>OY728159.1:917574491-919974491 GCA_963277665.1 Viscum album
AATTCCCTTATTTTGATTAGGAAACACTCTTAAAAAGGGTTATGGTGCTGCCCTAAGGAGGTTGTTTAAAGAAGAGATATCGTTCGTAACCAAACGTTTTTATTTTATTTATTCTTAAAAATCCCTAAAATATGATTCAAATATAATGAAATAATAAAATTATTATAAAACATATAATAATTTTTTTTATTATTTTAGTGGCATAACCTACTTCTATATCCTCTTCTATCAAATGGGAAACGAAACTGTTGATCCTATTTACGGTGAACTACCGCATCGCCAACCGATGTAATTTATTTTGTATCAATGCCTTTAATGTATAGATATAATGATTTATATAACACATGTTTATTATATTTATGAAATAATTATAATTTTTTAATTTTAATGTAACACCTAACTTCTTGCCTTCCAACATATTGAAAAAGGATAATGTCGTTCACACATATGTCTGGACTACCGCCTCCATGAAGTGATGTGATAATGTTTTCATTTTATTTTTACATGGATGGTAATAAGGATAGATTTAATGAATATATATGATATATATTACATAAAAACTATTATTGAAATGTGATATTTTATTTAATTTTTTAGTTTAATCTATCGAGAAAATGGAATCAGTGTTCATACATACGTATAATATACCATCTCCATGAACGATGTCATTCATATTCTATCTCTAGATTTTAAATAATAGTATAAATACATATATAATGAATATATATTGTATTTATTTAATGGTTTAAATTATTTATATTATGTGTCTGTGATCAAAGTAAAATAACTAAAAATACCAAACCCAAAACCTACATGAAAAAAATGAAGTAGTCATTACCCAAAACATGATTTTAACAAGGATTTATTAATAAATGGGTAATAAAATGTCATAATTAAATCACATAAAGTATTATATATTTTATTATGGTTCTTTTATAGATTTATAAAAAACTTATATTTATTATATATGGGTTTTTAACATGTACTAATAAATTCTGGACTTACGGTAATGGATTTTTTTCTATATTTTATTTCTTGGAGATATATGTCATATTCACCTGTTGTTTCCTTTTTATGGTGTATACTGTTCCCATTTAACATGTTATATAATTAATATACTTAATTTAATGATATTTAATGTTTCATTTGTGGTTATTCTTTCATTGTTCTTATGATTTAAAATTTACCATTGTGGTAAGAGATTTTTCATATCACTTTTACTTCTGTGAAATACATTCCATATTCACCATTTTTTTATGTGGTGTATATTATACCCATTAATATATTTTATTATTATAATAATTAAAATTATAGGGAAGTTAAAATCCATCTATGTTTATCACTTTCAATAGGTTTTGATTCAAAAGTGACCAAAATAGTAATGGTTTTATGTTACATTCTCATTATTTATAGAGAATGTTTTTGATTAAGTTTATGGTGATAAAATAATATGTATATCTCTCAATAAAACAATTAATTTTCCTCTACATTGGTTATTTCTATAAATAACATGTTTTCCATTCATTTTCCTTTCTTTATATACTAAATATATAAAAAGATTTTTTTTGTGTGGAATGCTAATTTTATTACCCTCTTTGATCTAAAATAATTTTTATTCCATGTACATGTTTTCTAAAAAAGTTTTAATGAAATAATTCACTATTCTAAAAAAATAATGTAATTGTTTACACTTTTTTTATTTTTTTAAAATAACTGTTTTACAAAAATCTTTTTAAAATTTTCTAAATAATGTGCATTTTACTTTTTTCCAAAAATGTGAAAGAAATATTTATTTTAACATGTACGGAATGAAAAAAAATTTCCACCACCTAGACCAATCAAATATTTAAAACTTCCCCTAGAAGTTTCCAAGGTTGTTTTTGAAGAAAATGTTTTCATTAATATTTGAGAAATTTTTATATTTTAAATAATCAATTTAAAAATAGAAAGGATATTTTTCTAATTAAATTTTCCAAGTGATAATTCAAAATAATTTTATATAAAAGATTTTATTATTTAATATTAGTTAATATTTATCTGGGATATGTTCCAATGATACCATATTCATTAGTTTTTCTGGATGATTTTTTATTTTGATGAAAAATATTTATGAAACCCATTTCTTTCCCACAATTTATAATATTATTAAATGTTTATGAAAACCATTTCATTTTCATGTATTATGGAATGATGAATTTTTATGATATTGTGGAACAAAATTGAATGGATTATGTGATGGGTGGGACCTATATATCCCTCCAATAAATTCAGTATTGATTAATGTTCTATGAGATCAAAGGGCACAAGGGAGGTTATCCCAATCCTAAAATAATAGGGTATAAGGGAGGTTATCCCAAACCAGAAACGAGAGGTTACATGAATGGTTATCCCAAGACTAAAACTGGAGGGTACATTCTAGGTTATCCCAAGCCTGAATTTGGGTACACATGAGGTTATCTAATGTCTGAAGCAGGTACATGGGTGGTTATCCCAAACTTAACGTGTTGTGAATGTCTTTATGGGTATACTTGACATAAGATTTTTTATGGTTATGTTTATATAAAAAATATTTTCTTGTTCCAATGTTATGTTCTCATGGATTAGTTTATTTGATTCTTTTATCATTCATGTTTTCTGAACAACCAAGATTTATTCCATGAATCATGTTTATGAACTATGATATGCATGGTATGGTTTTAAATTTTTATTCTCATGTTAACTAAACATTAGGCTCTAGTTATGTTGATATCTCCCCCATTTACCCATACTGAGAAAATTATCTCAACCTTTTTTATGTTTTCTTCCCCTATAATTTGAATAAATGTATTATATATGATATGTATAAGAAGGATTCTAGTCATGAAAAAATTAGTTCAGCTCTGAACTAATTCTTTATGTATCTATGTTTCTAATAGAAGTAGGCCTATATGATTCTGACATAGATCATCATGTCATGTAATGAATATTAATCTATTAAGATATAATATCTATATAGGAATATATTGGTTCACCATGTATCCCCTTGATGCATCGAAAGGTCTTAGGAGACAAAATATTAGACATGACATATTATATGGGTGTTCAGTTTTTTCTTAACCATTTATTAAGAATAATGTATCCATTGAGAGTCATTGTTCATGAAATTAAAAAATTATGCAATTCATTTTATTAATAATTAAATTCCCATTATCCCTGTAATTTCTATATTGAAATTATTTATGGGTGTTCAATGAAATTAATTTGTTAATGTAATGGCATGTGTTTTCTGTTATACACTATTCCATTTCAATTATGAATTATTTACATCTGAGAGGCTTCACTTTACATAAAACTTATTGAGAATATTATATCACCCTTTATATGTTTTCCTTTCCTCAGGATATGAATGAGGATATTATGAATGATTTCAAGGATAAAATAATGTTTCCTATTCTATGATTTTATATTTACAACGTAATATTAGAATTATTTTTTTATCAATTTTCCCAAGACTTCTAAGTTAATCATTCGTATATGGTGAGATACCTTGTATCCTCTACCAATATAATAATTTAAACACCAACTCTATGATTTTGGAGTCAGTTTATTACAGTTGGTATCAGTGAATGTTTATTAAGAACCCTATGAAATATATTTTAAATGAACATAGAAAACGTTAGATTTATGATAAGACCTAGGGTATATGAAAATTTTCATAATTATAAGTATTTTTATTTTATGGATCAATATTAATGATTATTATGATATAACTCAATGTGTGATATTGTTTAGAGATGGATCTTATAAAAAGAACGGGAATCAAAACCCATTTTCATTGCAGGGATCTCCCTAATAAACAGTCCAATACAACTAGTGTGGGAACCGAGTAGAACATGAAAAAATTAGGAAATTTGACTGAGGTTGTGATGAACAAACTTACCCTAATAAATCCTCTTATTGTTCCATAACACAATTCACCAATTTTGGATAACTTCATGCAATAAAAGCCTATATTTTGTTTAATTGAATCAGTAATCCATTAGTAGCTAAAAAAATTGATTAAGTCCCCTAAAAATATATTTCAATCCATGGGGAGTAATAAAAGGGAATATTTAATTATAGAGGTGTATTTTTTAATGGGATATTTTGATCAATGGGATTGATTGATCTATAACACTACATAGGTTGAAAAAATATAATGTATAGAATGTTGATCATTTTAAGTGATATTATTCAAGAAACACTTTCCTCAATACATCTAGGTAAAGTAGAGACAATGTTCCTCACTTTATAGTAGAAAGAATAAGAATGTGTTTTAGAGTATGAGGCTAATGTTACAATATTATCCAGACATGTTCCAGACTATATACATAATCAAGAAAGTTACATTGATCATTTATTTGATGGGATTAAGACTAGTATCTTAATGGAGCTAGTTTATCAAATGTTTTCATCATATAATGATATAGTATACAGTTCCATCAATATAGGGAAATAATTTGTTGGTCTTACATATTTATGGGAAATTAATAAAAGAGTATCTTGGCTAAGAATGAAGAAAAAAAAGAGATGTTTCAAAGATGAAGAAAGGAAGTATTGTAATTCCAACATGTGATAGATTTATAAAGACATACCCTGATACTTCTTTAATGGGAATTTGAATTTGTTTCAGGTATATAATAATGGTTTATAAGTCTATTAAATGAATGTAAAATAGGGGAACCATTAAAATATAGTGATTCATATGTAAATATATGGGTAATTATTCAATATAATGTCCCATGTGTCAAGGGAAAATCCCATATAAGAAGAAAGGAAGAGATATCCATTATTATTTGATTATTACAACTGATGTTAATTTTCCTAAGGATGTGGTAGTGGGTAATTTGATTGTGACCTCAAATTTAGCTAATTATTTATTTTTATTTTGGATCTTCACACTCTATTATATCTTCTATTTTTTCAAAATTAAATTAGATATTTCGCTAACACCCAAATAAGGGATTTTTCAAATCAATATTCGTAGTGTAATTATTAGTGTAATAAGGATGTGTCAGTTAGTAACCATTATAAAAAATAGACATAACATATTTGAAAATTTTATTATTATAACTATGGTTGAATTTGACATACTCCTTGGTATGTATTGTATTTCATATTATAATTTAAAAATTTATTCCTTTGATAAGAAGATTATGATTCATGATAGAGATATAGAATACCATATCTTTATAGTGGAGACTACATCATTTGAATCATGTTTTGACCCACCTCTATTATATCCCATAAATTAAATTCATAAAGAAGAAGTGCATGGAGAATCCATGTGATTTTTCGATGTTGAAATCGTTGTTAATAACTTAAGAAGAGGAAAAGTTAATGAATTATTTGTTGGAACATGGTATGTAGCGGAAGCCCCAAACATGTAGATTCAAAAAAATCCACTAATGATCTATGTAAACTTGTCGACGTTAGTGAACAACAACCCGATATTAGCCGAGGACCATGCGTGAAGGATTTTAAGCACAAAATAAACTATAAAAAAAATACCTTGTTTGGATCTGAAGCCACACACACTGTCTGCTTGTTGTTGGTGATCACTGCTCAATGAATCCAAATTCTAATTCTTCTAGATCGTCCACACATGCTTCAAGGAATTTTTGGAAGCACCGTTCATCATAATTCGTGTGCTAGTGCAGAATTGCAACGACACCTTCGATGCTCCAACGACAACCACATCGCTTTGCTAGAAATGCCTAAGAGAGAGCTTGATCCTTTCTCATTGGATCTAGAGCCTCTCTCTAGATCATGGGAGGGAAGATAGGAGAGAGAAGAACCATGAATAGTTTTTGAAAAAATCCCCTCCTCTTCTATTTATAGTGCTCAATTAAAAATACCCGGTATACCCTCGCCGGCCCCAAATACTTAACGCACTATCAACAACATTTTATGACTACTAAAATGAGTTATATATATTATTATATTTTAGATTTAATATATTAAAATTTATTACTTGATAATAATTGAGTCATTAATTCAAATCTTCGCTCCCATAAATATTAATTGAACCTTGAATAATTTAATATTCTTTAATTAATATTTTTCATGTATTCACTTAAAACTTATAAATACATTTAATTAATAAATTCAATGATCATTATTCTAAACCTGAATAATTTTATTTTATTTATTTCATTGGTGATAGTTTATCCTTTGAAAAATTCTGAACCCCAGTGGTGGGGCACACTATGTCTGACACTCCTAATCAACTGAATAACGTAGATTCTTGAATACGCTATTGTCTGTGACCCTCAATTCCCTTATCTCGATAGTATTGAATAATATTCATAGACCTAGTGCGGGATATAACAACCCATCATGGGCTCTAAAGAGATAAGTATTGTCACAATAATGACAACCAACCTATGAACATGCATTGTGTAATATAACCTCTTTGTCATTAATATCTCATAAAGAAGGACACACTCATGTGTCATTTCCCTTTTCATGATTTATTTTTTGTTGATTTAAATGGATAGATTTACCCTCTACTGACATGGCCATGTTCTTATAAAGTTACTTCCATCCTTATCAACATGTCCTGATACATATTACTTCCATAACCCAGAAGAGAAAAATTCTTTCTTGACCATTCAACCAATGTCATTCCACCAATAACACACCCAACACAATCTACCTCTCCATGACTTCATTGCCATGGTTTTCATCTTGCATCAAAGTACTCAATCAAATGATATACATTGGTAATGATCTCAAGTCAGGAGACCATCACACATGATCATAGATAGAAACATCCAATGACACCCAAAAAATGTGGTGTTCCTATTGGCGTGTTAGTCCTCATGCTCTCACTACTAGAGATCACCAAGTGAAAACTTCATGAGAATAAGTCTCAATGCTTATGATCCCCCAACACCTTATAGTCGAATATCTATTGTGTCCAATCAGTAAGATGCATCTAGACAGTAGAACATATATTTATGATTAATGTCATAGTAACTTGAGGTTCTCATTATTGCTTGGTAACTTCTATAACCGCTCGACACGAAAATTAATCTATGGACATTACCATTTCATTGTTGGATGTAGAAAATTCTACACTATAATGGTAAGACGACATCATGTAATTCTAACTGTATACACGATATGGTATTCAAAATCTCTAAAAAGTTGGGTCTAGAGAACCCACTATTTCAACACTCCCACTGGCACTAGAGCCAACTTTCTAACCAAACATGTTATCTACTCATATGATTAACATCATGTTTTTGCTGAATAATGGATTTAGCTACTGGGCCTACCACAGTTCTGCCACATAGAAATTCTACTACTGCGACCTTGTCTCCCTGAGTAGAGCTACTTAAGAGATGGTGTCTCGAGTGTATCTCATGTATCCACTGTCATAACTTGACTTCTTGGATAGTAAGAATATCCAAATTTGGATTATGATAATACTTTTCTCACCAGGTGTGATTCCAAGAACTGGAACAAATTGTTACATTTAACTGATTATTAGATATCTTAGAAGCTTGAATGTACTCGGTCTTTGTAGGTATGGCTTCCACTATCTTATATGAGCTTGAATTGCTCATCGCCTTTATCCTAACTGCGATAGCAGATTACAATGATCTGTAGAGGACTAGTTTGTATCCCTGAAAACTAGTATCTTTTCTTATACACATACTAGGTATATATCTTTTGTACTTTCTAAAGTACAATTAGAGAGTTCTGACTGCACCCCATGTTGTTCCCCTAGATATAACTAATATTTTCACAATATACTTTGGCAATATCAGTTCTTGTACATATCATGGAATGCATGATTAATCCATCGCTCCGACGTATGGATTTCAACTCACCTTGTTTATCTCTTCACATTTCATAGACAAGTCAACATGGAGAGATTATTCCCTATGATATAGGCAATAATTCATCTCTTGAATCATTCCAACGTGTATTTTTTAATACATTGTCACTATATGTATGATTGACTAAGACCAATCAACCTATAGATCTACCTTAGTAGATCCTTTTCCCTAGAACTTAGGATGCTACTTTAAGTCAATCATTGGAGAATACATTTCATTTTGGTTTTAACTAACTTTGAGACCAATTTCTATTTTCAATATGTTGTCGAACATACATTACGTGGAAAACTTTGACGCTCCCACTAACCTCTCGTAGATACATGGAAATAATTTTTTGCAAATGTTAATTCTATTATCATGTTTCTTACTTTAATCCTAAATCAGATTTCAGTAACCTGCAACCTTTATTAGCATTATTTGATGTTACTATCCCCTTCAGGTGGCATCACATAGACACCTTCCATGATTGGTGGTTATGACATCTAATGAAAAATAATATGATCATAAAAATTAGCTATGATAAGTAAAATTCTAATGGATTTAGGAATAACGACTCGGTTAAACCAATGGATCCTTATTGTTAATACGGCTGTAACACCCATGTATCAACTCACATGAATGCCCACCACAATATTCAAAACAATAATACCTTTTTCAGTTTGAAACATGGAATCTATTAATTGAATTTTAGTTGGTCTGATCAATTTCAGAAAATTTCCATTCACTGCATACTTGTAATAAATATTATTCACATTGAATAATAGATCACCAACCACAGTGAATATAAAAACCCTCACAATGGTTTTATCTTTCTTACGTAGTATGTGTCTCTGGAATATACATTGTTCCACATGTGATTGTGAAACCAGTTCGTATGCGAACTATTTGTCCATCTAGATCATTGAATAAACACAGGTCAATATTTCTCCAACTATCTCTAATAGAGATGTGGACCCTTATATATAAGTGTATTCTATTACTTGGCTACCTACTTTTCTATCTTAGAGATTTATGTGATATCCTAATCAATCATTATGATTATTACACTAAATTCACAATTTGTTTATGTTTATGGAAGTTTGTTTATATCCAAACAAACAATTTGCATCAAAACACATGTCCTTATTATATAATGGATTTACATCATACTATGACTTGTGGGATATCCATTTGTCATTTCAGTTGTCATATGGTTGTGGGATATCATGGTTATTTGTAAATAATTTCATAAAATATAATGGAAGTTTCTGCAAGTTACAACATTGATATTACTTACATCAAAATTTTGATATATAACATATTAGTTTAAGAATTTCTTCACGCTACATGTTTTTTGATCAATGTTGATATGTATGACTTCATCATCAATCCTCCTCATTATAATTAATTTTGTGATGTCAATATGGTAATGTGACATTAGGAATTACTCCACGCTACATTATCATGATTGATGAATGCATGGTCGAGATATTCTTCGGTATCCCACATCGAAGAAACTAATATCTCATGACCATGAATATACATCAATTTATTATTCCTTAATTACTTAAATAATATTATGAAAGATATATACCTATAGATTATTCTTGGAATAGTTCACGTTTACTTGTTGAACTATTTCCAAATGCTTTGTGACATACCTTTATTTCTAAAGGAACCTTTCTCCAAACTAAAGACATCGATAATAACAAATATATTTTGTTGTTCCAAGCCTAAATACCATAATTGGTATATTTATGACATCCACATTTAGTATTACTTGAAAAAGAATTATCTTGTCACAACTGGGTATAAGTCTTACATTTATATTCAACACTAATTGCCTATGATTCATGTATTAATAAACTAGTGACTGAGTTTACCAAGAAAACATTTATTCTAGAATATAAAAGAATGTATCTTTGCATCCAAGGACACATGAGATTAATGTTTTTGGTTATACCCAATATTAGTTCAACATGAATCTATCACTTGGAAATTAATAAGTCACGTAATTCTCAACATTTTCCTAGGTATCAACCTTTCGCAGCCACTTGGAGAATACATCTGACTTCCAGTAAGGTTTCTGTACTAACTTGGTTATCATATTAAAATACACATAGTTTACCAGTATATTGTATCTAATACCCATGTAGTAAAACTAGAACATTATAATTTATCAATGTTTCTGACTAAGAAGCGGTAACTTTCTCTTTTAAATCAGGTTATTACTTCTAAACTTCCACAATATTATTTTGTAATATGAAATACAAAAAACCTTTGTTAACACATCACTAATTGAAGGATGTTGAGAATGTGTCATTTAAATTAAATTCCTTTAACATTTCCACATTTTCATACTATTTATTCACCATAAGAATTTAAAATAAAATTATCTTTGAATTCTTATTCGCTTGGCGAACCTTACCTGGAATGGTGATGAAGCATTTACTCATTAATTATTCATTTTATCACATAAAACAAAACTTGAGTAATGTGGTGAAATTGATATGAGAAAGTGATCCAATTAAGGATCACAATCAATCATTCAATTTACACTTGCATGTGTAAACATCGCTCTATTCATATCATTGATTCGCTTTCTCCTTGAAAACTTCTCGTAGATGAGACTTTATGTTATATCATCTATGTCCTAGTGTAGTGACCACAACTGACACCAGACGTTGATGAAAGCCTAATGATATAACCATCATATGCTTTGTACATTATTCTCCTATAATTAGTTTCATCATCTCTTCTTGAGGTAGTTTAACAGTGTTGGGGACACTGGCATCTTCAGTTTCCTATATCATAGTACTATGCGCACACACCTGTACTATTCATGGATACTCGTGTTAGTGTGGAAATTTAATTTTTCAAATATTTTTCATAGTTTTAATCTTATGGAATAACTTTCCATTTTCTACAAAAATGGATTTTAGCAGATTAGTTCCTTTTATCTGGATTACCACTGAAGAAATTTTTGATTAATTACTTAAATCATGTAATGTATACCAATATTTTATCGGATTCTAGGAACCCTCTATGCTAGAATCAGAATACTCTGTTGTTAGGGTATTCTAGTGGAAAGGATCTCAGAACCACCCCTCATAGCCTTGATGCTATGTTTACACCACTACATGGAGGGTTCTTGGTGGGATTTTGGCTGGCCGACCACATTAACTTACGGTTCCTTGATCTGTTGAGTGAAGTCCCAGATTTTTAATTTCAGAACTTGATTTACTCAATGCTTACCTCTAAAATTACAACAAGATTAATATGGATTTTTATGCGCTTCAATTTTAGTTAATTCAACCCATCATTATTTTAAATACTCCCCGGTAGTAAGAGGAACCCTTAGATATGGCATGACCAGCACCTCAAACCATCAGTTTTTTTGAAACATGATTTAAGGAAGGTAGTTATGAATTAATATATGTTTTGAGGGTTTTAATATTATTTAGAGTGAAGAAAGAAGTAATTTTATAATTTTATAAGCATGTACTATGTGATCGCACTCACAACATACCACGCATGAAATAGAGAAATATATCAAGTCATATGTTCATTTTATCTCGCATGCTTGTTTATTATTATTCTATGTGATTGCGCCATAACTACCCATTAAAAAAATAAAAAACCATGCAGAAATAAAATGAAAAACCTGATCATGAGCCGATTCTAATGGTTGATCAGTTGAGTGAATAATGGACCAACTGAAACCCTTAGGGTAAGTAACATTAGTCACATGGCTTGCAACTTTAACAACAATGTCTGCTCATCCAATGCATTCATCTCTTGTCTGGTTCATCACCGTCACTTGGTGTGAAGTGCGTCATGCCTCGTCTCTTCATTATACAACTATACTCGCATGGATGTGAGTGGGTATTGAGGTATATATATACAAATCTGAGAATGGTAATGCAAGACCTTATACATATAATGAATCATGAGACGACACACATATCATATTTTATTTAATTAAAATAATTATTACAAAACTACATGCAATAAATAAATAAATTAATTACATACACAATCAAACACCAGACATGCATTGGTAGGTCAACGGCTCCGGACCAGCATATACCCATTAAATTGGCATATATTAAATAAATGCAGAATAAAAATTAAAATTGAATTAAAGTAATACCTTAGGTAATTTGATTGAATTAAAAATTTCACTCTTATTTATTATTCAAAAGTTACGACATTCAATCTGGATTAATTAATTTAATTTTAAAACAAAAAATTAAAATAATTAATTAAATTAATCAAACACCAACTAAATTAATAAGGTCGCATTCATTCTCAAAAACCAAAATTAATTTTTAATTAATTTAATTCTCAAATGAAATTAAATTAATTAAATTAATTATTTTTGATTAAATTTAAACACCGGAGCTCTTAAAACTTTGGGTCGGGCATGTATGGGTCAAGGCGAACCTTTTCATACCCATTCCATGCGGTAGCAACCTCGTGATGGGGCATTTTGGGCTGGGAAGGTATGCCCAAGATTTTTCCATGCTAGGCAGACCCGCTCGGACCTGTTTCAGGGATATGAAAGATACCTTCCCACTAGGAGGACTGGGAATAGGCCCAAATGTGGAAATATCGTGGCAGCACGGGCTATCCAGAGGCGGTGGTGCACACAGCGCTGCGGGTTCTGGCAAGGGTGGTCTGGTTGGAGCTAGCCTAGGCCTCGAGCAAGGAGGAGCCAGCCAGAGGGCGCTAGATGGGTTCATAATTGAGTTGGCCGACAGGCCCCTACTAGCTCTGGTACGAAGAAGGCCAAATGCCAAGGGTGGAGTAGCTGGTGACATGGCCTGGGCGTTATGCAATGCCGGAGGTGGTGCAGATTGTCGTGGCTGGCAGCCTCGGTGCTGGCCGGCTGCGGGTGTGGGCACCTGCTCCAAGGGAAGACCACCAGACAAGGTGGTCGAGAGCTGGGCTTCGGGAGTAGGGTAGCGGGGAATCATTGATCCGACGGGGAGGACCTACGTGTGCAAGGGGGCAGGTTGAGGCAGCGCAGGACTACTGCAGCCTGACCGGGAGAGATAACTGAATACAGAGAGGCTAGGTTAACCGAGGTTGAGGCGCGCTATCGGAACTGCCTTGGGTGGCTTTGTGCAGCACATGTGAGGAGTCCAGTAGGGAGGTCCAGCCTAGGATACCCAGAGCCTATGTGAGTAGGAGTTGCTTTTGCAGCGCGGCTGAAGTACGACGACCCTAGTCTACGCGTGGCTCGGCTACCAGAAGGTAAGGCGGGCGACGACTATCCCTGTTGCGCGGTGCTACATAGGAGGTCTCTAGGGTGGCCCCAGATAGAAGGGGAGGAGGCACCTCGTAGGGCAAGGGAAAGATGGCTGGGCTACGATGACTATCTGGAGCGGGTAGCAGGCCGAACAGGGATTCGCGGGGAGAAGAGGCAGTGGCCCTTCGGGCCGCCGTGCATTGGATATGGGGGGAGGGGGGGGGGGGGGGGGGGTGCTCGGCCCCACCCAAAAAAATTCTTTTCCCCTCCCAGTTATTTTTCTGTTTTTATTATAACTTCTTTAGAGGTCTTTATCTTCTCTTTTTTTTTAAAAAGGAGACTTCCTTTGAGGTCTCCCAACCCCTTTTACAAGTCATTCTTTAAAAATTTTCCAAAAACTAATAGATAGGCTTTGGAACAAAAAATAATAATAATTTTATGATATTAAAATATTATAAAATATATTAAAATAATTAAATTATTATTATTACAGAATAATTATTATTATAAGAAAATTATTATAAAAATAATTATTATCAAAACTCATAAGAAAACACTATTCCAGTGAAAATAAAGGATATGGATAATTAAAATGAGGTTCATGTATCTAAAACCTCATATATTTACCGGTGTTAAATCTGAAATAATACATCGAATGGCCGCAGAATGGTCATCTAATGTTGGATTAACACAAGGTCTGTGGCGTTGGGACCGAAATGATGTCATATTCATTTTTAATGAAAATTTAATTACTTTGTCTGAAAAATGACACAAGTCCCTTTAATAACACTTTTTGGAACCAGGTGTGTAGTGGAAAACCCAAACATGTAGGTTTAAAAAAATCCACCGACGATCAATGTATACTTGTTGACGTCGGTGAATAGTAGCCCAATATTAGCCGAGGACCACACGCGAAGGATTTCAAGAACAAAATAAATTGTAAAAATACATGGTTTAGATCCAAAGCCGTGGATTATGTCTTCTCATCATTGGAAATCACTTCTCGAAGAATCTGAAGTCGAATTCTTATAGATCATCCACACACACTTCAAGGAATCTGTGGGAGTGCCGTTTGTCATAATCCGAGTGCTAGCACGAAATTACAATGATGCCTTCGATGCTCCAACGACCACCACATCACATCGCTAGTGATTCCTGAGAGAGATATTGATCCTTGCTCCTTGGATCCATATCCTCTCTCTCTAGATCATGGGAGAGAAGAGAGGAGAGAGACACGCCATGAATAGTGTTTGGAAAAATCCCCTCTTCTTCTATTTATAGTACTCAATTACAATATCCGGTATAGCCTCGCCTACCCCAAATATTTAACACAGTATCAATGAAATTATATGACTACTAAACTGAGTAATAAATATTATTATCTTTCACATGTAATATATTAAAATATATTACTTGATAATAATTGAGTCATCAACTCGACTCGTTGGTCCCATAAATATTAATTGAACCTTGAACAATTTAATATCCTTCAATTAATATTTCTCTTGTATTCACTTAAAAACCGTAAATACATTTAATAAATAAATTCAATGCTCATTATTCTAAATATGAATAATATGAATTTATTTATAGCATTGGTGATCCTTTATCCATGTACAAATTCCAAAACCCAGTGGCTCTGGAATATGCTATTGTGTGTGACCTTCTAGGCCCTTATCTCAACAGTAGTGAATAATATTCACAGACTAAAAGTGGGATCTAGAAACCCATCATGGCACCTAAAGATATAAGGATTGTCACAGTAGTAACAGCCAACCTACAAACATTCACTATGTAATATAATCTCTTTGTCATTAATATCTTATAAAGTAGGACGCACTCATGTGCCATTTCCATTTTCTGGCATTATTGTTTGTTGATTTAACTGGATGGATTTACCCTTGACGTCAATGGCCATGGTCTTATAAAGGTACTTCTATCCATACCAACATGGCCTAAGATATATTACTTCTATAACCTGGAAGCGACACATCTTTTCTTGACCATTCAACCAATGTCATACCGCCAATGATGGACCCAACACAAACTACCTCACCATGACTTTATTGCCATGGTTTTCATCTTTCCTGAAAGTACGCAATCAAATGAAATAAAATGGTAATGATCTCAAGTTAGGAGAACATTACACATGATCATAGATAGGAACATCCAATGACACCCAAAACATGTGGTGTTCCTATTGGTGGGTCAGTCCTCATGATCTAACTACTAGATATCACCAAGTGTGAACTTCATGAGAAGAAGACTCAATGCTTATGACCCCCCAGCACCTGATAGTCAAACATATACTGTGTCAAGTCTGTAAGATGTATCTAGACCATAAAACATATATTTAAGATTAATTTCATGGTATCTCAAGGTTCTCATTACATCTTGGGAACTCCTATAACCTCTCTACATGACAATTAATCAATGGAAATTACCATTTCATTAGTGGATGTAGAAAAGTATACACTATAATGGTAAGATGACATCATGAATAGATAACTATATACATAATATGGTAATCAGAAGCACTGAATAGTTCAGTCTAGGGCACCCACTATTTCAACATTCTTAAATTTGATGATTGATGAACTGGTTAGTAGTTTAGAATACGTGTGTCATTGGTGATTTGATTTTATCACATTGTTTACAACAATAAAAAGAATAATTAGATGTGAAATGTTTTGGAATTAATGATTGGATAAAAAAAGTAGGAGAATTGTTAAGAATGTTGTATTTCATGAGTATCGGGCTTGGTTTGGCATATTTTTGAGTAGCACTTTGTTTTGGAAAATAACTTTAATGGTATGCATATTAAAAGTTATAATGATCTTACAAAGATTCCAAGGGGAGCAAAACCACTATGGGAATCCAAGCTAAAGACCCTAATCCAAGCTAGTAGAGTGATGGATGAATGAAATTAGAGATTACTATGAGAGGTGCCGGAGTAACGGTATAGCCACTGTATGGGATTGTATAGTGGCGGAGGAGGTGAGTGTAGGAACAGGGAAGTGCCAACACTTTGGGTTTTTCTAGTAACTATATCTGGACAAGTTGATTCATATCTTATAATATATAGGAGTGGGATTATGGTGTATGTTTCTATGTGGGATATCTTTTTCATGGATTACTGTAAAACCTAACGAACTCCCACATTCTGATTTGTTTGATCCTTCATATAGGTCGTGTGATATTTTTGTTTTTTTATCATATACATTCAACAGATATCTACACATTGTAATCTCCAACAAGCCATATAATCTCCTCTATAGAATGTCTTCTCTTACTAGCCTTATACGAGATATATTTTTCATCGAAGCTCATGCCATAATGTTCAAAGCTTGACCCAAGTTCTCCAATTATAGTTTCATCATTCTAAAAATAAGAAGATGATCACAATATGATGTGACCTCTTTTTCATCATATAATAAAGATCAAATATAAGAAATACAGTGAATATAAATATATTTTTAATCAGTTATTGTGATATTCAGAATCATGAATATATGGTAGTGAAAATGATATGGGTTAGTTGAGTATATCTCAAATGTTCTAAGATGTTGAAAAATTCCTATAAATACTATTCAAGGAATCCAGTTTGGTTAATGAGTTGATATTGAGAGGACTTAAATTCTAATCAAGTTTTTGCATCATGAATTTATATGGTTTATAGAATATGGGTTCCGTGCTATTTTGATTTGCACAAAGCTAAATCCATCCCATTAGAAAATTTTATATACATTTCACACTAGTTATACTTGACAATGAACTAAGTTCCATAAAGCATTTGAGATAATATGATTCACATACGTATCTCTCAGGCATTAGAGATGGACACTGAACTAGTTCTTGATTCACATAAAGAGTTTAAAAAGGACTAGATAATGTGTATTTAAATTATATTTTGTGAAGAAGATCTTGCACACATATAATACACATTTGGGTTTGTGTACACAAGAAGATAATTTTAAACTGAGAGTTTGTTATTGTGTATGAAAGAGTAAATATTTCAAAGTGATCATTCTGTTATGAATAAAGGATTTGTGTGTATGTGGCAGAATCAAGGTATAATACATAATGAATATTCACATTTATGATAAACATGCATAAAAAATGGTAGTGAAAAGATTGTAATTGAATGTTGTTTACATATATGTGTGTAAACATATTCACACATCATTTGAAGACACATGTTACAGTGTGTGTATACATGAGGTAAATCTATACATAAGAAGTGGAATGCTTGTGTATTCGTGTTAGTGGTCTAAAAAGGAAGTGTCCATCAAATTATACATAAAAGAATTATTTGAGGTAATTTGTATGCACATGAAGAAATACTAGAATAAAATTTGAATATTATTTAATGTTTTCAATGCATTACTTAGGGTTGAAAAAATAAACATGAAATATACATTAGATAGCGATAAGTAATTTTTGAGACTGATGTTGGGGTAGTAATTATATACACGTATCAGAAGATTTCTATATATGAGTATTTAGTAGTTAGTGAGGTCCAGTATTCTATAGAAGAAAGAATTATTGCTTGAGCAATGTTGTACTATGAAAACTGATTATATTCAGTGATCATAATTATTTGATCAATTTCAACATTAGTTCCAAGAAACTTGAATTATAAAATAATCAATTTGATCCAGTAAGATCATAGAGGAGTATCAACTGATCATCCTATATATGGATCAAGTAATTTGAAGAAGAAGTTGGATCTTATAATTGGGGGATATATCAAGTTTCTGAAGAGGATTTAGATACTGGGGGGTCTAACCAGTCAAATTGTTTGGGGAGTTCTAACCAATTGGGGAAGAAGAGTTGGATTATTGGGGGTATAACTAGAATCAACTAGAAGATCGATTACTGGGGTGTATAAACAGTTTCTTCCAGGACCATTGTAATTGATAAAAATGTTATAATGGATAATCCATGTTGGGGGGTCTAACCAACAGATGAAGGATTTTGATCTTAGTACCGAACCTTGTAAAAATATTGTGTGTTGTGTTTCCTTTACTTTCATCATTTCATGCATGATCCACTCATCTAAATAGGTGGCAATGGTTTTAATTAAAAGGTGAAAAAAATCAGTAAAATAGGTCACACTTGATTTAAAACCCCTCTCAATGTGCCTGAAAAATCCACTGGACACTTCAATAAGTATTAGAGTCATGGACACCTATGATTAGATCCACAATACTTGTCTGGTGGTTTATATTAGAAGTATATGAAGTACATATTTGATCTTAAATAAAATTAAGAATAAATTCTGATGGAAAATCTTATCTCTAATTTTGATGTTATAAATGTTGATGTTTCATTCAAATCGAAGGAAAACGGGTAGAAAAGACTAGAAAAGAAGCTATAGAAGAATTCAAAGATGAATGAAAATCAACATGTTTGTAAAGGAAACCAAAGTGTAAATTATTTATTGAAATATGTTAATGAATAGAATTCCATTTGTAATGATGTTATGATTAATTCTAAAATCACAAGGCATCTGAAGAAACATCCTATGTAATTGGTCACATGTATGAACAGAGTTTTCAAGGAAATTCATGCTGAAATATTACAACTAGAAGAAGAGGTAGATGCCATGGAAGTGGAATTGACTAAAAATGTTGTCATATATAACACTCTCAAAAAAACTTTTGAAATAAAAGGAATAAATAATAACTATTTGAAAAGAAAGATAAATTGGATCAATTGAAGTATTGGAAATTAATACTTGTTAGAAAAAAGTTTTTAAAATTGTATTTACAGATGTTATCCATGCTCTTGAAAATATGCATAATACATATATAAATTTTAAATATTAACAACTGATTGATATAAAAACAAAATAATCAAGGAGATTGAAAATTTAGTACTAAAAGAAAATTAGATGAATGAAGATAAGATTCAAAAGATAAATATTCACTGGGAATAAGGAAGGAAATCAGTTGAAGTTGAGAAAATTTCACTCAAATTAAAGTGTCTATAACTAGAAGTGAAATTGAAAAATATGGAAGTTACACAAGCTTATACATCAATAGTGTTTTAGAAAATAAATATATCCAAGGATTCATTTAATAAGAGTATTATTTATGAAAATACTAAATCTAGTAGAAAGAATATCTTGATAATATTTAGGGATAAAACTACGGCAGGCTCATTTAAGAAGGTAACCCTTTGTCCTGATAAATTTGAGTGTAATAATTTTGTTCTGATGACTAGTGAAGATTCAACATGTAAATCTTAAAAAACATGGGTAATGAATAATTCTCAGGAATCCATTACATCTTCAATGATGGATGGGAATAATTTTTGAAATTCTTGTTCCCCAAAGAATGAACATAAGAAGAAATGTGACAGCCAAAATCAACAAGATTTTAGATGCAATAAAAAAATGCCACATAAGAAGAAATAAAGATTTGTTGGCTACTTTTGGTGCTATTTGATGTTTTGGAATCAGGAAATTAATTGTTGGCACAATATTTCATTGTAAGAAAATTACAAAATTTATCCATTTAGGGGGAGAAAAGTTGAAGAAAATTTGAACCCTAAAAAATAGAAGTAGAATTCATAGAAAAAGAATCAGTTTATCAAGAATAGATATGATTACATTGAAATTTTTCATGATTATTGAAAAATAAGTGGTGATTTTTATATTGAGTGCTGGTTTGTACCAATCATGAAAAAAATCATTTTCTCATCAAAATATAAGATCACAATAAAAAGTGAACCGGGTAAGAAAATAAGTTGACAAGTTAACCTTGGGATGTGAACAAAAGAAGAAGGATGTTAAACAAACAACTCTAAAGAAGTTTGTGATAAATGATGTGAATAGTGTCTCAAAGAATAAAATATGTTCCTATTATGTTAAGAAAGGTCACACCATGGATCACTGTGAATTTTCCATTAATATTCATACTGAAGGAAGCAAGCTTATATCAAAGAAAGATTTAATCCAGAAGATAATCAACACGATTGATTTAGTGAAAGGTATCTCTGATGAAGAATCTGAAAAGAATCATAAAAGTGTTACTTGTTAAATTTTGATGTTTTTTGTGATAGGTCCAATATGTCTATACATTCATGTAATATTTTTTTGACATGTTTATCTTTTCAATAATAATTTTTGAAGAATAATAGGAAATCATCTTTGACTTCTAGTGTTTGGAAAATAATTCGATACACAGAGTGAAGACTGGGCATGTTCTTAAAGATTATTTGATCATATGGAATGAACAATTGGAATAGTCAATGAAGTTTGAGAAAGTATAGATAAAATAAACTGCATTAAAATAAAATATTTATAACCCTTTGTTAATATAATAATATTATTGCATTGAGAATAAACTCTCAGCCCTATTCCTGTAGCTAATGATCATTGAAGACCCATATTATTCCCATATATATTGTGTTTCTTCATGAAAGGAATTGATGGTGATTCATATATTCATGGGTAGACATGATTTTTTAAAAAGTTTTGAATATCTTACAGCTAAATTTTTTCCATCATAGAAGATTGATACCATAAACATGTAGTTTAGACATGATGAAGAAAGTTTTTGAGTGCATCTTTTAAGGTGGATAATAGAAGATAATCCATTGGATATTTATATCTCAATTGATATATTATGAGTATTAGAAGTTCTTGTGTGGTATGAATATAATATATCTAAAATCCAATATTCTAGAAATTGAGTCTTTTCATAATTTATGTATGTTTATTACATTCTCCCATTTTCCTGATAAAAAATTCATCAATTTTGATAGGAAGAGATTTATTTATTGATGAATAAGGGAAAGTACATCATTGAATTAGAATGTCATTAATCTATTTACTCAGATGTATTAATAAGAGCAGTTGAAAATCATTTGAGAATTTTCTAAAAAGGATTTTCAGAGATTGGAACCACGTGATGAAAGTTTATTGATCACATTGATGTTAAATTTGACCACTCTTGTTTTCTATACAGATCATTTCTTATGTAGACGTAGATTAGATTGATATTAGGTCTTTACTAATCTAGTATTGATTCTGTTCTTCTTAGAAGTTAATCAAACAATAAGAGTTGGAAGTGAATAAGATATTCATAGAATTTGAATTTGGGAAATGATAATTCCATCACATTCTTATATATTTGGATTTATTTCTAGTAAGGTAGAGAAGATTTCATTGAATTTTAAAATTGAAATGGGTATTGAAAACAAATCCAAAGGGAGATATTGAATAATACATCTCATTTGGTGAAGTTTAAATTGTTTTCAATAACTTAAGAAGATGGAAGGTCAATGAATTCTTAAATGTGATGACTGTTGAACTAGTCAGTAGTTTATAAAACATTTGTCATTGGTGATTTTATATTTTACACATTGTTTAAAATAGTGAAAGGAATAAAAAGATGATAAATGTTTTGGAATTAATGGTTTTATTTCAAAACAAAGGGGAATTGTTAAGAATGCTAGATTTCATGAGTATTCTACTTGGTTTGGAATATTTTTTAGTAACACTTTGTGTTGGACAAAAAATTTAATGGAGTGTATATTAAAATTTAAGTTGATCTTACAATCCATATAAGAGGAGAAGAACCATTACAGGTATCAAAGCTCAAGACCCTCAGACAAGCCAGTATGGCGATGGCCGAATGCATACAGGGATTCCTACAGGAGGTGCAGGAGTGGCGGTACAACCACTATTCGGGGTAGTATTGTGGCGTCAGAGGAAAGCACAGGCCTATGGTGGTACTAGTGCTTTGAGATTTTTAAGTGACCATTTACAGACCAGTTTAGTTGTATATTGTAATATAAAGGAGCAAGATAACAGTGTACATTTTGATGTAGGATCTCTTTTTCATGAGTTACTATAGCACCGAGCGAACTCCCACCATCTGATTTGTTTGATCCTTCAGCTGGGCCATCTGATCTGTTTGTTTCTTCATCATGGATGTTAAATTGATCTATAATAATTTTCTTCTCTAGTATTTCTTCTTATTTCCTATGTGCAATGTATTCTCATGAAAGTCTCATCTGAGTGCTTCTGTTCATCGAAGATCCATTCCATGATGTTTGAAGCTCAATCCAAGTTCTGCGATTATCATTTCATCATTCTAAAAATTTTAAGATGATAAAAATATGATACAACTTATTTTTCATCGTATAGGGGAGATAAAATCAAAGAAATACACTTATTTTCAAAATATTTATAATATGTGATGGTGATATTTTGAATCATAGAAGTATGATAGTGAAAAAAAGATACGTTAGTTGAGTGTTTGTCAAAGGTTCTAATTTGTTGAACTATACATATAAATTCCATTCAATGATTTTTGTTTTGTTTTTTGTGATGAGAGTGAGAGGAATAAATTTTTGAAGAAGTTTCACCAGCATGAATTTATCTGGTTCATATAAGCGGGGTTCCACCCTATTTTCATTTGTGCAAAGGTGAATCCATTCTGAAAACAAACTATATGTGCATTTTACACTAGTTCTACATCATGATGAACTAAGATTATTGAAGCATTCAAGATAATATTATTCACATACATATATATCATGATTTATTTAAGGATACTAAACTAGTTCTTGCTTCACACGAATAGGTGGAAAACCATGACACAATGTGTACTTACATTTTATTTTTTTAAGAAGATTGTGAGTGAAAGTAATACACATTTGGTTGTGGGAATGAAAGGAGAGAATTATAATGTGAGAGTTTTTTATTGTGCACAATGATGTATATATCTAGAAGTGATAATTTTTTTTACTTGAAGGATTTGTGTGCATGAGGTAAAAGAAAGGTATATTATAGAATTTATATTCACATGAATGATACACATTCTTAGAACAATGGGAGTGAAATGATTTTAATTGAATGGTGTGTGCATAGATGTATGTAAAAACATTCACACATAATTTGAAGATGCATGTTTTAGTGTGTGTATACATGATGTAAATGTATACATAATAAGTGAAAATCTTGTGTTTTTGTGTTAGTGGGATTGTAAAGTAGTGTGCAAAAAATAAAATATAAATGTATTATTTGAGGCATTTTATAGGCACATTAAATAATTCTATCATAAACTGAGAAGACTATGAAATGTTTTAAATTCATGCATTATTTTTGAATAAATTCATTTGAAATATATATTTCACAGTGAGTAATGATTTTTTAGTCTGAATATGCGGTAATAATTCTATTAGTGTATCAAAATATTTCTATATCTGAGTTTTTAGTGGTTAGTGAGGTTAGGTCTTATACAAAAGAAATAATTATTTCCCTATTACTGTTGTACTAAGAAAAATGATTATATTTAGCAATCAAAATTATTTGAGAAATTCTAGAATCAATGCAAAGGAACTTTAATTGTACATGATTCAGTATGATCCAATAAGCTCAAGGAGGAGGATAAATTGATCATCCTATATGTAGTTCAGATAATCTGAAGAAGAATTAGGAGCTTGTAACTGGGGGGGGGTCTAACTAGTTTTTGAAGAGGCTCTAGGGACTGGGGGGGCTAACTAGTTGAATGGTTGTGGGTCTATCCAACTGATTCATAATAGTTGGATTGCTAGGGAGTATAACCAAAATCAACTAGAGGATCGATTAATGAGGTGTATAACTAGTTGACACTTGAACCACTACAATAGAAAAATAATTATAGTGGATAATCCATTTTCTAGGTCTTACCAACATAGTAAGGATGCTGGTATTAGTATCGATCCTTGTAAAAATACCATGTGTTGTGTTTCATTTACTTTTTGAATTTCATGCATGATCCACTCATCTTAACAACCAACAAAGGTTTGAATTAAATGTTGAAAAAGAATTCAGTAAAATAGGTCACACCAGATTCACACCCCCCCTCTTAGTGTGACTGCAGGATCCATTGGACACATTATATAAGAAACAACCTATTAATGGGAAAGTAATCCTTAGAATATATGATGTGTCTATTTTTAAAGAATACATTGATTTATTTCCTAAAGAACTACATGGATATCCACATGAGCATGAAGTTGAGTTTTTTATTGATCTCATCTCTAATGAAAAGCCTATATCCAAGAATCCCAATAGGATGACTACATTATAATTAGTTTATGTGAATAAAAAACTACCATAATTGTTTTATAATTGATTTATATGCCATAGTGTCTCACTATGGGAAGACCCATCACTTTTTTAAGAATAAAGATGGGTCTGTGAAGTTGTTCACCGATTATATGGAAATTAATTCCATGAGCATAAATAGATAGTATCCTCTTCCCTGTATTGATGACTTCTTTGATATTCATTATGGGTATCATAAACTTCTAATAAAGAATGATGATAATCCAATGATGAAACTTTTAATGAGTTATGGAAATTAAAATTTTATATCAATTGCTATTAGAATAACTAATGCTTCCTCTGTCTTTATGGTTTTGATAAACAAATTATTCAAGGATAATCTCAATAATTGTTTTTGGTTTTCATTGATGAAATATTGATCTACTATATAAATTATTCTAAGCATAAGAAACATTTGTGAATCATAATAAAGACTCTTAGAGAAAATGAGTTATATAGAAATTTTAAAAATACGAATTTTGGATTTGTGAATTTTATTTTCTTTCCCCTATTTTCTATAAGGATGGAATATCAATTGATCATTAAAAGAAAAAGGAAGTAATGGAAAAGCCAATGAGAACATATATAACCAAGGTATATAGTTTACTTGGATTAGTAGGTTACTATCTACAATTTGTTTAATTTTTTTATGATTAGCCAACACGTTATCCAAGTTGATACATTAAGGGGTTAAGTTCACATAGTTAGTACAATGTATGGAAATATTTTAAAAATTTAAAAAGAAACTTCGTCAATTCACTTATTTTTAATTTTCCTTCAGGAAGGGATGGATTTGTGATATATAGTGATACATCAAATAAGGAACTTCAATATATAGTTCTAAAGAATGATAGAGTCATTTAAAATTCATCAAGGTAGTTAAAGATCCAAGAATAGAATTATCCATCCCATGATCTAGAGTTTTCATCTATAATCTTTCCATTGAAGACATGGTGACATTTCCATTAAGTAGAAAAATTTGAAATTTATACGGAAAAAAATTGTTTAAAATACACATTCTCATTGAAAGAGAACAACATGGGGTAAGGGTGATGTCTAAAATTACTCAAGGATTATTATTTCTCAATACACTGCCACCAAGGGCAGGTAAATAAGGTGACCGACGCATTGAGTAGGATAGATCAGGACGTTTTGATGAAAATGGGGATTGAGAAAGATAATATATTAATGTATTTAATAATGTTGGATATGGTAATAATTAAATAAAGGGTAACAAACCATCTATTTAAAATATTTTCCGTACCGTCCTTATTAGAGAAAATAAAAATTTCCCTTCTTGATAAAAAAAATATTCAAAATAAAAATGAATCATTGAATGACGAGAAGTTGGTATAATTCATCAATGAAGATGGTATTTTGAAATTTGGAAATAAGATATGTATTCCATCCGTTACAAAGATGAAAATATAACTATTAGATGATTCTCATATCTCACATTTTCCTATGCACCTTGGTACCACCAAAATGTGTCAGGCTTTACTGGAACATTTGTATTGACCTGCTAATTCCCATTGGCTTGAGAGTACAATGAGTCATTACTGGGCCTTAAGTGACATCCCCAAGATGCCAAAGGATGGAAATAAATGCCGAAGGGTTTCAATGTAAGTGGGGGTACAATTTATACTTTAATTTCTAAAAACAAAAACCTGATAGACAATCTAAAAATAGATCACTATAAGATGCATGAAATAAACTAAGAAATTTCAAAAAATTATCTTTAAATCAACCAATAAAAGTATTCTAAAGTAGAAGGAAACCCAATATCAAATTAAATAGCATAAAGATGAAAAATAATCTCAAATACAACAACAAGAATCCAGTCTCCATAAGCTCCATGCTCTAACATCCCAAGTAGTCTAAAGTATCACGACGTGGTTCTAAAGAAGTGTGATACTTTACCTTTGACTAACTCTTGGAAGGCAGTATCTGTAAAATAACCAATGTTACAAAGAAGGAGTGAGTAATAAAATCAGTAGGTTTTCCCCAATTACTTCCCTACTCATACCACCAGGATAGAAAAGTTATCCAAATTTATATAAAATAGTTTATATAAAATGATTTATAAAAACAATTTATATCAAAATATAAACTAAATCCATAAAAAACATTTTTCCAAGGAAATCACATAAACAATCATTTAATACATCTATCATTTTATTTTTTTCAACCATTCCACATATCAACACAACTTACCATGCATGAAACCAGGTAGATGGAGAAATACCTAAGCTGTATCCATCCCAACAATTATGGGGGAGACTTCTTGCCCTTATCCGACCCAAATGCACATGAATATTTGATGGGGGAGAGCCCTAACCCTTATCAATCCCAAAATTTATTAGGGGGGGGGGTGACTCCTAAACCTTATCCATCCCAAATGAAATATGAATGTTTTAAGGGGGAGAGTCATAACCCTTACTCATCCTAACAATTATGGTGGAGACTCCTGACCTAGATCCGTCTCGAATACCATATGAACACACACCACCATTATGCCCTTACACGAAATCCAAAACCAAAATTTCAACCCTTCCAATAAAACTGTTATTTTATTGAAAATAGAATAATCAAACCATAGTCCGTTATTCTAGAAAATTACCATTTAAATTACCCATTTAAAACTAATAATAACTACAATTTAATTAAAATCTCAATTTTGAGAGAATTTCACCCTTTACCAAATTGTCGCAAAATAAGCTTTCCAAAAATTGATAAATAGAAAAATCACAAAAAAAACACAAAAATTAATCAATTTTAAAGTAATCCAATTAGTTCTATATAGTGTATTCAAGAATAAATCCACCTACTCCAATGGTTTTGATGAAACATGAAAATATATGGTGAATGCTTAAGAAAACCAAGTCGATTCTTCACAAAACCTCCTTAGATCTCTTCTCATTGAATGATCCAGAACAAATCTCAACTTTTTTGGAATCTAGACTCATAGATCTTCCCATAACAGATGAAGATATGAGAAACCAAGAAGAGAGGAAAATTATATTTATGTAGATCTAAGAAACCGATCAAGAATGATGAAGAATGATCACATGCCTCAAGAATCCAGATTCAAAACACTAAGGGGGGCCTTCAACACTACTACAAAAAAGGGTAAGGAAATCGCTACCCTTTTATCAGCACAAAAAAAAGTATTGATAAAGGGGGCCTTTATCAGTGCTAAAAAAAGTTCTGATAAAGGGGATCATTTATCAGCGCTAAAAACCACTGATAAAGGCCTCCTTTATCAGCGCTTTTTTAGTGCTGATAAAGGCCCCCCTTTATCAGCACTTTTTTTAGCCCTGATAAAGGGGACCCCTTTATCAGCGCTTTTTTTAGTAGTGCTGATAAAGGGGGAATTTTCAGCGATTTTTCATATTGGTGATAAATTTTATTTTCAAAAAAATCATGAAAAATAAATTATTGTTATATCAGTATATTTATATTGATATAAATAAAATATATATTTTTTAAATATGTTTTAGATATGTATAAAAAGACTATTACATTTAATATATAATAAATTTAGTGAAAATGGCATTAAAATATTTTAAAAAATATTATTAATTAATAATTTGCTAATTATTATTGATTAAAACTTATTTAATAACAATTTGAAGACACAAAAATCAAAAAAAATTAATAAAAGATATAAAATAAGTTGAAAATGTAACTCAAACTTCAAACGCCTTTAACTTTTGATCTGGGTGCCCGTTTTAGCTCTACAGCATATAAAATTGAAGCCTGTGATGAGCACTATGTTCTAGTGACTAAAGAAAAGCTTTAGTCACATTATTTGAGGCCAAAAAAGGTCAATAAGTCCTCTAAAACTGAGTTTTTAGTCGGTATACCTCACTTTCTTATCATTAAAACAAGTATAACTTCTGATCTGGATGTCAGTTAGGACTGTACCACATATTATATCGAGGGTTGTTTCATTTTCATCGATGTTACTGGTTGTGGAGTTGAAACGGGCATCAGGATTATAAGTTTTTATTTTTTTAACATTCTATGGCTTTTCAAATAGACATATATATGTATTTATTAATAAATATATATATGTGTGTGTGTGTGTGTGTCTTGTATATATGTATGTATGTATTTATTTATTTAATTATAAACACACATAAAAAACATATTTCAAAAATTTATTTAAAACTAATATTATAAGTATATATTAATATACAAAAAAATTTACAGATAAAAAATTATAACTAAATATATATATATATATATATATATATATATATTTTAATATACGAATGAATATATATATACTAATATATGAATAAATATATTTATATTAATATGAATCGATATGAATATAAGAATAAATATAACTGTATATATATATATAAATAAATAGTTATATCATTAAATAGAGAAAAAAAGAAATGGTGTAGTGGTAAAGGTGCAGCTGCGAAAGTGGGGAGGTTGCGGGTTAAAGTTTGGGTGGAAGCAAAGGGGAGAGCACGTGTGGGGATGCACGGAAGGGTAGTGCGCGGTAGACCGCCAAGCATTGATATGGGGGGGTCAAGCACTGTTAAAAGCTCTCCCTGATTATATAATTATTTTTTATTTTTTTTTAATTTGTTTTGACATTTATCAGCGCTTTTTAAAAGTGCAGATAAAGGTCCCTTTTATCAGCGTTGATAAAGGGGTCTTTTATTAGTGTTTTTTAGCACTAATAAAAGGGACATTTATCAGCACTTTTCTTAGTGCTGATAAATGGGACCCCCCAATATCAGCACTGATCTTTACAATGCTTTTTTAGAGCTGTTAAAGCTCATTTTGAGCACTAATATAAGTCATTTTTGTAGTAGTGAAATTGACTCCAAATCACATGGATAGGTTATTCTACTGTCAAGGAACATAAATCCCATGTTATGTCCACCTAGGAGAAAAAAATAAACCACTTAGAGGTAAGAATGTGTGAGATCCACTTTTTTAGGATCTCACTTAATCCATCACATGATTTGTTCACATGGTTAGACAAATAGTGCATTAGATAATCCATAGGAAGACCCTCACATAGCTTCCTCGAATGTTCTACCTAACTATGAACACACCATGATGAAGCTATCGTCCTCAAAAATTCGATTTTTCACAGTTTCTACTAGGATTTCCACAGAGATTGGATAAACCATGTGCATCATGTATGCCACTCCTTTAGCCCCTGAAACTTACTAAAGGTTCACCAAAATCTCCCAACATTCCCTCTTATAATTTAAATTCATAAAAACAGAAATAATGGGTTATGTACCACAAACTGGGGGTACTACATTCTCCCCATCATCTGTATTTCAATCTCTGGAAAGTAAAAAACCATAGCTGATATAAAAGAGTTCTAGCCATTGCACTTTCATTTCCTTCTCACATTACCAAGTCTCTTCCTGAATTTGACCATGCTTACATAAAATACGAATCAGACCGATGGTTTTTTCACACAAGATATTATATTGCCCATCCACAATACATAATGGGATATGTATCAATTTAGCATCCGGGTCTAGGTTAACATGATCCCATCTGATCACAAGGTCTTGATTGGGCTGATACTTTTTCAACTATGATACGTGGAACACATTATGCACTAAACTGAACCATGGTGGTAATTGAAATTGATATTATTCATCTCCAACCTGATCCAGTGACTCAATAGGGCCTATTTACCAATGATATAACTTAAATCGCTTCCTGAAATAAATATTTTTAAGTCTTAGAGAGATCCTTAAGAAGAAATTATCACTAACAGAAAACGAAAATGGCCTTCAGTGATGATCCACATAGGATTTATGATAACTCAATGAAATCTCCATACTCTTAATGATTAAATGAATATTATCCATTGTTTCATAGACAAGGCTTAGCACAATTAGTGAATTTTCAAATGTTTCCACCCAAAACAGTGGAGAACAACAAGTAAAACCATACAATGCTTCAAACAGAGCCATATGTATTGAGACCTCGTACCTGTTTTTATATGATAACCCCACCAAGGGTATATTCTCTTCCCATGATCCACCAAAATCCATTATAGAATCCCATAACATGTCTTCCAACTTTTTTATCATATTCTCGAATTTCACATCCGTCTGAGGATGATACGTTGTGCTCATATTCAACTGAGTGACAAGGGATTTCTATAAGGATTTCTAGAAATAAAAAGTGAACCTTGGATATTTTCTAAGACTATTGACACTAGTACTCCATGCCTCTTTCCCACTGATTTAAGGTAGATTTTATATAGATATTCCACCTTATGAGTTTCATGAATAAAGATGAAATGGGTTGTATTTGTAAGATGATCCACTATCAACCATTTGGAATCGTGTTTATAGACCATTCATGGAAGACCTATAAAAAAATCCATCACCATATTCTCCCATTTACACACTGGGATAGGTAAATAATACAACACACTCATTGGTCTATGATGATCTACCTTAATTTGAAAACATGTTAAGTACTTAGAAATGAACTCAGTTGCGTTCCTTTTCATCCCTCTCCACCAAAATTGTGCCTTCAATGCCTTATACATCTTCTGTGTACCTGTATTTACATACCATATTGAATGGTGGTAAGCATGAAGGAGTTGTTTCTGATAAGCCATAGTTACAACCATCTGATCTATAAAACACAAAAACTGAACTCCCTTCAAGTTTCTAGCCCTCACTGGTCTCCACACCATTGAGTTTGGAACTCATAATCAAAAAATTCTGCATCCGATTTTTGTGCCTCTTTGACAATATGTACCTAATCAAGAACAATCATAACTTAAAATAAGACCACAACATCACCTTGGTCTTAAAATTTCACATGCAAGTCAGCTAGGAATGACATCAACTGCCATTCATCTGAAGCATCCTTCGCCAATAGAGAAAATGACATCTACTCAATGCATTTGCCACTGAATTCCCTTTTCCTAGTGTACACATCAAGACAAAATCAAACATCTAGAGATAATTCATCTATCTCATTTTCCCGAGATTCAAATATCATTGTGAGAAAATTTGTTTCAAGATTTGGTGGTTCTTAAGCATTGAATTTCTCTCCAAAGTGATAGTATATACATGTTTTCAATGAATGGATGATTGGAGCTAACTCCAAATCATGTGTTGGGTAATTCTTCTCATGAAACCTCAATTTACTTAAACCATAAGAAACCACACGATCTCCTTTCTTGAAAACACAACCCAAACATGATCCCAAAGCATCATAGTATACCACATACCATTATCTTTATTTTGGAAATACCAGGATTAGTGTTGATGTAATATGAACTTTTAGTTCTTGGAAGGACTTATAGTATTCCTCTGTCTTTTGGAATAGAGAAATCTTCTTTGTCAGATCTGTCATTGGTGAATCTAGTCATAAGAAATCATACACAAAGTGCCGGTAGTAACTAGATAGACCAAGAAAACATCATATATCAAAGTAATTCTTCGGTGGTTTCCATGAGATAATAGCTTCTATATTTTCACGATGAATATAAAATGATTTCTCATAAATGACATGGCAATGAAAACATACATACTATATACAAAAATCAGATGTTTATAATTTGGAATACAGATGATGATTTTGACAAATTTGTAACAATATTTCTAGTGGTTCCTCAGGGTCAGCCCTTGTTATTGAATACACCAAAATGTTGTCCAAAAACGACACAAAAAAAGAATCAAGATATTGCTGAAATATCCAATTCATAAAATCCATGATGACTATTGTTTCATTCATTAGATCGAAAGACATAACTAGATATTCATAGTGCCCAAATCTACATCTGAATGTTATTGTTGGAATATCTTCCTTCTAAAATAGAAATTGTTGATATTATAATCACAAGTCAATCTTGGAGAACCAATGAGCTCCCCTTAATTGATCTAATGGATCATCAATGCATGGAAGTGGGTACCTATTCTTTATCCTAACTTTGTTAGGATTATGTTAATCAACAAACAACTGAAGTGTTCCATCTTCTTTCTTCATGAACAAGACCGGTGTTGCCCACAGAGATGTACTTGGATGAATGAAACCCTTTATTTCCAACTCCTCCAACTACACTTTCAATTTTTGTAAATCTATTGGTTCCATCCTAAAATACTAAATGGAAATAGGACTGGTCCCCGAAAGGAGATCAATCGTAAACTGCACTTCCATTATAGGTGGTGAGCATGAGATGTTCTCAGGAAATACATATGGTAATTGATCTAAAAATACTGGAAAACTATTTTCCTTGATATATTTCATTTATTACAAGTTCAACACTTCCAACAAATAAGAGATCATTCCCACCCTCAGTTCTAACAATATCTTTTCACATTTCTTATCCATCCTATTTCCTCTAAAGATATGCTCGATGTCGTCCTCAGTCATGAGGATGACTATTATTCTATAAAAGTCGATGTGAGCCTTAAATTTTGTCAACCAATCCATACCTAGGATTATTTCATACACATCTATGTCCAAAACTGAGAAGTCTCGTTCCATATCAGCTCCATCAATAGTTATAGCACATGATCTACACACAAAGGCATGACATTATCTTTCCCCAACAAGAGTTTTCAGTTTTAAAATAGATGGAATCATTTCAAACATTAAATATATCAAGGTAACAACATGAGAACTAATGAAAGGATGTGATGCACCAATATAAAACAACACTTTCACAAAGGTAGCATTTAAAAGAATCGTACCTCTCATAGTATATAGTCCATCTTGATCATCTACCACCATTTTCTCAGCTCCATTAAATTGATCCATTGATGCACTCTGACCCTTGTTTCCTTGATGAGATTGTTCTCATTCTGTCAAAGTATACAGTGTTTTCGATGCCTGAGAGGTGTCTAGAGCACCTGACCTCAGAGCACTGTGATGAAAGCGCTTAATATGTCCTATATTATTGCAATTATGGCATGATTTTGGTGGTGTTTCACACTCCCTCTTGATGTGACTCAATGAAGCACACAGAAAACATCAAATTTTTCTCTTGTGTCTTGGAGGAAGGTAAATTTAACATGCGTTTTTATTCCAATATGTTCCACCATCTTGAGAAAAGGTGTCCCACTTCCACTTCATCTTAGTGATAGAGTTATTAGCTCCTCTAGTGAAGATAACCATACTTCCACCACATGGATTTTCAATAGTGAAAAATATCATATATAGGGTATCTAGTTGTATCCACATATAAATGGTTTTAAAATCTTGAGCGATGCTTTGGACTAACTGTTTGTTCACCTGTGGCTTAGCTATAACCACATTTTTATTGGCCTCTTTCGACTGGTTTCTTCGACGCCTACCAGGTTCCATTTCTTAAACAAGCAAAAACCTTGGTAAGTCTCACTCCCTAGAAATGGATGACATATCATTTAAAATTCTATCACATCAACTATAACATCATTCTTTTCCAACAACATTATTTTTCCAAGTTCATACATTTTTTGAAAACATTCAACATGATTTTTTAGTATTAAATCATTTTCAAAATACCATAAGCACTACATTTTTTAAAATATTTTAATTGAAAAAAATCATAAATTTTAAAAAAACAACACTTTTTTACAACATGATTCATTCCTTGAAATGAATTATGCACTCATAATAGGAATTCATTTCTCTACAATGCATGCCATGCTCATCTCATTGGATAAACCCATGACAATGATATTTCTAAATCATAAAAGTGTCTCTAAAATATTTTTGTACCCAACACCATGGTAACTTAAAGTTCATCATAAATGGGTTAGTTATGTCCTTTTATGCTATACATTTCCTATTTTGACAATTATAATCTTTTATAATATTCCCACCAAAGGAATAGAAAATAAGGAATTTCCGCTCCAAGACCATGAACACTTATGACTACTTGTTAGGCATGGACCGAAAAAGCTGATGCCATTTGTAATGTCCATCTAATTCACATTGTCTTGAAATTACAACGAGTCATTACGGGGCCTTAAGTTACATCCCAAAGATTACAAAGGCTTGAAATAAATGCCGAAGTGTTTCAAATTAATTGTTGGGACGATTTACCCTTTAAAGTATAAAAACAACAACCCAAAACACTATCCAAAAAACATCTCACTATGTGATGTAAGAAATAATCTAAGAGATTTCCAAACATTCTCTTTAAATCAACCAACCAATGTATGCTACAGTGGAATGAAACCCAATATCAAAGTAAATAGTAGAAAGACGACAAATAAAATCTAAAACGACAACAAGATTCCATGCTCCAAAATCTCCATGATCCAATATCCCCATGTAGTCCAAAATATAATGACATGGTGCTAAAGAAGTGTGATGCTTTATCTTTTCCCATGTCCCGGAAGGTAGCATCTGCAAAATCACCAAAGTTCCAAAGAAGGGGTGAATAATAAACTCAATAGGTTTTCACCAATGAATTATCTACTCATTCATTTGGGATAGAAAAGTTAACCACATTTATGTAAAATAATTTATATAAAATGATTTCTAAAAATAGTTTATATCATAATATAAAAAAAATCCATAAAAAACAGTTTTCAAAGGAAAGAACATAAAAAATAATTTAATTCATTTAACATTATATTTTGTTCAACCATTCCACATATCACCACAAATGACCATGCATGAAACTATTAAGATGGGGAAAGACCTAACCCTTATCTATCCCAACAGTGATGACATAGACTTCTTTCCCTTATTCGATCAAAATGCACATGAATGTTTGACCAGTGAGAGCCCTAACCCTTATCCATCCCAACTATGATAGAGGAGACTCCTAACCCTTATCCACCCCTAATCTAATATGAATTTTTGACGAGGGATATCTCTAACCCTTATCCATCCCAACAATTATAGGGGAGACTCCTGACCTAGATCCGTCCCGATTGCCATGTGAACACAGACAACCATTATGTCATTACAAAAAATCCATAACCAACATGTAATATATTTAAATAAAATTATTATTTTATTGAAAACATCATAATCAAACCATATTCCATTATTCCAGAAAATTACCATTTAAATTCCCCATTTAAAACTAGGAATAAAATCAATTTAATTAAAACCCCAATTATTCTATAATTTCATTCATTACCAAACCATCACAAAATAAGATTTATAAAAATTGTTGAACAAAAAAATCATAATCAATTTCACACAAATCAATCAATTTAAAATAATGCCAATTAGTTCTATAAAGTGGGTTCGAGAAAGAAGCCACCTACCTTAATGGTTTCGATGAAACTAGACAACCAACGAAGAACGCTTAAGAAAACCAGATTGATTCTTCATAGAACCTCCTTATATCTCTTCTCCTAGAAAGATCAAGATAAAATATAAACTTACATGGCATCCACACTCATTGATATAACCATAACAGATGTAGATTTGAGAAACCAAGAAGATAGGAGAAGTAGATCTAAGTAGATCTAAGAAACCGATCAAGAACGATAAAGAACGATCACATAACTAAATAACATGTGTTCGAAACACCAAGGGAGGCCTTTGAATTGACTCCAAATCACTTGGTAGAGGTTCTTATACCTTCAAGGAAGATAAATCTTGAGTTATGTCCTATTGGTAGGAAAAATGTGCCACTTGAAGACAAAAATGTGTTAGATCCAGTTTTTAAGATCTAACTTAAACCATCTGCATGGTTAGTCTGCATGGTTAGACAAAATGTGTGCTAATTGTGCATTAGCTATTGCCTAGGAAGACCCTCGAATGACCTCCTTGCACAGTATCCCAAACAGTTCGCACACTCTGCGGAATCTATCTTTCTCAAACCATCCATTTTACACAGTTACTACTAGGATGGTCGCACAGTTTTCATAAACTATGTGCAGCACGTGCGCCTCTCCTTTATCCCCCAAAACTTACTGAAGGTTCACTAAACTCTCCCAATGATACCTCTTATACTTTATATCCATAAAATATAAATAAAGGGTTACATACAAAAAAATGAGGGAACTACATTCTCCCAACCATCTTTATTTCCATACCCGGATAGTAGAAAACCATAGCTACTCTAAAAGAGTTCTGGACATTGTTCTTTCATTTCCTTCTCACGTTCCGAAGTCTCTTCCTGAATATTACCATGCTTCCATAAAATCTCCACCAGACCGGTGTTTTTTTCATGCAATAATTTATCTTGCCTATCCACACTCTGTACTGGGATATGTATCAATGGAGCATCCGACTCTAGGTCAATGTGATCCCATATGATCACATGGTCAGGATCAGGTTGATACTTTTTCAACTGAGATACATGAAACACATTATTTACCGAACTGAACCATGGTGGTAATGCTAATCGATATTCCACCTCTCTAACTCATTCCATTATCTTGAAAGGGCCTATGAATCGAGGAGATAACTTTCCCTGCTTCCCGAAATGACGATGTCCAAATCTTAGAGATATCCTCAAGAAGACATTATCACCCACGGAAAATGACAACATCCTTCGAATATGATCCACATAATATTTCTGACAACTCTGAGCCATATCCATCCTCTTTTTTTATTAACTAAATCTTGTCTATTGTTTCTTGGACAAGGCTCGACCCAATAAGTGAAGTCTCACCTGTATCCACTCAACATAGTGGATAATGATAAGGACACCCATAAAATTCTTCAAACAAAGCCAGATGTATCAAGACATGATAGATGTTATTATATGAGAACTCCACCATGGTCATATTCTCTTCCCATGAGCCACCAAAATCAATGACACAAGCCCACAACATTTCTTCCAACATTTTTATAATCTGCTCAGATCTCACATCAATCTGAGGATGATAAGTCGTGCTCATATTCAACTAAGTATCAAGGTACTTCTATAAGGATTTTCAGAAACAAGACATGAAAATCAGATCTCTGTCTGAGACTATTAACACTAGTACCCCATGCCTCTTAACCACTACTTGGGTGTAGAAATTAGATAGATCTTCCACCGTATGAGTATCAAAAATAGGGATGGAATGGGCCGTCTTGGTAAGATGATCCACTATCACACATATAGAATCGTTTCTATGGACCATTCTTGGAAGACTTGTAACAAAATCCATCTTTATCTGCTCCCATTTCCATACTGGGATAGGTAAAGACTACAACATACCAGCTAGTCTCTGATGATCTACCTTAACTTGGTGACAAGTTAAGCACTTTGAAATAAACTTGACCACCTTATTTTTCATACATATCCACCAAAACTATACATTCAACACCTTATACATATTCTGTTTTCCTGGATGTACAACCAATATCTAATAGTGTTAAACATGAAGGAGTTTTTCTTGATAATTCATAGGTACAAACGATCTATAAAAAAACAAAACGGAACTCTCGTCAAGTTTATATCCCTCAATGGTCTCTCCACCATTGAGTTTTGCACTCATAACCAAACATTATGCATTACTGTTTATGCCTCATTGACTATATTTACCAAATCAAGAACAAGAATAGCTGAAAAGAAGACTTCAACATCACCTCGGCCTTTTCATTCCACATGCATGTATGATAGGACCGACATAAACTGCCATTCATTTGAAGCTTCTTTCACCAACTGAGCATATGATTATCTACTCAATGCATCCTCCACCAAATTTCCCTTTCCTAGTGTATACATCAAGTCAAAGTCAAACATTTGGAGATACTCTATCTATCTAGTTTGCTTTAGATTCAAATCTCACTATGATAAAATTTGTTTCAAGCTTTTGTGGTCCATAAACACAGTGAATTTCTCACCAAAGAGATAGTTTCTCCATATTGTCAAACCATAGACGACTACAACTAACTCCAAATTAATTGTTGGGTAATTATTATCATGCTCCCTCAACTGACTTGAACCGTAAAAAACCACACGGTCTCCTTGCATGAGAACAACACACAACACTGACCCCGAAGCATCATAGTACACCACATACCACTGAACTAATTATGGAAAACAAATATTGGTGCCGATGTAAGATTAAAATTTAGTTCGTAGAAGGACTTCTGGCATTACTTTGTGCATTGTAATGGAGCATTCTTCTTTTTCAAAGCTGTGATGGTCGAAGTTTTTCATGATAAATCACGGATAAAGTGTCTGTAGTAACTAGATAGACCAAGAAAACCTCATATCTTGAAGGCATTTTTTGGTGGTTTCCACTAGATAACAACTTCTATATTTTCAGTATCAATAGAAATTCCTTTCTCAGAAATGACATGGCCAGGAAAATGTACTTCCTATATCCCAAAACCTCACTTTGATAATTTGGTATAGAAACAGTGATCTCACATAAGTTGTAACACTATTTCTAGGTTATTCTCACGGTCAGCCTTGTATTTGAATACACCAAGATTCCATACACAAACACCACAATAAAAGAATACAGATATTGCTGAAATATCCAATTAATCAAATCCATGAAGATCATTGGTGTAATCGTTAGACTGAAATTCATGACTACATATTCATAGTGGCTATATCTGTTTCTAAAAGCTGTCTTTGGAATATCTTACATCCGAACTCACAATTCATGATATCCTAATCACAAGTAAATCATGGAAAACCACGGAGCTCCCCTTAAAAGATTGAATAGATCATAAATGCATGTAATTGGGTACCTGTTCTTTATCATAACCTGTTTAGGCTTATGACAATCAATACATAGCCGAAGAGTTCCATCTGCTTTCTTCCCGAACAAGACCGGTGATACCCCTAGAGACATACTTGGATAAATGAAACCCTTTCATTATAGCTCATTCAACTGCACTTTCAATTCTCATAAATATATTGGTGTCATCCTATAATATTGAAGGGAAATAGGACTGGTCCCTACAAGGAGATCAATCGTTAACTCTTTATAATAGAAGAGGAAAAATCATAAAATAGAATAAGAAACATGGGAACCTAAAGAAGTTTTGATGAATAAATAACCAAACATATTCATAATGTGATATTATATAATTTTCTAGGATGACATTTTTGAAGGAGGTATGATTTCAACACCCAAGTTAAATTGTAGTATGTTTTTCTTTCTAAAGAAACAATAACATAACACACATATATTTATTCAAGACCGTGGTTAAAACCTAAATTACAAAACATTAAAAATTATATTTGAATAGATAAATTTTATTTTTGAATTATTCATTTCAAAATTATCTTAGGATGAATTTTTTATATTTTTTAGAAATAGTTTATATTTTTAAGTGAATAGTGAAAAATTCAAATTTTACAAAACTATCACTTTGTGACATTATGATGATGAAATAACAAATTTAATGGTTATGAAACCTTTTTTATAGAACAAATATATGGTTAATAAGTAATATAATTCATATATAAAAATAATTTTTAACTTATAAATATTTTCTTATGATTTTGGAAATCTAAATATTGTTTTTGTTCAAATAAAAATTATTATAATTATTTTTTTAATAAAATATTTCAAAGGAACCTTTTGGTTTTGGTTTGGTTTGAAAGAAAAATATGTATAATTTAATTTTAAATAATAAAATCAATTCCATTATAATCAACTTTATACTTTATTTTTTGGTAAAATAATTTTTATGCTTGAAATAATCATTTTTCTAAATACACATTTCATTGCATTTTTCAGACTTATATTAAAATTAATTTCTTAAAATTCATAAAGTTTAATATTTCAAAATATATTAAATATTTATACAAATAATAATTAATATTATTTAATAATTTCAACTTATTTTATTTTCATTATTAATAGTAACCATGGTAAATATTTTTCAGCTCGGTTAAGGGTAAAATCGGTTAAAAGGGATTAAAATAAAGGGATAATGCTTCGTGATAATGAAAAAAATTGTATTAAAAATAATTTTTTGTTTCATTCAAACCTTAACCGTATAATATAATAATATATGATAATTTGGAGATACATTCATGAGAAAAATAATTTATATTATTAAAATATTTTATGTAATTCAAAGTGTGTCCCTCCTCCCATTTTAAAAAGAGAACCTCTTCTCATCCATTATTAACAAAACTTGTTCACTATAGATCAGAAAATACCAACCCAAAATTTTTCCTAGATTCATTCCATTTATTCTTGATTTTTTTCTCTATGTAATTTCTTATGAAGGCTTAAGGTGTAATCAAAATTATTTCTCTCAAATAAGAGGTAATCTTCTTTATCGAATCTTTTAATGTTTCTATATTCTAATAATTCGATAAAGTCTACTATACAAATTATAAAAAAAATTGATGAAATATAATAAATACTTTGATATTTTATTAATATTATGGGACAACCATTTTATTCCACCTTTTCCATCACATGTAAAATGAAAACATCACCTGTGCACGCGTATAACCTACCGTCTCCATATAGAGGTGCAACTCATTTTTCCTTACTATTTTACTTAGATGGTAATAATTATGGAATTAATGAAAGATATATTATTTTTATAATGAAATTATTTTTCTATAAATATAATATATCATTTATCTTCTTACCATTCAGCCCGCTAAAAAATGATAATGTAATTCATGCGTACATGTAGACTACCACCTCCATGAAGTGATGTGATTCATTTTTCTTATCTGAAATTCATGGATGATTATAAATATTTATATAAAGAATATATATGATATTTATATTATTATTAACATTATTTATATTATTTATACATGATCAATATTCAAGGATCCTAACTTCCCATTCGAAACATATATTTAAAACAAAATAGGTAACACCAAAAATGATAATGATAATGAAATATTATTAATGAATGAGTGTTAAAATGTTATAAGTGGATCATATATGATATTATAATTATTTTAATGGTTTTATTATATAATTATAATACATCTAAATTTATCATGCAAGGGGTTAAAAGAACTTATTATTCAAGTCAAAATTGAGGTATGATATTTCACTTACAATCCTATTTTATTTGAGGATTTATTATATTCAGATTTACTTTGGAAAAATAATATCAACCTAAAATTATAAACCCCATATATATTTTTTATCCTTTTATTATATAGGGGTTTTCTTTTTTAAAAAAAAATTTCCTATCTTATTGAATCATGAATCAACATGTATTTTACATGTAAAGTAATTTCTTTTAATAAAATTATTTTAATGTTTTTTCTAACACTTATTATTATATGTCCATATTATGGTTAAAATATTTTCAATATTGTGTTTAAAATACCCCAAATATTTAAGAAATTATGTTTTACCCAGTTTAAAATTCTATAAAAATGTTTAAAATTAATATTCTTTTTATTTTTTAAAAACTGTACTTTTTACTAAATGTGTGGATGGAATCTTTTTTCAACATATATTGCATGAAAAAGTTTATCCAAATTCATGACTAATCTTTCCATTATATATTCCATTATAAGGTTCTATTTTTATTTTCAAATTAAATATTTTTCTCAATATTTTGGGAATTTTACATAAAATGATATCAAAAGAAAAGGGAATTATTTTTTATGGAATTTTTAAAAGTGATTTATAACTCTATTTTTATGTGAATTTAAATGGAAGTTATTTTAAATTTATAGCTTCTATTTTCTTTCATAAATTCCAGGTTTTAATAAAAGCCTTAACTTCCAATCAATATATGATCTTTTATCACTCTTTGCTGATAATGTATTATACATTATTTTTAGATCTTTACTTTATTGTGATCATGTTCTCTATCACTCTACATTATTCATTGAACATTAATTTTATCCTTGAAATATATATTATTAATAACATGATTCAATTTAGAATCATTTTGATTTTTTTTAAGTTTCAACAATATATAATTTCTATATACGGTATCTGTTTAGGGAATCTTATTATGTAAGTTATTTTATTTTTTATGGGAAATATTGATGTTTCACATTCTAGATTCATTACGGATAATTATTGAATTATATGGCAATTTGAGAATGAATATTATTGATCATTCAAAATGGAATTAATTAATAGTATATGTAAGTGGTAGGTGGGGTTTGGTTATAGATACCCTCTGGATGTATAAGCAAGTCTCGTGAGACAAAAGAGAATGAACTCTATTTTAAATGGGTATTTAGTTTACATCAACGCATTAATTACGAATGATGTCTTAGTTGAGAGGCCTTAGCATTAAAATTCATGATATATTAGTTGATAAGACTTGATCATGAAAGTACATAAATATTCATTTCCTATATTAATAATTTAGTTTTCATTTTCCATGTGATTGTAATGTTGACATTATCCATGTATGTTCAGAGAACCCACGTTCTTGATTTAATGACATGTGTTTTGATTATCAACTCTACTATATTGATTATGCCTTATTTAATCATTATAGATTCTACTATATATAACCCTTACTGAGCATCTAAGATCACCTGTTATTTATTTCACTTTCCCTAGGATATGAAAAGGTTATTATGAATGTTTTCAAGAATGAACAATTGTTTCCTATGATATATATTTATATTTAGTATGTAATATAGGAATCATGTATGTATCTAGTTTTAAAATAATTATAAACTAATTGTTCTTGTAAGGTGAGATTCCTCGTACCATGTACCATTGTAATATTTTAAACACTGACTCTAGGTTTTTGGATTAGGGGTGTTACATAGTCTTATTTAATAAACCCCAATCCATAATTATTCACTTCACCCTTAATACAATAGTGCATAAAATATGATTATAGTATTCAACATACTTTTAAATCATTATATGGGTTCTCCAACTTTAGGTTCCAAGGAATATGTGAAACCAAGTATTCTGAAGACCTTTTATTTACCGTTTATTCCTCATCAAATATACCACTCTTAAATGGATGGATTCTTACTTCTTCACTCAGGATATCATCTTCGAATTATCAGATTTACAGTCCTATTTGGAAATAAATACAATCAAATTCAACCTTTAAGAAATTAAAATCCTAATGGAGCTAATGGGATAAGGGGATACCCCTACTAATCCTGAAGAACCAATGAGTTTTTGTTAACAAATTTCATTTATAAAACCCTACTCAACATGAATTTATGTACATTAACCTTTAATGTTTGTGGTTAGTTGTTAGCTTTAATTAGTATCACTAGTGGTGCAGTAAACTCTTAGGGTAAGAGATTTGGATTTTATAAGTCCATATTTTATGGTAATCTTGTTTTATAACATAGTTTAGATATTGTTCTATATGGAGTTTGAGACAATTATTTCTCATGTATTCAAAATATAATAATGATAACATGGTGTCTTATTCCCATGGTAGAAAATTTCATTCCCAAAAAATCAAAGAGATAACTAAGAAACATGCTTTGGAATGGTTGGTTTTTTTGGAAGAGGGAGAAAAGTTATGTCATTAATCAATTATGATGGCCCCACATCTCAATGAGTGAGGGAGTCCTAGCATAAAAATATTATCTTCGAGATCTTTTGTTATCAGGTATTAATAGTTAGAAAACTAAATAAATTATTCTAAAAGTTGAGAGTACATAATCCCGATTCTAGGGTTAGAAAGTGAATGTATTATGAGGCTTATCATTGGTGTCATGATGAATGGTTTTATATTAAGGTCTACTAGTAATTCATGAGACCTTTATAGTTATAGGTTTAATAAATCATTTATGTTCAACATATATTCACTATAGACTTGTAGTGAATGTTTTTTTTCCTTAGATTGGGATTTTTTTCCTTGAGTTTGGCTTGTGTTATCCCGATTTCTAAAGCTAACATACCACATTCATTTAAATATGTTAGGAATTCCCACAAAATATTATAAAAAGATCGGTACTAAAAATGAAAAATAATGTAGTAATATTAGAAAGAGTCTAATTACACTTATCATAAGAAATAAAAGAAATAAAAATCCCAATTATAAGAATCATCATGCATATATAAATGAAAAACATGCATACTGGAAATGTATAACCTTACAAACAACATACCTTACACCATACATCCATTTTATCACCTTTATATGCTACCAAACACATTTGAACAAGTTTGATTATGTTCACATAAGTGGTATCAAAAGTAGTACCACCTTTGAAGCTATCTATTACTTGGCTAGATCACAAGATGTACATATCTGATCTTCAACCCACAATCAATTCTGATGGTTCCTAGTGAAAAAGGTTTTATTAAATGTGAGAATTAAAAATATAAATCTTGATCCAAAATTCATATATGTTTACCCACTTCCAAAACATGATAGTAGGATTTAGAAATCCCTGTGAATGCTCATTAATAGCTTGTGCATTAACTAATGTGTAATAACACAGGGGTTAATTAATTGACTAGAATATACATTATATGAATTTATTAATTAAATCCTTCACATTCCATAACATATAATAGTATTTTAAATTATATTCATCATAGGATATCATTATTGAAAGTTAACTCTTAATTTTTAAATGACAAATATATATCTTAGCCATACCAAGAGAATTATAGTATATGATCATTGGAAAGGCAGTGGTATACTATCATAATAGCATGATATACGATATACTAATTGTCTCATACGATATGTATACAAATAGAGTTTCGATTCAACTTCTATCATTCCATATGATACAAATAAAAAATTTGAATAAAATAATTTTTATATATCATGACACCTTTCCAATCATAATTTATGACATACATTATGTGCATCTCATAAACAGGGATTTAGAGAATATATATATATATCTCCATTAATCTCCCACTTTCATTGAAGGATCATAACCTTTGTTCCATTTTATATTATACTATATTTTATACAAAAAATGTGAAATCATATCCAAAACTATTTTTTATATCTTTCAAGACACTTTGGGAATGCTATTATCAACTTCATCATGTATCACATCATATGTAATACCTTGTGAAAACTCATACAAAAATATTTTGTATTAAAATAAAAATTAGAAATACTCATTGATTCAAATCCAATACCTATTCTCTCAACCATAATGTGTGACCCCATGATCCTTTATAGATTTGGTGACAAATATGAATCACCAGATCCATATATGTAAGCATATAGTGTCCTCTAGAAAATCGTCAATGCTAGTCAAGCTACAAAGGGATTTGGTGTGATCTTAATCAAATAATGTTTCTCTATACCAATGTCCACCAACCAAATCTCATGATAGTATGAAATTTTATATATTATCTCTGTTTAAGACATCTAGTAACTATGGGACATAGACTATGTCAATCCCATATATCCAACTCATATGTTCACGATTCTCTGAGTATAGACTAATTAGGTCAATGCATATGTAATATTTTATTCTTTATTATAGATGATCAGATCACATAACCCTCATCTAAATAGATACACAAATCATATATACTATCTAGGTATGACCACGCACTCCACAATATATCAAAATAGAGGTACCAAATTCCATACTAATCATATGAGTGTAAAAATACCATCTTGACTGAGATCTAACCAACAATATAATCAACAACATAACCAATCACATCCAAATTATCTAAGTCTCAATTTATTTAAAAGGAAATTTGTCAAAGTATAATGGTTATCATGATAGGTATCTCACCAACATTTGATAATGGGGACTTCTATATGTTCTATGGACACATATTATACCAAATAAATAGGATATAACACTTTATGTTTTATACTTAGTTGGTCATCCAGTGTATTAAACACCTTTTGTATATCATGATCATATAAAATATCTTATACAAGATTCCTACTAATTATAACAATAAAATTTCCTCATAACCTATAAATCCCCACAATTAATATCACATAGGGATAACTAAAATTCATACATTTATAGGTAAGTTATTAATAAATTTTAGGAAATTTATATCTATATACATATTTATATATACAATATGAAAGAATTTTAAAATAGATATTGAATTTTTTATGATAGATTTTATATTCCTATAATTTATTTAATAATACTTAACAAAACCCTACATAAGAACATATCCATCATATCATATATAATATACTAATAGATTATCTTTATGTTTGCTACAATTTCAAGGGTTTTTAATAATTCCTATAACACCTCTATGTGACCTTATAATAACCCCCACTAAATTATTTATTAAGTAACATATATGATGAAATAAATTTTGACTAATGGCGAGATTTAATAATTTCATTACTAATGTTCAACTCCTTGAATATTTCCAGACTCCTTAACTCCAAAATATCATTTATTATAATGAGAATAACTGTTGTTGTCGAATTAAATAACATTTAAAAGTATAAAATCATTATCTTTGTAACTAATTCCATTAAACTTTTAAATTATGATGTTATATTAACTATTGTAACTATTCACATTATTAGATACTAGCACATCGTAAACTCCTTTAGGATAAAATGGAATCCACTTATCTAACGAAAACTAAATGCAACTCTTATTTTTCTTTACACATATATCCTTAAACTATTTTAAGATATTAAGTAAACTTTGATTTTTATTTTAACTTAAACAATCCTTAATTAAATAGTGATATTCACATTTCTGTATAATAAAATTTTACTCTTTATAATTATCTTCGCAATCACATATCCTTAAATCTATTGGATATTATGTGAAATCACTATAATATTATACTTATATAATATTTTAATTATTTACCTTAACATTATCTAAGTTCAAACATACTGAAATTAGCTTCTTATACATTATATTAATTTTAAAATATTTTTCTATAAAAACTTATTTGTATTAGGAAACAACTATTATTTCCAATAAATAGAAATATTTAACAAATTTAATTGTTTTTCCATACCTTATATGGTTTTCTATGTGTTTGGGGCATTTTCATTTGAAAATATTTTTTTTTTAAATTCCATTGATGGGTCATAGGAGCATCATTCTTTATTTTTTAACAAATTGGATAAACTGTTTATCCTGGATAATTTTTCTTACTTTGTTTCATTTTTAAAAAATATTATAGATTTTGATGAATCACAAACCATGTGTATAAAATTGATCATCTACTTTTTTTCTTAGTAACACTTTTTGTTTAAACAAACCCTCCAATCATATAAGATAAATGAGTTGAAGATACAATCCTTTTCTTAGATCCATATGATATTTATAAATTCTTTCACATTCAAACCATTGACGTATGAACTCTATACATCATCAATTGAATTAAAACTAGAATATCTATCAATTATTAAATTTATTTTTAATTATTATATATTTAAAACACATGAAAATTATAAATTAATTATCACACAATCTTTAAAAAAATTATATCTAAAACTCTAACACCTGACATAAACATTCTTTAGAGTTTAAAAAACCCCTTCTGGTGTCATAAAAAATCCCATATTATAGAATCATTACTATTTTATTATTGATTTTACCTTTAGAATTAAATGAAATCTTTTATATATTTGAAGAAAAATTATTTTACTCAGAAACATATTTTTCTATTTCCAGTTTCATCTTTTACCCACTTATGTTATCTCTATAGCACTAGAACATAGGCCGAATATGTCCAATTCATCTATTCTCAATACTTGAGAATATTGGATAAATTTATCTTTAATTATTAATATTATTAGAACATTAACATATATGACACCTAGTTTCATCAAATAATTAATAAAAAAAGGATCAATGAGAAATGATAGTTAACACAAGAAACTTCAGATCAAATGACTAATTCTCACACAACTTGAGCTACACAAGTCCAAAACCGAGGCCATTGAGTAACTCCAAAGTTCCATGTGTGTAAATATTTTAAAGAAATCATATATTGAAGGATAAAAAAATCTAAAGTCGCAAATTAATGCAATACATTTTGTGATTTAACCATTTTCATGATCTAGAAGACTATAAATACCCCTCATGTCACAATCTCAAGGGTGTGGAATTTTGATTATAGATTTTAGGGAATTCAAAGATATTATCTCTTTAAACCCAATTTAAAATTTTAAAATTAACCAATACATCCATCCTTGGACTTGTGTAGGTGATAAATTATGTGAATTTATATACAAAATCCATTCACATTTTTGAAATATGCTCATGATGATCTTTCACAACTCCCTTCCATGAAAAACATTTCTTGTGCAATGTAAAAATGCATTACACAAGACAAATTACTATGAAACCCTAAATTTTATGAAATATTGTTATCATAGCCCCCATTTATGCCTCTATTCATATTACAAAATTTCATGAAAGATGAGATAATTTGGGTTGCACATCCACCAAATCCCAACCCAATAATGATAACTCTATACACACAACTAGAGTTATGATACATAACTACAAGGACCTTATCATTAAGAAAAATTTGTGAATTTTATATAGCCTTTTGACCTTAAGAACATTACCATGTAGCCTAACTCATAAAACCCACTCTATGCATTGATGTTTTCCCTTTCATGACACAATCATCTTTACCATGTGGTGTTAAACTAGATGGACTGGTCTAGCCACATGACTTTAAACTTTTTAACTTGAAATATGAGGGGTTTGATTCCCATTTCTAAAAGGATATTTAGGAAACCTATTTTAGGTTAAATACTAACACCAAAAAAAATACACTATCCCATCTCCCATTTTAGATATGGTAAAACTCAAACCATTCTAGAAAACACTATGTCTTATAAAGTGACCTCACTAGACTCTAAACCACGACCAACAATACATTGAAAGCATAGGAGGATCCACATACCCTTATGTGATGGGAATAATATGACCTATTTCCTTATATCATGAACATAATATTCCTTATATTATGATCATATGATAATACCCAACAAATCCATAATAAAACACATCCTTTCCTATGTGATGACCACATGTTGTCTTATGTTATGAGCACAAGATTTACTCATGTGATGACCATGGGGTTCCTTAAGTGAAGAAAATTAGATTCCTTATGTGATGAGATTTAGAAGAATTATGTGAAGATAATAAGATATCTCATTTGATGAGAATAATATTACCACATGTGAATATCATGATATTCTTTGGGTAACAAGCATAAAATACCTTAGGTGACGAACCTAGGTTTCCTTGTTTGGGAATCACATGATATATAATGTGATAAACATAAGATTACCGCATGTGATGAGAAGGGGATGCCTTGTGTTAAGACTAGAGTATTAATTAGGTATTTATCCTAGAATTAATTTTGTGACAAGAACATGATGCCTTTGGTTAAAATCATATGATTCCTTGTGAGACAAGCATAAGATGTCCTGTGTGACAAGAACATTATAACCTAGGTGATGATAATAAGATGCCTCATGTGATTAACATGAGATTATATCATGGACTAGAATGAGGAAGATATATTATATTTCCAATATTCTTAACATAACTTATGAGAATTATCTCTCAATGAGACTCATCTCCTTTAATCAATGGTCTTCACCATTCTAAGGAAGAACGTTTTCACACCTGAGGTTTTGTTTTCACCCATTCTTCTAGTTAATTTTTGGGTCTCATTGTTTCTCTCAGAAACCAAGTGTGATGTGTATGAATTTTTATTATAATATTTTATTTATTTTTGTTCTAGCTTTTCCCTTCGGGTTTTCATTATGTTTTTAGAATGAAATGGTAGTTTTGGACTAGACAACATAGGGCAGATGTTTTTCAAACTATACGGCCCTGCCCAGGTAAACGTGGAGCCTGTGGTGTTTCATGTATAGTGGGAAACCAGATGGTTTCCACATTGGTGGACAAACCATGAGGGATACCATGTTATATTCCCTAGGAAACAATGGAAACTGCACGGTTGCTGTACAATTTGAAAACCAAGTGGAATGACCAGGCAGCCTATCCAAGTCATTAAAATATTAGAATTTCCTAAATTAATACCCTATATGAATTAAATCCAAAATCACCCATTCTATCCCCCATTAACGGTTTTATACCCTAATCACGCCTCCCCTTCCACCCTTCTCTATTGGGAATCATATTTTGGTTGAGTTGGTTCGAATTCTTTAAGAAACCTCATGTTAGTGTCTTTTTCTCTTGATTTACATCTCTATTATAGGGTTTCTTCCTAAATTATTTGTGATTTATGTGTCCAATATTTTGGTGACCTATTTATGGCCAAATATTGTTTAATAGGTTTTATAATTTATTTTTAATGTTCATCTTGCCTCTATGGAGTTTTATTGTGGTTTTGTTGAATTTTTGCCCCGGATTCTAGAGGTCTTTTCACTCAAGGTAGGTGGTTCCATGCTTAAACATTATTTAAAAAACAAGATATGCTTTCTAGAGTGTTTAAACATGTTATATGATTTATTTGTGTGGTTTGAAAGGTGTTTTTGAAGGTTTTTGATATATGTATGGTTTGAAAGTGGTTTTTCTAAAGTAAATTGGGTGTATTTCATGTGTGAACCCTTGTTATGAATATTGAATGTGCTTTATAAATTATGAAAGGCATTTAAAAAATATGAAATTGGTAAGAAACATATTTTGAAATGGTTTTACTTTGTTTTTTGATTTAAAAATGGTTTTGGTTGTGAAAATTGTGATTTATTAACCACATTTATATTGTTTGTCTTGTGTGTGTGAAAATAGTAATTTATATGGTATGTGAAATGTGAATTGAACACAAAGGGAATCTTAGGTAACTAGGTGGGTAAACCAGGACTAGGATGCTAGTTTATTTGAATGTGGACTTATCCTAGATTAATCTAGAGGGATTGATGATTAAAACACTGACTTAATATTTTTTTATGATTGGTAACCACTAGAACATTGGATGTTTCTTCTCTCTAGTGGCTTGTGCCCAAGGACATGGATGGTTGAGGATATTATACCCTATTTCACCAAGACATGAGTTCTATAGTGTCACACCATTATATATTGCATGTAGGTATCTACCATGACTTAGTTCTCTATTTGGATATCGTACTCATCATAGACATTCGATACACTATGTTGGTTATTTTAAAAGTAAGTAAGTTTTCCAATAAAATGTTTTCCATAAAATTGAATATAGTTTTTTTGTTTATAAAGAATTCATGTTTATTTATCTTATAATTTTTATAGCATAGAATATATATTTTGAGTGGAATCCTACTGGGATATATCTCATTCCCTACTTACAACTTTGGGTGTAATTAGACTTGGTTGTTTTTGAAACAGGTAAAGGCAAGATGTTTGGAGATGGTGGTTCGAGTTGCTAGTGGCATACCCTTGCGGGTGTTATGGTGGTGTCTTGAAGAAAATGATCATATTGTGTCATGGAGGCTTTTAGAATGGGGTATTGTTTTCCTTTTGGTTGTATCCCTTTTAGTTTGATTTAAATGTTGTAATCACTAAATCTAAAATTTGTTATGCAATATTAGGTTGTGGTAATTATGTTTTATTTTATTTATTATCATTGGTTTTTTATGATTATAAATTCAGGTAAAATTGTTTCCAAATAATTTCATTGATAACCAGGAATTAGTTTCCAGCGAGTGGGGATTAGGAAAACACATAAATCCATGACACATACTAGGTCAGGTGTCAGGTTGGATGGCACTCAGAGTTGGTTCATGACCAAATGGTATCAGAGAAGGTACAATCTTTTCATGTCATTTTATTTGGGGAAGAGTCTGGGTAGACAGGGGCTCGGATTTTCAAGACATGATATTCTGATTTTGAGTAGGGTTCCTAGCTAGAAAACCTATGGATAAGACTGAAGTATCCTTGGGAAGTCACGTTTCTTTCGATTCCTTTGGTCATTGAGGGTTTTTTTGTGTTCAGAAATGAAAATATAGTTGGGATAATGGTCTCAATAAGATCAAAAAAATATGAAATCCATTTGGAGTTGAGGATATAGTCTTAAAATACTCTTTGGGATGGAAATTTTATTGTCATGTGGGCTCTAACCATATATCCAAGTCACCCAGAAAAACAAGTATCCTTCTTGGGTTATTTTGTTTCATTATGGATTCTAAAAAAATGTTTTGCAGACCCCTATGTTGGATTTTTTAAAACCATATTTTAAAGTGAAAATGGTTTTGTTTTAGGAAGTTGGAAAATGTATTTTTATAATTAAGATAAAGAAATATTTAGAAAAGTTAGTTTTTGTAAAATTATTTTGGTGGAATGATGGAATGATTTTATTGAGAACTATGTTTTTAAAATCAAAAGATGGATCTTAGGAAATCATTTATTTAGAAAGATGAAACATATTTTAAATAGGGTTTATAATTTTTTGTCAACAAAATGATTTTGAATAAACACAGATGAATTTGAGATTTAATTTTCATATTAAAAACTTGTGGTTATCAAAAACTAATTATCTGGAAAATATATTCTATTTTAAGGTGGTCTTTGGAAATATTTTTTAATGGAATTTGTCAAACCATAATTTTTTTAAAAAGTGGAATGAATTGGAATTTTGTATGAAATGAATAGGATTTTATTTTGATAAAGGATGAAACAATTTGATGTGTGGGGTCTATATGAGTTTTTTACTCAGTGGTGAGTGAGACATTTAAAAGTTTTATGATTTTTTAAAATTGGAATTGGATTGAAAAGTAGAAAGTGTGGGTTGAATATTATGTTTTTAAAATCATAAATGTTCTTTGTTAACCTTTAGTATTTCCATGAGTGACCACATTCATGGAAATATGTTGGAATATGAAGGGTTGATGGCATGAAGTGATGGGTTCCTAATTTGTAATGAGAATATGCATGTGTGAGACTTTATGGAAGACCAATGGTGTTTGTGAAACCCACAGAGCTTATTTTCTTTTCAAAAATGATTTTAAGAGAATATGTGGTGTTTTGATAACTAGTAAATATGTGGTGTATCCATTTTGTGATTTTGGAATATTTCTTGTGAAGTGTTTTGATTTTGATAAATCTTCTTGTTTTAATGGTGTTCGAAGTTTGAGTTTTGATGATGGGTTGGTTTCGAGATAATGGTTGGTGTCTTATTTTGAAAAATGTTTGAGTAAGCCATTGAGTTGGTTTCTTTTTTTGTGTCCAGAGATTGGTTGTGGTGAGTTTTGGTCGATGTATTGTTTTGATTGTGTTTTTTATTTCTTTATTAGCTAGTGTTTACCCCACCAGATTTGTTGCATATTAAAAGTAAAATAATGGGTGGCTCACCATCGACCCACCCTCCAGTTCATAAAAGTAAAGAATTTCTTCTTGAGTTTTGGAAATTAAATTTTTCTCTCTTTCTTGGATTGGTGGGTCCTCTCAAAGTGGGAGAGTGGATGAAAATAATTGAGGAAGACTCTAGTTTCCTTTAATTTCTTGTGTCATTGAAGGTGAAGTTTTCCACCTTTAGGATTAAAAGTATGGCATGTAAGTGGTGAAAGGGATTCCATCAATTGAGTGAGGCCTGAAGCTGCTGGTGTTGTATATGGTATCAAAAGGTTTATGGAGTCTTTCTAAGTTTATTTTGGGAATAGTATGTTTTCATGCCACATTTTTTTTGTAATTATGGTCATATAAATCCATCATGTTTGAATGCTCTGAAGACTTGTCATACCTATGTGCACCTGGGTCACTTTCAATGATGCTTTCAGAGTGTTTCTAAGAAGCATCAAAGAGCTAGGTCCACCCCTTAGAAAGAGAAACTCTTTATTGTTTATATAATTAATTCAATGTTTGGGGATTGGTTTGAATTCCCTTTATTTGTAATGATTTTTTCGGTTATTATGGTCATTTATGATAGTTTTTTTAGTGTTTTATTCTCTTGAAAATGAAATGGTGGATGTTGTAGAAGATTTTTAGAAACTCTATTTTAGTGGAAGTGTGTTCTTATTTCAGAAGTTCTGAATATCACTATTTTAAATGGAGGTTTATTTTGTGGACTTCTTGTTTGTGTTTTGTCACATTTAGGGTGAAAGAGACTGATTCACATGCATCTTATAAGTCCCTATCTTGTGAAAGTTCCATGTTAGGGAAAGTGAGTCTCATTGGGTGTTGTGTTCTTTTGGTTCTGCTCAGAATGTTGTGTTCTTTCTCTTGAAATAAAAAATGTGTTCGGACCGGGGATTTTCAACTTCTTGCTATGAGGTAGAAGATGATTCAAACATCAGGGCTCTAGCCATAGGCCCCAAAGTGAATCTTCTTCATAGTCAGGAACCTCAGGGGTGTGAGAGACCTTGTTTTAGATTTTCTCTTCAGTATATGAATTAGAGACATATTATGCTTCTTGCAAAGATGTATTGTCTTGAATTGTTCCATTTTGTGAAAAGTCTCTTGAAGGACTCATTTTATAATTGCCTCCCATGTGGTTTGAAATCCCCTCTTTGGTCATGAATAGGAGGGGCGATATCACATCATTGGAATTCCTATTGTTGTGTCCTTTTATATATGACACTCAGTTTGGTTGTCTTTTTGTGGTCATCCTTGTGAACCAGTTTCAGTGTTGGCTTGTGCTCATCTAGAAATGGTCTTGTCCTATGAAGATGGTGAATTTTGTTGTTATTTATTCTTTGGTTAGATTTTCTATAATTAGAACCCTCGTGATAGGTGTTGTTGGACTATGTATGTTGTTATGTGTTTTATGTTTCTATGTTGTCCCATTTTGGATTCCCAGTGTTGGTCTGTGCTTGTTGGTTTTCATGTTGGGAAGACACACCACGGGTCTCGTCAAAATTTATTCTCGAGTAAATCAGTGATAGCTCATTTAAACTTATAGAGATTCCATCCAAGACAACTCATTTTGATAATCTATTTTTTTGGTGTTGAGTTTTCTATGGTTAGTCTCAATTAGAGCTATCAGATTCTGAGTTCCTCCATTGAGTAAACGTTGGGTTGGAGTGCACCATGCAGGTTGTTGAAGTAATGCTATGTAAGTGTTTCTCTAGAAACTGTTTGGGTTTATTTTTTCATTCAGTTAAGTGGTATGAGTTTCATTTGGTAATTTTTTTGGTTTTCATGTCTTGAGAAGTTGGATTATCTGGTTTTGTGAATCCCTTTTATTTTTATTGATCAGATGGAGGTGATTTATATTTATGGGGTGTAGAAGGCATTATAGAGGGGAGTCCATTCTCACCACCTCAGATAAATATTATGAATCTTGGTTTCCATTTGCAGTGTTCCTATTTCCATAATGATTTTATGTTTTTTGGTAGTTTTCTTGATTTTTGGGGGAGTGTCGGTTTCTGTTTTAGGATCAATAATTTTTGTGGCTTTTTAGGGGTATAAAGAAATATGGTGGTGAGAATTATCAAACTCAGGGGGTTTGTTTTCACCATTTCTTTTGGTTCATTTTTGGGTCTTAGCTTTTCTCTCATAAACCAAGTCTAAAGGGTCTAATTTTTTTATTTAACATTATTTTTTACTATCTTTTCCCCTTGGGGTTTTATTGTTTTATTAGAGAAAAATAGGAGTTTTGGACTAAACATCAGGAGGCACGAGGTTGGCGCATGGTTTTCCAAACCATACATCCCAACCTAGGTAACCATACAAAATGTGGTGTTTCTTGGACATAGGCCAATTTCACAGTTGTTGCACAGGTTGTCAAACTATGTGGGGAACTATGCGACATGCCCTGGGTAGATAGTGGAAACCGCATTGTTTTCAAACCATGCGGACTAACTATACGGCCTATCCATGTCATTAAAATACTATAATTTCCTATAATACCCAATTAAAATTAAACCCCAAATAACATATTCTCTCCCCCATTCATGATTCTCTACCCTATAAACGCCCCCTTCCTCCCTCCTCCCTTGGGATCCATTTTGGCGGGTTATTTGGCTCATATTCTATAAGAAACCTTAAGTAAGTGTCTTCTTCTATTGATATACTTCTATATTCTAGAGTTTATTCCCTTATTCTATAGGGTTCACATGTTTATGAGATCGGGTGACCTATTAACAATTGGATATTGTTTAATAAGGTATAATTTTGATGTTCAAGGATTGATCTTGGCTCTATAGAGTTCAATTATGGTGCAGTTGAAGTTTTTCACCAGATTCCTGATGTTTCTTTACACAAGGAATGTGGTTCAATACTTAAACATTATATGACAAGCATGCTATGGTTTCATAAGTGTTTGAAAATGTTCTAACATTTATATGTGTGGTCAGAGGTTTTCTTGAAGTGTTTTGATATGCGTATGGATTGAAAGTGGATTTTCTAAAGGAAATTGGGTGTATTTTAAGTGTGAACCCTTGCTATGAATTTTGAATGTGCTTTATAAATTATGAAATATGTTTAGTAAATTGTAAATGTGTTTTGAAATATATTTTGAAATTATTTTTTTTTGTTATTTTATCTTTAAAAATGGTTTTGGTAGTGGAAATTGTGATTTATTAAGCACATTTTAATTGTTTGGCTTGTATATGTGAATTTGGTGATTTATATGGTATATGAAATTTGAATTGCGGATAAAGGAAATACTAGGAAACTAGGTGAGAAGAATATGACTAGTATTATAGTTGAATAATATGTTTCTTCCTCTTCGATTCATCAAGTGATATGGGAGATTACAACACTAAATAAATATTTATATTGATTGGAGACCACTATAATATTGGATGTTTCTCCTCTCTAGTGGATCTTGCATGAGGATGTGGATAGTTATGGTTACCATACCACATTTCCCTAAAATATTATGGATCTAGTTTCCCAATATTAGCTAGATCATATAGGGATCTATCGTGAAATAATTCTCTCTTGGGATATCATACTGAACATCGAAATATGACACACTTTATTAATTATTTTAAAAGAAATCCCCTTTTCCTTTAAATTTCTTTCCACAAACATGTTTCCAGTTTTTTTGTTTATAAAACATGAATGTATATTTATCTTATAATGTTTATTAAATGGAATCAATTTTTTGGGTGGTATCCTACTAGACTTTGGATCACACCCTACATACACATTTGGGTGTTGGTAGACATGGCTATGTTTGATATAGGTAAAGGCAAGATGTTTAGAGATGGTGGTTTGGGTTTCTTGTTGTCTACACATGCAGGTGTTGTGGCGGTGGATTGAGGACAATTCTTCTCTTGTTACATGGTGGATTTTGAGAGTGTCTTAGTTTCCTTTTTTTGTATCCCTCTTGGTTTGGTTTAAGTGTTTTAAACATGGAATTTGAAATATGTTATTCCATGTTTGGTTGTGGTCATTCCATTTTGTTTTAATTATTATTTTGGGGTTTTTATGACTATAATGTTGGGTAAAATCATTGCCAAAGTATTTCTGTGATACCCCAGCACTAGTTTCAAACCCTTGGTGATCAAGAACACCCTTATAACCATTCCATGGACTGGGTCAATTGTCAGGTTGGATGTAACTCTAAGTTGGTTCGTGAAAAAAGCGATGTATTTAATTGATGTCCACATAAATACAGAGTCAAAACCAAGATTCATGATCATTTATTAAATATAAGAGGTATACCTAGAATAGGAAACAATCTTTCTAGATATAGTGATAGGTACGGAACTCCCATCCTCCAAATCTAATCAAATCAATAAAAAAACATATTCCCATTTTTGAATGGATGCCCACCTTTTGAAAGTGGGAATTCAAGACCCAGATTATAACTATCCCAATGCAATTCAATATAGAGGTCTAGATGTAAAAAATTCTTAATTGAAATGATGAACATGATGTTAATTTCATCTCCATTAATAATGATAAGATGAGTAATGTTGGACACCTACACTCATTGGAATCACTAGTTTTTGGATTCAGTAATAGAAATTGTTTTCTCAAGGTGAATCCCCTATAATTTAGCAATGAAAGGATAAGTAACTTTGGGTATATTATAAATCATCATCATTGGACATGTAATTAATATTTTCCTTAAAAATATATTTCATATTTTCCTTCGCTGGATATGTCAGGTGAAGTGTTCCAATGAACGATAATAGGAATTGTTGTGGGAGAAGAACCCACGATACTATTGGAACCCATATGTTCCTTTACATGGTGATCTCACACACATTAACTCAAGCAGTGACCACTATATCTTACATTATTATTAGGATCCCTCTCAACCTTTACTTGATGGATATTTTACAATGGATGGTCATCATTGACATGGCCGACCACAATAATCAAGAAGGAATCATTCCTACACAACAGATGTCTTCGGAGGGTCTAGAATACATATAACAATTCCTTGATCACCATCAATAGTGACCAAATAGGGGTAAGTGCATCATTTAACCACCACTAACCACATTGTGATAATTTCCTCTAAGTTCAATAATGATTCCATACCCTATTGTGAGGAAATAGGATACACGCAAGGTGGCACCTTCCCCTATTTCTGTTTTGGTTTCCCTGATCCAGTCTTCGCAATGCCCACTCCAAGGCATGCTTTTACTCTTTCCCTACTAGGTTGTATTGGATTAGACATGTCCTAATATATTCAGTGAAAATAAAATACATTATTACTATTTTGGTCCAAATAAGTAGGGATGAGTGTTGTGGTGGTCTGGTTAGCACAGAATAATATGAAAAGATTTATTTCATACAATAGATTATTAAGTAATTTTGATATGTTTAAGGAACATATTATGATTTGTTGTTTTACTCTTGGACCGGGATGGAAAGGGGTGTGCGTGAATCCACCATTCTTAGTATGTAATATTAAATGACATGTGCATGCTTTCTTGAGACTGGTAAATGATTTTTGAGTTATTTATTTTGATAAAAATACTTTCAAAAAAATATTTTAGAAATTGGTTTTCAAAGATAATTTTTTAATTCTGTGTTAAGTTAATTAAATGTTTAAAATGAGTTATTTTATGTTTTCATGAATAACATTTTTGGTGGATGTTAAATAATTGAACCTAATGGGGACAATTTTTTGATGATTATTTAATTATAATGATTGTATTGTTGAGATGCATATGTGTGTCATGGATGATCTTATATGGGGTTAATATAGGCATTAGAAATTAGGGGTATGGATTAGTATATATGAGTTAGGACATTATAGCTATTGGGTATATGCATGGGATAACTAGATAGTAATAATCCCTTGAGTGGGTAGGGCTAAGAAAGTGTATTTTCTTGAGTGTATTGGAATCAAGAGTCATTATAGTGACTTATGAGGTTTTCGGTTTATATTAAAAAGAATTATTGATGTAATTTATAACCATATTGGCTAGGAATTATCCTCTCATGGGTAAGATAAGATTTATCAGAACATATGGAGTCATGGGTATCAGGGAATCACAAAATAACATTCATTCTCTTAATTCAATATGTGATGGACCATATCTAGTTTATGTTTTTTAATTCTTACATGTCATATATACAAGTAATATTCTATTCATGTGACATGTGAATTATGAACATATGTTAGGATCATTATGACAACTTGTTTATATTTTCAAGTACTCCTAAACCCCTATTTTGATCATGTCTAATTTGGGATTCACTTAGGGTTGTTTCAAGTAAAATTTTTGGAATATTTTCAATTTTATTGGATGTGCATGATGGGTTCACTCTGCTAGTGAAAACTATGAAACCCTAGATAGTGAGATTTTTTATGGTTGGTGAAAAGTTTTAAAAACTATAATCCAACAAAGGAGAAACCATGAAACCCCATTAAAAAGGGGTATATGGTTTTTATAACTATGCAACCCTATCCCGGAAACCATTCAGTAGTTTTAACCAATCCTCAAATCTAATTTTAAAATCATGAAACCATCTTTTTAGATGCCTGATGGACCTAAATCAACCTCTTAAATTTTCTTCTCCCTTAGAGGCTCCCAAGTGGTGATTCTGGACTTTGTAAACTACCATATAAGCAAATCAAATCTATTATAATGATGTTCAATCTCCTCCTAGTAGGTTTCCTCTTCTCATTCTCTTTCTCCCATTCTCTCTTATTTCCTCCTAGGGTTTCTTAGATATCAGTATTTCGAGCGGTTCTAATGCCAACTATCTTTTTATCTTAAATCTACGTAGGATTTTTGGATCCTCATTGTCGAAGTTCTTTTTTAGAGTTTCCTAATTAGGGATTTTCATTTTGAGATTTCATTATCCTGAGGTAGGTGATTCCATTTTGATTGGCCAATTTTATTAACCCTAAATTTATTGATTTAAATTCAATTGATTGAAATTTTCTTCCAATGATTTATTAAAAAGATAATTCCATTTAATTGTGCGATTTGGATTTAAAAATGTATTTGGCATGAAATTGAAAAAAGAACAATTCAATTGAATTGGGGTGTATTGTGAAATTAGATGGAATTTGGTTAAATTAAATTGTTGTATTTTAATTATGAAATTGATTGGATGAAATTGATTTCAAATTGGTATTAGAGTTAATGAATTATAATGGTTTCGATATAAACTCATTGGTTTTATCATAAAATATGTATGTTTTGATAAAAACCCAATTTTGGTTTTTAAATGGAAAATTCACATATTTTATATGGGATAATAGGATGAATATTATTCTAATAAGTCTTAAAATGAATTTTCCATCATTGATTTGTATTAGATCACATGAAATACTAGGTAGTTAGTGAGTTATTTAGGAAAAAAATCTATGATTTACAACACTAACATTACATATATAGTGGGTCGCATACCTAATGGGATGGTGATGAGTCCACTTTGACCAGTTCCAAAGCTACATGTGTACACGTAATTCCATGAAAAATATTTGAGTGTCAGGTAGTCCCATATCATGGAACTATCGTACCTTTTGGTAGATAACAATATTTTACATTTTTTATGTTTGAAATATATATACCAATGATTCTATATTTTTTACCATGCCTTCTGGATTTATATAAACCCATTAATATAAAATTTTTATTAAGCCACTTGTTTATATTATTTCTATTATTTGATATGTAGAGAATTATTTGTTTTAAAAATTATTTTAAACGACCATGACTGTTTATTTTAAATTTTAATATATATTTGTTAAATCAAATGTTGGAATCTTATTATGGAATCCTTGGACAGACCCCCCCTATATTTTAGCTCATACCCTACCTATGCCTTTGGGTGCTTGTAGATTATCTTATTCCAGGTTCGATAAAGGGTATGGAACCACTTAGAGGTGGTAGTAGCTATTTATCCTTGGGCTTTGAGAGTTGTTTTGGTTGGAAAAAGGGTTGTTATCCTATTCTTTTGGATATTGTGTTTGTACTTTGGCTTTTTTTACTATTTGAATTTGGGCACACATCTCACTATGGAATTTTTCTTATATGAATACTGAATTTTTTATCTTGCTTCCATTATTTTTGTGGAAATTTTTTTCCCACTTTTATATTTTATGATGCCAGGTTCTAGTAGCCATCCTATGGAGATCATGAATTACCTTTGGGATATGTCTTGATCAGCCCAGTTATCAGGTTACCAGGGTATCCAGGTTGATTTGTTACAAAGTGGTATCAAGGGTGTTGGTTTTTTATCTTTCCTTGACGCTAGTATGAAGTTGTGTAATTATGTCAGGACATAAGAGGTAGTTTCAATTGAGTGCCTGGCCATATCTCACTACAATGAGCCTTAAGTAACTAGGGGTGGTTTTTTGAAAGACTTCATAAGGATTAGTTATATTAATTCCCCTAATTTTTTATTTGGATAGATTGAAATTCAAATCGTGTTTGTATATCTATCTATATTAACATGCATTGTTTCTTTGTTTGAATGTTAATATGATTTAATAAATATTTTTTACTAAATTTGCATAGCATCATGCCATTGAGAAGATGTGTGAATCTAATATAGGAGGAATTTTCTAATGAGCCTCAGTGAGAAAATATTCTCATGGACTTGGGTCTGGTTGAGGTGATTGTGTGTATTGTCCAAGGTTTGGGACATGCATAACCACCAATTCCCATTCAATATCTTGATGTGGAACCATAAATGGATGTTTTACAGAATCATCATCAGGATTTCCTTCACCAAAATCTACCATCATTCAAAAGCTCCATTGATCCTCAAGAGAATGAGGAATGGATGATCCATATTGAGCATCTATTTGAATTCTTGGAGATAGTTGGGGTGATCAAGGTGAAGTGTTCCACCTTCATGATTGAGGGACCATGCAGGAAATGGTGGGACATGATTGTGACAACGAAGAGGAATGGGGATTAGAGTAGAAGGACATAAAATCTATTTTTAAAGACTATATTTATCTAGATTTTATTCTGTTAGAAAATGATATTTAGTTTTTCAAACTTGAGAATACTGAAAAGACCGTGATAGAATACACAAATATATTTGATGAGCTTGTGAAGTTTGAACATGAGATTGTGTAAAATGAAAAGATTAAGACTCGACTGTTCAATTTTGGACACTGATCTGATATTCATTCTCATATTTTCTTGTGGAATCTCCTTTCTTATAGTCATGTGATGGATAGGGTGTTGATGGTGGAAATGGATTTGGCTAGAAAGTGAGGGTTGATGGGATTTCCTTTTTCTCTTAGGGGAAAATTGAATTTTTATAAGGGAAAGAAAAGTGTGATGATTATCATGGTGGTTCTCGGTAGCATGATTTTTCTAATCCACATGTAGTGTCTAGCAAATGCCCTTTGATTTTCTACCAGTGGGGAAAGCTAGGGTATTCAAAGAGGGTTTTCACTGAGGCACCCATGATATGTGGCTACAGTGAACACTAAAGTCACTTGCAGATGTTCTGTCATGTATTTCTTATTCCACATAGTGGCACGTGATCTTCAGTACCTGTTAAAAATTCTAAGAGGACTGGTTTGGGATATACCAAACATTGAGAGGGGCTGAATCTGTGTTGGGGACTTTTGAAACCAATTCCAGCTTTTTATCCTTGTACCTCTTGACCTGTTAGGATATTGATTATATTATTCTCTTTTCCCTATTGGTTGAAACAATAGAAATCTGTAAAAATATGCACATGATATTTTTACAAGGTTGACCACTCAATAAGATCACTTAAGTCCTTGCCCTGCATGGGAAGGAATAGTGCATGGATTCTCCACTATAATGTGATATGTTGTTACAGTGGAGTGACTAGGAAAACAATCCTCTTGTCAGTGTGAGTCCTTACACATTGTTGGTGGTGGGAAACAATCATCTTCCTAGAACTGGTGATATCCTAGTCCAACATGCATCCTCTAGCTGGTTCTTTATACTGCCTGTGGAGATAATCTTCTTCTTTATTCAAAAGTTATGTTCTTCTCTTGTTCTTTTTTAGTGCACTTCACTTGATTACTTGCAAAGCAGTACGCAAGAAATTCTCTCTTGTTTCTTTATCTTATTCTCTAGTACAACACCAAATACACTAGACTTATTCGTTTTTTTCTTAGTGAAACAACCAAATGTACTAAAACATCTTCTATTTTCTTGGCTAGAATAACATACACCAATGTGATTATTCAGGAAAGGAAGATCAGTTCACTTGGAATAATCTAAATTAATTCTTTTCTTCTTGGTCATGTATGCATGTGATCATGCATATGACATTTGGATTGTACTCTACCTTCTCCTTCTTCATATATGTGCACAAGTAATTTTGGTTATTTCTTTTCAGTGTCTTCACATATGCATGTGCAAGAATACATGCACGCATTCACCTATTATTCTTCTTATGTGAGAAATCTTAATGGGTATGGTTCTTTAAGCACACACACACTCAGCCTCTTCTACTCTTCCTCTTCTTTATTCTGCTTATTTATATTGCACTAGTTTAGGGTGTTTGTTTAGGTTTTTATGTGTGTTTTTATTCAATCCCAAATGGGTGAACCCTTTGTTTTGTGTGAACTCCTTGTTCAAACACTCAAACACAGCCTCATGATTCTTCAATCAAAAATCATGTGTGAATTCATGTGTACTGGCCTTCTCTCCCCTTATTCATCAAAGCACTAACCCCAACAAATAGTTAGGTATAATTATGCTTATCTTAGAGGGTTTTTCTTTAACTCGTGAATCCTAGGTGGCCTCGTGTTGTGTTCTTTGCGCAAGGATTCACAGTTCTTCTTTGTTTATGAGGTGCACAGTTTTTCATCTTCGCAAAGCTCAGTGAGAGGGTATCTCAAGCACTATCTCATGATGGAAGTAATTTCAAAAATCACATCGAGGGTTTTACAAAACCTATCATGTGTTTGGATGCCGGTTCTTCACGAATCTTTTCCAGGGTGCATATCACCTATCGAAAGCTTGCAGGATATATACATCATGGAACCATGAAGACTCACAGTTCTCTTCTTTCTCTTCGTGAAGTGATTTGCAGAGATGCTCTATTTTTCAAGAATATGAGCTCTGAGGAATGAGGGAAAGCAACATTATTTGGGATCAGGCTTCAAATTTTATAGGCGAGGGGAGAACCTCTTCTGTGTTCAAGAACTGCGTGATATGCTGCCGAGATCGCGTCTTTGAATGCATAAGATATCCAGGGTTTTGAAAATATTCAAACATTCGGGTGAAGATATGCTAAGATCCTCAATTTTTTCCTCTTCAATACGGGATCCTATCTTCATACATGGATACAAGATTGCGTGCACAATTCTCATACATGAATCCGACTCAAACCCACGTGGCTTCGGAAGCTCTGTTTTCCTCAGACGATTCTTCTTCTTCAAGAATTCGAATACATGAAAGACGTAGATTGCATGCATGGTCTCAGTTCGATCTAGTAGCCTTCATAGTGAAGAAATGATCCTTCTTTGATAGTCATCTGTCGTCCATGGTGATTGGGCTTATTCTCCGGTGAGTGTACTGTCGTTGGTGGGTGGCAGCGGCGTCAAGAGGTTAAGACAATGGAGGCAGATGTATCAAATGTCGCGGGAAGATCAGACATCCTTGGTTCAAACACATGTGGTGCAATATCCGATGAGTGGTGATAATTTTAGTGATCGAATGTCGTGGCTGATCAGACAGTCGACTGAGATGCAGGATGAGATGAGTGGTTGAGATTACATCCACGTTATTAAAATTTTGTCCCACATGGAAAAAGACATGCGGGAGAGGCATGGTTTATCAATAAACTCCCCTTAGCATATGTTCATAATTCTCCTCTCCCCCCTCCATTACTTCCTCACACCGGTTCTCTGTGGTTGTGCTCTTAGCGCCCACTCTACCTCCTCGGGCGCGCACCTAGCGCCCACTATGCACTCTTGCCTCTGTGCCAACCCGCACAGTGGCGTGCACTGTGCGCACATTGTCGCTCTCACGCCTGGCCTTGGACCGACTTCTCCATGTTCATAGTTTACCCCTAGTGGTCTCTCATATGGCTTGGGTTGAATTCTGGCTGGCTATCTCAAGATTTGGTCATAATGTTTTTAAGACAAAAATTAACCATCTATGTGAAATTCATGGCCATAGTAAGATATGTTCTTAGCCTCCTCATGATCAACAACCCCATTTTAAACCTTCTTATTCCTCCTTTAATTTTTGTATTATTAAATCCATAGTACTTTAATCATCCTAAAAATGATACTATCTCAATGTTGTAAATGTTGTATCACACCTGATATAAGTTCTTTGATCTTTCAAGTTTAGTGCATCAATCGTCTGATTTCCATTCTCCAATTTACATAGGAGAGTGTCTTGAACCATCATTGAAATTAATTGAACTCATTGACAACAAATAAAACTCAATTACTAATATTGTCCAATCAATCTCCTCATTTTTATTTTTTAACAACACCAAAAGTTTTTGTACTAAATGGATGAGTCAATGTTTCATCGCTTATTTCTCTCTCTTACACTTTCATTTTACTTCTCTCCCCATTATTGAAAATAAATAAAATGTTCATGGTAGGGAGGGTATCATTTCAAACATAAGAAATGTTCCATCAATCATTTCACTCTAAGTCTACTTGAGCAATGCTCAGTGTAGAAAAAAAGATGACTTTATTTAGATGAAACAGTTATCCATTACCCAGTGAATATGACACCTCATGAGATGGGAACTCATGTACTTGTCCTCAAAAGTTTTCCAGTTGAATTATAGGACAATAAGTGTGATATGAAATAATCAATCTAAAACTTATGCACTATCTCCAATAAAATTATGAGAAACATTCATGTTCAATTGACAGGATAAGTGGCCTTAGGAAACATTCACTCTTCTTATGTCACTGATTAACTTTGTTACACCCCCTTTGTAGAATGGTCTTTATTCTTAGTAACCAAGGATGAGATATTTATAAATAACATACCTCTTCGAATGACATGATCTTCAAAAAATCTCCATACTAATTGAATTTTATACCAACTGAGGTTGATATTGATTGAGGTAATGATTCTGATATCTTCTTCATGTGTCTCCCCCTCAAGGGAACACTTATTGTCACTAAATATCAGGTTATACCCCTGATATATTGCTTAACCTTAAATTACTTGCATGATAAGAAAAAATACAATACATAAATATTTATGGGAATAAGGTGGATCCTCCTTGCTTCATCTATGTGAACAAAAAGGTTGAGATGATTTTCTCAACCAAGATGCTCCATTCTTCACACTTTCACAACTGAACTTTAATGCTGTTTGTGATTGTGTCGACCTCAATAAATATTCCATTTCTTTGTGTGTGAGTCTTCTATATTGAAGGTATTTCAAATCACTAGAATCTCCTGGTGCAACATTTGTATTCTTGATGAATTCTTGTGGGGATGGAGTAAATTCAATGATTCTTCTAACAGAGTGACCAAACTTCTTTCATCATACACACAAAACTTGTTTGTCCTCATGAAAAATATTATTTTTGTCTTTAGCACTAGCCTTAGCCTGGGCATCTTTCATGTTTATCATTCTTTCCAAATCATCTATCCAAACCAAAAATATATCATTAGGGCCTATGGAATCAAGATTAAATCTTCTACATGGATTATTCTAAGTGTCATCCTTCTTAGTAGTTTTTTGGATGGACTACCCATCAACTTCTTGGATCTTGAATCGAATGAGTTTTCATCTTTCCCTCTTGAAATCTTCTTGGGAGAATTTTTTTTCACATTATTCATGTGATTTCTTCCCATGGATGGTTCTTCATTCTCACCCAGCTTCTGAGGTCTTCTTTTCTTATCAGCATTGGATACCTATTGAAATGAACATGCACAATTCATGTGACCACTCCTATTGCATAGATCACTGATGTTATCTAAAATTTGAAATTTGTTTTCAGTATACAGATGCTTCAGGAGCTGTGGATGTTAATTCGTCTTCTCTGGATTTCTCCCCCATAAGATGAGCTTTATATATTCTTTAAATTTTCAGGGGTTGTACCAAAAATCCAATACACCATGCCCAAATCTATTACAAAAGTTGCATTGACCAACAAACCTTGAATTCTTCCCATTTTTTTTATAAGGTTGTTGAATCTTCTTCTTGAATTTTTCTTCATTTTGTGTGGATCTATCTTCCAAAATCTTTCCATTATCCACCATATCCATGGTGATAGGTTTATTATCATTCTTCTTCATCCATACATGTTTAGATTTTTTCTTCCAACCTACACTTTTTTTATAAACTGTTTTAGAAACATGAGTACAAGTTAGTATGGATGGTACCTTTACTTTCTCATTTTCATGTGATAGATCAATGAGTGAAGACATAATCTTGTTTTCATGTGTTGGAGGTCTTTTGATAGTATAATCCTCTCGTGAGCATTGAGTACTAGCAGCAACTGTTTTATTCTTTTATGGATACTCGATATGTGTCTTCTCAAGATTGGTCTACTTAGCTTCCAATTCTAGACATCTCATATTGAGGATGATGACCAGGTCTTCAATCATTGTCATCATCTCTTCAAAATATTTCTTTAATCATTCAAATTCATCTTCATGAATTTATAATTTGTTTTGTAACAAAGAGTCATGTTCATTGATCTTCTTGGAGTATTTTTCAAAATATAACTTCTTGACTTAATTGATCTTTTTCAGATCATCTTCATGTTTCTGTATATTATCTTCTAGAGTCTTGTTGACTCCCTCATTTTATTCAATATATTTGAGCCACTTTAAAGAACTTAATTCAAATCCCTTCTTTGTTTCTGCAAAGGATCCAACCTGTATGGAGAGCTTTAAACATTCAACAATTTTTTATTGTAAGCCTTTCTCCAAAACATCAGTTTCTTCTTCCAGTTGAGTGATATTTTCTTGCATGCATTGAAATAATTTAAAAACTAGGGATGTACTTTCTTCAGGTATTCCATAAAGAATCATTCTTAATCTATCAACTGATATTTATTGAGATGTTGTAGATTGATCATCACCACTTGTACTAGATTTTTTATCATGAGAATAATTTCCAAATTTACTAACACAAACCTCATGATTAGTTGAGGTAATAATATTATACATCTTCTTAGTGGGGACTTGATCCATCTTATCATTACATTCCAAGTCTAGTGTGTCTTCAATGTTATCCATATATGGAGAACCATATGCTTCCTATTCTTTAGATAATAGGGACTTCTTATTTAACATTTTCTTTTATTTTTTTCTTGTTCATCATTGTATAGGTAGATATATCTTTCAATTCAGATATTACTAAATCTTTACTGAAAGTACACATCATTGATAACATAGTAATGAAACTCATGTCTTCAAAAGAGAATAAATTCACTATAGATAATTCAATAGAGGTGAACCTTACTCTAATACCAATTGAGAGGACTAGTTTGGGATATACCAAACACTGAGAGAGGGGGTGAATTAGTGTTGGGGAATTTTGAGACCAATTCCAACTATTTATCCCTATACCTCTTGACCTATTAGGAACCTGATTCTCTTATTATATTTTCTCTGTTGCATGCAATAATAGAAAGCAGTAAAAATAATCCCATGATATTTTTACAAGGTTCACCACTTAATAGAAGCGGTTATGTCCTTTACATTCATGGGTATGACCATTTCATGGATTCTCCATTATAATGTAATATGTTGATAATGTGGAGTGACTAGGAAAAAATACTCTAGTCAGTGTGAGTCCCTACACTTTTTAGGGGGTGGGAAAAAATCCTCTTCTTTAGATTGGTGATAGCCTAGTCCAACTTGAAGCCTCTAGATGGTCCTTTATACTACCTATGGAGACAATCATATTCCTTCTCAAACGGTAGGTTTTTCTCTTGGTCTTCATTAGTTCTCTTTACTTGATTACTTGAAAAGAAGTAGGCAAGAAATTGTCCCTTCATTCTTTCTCTTATTCTATAGTGCAACGCCAACTGCACTAGACTTATTCTTTATTATTCTTAGTGAAAAAACCAACTGCACTAATACTTATTCTCTCTTATTGGATAGAATCACATACAATAATTTGATTATACTTAAAATTAAGATCAGTTCACTGGGCATCATCTGAATTAATTATTTTTTTCTTGTTCATGTATGCATGTGATCATGAATATCACACTTGGGTTGAACTCTTCCTTCTCCTTCTTCACATATGTGAACACACAATTTTGGTTCTTTCTTTTAAGTGTCTTCATATATGAATGTGCATGCATGCATTCTCTCATTCACCTATTATTCTTCAAGTTTGAGAACCCTTAATGGGTATAGTTTTTTAAGCACGCACACACTCAACCTCTTTTACTCTTCCTCTTATTTCTTATCCTTATTCTTATTACACTAGGTTGGGGTGTTTGTTTAGTTTTATATGTGTGTGATTCTTCAAAACCAAATGGGAGAACCATTTTTGTGTGTGAAATACTTGTTCAAACACTCAAACACGACCTCAAGATTCATCAAACAAAACTCATGCGTGAATGCATCTGTGTTGGACTTCTCTCCCCTTCTTCATCAAGAAACTAACCCCTATAAACAGTAAGGTATAAGTATGCGCAACATAGATGCTTCTTCTACAACTTGTGAAAATGAGGTGGCATCGGGTTTTGTTCTTAATTCAAGGATGCACGATTCTAATTTCTGCATGAAGTGAATAGTTTTTCCTCTTTTCAAAGCCCCGTGAGAGAGTATCTCAAGCACTGGATCATGATGGCACAGATTCTGAAAATCATAGAGAGGGTTTTACAAAAACTATCACATGTCTGGGCATTGGTTCTTCATGAAGTTATTCTCGGGTGTGTAGAACCTATCGAATTCTTTCACGATCTCTTCTTTAGAGAGCCTTGAAGACTTACAGTGCTCTGTTTTCTCTTCACAAAGTGATTTGCTGAGATCCTCTATTTTTCGAGAACATAAGATCTTTAGAATGAGGGTGAAGAAACATTCTTCGGGCTAAGGATCCTACTTTTATAGATGAGGGGATAACCTATTATATATTCAATATCTTCGTGATTTTCTACCGATATTGCGACTTCAAATTCTCAAGATATCTGGGGTTTTGAAAATTTTCAAACCTAGGAGTGAAGATATGATGAGATCCTCAGTTTTTTCCTCTTCAATGTGGGATCCTATCTTCATGTATAGAGTTAAGATCGCATGCACAATTCTCGTGCATGAATCTCACTCAAACCCATGTGGCCTCGGAAAATCTGTTTGCCTCAGCTGATCATTCTTCTTTGAGACTTCTCATGCATGGAAGTTGTAGATTGCATGAATGGTATCGCTTCGATATAATAGACTTTATAGTTCCAAAATGATCCTTCTTTGATAGTTAGATCTCATTTATGGTGATTGGGCTTCTTCTACGGTGAGTGTAGTGTAGTTGGTGGGTGGCAACAACATCAAGAGGTTGAAGAAGCTGGTGCAAGATGCATCAAATGATGCAGGAGGATCGAACGACCCTCCTTCAATCACATGCGGTGAAATATCTTATGAGGGACAAAGATTTGAGTGATCAAATTTCATGGCTAATTGAACGGTCGAAAGAGATGCAGGATGAGATGAACAACTGAGATTACATCCACATTATTAAAATGTTTTCCCACATTGAAAAGGACATGTAGGAGAGGTTCGGTTTATCAATCAACTCTCCCCAGCATCAGTTTAGATTTATCATTTCCCCCCTCCAGTGCCTCCCCGCATTGGTTCTCTACGGGTGCACTCTTAGCACCCACTCTTCCTCCTCAGGCACGCACCTCGCACCCACTATGCACTCTTATCTCTGTGCCTCCTTACACGGTGGCGTGTGATGTGTGCGCACTACCTCTCTCAGGCCTGGCCTCATCCTAGCTTCCCTATGGGCACGGTTGACCCCTAGTGGTCATGGAAATGACTTGGGATGAATGATGGTTGGCTAGCTCAAGAGTGGGCCCAAATTTTTGTAAGCCAAAAATAAACCACCTAAGTGAAATGCACAGATATAGTAAAATATGTGCTTGGCCTCCTCATGATCAACAACCCATTCTTCAAACAACTTTTTCATCCTTTCCTTTTTGGATTATTAAATTAAAAGTACTTCAATCTTCCTCAAAATGATATTAGATCAATGTTGCAAACGTTGTTTCACACATGATTCATGTTCTTTGAACATTCAAGGTCATTGCATTTATCATCTAATTTCCATTCTCCATTTCACTTAGGAGAGTGTCTTGAACCATCATTGACATTCATTGAACTCGTTGACAAAAAATAAAACTCAATTTCTAAAGTGGTCCCAAAAAATCAATACAATCAGATGCTTCATGATAAAAGGGGTTCTAGCCATATGCATCTAGAAAATATCTTATTCATGTAGTGGAAGAGTCTCCAGAGGAAGCAGATACGAGTCTAGTGATTATGAGAGGTACCATTACTATTCCATTAGTGATTTACTTATTATATATTATTGCATCTCATTATTTTATTTCAACCCGTATTGTATGTCTTCTAAATATTTCAATAGAGATTTTATCTTATGTGATAGATATTACTACACCCACCATAATAAAGAGAGAACATGGTATCCATAGTCCCACTTTTGTTTTCTTGCTATTAATTGTTGATATTTCTTGGATTTTCCAGGTTATTAACATGAAACCACTTAACATCATATTTTATAAGCATTTTAATATAGCCAATAATGTATGTATTGATTGTTATCTTTGAAATTTTTCCTTTACCTCACATGATGGTGTCTACGGTATCTTTTAAGGATAATGGGAACTGAGGAAGATTAGATCTAGAACATATTAACTAGATTTGGAGAAAATGATATATGTGTTTTATTTTGATATCGAGTGATAATATTTGATTGGTGATCTCACTCTAGTTTTCTTATAGTTTCTTAAAGTCTTGACTTTTGATTTCTCTAGGTTTTCATCAGTAATGGAGGTAGATTTTTATATCGATTTAGTGTCTAGTACTCAACCAGTGTCTATTTTTCCTTATCGCATGACACCAACTAAAGTGAAAGAGCTAAAGACATAGTTGGATGATCTTCTAGATAAAGGATTTATATTCCCAAGTGTTTCACCTTGGGTGGAACAAGATCTACTTGATAAGAAAGATGAATGGTCACTTTGCCTTTTTATTGATTACAGAAAAATCAATCAGGTTATAGTGAAGAACAAGTATCTGTTTCCATGGATTAATGATCAATTTGATTATTTGAAAGGGGAAAAGAGGTTATTGATGATTGAAATTTGATCTGGTTGCAATAAGTTTAGTATAAAAGAACATGATATTCAAAAACCGCATTTTAGAGTAGGTACGACCATTATAGGTAACTTATAATTCCATTTTGTTTAACTAATTCTCATACAGTATTTATGGAAATAATGAACAAGATCTTCCATGAGTATATTGATGAATTTGTGGTTTCCTTTCTGGATGACATCTTGGTTCACTCAACATTCGATAAGGATAATGTGCATCATCTGAGAGAATTTTTGGAATTGTTGAGAAATCACTAACTTTGTGCCAAGATATTGAAATGTGATTTTTAGATCTGAGAAGTGATGTTATTGGAAAATGTTGTTTTAGAAATTTTTATATTGGTATATCCTGAGAAGGTGAATTATTTTATGATATGAGAACAACCATGAAATGTTTTTTATATTTAGAGCTTCTTGGGTCTAGCTAGATATTATTATTGGTTTACAAAGGACTACTCAAAGTTTGATTCTCCAATGACTGATCTAACTTTTGAGGGAGTAAAGTTTTCTTGGGATTAAAATATACAAGATTATTTTCTTGAGTTGAAGCATCTTTTGACCACTACACTGGTGTTGAATCTTCCAGAGGTAGGGTAGGTCTATGTGGTCTTCTTTGATGCATTGGGTTTAGGATTGGGCTCTGTTCTTATGCAAGGTGGTCATTTCATTTCTTATGGATCTTGTTATCTTAGGCTACATGAGAAGAATTATCTGACTCATGACCATGAATTTTAGCTGTGATGAACACAATCAAATGTTTGCGACACTACCTTTTCATAGAAAGGTTTTCCATGTTTTCTGACCACAAAATCACGAGTTATATATTCTTCCAAAAATATTTTAATATAAGATAAATCTTTTGGGTAACTAAAATATTTTGATTCTAAAATTTACTATTACGTGGGTAAAGTTAATGTTAGCAAAAATTCTTTAAGAAGTAAACTTCTGACCCTGGTCGTGAAAGAATCATCAAAAGAGTGGAACTTGATGGCGCTTTTTTCACAGTTGTATATTGGAGTCTAGGAATCAGGGGTTGAGGTTTCTTTGTCTAGTGTTCAGCTGACATATTCTATTCCCAAGATGATTCTTTAAGAAAAATATCTTGATGATGAGATTCAAGGTATTAGAGACTCTCTTTTTGGTGGGGAGAGTGTCCATGTCTTTTCATTATCCACTAAGGAAATTTTATATTTTCTAATTTTCTTTGTTGTTTTTTTATCGATAGAGAAAGATATGATGGCGGGTTTCCAGACATCTCAATGTAATGTGCACCCATAAACCAAGAATATGCTTTATGAAATGAGGTGGAGATTTTTGTGGCTTGGTATGAGAAATGTAATAGATGAATTTTCTCTCACTATTATACATGACAACAGGTCAAGGCCGAGAACCAGAAAACTTTGGTTCTTCTTCAACCATTTCCAATTCTCACTTGGAAGGGGGATGAGATATCAATGGAATTGGTGGTTGGGATTCCATGTACCCATAGAAAGAAGAATTATATATGGGTTTTGATCGATAAACTGATTAAATCATATCACTTTATACCCATTCTAGATATGACTAAATTTTAGGAGTTAGAAAATCTCTTTGTAAAAGATATTATTCATTTTCATCGAGTTCAATATTATATTTTCTATGATAGGGATACTTAGTTCACTTCAAAAATTAGGAGAGGACTTCAAGAGGCACTAGGATCTCAAGTCCATTTGATCATGACATATCTTCTATATTGGGATGTCCCAATAGAAAGAGCTATATATATTATTGAAGATATTCTTCACAAATATGTCCATGACTTTGGTGGAGCTTGGTATGATCATTTGGGAATGATTGAGTTTTTTATAACAATAGTTACCAGTCCATGATCAAAATGGATTCTTTTGATTCCTTCAATGATTGTCCGTATAGATCTCTATTGTGTTTGTTATAGGTTGGTGAAAGTTACTTGGTTGGACAGAGCGTGATTCAAGAGATAATAACAATGATTTAGTTGATCTATCAGAGAATTATGATGGAACAAAGCTGATATAAATATTATTTTGATCATCATCATAGAGGTAAACATTCTTATAATTTTCTGGGACCATTCAATGTTGTTGTTTAGGTGGGGAAATTTTCTTACCATTAATCACTTCCGCCATATCTTATGTCAATTAATAACATTTTCCATGTATCTTAGTTATGAAAGTATCTATCAATTCCATATCATGTTCTAAGATAGAGTGATCTTGAAATTGAACCGTATTTTTTTTGTGAGCGATCATCTAGTTAAGATAGTTGATTCTGAAACCAAGGTACTTCATGGGACGATGGTAAAATTGGTTTGAGAGATATGGAACCATAGTTATGATTCTATTATGACATGGTAGAGGGAGAAATGGATGATAGAATAGTGACCTCATGTTTTTTACATTGAATCCTCTTAATAGTCCTTCTGGGAAAAGAAAGTTTCTATGGTGGGGGGGGGTGTAACATCCTGTTACTATTTTCAGGTATTCATAAACCCCTTTTTTGATAATTATTTTTTTTTTGGTTTTTTTGGTGTTGTTTCTAGTGAATCTTTTAGAATATTTTCATGTTTATGGGTTGTGCATGGTGGGAACAAGGTTTTCCCAAACTCTGTTCCCTACTAGTGAAAACCCTAAAAACCTAGACAATGAGGGTTTTCATGGTTGGTGAATAGTTTAAAAAACTGTGTTCCCACGTAGGAGAAACCATGAAACCCTATTAAAAGGGGCACATAGTCAGGTTGAATGGTCTGTCTAACCATTCTGTCCTACCCAGGAAACCATGCATGAGTTTTAACTAATCCAAAAATCTAATTTCAAAACCCCTTTTTTCTTTTTAGGTTCTTGATGGACCTAAATCTACCTACTACATTTTATTCACCATTAGAGGCTCCCAATAGTCTATTTTGTCCCCTTACACCCCTCTATAAGTGAATCAAATCAAGGAGAATGAAGTTTTATTTCCTCCCAATAAGTTTCTTCTTCCTGTTATATTTCTCCCATTCTCTCCGCTTTCCTCCATTGGTTTTTTATATCTCTATATTACTAGAGGCTCTAATACAAACTATTTGGGATCTTGAATCTATGTTTGATTTTTGGATCCTCAATTCCAAATTCCCTCATTGGATTTTCCTGATTAGGGTTATGTGTTTCGAGATCCTATGATCATAAGGTAGGTGGTTCCATTTTTGATTGGTCAATTTTATTAACCAATAATTTATTAATATAAAGTCAATTGTTTGATTAAAATTCAATTGCTTGAAATTTATTTCAATTTATATATTAAATACCCAATTCCATTGAATTGATGGATTTGGATTTGAAAATGGATTTGGCATTAAATTGGGGGAAACCTCTAATTCCATTAAATTGGGGTGTGATATGAAATTGAATAGAATTTGGTAAAATTAAATTATTGAATTTAATTGTTGAATTTTAATTTTTAATTTTTTTGATGAAATTTATATCAAATTAGTATTTGAGAAAATGTTTTAAAATGGTTTTGATAGAAACCTATTGGTTTTATCAAGGGAAAATGCATGTTTTGATTAAAAATCCATTTTTATTTTTAAAAGGAAAATGGGCAAATTTTAAATGGGAGAATGGGGTGATTTTTATTTTAATAAATTTACAAATAAATTTGACACCATTGATTTTTATTATAGAACATTCAAGACTAGGTTGTTAGTGATTTATTCAAGACAACACTCTATGATTTACGAGACTAACATTATATATACAACATGTCACATCCATGATTTGATGGTGATGAGTCCTCTTTGACCAGCACTAAGGGAACGTGTGTACACATAATGCCATGACAACTATTTCAGTGTGAGGGAGTCCCTTAACCTGGAAATATCATACCTTTTTTAAAATGACCATGTTTCTTGTTGTTTATGTTTTAAATATATATGATACTGCTTGTAAATTTTTTACCATGCCTAATGAATATATATATATATATATATATATAATTTTATATAAAATTTTTATTAAGCCATTTGTTTAAAGTATTTATGCCATTTAAAATGTAAATAATGGTTTTTTAAATATGATTTTTAAATTCCATTCTTGTTCATTTAATATTGAAAGTGTTATTTAGTTAATAAAATGCTGGAATATTATTATGGAATCCTTAGTGAGACCATACTAGTATTTTTTGTCACACCCAACCTTTGTATTCTGGTGTTTATAGAATATCTTCTTCCAGGTTTCAGAAAGGGTATGTCCACACAAGGAGTAGGTTGTATCTATTGATCTTTAGTCATGGATAGATGTAACTGTTGGGACTTGGAATGTTATCCTATTTTCTTGGTATTGTGGTTGTAGTTTGGGATGTTTTTCCTTTTTGACTTCTAGTACACTTCACCCAATAGTGTTTTTCTTGTATTCAAACTGACTTTTTTTATCATTCTTCTGTTGTGTTTGGGGAAATATTTTCCCACATAAATATTTTATGATGCCAAATTCTAGTCACCAATTTGTGGGGATTAGGAACTCCTTACATGCTATGTCAGAACCGAATCAGTTTTCAGGCTATAGGGTATAAGGTTTGGTTCATGAAAATCATTTTGAAATATGGGGTTTTAGGGTTCACTATTTGTATTTAGGAATTATTGTGGGTATTTCTATCTTATATGTGGTAATAAGAGGGGTTATAGATCACTTATAAGGGATAACATTCTATATTCTATCTTTTTATGGAGGTAAGAGAGTAGGTAGCGTGTTATCATATTGACGGTGAGGTAAGTTATGAATATTAATTACCTTTAAAACAATTAGGATTATGTCAAGGTATCAAATAAAAAAAAATAATGATGTGATGTGAGATTAATTGATTTTAGGCGGTCTTTGTAAAGACAATGAATACAACTTTGGATAGGTGGGTGTCTAGATCAAAAAAATAGAACTATTTTTGAAAATATCATGTGAATCTCTTTTTATAGCATGGTATTATGATATTTTGGTGAGGTATGAGGGCTGAAATTCCAACATATAAGTGACATCTAAATATGGTTTTAAAGGGATGAAATTTTTAATTAAATCCTTGTAATGGTCTATGTGAGAGTGAGTTAATATGATATTGAGTAAAAGAGGTTGATATGGTAATGATATTTTGTCATAATCAAGATGTGTTTGATGTATGTTCAAGTATGTATTAATATGTAGGCAAAACATTGAGTAGGATGGTTTAGTATAACATTCTAATTTGATTAAGAGGTGTTTTCATAGAGGATTAACTAATAGGATTATGTCTAGATTGATAGTTACTAGGGAAGGAGATCTTATAATTTATTATGATTAATAATCATTTTGAAAAGTATAATGAATTTGGAAAGGATTATTTCAAATGATGAGGTCAGTTCTCCAAGGGGAGCTGATGCAAGAGGTGCCTCTAAGGTTAGTACTTAGATGATTGTACATTTTTTAGGTGTGATACCAATAAGATAAATAACTGTTGAGCTCAATGAAAATTATGAAGTCGTTGTGACTGTGGTGAATAACTCATCTAAAAATTATACAACTATTTATAGGATGAGATAAAGTGTTTCATACAAGCTGTGTGTTAGGAATAAGAACCAATGACAAGTTATCACTAATGTTGAGGCATTCCTTGAGCATGAATCATTCAAGGATCTAGTTGGGAGAATGTTAGGAAATGTGTAAATTGATACTGTTCATGATGAATTTTATGTGATACGGGATAGTTGGTATATTAGACAGGGTGTTTCAAAGAATTTTTATGTATATGGATTCCAAATAAAGGGTTATACGGTGAGTTTTTTGAGTTATGATGACTAGGTCTTGTAAGTAGTGGATTTTGATAGATGTTGTAATTTTGGGCATGTCACTGATTATATGAAGATTATATAGATAATATTATAATGGGGATGATCCTATATATAATGGAGGATATGAACCATTTGTTGGAAAAAATTTTATAATTTATTGGATGGTGTGTATAGTGAACCTGATTGGTAGTGGATATCTTTTTGGGGAATTTTTTCTATTTCATTGAAAATATAAGAATTAGAAATCAAAATTTGAGTTTTTGTACAGATTCAATGTTGCATCAGCTACATAAAGTCTTTATATAACGAATATATTGAGTATGATCTTGAATAGAGTAATAGAAGTGCTCATGAAAAAGAGAACAACATCCTAAATGGATGCATTTTTCAGAATTCAAAAACTGGTAAGGTTTTTAATCAGATATAGATAGTTTACAGCACTCTGGTGTAACTTAGAGCATGGAATGGTCATATTTGTTATATAACTATCAACTAGATGGTTTAGAATTAGAAATTTAATGTTTTTTCTTAATGTTGTTGAGTATAATACATCGCACTGAAGAAGAATAATCAACACTAAGATGTGTGGTAGAAGTATTTTTTTAGAGAAAATTGATGTAGTGGAGTAACAACTAACACTTTTCATAAGTGAATATATATGATAAAATATAATATGTGTTTGGGACATTATTTGGGAAAACATAGTTGAATGTTTTAGATAAAAGTGAGTATATTTAAAGGAAATAGATGTATTCTATATTATGTTTGTTGACTTTATGACCTGAAATCATATAGTTAGAAAGAAGAATAAATCATAAACCCTTGGAAACTAGAGAATATTCGTTGGAGATGTATGTGGTTGCAACATAGTGATGAAAATCCTTGTGGTGGTGAGTTTTTATAGACCTACATCATTATAGTATAGTTTAACCAAGAGGAAATGGTCTCCAAGGAATATAGTTTTAGGGGATCTTTGGATTTTTAGAATCGTATTGAGATTATGATAATATAGGGTGGTTTGGAAGATTATTTGGGAGTACTTTAATGATTTTGTTAGAGCCCTAATGATTTAGGGAGGAGATGAAGAGGTATCATCAACTGAAAAGTAAAATAAATGGAATTGGGAGCCAGGTAAGTTCATAGAAGGTACTCAGTTATAACATCCACCCTTTTCTAGATATGTATTAAGGTCATGTGTGGTTACTATTTTTCCTTGTTTCATGTATGTTTTGTTTGGGTTTTATCTGTGGGGCGTTTGGGTCAAAATTAGATATTTTTAAGGGGATTTGGGCAGTTCATGGTTGGCATATGGTTTTCCCAAACCGTATGCCCTAAAATAGAAAATCATTCTTCCCCATATAGTGAGGGATTCCATGATTGGTTAATGTTTGGAAAAAATGTGCACCCCCATAAGAGTAACCATGGAATCCCCCCCCAATAGTAGTTCAGTTTAGGCATATGGTTTGACAAAACATACACCCCTACCTAGGAAACTGAGCACACAATTATTAATATTCTGAAAATTAGATTAAAAATACCAAAACCCCTATAATTGTACCTAAATCAACCCACGATCGAACCTAAAATATTTTCTCTTGATTTTGAAGGCTCTTGGACAGATTTCAAGGACTTTAGACCTCCATTCTCGATGATTCAAAGCCCACATTGAGGAACTTTACCTCTCCTTGTACGATATTCAAATCCAAATTAATTTCCTTCCACTATTCCATATTTATATCACACTTTGAAGAGACGTTTTCCCTCTATTTGGATGTATCTATATCTTGGTTTTATGGATCTTGGTTAGTTTGATCTTGGATCTAGGTTTCAGATCTGGATATTGTTCATCATCGTGATTGTGACGATTATTCTTCAATTGGGTTTTTCTGCTGGTGAGGGTTTATCATCAATTTTGAGGTAGGTGGTCCAAATTCAATTCCAATATTCTTGAATTCCAATTTCATGTATGTGTTGTGAAATTTAAATTGGAACAATTAACAAATAAATATTGAATTGATTAAATTAATTGGTTATTTAATTTATAGAAACATGGAATTTATTTACTGTAATTTCCATGTGATGATGAATTGGATTAAATTTGGGAAAATGGAAATTGGTTGAATTTTATAAAATTAGATTAATTAATGAAAATTTTTGTGACAATGAAATGGGAATTGGATTGCTTAATTGGTGAATTAATCATTGGAATATTGGGTTTGTGATTGGTCAATTAATGTGTTTAAAAATTAATTGACAACTGGAATTATGATATGTGTGACTTGACCATTAATGGGTTTATGGGATATATGATTAAATTATGATAAATGGTTTAATGGTGATTTTAATATTATTCTATGTGAATTTAAGTAATGAACCGTGTTTTTTTAGTAAATTGAAAAGGTAAAAACTAATGATAATGTTTTAAAGGTCATTAATTCTTAACATTGATGTTTATGAAATTGTGACACATTTGATAATTGTGACACATGTGATTACTGATAAATATTGGTGGGACATGACTGCAGCTTCAAAATCCCATAATGATAAATTTATATTCATATGTGGGACATGTAATACTAATTCAAAAGACCATAGTGATAAATGAATGTGGCACGAAGACTGCTACTTCAAAATCCAACTTGTGTTATTGAATGATAAATGAGTTGTGGGTCCTAGACTACTGCTTCAAATACACATGGGATCCTAAGCATGAAGATATAGGCCCAAAATTTTGGCATTGGAATATGTTTATAATTACCCATGATAATGATTTTAAATAAATGGATAATAAAATCCAATGTGTCATAATGATTTATTAATTGAATATGTAATATGGTTTAGACTCCGTCATGGTCCAGAGTAGGTATGGATGGTTCGGGTGTCCTCGGGAACCCGGGGGTTATTGTGGTTAAATAAAGAATGACTGAATACATGTAAAATAATTAATTTATTGATTGTATTTTATTCGTTATACATGATTCTAGGATTTTTAGTCATATTTCCCTATTCAATATTTTTATCCTTTAAAATTCAGTACAATAGTGACCACGGGGTTGTCTCACAAGGAGGTTACAGACTACGCTATCAAACTATTAATTTGTTAATTTGTTTTTGTTAAAATTTATAACTAAATCTGGGGGTTTGAAATGAGTTAATTAAAGTTAAATGACACCAAAACAGATTACAACTATAAATATACTTTGATGATAAGAAATTAGAAGAAAACTAGATTGATAAAAAATAAGGAAGTAGTGGACAAGATTCAACCCTTGGACAGTCCCTTTATAATTGCAAAAAATAGATTTCCAATTGAATTATAAAATTATATTTCTCAATGATCACTTTGGTTCCTTAAAGAGAACACCTATATTACCTAGAAACCATATCAAGTCCTCAAATATGGGTGTTTATCATCTTCTAAAAGTTATTTTATTTCCCAAATACCTCTATGAAACTAAAACTAGTTGAACTTATTGTTCTCAATGGGGAGACCTCACCCAAAGAAATTTTTACAAGGAAATTATTTTAAATTATTAAGTTGATGAAAAGTATATAAGAAAATAGAATATATTGAATAAAATAATTAAAATAAACCTAATTCAATCATGAAAACAGTTTCTAGAAAAATATAATTTGAATTCATTGAAGTGCCATACTCAAAAGAGAATAATCTCCATATCTCTATTTTCATCAACACATGGAGTCTAGAACTTCATTACTTTATTATCATCATAAAAAACTACTCTACTCTGTAATATATTCTCTATCATAGTTCACTCCCACAATCAAACCATCCTTTGAAATGAAATGAAGATGAGAATATAAAGGGAAAGGGGGTAACCTGGGTGACGTCCAGATCATTCCCCCCAAAGGTTTTCTTGAATTAGGACCTCTTCCTAGCCAAAACTGTCTTAGGTGTCTTCATAAATGATATTCACAATCGATTATGATTTCTCCCAACAAAATATCATAATATTTAGGCACATTGAGAAAGATATATGATATCATTACTTAGGTGAACTGTTTCTTCTTGAAGGGATCCTTCGCCTATCACTTTTTTAACTCACTCAATGACTGACATATGGAGATATTTTTTTTGAAACTCGTAATGAAAGTCATCCTTTTAGTCCTATATATTATAATGTTGTAATAAATGATTTTAGAGACATTTATCTGAAGTAATACCTCATTTAATGTGGTGTGTTATATTCATCCATCTAGAACAAATTTCTAAAAAGAATAAATTTTTTGGGCCTTTATATGGCTAAATAAATACTTTTCCAATTTTCAAAAAATTATACCATGAACAAATGAAGCCAAGAATAAAAATCAATAAATTTAGATCAATATTGAAAATTATATTCCCTAAATAAAGAAGTGATTTAAAGAAGATAAAATTCCATTATTGTGAATTTTTTTTAATCTCAAATCATACCAAGAAACAAAAAACAATGCAATTGATCTCCAGATGTTAAATTGGTGGGGTATAAATCATTGAATTAGATACAAAAAATAGTGTAAATATTTTCCCTATCAATTCCCACACAAGTAGGACTTAGACTCCGGGATAGGTGAGCATCAAAATCAAATCATAGAAAATTCGAAAAACATACCAATGAGGTTCCCCAATTAACCAACAAAAATTAAAATAAACCATGCCACCTCAAAAAAAATAACTTCTAAATTCATCCCATTGAATCCATTTTCACTTATTTATTCTTATAATGTACACAACACACTTACCTCATATTAATTTTCTCTCAACACACAAATATGAATTTTTCAACTATGATTTTCTTATCAAACTCATGCAAGAATCACCATAGGTTCGATAAATTTATATATCTCTACTTGATGTGAGGAAATAACATATGATTATCATGAGTAATTTTCAATGTTGGGTTGTGTCTTACCTTTAGTAAGATTCAAATGATAATTATGTTATTTTCAAATAATAAGAGTTTGATTTTTTTTAGGAAAAAATTAATGATTTTAAATTTCATTCAAGTATAGTCTCTTAATCACTCTCCTTAGAATAAAATTATCTTTGAGATTCATTGAAAATATCTTTTATATTACAGTCCATCAATATTTCATCATAATAAATGAAAATTTTTTCTAGTTTTTTGTAAATATTATTATAGGGAACAACGTTCATCCATTGAGAGCGCTAGACATGCACAAATCTATTTCATTTAAGATCTCTATATGTGCAATAATATAAAAATTATATTTTAAAACAACAGAAAAATATCTCAAAAATTTGAATCTGCCCCCCCCCCCCAATGACGTACCACACCAAAATTCATCTACCCCTAAACATAAGTTCAACTAGATCTTGTAGTATCACTTCTAGAGAAGATTGGAGAGGGAAAATTGAATTGTAAGGTGGCTAACCTAATAGGGTGTATGTGGATACTATGTGTTTAAAATTATCAATTATACAAATAAGAAAAATAAAATAAATGATTCACATGAAAAGGCGGATTTTTCATTCCAATGTACTGACTCGGTCATTTAAATCACAAGTACCTCAACCATAAATTTTTGACAGAAATAAATCAAGTTATTGTTAATTCTAGCATGGATTGGTTCACTCAAAAAGGATGTGAATGTGAATAAGATGTCAAAATAGGTTTTGAATCCTCATGAGAAGGTAATTTGAAATTTATAGATAGTTAGATGTTGCATGAGATTCATAAATCAGAAGTATTTTCAAGAAATTTCAATATATTGAACTTGAAAAAAAATTATTTTCAGCATTAATTTATGTTTAAATTCAAGGGATAAATTGGTTTATTAATTTACATGATCATAAAAAGTGATAAAGATCATCATTTAGTCTCACCATTTTTTTTAACACAAAATTTGATATAAAACACAAAAAATTTTGAAAATAAAATCCTCAAAATACTAATCTACACAGAATGTGTCTCCCCCACATTTTTTGTGCAATTTCCTCATAGTTCATAGCAGTTAAAATTATGAAGTGAAAATAAACAAGATAATACATAACAAAAAAAAGTGGAGAGGAAAGACATAAACTAGTTTTTTATTGGGAAGAAGTAGCCTTGAGCTATCCTCCTAGATGCCACAACATGGAAACCTATATAAAAAACAAAATACAGTGAATCAAAATTTTATTGAAGGAAATGAAAGAAAAATAAATATAATTACAAGGGAAAAGAGACTTGGAATTAACCCCCAAGTGGGTGCTAGGATATCACCACCCCTAGTCAGATAGTTCTAACATATCATCCCCAATAAAATCGTGGGTGAAATGTTTTCCTCACGAACCCGAAAAAATAAATGTCTCCAAAATTTTTCATCTCAAATAGATTTTAGAATATCATAAAAATATATTTCATCAAATTCCACTCCACGAAATTGTTATTATAATAATATAGTGGGGGATATAGAAGCAACGTCCCAACACCTTATCCTCACAAAAAACTTCCACTAGTAGATGAAATGTAATTTTAGGTAGTGGTTCATCTTCAATTACATCTTTAAATTTGATATCTTATTTAAGAATCATCTCTGTACCACCATATTTCTATGTTCCATTGCACTTAAACGGGTACACCATTCTTTCTTCAATTACAGCCTTAACATTCTCATAATCTGAAAAATCAATCCACTCAGAAGCAATGGAAACTAAATCATTTCAAGGATAAGCAGTTATCATTTTATTATAAAAATAATCTGGAAACATTGGACAAATATTTGAGGCATATCCTTATGGATTCTCGGGTTTAAAAACTTTATGGGAGTCCAAAACAATTGTATTGAACATAAGATGTAGCTCATGTTACTCTATTTTATTTTCAAAAGTGAATGTCTCAAGTGTTTTATCGTCATTGGATAATGTTTCATAGAAGGGTTATGAATTTTTAATTTCCAAACGTGTGGCTTCACATGAAATTTCATTTTCATAAAATTTAGACCAATTATTTTCTAAATAAAAATGATTTCCAATAGTCTTTTCAGGTGGTGAATCATTGAGGATTTATTCCTCCAATTTGTAAATGGACATTACAAATCTGTTTTCAGATTATCCACAAAAGGTTAATCAACATCAAAAGTGTGTATAATAATAATTTAAATTTCTTGGTCATTTTTTGAGCTTTCAATTTTTTAAATTATTTGAACCCATTTGATAGAATCTCCATCTATTTTCTTAACTCTTGAATCATGGAAGATTGATGTTGAAGAACCAAATAATTTTGCTTCATTTGACAAGTATTTTTTTGGATTTTATATTTTAAAAAATCATCATGACTAGGCTAATCATATTTTTTTAATCGTTCAAAGCATAAAAGTAATCACTGTGAAAATCGATTTTTGTTTTTATTTTTTTAAGAACTTAAATTATTGGTTAAAATACTTGAAATTCATAAAAAAACAATAAAACTTATGAAAACTCACTAGAAATGGTTCCATATTCAAATTGGTATTTTCAAACATATTTCCCCAGCCAATATTATTCCCCTTAAAAATAAATTAATGTGTGGAACATGCGGTTGTCTCTTAAGGAGGTTGCAGACTTTGCTGTCAAACTGTCCTTTGTTAATTTTTTTGTTAAAAGTCAAGATCTAAAATTGAGGATTTAAAATGTTTTAAAAAAATATAATTGAATAAAAAAAGATTAAAACTAGAGATATATGATAGTGATTATAAATCATAAGAAAACTGGACTGAAGAAAACAAACTAATGAAGGAAACGATGGACAAGCTTCTACCCTTGGACACTCCCTTTATCATTTACAATTATTGATTTTCAATTGAATTATCAAATAATATTTCTCAATTATAAAAAAATTACTAAAATAGAACACCTATATTTCCTAGAAACCATATTTAGACCTCATGTTTGGGTTTTTATTCTCTTATGAATGTGATTTTATTTCTCGAACTCCTCTGAGTAAAAGAAACTAATTGAACTCATTATACTCAATGAGGAGACCTAACCCAATGAAATTTAAACAACAAGAAAATTATTTTATATTTTTTAGTTGATAGAATTAAAAGAATTATATATTATAAATTGAATTAAATAATGAAAAGATACATCCTTCGATCATGAAAATAGTTCTAGAAAAATATAATAGGAATAAATTGAAGTACCAAACTCAAAAGGGAAGAATTTTTGGATCTCCGCTGCCACCACCACTTGAAGTCTAGAACTTCATGATTTAATTAAATTCATGAAAAAATAATATCATACAAAAAATATTTTCTATCATATCTCAATCCCTCAATAAAACAATCCTTTTAAATTAAATAAAGATGATAATATAAGGAAAAATGTGGTAGTTAGGGTGTTGTCTAAACCTGCTTCCCAAAATAATTTCTGAAATTGGGAATTCTTCCCAGTGAAATATGGATTAAAATTATATATAAAGGTTATTCAAACAAGAGTCCTATTTCTCCATGAAAAATTTCATAATATTTGGATGTTTTTAGAAAAATTTACGATTTAATTTCTGATATGAACTGTTTCTACTTGAGGGAGGGCCTTCTTCTTATAATTGTTTTACTCGATCAAAGACTAATATAAGGAATGAATTTTTAATTTATACTCAGCATAGATGTGATAATTTTAGTCATATATAATATCCTGTTGGAATAAATTATTTTAGACACTTGTATCCAGAGTTATACCTCATTTAATGGGGCGCAGACCATTCCACATACTAGAATAACTTTGTACAAAGACTGATTTTTTTGGGCCTCTTAAAGGATGAATAAAGAATTTTACGAGTAGGAATTTTTTTCCCATTATCATATTAAATCAATAAAAAAGAATAAATATCTTTATATCAATGTTGAAAATGATATTCCCAAAATATGCATGTTATTGAAATCAGTTAAAATTCAAGAATTGTGAAAATTTTAATTTTAAGGTCCAAACATCCCTAATATCAAAAACAATGAAATTAAACTCAAAATGTTAATTTTTTTGGGTTTAAATCATTTAATTATAAAAATAAATTGGAAATATTATCTCTATAAATTATCCTGCACATAGAACATTGACTCATTGAAAATTGAGCATAAAATTCAAATTAAGAAAATTTCAAAACACATACCAACGAGTTTCACTAATTAACTATCAAGAAAAAAAATCACATCTTATAAAAAAAAATATTTCAAGTTATCAATTTATCTCATTAAATCCATTTGCACTTCTTTTCTCCTACCATTCATATAACACACTTTCCTTACATTAATTTTCTATCAACACACAAATATGGATTTTCAACAATGCTTTTCTCATCCACACTAATTCAAGAATCGCCATAGGCTTGATAAATTTCTACATCTCCAAACATTGTGATCCAAGAACATGTGATTATAATAAAATATTTTCATGGTTGTTCAATATTTTATGTTTGGTAGGTCTCAAATGCAAAAAATTATGAAGTTGAATAAGGAGGGTTTGACTCATTTTGAAGTAAAGATGCATGATTATAATTTTAACTCAAGTATTGTCTCTACCAAAATCACCCAAAAATAGGATCATATCTCAGAAAATTGAAAATATATTTTCAATTCCATTCCATCAATATTTCGTCATAAAAAATGAAATTTTCCACTTTTTTTTGAAATCTCTAGATTGGCCACATCATTCTTCCATTGAGAGCTCCAAACAGGAATAAATCCATTTCATTTGAGATCTCTAAATGGGGAAAACTATTGTCATGATATTTTCCATCAATAAAAACATCTATTAACAGATTAAATATCATCAAAATGGAACATCAAATGAAGTATCACACCACAAGTCATCCACCCCACCCCTACACTTATGTTCAACTAGATCATGCATTTTCACTTCTAGAGAATGTTGGAAAGGGAAAATTGGATTGTACTATGGTTAACCTAACATGTTTTACATGGTTAATAAGGGTTCAAAATTGTATAATGTGAAAGGAAGGAAAAAATATTCACATGAAAAGATGAATTTTGAATTCCAATGAACTGCCTCAATCATTTACATCACAAGTGCCTCAACCATCAAGTTTTGACAAAAATAAATCATGTTATGGTTAATGTAATCATGGATTAGTTTAATAAATGAACTTGGTGAATGTGAAGAAGATATAAAAATGGGTTCAAAAGCCTCATAGGAATGAAATTTTAATTATATAGATAGTGGAATGTGGCATGAGATTCAAAAACCAGAGGTCATTTCAATAAATTTTAAAATTTTGAACTTGAAACAATTTTATTTTTTAGAACAAATTTATATTTGTTTTCAAGGGATCAATTGGTTTATTCATTGAGATGAGCTTCAAAATTGACATTGATCATCATTTAATCTCACCATCTTCTTTAACATAAAATTTGATATTAAACTCACAAAATTTGAAAGTAAAATGTTCAAAATCCTAATATACTAAACATGTTCCTCCCCCAAACATATTTTTTACAATTTATTCATTGTTCACAGCACCTCAAATTGTGATATAAAAATAAAGAAGATAAGACAAGACAAAAATAAGTGGAGATGAAATACACATCCTAATTTTTCGTGATCTGTAGTAGACTTGAGCTAGCCACCAAGATGATTCAACATGGAAACCTAGACTAAAAAAACAAATAATTAAAATTTTAATAAAATAAATTAAAGAAAAAAAAATATAGGGGAAAAGAGACTTAGTATGAACCCTCATTTGGGTGATAGGATTTCACTGCCACTAGTCAGGTAGACCTAGTATATCATACCCAATCTCAAAGTGGGTGCAATTATTTCAACCTGAACAAGAAAAAAGAAATTTCCCCAATTTAATTTATCTCACATGACTGGTAGAAGCTCCCAAAAATAGATTTATTTAAATTTCTTCCCATGAAATTATGATTCCAATATTTTAGGGTGAGTGGGGAAAAATTAGAAGAAACTTCCCAACACCATATCCTCAAAAACCACCTCTAATGGTTGATGCAATTTTATTCAAGGAAGTGGTTCATATTTAATTTCATCTTCAAAAAATGAATTATTCTTTGAGAATTAGCTTAGTACCGCCATATTCATGTATTATAGTGTACTCAAAAGGGCACACCATTCTTTCTTTAATTTCATCCTTGACATCCTCATCATCTAGAAAATCAATCCACTTAGAAGAAATGAGATCTAAATATACCTAAAGATATGTATTTATGAAGTTATTATAAAAATAGTAAGTAATTATTGGATCAAGATTTGAGACATCTCCATGTGTCTTCTAAGGTTCATGCTCTGTTTGGGAGTTAAAATAGTTTAATTGAAAGTAGGTAGAAACTCAGGTTCCACCATTTTCTCTTCAAAAGTGAGTGGTTCAACTATTTCGTTATCCTTTTCTAATGTTTCATACAAGGGTTCTGAATTTTTATTTTCAAATGGAAAATATTCACATGAAATTTCGTTTTCAACAAATTTAGATCGATTATTTTCTAATGAAATTTGATTTCCAAAAGAAACATCAGTTGGTGATTAATTGATGATTTCTTCCATAAAATTTGAAAATGGATATTCCAAATAAGTTTTTAGTTCATCCAAAAAATATTCATCAACATTAAAAGTATGTGGTATAAGATTTCCTATTTTTTGAGAATCTTTTTGATCTTTCAATTCTATAAATTCATTGAATGCATTGGAAATAAATTCCATTTTTTGTAAATTATTGAACCATGGAAGCTCAATGTTAAAGTCTGAAATCATTTTTTTCATTTGGAACATTTTTTTGGAGTTTAAATTTTAAAAATTCATCATGAATTGGATCTTCATATTATTCATAATCATTCAAATCATAAAAATAATCACTTTCAAAATCCATTTGTTTTGTATTTTAAGACCCTAATTTTGTTTCTAAAATCCTATAAATTGATAAAAAATACAAAACAAATTAGAAAACCTCCCAAAAAATGGTTCCAAATTGATTTTGGGGTTTTTAGTCATGTTTACCAAGTCAATATTTTCCATTTAAAAATTCAGTACAGTTTTGACCATGGGGTTGTCTCATGAAAAAACTACAGACTAATCAATTAAAATGACACTTTATTAATTTGTGTTTGTTAAAATTCATAACTAAAATTGCGGATTTTATGCAATTTAATCAAACTTAAATGACACAAAAATAGATTAACACTTAAAATATACATTTTTGATTAGAAATAAGTTTAAAAATGAACTAAAAAACAAAATAAATATGGCAGTGATGGACAAGCTTCGACCCCGGGACACTCTATTTGTCATTGAAAACAATTGATTTTCATTTGAATTATCAAATTGTATTTCAAAAATTTAACTCTAAGAACTCAAAGTGGACACCTATATTTCCTCGACACAATATCATGTACTAAAAAATTAGTGATTATCCCCTTATGAAGGTGATTTTATTGTTCAAATACATCTGAGAAACTAAAACTAATTTAACTCATTGTAATAAATGGGGAGACCTCAACCAAAAGAATTTAAACAACAAGGAAATTACTTTACATTCTTTAGATGATAAAATTTTTAGAAAAAATATAATAAATTCAATTCAATAAATAATTAATACCTCCTTCAATCTTCAAAACAATTTCCATAAAATTAAAATTAGACTATATTGATGTGTCAAACTCAAAAGGGAATAATATTCAGATCTCAGCTACCACCACCACTCGGAGTCTTGACATTCATTCCTTTATTATATTCTTGAAAACTCTTATAATCTACTGTATCTTCTCCAAAATATGTCACTCACTAAATTCCACCATCATTTTAAATGAAATAAATATGATAATATAAATAAAAATTGGGCATCCAGGGTGCTATATAGATCTGTTTCTAAGAAAATATTTATCAAAATGGGACCTCTTTACAGAAAAATATGGATTTGAAGTCTTCATAAATGTTGTTAAAAATTGAGTCTTATTTCTCCCTTAAAAATGTTATAAAATTTGTATACTTTTATAAAAATTTATGATTTACATACTGATGTAAACGGTTTCTACTCAAGGGTACCCTTCATATTGGACTAGTTTGACTCACTCAAAGATCAACTTAAGGATATAATTTTTCTTGAAATGCGTCATTAACCTGATAAAATGAGTCATATCCTATATCAAGTTGTAATAAATTTTTTTAGACACATTTATCCAGAGTTATACCACATTTAATGGGATGTGGTTCATTCTACCGGCTAGAACAATGTTATACAAGGACTGATTTTTTTGGGCCTTTGAAGGAAAAATAAAAACATGAACCAGTTGACATAAATGTATCCAATCAAAATATAAAAATGATAAAAAAATTAATAAGTTTATTTGGATCATTATTGAAAATTATATGCCTGAAATACTGAATTGATTGAAAGAAGTTAAAATTACAGAATTATGCAATTTTCAATATTAAGATCAAAACATCCCTAAAATAAGAAATACAATGAAATTAAGAACAAAATGTTAAATTGGTGGGGATTAAATAATTTAAATAGAAATGAAAAATAATGTAAATATTATCTCTATAAATTCCCCCTAAAATAGAACTTGGACTCTCAGATAAGTGAGTATAAAAATCAAATCAAGGAAAATTTAAAACACATACCAATGAGGATCACCAATTAACCATCAAGAAATAAAATAAATCATGCCTCACTAGAAACAAAATTTTCAAGTTCCCAATTCAGATAATTCAATACATTTCCACTTATTTTATCCTCCCATTCATATAACACACATACCACAAATTAATTCTCTCTCAACACACAAATATAGATTTTCAACACGGATTTTCTAATCCAAACTCATGTTTGTATCACTATAGGATTAATAAATTTATAAATCTACACTTGATGAGATCCAAGAACAGTTTATTACCTTGAGGAATTTTTTAAGGTTGAATTGTGTATTATGTTTGGTAGGTTTAAAATGAGAAATATTTTGTGGCTTAATAAGGAGGGTTTCGCTCTTTTTGAAGAAAAAATTCATGACTCTAATTTTCCCTCACGTATGGTCTCATCTCACTCTCCTTAGAATAAAATTAGATATAATAATCATTAAAAATATATTTTCTATCCCACAGCATCAATATTTCATCATAAAAAATGATATTTTTCTTCTCTTTTTTGGGAAGCTCCAGTTAAGGCACAACTTTCTTCTACTGAGAGCTCTAGAAAACCACAACTACTTTTCATTTGAGAGCACCAGATGGGCACAAATCTCAAAAAATTATTTTCTAAAAACAATATAATATCTTAAATGTTTTAATCTATACCCAAATAAACATAAAGTGAGTCATAAAAACACATGTAATCCCCCCCCCCACTTAAGATCAACTAGATCATGCATATTAACTTATAAATTAGTTGGAAAGAAAAAATTGGCTTGTAATGTGGCTATACTAACAGGTTGTACATGGATACTAAGGGTTCCTAATGATCAAATGTGAAATTAATTATAAAATAAAAAAGGATTCACATAAAAAGGTTTATTTTGAATTCCAATGAAGTGCCTCAATCATTTAAATCAAAAGTACTTCAACCCTCATGTTTTGATAGAAATAAATAAGGTTCTGGTTAATGCTAGCAAGGATTGGTTCACTCAAGAAAAGAGTTTGATGGGAAGAAGATGTTAAAATGGGTTCAAAATCCTCATGGGGAGAAAATTTCAAAGTTATAAACAATGATGTGTGTCATGCGATTCTAAAATAAGAGGTATTTTTATGAAATTTCTTAATCTTGACTTGAAACAAAGTTATTTTCAGCATTCATTTATATATTGTTTCAATAGAATAATTGGTTTATTTATTAAAATGAGCTTCAAAAGTGAAAAATATCATCATTTAATCTCACCAATTTTTAACATAAATTTTGATATAAAAGACAAAAAAATTTAAAAATAAAATGCACATAATCCTAATAAACCCAACATGTTCCTCCCCATACTTATTTTTTACAATGTCCTCATTGTCCATAACAGTTCAAAATTGTGAGGTGAAAATCAATAAGATAAGACACGACAAAAACAAATGGTGAGGAAAGGCACAACATGGTTTTTATTAAAAAATATAATCCTTATGCTAGCCTCCTATGTGACTCAATATGGAAACCTATATAAAAAACGAAATCAAAGAAACATAATTTTATTGAAAGAAAAGAAATAAAAAAAATGTATGGGAAAAGAAACTTGGTATGAACCCCCAAGTGGGTGCTTGGATTTTACTACCCCTAGTTTAGAAGTTCCATCATATCATACCCAATATAAAGGTGGGTGCAATTGTTTCTTCATTAACTAGTAAAAAGAAATTTTCCTAATTTTATTAAGCATAAGGAAATTTTATAATCTCCCCAAAACATGTTTCTTCAGGTTTCCCTCGATGAAATTTTTATCCTAATATTGGAGTGTAAGAGGGAAAAAATGTAGAACAAACTTCCCATCATCTTATCCTCACAAACAACCTCCACTAGTTGATGAAATTTAATTCTATAAAGTGGTTTATCTTCAATTTTATCTTCATAAAATGAGTTATTTCTTTGAGAATTATCTTGGTACCATCATCCCCATGTTTTTAAGTGTACTCAAAAGGGAACACCATTAGTTCATCAATTTCAGCCTTAACATCCTCATTATCTAGAAATCAATCCACTCAAAAGAAATGAGAACTAAATCAATATAAGGAATAGATGTTAGAAAGTTATTATGAAAATAAATCAGAAAAATTGGATCATGATTTTAAAAATAATTTTATGGATTCTCAAGTTCAAGCTTTGTCGTGGAGTAAAAATTAATTATATTGAAAGTTGGAAGCAGCTCAATTTCTCCCATTTTCTATTCAAAAGTAAATGGATCAAGTATTTCATCCTCATTGAGTAATGTTTATACAATGGTTCTAAATTTTAAATTTCAATAGGAATGGATTCACATGAAATTAAATTTTTAAAAAATTCAGACCAATTATTTTTTAAAGACATTTGATTTCCAAAAGACAAATCAGTTGGTGAATTATTGATGATTTCTTCCTTAAATTTTGAAAAATAGTATTTCAAATCAGTTTCCAACTCATATAAAAGAGTTTCATCAACATAAAAATTTGGTGGTATAATATTTTCCATTTCTTTAGAATCTTTTTGATTATTCAATTATTTCAATTCTTTGAAATAATTGGAAAAATATCCATTTGTTTCCTTAATTATTGAATCTTAGGAGATCAATGTTGATGATTTAAATCATTTTGTTTCATTTGGATATTATTTTGTTGGAGTTTAAATTTTCAACATTCATCATGACTAGGCCCCTCATATTTTTCATAATCATTAAAATCATAAAATTCATCACTTTAAAAATATTTGTTTTTTTGTTTTTTAAGATAGTAAATTAATTTTTAAAAATCTATAAATTAAAAAAACAAAAATAGGAAACCTTCCTAAAAATGATTCCAAATTGAATTTGGTGTTTTAAGTCACATATCCCCAGTCAATATTTCCCCTTAATAATTTAGTAAATTGGTGACCATGTGGTTATCTTTTGAAGAGGTTTCATACTGAGCTATCAAACTATCACATTGTTCATTTTTTTTGTTAAAATTCAGAACAAAAATTGGGGATTTAAAATAAGTTAATAAAATTCAAATTAAACCAAAATAGATTAAAAATATAAATATACATTATTGTTTATAAATGAAAATAAAACCAGATTGAGTAAAAAAACTATATAAGCCTTTGATAGGCAAGTTTTGTCCTCAGAAACTCCCTATATCATTTCCAACAATATATTTCCAATTGAATTATCAAATTATATTTCACAATGCTCAATTAAATACCTAAAAAATCACCTATATTTATTAGAAACCATATATATAACTCCAATATGGGTGCTTATCCTCTTATGAAAGTGATTTGATTTCCCAAAGTCCTTGGAGAAACTGAAACTAATTGATCTCATTGTGCTCTATGGGGATACCTCACCCAAAGAAATTTAAACAAAAATGTAATTATATTACATTATTAATTTAATAAAAAATATAGAAAAAAATATAAGAAAATTAATTAATGAAAGAATAGATACCTACTTTGATCATGAAAACATTTTCCAGAAAAATAAAATAGAAATAAATTTATGTACCAAACTCAAAAGGGAAGAATCTTTGGATATTTGCTGCCACCACCACTTGGAGTGTAGACCTTAATACCTTTATTATATTCATGAAAAACTACTCTATTCTAGCATATATTTACCCTCATATCTCACTCCCTCAATCCAACCAATTATTGAAATGAAATGAATATGCGAATAAAGAGAGAAAGGGGGTAGCCCGGGTGTTATCCAGATCTGTTTCTCCAAAAGTATTCTTGAATTTATACTAATTCTTAGCCGATTATAGATTAAGGGTTCTTCATAAAAACTTTTCAAACATGCTTCTTATTTCTCCATATAAAAATATATTAATATTTGGATATGTTGAGAAAAATTTATGACTTAATTACTGAGTTGAACTATTTCTACTCAATGGGATCCTTCATCTTCCACTTTCTTAACTATCTCAAAGAATAAACTATGGGGATATTTTTTCTTTAAACTCGTTAAAAACATGATTATTTGAGTTATATATCATATCAATTTATAATAAATGTTTTCTGAAACTTTTATCCAGAGTTATAGCTCATTTATTAGGGCGTGGTCCATTCTACTAGCCAAAACAACTTTCTACAAAGACCAATTTTTTAGACTCTTGAGGAGATAATAAAGACTTGGACTAGTTAACAAAATATATCCCATGTGAATATATATCCTAAAAAAATAATAAATCAATTTTGATCAATATTAAAAACTATATTCCCAAAATAAAGAAGTGATTAAAAGCATTTAAAATTCAAAAATTGTGTAATTTTCAATTTCAAGCTGAAAACATCCATAAAATTCAAAAACAATTAAATTAAACTCAAATTATTAAATTGGGTGTGTTTAAATCATTAAATTAGAAACCAAAAAATTTGGAAATATTTGCTCTATCAATTCCACTATGCTAAGAACCACGACTCTTATACAAATGAGCATCAAAATAAAATTAAGGAAAATTCAGAACACATACCAATGAGGTTCACCAATTAAAAATAAGGAAACATAATAAATCATACCTCATAGAAATAATATATTTATAATTCTCAATTAAGCTCATTTAATATATTTCCACTTCTTTTCTCCTTCCATGAACAAAATACACTTACCTCAAATTAATTTTCTATCAACACACAAATATGGATTTTCAACAAGGATTTTCTCATTCCGACTCATGCAAGAATCATAGTAGGCTTGATAAATTTCTACATATAAACTAGATGTGAGATAATAACATGTGATCATCATGATTAATTTTCAAGGTTATTATGAGAATTATGTTTGGTTGGTTTTAAATGAGAAAAATTATGAGGCCGAATAAGGAGGGTTTGGCTCTTTTTGAAGTAAGAATGTGTGATTCCAATTTTTACTCAATTATGGTTTTGCCCTATCTCTCCTTAGAATAAAATCAACTCTGATAATCATTTAAAATATTTTTTTAATCCCATTCCATCAATATTTCATCATTAAAATTGACATTTTTCTTCTATTTTTTTGGGAAGCTCTAGATTGGGGACAAATTTCTTCCATTGAGAGCTTCAAATAGGAACAAATCTATTTTATTTGAGAGATCCAGATAGAAAAATCTCTCAAAAATATAAATTTCACCAACAAAAAAATCTCTTAAATTTTTGAATATCCCCTCAAAGAAACATAAAATGAGGTATCACAAAACAATTCATCTCCCCACTACACTTAAGTTCAACCACAACATGAATTTTTTACTTTTAGAGTAGGTTGGAAATAGAAACTTTCATTGAAATGTGGCTAACCTAAGAGTATGTATATGGATACTAAGGGTTCATAATGATAAGATGTAAAATAAAGGCCAAAATTTAAAAAATTATTCAAATAAGAACATGGATTTTTAATTCCAATGAATTACCTCAATCATTTAATTCTCAAGTACCTCAACCCTTAGGTTTTGACAGATATAAATCATGTTCTAGTTAAAAAACTATGGATTGGTTCAATCAAGAAAAGAGATGAATGTGAAAAAGATTTCTATATGTGTTCATAAGCCTAATTTTAATGGAATTTAGAATATATAGATAGTGATATGTGGCATGAAGTTAAAAAGTCATATGTGTTTTCATGAAATTTTAAAATATTGTACATGAAAAAAATTATTTTCATCATTCATTTATGTTTAGATTTAAGGGGTCAATTTTTTTATTCATTGACATGATCTTCAAAAGTGATAATGATCATCATTTAATCTCACCAGTTTTTTAAATATAAAATTTGAAATAAATCACAGAAATTTGAAAATAAAATCCACAAATTCCTAATCAACCCAGCAAGTTCCCCTCCCCACACTTATTTTTTTATAATTTACTCATTTTTCAAAATAATTCCAATTTTAAAGTGAAAATTAAGAATATAATACATGAAAAAAAATATTTACAGAGGAATGACACAACCTAGTTTTTATTGAGATATAAAAGCCTTGAGCTAGCCTCCTAGATGATGTAACATGGAAACCTACATAAAAACATAAACAAAGAATCAAAATTTTATTGATAGAAATGAAAGAAAAAAATACAAAGGAAATGATACTTGGTGTGAACCCATAAGTAGGTTTCATTACCCCTAGTCAGGAAATTATAATAGATCATTCCCAATTTGAAGAATGGTGCAATTTTTTACTCATGAACTAGTTAATATAAATTTATCTAATTTTCATCAACTCACATAAATTGTATAAGATCCCAAAAATAGTCTTCTTTAGGTTATCCTCCTTAAATATTTGATTCCAATATTGTAGTGGGAGAGGGAGAAAAATGGTGAAGCAACTTACCACCACCTTTTCCTCACAAACAACCTCCACAAGTTGATGACTTGTAATTCTATGAAGTGGTTCATGTTCCATTTCATCTTAAAAATGACTACTATTTTTAGAATCATCTTGGTACCAAATTCCTCATGTGTTCTAGTGTACTCAAAAGGGCACAAAATTATTTCTTCAATTTCATCCTTGACATCCTCATTATTTGAAAAATCAATCCACTCAAAAGAAATGGAATCTTAATCTACACAAAGAGAAGCAATTATAAAGTTATTATGAAAATAAGATCAAAAAAATGGATCATGATATGAGACATCTCCCAATGGCTGCTTAGGTTCAAGCTTTATCTGGGTGTTAAAAACAGTTGTATTTAAAGTAGGTAGTAGCTCAGGTTCCTCCATTATCACTTCTAAAGTGAATGGAAGAATGTTTTACCTTCCATGGATAATGTTTTATACAAATGTTATGAATTTTCAATTTCAAAATGCACGGTTCCCATGAAATTTCATTTTCAAAAAATCCAAACCATTTATTTTCTAAAGACATTTGATTTTCAAAAGACACAATAGTATGTAAATTAAAGATTATTTCTTCCTTAAAATTTGAAAAGGGGGATTCAAAATCAATTTTAATCTCATCCACAAAAGGTTCATCAACATATAAAAGTGGGTGTTATAATATTATCTATATCTTGAAAACCATTATGAGCTATCAATTATTTGAAAGCATCATAAAGAATCTCCATTTTTTTCTTAATTATTGAATCATGGATGTAGTTAGGGTTTGGATTAGTGGTAACAACCCTATAATTCGATAGGAAAATGGGGGTTCAAAATCCATTCGGTCTAGGGTACTGTAGCGTACTGTAGCACTGGTGATACTGTAGCAACGATGGGCATTGTAGCAGCGGCAGGTACTGTAGCGGTGGTAGGGTACTCTAGCAATGGTGGATACTATGCAGTACTATAGCAGGTGGAGTACTATAACATTAATATACACATAATGGGACTTGGGCCAAAAATTTGGGACTACGGGCCATGTAATGGGATAAATATCCACTGGGCCTTTGGGATATGTAATGGGTCTCCCTCTACCCAGTTAAAAGAGGTGTTTTCTTTACTTTAAATATTAAATGAGGATTCGACCCCAACCGATAAAAAAATTGAAGATCAATGTTGAAGCTCTAAATAATTGTGTTCAATTTGGTAATATTTTTTTTGGATTTTATATTTTAAAAATTCATCATGACTAGTCTCCAAATGTGGTTCATAATCATTCCAAGCATAAAAGTAATAATTATGAAAATCCATTTTTTTTTTTACCCTAAATTAGTGTTTAAAATACTATAAATTCAGAAAAAATTTAAAACAACAAAATAAACCTTCATAAAAATGGAACCAAATTGACACTTGGGTTTTTAGTCCCATTTCCCCAGTCAATATTTCTCCCTTTAAAAATACAGTACAAAGGTGACTATGGGGTTTTCTCATGAGGAGCTTACTGATTAGGCTCTAAAGCTGTCACTTTTTAAATTTGTTTTTGTTAAAAATCATGTACTAAAATTAAGGATTTAAAATTAATTCATCAAATTTAAATAAAAAATATATTTGAACTAGAAATCAAAATTAGTAAATAGAAATCAGAATAAAATTGTACGGAAGAAAACAAACTAAAGAAGGAAGTGGTGGACAATCTTCAACCCTCAAACACTCCCTTTTTCATTGCCATGAATTTATTTCTAATTGAATTATTAAATTATAATTCTCAATACTCACTAAAATTTCTCTAATTTAACACATATATTTCCTAAAAATCACATCGAGACCACAAATATGGGTGTCAATCTTCTTATGAATGTGATTTGATTTCCAAAAGACATCCAAGAATCCGAAACTAATTGAACTCATGGAGCTCAATGGGGAAACCTCAACCAATGAAATGTAAACAATAAGAAAAATATTTTTGATTATTAAGTTGATAATAAGTATATGAAAAATATAATAAATTGAATTAAATAAAGAATATATACCTCCTTCGATCATGAAAAGAGTTTCCAAAAAAAATATAATAGGAATACATTGAAGTTCCAAACTCAAAAGAGAAGAATCATTTGATCTCTGATGCCACCTCCACTTAGAGTCTAGACCTTCATGAATTTATTATCTTCATTAAAAATTTCTAAACCCAATCATATCTTATCTTTCATAGCTCAATACCTCAATCCAACCATCCTCTAAAATGAAATGAATAAGAGAATATAAAGATAAAGGGGGTAGTTGAGGTGATGTTCGTGTCTATTTCCCTGAAAGATTTATAGAATTGTGACATATTCCATTATGAATCAAGATTATATATCTTAATAAATGTTATTAAAAAGTGATTCCCATTTCTACCTACACAATCTCATAATATTTGAACATGTGTAGAAAAAGTTATGATTTGGTTACTGAGATGAATTGTTTCTGCTTGACGGGACCGTTCATCATCAACTTGTGTGACTTTCTCAAAGTGAGACCTATGAAGATAAATTTTTCTTGAAAATTATAATTAAAGGGATACTTTGATCCATATATCATATTTATTAAGACTAAATTCTTTTGGACACCTGTAGCCAGAGACATACCTCATTTAATAGGGTGTGGTCCATTTTTCCAACCCGAAGAACTTTCTACAAAAAAGGATTTTTTGGCCTCTTGAAGGCCAAAACAAGACTTGTACCACTTGAAAAGATATATATCTCATGAAAATATTAATCATATAAAAAATAATCATTAAAGTTTTAATAGTATTTAAAATATTATGACCAAAATAGAGAAGTGATTGAAAGTAGTTAAAATTCCATTATTGTGTATTTTTTAATGTTAAGCTAAAAACATCCCTAAAATTAAAGAACAATGCAATTGATATCATATTGTCAAATTGGTAGGGTCTAAATGATTTAATTATATGTGTGAAATTTTGGAAATATTATCTATATCAATACAACTACATACACTTTTATTGACTGGATATTGTTTTAGATGTCATTGGTGGTGGCCTAATAAGTTTTTCTCACACCCTATCTAGGCTACTGGATATGTACCTAAATGAACATCATGTATATAGGATACAATAGAAGAAATTGACCTATATTAGACAGATAATCTATGGTGGGGAATTTTTTAGGGAATCAGATGTGATTTGGGACCCTATTGAAAGTTTTTAGTGTATTTATTTGTTTTGGGTTTTATATATTGATACATGGAATATAAATTGCATGTCATAGCTACTTTATAATATTGAATATTATAATTATTATTTTTGACATAATTTGATACTGGTTCGGTTTGGTTATTGGTTGTATCATTTTGTTATTCTCATTATTTCTATTGTTGTTCTTCTTTGATAAAGAGGGTATAGTCTCCCTGTGATCGATATTAAATCCTCACTATTAGTCGGAATCCTATAGCATATGGGGAGGCATGATTGAGGTATTGTAACTAACTAGACCGTGGCACCGTTGTGTGGGACTTTGGTCAAGACATTTTAAACTTTTATCAAATGAGTTTTATTTTCATTTTCTTTAGTACTACTATATGGAAAAATTGTAAAGGAGAATATGATTAGTTAGGTATTCGTTAAGAGCTCATTCATGGGAGTAGATAACCCATACACGAGGGTAAAAACGAAGTACCCAGAGTGCGATTGCTGCTATTGAGGTGTGTTGTTATAGTTTAATGTTATTTCATGTTGAGTGATGCATATGTTGTGTGATGTGATTATTTTTAATATTTTCTCTCATAAGTTACCTATCAAGATAGTTGTATCACTGAGAGGGGGAGTGGGTGAATCAATGATACCTTTTTCATTTAAGTTTCATTCATAAGAAACAACCTTTTCATCCTATTAAATTTTTCTCTCCCTTCTGAAAACAAATCAAACACTCATCAATATGGACACAAGTATTTACAAGGTTTATTATTCAACAAGAATTGTTATGTCCTTGGCATGGTTTGGAAATGAGCTAATTCCACACAATACGATATAAAATAATCCTTTTTTGTGGAATACAATGAGTAGGATATACATTTTAATTTATGTTGTATTATGAAAAAAATATAATTGTGTGTGTGTTATTTCTAACAAAAATGATGTAGTTAAACGTTTTTGTAATAAAAAATGTTACAGTTCTTATTTATCAACTTTCAAAAATATAAACCATCAAATAAATTCTTCACTTTCTTACCTAGAGGCTAGAAATAAATTCCTAGACTTTGTAATAAAACTAAATCGAATTTCTCAGTATGATTTTTCCCAGTCTTCTTTTTGAATACTGAAATATGTCTCTGCAGAATAAAATTTAGACAATTTTGAACACTTTCTGCTTTAGTAAAAAATTTCCAATATGATAATCACTCTAGTTGAATATGATAATCTAACCAAATTTGATAACTGGAGGAATAAGATAATTATACCAGCTGAATGCAATAATCATGCCAACTGAATATGATAATACTTCCAAATATGATAGACGTATGAATATGATAATCAGCTAAATATGATGATCAGATGAATATTTTGAAATCTTTTCTATTCCACTTTCTATTCTATCCAGTAATACTTCCTCATGAAAAAAAAATCTGGAAACCCTTCTTCTCTCTATAGCTCCACCTTCTCTCTACTTCTTGTAAACAATACTTCTGTCAGGAAAGTACAATGTAATTTTCTCCTTTTATACTTGTACTAATTTAGGTTTTGGTGGGATTTCTAAAAACATTCCCACTCAACTAAATTACCCAAATTTTTATGTTTTTAAGAATTTGGGTGGCATCTTGACTTCATCCACATTTGCCAACTCTTTCTGTTTCTTGTCGGTCCTTCTCTAATCTTCTAAAAAAATCATCTATCTTCTGAATCTCTTTAAAAACACCAGTCTCATTCCAATTTACCATTCCAATTATCTGAAAATGATTTATTCATCAGGATGCACTATATATGTTTCATACATATTAAGAAATAGACACTGCTCGAATTGTCTGATATGATTTCTTCATTGTGATGATCTATACCAACTGACTAAAATGAATGTCTTCTTTTAACTTCAATCTCAACCTTTGAAAACACATCCAAAAAATATGTAGGTAATATTTTTCTTCTTCATTGCATTCATCAATCCCAAAATAATTTTCTTATGATGATTAAGATGGAATAACGAATCTGATGGATTGGTGTCAACAATTTCAACAAATTATTTTTCATATATATACGATACCATTGACTTTTCATGGACTAAAAAATTAATACTTTAATGAATCCAATGAAATACTGAATATGATTGACCAGTGTTAGCAACATCAACCATAGAAACTTCTATCTTTCACAAACTTCATCTTGTATCAGGACATCTATCATGAATTTGAATATGTTGGAGATTATCTCTAGAACCGTCTAACTTTCAAAGTAAAGTGTAGTAACATCCAACCCTTTCTAGAACCTTCATAATTACATTTGGAAGTATTATAAATTCATTCTATCCTAGAAACATCTTTATTTCCCACAAAACATGGATATGATTGACAGGATTACGATCAGACAAAATACTATTGATATCATCTCTTTAACTACACCTATATTTAATCAAGCTTGTATCACAAATTTTACAGAATACTTATGATTTATGAGGACCCCCAAATAAATAATCATCATCAAATTTTTATCATAGTCATGCATACTCTGATTCTACCCTATTATGATATCTTATTCTAGTCTGATCTTGAGGTGAGTCTGATGATCCATATCATTCAAAAAATAACTTCTCAATATGATGGACTTTTTCAATCATTGTAAGTGAGAATTCAGGAATTCTATTTTTGTGTCATAATCCCTGAATATGATTTTTGACTTAGAATTCCTAAATTGGATTTTTGAGTAAGAATTCATGAATATGTTTTTATGATAGAATTCCTGAATATGATTTCTGAGTCAGATCACCAAATTTAACAAAATGAGGTGATTACATTACATTGAAATTTATTTGACAACAAAATACAAAAAAAGTCTTCAAAATTTCCAAAACCTTTTCTAGAAACTTCTGATTTTTTAGAATTATATTCCTATCAACATTCCAATATGATGAATCTGAATGACTCATCTAGATGTTCTAGATCCGATTCTCATCTGGGTATAATTAAATATTTTCCTCAATTCATATTTCCATCCATAATCTTCTCAACATATTTATGTATTGAAAATAAATACAACCAAAACACAACTTGGTCCTAACAATATCGCCCTTTGTTTTTGTAGTCAATTCCCACTTAAACCAAATCCAAACAATAATTGGAATTCTTTTATTTATCACTTTTTATTCTATCTATTATTTTATTACTCCCCCTATTTTTTTTCTATCATTTCCCTTATATATCCCCCTTATTGACAATAAAATTATAAGGGACCATTATGAAAAGTTTCTCCCTTATTAACAAATGACCTCATTTCCATGGGTTGATTTTTTTTTCTCTCAGACTTAAAACTTTTCTTCAACACAACTATCACATGAGTATATTAATAAGGAACCTTTAATTAAACAACTCTATGTCTACGTTGGTGAACTTGGTGTTGAAAACTAGAGTTAATAATCAATGTAGTCAATGTTTTCTATTGGAAAACTTTCATGTAATAACCTTTTCATGTTTCTTTCAACATTCCAATGATTGGTTCAGTCCTTGAAATATTTGTTTATGATAAAAGTTACATGAACCCATCTCAACAAAAATATTTAAAAGTTTAGGTGTATAAAAACACTACATTACAGAAAATCATATTTTTCCGGACCTCAATACATTATTTTGTAATAATACTAAGAGTATTAACAACCACTACTTCCTTATTTAAACTCCATCAATTACTTGGAAGATAGTACAAGTGTAAAATAATACATTGGAAATAAAGACGAACATTGATTATTCCTTATAAAAAATAATCAGACATATATTCCTATCTCAATCTTGGATTTTTCTTTTTCTTTTTATTATATTTTTCATTTGATGCATTTTCTTCCTTCTTCTCCAACTTCTCATATTTTGTAACAACTTTAATCTTATCTATAAAATCTTCTAATGTGGATATCAACTTTTCATCATTTATAGTGATATATTTGAATTTCAGTTTTAATTTGAGTAGGAATAAAGTCATAGGTATTCAAAGTAGTGGCCTGAACCAAGGCAATGGAAGAATGAAGAAGATCATGAGGAATATCAACATCCTCTTGAATTGGCCATGATAACTAATGGGTGCTCCAGGAATTCAACAAGGAGTCCCTAAAAAACACTTAGAACAATGCATAATCCCATTAAAAGTGGACATCAGAGTAGTCTAGATTGATGAAGATAGATAATAAGAGTATACAACCCAATGTTTTGGAATGAATCATACTAAAATAAACTCCATTGAAGTATCATTGTATGTGATCAAAATCTAAGTAAAGTTTATAAGAAGATCATCATTGAACAGACCGAAATCCTTTATGCCTAGGGTCCCCATATCAGTTGGCTTTAGTACATTCCCTCCAGGCCTCAACAACTAGCTTCTTCTCATTGATGAAACCAATCCATATAAAGTTCCTAATAAGACAATAAAGTTCCTTGATGAGAGCCTTATGCCACCTGTATATAGATTACACATAAACAGACATAGAGGTAATCACTGAATACACAAGGCAGATTCTCCCAGCTCGAGACAAAACTTTCCCCCTCTAAGATTCCATTTGAGTAAGAATATGAGAGAAAATAGAATCAAGATGAAACATTTTAACTCTTCCCCAAAAAATAGGAACTCCAAGATAGTTAAAGGGAAAAGATAATTTCGTAAATCCAAGAAAACTTGTCACTTTATTCTATTTTCTAATGGTAACTACCTCCCCAAAAACCACAAATGATTTCTGCCTGGTGATAGCTTGTCCAACCACGTCCTCATAGTGCTTAAAGATGGCCTTTATTGATGACATATTACTTGTATTATCCTATCCAAAAAAAAAACGATAGTATCCACATAGAAGATATGGGAAGGTTCATAAATATCCCTTCCAGAATTAATCTGATTATAAAATCCAACATGAACAAGGATATTAAGGTAAAGACTTAGATAATCCTCAGAAAGGTCAAACAAACGACCGAAAAGGGGGTCCCATTTCTAAACACCAATGGAGAACTGAAAGAAACCCATATGATAACCATTGACTATAATTGAAATCCAATCACTCTTATGAATGGAATGAACTTGGTTTATGAACCTAGTGGATAAGCCATGCATTCTATGAATGGACAAGAGAAAACTTCATTTCATGGTTTCAAAGTCCATTAAAAAATCAATATTCACAACAAGATTAAATTGTTTCACCTTCCTTTTCAGGACATTAATACATTCATATTCTGGGGAAATATAGGTTTGAATGTTCCCAGAACATCCCAAATTGATTTGGGGTGATTATTCCCTTAACCACATTGCCCAGCCTTGTAGAAATGATTTAACTGGTTATCTTGGGATGCTGTTGCCAATTAAAACCGGTCTAAAGTCCTTGATTTCCACAAATTTCTCATTCTTAGGTATGAGAGGAATGAATTTTTAGAAGGAACCATATGAAATAGAAGCCTGGATAAATAATTCACTCACTGCACTGATAACCTCATCCTGGAAAACTTCCCATTTAAACAGGAAGAACTTATTTGTGAATCCATCAATCTCTGCAACACTATCAATGTTCATAGAGAACAGGGCTACCCTAACCTCTATTCCCCCAGGTGCCTCCAATAATTTTTCATTTGTCTGATCATCACTACATATGGTGATATTATTCACAATCATGTGTGATTTATCTACCCCATTTTCAAAAAAAAGATCAAAAATGTAACTGATAACCGCATTGGAGATGTCATTATCTGATGTGAGAATACTTCCATTAATTTTTAGGGTAGTCAATCACCACCTGATTTTTCCTTTCTTTTTGAAGTCAATGGAAGAAACTATAGTTATTATCCCCTTCCTTTAACCACCTTTCACTATAAATAGATCTGGAAAAATATTCCTACGTATTGAGAAGCTCATAAAGCTTTGATAAATCCTGAATTTCAGCAATGGAAAGCGTGGAATTCAACTGATTAATATTCTTGGTAATCCATAAGATGAATTTCAACAGACTTGAGGTCTACATCCAACTTGGAGAAGGAGAGAGTTTTCTATTCCTTCAGCATCATCTAGATATTTTTCAATTTTGATGACAAAATATGGAACGAAGATCCCAGAGTCCCAGAGTTCATAGCATCAATGATAATTTCCAAACACCCTATAACCACAAGAAATGCATTATTATACTTTAAATAAATAGGGTCCAAGAACGCACCACCATTGGAGATTTAAACCACCAAAGGATTGGGACCAGAATGGGTTTTGGAAGAACAAGACCAGGGGAACTGAGGATACCATTCCTATCATCAACCTAAAATAAGAACCTATCCAATTTATTGTCTTGCCTACCATTAAGAGTGAATCTACCCCATGTAATGTTAACACCAACCGTAGACACCTAAATCAGATTAAAATGGTTGATACATTCAAAAAACTCATTGGTTGCAAGTCGATTAATGTCAGATCCAGTTTTATCCTCAGGTCAGAGAAATATATTAAAATCACCTAAAAGGATCCAATTTTGAGGTACTTGGGAAGAGACAGACATAATATCACTCTGTAATTCCCTCTATTTGATATAGGAGTTAGCAGCATAAACAAAAGATATAGAAAAAATTCCCCTGTAATCTAATAAAAACTGTGACAATTTGATTACCTTGGGTATAGGAAATAAGATTTATAGAATCATGTTTCCAAACCCAAAGGCTCTCCACATTATCCTCATTCAGATTGTGATCAGCAAAAGAGTGACCAAGAGATTCCCACTTGAATGCTTTCCAATTAAATTTTTTTTCCTTGTCTTGGAATGTCTAATAACTAAAGGATTGTTTTTCATAAAAATATGTCTAAGGGACTTGACTGTAGGAGAATTTCCAAGCCCTTGAAAATTCCAGACGAAGATCTTCATTTATGCAGGGATTTCATGGCCCTTGATTGAGCCCCCCCCCCCAGTGATTTCTTTTTTGGCCTAGTTCCACTTCCCCTTTTTTTATTGTGATATCCCCCTCATGAAGACACCCTGATTCAAGGGCCTTGACCTCATCATCCAAACCATAATTAGATTGATCATCCCCAATTTCATCATACTAAAAAACTCCAGAAAGTGGGATCAATTTATTGGGTGACTGATGAAATCCACCCATTGATTCATCATCCATTCTCCTCTTAGCAGATATACTTGATGGAACCTGAATGAAATTTTATTCCCCACCAAATACCCCATCATGTAGAGTAGCTAGAGGAAATAATTTCATGTCAAATGGCATGCCCAGATCAAGAAAATGTATTACTGGGAGAATTGTAGGATCTTGTAAAACATCATTAGTATTATCATCTCCCTGGGATTGTAGTCGAGTAACCACAACATCACTCATAATGTTTATCCCCAAGGGATAAGACACAGAAACCTCAAAATTAAAGGTCTTCTGTGAAACTGGATGATGCTCTACCAAATCATGTTGGACTCCAACAGAGCGATCATCATGTAGCCGGACAATTTCATCAATAGCTTGTGATCCACTCAAAGGGGTATGTTTCATTGTATCATGCATAGCATTTTTAGTAGTAGCCTATAAAATCTCATAAGGGGTAGTGTATTTATTTTCCTATAAGATATCTTGCACTCCAATAAAATCCATACTTGGTCCCATGGGGATACAACCATCTTGAGGGATAAATTCCTTATTCGCCTGCTCAATGTCCACAATTCCAGCAAGAAAGATGCGGATCAAATTGTCGAAGCACCTGTATATATCTCACTTGCATCACATAAGAATATGTAGAGGATTGTTTCTCCTATTATCAGTAGCCTTCCTGCATCCAGCCACATCATGGCCCTTTCCTGTGAAAAAGGCACATGTGTTAGCCCTCTTACACTCCTTAGAGAGATAGAAAAAGAAGTTGCACACCCTGTAGAACTTCAAATTCCCTTCATAGAATATTCCCAACGAGACACTATCATCACTGGGTGTAAGAAATGATTCCTATACTAGGTTTCTTTCCATATCAATATAAATATGTATATAAAATAAAGTAATCATTTAGGAATGTTACACCTTCTTCTGAAAAATTCTTTTGGTTTACACCAAAATGATTATTGGGTTGGATTTATAACCATAATAAGTCATTAAGGATGATAATAGGTAATTAAGGAACTGATTTTGTGAGGTAATTTCTGAACCAAATGGTTTTTATAATGTGAAGAGAAGATAAGAGTGGGTGGCCTTTTATCAGCGATGTGAGTGGCACACATGTAATTTTTGAAAAGAAAAATTTGTACTAATGTTCTTCACATGAAAAAAGGATAAAAATAGGAAATTATCTAACTTATAATAGATAAGGTCACAATATTTCCATATAATGGATGTTAGACATGTTTTAGGTCATTATTAATCCTTGTTGTTTTAGTTTTACCCCTGGAAAACCCATTTTTAACTCAACCGCGATAAATATATTTTACTATTTTTACTATTAATTATGGTAAAAAATTAAGTATAACTTATTAGATAATATATATTATGATGATTAAAAAAAATTTAATCTATTTTTCAAAATTTTATTCACATAAGTGGATAATTTCAATTTAAAATTAATCTTATAAATGCGATGAGAAAATGATTTTCCAAAGAGAAAACGATTAAAAGTTTAAAAAAATAAATCAAAATTCAATATAAAATTTAATCCAAAAAACTAAATTATATAAATACGTATATAATTTAATTATTTAAAATTTAAAACCTTATTAAAACAATATTTATTTTTTAAAATTCATTAAAAGAAATGAAAATTCTTAATGAATACCAGTATATCTCACTATTCATATAAAAATTTAAATTCTTAAAAAATAATAGAGAATTCAACATAATGTAATTTAATCATGATAATTTAAAAATTAATTTATTTATTTCAGAAAATTTTCTAAAATTTGAAAAAATTAATTTCAAAATAAGTGAAAAAAGTAAACAAAAATACTTTTTACAAAGATAGAGTTTTGAAGTGTAAAATTAGATTTATTCAAATATCTTGTATAAAAAACACATAAGATAAATGTTATAATTTTATTGAATATATAAAATAAAAATTTAAAGAATTTATTTATTTAATTTATTGAGATAAAACATATTTGTGTGTATAAAAATAGTTTTTTTAGAAAAAATCAATTTTTTTCAATTTTTTTTCTTTTAATTTATAATTAATAGGAAAACATGTAATTAATTATATATACATGTGTAAACTATATATTTTCATAATTTTTTTATCATATTCATACCCAATATTTCTAAATCATTTGATAACTATCATATTAAATAATAATGTTTAAATAGTATGTCACATTTATTTTAAACTCGGTGTTGCGTGTAACACAAGCTAAACATGGTGTTATGTGTAATGCATGCTAAATTAAGTGGTGCATGTAATATAAGTTAAAGTCGGTGTTTTGTGTAATAAAAAATATAGAAAATATTAAATTTATTCAGAAAAAAAATATTTCAAAAAATCTCATGGTGTTACCATTATGAGTAAATAATAGATCGCGGTTGGGGGATTAGAATTGTTTCCCTAGAATAATTTAGACCCTCAAAACTATTAATAGGCCTCTATAATATGGGGAGTTGTGTCCAAGGTCAAATATAAACTATGATTAGTTATTATTCCTATAAATAGAGTTAGGGATGGAATAGAATATCTATGCATGGGGGTGTGGAACCAATTTATTGATTAAGATTTTATTTAATTATTTTTTTTGTTTTATGTTAAAATATTTAAAATATAATATTTAAAAATAACTTATACCTATAATTATATGATAAAATTTTAATCTATTATAAATAATTGTAATTTTTTTTAATATAGTGTTTAGAGAAAAGTTGATTTTTTTCTAATTGTAATATCTCAACACTTTTAGAAAATTAGTATTTGATTGAATTTTTTTTATATCATGAAATGATGGTAAAATATATTAAAATATCATTATATAGAGATATTATAAAGTATATTTACATATTATTTCTTATATATATTTAGAATCATTGGAAATGAAGGATAATAAAAAATTTCATTGTTGTTTTTTGAAACTACTGAATTCCAATGCATTAATATAATTGAGGATATTATTGTTTTAAATCCCTTGTAAATCCATTTAGACTACCATAATATTCTCAACTGCTTTAATCCATTAGAAATAATTAATAGCCTTATAATTGGTCTATAATTCAAGATAATGATTCCATGTTTATCTACCCTTATGTATATTGAATGAATAAAATTTATTTTAACTGTGTGGGGGAAAGGACAATGTCATGAGATTTTTTAACGGAAATTACACTATAAAAGGGGATAATGTGAAGAGTTTACATTCTTTATGGTCAATGAGTGGTCACCAGCAAAATATCATTGTAATTAAATTTCATTCATGTTTTCTAAAGAATATATATATATATATATATTTGAAATATATATATATATATTAGTAAAAAATATTTTGAAAAATATATGGAAAAGGATAAGAGAATCATTTATTATTTTTCACTGTCTTCACATAAGTGATGTTTTTAAATTTTACAGACTAAGTTTTCATTATTGTTTTTAAACTATATATATCATGAAATTTCCTTCAGTATTTAAGCCACGTCAATAAATAATTAAATTTTATTTCATTACCCCCACCCACTTTAACCTCAAATCAACCATGCCAATGCAAACATGATTTCAGTAGATTTGTGTTTAATGGTAGATAACGTAGAGACATGGAACAAATTTGTTAGAAAACATGTCTATTAATGACTAAGAAAAACTCTAAATATTTGATTCTTAAGAAATGATAAAAAATTTCCATTATGGTAGATCCTTAATGATTATGAAAAATTATAAATGGTAAAAATATATGTGTGAAGGAGAATATATAAAGATAATTTAAGAATATAAGAATCATGATAATTCCATTTATTTACTAGTTTGTTTGATTATCTCATTTATAGATTTTGAATTTAAATTATGTATTGATAATCATTTTAATTTTTGAATTAACAGATATTACTTTTTAGGTGTGTAAAGGTAAAGTGTGTGAGCATTGATAAAGATAATATATAAATCATTTGATTATGATATTCAATGTAATATCATCTCCCATAATTTACTTAATATTAGAATATTTTGTATTTTTTAAATATTATCATTTTTTAATTAAATGTTTATATCAATAAAAATACTAATTTATTTGATTCGAAACAACTTGGTATTTAAATGATAAATAAAAGGAATCAATTTTTTTAATATTTTCTTATATTGGTTGTAATTGATCACTATGTAAGAGTAATATCTAGTTCAGTAAGTGTGATTTGATAAATACATTGTTCACATAGGATTAAAAAGTATCATGCAAAGGCTAAGTAATAGTAAAAAATAATTTTCACACATGAGAAAAGTAAAATGAAAAACTGTGTATGAGTGAGTCACATGTAATTTTCCAGTGTAATATTTATCCAAATCACATCTAAGTGATAATTGATATTTCTACATATTGTGTAATAGTTATAATATGTTTCATAAGTGAAGATTGATTTTTTTGGGACCTATGTAATGATTATACAAGCCATAGAAAAGTTCCTTAAGGGATACCATTGGTGATTCTGATCCATTGATAAAGACTTTGATCCCTATAGAATAAGTTTAAGGCTCATGGAAGGAAATTAATTTTTTTTGTAAAATTCTATAACCAAATCACAAAATATTTATGACCTAATAAAAAATTATCCATGGATATAAAAGATAGAAAATATTTTAGATATCATTGGAGGTTAATTTAATTCTATCGAAATATAAAAGAAAATGAGATGGAGTGAAGAGTACAAAAGTTTCACATTACTAGATTGAGAGATCCCCAAAGCCTCTCAATAACAACTGAAATAATCCCAAAGAAGAACATAATGGTACAAGTATGTTATATACTCTAATAAAATAAGGATCGTGTGAGCACCCCAATCCCTATAAGGAGCCACATTCCCTACTAAATTGATTTTATATTGTAAATTTTTCCCTACATTTCATTTTATTTCATTGTGTTTATCCCCCATTCTTTTTATCTTTATCTAGAGAGAGTTAATATTTAGTGGTTTTTCTGGTGGTGAGAATAATACTTAGTTCCTGACTTTCTATTTTTAATATTTCTTTTTTTTCTTTTTTTCCTATTTTACACTAATTTATACAAATTATAAATTGTATAAAAGAGGTAGTGATTGCCACTCTATAACTCTATTACTAAATTTTGTTTTATATTTTACTATATACATTTTAATTATAAAATTCCATGATCCAACCTTCATAGAATGGAGTTAACAGGATCATGTAGTGATTTTTCTATGATTTATCCTTTTGTTCTTGGGTAGAACACTTGGGTATTGATGTTTGATAAATATATCACCCAATTGTTAGTTTTTTTACCCAAAGAATCCAAGGTACCTATTCTAACTGTTAAAATTATAGAGTTGGGTGTATTTAAATTCACCTAGAAGGATATAAGGTTTAAGACACCTGTCATTATAATATTTTGATTCATTTAATAAATACAATTTATTGGGTAAAAAGTTTGAGTGTATTCAATAGAGGTTAATAAAACATGAAAAAATATAGCTAAACTATGATGGAATGAAAATGATAATTAACTAAGGAATTTTAATTTTTGTTTCTAATAAAATTTTCATCCATATTGCCTTTTCTTTTCATTTCCTTTTCAACTAAACCAACCATCCATTTCCATATAATTTTTTAAATACTCGGTGGGTCCTATGGACTCTTTGAGAGAGAAATCATAGTTTTTACTAATAGTACATTCCATTAAGACATTAAAATACTATTGATAATACCCCATTATAATATCTTTCAATCACTCACCTATAAATTCCCAAATTTAAAAACACTTAAGACCCCTGTTCGGGTTTTTTCATCTAATTTCCATCACATGAAACTATCATTACACAAAATACATATAAATTCATAGGAATTGTTTATTACTATATATTATGTGATAAAATTATTACACTCAATGATAATTTGAATCCAAATAAAATCTAAACAATATAATTTTTTTAAATACTAAAATAATGGAAAAATAAGGTTTTAGGGGATTCAACACCAACAAATGATAAAAAAAATATAAAAATCACCTTGCCTTAGTCTTGTAAATGGAGGTCCACTTTTATTAATGAATCAAAAATTCATTGCGTATTAAATGGAGTAGGAAAATGAAATAAATCTACCATGAGATGAACCACAACTAATAGGTGAAAATTTCATTAAATTTACAATAGTTATCCTACATTAAAACAAAAAATTTACCATATGTTACAGATTTCATGGCTATTGTGCATGGTCAAAGAATTGTTCACATAACCATGAAACAATCACTTCTCAAATATTCGTAATTAAATATTTTTAAATAAAATTTTTGCATGTTGATAGGAAAATCATTCATTTTACCTTTTCACCCTTTTCGATTAAAATTTTGACAACTAGGTCTTGAAACTAACCATCATCCTAAACAATTAAATACACATAAAATACATGATGACTAATATTTAGTTCAATCCAAAATAACCCCACCAAGAAATATTGTAAGGTCCATGATTCTAAGGTAATATCTTACTAAAACAAATCCAAATTATATTAATTTAGAAAATTGAGGATTTAAAAAACCCAAATGATCCCAAAGGGATTCCAACACTAACCTATCTAGTTATGATTTCTAAAAAATCTACCCCCCAATCAAGACTTATTTCAATTTAAATAAGTATAAAAAGTAAAAACCAAACCATAGAAAATAATATTCTAAATTCATCATTATATATTATTTAATTATTGTTAAAAATACATCCCACCGTAGGTGTTATCATCATAAACAAGCATAAGTGATAATCATTGGTGAAAAAATATTTTTATTGGGAAGCTATTTCCACTTTCTACACATAGGTTTCCTCTTGGTCTCTCACATGTGGTTACAACACCTGAACATGATGTAAAATGTTCCCCTTTAAATGATTTTCACCTTGATAAAAAGTAGGTTATTCCTTAATAGAGGAATACAACCAAGCATAAATAATTATAATTTATTACATTTGAATTTTTTGACTCATAAATAAACCCACAAACTAGGTTACATCTTCCTCTATTTCCCCAAATGATGATGATGTATCAAAAATGGTGTTACCCATAATAATACATGATATTAACAAAAAAATCTAAAGGTTGTTGTCTCTGGTATGCATATGAATGATACTAGTTATAGGACACCACAAACCATTTCTTGGTCAAAAGTTCATAATATGTATTGTTTTTTTGTGAGACTAGTTCCATGAAATTATTATTCTCCTAGCTCTATACAACAAAAGAAAAAACAACATAACCTTATATGTAAGGGATCAAATATTTCCATTAGAATCGATGCATGACAAATATTATTATATAAAAAATACGCTAAAAATAAATGATTCGACCAAAAACATAAAAAATATTGATTATGTGTGCATAAAATGTCCTCCGGGATCTTGATATTATGCTCTAACTACCCATCAATTTGTAGATGATATTTCATACTATGATTCACGTTAAGTACCCAATTCTCACTAAAACCCCTATAAATACCGATATATGAATCTTATGTTTCTCTTTTACATAATTATTATAGGAAATACTTATAATATAACCATATCTCCCATTTATAGTCTTCTCATACCATGAAATGACTATGTGTCCCTTATAGGTACTAAACATAAAACCTTCATTAACCTATTCATGAAAACCCATACAATATCCCTTCCTCAAGGTGATTTTAGAAGTGTATTCATGAAATCAATCATGAACGTATCCAATTTATATATTGGAATATAATGTGGTAGAAATTAATTTTAATGTCTATAGTGCTTATTGTTTACTTGATGATAGGTGAGGCATTGTGAAATATAACCCGCGACAACCATTTTCATACTCAGATTCCAAAGATTGAACTGTATATCATGATACGTCGTTTCATGTCAAGGTGAAATCTCCATCTTGAGGCATGTAAATCTTGTATAAACCCATATCTCAATCTCTTCAAAACTATCAACCTTTTAGGAACAGGTATGTTTGAATCAATATCCCCAGTCTATCTCACCAGGTACTACCCACCATATAACCTTTCATGAATAATATGAAAACAATAATTAGAATCATAAATATCCTTCACTATATCCACAAGATAATATATCGTTATAAAAGGTTCTAATATTTATTTAACACTCTAGTTTTTATATCTAGGTGTATATCTAAGAAGAGTCACGTAAGTCAACACCCCTTTTTCGACTCAAAAACAACCTACAAATAAGTTTTTTAGATAATAATATGATCACTTTGTTATCACTCCATTGAATATACCCCATATCAAAGTAAAATTATTGTTTATATTCTATTAACGACCTCTACCTAAGGCTAAAGTCTTTCTAATATAATATATACTTCATGAACCTATCATTATTATAAACCAAAATCATCTTTCTAAAGTGATAATGCTATAAATATTTTAGAGAATTAGCTACAATAACCTACTCTAGATCATGTTACAAGTAGTTTTCTTATGATTTATATGTTTCTAATATAATGACATATTTTTTATTCATAATTATCTAATAAAAATTAAAATATTGAGACAGTTTTTAGATTGAAATGAAAAATGGGTAAAAAATCATGGTATTATTTTATATGAATAATTCAACTAAAAGGTATATATCCCAAAAAACATCAACAAATAAAAATTTATATATAATAAATATAAATATTGAGGTTATAAGATAAAAATTAAGTGCTTTATTGTCCTCTAAAGGAACCATACCTTCTAGAATCACTATTTAATGGAAAAAATGTTTATAATAAGATAGTAATTTAGATGAAAAAAATAAGAAAAAGGGATGAATAATTTTTATATAAGTATGTGAAAAATACATTAGAATGGAATATTCTAATGTAATTTATATATAGTCATTAGATATATATATATATATATTTATTTATTTATTGGGTATATATAATCAATGGGTATATTATAGTTCCAATAACTGACATATGATTCTAATACATAAGTAAATATTGTATATAGTAATCACATGAAATAAACTATTTTACATATATAAATAAATAAAATAGATATAATAATGGAAATAAGAATAAATTATTATATTAGTAAATAAATAATGTTTTTTAAACATGATTTTTTATAAATTATGTGTATTTATTGAATAATAAAATTCCACATAATCAAAGATTAATTTTAATTTAATGGATTTCAAATTTGGAATCAGGATAATAAATTTTTTTAATTGTCTAAAAATGTTATATTGGTTAAAAAATATATTACACTGGTGAATAGAGAAATATGTAAGTAAATGACAAATATGATAAAATATGAAATATGGTAAAAATTTTGTATAAATTATTAATTTTTGTGTGTGTGACTTTTAATAGTGGAATTCACATACGAATTTACACTTTTTATATTTTTTATCATTTTCATCAAAAAATTACAAACATTAACCCTTTCATAATGCAAATTTTCAAGGATTCCATCCATTTTTACTTGTAAAAGTACCCATATACAAACTATTAAAAACACTCCTAAATGATTTCCTAGACCCCAAAAACATACCTTATAGTCCTTCTCATAATTTCCTCCATGTTTTTAGGTTTTGTTCAAAAGATAAAACATCTAAGTCTTTAACAAATAAGATCTCAAAGAGAACATTCGACTAAGTGGTACTGACACTTCACTTAACTCTTTCATTATTTATTATATTATAATACCTTATTATTATCAATTATAATTATCTTAAATTAATTTAATTATAATAATGACCCTTTAATATGTATATATTAATGAAATAAAAATTTATTTATGGTTATCCTTTCCTTTAGAACATCAATGATTGGTTTGTTTGGACACATGCATGAACAAAACTACTTTATAATACTAATTATCATAATGAATATTTAATAAAAACATAAATAATTATTAGATATTAATTAATTTAAAATGAAGTAATGTTTTAGGTCTTGTAATGGTAACATTAAAATAAAGGATCAGTAATAAAATAACTATTTTTGTTAATAATTCCCTCATGAATGAATTAATCATGGATTAATTATTTAAAAATAATAACCAGAAATATAATGGAATGAGTACAGAACCTAAAAAATAATTATACTATCATGATTAGATTACCTTGAAATGTTTGTATGTTTATAACTCATGAATAATGAATAATGACAAAGACCACCTTACTAATGAAATCATTGAACATATGGAAGGGTAAGTATTTGATGACCAATATAGACTATAAATAAATAATAAATAAAAAATATAGAAATATATATGATTAATATTTAATAAAACTAATACAAATAAGTTATTTTAATTAATAATTAATAACTTAAAGTTGATTATATAGGGAGTTAGAACATGTTTTAGGAAGTCAACAGTTAACGTAAAAGGTTTTCACTTTATTTAAATCCTTATTTGAGATTTTCTCAATTTATATATGTTTATATTTGAAAATTAAATTTAAATTATCATATTTTATTTATTATGAATTTTCTTAACTTTTATATATCTATATTATCCCAAAAACTATTTATATTTAATTCACACCTAATGATGTTAATATGATTAATATTTCTTGATCTTATTTTGATAAGTTTTGTTATATATTCACTGTATATTTTATTTTATGACATCTATATTATTCCCTTTTGATGTTTATTCTTCCAATTTCAACTTATTTTGTTATTATTTTAATTCTATTTGTTCATTCTCTCTCCATGATTTGATCATACACTCTGTAAGGGACTATCTTCTTTTACATCATTGTGGTTATCTCTCTTAGACTCTCTCTCTATTTTTATATTCTTTCGAAATGTTTTATATGAAATTTATTTTTTTATTTCTCATAATTTTTTTATAATTTATATCAATTATTTATCTTTTCTTTGATTATGATTTCATTAAACACTATAAAAATGTTAATGTTTTTTTATATCAAACTATTTATTCATTAACTCAATAAGAGTCTCGTTATTAATTTTATTTAAATGTATCACGCGTTAAATATGTATTATGAAATTTCCTTTTATTTTTGGATTTTCATTATTTATATTATCCACTCTTCCGCTTTGATGCACTCTTATGAAATTTTTCCTAATTTTTTTATAAACCATTTTATATTCATGTGTTAAACATGTTATGTCTTATAATTGATGTTGGATCTCTTTCAATATTTAATTTCAATATGGAACACATTTTTATACACATATTATGATATTATAGATGGGAAGGTAAATATATAGTCTATAATGTATGGAATTAATGTCATATCATATGATAATTTATGTATGGCACATGAGCAATGAGCCTAGCCCACTATATTATGATGTATTTCCATAAGTCCTTGGAATATGATTATGATACCCTATGATTATGTATATTCCACTCTCTTACATCATGAAATATTCATATTATTTGTTTCATGATTACTATTTCATCTTCTCATTTCTCACATGTTCATTCATTTATGATATTCCATGTGATATGTCATATATATCTTTTTATATTTTCCTATACCGATTTTTTTACTTGCATATTTTATTTATTTATATATTTTTTCTGGGATTTATATGGATTGGGATGTCTAAAATGGTTTTATAAAATGATTATGGTGGAGATATAATTATTTTTTTATATATTTTTATTTAATAGCGTGTAATGTGTAGGTAATATCTTTATTTATTAAACATTAAGGTATTGGGTGTGTGTTTTACATACATTGTTATATATATATATGATAAATAAGTAGAAACCATGAATTTTATTTACGAGTTTTTATAATTGGTATTAAAATAAAGTTTATTTATTTTAACAGATTAGGTTACAAATTATAAGAAAGAATAAGTTAAATATGCCTAGGAAGAACTAAGTGCTCCATAAGGTAGGAAATGTTAGAAAATTTTCATAAGTTTTTTTACTCATATTTTATTAAATGATATTATTTTTATCACTAAATTTTATATAATTTAGTAAACAGATAGAAATGGGAGGAAGTAAGGGAATAATAAAAATAATTAATTGTACAATAATTTTTCCTAATGATTTTTCAAACATGATGGGGTTGGATTTGAAATATTTAATATGATCTCAACTCAACTAACTCATGTTATAAATAACAGCTTAAATATTAAAGGGAGCCCATATTCATAGAATTATTAATAATTTTAAAATAATTCATCCATACTACAATTACTACTATCCTTCAGTGTATCTTATAATCTATTAATTATTGATAAATGTATTAACACAATAAAATAAATGTTTTTTTGTTCAAGAATGAATATATAATCTTTGTTATCTATGAGTTGTAATTTAAAACAATTTTCTAGTAGAAATAGAACATAAACATCAAACAAAATGATTATAATACTCAATTGAATATTTTTAAAATAATATTTTTCCTAGCTCTATATATCAAAATTAAAAGATAATTCCTTTAGCTCAAGTAAAATAAGGATGAATATATATGGCCTCATAAGGAAAAAATCACAATAATTGAAAATTAGCTCTTATATTTAATATAAAACCTCAAAAAATAAAATGATAATGTGGAGATAATAATATAATAATGGTGTTTCATTATAGAGGGTCATATGAGAATATTTATGGGGGATGAAGATATAATTTCTCACGTACCAATAAAATAGGTATAAGAATCCAAGAAACTATTTCATGGGAACAAAAAAATGTTTCAAGTGTGGAATAAGAGGACACAAAGATAAATATTATTTAAGATACATAAATTGGACACCTAATATGATAGAATACATAAAGGTTCCACTTGATACACCACCTAGGGTACGTTACTTTATCTTCAAGTAGAATTTTAATTAAATTAGTCAATGTGCTTAATCGAGGGTATTTAATGATAATTAATGTCTAAAAATAAAAATCTAAAAGATCAAAGTAGTGATTATGAAATTACCATGAATGTGGTGGATAAATAAAATAATTTAGTGATACGTACATTTATTACGCACTCATGAATGTATTGTGTATTATTTGACTCAATTATAATAAATTTTTTCTATATTGTATGATTTCTTAACATATTAAAGAACCACATCAAGACTTGGTGGTCAATTTATCAAGAAAAACACTTATTGGTGAAATTTTGAATATTTAGAATGTAATTACTCCATCATTAACATTTACTATAAGATTCTTCTAGAAAATATAGTATCTCTTATTTTTATAGAATTTTATGTTATATTAAACATGGATTATATGTATTTATAAAAATCTAAAATCAACTATTAGGTTAAGGAAATATCATTCTACATCTCAAGTCATCCCATTATTTTATAAAAATTCAAATAGAATTATAAAAAACGTTTTTAATATCCTTTATAATTTTTATTATTATTATATATTGAAGAAAAATAAATCACATATATGGTTGAAAAGAAGAAAAATACCATCCTTTAAGACAAACCTAATATATGGAGAAATATTGATCTATTCTTAGAAGAGTTATATGGTCTTACCCTTAATCATGGGGTTGAGTTCTCAATAGATTATATACATGGTACAGTTACTATATCTAAAATAACCCATATAATGGACCCTATATAATTTAAGGAATTAAAGTAGAAACTATAAGATAATTTAAACAGAATTTTTATTAAACCAGGTGCTTCCCCTTGGGGTGAGTTAGTAATCTTTGTCAAGAAGAAATAACATTGTTAGTCTAAATTAATTATAGTGATATTAATAAGATTATGAAAAATAAAAAATTACCATCTACATTAGATTAAAGACAATATAAATACAATTTTTGGGTCTTGATACTTATCAAAGGTGGATATAAAGTGAACTTACCCAGGTCAACCTGACCCATCACCCGAACTAGCAGGACACACAGTCTAAAGTGCATTCCTGATCTCCATAGGTTGACCATAAGAAATAGAGGATAATAAACAACCTCTTGGGAATGTTTTCACCCATAGTAAATCATCATGACCCATCCCTGAAATGGGACGACCACAAAAACATAATCTAAGTCAATAAAAAATAAACATGCAATCATAGTAAAGAAACAATGACTAAAGGTGAATATCATAGACAATATCACATCACATATATTCCATTACACAAAAGATACATACACATGGTATCTCTATTAATGATCTTTAAAACCCAAAATAGGTATCAGGACCAAACATGGCCTATAGATACATCCCAAATGTATAAAAACGCAGAAGCTGCTTCTCATGATCAAACACTGGTGAGACAATGTATCATTCATCAAAACCTTATAAAAAGATGATAAATATTAGATACCTATATACATAGTTCCATTTCCTTTTACTATTCCCAATAAAAAAATTTATATATGACCAAAAGAATATGTAAGGTTTGAGGCGCAAAGAAAGGTAGGATACCACCATCAATATATTTAAGGATTTTAAAACATGTGAACTAATAAACTAGTTTGAAAACTCATTTTCTATAACTATATCACCATTAATAATTTTCTATTTAATTCAAGTATTTTAAATCCCATTGGGTATTCCTTTATACAAAACATTATTTCAAAAAACAATTCTCAAAATGGATTATGTGAAGAGACATGTCAATACAGCACAACATGCTCAATATCCCCAAAAAATTCATAAAAAATGGGTAAGCACAAGCATCATTATATAACCAGCTAAATGGAAATGAGCATAACACATGATATCATAATGAAACAAGGAACTATCACAATTAATAAAATCATTTAAATAAACCATACATATGTAATTTGAATCATGGGATCTAACCATAATGGCCTAATTTGAGAAATAATAAACCCACATTATATGATAATTGAAAATATGAATACAATAAAGTAGAATATCTCATAGGAATCATTGAGCCTAAATCATAAGAGATCTATTAGTTTCTTGGTCAATAATGTGGAAGCTCTCATGGTATTCCTTCTCAAAGGGTCTCTTGGTCCCTTGTATTATATTATCATACCCTAGGCATCCCAAGTGAAACTAAATTTTAAACACATAAACATCTAATGTTTTATATATATAAATCCATTTAAATCCCATTGATAAACCAAAATTCCAATTTTTTATAAAGCATATTTCTCAAGGTATAATCATTTCTAAATATCATTACAAGTCAATTTAAAACCATAAAACCATTTTGATCAATTTTATAAAACACTTTGAGTGTATTTGAGCTACCAACATTTGGATAACCCTCTTTAAAACGTAAATTTCCAATACAAAACCATGAATTATGTCAAACATGGAATAAAAAATCTTAAATCATCGAAATGGAAATGAAACAAAAATAATCCAAAGGTGGTTAAGAATTTAATGGTATGACATGGAAATTTCCTTAAAATAGAGACACCTACCTCAGAAAAAGTTTCAAACTCGTCATGTAACGCCCCGACCCTAGTTACCCAGAGTCGGTGGATTATTACCTAATATTGGAATTGTCACAAGAGATCATGTCTCGAAAGACCGATTAGTTTAGTAGCCTTGTAAGTACTAGATACATACATAAGTTTTAAATTACATCATGAAATAAAAAAAACAACATTGTGTCCCATTTGAACACAATCATATCCTTTATCCTATCCCTATAGGTTAATCATAATATACTTCATCACATCCTAAGAAAAAGAGAACATAAGAAAGGGGTGACCTCAGATGCTTAGTAGGGATAACAATATAACAGAAACTATCATAAATAATCATAAACATTTAAGGAAATGTATAACACTAAAACACAAGCCTTTTAAAATTAAACTTCAGCATAATATGGAAAAGATAAATGAAATAATTCCATTTAATTATTCATATGAATATTCTACTAGTCGAATAATCACATGTAATATCAATATCTAATTTCATAATGATAGAATGCATAATTCCAGACATCATAACCCCATAGTCAAGGCCTCATGCCAAGACTACAAATAATATTTTGTCAAGGACCTGTTCCAAGATACTAGTTTGTCTTGTGAGACCCACCGATGCATCAAGGAGCTATAGCGGGCTCCACCCATCACTTACTATGTCCAATGTATTCCTCGTATGAAAAGGTCGAAACATAATCTAAACATTCGTATTAAAACTATCATATGAAATGTCCATATTTTAACCTCAAACCATGAATAGTATAAAAATAGCACATCCATAGTCAAACATAACTCATTCAATACAATATGAAGATTTTATTATAATAAATCAACCATAGTCAAGAATAATGAAGGATATTGACATAGATGAAAAGAATCATTAAAAATATTTGAAAGAAATAACCCTCTTTTCTTGAAAACATGAAAAGTCTCAATTTTTATCATGAAGCTATAAAAAATAGATTTTTGAAACAAAGTGTCTCATACCACTTTGATACTTTTAAAAGTAATTTTAATTTTAAAACATTAATATCCATATAAATAAATCTTTAACACCATTTGATAAAATAATGTACATTAATGAGAAATATTTAGATGAATAAATCATTAAAATCATTAAAATGATATTTTAGTTAGAGTTCCTAACCAAATGAGAGACGCTTGAATAAAAATAATTGAGGTAATAAAATCTTTATAATATCATGAGAATAATGGGATTCATGATATACTATGCCAAAGTATATTATGTACACTATATAAAAGAGAATTGGCGCATAACGAAAAATAAGTCTCAATGGAATATAAATTGAGATGAAGTCCCTTATAAAGACTGTATCCTTTGGTCAAGGATAAATCAACAACATAATCATGTGTGAAAAATAAAAATACCCTCAATATGATTGGATATTCAGATTACATTCACACAATTCTTGTAAAAACAACACCAATGACTTGGATGTTTAAATCAATGAATGTAAATTGAGTTAAGATTACTCTTATCAAGTTCATATCAATGACTTTATAATTTATAAATAGAGTGATTATGTGTATAAAAAGTATATCCTCACAAAGGGGAGTGTAAATTACTACATAAATAAATAAATATTTATTTTACACATAATCTTGGAGTAAAATAATCAAGGAAGTTTTGATAAAACCCAATGTGTGGAAATTGATATTAGAAATTCCGCTACCAATTTGGAAACTTACGAAACATAAACCCCATGAAAGAAGGATAATAAAATAAATATGAAAATACCCATAAATTAATGTATATTACATAAAGAATACAATCATTGGCAGTACATACACCACACAAATGTAAATAGTAGCAATACAACATGAATCTATGGGGATAATAAGTGAGATTAAAACCCCTAAACTTGTACTCTTCTTTAGTAGAGGGTATGTTAACCTCCTCTATAATGGTGAAATAATTTCTATTAAATTATAAAATAACCACATACATAAATATGATATCATATATGATCTTCTAGTATTTATTTGTTAATGATATTTCAACAATATCATTATTTTATGTGTTAACATATTCGTTTTCCTTTATATGTTTCGTTACGTAAGTCATGTTTGTTATGGATAAGATGTATATGATTCATATCCAGAATGATATTAAGTTCTTAAACATTATTTTTAATCATCAAATGAAAATTATGCCTGAGTGGTTACGATGGGGAACAAAATCGCATCGCATTGTGGAGAGGGAAAGTCGTACATACGCATGAGCGACAATATCATTCTATCATTGGTCAAATTGTATGTAATTGGATGATATATTATATATACAGAATCATTAATATTTTATATTTATTATTTAAATTAGTTATTGTAATTATTATACCTATCCAAATAATTAAGTGTTGAATAACAAACTACACCACGGTTTGGAGACGGTAAGTCGTACGTACGCATGTATAGTGACTTTTTCATTCATAGGATGGATAGAATAATGAATATGGTTGTACCATATTTTTAATAACATCATAGTATGTTAAAGGTAATGGAGTTATTATTTTGGTTTGGAAACAAAAAATAAAGAGGAAGTGGAAGAAGAAAAGAACTTTGAAATAGGTGATAAAATAGTTACCTCTTCTTTGGGTGCTTCCTTTTGATTTGATAAAAAGGGATTCTTATGTTGGATTTATGATAAAATTAAGGCCTATATGATAAAGTGATGGTATTTGGGAGGATATTTAAGTAGGGATTAGCCGAGCAAAATTGCTTTGGAGGTGTGATTTTGAGAGAAGGTGAAGTAACCTTTTATAAGAGAGGTGAGAGCCACTTTTGGAAAATCGTGAAATATTATTTTATTATAAAATCATTTCTGTTTTACAATGGATAAAAATGGATTTAATTATAGTATAAGGTGGGGATGGGTCAAACAATTCTCAAACAATATGTTTTAGTCAAGTTTAGATCACCATATTAACCTTATCTTTTAGATTTAGTTCATAGTTAAATAGTTTAACTTTTACCATGTCTTCCTGTATTTTTATATTAAATTGTTAAAACAAATACTCTAAAATTACAATAGAACATAAAATGGTTCCTTAATGACGTATATATCATTATATAATTATTTTGGATGAACCATATATTTTTTGAAATATTTTATCAATTAATAATATATTATTTGTCTAAAATAATCATTTATGTCAATTTTGACACTATTTAGTATTTGGTTTTTGTGAAGTGTCAACAAAAACATTATTACTTCTAAAAAAATACATTAAATCAACCCTAACATGTCATATTACCCTAAAAAATTCGTGTAATTCATCAAAAGTCACAATTTACATTTATTTTTATATTTATAATATCAATTATTTTAATCTTTCATTAATAAGGTAATTACTGCATTATCATTGTGTCATAAATAAATTTAATTATTTAATGTATATAAATTATAAATAAAATAACATGATGTATGAAATCATTTCATATTTATAATCAATATTTATAGTCGAATTTATCTTATGTATGACCCTATATAAAAAATATATAGTTATTAAACTTTGAATTTAACACATTTAACTATTCTTTAAATAAAATAATAATAAATGTCCTAATCTAATCCAAGTGGATTAGAAGGGTAATATTTTATTCTTAAGGTTTATTTTGGTAGAAATACACTTATCCAATAGACTTAATACATGTGTTAGGGTTATTATAATATCAGTTTTAACTTTAATTACCCTATTTACTTTTAACAGTGGTAAATAAAGTTCAATAGTTACTATTCACCAAAAATTAATTTCCTCATATTGAACCACATTTTACTTAATGATACTAACCATTTCTATAGTATTTTTTAAATTCAATTCATAGAAGATATGCAATTATGTTTTATGCAAATTTTCAAATGTGCCTAGAAGGTGAGTAAAAAACAGTAAAAGGTTCAATAAAATTTCATATATATAATATTATTACGAAAGGAAATTAATAAATTACATTGTACTAATATAGTTATTATTTATAAATTTTGTCTTTAAAACAAATTGAAATTAAAAAAATAATTATTTCAATAGAAAACCGGATTTAAACAATAACGTAGTGTTTTTCACTATTCATGAAAAATTAGTTTTTTTTGAAAAATATCGAAAATTCACCGAAAGCTAGTTTTGAAATTCCAAATTCAAAAATGTTGTCTATTTTACCAAATTCAAATAATATAAGGTGTATTAATTAATTTAAATAATATTCTCATTGTCAAAACCAGAAAGCGGGTTGTTGAGAAGTAAAAACTATCAAAATATTGATATGTGTTTATTTCCAATTTAAATGTAAAATTACTTCTAATTACCAACATTGGATTAAATTATAAAAATATAATATAATTATACTTCAAACCCATTAAAATTTATAACTTAACACTATAAATTATTTTTATTAAAAAAATTGTTTTCAATTAAAATTTAGTATATTCACTATTCATCAAAATATGATAGTTATCAAAATAGAACAGAATATTTCTCCAAACTAAATTTTTTTGTTCCACTTTTATAGAAGAAGTATATTTAGTCAAATTAAATATATAATAGTGTCAAATATTTGATTTAAAAAGGGGTTTCCATTAAAAGGCGGTAAAATTGCATTTTTTGAAAAATAATTCTTTTATCTGAAAAAATTAATTTGTTCTTATATTATCTCTAAGGAAAACATAATATGGATTTTAAAATTATATGGAGTATAGAAAATTCAAAATGAAGTTAATAAAATTCCTAACCGTTTTTTTGAACGACCGGTTTGGTAAGTCGTGGTGCGCTCGACCTCAGTGTTGTGTGTAATGCAAGCTATTGAATTAATTTAATGAAAATAAATTACTATGAAATCTTAGGGTGGTACATTTTTCCCCCATTTTGGAAATTTCATCCTCACAATTTTAAAATTGGTCTTGGTAACTTCATTGAAAGTACCACATTGGAAAAAGAGTCAATAAAACTATAACTTTAAAAGAAAGAAATAGAATCACAAAGGTCACCCGAGATAACCCATAACAGGATTCCAAGTAGGAAAACATAGATATAAAAAATAAAATAAGTGTCATGTTCTAATGAAGAGTGATAGAAAAAATGATCAGGATAAAGTTAACAATAAGAAAACCATAAACTTGTGATGGGTTAAACAGTCATTAGTTTACCACTAGGAAAATTAAATGGACAATGTTATTTTTTGTTTTATGTTCCATTTCATAATGTTGAGGAATTTATTTTTGAGATTGACTAAGAAAATAAAGAGATATACTTAATTTTTTAGTATATTTCTATCCTTATATAAATTTCTACCACTGACTCATCTTTTCTCTAAACGATCTGTATTCACGATAAATTGGTCACAACTAAAGCACAAGAATCAACTTCTAGGGAATAAAATAATCCAAAAAGGATGAACTATATATTTCTATTGTCTTTATAGATTAACCAAAACCAAATGGTTAGTACTAGATCATATGATCCCCAAAATGGATAATCATTTATAGAATGAAATACTAATCATAATTTCCAAAATTAAACAAACAATACCCAAAGTTCAATAAACACCATTCAATAAACAATTGTCCTTAAAATCCTTCAATATAATTCAAACTAATATTGAAACATGAAACTCAAAATAATTTAATCAAATAGTATTTCATAGAAAATCTTAACATTTATCTCTGATGTGGATCTATTTTTACATAGCTTTTCCGCATCTTTTATTTAATTTTTAACAATTTAATTAATTATTTTAAAACTTTTTAATAAATTATGGAACTTTTGTATTTTTATAACCAAAACTATTAATTAATAATTTGTATAATTAAATATGTGTCTTTAGTCTTTTTATATAGTCATTCAAAATAATTAATTATATTAACTTACTTTTTAGTTTAATAAATTTAATCTTGTTAACATTTTGATAATTTTAAATTTTTATTATTTAATCAATTGTCATTTGTATTTTCATTAATCTAATTTAGTTTTTAATTTAAAACTTTACCCCTCTAATTAGATTTATTAAAATAAAATAACTTCATTAATTTATCAGTTTAATTATTCTACTAAATAAATAAGTAAAAAAATTAAGTTAATGTTTAATAAAAATAATGCATTCTTAATTTTAAGTTTTCATTTTGTCATTTAAGTAATTAACTTAGTTGTTCACAATAATTAGTTAATTATAATTATTATAACTTCTGGTTGGTGGTTAATTCTTTGTATATTTTTTTCATTTATCTATATATTTAATTAATTAATAGTAATATTTATATTATTAGTTAATAATTAATTCATTTTTAATTTTAGTGTGTTTAATAAATTAGTTAGTTTTTTAATTATGTCAATTATTTAGTCTTTATCAGTTTAGTTAATTTTTCTTTTGTTTTAATTAATTAATGTTTTATTTGTTTTATTTTCTATTAAATAATATTAATTTTTTATTAGCATGTCAATTTGTTCTACTGATTTCGTGACACACCGATGTTATTTTTAACTATCGGGGAGTTGACTCACAAATCACTTTGAAATAGCATCGGTTTATCCTACACATCGGTTTCAATCTCTCATTTCTAAACTATGAGGCACACATATTTATTTTTATTTTTTTGGTTTCTTCATTTATTTTATTTTTCTAACGGCTTCTCACCATACACCGATGTTGCGAATCACTAATGTCGCGACACACTGATCCTTTTTACCACGACTCACCGATCAGTTTTTTCATCTCATCGGTGTCACGTCACATCGGTTATATTTTTTTTAACCATCGGTGACCTTTTAATTTTTTTCTTCAATGGTGACCATTTTCTCAATGGTGAGATTTTATTTTTTTAAATCATTGGTGACATTTTATGAAGGATAACAATGACCCTCTAATTTAAAGTTATCAGTGACCTTTTGAATCTTCTCTATCTGTAACCTTATTTTTTTTATAAACCAATGGTGACCTTTTTTCTAACGATGACCCTATGCTTCTACCCATCTTACCCTTCTTTCCTTCACTTCACCATTGTCGCTACGAACTCACCTATGCATCCACATTTCACACCATTGGTGACACCCTTTCTTCTTTTATCACTGATGCTACTCATGCGCCACTACTGCTTTTCTCTCCTCAAACCGCAACAACAAACCATCTCCCTCTATACACATATCATCACCTACATTCTTTCACAACACCTATAAATCTATACTCATCCCCATTATGTTCACCCACAGACACAAATGAAAACCAGAACATACCCAAAATCAAACAAAAATCCACAAAACCAGTTCTATAATTCAACCCTCCAAGATGATGGAGCTGGACTACGAGCCACCGCCAGAAAAACTGTAGCTTCCATAGAGGATTCTTTGTAAGACACTACACAGTTCTTACTAAAGGTGATGGAATCTGTTGATGTAGTCCAACCCGTCACTCAACCATATCTAGATGAAATTGGAGAAGAATCGTGGTCTTCAGACTAAACCACTATCATTGTCACCTTGGTGATCTGATAGAAGAAGTGGTCGCCCGCTAATTCATGCCGCCAAAGGTAACAGTCAAGGCTAGTCTCCATGATGCACTACTGAAGATGAAGAATCCAATGGATCTAAGCTGGGCCGATGTGGGTTTTTGTTGGTGTCTCTGTTGTCTGTCGCTGGAGTTGAGGCCGACACCGCACTGGAGGATGACAAGCTAAGGAGATCTGCTGCTTGGGCTGAAGTCGGACCTCCTTATTGGAGAAGGAACCGAGAAACCCCCTCCCCCTATTTGCACCGATTTGGGGAGGGGAAGAAGATAATGTTTAAAAAATATAAAATTAAAATAAAAAAATATTAAAAAAATTCAAACAAACTAAAATAAAATCTAAAAGAAAATAGTAATTAAATCAAAATGTTGTTAATTATAAAAATTTATTAAATATGAGATATTTAATATTTATAAAAAGAATTTTATAAATTAATTAACAAAAATAAAACTTTATTAAACTAAATTAACTAATATTCTAAATTTTAATAAAATATAATTTAATATTTCATATTAAATAAGTGTTTTATAATAAAATGTATAATATAAAATACCAAAAATAATTTATAAATAAAATTAGAATAAAATAAACTATTTAATAAATTAACAATTTAATGTTCAAAATAATAATTAATTTATTAGTTATAATTAACATTAATAATAATAATTAATCATAAATATCAACTTTATTATTTATTTTATATTCAGAACAAAATTTTAATGACTTTTTAAATAAAATAAAATTTCTTAATATACTTAACTGATGAAATAATACACATCTTAATTTACAACTAAAAAATTACCATTAATAAATATATTTCATTAAATAATTTTATTAATTAATTACTTAATAATAATATTTAAAAATTAATAATTCATCTTTTAGATTAAAGAACCAAAATATCCAGCTAATAATTGTCTAAGTGATTTATCTTTTTTTATTAATTTGTTTATTATCATGTTTTAATAGTTTTAACTTTGTTTTGTGGTTTTTTACTTTGCATTTTTACACCAAGGACTTAAATACATCCAAGTGTATTCAACTAACTCTGCGGGAGTTAGTTACAAGGGAAAAACTAGCACCACATGTCAATCACGAAAAAACGCACATGTGTAGTGCACATGTGAAGGGAATTTGACGTCTGTGACAAACAAGGGGGGATGTGTAGTAGTTGACAGTTGATTTAAAAATATAGTAACAGATTTTTTAAAGGACACTCATTCTCATTCCACTCCATACTTTTCAAGACCGGAGACTCCTAGGAGATTGACGAGCACACATGGAGGTGATGGAGCACGAGAGTAGAGCATAATTTGGGGAATTATTTCTCCCTTACCATTAATTTTTGAACTTTGTTCTTGGATGTTTTTTACTCCTTTAATCAATATGATAATAGTTTAATATTTTCTTAGCTTGGGAATTTAATTCGGCTATTTTATCTTTAAAACATCTTCAATTACATTACATTTTTTTCAAAATCATAATCAATCGGTGAGATTGAATTATGATTATTTATTCTATTGATTCACCTCTCAATTGATTTCAAAATTCAAAATTTCAACATCAACTGGCGATGTAGTTTTTGAATGAATCTATCAGAACTCTAAAGCCATTAACATTGGAAATTAACAATGAGTTTATTTCCAAATATAATATTTTTCAAACTTTTTATCAGTTTGTTTATGTTTTGGTGTGGCGAACTCCAAGACTTAATCCTCTGCCTATTGAATTTCATGGTGAGGGAGATTTATCAGTTTTACATTGAAGTGTGTTTCAACAAAAAAAATTTGATGAAGAAAACTATTTCCACATGTAGATTAGATATTTCGAGTGACTTTGGTTGGTTTGAGCTCCTTTTCTATTTCTTCCTTGTATTAGTTTACAGTTTTCTTTAGTTTATCAGTACTTTTGTGTAGGTTTAGTGCTATATTTAGTGTTAGATATAGTTTATATGGAAAATTCTTATGTTCCGATTTATGTTAACTAAAGAAAATCATAAAAAAAATAGAAAAATAGAAAGTAAAAAAATATCCCCTTCACTACTGACAGCATGGGAGTTTAATAAATATAAACACTTAGAATTCACTCACTTGCCTTCTATATGGGCTTGACCTTGCACCACTATGGTAGTGTAGGTTTATAAATAACATTTTGAGGTCTATGATGACCTCTATCCACATCAAAATTTGGGACAATTTCCCAGGAAGGCATGGGATGAGATTCTATGTTCGTTAAAAAAACTCAAAAAAAAAATTAGACAAACATTAAAAAATTATTTTATATAATAATATCTTTTAAAAGAAAATATGTGAACTGCATCTGCTACTTGCATTTTTTTGGAAAACCCAATTCTCTTTGTACTGTTGTGTGTTTAATATCTCTCAAAAAATAAATTGATGTTCATGAGAACTGGAATCAATTTGTGCCTTAATGTGTATATTGTTGCTGTTATGGTCACACTTCCTGGAAGTGTGTTTATAATCATCCACAATAGGATGTTTACATTTAATACAATGAACAATATGAGTTTAATCCTGAATTCATAGTTAATCATTAATTAATTGAAACCAAATTGGACGCTAGGGAGTATGCTTGGAATTTTTGGTTAAATAAAACCCATTAAATTCAAATTAGATACACTCAATATCAAGATAAAATAATGAAAAAATTGGAAAACATGCTCTTGGAATTACAAAAAAGGGATAAAGAACGAGATGAATTTGAAAAAAATGAAAAATATAATGTTTATAAAATATATAAAAAGAAAACTGAAGAGGAAAGTGATAGTAAAACTCAGCAAGAAAACATTACCTTAGAAAAATCTAATTATGTTGAACTAAATAAGGAAATAACCAACTCATTAAACAAATAACACCACAATGAAAATCCAATAAAGAAATTTACTGAAGTTGAGTTGGATAATTCTGAATATGAATTTAAACAGATTGAAAAATAATTCCCAGTTCTTTTCATAATTCCTACATTGGAGATAAATCACTATATTTGGAGTTTTGATAGGAATTCACTCAGGTAGAAGTGATATATGCGAATGAATATTTAAATTTTAAAAACAATTTACCCAACCTTTCTGATATTGTGAGAAATGAGTCTGAATATAATTTTTGGAATATTTTGGAATAGAACCTTAAGCTAGAAGTTAAAGAATCTGATGTTTTTGAACCTCAACTGAAAACCTCTCTTCCATGTTTCAAAACTGTAAACCCAATAATTTTTGAAATGTAGTTGGATGATGAGGATGAGGGAATGATATTAGAATAAATATTGACGGATGATTTTTCATTTCCATATTCTCATAGTAATCACTTTTCTAAAAAGTGTGCTGAATAGGAAAACTGTGTTGTCATACATGGGGATAAATGTTTAAATTTAAACAATCTAGTAATTAAATTTATTTAAGATGAATTAAACATTACTCCCCCTAATTTGAACTTTTTGTAACATAATACAGACTTTATTTTGGAATGTGATCTTTGTGAACATGAAAGGTAGGTTGAATAGACACTTGAATTAGGTATGTTGATTTATTAGATATAGTAGATGTTCAGTGTGAGTTAACAGATGAGGATCTTTTAGAAGAGATATGCAACATAGTTTGACTTGAATCTCTTAGTGATAAAATAAATTCTCTTCCTTGTTTGTCACTTGCATCCTCGACTGTGAAGGGTGCTGAGTCTTCCCATGATACTGATAGTATTCTAGAGGGAGAATCACTCTTGAGTTCCATTGTACATGATTCTATTCAGCACTTTAATGAATCCACTTTTGAACCTACTAATTAGGATTTACCCATTTGCACCCTTGAATGTGAATCTGTAAGTGTTGATGGTGAAGAATATAGCTGTGAGGACATTGTCATACCATTTGAAGCATCTAATACATGGCTTCCACTTCCTAAAAATGTTAATATTTTAAAATTTGAAATATTTTATGGTTTTTGATATCACCATCTCCATAACTTCTAATGAGTGTTGTTTAGGGATTTATGCAGTCATTGAAAAATTGGTTTTAGTTTTCTTATGCTTAGGTTCCCATAGAAATCATTTTTCCATTAAAAATATTTGGTCCGAACACATGTGGTTGTTCTTATTAAGTAAACCACATCCACATAGTGACTATGGTTAGTTTATAGGAGAGTCCATCTAGGGACTATAAATCTATCACTGCAAGGGAGGCAACCCATGGTTTTGTTTGTTTTCAATAAAACACAAAAAAATTGTGATTAAATAAAGTCTAACTAATGAATTTAAATTTATTGCTTCATGGGATTCAACCCATGTTCTTTATTTGTTTTTAATTTTTCATTATTTATTGTAGAATAAAGTACTTCTATGTTTTATTCTATATTCTCTATCTCTACTATATATTTGTTCTTGGTTTTCATGCCAATTATTTTTAGGATGTTGTTTCTTTCATCTAAGTAGTGAAATTCCCATGCTGAAGGGGTAATGAAACTTTAAGTCAGGGAAGTACATTAATGTTAATTTTTGTTTCATTTTTCTACTCCTTAATTCTTTTGGGAAAAAATGGCTTCATGTCTTGCATACTTAAGAAAAAATTTCTGCTTTTTGTCACTTTGCTAAAAAATATTTCTGGACATGTCACATTGTTTTAAAAAATATCTGCATGTTTTTCTTTTCTTAGAATTGAATTACATTGAGTTCTAAAACCCATTCACTGCATGTAATTATGTGTGGGGGATACATGTAGGTTGGTTCATGTATGTATGTTAAATATGATTTACTAAGGAGTGTTATAAATGATGGATTTATGCTTAATTGAATATCTAATTGAATCATATTTTCAGAAATTCATTACACCAAATTCACTCTACACACAGAAGTTACATGCAATGTTTGGACTTTAATGGAAACTATGTTTCATGGGACTTAAGTGATAATGCTTTTACTTTCTAATGAACCTTTTGTAAATTAATATTTTTGGAAAACAATATTTTTTAACTTCAAAGTGACCCTTTCTAACTTGTCAAAAATATACTCTATTGAAAATCTGTTTTAAAATATAACTATTAAATTTTTATTATCCATGTTTAGAATTCAACTTTGGGGACAAATTTGGATTTTTAGTGTAGGGGAGGGGGTCAATTCTGGACTATTCTAAACAGTGATTAATTGTAATCTCATCAATTCCCAGTGCAATTTCAATTCTTTTGTCAAAAAATGGCTATTTTTTCAAAATCCATACATAATTTACAGCTTTACACTATTTCTCAAATGGGTCTTGCATATGGATAGTTTTCTTTGGTAGTTAAGTTATGCTTTGAGAATCTGAAATTATTAAGGATTGATGATTGTTGAGTGGTCTTTCTTAGTGGTTTTATGGAAATTTTGTTTAGGGACTATTTTTTAGAGTGATATGGGTGACCTGTTTGGGGAGTTATGATCGTAATCTTTGGAACTAGAAGTTTGATCATGATTCTAGGGAACTCATTTATTTTTAATTATTATGGTAATTTCCTTAATGATCCAATTTAAATGTTTTTTTGTTATAAATCTTTTAAAACTGGATTATTTTGGAAATCTTTGATCCCACTGTGAGTCTATGAGACCCAAGATGCTAGGTGGGTTTCTGTTTACTATAAGCCCTCTTTACACCTTGATTAAGTGCATTGCATAGTGATTATCACATGATACATGGCTTGGGAAAAATAAAATAAAGTTTCTCGGTTAAAAAATGAGTTCATTAAGGTTAAGGGAATGATGAACTCCAAATGAATAAGGGGACAATTGGTTTATTATGGGAGTCACTTAGGTTGTATCATTAAGGTGATACAAATAAATATGTATAGTTGGAACCTAAGTGAGAAATCAATATATAATGTTCACACTGTTATGTTATGAATTCCACATTAATTTCACCTCTTTTAACTCTTGGACATAGAACATGATCTTGGATTGAAATGAGTCATTAATTTTTATCACATATATTACATCCCGCCTTTTTATTACATAACATTTCATTACATTTTACAATCAGAGGATCTTTAGAGTCTAGTGTCTTGGAAATCTTGAACATAAATCATGAGAGCAACATAAATCATTTTTATAAACCACTTGTAAGGATTATTCATTGTTCATCCAATGTTTATTATAGAATCTCATAACCTGGGAGCATACATAAAAGGAAAGGGTGAGCATAAGTCCCATTAAGGGAAACAAGAGAAACATTTTACATGTGAACTTGATATACATCAATAAAGTCATGATAACTTTAAGGCATGAGAAATAGATCATGAGGCATATCATAATAAAAATAAAGTGTTTCATAACTTAAATATGTGGCTAAAACATTTAACTTAGACAATAATTTCCATATCACCAAGGTCCATCCCCAAGGTGTCGTTAAAAAAATTACCAAGGTTAATCACCAAGGTATTGTTAAAATGGTCATATCTAGAGATTAAGTATTTACCCAATGCATTGGAGTTCTATCAGGGAAAAACCTTAATTTTTATTTATTATCATGTGACACACATATATCTTCATCAAATATTTCATAAATAACCCATATTGAATAAAAGAAATGGGTTTCATTTCATAATTATAACATTTTAAAAACGGCTTTAAAGACATGATCTTTATGTCACATTAAACCCACGAAAAAGGAAAGCGGGTTTCATGTATGTAAATACCAGAATTAAAATGGAACATTTGGATATATATGTGAATACCCTTTTAGAAGAAATATCTTTTATTATTTACTTAATAAAATAAAATAATTTGAGAAAAAGAGAACGGCATTTTTAGACGAAAATTCTGCAGCATAACAGCTATGTTATAGGGTTTTAGAAAACATTGAAAAGAGAGGGGACATGAGTAACCCACTCATAAATGATCCATAAAATAGTAGGGGGACATAATATAATGGATTTAAGAACATGGTAATGAAATTTGAAAGATATAACATATGAAATGAAGAACATGAAAGGAAGAAAAAAAAAGATTTCTCTTATGAAAATTCGGCAGCCTAACGACGTTACTTAAAACTTCAAAAAACGAATTGATGAGATCAAACATGGTATCTAATCATATGAACATAAAATTAAATGTTTTATAGATATATAAGATCATACCCTAACAAAAGATAAGGAACTTGAAATAAATGACATGAAAATAGAACTTGAAAAATGAGAAGGGTGGAAGAATCCCTTACAAAAATTCGGCCGCCTAACGACGCCACTTATACATTCATAAAACAAAATTATGAGAGTAAGAGGGGATAACTCATCATATAATCATAAAAAGGGAATTAATAGGAATATAAAATAACATCCCCTCAATATAAGAACATGGGGCTTAAAAGAAATGACATAAACGAGAGTACTTGAAAAAAAAGAGAGCAAGGATCCCTTACCTTGAAGAGTAACTTCAAAAGCATGAAGGTCCGGACCTTAGGAGGCTTGAGGGAACCTTTGGAGGACTCCTTGGGAGGTAAGGAGACCAAAAATTTGTTGAGGATTATTTGGAAATGAAATTAATGAGAGAAATTCTTGGTATTTATAGGAGAAGTGCGGGGACAAAGCATTATTTTCCAAGGGACACCTCATTAGTGGTATTGGAAAAACCATGGGTTTTCCCATGGTATTATCCCATGGTATTGGCCACTTGGGACACCTCATACCTTATCTTACTATTCATAAGTCTACCAGAATTATTTCATAAAAATAAAATCCTTAATGATGTCATTAAACACCCGAAACTCAAAAACTGTATTTTCACTATTCATTGAAAATTCAACTTTCTCAGAAAAATCCCAAAATTTTGCCTTAACCAAATATCGATGATCTGATTCCAAAACATAGCTCCATTTTATGAAAATTATTTTCTAAATATTTTTAATTTAATTTTTAAATAAAAAAACTATTCACTGAAAATTCAACTGTTTCAGAAAAATCCCAAAATTTCACCTTAACCAAATATCGATGCTCTGATTTCGAAAATTAACTCCATTTTATGAAAATAATTTTCTAAATATTTTTAAAATAATTTTTAAATAATAACACTATTCACTGAAAATTCAACTGTTTCAAAAAAATCCCAAAAGTTCACCTTAACCAAATATTGATGCTTTGTTTTCAAAAATGAACTCCATTTTATGAAAATAATTTTCTAAATATTTTTAATTTAGTTTTTTAAATAAAAACACTATTCACTCAAAAAAACTAACACTTAACCAATAATTTCTGAAACATTTATTTACTTATTTTATTAAATCACATTACTTAATCAAGGTGCCTAAATTGTATTAATATTTTCTTAAGTAAAGTTACTTAATCCATTTGGTAACATTACTAATCAGAAGCATAAAATCACTATTCATAATTTACTATTCATCAATGATTTAGTTGATCTTATTAGACTCTAAATTTCTTATTGAACATAACTGTAGAAGACCATTTTTTGAAAATCATTACACATTATTAATTATTAAAGGTTTACATAAATATTTATAAAATATCCTTTTTCTAAAATTCATCAATAATATGCATACTATATTTTTCTAGACATTTGAAAATTCACAAACCTCATCATAAGAAAATTTACAATTTTTATTTAAATCAATGGATTACACAAGGAAGTTACGGTCTTGTTACATAGCCCCTTATAACACCTGCATATGACCTAAGAGTAAGGTGTGCTAGGGTTGTAGAATCTTGGGGCGGATCGACCAAAATTGCCCGAGTTGTGATTTCTATCAGCTTGAACTTCTCGCGAAGGCAATTCCATTCCAACTTCACACGATGAAGTTCAGCATGGGTTTGGTACAGAGAAAATCCCAAAGGTGCTACATCCTTCCCGAGTTCTGTCAGATGGGATTCAATCGGCCTGAGACTACTGGATAGGGCCATTAAATCCTCTTTCTATATTAATTAATCCAGATCACTTGTATTTATAGACAATAATTGCAACATTTAGTTTCCAATGGTATTATTGACCAATGGTCATATAGAAATCAAAACCCAACGCTCTTATTTTAATAATACTCATTTTATTAAATTAAATAGTTTAATTGAAAATAAAATAAAATAACACACAAAGTTAGGAAACAAAATTTATTCCAAATTATGGGTTGTTACAATCTTCCCCCCTTAAGAAATTTCATCCTCGCAATTTTAAAATTGGGCATGGAAATTTTGTTGAAAGTCCCACACCGGAAAAGAATCAGTAAAACTCTTACTTTAAAAGAAAGAAAGGGAAGTACAAAGGTCACCTGAGTTAACCCACACTAGGATTCCATGTAGGAAAAAATGAATATGGAATAGAAATCAAAGGGTCAAGTTCTGATGGAGAGTGATAGAAAACATGATAAGGATAAAATTAACCACAAGAATATCACAAACATAAGATGTGTTAAACGGTCATTGATTACCCAGTAGGAAACGTAAACCAACAACATTTTTTTACGTTCCTTTTCATAATTTTGAGGAATTAATTTACTATATAGAATAAAAACCTAAGGAAATATTCTTACATTCAAGTAGAGTTTCATCCCTTAATAAGTTTCCACCAAGATTAATTCTTTCTCCAAAAAATGATCATTCAAAAACACTTGGTCTTATTAAAAGCACAAGAATCGTCTTCTAGAGAATCACAAAATCCACAAAAGAATAACTATATTTTTCCGTTGTCTTTAGTCATCAACTAAAACTAAAAAGGTTAGTACGAGATCATATAATCCCCAAAAAGGATAATCCTATATAAAAAGAAATATGACTATTAATCTCCAAAATTCAACAAAAGTACCCAATGTTCCAGAAAGACCATTCAATACACAACCATCCCTAAAATTCTTCAGAATAATCCAAACTAAGATTGGAACCCAAAAATCAGAAGGATTTATTCACATAGTCTTCTCCAATAAATCATAACATTTATCTTCAAATAACATCGACTACTATTAAAGTCTCTTACTAAAGTGTAATTAACCTATTCACATATTCTCTATGCTAGGTTCATCATTTTCCAGAAAAAACTCAAATCACCAAATGTCCACAATAAATACATAAATTTCTAAAAAAAACAACCATTCCTCCTCAAATTAAATCATGTAGTATTTTATTTCCCTTAGGAATATAGTACTCCAAAAGAGAAAACATCATCCAAAAGAACCTTTATCATTTAATCACAAAATAATTTTCCTATACAAAGGATATCCATTTGATAAAACATAAGTTCCCAAAATAAACTTATTCTTGATTCATAAAAAAGCAGGTGCATTAGTCAGTCTGAAGGGCATAACAACAACTCAGAATTCCCATATCTTGATTGGAAGGATGTTTTTGGAATATCATCATTCTTCACCCTCAATTGACGATAACCAGAACGAAAATAAATCTTAGAGAAGAATTGAGTCCCACAAAGATGGTAAAATAATTCATAAATTCTTGGAAGAGAGTATTTTTTCTTCACTGTGATCCCATTCAGTTCTTTATAATCAATGCATAGCTGCATCGATCCATCCTTTTTCTTCACAAAGAGAAATGGTGCTCCCCAAGGAGACACACTTGGTCGGATAAACCCATTCTCCAAAATATCTTAGAGTTGTTTCTTTAATTCCTCTTGCTCCACATTTTCCATCCTATAGGGGTTCTTTGACATCGGATGAGATCTCGATATGAGTTCAATGGAGAACTCTGCCTCTCTTTCTGGGGGAGGTCCGGGTTACTCTTGAGGAAATATATCAATGTATTCCCAGACGATGGGGAAATTTTCAAAAAGAATAAATCCTTCGTGAGAAACTTATTTCATTTATGAATCTTTTAACTAAAAATAATTTTATGTCTTAAAAGGTCATGCTTAGAAAAATTACATTTTTCTATAATTATTTCATAATGATTCATAAAAAGCTTGCGATTAACCAAACATATCCCCCGTGAGTGTCGTAACCAAGAGTGCAGCAAGGCCCATTATCGTGTACCAGTTCTCGTTCAATTATAGCTCAAAGTGATGTTTTCGGGTTCTAACCCTATGTACATCTGTGCCAGAGCCACCTCTACCTGCTCGTATCCAGACAGGGATGTATTTGCTTGACAAACCACTTACTCAATAGTCACCAAAATACTAGGAAGATTTTCTATATTTAAACTTTGCTATAGGGTTCTCCATAATGTTTTCATATCATAATTTTCATAAATAACTAAACTATCCTTTGATACCAACTATTACATCATTAATGATGTCATTAAACACAAGAAACTCAAAAACGGTATTTTCACTTTTCATCAAAAATTCAACTTTATCAGAAAAATCCCAAAATTTCACCTTAACCAAATATCGATGCTTTGATTTCAAAAATTAACTCCATTTTATGAAAATAATTTTCTAAATATTTTTAATTTAATTTTTAAATAAAATCACTATACACTAAAAATTCAAATGTTTCAGAAAATACAAAAATTTTACCTTAACCAAATATCGATGCTCTGATTTCAAAACTTAACTACATTTTATGAAAATAATTTTCTAAATATTTTTAATTTAATTTTTAAATAAAAACACTATTCACTGAAAATTCTACTGTTTCAGAAAAATCCCAAAATTTCACCTTAACCAAATATCGATGCTTTGATTTCAAAAATAAACTCCATTTTATGAAAATAATTTTCTAAATATTTTTAATTTAATTTTTTAAATAAAAACACTATTCACTCGAAAAAAAACTAATACTTAACCAATAATTTCTGAAACGGTTATTTACTAATTTTAATGAATCACATTACTTAATCAAGGTTCCTAAATTGTATTAATACTTTCTTAAGTGAAGTTACTTAATCCATTTGGTCACATTACTAATAATAAGCATAAAATCACTATTCATAATTTACTATTCATCAATAATTAAGTTGATCTTATTACACTCTAAATTTCTTACTTAACATAACTGTAGTAGACCATTTTTTAAAAATCATTAAAAATTATTAATTATTTAAGGTTTACATAAATATTTTTAAAATATCCTTTTTCTAAAATTAATCAATAATATGCATACTATATTTATCCGGAAATTTGAAAATTCACAAACTTCATCATAAGAAGAAATCACAATTTTTATTTAAATCAAAAGATTACACAAGGCAATTACGGTCTCATTACATAGCCCCTTATAACCCCAGCATAGGACCTAAGATTAAGGTGTGCTAGGGTGATAAAATCTTGGGGCAGCTCAGCCAACATTGCCCGAGTAGTGATTTATATCAGTTTGAACTTCTCGTGAAGGCGATTCCGTTCTAGCTTCACACGATGAAGTTTGGCTTGGGTTTAGTCCAGAGCAAAGCCCAAAGGTGCTACCTTCTTCCATAGTTCTGTCATATGGGCTTCGATCGACCTAAGACTACTGGATGGGGCCATCAAATCTTGTTTTATATTAATTAATCAAGATCACTTAATCACAACATTTAGTTTCCAATGGTCTTATTGACCAATGGTCATATAACAATCGAAACCCAACGGTCTTATTTTAATTATACTCATTTTATTAAATGAAATAGATTTGTTGGTTATAGAATAAAATGACACACAATGTTAGGAAACAAAATTTACTCCAAATTCCGGGTCGTTAAAACATATGGGCCATGACATCTTCATTGCTTGATGATTCATATCTTTCTAGACTACCCTTTTAGTATTTGTTCAAGTCAGGATTTAATTTGGAAATATTTTTCAAAATTCCTATTTTATTGTTTCTAACCTTTGTTTATATGTATTGAACTTGTTATATTTTTAGTTGAATCATAAATACTCCAATGTGTTTTTCAAAGATAAAAAAACATGATATTGTTTGAGTAAAAATAATGCTTAAGTGTGGGGGAATATGATGTGGATCTATTTTTACATAGTTTTTCCACATAATTTATTTAATTTTTAACATTTTAATTATTTATTTTTTCACATTTTAATAAATAATGGAACTTTTTTATTTTTATCAACAAAACAACTAATTAATCCTTTTTTATAATTAAATATGCATTTTTAGTCTTTTTACTTAGTCATTAAAAATATTCTAATTATATTAACATAGTTTTTGGTTTAGTAAACTTAATCATGTTAACATTTTGATAATTTTCCATGTTTATTATTTAATCAATTGTCATTTTTGTTTGCATTAATCTAATTTAGTTTTAAATTTACAACTTTCCCTTTTAATTATATTTAATAAAATAAATTAACATTATTTATTAATCGGTTTAATTATTCTGTTAAATAAATAAGTTAAAAATTTAAGATAAAGTTTAATAAAATAATGCATTCTTAATTTTAAGTACTTATTTTGTCATTTAAGTAATTAACTTAGTTGTTCAAAATATTTAGTTAATTTTAATTATTTTAACTTCTTTTTTGTGGTTAATTCTTTCTATGTGTTTTTAATTTATCTAGATATTTAATTAATTAATAATAATATTTATATTCATAGTTAATAATTAAGTCATTTTTAATTTTAGTGTGTTTAATAAATTAGTTTGTTTTTTAATTATGTCAATTATTTAGTCTTTAACAGTTTAGTTAATTTTTCTTTTGTTTTAATTAATTAATGTTTTATACATTTTATTTTCTGTTAAATAATATTAATTTTTAATTAGTATTTCAATTTGTTCTATAGATGTCATTACAAACTGACGTTAGTTTAACTATTGGGGAGTCGACTCACCGATCATTGTGAAACAACATCGGTTTAACCTACACATCAGTTTTGGTCTCTCGTTTTTAAACTATCGATGACTCGTCTTTATTTGTCTTCTATTGTTTTATTAATTTATTTTCTTCCTCTATTAGTGTCTCACCTTACACCGATCTTGCGACTCACTGATTTCGCTACACACCGATCCATTTTCCAACGACTTAATGATCAGTGTTTTCATCTCATCGGTTTCACGTCACACTAATTACTTATTTTTTTAACCATTGATGACATTTTAACTTTTTTCTCCAACGGTGACCTTTTTCTTAGTGGTGAGATTTTATTTTTTTAAATCATCAGTGACCTTTTATGAAAGCTAATAGTGACCATCTAATTTAAATCTATCAGTGAACTTTTAAATCTTACGTATCATTAACCTTATTTTTTTATAAAACAATGGTGACATTTTTTCTAATAGGGACCCTGTACTTCTACCCATCCTACCATTTTTTCTTTTACCTCACCATTGCCACTACGCAATCACCTACGCATCCCCATTTCACACTACCGGTGATACCCTTTCTCCTTTCTTCGTTGGTGTTAATCTTGTACCACTACTGCTTTTCTCCTCTCACACCAGAACATCAAACCATCTCCATCTTCACACATCACAACGCCTCCATTCTTTTGCAACACTTGAAAATCCAGTCTCATCCCCATTCTGTTCACCCACAGACACAAATGGAAACCAGAACTTAACCAAAGTCAAACAAAAATCTAGAAAACCAGTTATATAATTTAACCCTTCCAGACGCCAGAGCCAGACCGTGAGGCACCTCCAGAAGAATTGATGCCTCGATGGAGGATTTGTTTCAAGGAGCTACACAGTTCATACTGAAGGAGTTAGAATTCATTGATGTAGAGAAACCCTTCACTCAAGAAGATCTGGATGAAATTGGAGAAGAATCATGGTCTTCTGACCGAACCACCATTTCTGTCACCTTGGTGACCTACTACAAGAGAAGGTCGACCCACTAATTTGTGCCGCCGGAGGGACAAATCATGGCCGGTCTCCATGATGTGCTGCTGAAGATGAAGAACCCACAAGACCTGAGTAGGGCCACCGTGGATTTTTGCTGGAGTTGCTGTTGTCTGCCGTTGGAGCTGAGGTCGACGCCGCACTGGAGGAAGGCGAGCCGAGGAGATCCACTCCTTGATCTGAAGTCAGACCTCCTTCTTGGACAAGGAACCGAGAAACCCCTTCACTCTGTTTGCACCGATTTAGGGAGGGGAAGAATATAAAGTTTAAAAAAAATAAAAAATAGATTAAAACAAAAGTAAAACAAACTAAAATAAAATATAAAATAATATAGTAATTAAATCAAATTTTTATTAATTATAAACATTTATTAAATATGAGATATATAATATTTATAAAATAAATTTTATAATTTAATAAACTTAAATAAAACTCTATTAAACTAAATTAACTAATCATCTAAATTTAAATAAAATACTATTTAATGTTTCATATTAAATAAGTTTTTATCATAAAATTTATAAAATAAAATACCAATAATAATTTATAAATAAAATTACAATAAAATAAACAATTTAATAAGTTAACAATTTAATGTTCAATTTAATAATTAATCATAAATATCAACTTTATTATTTAATTTGATATTTAGAACTAAATTATAATGAATTATTAAATTAAATAATGTAACTTAATATAATTAACTAATGAAATAATAAACATCTTAATTTACAACTAAAAAATTAATAGTAATAAATATATTACATTAAATAAGTTAATTACTTAATTACTTAGTAATAATATTTTTAAAATTAATAATTGAAGTTTTAGATTAAATAAATAAAATATCCAGTGAATAACTGTTATGTGATTTATCTTTTTTATCAATTATTTTATTATCGTGTTTTAACAGTTTTTACTTTGTTTTTCTCTTTACTTTGTAGGTTCATACCAAGGCCTCAAATACATCCAGGTGTATTCAACTAACTCAATGTGAGTTAGTTACAAGGTAAAAACTAGTGTGATGTGTTAGTCGTGAAAAAACACACGTGTGCGGTGCACATGTGATGGGCATTTAAAGTCTGTGACAAACAAGGGGTGACACGCAGTAGATGATAGTTGATTTAAAAATAGTGTAGCAGCATATTTTTTATAGGATGCTAATTCTCATTACACACTATACTTTTCGAGTGCGGAGACACTCGAGAGATTGATGAGTATACATGGAGGTGAAGGAGCTCGAGAGCGGAGCAATATTTGGGGAGTTATTTCTCACTTCATTTTAATTTTTGTACTTTGTTCTTGTATTTTTTTCACTACATTAATCAAGATGTTCATAGGTTAATATTGTCTTAGCTATGGAATTTAATTCCACTATTTTATCATAAAAACTTCATCAATTACTTTACATTGTTTCATAATCATAATCAATCAGCGTGATAGAATTATGATTCTATGTTCAGTTGATTCAGCTCTCAATTGATTTTAAAATTTACAATTTCAATATCGAATGGATAGGTTGTTTTTGAATGCATATATTAGAAATTTAATGTCATTAACTTTGGAAATTCACTGCGAGATTATTTCCAAATATAATATTTTTAAAACTTCTTTTCATTTTGGTTAAGTTTTGGTGTGGGAAACTCCAAGACATAATCCATTGCATGTTGAATTTTTGGAGAGGTAGAATCATTATTTTTTCATTGAGGTGTGTTTCAAAAAAAAGTTTTGATGAAGAAAACTATTTCAACTAGTAGATTAGATTTTCCAAGTGACTTTTATTGGTCTGATCTCCTTTTCCATTGCTTCCTTGTATTAGTTTATTGTTTCCTTGAGGTTATCAGTACTTAGTATAGGTTTAGTAAAAGATTCAGTGTTAGATCTAGTTTTTTTTGAAAAATTCTTGTGTTCAGATTTATGTTAACTAAAGAAAATCATAAAAAATATAAAAAAATTGAAATTAAAAAATAACCCCTTCTCTGCTGACAACTGTGGAGTTTAATAAAAATAAACCCTTAGAATTCACTCACCTTCTTTCTTTGTGGGATCGACCTTGCATCACTATGCTAGTGTAGGTTTATAAATAACATTTTGAGGGTTTTGATGACCTCCATCCACATCAATATCCAAATAACATCAACTACTCTTAATGTATCATACAAAAGTGTAATTAACTAAATAACATATTCCCTATGATAGGTCAATCATTTCCATTAATAACCTGATTCTCTTTAAAAAACATATATTATTCCAAAATAAAAAAATTCCACCATTAATCCTCAAATGAAATCCCATAGTATTCTATTTTCCTTAGGGATATAGTGTGCCCAATAGAGTGTATGTCATCCGAATTAACATTTATCACTTAATCACCAAATCATTTTACTATACTAAGGAAATCCATTTGATAAAACATAACATCCCCAATATACTTATTATTGATCACTGAAATAATTTAACTAAAAATAATTAGTCACACTAACCAGGGACTTCACATAGTCCAGTGGTAGAGAATAAATCCCAACTGCGCTTTGGTAGTGGGTTCGATTCCCACAGCTTTATCTGACGTTACAGGTTGTCACACGGTCTGTGTGTTTTCCTTTTTCAAAAACTATATTTTATAACATTCCCGGAATGAGATAGATTCCTCAAAATAACCATAAAATAATGTATCCACAAATGTTATCTCATACCTCGCATTTTCATCCCAAAAATTAATAACTTGTAATTACCTTAAATTCAAGGATCATATAAACCAAAATGGTTCTTTATAACTATATCCACCAAAGAAAATATAAGTTTCCTCAAATAGAATTTTTACATAACAAACTGCATGGTTACACATATAAGATAAAATTATTCCAATTGTAATCCCATCCACAAAGATTATTAATACCTTTAAACATTTCTCCATCCATTTATTTACACATAGGTTCTTCCTTGACCTAGTGGTTATCCTATAGAATAGGGCATTGACTCAGGTATTTCCCAGGTCCCCTACATTTATAGAAAATTTCTTTAAAAGGATTCTTAGGATAATTTTTTTTCAATAGTTCTCTTAATTTTTCCTCAGAAATTCATTACTTTATTCCATTATTTACCACACACAAATCATTTCTTTGTTCCATTGAGACACTTTCCGAGATGTCTCCTTCCATATATCTAGCATGATGAAAATTTATCTTTCTTTTCTCCACAATCACCACTGCTGGAGCTCTTATCATTCTTCTCCTTTCTCTTCTTTGTTGAGGTTGGGAGTTGGTTAATGTATATATTTCTTGTCATATTTTTGGAAACCTACATTGGCATGAACACGATATATTTTACGCCTATCAACATTCTATTTAGTTGATCTTTTCCACCATTTTGCCCACATTATACATCATGTTCAATGTTACTATGAATTACTTGGAATCCAGCCATTGACTAAAACCAGAAATCATATTGTGAGTAACAATAGTCATAAAATAATTTAGAGAATATCATGACACCATATATTATGTCTAAAACACTTTAGAATTAACTAAGTTTATTTATTCTCATCTTATATTAAAATATTTCAAATTGTTTTGTAAATGAAATTTGAATTATCCTAATCATATCTCTCAGGAGAGTCGTAACCAAGAGTGTTGCAAGGATCGTTTTCGTGCACCAGTTCATGTTTGAGTCTAGCTCAAAGCGGTGTTTTCAGGTTTTACCCCTAGGTACATTTGTGCTAGAGCCACCTCTACCTGCTCGTATCCATACATGTATATATTTCTTGGAAACCCCCATAATATTTACATTACCAAAAACAATTGATGTTCTTCTACACTAATAAAAAAAATTCTATCTTAGGGTAGAGTTTTCAAATCAGAGTTTTTCTAAATATAGTTTCCAAGGATTATACTAAACTTCCTCTGATACCAACTATAACTCCCCTAACATAGTTACCCAGAGTCGGTTCATTGTTACATAAAATTGGAATGATCACAAGAGGTTAAGTCTCGAAAGGCCTATTATTTTAGTATCCTTTGAAGTACTAGATACATACATAAGGTTTACATTACATCATGAAATAATGAAAAAAAACATTGTGCCCCCTTTGAAATAATTCATATCCTCTAGCCTATCCATACTGGTTAATCATAATATACTTCTTCACATCCTGGGAAAAATTAAAAATAAGAAAGGGTTGAGCTCAGATGCTCAGTATGGATGAAAATATAGCAGAAAATATAATAAATAAGTATAAACATTTAAAGAATGGTATAAGACTAAAACACAAGCCTTTTATACATAAGCTTCAGTATGATATGGAAAAGATAAATCAAATAATGAAATTTACTTATTCACATGGATATTATACTAGTCGAATAATCACATGTAATATCAATAGCTAATTTCATAATGATGGAATGTATAATGCTGGACATCATAAACACACAGTCAAGGCCTCGTGCCATGACTAAAAATAAGATTTTGTTAAGGCCCTGTGCCAAGACACATGTTTTTCTCATGATACCTATCGATGCATCGAGGATCTATAGAGGACTCCACCCATCACTTACTAAGTAAAATTCATTCCTTATATGAAAAGTTTGAAACAAAATCTAAACATTCGTATTAAAACTAGCATACCAAATGTCAATATTTTAACCACAAACCATGAATGGTATAAAAATAGCACATATACAGTAAAACATAACTCAAAAAATACAATATGGAATATTTTATTATAATAAATTAGCCTCAAAGAAGAATAATGAAGGATATTGACATAGATGAAAATAAACAGTAAAAATATTTTAGAGAAATATCCCCTTTTTTCTTGAAAACATATAAATGTAATAATATTTACCAAGAAGCTATAAAAAATAGATTTTGGGATCAAATTGTCCCATAACACATTTAAAACTTTTAAAAGTAATTTTAATTTGAAAACATTCATGTCTATATAAATAAATCCATGACACAATTTTTTAAACCTGGACATTAATGACAAATATTTGGAAGAATAAATATTTAAAATATTTAAAAGGATATTTTAGTTAGAGATCCTAACAAAATGAGAGACTCTTGAATACAAATAATTGACGTAATAAAAAAATTATAACGTCATGATAATAAAGGGATTCATGATATACTATGTCAAAGTATAGTATGTACACTATATAAAAGTGAATTTGTGTATAACAACAAATAAGTCTCAATGGAATGTAAATTAAGATGAAATCCCTTATAAAGACCGTATCCATAGGTTAATGATAAATCAATGACATAATTATGTGTGGAAAATATAAATACACTAAAAATTACTAGATATTAAGTGTAAATAAATCAAAGTACATTCACACATATTCTTGTAAAAACAACACCAATGACTTGGATGTTCAACTAAATGAATGGAAATTGAGTTAAGATTACTCATATCAAGTTCATATAGATGACTTTAGAATTTATAAATGGTGTGATTATGTATATCAAAAGTATATCCACACAAAGGGGAGTGTGAATTACTTTATAAATAAATAAATAGTGATTCACACATAATCATGGAGTAAATTAATCAATGAAGTTTGCGTAAAACCCAATGAGTGGAAATTGAAAGTTGAAATTCCCTTACCAATTTGGTAACATAAGAAACATACACCCCATGAAAGAAGGATAATACAATAAAGATGTCAGTACCCATATATTAATGTAAATTACACAAATAATTCAATCATGGGCAGTATATACACCACACAAAAGGAAACAGTGGTAATATAGCATGAATCTCACGGGAATAAGAAGTGAGATGAAATCCCCTTACCTTGTACTTTTCATTAGTAGAGGGTAGGTTATCCTACTTTATAATGGTGAAATAATTGTTATTAAATTATATAGTAATCACATAGATAAATATGATATAATATATGATCTTCTAATATTGCTTTGTTACTGATATTTCAGTTGTATCATTGTTTTGGGTGTTAACTGATTTGTTTTCCTTTATATATTTTCTTACAGAAGTCATGTTTGTTATGGATAGGATGTACTTGATTAATATCAATAATTATATTAAGTTTTTAAAAATTATTTTTAATCATAAAATGAAAATTATTCATTAGTGGTTACGATAGGGAACAAAATATTATCGCGTCGTGGAGACAGTAACCCGTACATACGCACGAGCGATAATATCATTCCATTAGTGGTGAAATCATATGTAAGTGTATGGTATATTATATATAAAGAATAATTAAAATGTTATATTTATTATTTACATTATTTATAGTCAGTATTATACCCATCCAAATAATGAAGTGTTGAATAACAAACTACACCACGGCGTGGAGATGGTAAGCCATACGTACGCACGTATGGTGACATTTTTTATTCATATGATGGATAGAATAATGAATATGGTTGTACCAAATTTATAATAAAATTGTAGTATGTATAAGGTAATAGAGTTATTATTTTCATATGGAAACAACAAAAAAAGATGAAGTGGAAGAAGAAAAGTACTTTGAAAGAGGTGAGGAAATAATTACCTTTTCTTCAGGTGATTCCTTTGGATTTGATCAAAAGGGCTCCTTAGGATGGCTTTCTGATCAATGTAAGGACTCTAGGTTTAAGTGAGGGTAGTTGGGAGGATATTTTAGTAGGTTTTGTATGAGACAAATGTATTTTTAAGTATGATTTTGAGAGAAGGGGAAGTACCCCTTTATAAGAGAGGTGAGGGTCACTTTTGGAAAATCCTGAAATATTATTTTATTATAAAATCATTTTCAGTTTATAATATCTCAAAATGGATTTATTTCAAAGATAAGGTGGGGATGGATCGAAATACACTCAACCAATAGGGTTTAGACAAGTTAAATCACCATATTAACCTTATCTTTTAGATTTAATTCTTAGTAAAATAGTTTTACTTTTTCAATTTATTCTTGTATTTTTATATTGCATGGTTAATAAAATTTCAATAAAATGCCAATAGAACCTGAGGTGGTTCATTAATGACATATATATAATTATATATGTCCTTTTACCAATCCTTATATTTTTATCAATATTATATCATTTAATAATATAATATTTGTTTTAAATACCCCTTTTTGTCAATTTTGACACTTTTGGGTATTTTTTTGTGAAAGTCAAAAAAACCTGATTACTTAAAAAAATACATTAAATCAACCATAACATGTCATATTAACTTAGAAAATTCTTGGAAACATCAAAAGTCTCAATTTAAATTTATTTTGATATTTATAATATCAATTATTTTAATCCTTCATTAATAAAGTATTTACTGCATCATCACTATGTCATAAATAAATTTAATTAGTTAATGTCTAAAAATTATAAATAAAACACCCTAATGTATGAAATATATTTAGACTTATAATGAATATTTATAGTCTAATTTATCTGATGTATAACCCTATATAAAAAAATTGTTTACATATTAAACATTTAATTTTACACCTTTAACTCTTCTTTGAATAAAATAATAATAAATGTATTAAAATAATACAAGTGGATATTAATGATAATATTTTATTCATAAGGTTTATTTTGGTATAAATACATGTATCCAATAGAATTAGGACTTGTGTTTGGGTAATTATAATATCATTTTAATCTTTAATTACCCTATTTTGTTTTAACTATGGTAAATAAAATTCAAAAGTTACCATTGACAAAAAATTATTTTCATCCTATTGAACCAAATTTTACTTACTAATTTAATCCATGTCTCTTAGATTTTTGAAATTAAATTTAGAAAAGTGGTAAAATTATTTTTTATGCAAATTAGCAAATGTGGCTAGAAGGTGAGTAAAATATGGTAAAAAGTTCAATAAAATTTTATATATCTAATATTATTATAAAATAACTTTAATAAATTACATTAGAATATTATAGATATAATGTATCTATTTTGACTTTAAAATAATTTTAAATTAAAAATAATTATTGAAATAAAAATTCAGCTTTAACCAATAACGCAGCGTTTTTAACTATTCATCAAAAATTTAATGTTTTTAAACAAATACCAAAAAAATCACCCAAAGATAATTTTGATATTCAAAATTCAAAAATGATGTCTATTTTTTCAAATTCAAAACATAGAAGTTTTATTAATTAAATTTAAAAAATAATCCCCTTGTCAAAACTAGAAAGCGGGTTTTTGGGAAGTAAAAACTTTCAAAAGATTGGTATGTATTTATCTCCAATTTAAATTTAAATTACTTCTAATGGGAAAAATTATATTAAATAATAAAAATATAATATAATTATAGTTAAAAACCATTCAAATGTATAATTTAAGACTATAATATTATTTTATTAAAAAGTTGTTTTCAATTCAAATTTAGTAATTTTCACTATGCATCAAAATATATAAGTTATCAGAAAAAATCAAAAATTTATCCAAACTAAATTTTTATGTCCTGATTATAAAGTAGAATTTTATTTTTTCAACGTGAATATACAAAAGTTTCAAATATTGGATTGAAAAAGGGTTCTCCAATAAAATGCAACACATTTAATTTTTTTAAAATACTTTATTTATCTGAAAAAATTGAATTTGTTCTAATATTATGTCTAAAGAAAACATAATATAGATGTCAAAATTATAAAGAGTATATAAAATTTAAAATTAATTTAACACTATTTATACATGTTTTTTTGAATGACTAGTTTGGTAAGTCATGGTGAGCTCGAACTCGATGTTGCATGTAGTGCTAGCTATTGTATTACTTTAAAGAAAATAAATTACTATATAATATTAGGGTGTTATCCATCACCTTAAATGAAAAAGACCCCCAATTTTAGAAGAATAAGTACTTACAAAACTAAACCATCATAAATTAGACCAAAGGCCCTATTTAAAACCCTTATATCCAGATAACCTATCAGATAGGCTTTCCATTGTCCATCTAAATGGAGGAACAATGCATTAGAGGAAGAAATGATGGAGAAAACATGAATATAAGGGATTATCTTAAGAAAAAACACCCAAGGATCAAGGAGAATCTTCCACCAAGGATAGGGTAGAATATATTAAGCCATAAGAATGGAATGCACTTGAAATGGGATAGAAATGGAAGAGGATAACATAAAATCCCATAAGTGAATTTAGGAAAAAATTCAAACATTTTAATAACCTAGAAAACATACATGTTTTAGCCACACAATTAGAAAAATTGTGTTCCAACCATGCGAGTGCACCTTTATTCCAAAAATAAATGGTGCACGGTTACCCATAGGACCCACACAATTTAAAAACCCATTCTTAAACCATATTCTAGGGTCTAGTTTCCTAAAAAAGGTATTTGACCCTCATCACCTAGGAACTCCAAGTGAAAATAAAAGGGAAAACAAAAAACAAAAAATAGATATATTAATGACCTGTCAAGTGTCAAAAACCTCCCCACCATGCCACTTTATATCCCCAAAAAGTTCTTATAAAAAATAAGAAGAATCTAAGTGAGGCCACGACTCCTTAACCTAAGAATTCTACTCACATGTATTGTGGCTATCACCATCATGCTTCCATAGAACATAGAAAAATGGGATTGATTTTCCATGAAACACATTTTTATAATAATCATGATGATCTGAAAGGGTGAGATGATAATAAACCTCTATATTTTCTGGCTCTATAACTTAGGAGGGTCTTTATGGTACCTCTTAATCTAGAAAATAAGAAATATCCCCTTTTTCAAGGTCATTCATAGTGGAAGATCTAATAATAAATATATCATTCAAGGAATCTCCACAATATGAAATATCCCAACATAACATGATGCATGTTTCCACTTATTTCCCTATTGATAGTGTCCCAACAAAACAAACACTCAAAGAAACACCTTATCACTAATGGGGGTGAAAAATTAATTGGGTGCAGGGTACTGTAGAATTATTGTAGTGTACTGTAGCAGCAACGACATTGTAGAAATAGTGGGAACTATAGCGGCGGTAGAGCACTGTAGCAGTGGAGGGTACTGTGTGGTATTGTAGTAGGCATGTACTATTGCAGTACTATTCACAGAATGGGCACTGGGCTAAAAAATTGGGCATATAGGTCATGTAATGGAATAAATGCCGACTAGGCCTTCGGGCTATGTAATGGGTCTCCCTCTACCTAGTTAAATAGGTATTTCCTTTGATTTAATAATAAATGAGGCTTCGGCCCCAACCTTTAAAAAAACTAACCTCAAACTCGAACAAGTTATGAAATCGATTTGGTGTATGATTTATTGGAACTTTGACCTATCTATAACCTTTTTTGAATTTTACACACTTTATCTATCATCTCTTCTGTGAGACTCTATCATAATAAGGAATTATAACCCAACACAGTCAAATAAAATTGGGAATAGTATGTCCACCCTTATACCACATCAAATGGGACAATCCTAACCATGGAATGAAAAATATTTTTATAATAAAAGACATTTATCCATAGGTTCCTTTCCCATGACCCTTTGATGTCAAGAAAACTTTCTCAGTGTATATTATCAAGAGTCTAGATGGTCCGCTCAGGCTGACCATATGCATGTGCATGACACATGATACTCAACCATATATTAATACCCATAGCCCAATGGAGTCCCTTACAAAACCAGAAGTAAAATGGGTATCCTGATTGTAAAATATTTTCAAGGGCACTTCATGAAGCCAACAAATCTCGTAAACAAATAGTTTCTCGTGCTCCTTGACCTTTTTTTGACTTTCTGATGGGAAGAAAATGAGATGGTTTCATTAAATGGTCGAAATACACCCATATAGAATATTTACCACTCAGAGCAAGAAGTTTATCGATCATGGAATGTATCAGGATTTCATCCCACTTCCATATTAGGATGAGAATAATTTGTAATAACCACGTTAGTCTCTAATGCTCAGATTGATTCTCTAGTAGGTCATTCATTAGGAAACAAAGTCAATAACTCAATGCCTCATTCCACACAACCAGTACCTACCTATAGGTATAATATATCTTTTTAGCACTGATATGCATGACCCAACTAGAATTATGTATATCATTCATCACCTTATTTACCAAGTCCAAGGGAAACAAATCCACTTTCTTAAAAGGATTGAACTATCGGGAGACTAAGACTGATCACTCGAGGTCACCCCACCATTTATAACATTTTTAATATATTGGAACATGTGGTTGAGTACCTTCTCACTCATAACCATTTTTGAAAAGTGTGGGAATGGATTTTACAATGGTAAATAACATCTAATTTCCATCCACCTATACCTTTAGACTCCATTCAGAAAATAAACTCATCCATCACCACTCATCCAATGATTCCTAAATATCTTGCACCAAAATATTTTTCCTTAATGAATATATGACTATATTCCCCTTCACAGGTGTGTAAGAAATTTCAAAGTTAAATTTATAAAAATTCTCTACACTGTTTCAATGTTTGAGGTAATAGTACCTCTCTGTAAAAATAAAATTCATGCTTTTTATCCAAGTAGATTGTAGAATGATTTATGAAGATTAGATGTTGATATATCTTCAATGAATTCATCACCAATGTTAACACTAGGTCATGGGTGGGATAATTCTACTCATCTGGGCGTAGTTTCCATGAGAAAAATCCACCACATGATCATCATAAAATATTACACGTCATAACCCCATAATAAAGGTTTCAAAATTCATTTCATAATATTTCCCAAGATTATGAAGAATCAATATGTGTGTGGATATCAAACGACCTTATAATTTCTCCAATGAATTTTTGTATGTATCACTCTACTAAAATTCCACCACATTCTTATTAAAATACATCAAATAAAATATTTCTCAAATTATAACTAAATTAAGAATCTATAATATCAAACCAAGACAAAAAAATCTAATGAAATATGACACATTATTCATTCCCTCCAACGAAATCATCACTCAAACTGTCTCAAGATCCACTAAAACTACTCTCTAAAAAATTTTATGGCATGATAACTTTTTATCCTAAATCCAAAAATGAAATCTAGATACCTTGAAATCTAGATTATGGTCCCTCAATACTCAAAAAACAACCTCTATATGGTCAACATTATCATATTTATCTTGGAACACACTAATATGTCATCAATAAACACAACTAATAAGGAGTCCAAAATCGATGGAAGATATGATTCATTAAGGACATAAAGAATTCCAAAGTATTGTTTAGCTCAAATGGTATAATGAAATATTAAAAATGTATATATAATCTTTGAAATATGGTCTTTAGGAAATCGGTTTCTTGGACCCTCAATTGGTGGTCCCAAGATCTCAATCCGATCTTCAAAATGAACAATATCCACTTACCAGATTGAGAAATTCATCAATACTGGGTGATGAGAGTTAATTCGTTATGATTTCCTAACTAATCTAATGATAATGTATGAAAACATCAAGACCATCATCTACCTTCTCTGAAAAATATTTTTGAATCCAATAGTGATATGCTGGGATAGATACATCACATTTCTTCGAGGTCCTCTTATTGAAAATTTAACTATTTCAGCTCGGCTGAAGCCATCTAGTAAGATGGTAAGGAAATGGGGCTCATCTAAAGGAGCATATCAATAGTAATATTGACGTTTAACTATGTTTTAAACCCATAAAAATCATCCAAAAAATATTAGGGTGCCTTTCTGTGACCACTAGAAAAATCCTTATGAACTCTACCCAAAAACATCAAAGAACAACATGAACATGTTGCATGAAATCAACCCTATATCTGAAGAAATGGTTCATTCCCTTCTCGATCCTGGGTCTCACTCACCGATAAATGTTTGTATGATCCTTTTAAGAGTCAAAACTAGACCTTTTGGTGATATAATTCAATCTGAGCTTCAAATAAAATCAAACAATACATATTGATGATGTAGTTGAATATTTCTATGTCTAACATGATAAAATCCCACATGAAATCCACGTTAGAAAGTAAAAACTCTACTCTGGGATCTTGAAACCATCCACCTTAAACCTATCAGGTGGGGTAAGAAAATAATAATAATCATGGACCATATCTCAGGCTTCAAGACCATTTTAAATTGTTGAACCTTGATGTAATCATTTGTAAGGTTTTCAGTAGAGACATGAACCAACTCGATAAACCAAGCGTTGTACTGTATCACAAAATGATAACCTTTCTACAAAATCAATAACTCATGAGTAATATCCACCCTCACGTCATCTAGGTATAAAAATAAATTTAAATCCACTTTGATTGGGTTTATTTGGGATCCTCATGTTGGATTTATTACACCATGGACTCCCACAACTTCTTACCCGATCCTTCTTGCTCATATGTGGTGAATCCCACCTTCAAGGTCTCGTGGGTCTTAAAATACAAAAGAAAAATCTTAATCCATTACATTCACTAGTTAGGATCTTTGTATCCCATGGCTCTATGAAAAATTATTTTATTTCTTTACTAAACAACTAAGTGAGATCCACCATCCATGCTCACTATTGATAACCCTCATTTCCCAATTATTAGATCATATATATCACTAAATGCACCAAATCCAGATCAAATAGAGGATTATACAATGTATAGTGCTCTACAACACCCTATCTAATTTATATTAGGCCCATATAGGAGGCATTTTCTACAAAACCCAAACAAAAAGATCAATCAATACACAATTGAGTATAGAACATCACTAATTAAACAAAAATAAACCCTTATAATATGACTCAAAAAATAGAATTAGCATAAGAATCGATTTAAAGATAATATGGGGTGAAAATATAAAAAAATAAAAAAATTTCTCAAAATTTATGGTTTTTTCAAATGGTTAAGAAAATAGTGTGTCAACTGTGAAGGTCTTATTAGATTCTGGGAGATAGGGTAGCATAGTTTCTAATAACCATGGGCCTAAACCGTGAACCTTATATAGGCTTTTCCATTTAACCCCCCAAACCCTAACAACCATCATTATTACTCTATAACTCATAATAAACAAGGTAAAAACATAAAATCATAATAAAAACCCCAGAACAATCACGGAAACTTGAGGGTCCACACGAGGAAGAGTTGGCTAGGCACTCCTCTATTCCTACCTCTTGAGTTTCAGCGGTCCTAGCTCAATTATACTACAAAAACCTATCAAATAAGGAATCTAATAATATTTTGTTTCTAACTAGCCTAGGTTGACCCAATATAGTATCCCACACATCCTAAAGTATGTTCTTTATTTCCACAGGTAGGTGAAAAGAACTAGGGAATAATGAAAAAAATCTTGGGCATAATTCCCCTTGTGGTAAACCAACATGACCCATCCATACAATGAGATGGACACACTAAAATAGTTAGATTTAGTGGAAAAAAATAAACATGAAATTAGAGTAAAACAATAATGACTAATGTAATATACCATAAACAACATCACATAAAATTTATAACATGTCGTAAAATAGAAATATACATGGTATCATAATTCAAGGACTCCAAAATTCCAAAACATGGATCAATACTAAACAATGCTTATAAATAAATCACAAAGCTACAAAAACTCTAAAATATCTCCTCACAAGATTACTCAGTGAGACCATATCTCCTCCATCAAAACATAAGATGATGGTAATTAATAAGATACACATATATACATATTACTCTTTCCTCCACATGTTTATTTTGAAACAATTTCAATATACTCCCAATGGAATATATCATATATGAAGAAAAAATTCTAGTATGATGCCACCAAGGATATATCAAGTCTTTCAAATGATAAAAACTGATAAACTATTTTGAAAACCCTTTTGGAAAAATGTTTTCAACTTGAAAACATTTCACTTTAAATGAAGCCTTTGAAACCCCTTTATTTCTTACTTTAAACAAAACATGATTTCAAATAAAATTTGATAAATGGATTACATAAGGAGATAATTCCATAGGTTATAATATTCTCATTATACCCATAAAATACATAAACAAATTGGTAAGCATATGCATCATCATACAACCAACTAAATAAAAATTCACATAACACATGATATCACAATAAAACAAGGAAATATCACAATACATAAAATCATATATATATAAACTGATCATAAGTAATGTGCACCATGGGATCTAACCATAAGGTTCTAATGTGAAACATAATCAAAACACATGATTATCTAGCCAACTAAAGAAATAAATAAAAGTATAATCTCTCACGGTCTTCCCTAATTCTAACTCCTAAGAGCTCCCTCATTCTCATGGCCAATAAAGTGTATTCTATCTCTATATTCATTCCAAAAGTCTCTCACAGTCACTTGGATCACATGCTCACACCCTAGGTATCCCAACATCTATTTAATTCCAAACACTTCAACATATAATGTTACATACAGCAAAATAAATTTAAAATCCTATTTGATAAACCAATATGACCATTTTTATAAAACAAATTCCATAGGGTAAAATAATTTCTAAAACCTTTATAGAAATCCATTTAAAAAAGTACACACATTTTGATCCATTTTATCAAACAGTTTTAGTGAGCTTATGCCACCTCACTTTTAAATACCAAAAAGAAACCTTAAATTGACAATATAAAACTATGAATCACATCAAAAATAGAATAAAAAATATTCATAAATTCCTTAAATTACAATTTAGAAATCATAAACAATATGAAATTGAATGTTAAAAGTTAATCTGTGGAAACATCCTTAAATATAGACACCTACATCAAAAATGGTTCCAAAATCATCGAATTTCACAAAAACATCCAATTTTAGGAATAATATGGACTTACACACCTAAATAATAAGAAATAAAACCCAAACACTCATTTAAATCCCTTATATTTATCTAACCCATCATCTAAGGTTTCCAATTTCTATCAAAGTGGAAAAACAATGTATTGGAAGGAAAAGTGTGAAGGAAAAGTTATGAAATAGGGTTAACTCAATCCGAAACTCCCAATAATCATAAAGAAAACACCTTTAAATATATGGGATATTCTCATAAGCTAATGGAATGGGATTTACATGAAATAGAAGAGAAATGGGAGTAAAGAACTTAAATCCAATAAGGGAATTTTGGTAAAAGATAAACGTTATAATGAGCTGAAAGAATCATGTTGTTTTGACACACAGTAGACAAACTGTAATTTAATAATGTAAATTCTCTTGTATCCAAAAAGAATCAGAATTGAACGATTACCCCTAGGCTCTTCATGGTTTGACAAACCCTGCTCAAGTCGCGTGCTAGGGTCTGTTTCCCCCCAAAATATGGTTTTTGGCCTGTGGTTCTTATGAACTCTAGGAGTTATGTTAAGGATAAATAAAAACATAAAAATAGATACACCGATGACTTGGTGGGTGTTTCTGGGTATTTCAACAAGATATCTTAAAAAAAAGTTGAAAACAAAAGATATTTCAAAGATAGACATTAAAATAAGATATGAGAACTATTAGTTTATAATGATTTCATTTGGACTCACTAACGATGTAGAAATATTTATGGACTTGATGAATAAAGTGTTTAGAGATTATATAGATAAATTTATGATATTATTTATAGATAATATTTATATATATTCTAAGATTCATGAATTATATGAAGATTTTTTTAGATTGTGTCGAAGACTCTGAAGAAGGTTAAGTTATACGTAAAATATTGAGAATTCAAATTTTAGATACAATAGGTTTCTTTGGGGGCTATATAATAACAATAAAGGGGAAATTTACGTATCCTAATAGGACTAAGGTGATTTATTAATAGATCCCAATAACAATGCTAAAAGTAATTTTTTTTTTCATAGAATAGATGGATACTATCATTTATTTTTTCTAAATTTTTTATTTATTTTATAACAAAATAACTTAATTAAGAAGGTTGTAAAGTTTCATTAGGTATATTAAAATTAATAGAGCTTTATAAAGATTAATAAGTTGAAGTTAACCACACTTATACTCACACAACCATCAACTAATTAATATTTTATAATATATAATGATTCTTCGAAGAAGGTATTAGTTAATGTTATTCTGAATAAATGATAAAGTTATATTTTATGCCTCAAATTAATTAATTATCCCTAATAAAAATTATCCAACACATGATATAGAGTTAATTGGGGTAATATATGAATTAAATAACATGATTAATTCTCTTTAGGGATGAAAATGTGATATATATATATATATATATTAATTAAAAAAATATTAAATTATATAAATTCAAAGGATGATATGAACATACATCAATGAGTATAGTTATAACTGATCCAATATTATGATTATTCAATACATTACCATATTGAGAAAGAAAACAATGTAGTTGTTGCTCCAGGTATAAAAGACCCTACTACCATGTCCATATTAAGGATTGAAAAATATAAAATATTCATGAATATTAAAATGATGGAAATGGAAAACATAAAGGGTTAAAGACTTATCTTTCCCAAATAACTACTCAATCATATATTTAAGTAAAGATAAAGGAGGCATAGAAGAATAGTATAGTGATACATAATAATAGTAAATATTTAAGAGTTTAACCTTGAAAAATAAGGAGTTATAATATTTTAATATTTAATATTTTTCTATCCTTTCTAGAATTTAAGGAGTTATCGGATAGTGTACATAGTTCTTTTTTTACTATTCAACCTAGAAGCACAAAAATGTATAGTGAACTATATTAGAAATTCTAGTGGGATAATATAATGTGGGAGAATTTAGAGTATGCTTCAAGATACTTGGACTTCCCACAAGTTAAGGAATAACATTTTATGTATAAGGGGAGGATGAAACAATAGAATATCACCATAGATTTCATTATAAGTCATCCAAAGACCACTAGAGAAAATAATTTCATTTGGGTTATAATGAATTATCTTAAAAAATAAACTCACTTAATTTATATTTGGTATGATTCCCTACATAATAAAAATTCTATGATATATATAAATTAAGTGGTAAATTTTTGTATAGCACCACTTTTTATCATATCTAATCAAGATTTACTCTTCAATGACATTTTTTAGATAATACATTAAGAAGAATTTAATGAAAAAATTAAATTTAGAATATATTATCAAATTAAAACCAATGGTAAATCAAAAAATATGATTTTGACTTGGTAAGATATTACTTGGTCTTTCTTGATGAGTTTCAAAGGAGTTTGGGAATAATATCTTTCACTAGATAAGTTCTCCTATAAAAATTATTTGAAATCATTTATATAAAGAACAACATAAGTGGTTTTTATAGAAGGTGATGTATAATTCATGAATGATGGGATAATGTTAGATATTGGAAGATGTTGGGACCCAATATTTTGAAAGAAATAATTGATAAAATTCAAAATATTTATTAATATTTCAAAGTAACATAATGTTGAACGATGATTAGTACTGCTAATTTCCAAGGAGATATTGATTTGGATGCTAAAAAAATCTTTCTCTTTCGAATATATCCTTTTAATAGGGTTATAATGTTTAAAAATAATAGAAATATAATATCTATGTATTTTATCTCCTTTGATATTATTTATCAAATGAGAATCATCACATATTAACTACCACTTCCACTAATTCTCTCCCAAGTTCCAAATGTATTCCATGTATCACTTTAGATAAATCGTTGGTACCAAACCTAGATATTGGAAAAATTAAACATTATATCTAATATAAGTACAATGATTTAAGATATTAGATTCTATAGATAAAGTAATTTGAATAAATATCACTCAACTTGGAAAAGATATTTGGAAAAAACATATGTATAAAGAGGAAACATGGAATCCTAGGTCTGTAATGAAATAAACGTAACATGATTTTTCTCATTTAAGGGATAAAATTAAAATTTTATGGAAAATTTTATAAAGGGGAGGAACATAATGACCCAGTGTTTTCCTAATAATAAATTAAAGTAGTATTATTTTTAGGGAAATATTTTCTAATCAAAAATTAAAAATATGTACAAAATCATGGTATTATTTAATTATAATTCTAATACAACTCAAAGGTATAGATTCACTATAACTATAATAAATGATAATGTGAAATAAATACAAACAATTTTCCAGGATATATAGTAGAAATCAAGTAGTTCACAAACCCCCCAAAATATTATACCTACTCGAATCATTGAACAAATAATAAAAATATTAAAAATACACTATAAATTTTGAGAATAAAAAATTCAACTGATTGAATTATTTTAAGATATGTATATAAACCCATACATATAAAAGGAAGATAATAAATGTTCCATTATATAGTCATTATTTGTGTGTAATTATTAGGTATATATAATAAATGGGTGTATTAAAGTTGTTAAAACTGAAATGTATTTCTTATATAATAGTTACTAATATAGACATTAATCATAATAAATAATATATTTGATATATATATAAATAATAAATTAACCAAGTGATTCCACTGTAAATAAGAATAAATTATTTTATTGGAAAAGTAATATTTTTTTTCAAAAAACCTACTTTTTAAAACATTATAAGTTTTTATTTGTTTTTTAATTTTATCATAATTATATATTAATTATTATAAAATTTCTTATATATTTTTAATTAGGAATTAAAAATTATATAAAAGGTTAAATGCAATTTTTGGTATAAAAAATAAATTATCTAGGTAAATAGTGAAATTCATAACTGAATAGTAAATATTTGAAATAATACATATAGTAAAAATGATGAATAAAATAAAATATATATATATATATATATATCGTTTAGAAATTTTAATTAATTATCTAATTTAACATTTTTCTATTTATAGTTTCCTTTCCACATAAAATTACATTTCATAACCATTAAATAATAAAAATGTCACTTATTTTCACTTATTAAACGACCCCTCGACCCCCCTTTGAAAAAACCCCTAAAATTTGACTTTCACATTAAAATATTACATAATATTTCATTTTATAACTCACATACATTTTAGGCCATATTCACAAGAGGAATTCCCAAAGGACATCAATTAAAAAGGATTCCTTGTAAAGGTATGACTAAGTGGTAAAGAGACTTTCCTTAACACTTTCATTTATTATTCTATTCTAAAACTTATTGTTATCACTGATAATTATATTAACATAAAATAATTAAAATAATTATTTTTAATATTAATATAATAATTAAATAATTATTTTTCTATAATTATCCTTTCCATTATAACATTTATTCTAAGATTTATTTAACCCTATAAAAGAAAAATGAAAATATATAATTATCAATATCATTATATAATTCTAATAAAACTTTAATAATGTTTCAAAATAAAATTATTAATGAATTTAATTTGTGTTTAATTTTATGTAATGGTAATATAAAAATGAAACATCATTATTGAAATAAGACATTATGATCAACAGAATCTCATCAATTGAACGAATCATAGATTATTTCTTTACAAACTATAACCATAAATACCATGGAGTAAAAAGGGATATAAAAAAACAAGTTTTCCATCATTATTTCAATAAATTTACAAATATAGAGATGTATAAATCATGAAGGAGAACAAATTATCAAGATTACCAACCCAAAACAATCCTAGAACATTTGGGATGATTAACATCTGATGACAGATGTCGAATATGAATAACTAATAAATAAATAATAAATGAATTTAAATAATTAATAATAAATAAAATAAATAAATAATTTGTTATAATATATAATTAATAAAGAAAATTTGATTATATAGGGAATCATAGTGTGTTTGAGAAATTCCGAATTTAATGTAAGGGGTTCTCTCTTCATTTACCTTCTTATTAGAGATTATGATTTCCTTTTTATATATCTAATTTTTTAATTATTTTATACAAATTATATACAAATTATTATATTTAATGTTTAAATTTTTTACCTGTATTTACAAACCTATTTACATTATTCACTAATATTTACTTTAAATTCATACCTTATAATGATAATAGGAGAAAAATTCCCCAATATTTTTTATGTTAATTAAAATTAATTATTATGAAATTTATATTCTTATTTTTTGATGTTTATTATTAAAATTTCTTCATAAAAATTTACCTTAATTTTCTTTCACAATTATATCTACTTTATTTGACAATTAAATGTACAGGATTCTATAGTGTTTTATATCTTAATAGTTATCACTCTAAGAATCCATGTCTTATTTTTTTAGCTTAATTTTGAAGTTCTATTTGTATTTTCTTATTGATTTCACATATTATTATTTAATATTGATTTAAATTTCAGTTTTTATCATTTAATTAATTAGATTTTCTTTAAAAATTATAAAAATAATAACAATATATCTTTTTGAATTTCATACAATTTATTCCTTTCTTATTTATCATTTTCCCCTATATTCATTTTATATATCTCACCCTTTGAGAATATATTTATAATTTTTCTTTCTTTTTTAGGAATTTTCATTATTTTTATCATCCTACCTTCTTATTTGATAGATAATTATGAGATAACTTATTATTTTATTAGATTACATATTTTATTTTAATAAGTAAATTTTGTCATATCTTATAATAAATTTTATTATTTTACTTTTATATAGAACACATTTGTATAGAAATTTCATGTCTAAATGGGTGGGACTAAATTTCTATTTTCTTTTAATTCACTGGGAAACCATATATCTCAATTTATTTCATGTGTAAGACTTTTGTAATTAGCCTAGTATACTATTTTATAATGTATAAACTGAGATTATTTACTTATTCTTGTGATAACCTATAATTTTTTATATCTATTTCTATTATATAAATCCATATTCTTATTCCATGTTTTAGGACTCTGAATTATTTTTTTTGTATTTTATATGTTCATTCCTTTATAATGTACCATGTTATATCTCAAACATATCATTTTGATATCTCTTAGGATTTTCCCCTTATTGAGTTGTTACCTTAAAATGTTTTTATATACCTATCCTGAATTTTATATATAATGGGATGTATAATATGGTTTCATAGGAATATTATAATGGATTCACTATTGTGCTTTTATATAATTTTGTTAAATAATATGTTATATTTATCTAATCTCTAAATACACCATGCGCTTGAATTCTAGGTGAATGTTTTACATAAGTAATTATCAATATTTATATGAAAATGATGTATATATCCAATATATGACTTACAGTTTAAGGAATGTATGATACCACCCAACCATCTGACATCAACACTTATCCTAATCCAATATTGGAGGCATCTAAATAGACCACATAAATTACCCATGTCAAAATTCCCCACTTTCTTTGTTAGGGTCGACATAAATAATTAATAATAAAATAAGTCATGTACGAATAAGTGATAATTCCCAAATGGTATGAGAATACTCCTGATCATTAACACTTACACACTTGATATAGGGTGGTACAAAAATAGAATTTATATTACTCCATGTGTAGTATAGTAGCTGGGCATGGTCATCTATAAAAGAACCTATATTTTAAACAAACCATTATTCAAATAACTTTATTAATATTTTTGGTATTTTCAATATATTTTGAAATAAAATAAAATGGTAGGGGTTGGTGTGTGAATGAAAATTCAGAAATAAAATGAAAATATGAATGAAATAAATAAGTTAAATGGAAACAAGTTTATCATATGTTTGGAAATATGGTTCCTTTATTATCTATTTGAAAACTCGTATCATTGTATATGATATACTATACTCTAATTATATTTTGAGATCTAATTCACTGAGTATATCTATTTGGTATACAAAGTCTCACCTCCACCGATAGTAGATAATAACAATTACATCTCAATCGAGTATGCGATACCTTCCTAAACTCGGCTCTATTTTATTTCATTTCATTCCTAGATCCACCCAACTATATAGTATGAAGGGAAACCTTGGAGAAAATAATGAAATAATATTTATTATAGAATAAATTGAAATTATGGAAGATGATTAATAATGATAGACTATCTCCACACCAATACATGACACACTTACTGCCTCACCTCAAACAAATGAAAACATTATAGAATTAAGAAAGGGGTTTCATGAAAACCATTAAAATATCTTCTAGGATCACTCATCATGTTATTTACTCATCAAAGATGTAATTATATAGGAATAGTGGAATAACTCAAATAAAACAAGAGAGAGAGGAAGATAATAATATTATATTAAAACTTGTAGAATGAATTTTATTACAAAATATTGAATTTTTTTATCTAATTTTTTTAGGATAAATAATCTAAAATGAATGGGTTAAGAGTTTCTAATCATATAAGAATGTATCTCAACATGCATAGTGATGGATTCTATGAATGTAGTTTCAAAAATGGGATCTTCTCATTCAAACTCGACAAACAATATCAACAAAATCTTCTCATTTGTGATCAACTAAAATATACTCCTAAATTACTATTCCATTTATTATCCCTTAAAATTTATCTTGGTATTATTACATCGAATTCACTTATTCATTGGAATATGGGGCATGCAAGGTGACATGGCATGTGGAATGCAGGACATATTGGTTAATTCCATTAAAAGGTGAATTGAATCTGATATGATCTTGGGTGCGGTGGATGATTCTAAAATAGTGTGAATAATATCCTATTTAATCTCATATGAGCTAGAAAATTTATTTAAAATAGAAAATGAAGAAATAGAATGTATCATATCAAAATTCTTAAGTACACATTTTTAATTTTTTATATATCAACATAATATTTTATATGAGTAGTTTGGAGAAATTTATCTATGTATATAAACATATATATATATATATCCATTTTTAGTAGTCAATTATTTTCTATATGTCAAAAAAATATTACATTTGAGTATATAAATCTTACGTATCCTTGTAAAATTTCCACTACTACTAGAGAAGAAGATAAAATTTGTACGTAACAATTTTCTCAGGCCAGATATCTTCTGTATTGAGGGAAAATCATACATATCTTCTAATATTTCATTCATATCCAAGTTATCCCATACGTAAGGTTCTTTAAATTAATTAAAAAAATCAAAAACACAAATTAATATGTTAATTTATTTAACCCTTTAATAAGATAATAATAATAAAATCATTAAAAATCATATTTAGGCCATGTTTTAAATGATGTCTGAAAAAATCCAAAAAAATAAATAAATCATAATTTCCATTTTATAAAGATATTTATGGGGATTAAATCATCAAATTACGAGGTATAAATAATTAATATATGTTCACCATAATCCCCCCCCCCCCCCGCACTTACCTAATTTTCACTCCGGAAAAAACACCTTATACTAAAGTCTAAAGAAATATGTCAAGTAAAAGATAATAGAAACTTTAAATTATCACACCATTGAAATATCATGATTCTTATATGTATATCACCTTCATAATTACTCACTGTTCATAAAAAACTATTAATTAACCTACTAATACCCATGTTCATTTTGTACCTACATTTTTGGAAATATTTCTCTTATCACACAAAGTATGAATTCAAGTAAATGTTATCTCAATCAAAACTCGTATAAGAATCACCAAAGGATTCTTGAGTTTCTAAACCCTTACCCCATGATTCAAGTATTTGTGTTTATTAGGATGGATTTTATAGGTTTACTTTTTTGGGTTAATGGTTAATAGTTAAAAATTGTAATGGTAGAATGAGGAGGATTTTCTCTATTTCAAACAAAATGCATGATTAAAAATATACACTCAGAATGGTATCCTTAATCAAAATCCTATATAATTATTCATCTCCCAAATCCTTATAGACTCTAATGTAGTAATCATTAAAAAATCACGTTAGCAATAGAAAATTTTTCTTATATCTTCTCCATTCAAATTTTTTTGGTTTTCTTTCATATCAGTTCTATAAAAATTTTAATCTTTAATATACAAGTAAATCTTTAATCTTCAAATAGTTTTGATAATTTCCTTTCCTAAATTTGATGGATTTTTTCAATTCAATCATTCACAAAATTAATAATTCTCTCTATATCTTATTATAAAACAACTTCCCTTACATACATGAGTTAAACTATGACCATGAATTTAATTCTTGAGCAGGGTGTTTAAGGGATTTGGGCATGTAATTTAGATTCCTAAAATGGATATTCATGGATTATATGAGTTAATTTATGGTATATGTCTTAATATAAGTCCAATGATAAGTTAATTATGAAAATGGATTTTCATTAAAAACAATGGCTCAATCATTTTGAACAAAAGTTCTTAAATTATATAATTTTTTGCCTATAATTCACAAAAAAATCATATTATTCAATCATGGATTATTTCTTTCTTGAAATGAGGAAATTGGGAATAAGATATAAAAAAATGTTTTAGAAACCTGTCTGGTGAGTGAGTTTGACATTAGAAATTACTTGGGATCATGGGATTCATATTTTTTAAAATTTAATTAAATTTTCATATGAGAAATCAAGGAATAAAATTTATTCAGTAATCATTTAGATTCTTATATGATCTAATTAACCAGTTTTTATATAAATTACAAGATAATATAATTTTCCTAAGGTATTTAGTTCAACTCAAAATATCCTAAAAAAAATTATTTCAAAAAATAAATCTAATCAATTATATAGTTGGATGTTAACACTCGCTTTAACATGACTATTTACTACCAATCTTTTTATTTGAAAAATTATTATTGATTCTTTAAAAAATTATGGTTAGACAGGAAAGAAATGTAATAATACAACCCAATGATTATTGTGAAGTGTAAAATGTCTCTATGAGTTACACTTACTTTCCATTTTCATACAGTTATTTTTTCTCTAAATATATAATGGAAATAATAGTTGTTAATTATTTCAAAAAATTGAAAAAATTATAAATGTAGAAAAGTAAAGGTAAAATTGGATACACCCAAGAGGTATTTTGTTTGTACTACTTATATATAGGATTTATTATGGTTTTACCCAATCCATAAGTAGATAGGGATTCTTTGACAAGTACCACTATTTCTGTGAACTTCTAGTGCAAATCCAAATGTTCAAGTGGTATATATACCATTTAGATAGAGTATAATATTTCCACCCCATTTAAAATAATGGTTTGCTCAAGGTGTAAGGGTAGAACAATGTCAAGGTCCTCTACTTTTTCAACAATTATTATGGTTTCTTATTCTTTGAGATCCATGCCCTATAAAATTTATGTTTCATAATTTATTTTATCAAAATGGGAATTAGTAAAAAATTTATGATGAATGAAATAAAAAATATGATGGATTTAAATATAAATTCCACCCCTCAATTATTGTAACTTGGTACTATATATCTTTACACAAGGGTACTGTGAACTCTTCTTTATTAGATCCTTAAAGAAAATATTCAATTGGTTTCACAATATATATATATATATATATATATATATATATATATATTCCTATTTCAGTAACTTGGTACTCCATATCTTTACACAAGGGTATTGTGAAGTGTACAATGTCCCTATGAGTTACACTTACTTTACAGTTTCATACAGTTATTTTTTTCTCCAAATATATAATGGAAATAATAGTTGTTAATTATTTCAAAAAATTTAAAAAATAATAATTGTAGAAAATTAAAGGTAATCTTGGGTACCCCCAATAGGTATTTTATTTATACTACTTATATCTAGGATGTATTATGGTTTTACCCAATCCAAAAGTAGATAGAGTTTCTTTGACAAGTATTACAATGTCTATGACCTTCCAGTGCACATCCAAATGTACAAGTGGTATATATACCATTTAGATAGAGTATAATATTTCCACTCCATTTACAATAAAGGTTAGCTCAAGGTGTAAGGGTAGAACAATGTTAAGGTCATCTACTTTTCAACAACTATCATGGTTTCTTATTCTTTTAGATCCATTCCCTATAATATTGATGTTGCATAATTTATTTTATCAAAATGGGAATTAGTAAACAATTTATATGATTCACAATACTAGTGGTAGAGTGAGGTCCGATATTAGATGTTTATGTTTTTCCATCCCAACCTCCTCTCGTTCTTCAACATGGAAGGTAAGTAGGGAAAACTCTTCCCCCACTTGTCCATATTCTCAAATTAACAACTATTATTTATTAGATGATTGGAGGTACTCAGGTATCAATTTCATTTTTTATATCATATCCTACATTATTTGTAAAAGTCATTAAAAATAAGTCTTCCTTGAATCATGAACTTTATATGATGTTACATATGATATGTTATTCCATGCATACTATTCTTTTTCTTGGAAATTATTCATGGAAATAAGAACAATTTTTTAGGTTTTTTTGAATGAAAAAAGTAATGTTATTTAAAAATATGATAGAAATAACGAGAGATTGACTGGATCCTCAGTAATGTGGAAATCCTTTTAATACACCTGTCATAGGGATGAAAAAAATAGAATCTATATTAATCTTTTTTCAGCACAGTAGCTAACCGGGGATTCCTCTCAATGTGTCTATTTTTTCAACCACACATTGTTATAATGCCTGTGTTAATAATTTTTCTATTTTTAATTTATTTTTAAAAAAATTAAAATGGTGGGGGTTTGCTGTTTGAATAAAAAACATAAAATAAGATAAAAAATTAAAAAATGCATTATTTATGAACAAAATATGTGGGTTTAGGGTTTGGATATATAATTCATTCATTTTATATTTTAATTTTTAAAAATTTAATTGATAACTCTTCCCATTATATATGAGATACCATCCTAACTTATGTTGTGATACCTAATGCACCTTTGAGATCTCTTAGGAACCCCAAGTCTCACCTCTAACAATAGTAAATAATTATAATGACATCTTAGTAGAGTATGTCATACTTTAATAATCCTAGATCATTCATATATTGTTTCTTCCCTTGACCAACACAACTCCATCATATAATGGGCTACATGTGATAAGAGAGGTAAATAAGATTTGGTAAATAATAGAGTGAAACTACTGAATATGATTAAGAAATAATGGTGTTTTTTACACCAATCATTAACACACCCACTACCTCATCTCAAATAAATTTAAATACTAAGAAACAAAGAATAATGATTATCGAATACTATTAAAAAATCCTCCAATATTGTTTCTTTTTACCTTTGAAACATAGCTTATTTTTATTCCTTTTAATTTCTATACATGCAAGTAGATGGATCAGGTAGGCAAAATGGAATTTAGGGTGCAATGTATCCAAGTTAATCTCACCTATTAATTAATTGAATATAAAATTAACATGTGTATAAAGACTAATTTTGAAATATTGTGTAGAATATCTCATTTAATCTCATGTGAGATGGGAAATTTATTCTCACCAGAAATGAAATAAATGTTATGTATGATGTGAAAAATATTACATATGCCTTTTAAATTTTTTATGTATCAACATAATATCTTATTTGAGAAATTCTTCAAAATTTTGGTTAGTATAAATTCGCAGGAATCCATATACATATTTAAATTATCTTATATATCACTGAATAAATATTACATTTGAGTATAAAAAATATTACACATCCCAATAATCTTGGCTCTCCTAATGATTGAAAATTAAAATTATTTACATAAACCTTATAATAAGAAAAATAACTTCTGTATTCATAGAAAATATTACATATTTACTGGTATTTCTTACATATCCTAGATAAACCACATGTGAGGTTTTTAATTTTACTTAAATATAATGAAAACCCACAAATTAATTATTTTCATTTAATCAATTAATAACATTGTAATAATACTATCGCTTAAAATAAAATTTTAGTTCTTGTTTGTAATAAATAATAAAATAATACCAAAAACTAAATACATTATAATATTCATTTATTATGATATTTAGGGTGATTAAATCATTAATTTTAAAGGGAAAAATAAAGAATATATGTGTTCTGTCTTGAACATTCTTTGGTTTTCCAAAATACATGACTACATAAACCTTATCATGTTCTACTAGGATAATATACTTAAACATAACATAACCTAATAATTGTACCTCCCTAGTCCAAAAATGATACTTCGAGAGAATGTAATATAATTGATTCTCTCATAGTATTCACTTATAATCTGTAGATGATTCCCACATTTATCTTATGTTTAGGAGTATAACAATATATATTCAAGAAACACTTATATGAATGAGTCAATATATGGATGAAATTAATTTTTAATAAAGTCTATGAGATTATTAATTAAATTAATAAGCCTATAAACATCATGAACTCATATAGTTCATAGTGACTCCTGAAGATTTTTGTGTGGAATATTCTTAGTATATTACCTAAGATAATGATTACTAAATCATGAATAAATTTCGGATAACCATAAGGATATTGTCAAATAATCCAATAGATTTTCTATTTTTAGATGGGAATTCCAACTCTTGATCATCACTTGATTCAGTCACCGATAATACATATATAATATAACATTTTTATCACTATTATTATTGAATAACACTAGAGTACACCATAGTGAAGTGGCATGAATAATAAATACCTTTATATCAAGGTCCTATAGTAATAATTTTAATTCATTTAGATCTATTGAACCCATATGATATGGTTTTATCAAAATTAACATTACTTCCACTATCAAATCAATAGAGAATCCAAACTCTCTATCAAAAGATAAAACTAATTTTTTTAAATAATACATCATAAAGATGATCAATGGATAGACGGAATAATAATAGCTCTATCACCTCAACTACAAAAAACATATTACCAATTATATAATAAATTATATCTCACAATTATCCATGTTCAGGTCCTGTATAACCTATATATGGATTCCATAATCTAATGAATGTGTAACAATCAACCATTAGAGACTCAAAATACACACACCAAAGGTAGTAATTTATATAACCATAAAAATTATTTACCCAATACAAACAAATGATCACATAAAAACTGTATATTTTAAGAATCAGAAGGACTCAAAGATTTTGGCTTCCACTCCAAACTATTGAACATCTTGGGAACCACTATATAATCAATTATTTTCTTCCCAAGGGAGTGTGAAGGGTCAACATACCGACCAAGAACTTTATTTATAACCATAAATCATTCACCAACCAATGAAATAAAAAAATATTATTATAATCAAAACAAAATAGATCAAAAAATAGTAAAAGTTTCAAATATAATTCCCCATGCAATATAAAACACCTCATTAATGTATTCATGATCGAAAATGGTAACCCTAAACTAATTACATAGTCTAATATTAGAAAATAATGAATCACCTCTAAATTTATCCCTTATGTTTTAGGTCTATACAACCTTTTTTCCACTTCACCCAAACCTAGAAAAAAATGTTTTCTTACACAATGAGGTGACCCACCTATCCAAGTGTATGACACTAGAATATAAAGTATACCCTATCCATCGCCACCATGTAGACCCCCCCTAAAAATGAAATTTTTTCCCATCCTATTATAGGTTTAAAACTATTTTTGGCACATAAATACATTTATATTTTACATTTCTAGTCTAAGTATACTTAAAACACTATTCTGAACCACTTTGCAGAAGAAAAGGAAAATCAAACCTATTCCCAGTATTTATTTTCACTAATTTCCCTAATACACATTCTCAAACAACTCCTTACATCTACTTGAGGATCCAATCTCATGTGTCCTGGTGAATGATGAACTTTTTGTTCTTTAACCCTCTATCATATCCATCTCACTAATGACTTTCTTGACCAACTCATTTTTATATTTTATTGGACCAAACAACCTCAACTAGTTACAAATAAACATCCATAACCCAATATCAAATCCATGATGCTTCATAGACTTATCTCATCCTAAAACTAGTGTAAAACCCAATAATTCATCTGTCCTCTTCACATAGTTCATCATTGTATATTTATATACCTAAAGTTATATAATCTCATTACACTTATATATCCTTGGTGAATCTTTGAAAAACTACTCTAAAAAGATAACCTAACATCTATCCCATGATAAAACCTTATAATTATTATCCTAAACCAATATATCTACTAGTATCATGTTATTATCTCTTTCATATATCTTTATATCCTCACCGTACAATCACCTAGGGTGATAATAATCTCAAACATATAATAGATCATTTGATACACTCCTTCATTTCCTGTTTTCTAACAATTCCTTTGATTATTATTGGATATTGAAATTTGAATTGTCTAACAAAGTCATTAAGTTGAATCACACCTCATAATTACCCTCTTCTACATGAAAAATACCTTAAAAAAATTCATTATGATATTATTATACATCAATATATTTAAACTCATTTTTGAAGGATAATCAAGAATTCTGTATCAATGACCACTTAGATGAAATATCAATGGAATAATCTATAGTTCTATATCATTTATTATAAATTGATTTAAATATAAAAATTTAAATTTACAAAAAACAAACATACAATCAAACTTGCACTTATTGTGTTATCCCCTTCTTCATTTACTATTTAATTTTACAAGGACCACAACTCATCATACCCAATAGTTATATGCCTAACTTGATAATACCAACATGGGTATGTTAACACATCATGTCACACACCCATCTGTTCCAAATCCTCTCTCATACCCCTATCACTCACAACCCTAAACCCTCCCATCATTGTAATATATCCCCATAAAATTTATACATTTCTCAAGAACTTTAGTCACAATATAGTATCTTGGATAATTGAGCCATTAATAATAATATCTTTATGAATGAATTAAATAAATTATTATTGATATTTAATTAATAAAATGCATATTTATTTATATTTACAATTATAAAAAATATCTCACAGGACGTGTGAGCCTATCGGCCAACTATGATGAAAGTACACACTCCTTCTTTCCACCATAGGCTAAGATTAAATAAAACATTATAATTCAAAAAACATTATAATTTATCTAAATGAACCAAACTATTGAAAAAACCAATAATTACATATCAAACACCCATGTAACTGGGAATTACACTATAAAATTGTTGTAGTGGAATAAATATAGTGTTCATCCTATGTTTTGAAAAATATATATCCATATACCTAACACTTAAATAATGGAATCAATTTAAAATAATATCTTAATATAATTTTGTAAAATCCCATCACGGTACTCAATTGCAAAAACCAAACTAAATTAACATGTAGACTGAAGTATTCTCCTTTATTATAAAAGGTTGGAAACTTGTACTAAGGGATTCTAAATTTATCATTTGGAAGATATTTATACTCAATTGAAACGCATGATACTATAAAAAGAATGAAATAACTAAGAAATTATGACAATAATGAAATAAAATAACCCATATGGAATTATAGTGTGTACAATCATAATAATAATTAAAATTAAATAACACACCCATCAAATCATGTTATATAATTTCAAATAGTCATACATCATGGTTAAATTAGTGGGGTGAGAATATACAATATAGCATGAAAAAAGGAAGAAAATAGTTGAGACACTACAACTCAAAAGTTCATGGTACATATTTAATGCCAAGACTACACTACATTTTATCAATGAACTACAAGATAAACACACATCATCAGGTCCATACTTTTATCTATGCCACAAGACATGAAGACCATATTCTATTAGGTTTCACATGAAATGTGTGAGAATGTAACTCTGTAAGATTCCACCAACATGACTTAAACATTCTTCACAATATATGTGAGTGCCTGTATAATGATGAATATAATGAAATAATAGTTATTTATTTCTATAGAGGAATTTAGTTGAAAAAATTTGATTTTCAAGCCACCTTAAAGCCTATCCTTACCTACTATGTCCATTATTTTTTATGTCTATTATGATACAATACGATCACATAAAGTCACACAGGGAGTTATGGAAACCATATTTATCTCATATCACAATCACAATGTCTATAACATAATATATCTCAACCACGGTTCCAAAAACAATTTAGGGCCATGGATAAACATATTGGACACATATAACAATCATAGAGGTCCTGAAATAACAATAATAAACCTTAATTTTTGATATTTCTAGATATACAGTGTAACAAAGTCGATTCATGGAGTCATATAAACCCTGTAATATAATAGGTAATGGAATAACATAGCTAAGTTATGACATTATATACACATAGTATAATGACAATGGTATTATAATACTATATAACTCTAATAGATTCATATAAATCAATAGTCTATGTATGAAATTAGTATATTAAAATAAAATAATCTAAATAATAAGGAATTAAATATGAAAAAAAATTCTCTAGCCTTTTTTTTCACAACCCACACTTCCTTTGTTCCAATATATATATCCTTGCATACCAAAAATGACACAAATATCAATTTCAATTATTAATTCAAAAATATACTAATATAATGAAATCATTTAAATCAATTGATACAGAAATTCCATTACCCAACCCCATTCTAAGCCTTCACACCTTACCAAACATCCCATCCCATTGACCAATAATATAAGATGATCCCATTGAAGGATTTATTACCCTGACCTAGCTCATGATTTCTATATACCATTAATGAGTCACAAACATGGTGATTAGACCCTGAGATCCATGTTTAACCCAATATTATATTAAGGAAAACACATCATTAGTGGTGTTTATTTTCCATAATGTTTATCTAACAATCTATTATAGTCTCATAATGAAATATTAGTTCATTTATCAATTTTACGTAGCTAAAAATTTGTTTCAAGGTTCTTTACACAATATTATGTTATAATATAATAGTAGTTTAATGTCCTAAATACAAATCTATGAATGAAATAATATCTTTCTTGTCTTATCGAGCTCCAACATATGAATTCTCAACTTTTTGGATAATAAAGACACTTTTTTGGATTGTTTCACATAATTCCACCTTCTCACGACTACCATTACAGAAAATACATGTATATATACATATAAGGTATCATGGACCACCTGTGATATACTATAAAGGTGATACATTGGAAGAATCATCATATGTTTTGGATCCAAAAGGTAGATATCACCAAATATTATAAAAATGGAAGATATAGGGGGTTTGGAGGAATGAATATAAACTACTTTTTGGAAACAAATAAAATACAGACAACTAATTTTCAAGGGAGGACCACCACTACCAAAAGATTAAGAATTCGTTGAGTGTTTAATGAAGGATAAGGATAGAGAAAATAATGGAGAGTTCCTTTTGGTTAACCTATAACTCATATTGAAAAATAACATTCAATTTAAAATAAATAACCACCTTTAAAAATTAAAATTCTCTAAATTTAATGGGATTTATGGTAATTTTTATATATAATTTAATTTTTCACCCAACCATAAAAAAACTCATACCCTAACATTCATTGTAAAATAACTATACATCATATCCAATAAAACATGAATTTCATCTTTTTATCACTTTAAATTATAATTTTGAATATTAGGTCCTAAAACTATCCATACCACCTTAACAAAATTAAATACACATGAAATAAATTATAGACCTTTTTTTATTCAATCCAAACTCACCCTAATGATTTACATTATATAGACATCGATTATAAGGTTTATCCGTACTAAAACCAATCAACAATGTAAAAACATGGTTAAATGATGATTAGAATAGACCTAAAATGGTCTCTAAAGGATTCCCATTCTAACCCATAACCATTCACATGACCCAAAAAAATTAACAACCTAAATCAATATATTTATGACAACCACCTCCTTCATACACATTAATTCATGTTTTATTACAAAGTATTACACACAATACAACCCAGAAGATCAAAAATTCAAGTGTCTTTGGGAATTAGGTACATTTCATAACAAAATAATAAATTAATTAATCATATTTATTGAAAAATTAATTAACATACTCATACTTAAAACTACATGGGATAACCTAAGGACATACATATGAAATGGGTGATCTATAAAGCCTAGTAATGGAATAAACAGGGAAGAACATGAATAAAGTGATACCAGTTAGACAATAGGCATATAAATTAGGCATACAATTAGGGGTAATCACAAACATTAATAGTGATGTAAGATATATAATGATCATCATAAAGTAAACATGAGAAATGTAGAAACTACATAAAATAATGCATCATGAACATTGGTCAATGATAAATTCCAAAACATCATGATGGAAAAAGTTCCATAAAGGAATTAGGATCACTCCCTATCCCAAAATGACATATCATGATATGAAACATTTCCTAATTCATTGAAGCACTATATAATTCCGAGCATACCCATCACATTCACTTCATTCTAATGCTTAAGTGTGCCATATAGATCATAAAATATGGAATTATTTATCATAACATTTTATTCTATGATAATGGAGTGTGGAATACATAAATTTAATCCCATTTTAAATATATATAAGTATATATAGTTGAACACCCTTTATAGGAAATGGTTACAGGTATTCGCTATACAATTGTTTGGAATTGGAAACCACGGTAGAATTTTGACAACATAACAACATCACATAAAAATTCATAAAATGTGTCAATTAGACTGAAATGAATATATCATCATTTGTATAGAAAATTTATAGAAATATGGACATGGAAAAACATATTCCAACAATAAGAATTATAAATTGAAGACATAAGATAATAAAAACATCAATAAATAAGAGAATGTGAGGGTCCCTTACCTTTACAGTGTGACTCCGAAAGCTTGTGAGGGGACTCTTGAGAGGTTGGGGCACCTTGGGAGGACTATAAAGAGTGGATGGAAGAGTATAAATGTTTTAAAAGGATGTTTAGTGAAGAGAAATGGGTTCTTGTGTGGGTTTATATAGCAAATTATTGGTGAATTATTTATTATTTCTCAAATTTAGGTTTTGGGATCTATATAATAAAATAACTAAAACCACAAACCTTTCTATGATTTTTCCCATGATTTATTCAAAATGGGAGTTTTTTGTAATATTTTATAAGTTCAAGGGCCAAAATGAATAAAATAATACAATTTCTTATGTGTAAGTTAGTCATACTCTTAAATAATTGATTTTAAAACCTTAAAATATATTATATGTTATGGGTGGATTCATAATGGAATTATAAAATAAATAAAATAAATATAAAATCACATTATTTTAAATTTAAAACATATATTTTTTCATGTATACCCATTATAATATTTATTAATTCACTTTTGGGTCACTATGATGTCATAATACACACCGTATGTTTATACTGTATCTAATTTTAACCAAAAAAATCGACTATCTCAGAAAAGTATGAAAAAATCATCATTAGGTAATTTAAACATTCTTATTTCAAAATTAATATTCATTTATCAAAATAATTTTATAAATATTTTAATTATTAATTTTAAAATAACAATTGATATTTATTGAGAAATGATGGATATTTTGGATAATAACAATTTTTGAACGATAATAAAAATAATGTTTTACCTTATATAATTTATATGATCATTTATATTTAATAAAAATTATTTAATAATAATATTTTATTAAAATTTAATTTATTTTAAAAATCCATTAATTCATCGTAATGGATGTCTTAATCAAAATGCATATTACTTAAAAATATATTTTTTATTTTACCGTATCGAAATATAATTTTTTTCAAACTGATTACTTAATCATTTATAAAGTAAAATCATTAATATATAAATATAATAATAATTTTAATAGAAATAAAAAAAATCATACTATTTGGGTTACTTTTTTTCTAGTCATTATCAAATTATTTTAAATCTTAATTAACCTATTTTCCTTTTGCCTTGGTAATTAATATTTACTATATTTACTGTTCATACTGTTCAAAAATTAAATTTAAATTATTATATAATATTAATTATGATGAGTCAAAATAATTAATCATTTATATAAATATCAATTCACATAGGTGGAATAATTTAATTTATTATAAAACCTGTAATCCTGATGAAATATGATTTTCCAAAAACTACAATTTTTAAGGAAAGTTGATTTTTACTTTAACTCTATAACTAGTAATGTTAATTATATGTGTTTAAATTAATAATGATAGATATATAATCAGAAAACATCATTTATATAATTTCTTAATACGGGTTATATTAATTAATTAAAATGAACAAAAATTTATGCATTTTAAAATGGTTTCGAGAAAAAAAAAATGATTTTTTAAATCCAAAAAATAAACTTATTATAAAATATATTTAAAAGATGATTAATTTAATTAAAAATAACTAAATAATTATTATTTTACCCTTATATGAAATTAAAAGATTATTTGGAATTTTATATTTCTAAATTATCAAAATAAAAAGGCAATTTTATTTTTAAACGGTATTTTTCACTACTCACGAAAAAAACAATATTTTCAGAAAAATAAAAATAACTCACTATAAGTTAATTTTGATAATATGATTCAACAAAATGATCACTTTTTATAAAACTCATTTCAAAAATTTTCTAGAAAATAATTACAATATAGGAAAATAAAACAAAATTATTAAAGAAAACATATTTTAATGAATAAAAATACATTACCAATAATTGGTTGATTATTTAATAAATATATATCAATATATTCAGAACATTAATATATATATCAGATAATTTAGTAAATCCTACTCATATAAAAAATAGTCTAAAGGTTCAAAAATTCATATTTATATAATCAGTGTCTATTTGGGTTTGGTGTTTCATATCATATTCGTTATCGAACATAGTTTTCTATTTTAAAAACTGAAGGTATTACATTATCCACCCCTTTAATAAATTTTATCCTCAATAATTAATCTTAAATTTGGTAAGAAATTTATTGACACTATAAAATATCTTTATTGAAAAAAAACATCATAAAAATGGTTAATAAATCATCCTCTTTAAAAGATAGAAAATGAAGTTTGAAGGATATCACATAACTAGGTTTCCCAACAGGATAACTTTGGTGGGAAGTGAAAACATAGACATGGAAGATAAAAATAACACCAAATAACTAATGTAGTGTGATACAAAAAATTGTTAGGATAATGTAAATGACCAAAAAAAAGTAATCAATGATGGGTAAAATTATCATCAATTTATAAAAAATGATCATAAATGGATATTTATAAATGATATATATTTCCTTAAATTATGAATTTATATGTTTCAATATAAGTTATCCATTATTAATTTCCTAACATAGAATCTTATAAATATTATTTTTCCCTTAATAATGGTTCTTAAGGATCTTGTGAATTTATCAAATCATATCCACCAGGAGTGTCAAACCAGTTGTGCAGTAAGGCCCGTAGTCCTGCCCTAGTTCCCGATAGAGTGTATCTCAATGTGGTGTTTTCGGGTTTTACTCCAATGTACATATGTTATAGATCTATATCCACTTTTTTTATCAATATAGGAATTTATTTTATTTATAAACTAATTACTCTATACTTACCAAATTTTAGGTATATTTTATTGTTCTTACTCTTATCTCGAAGTCTTTTGCTATAATTTTTAATCCAAATCCCAAAAGTAACTAAACTTTCCGTTGATAACAAATATGAAAACCCTTATCTTTATTACACATTAATTCATGATTTATTACATAATATTACACATAATACAACCTAGGAGATCAATAATTATAGTGTCTCTGGGAATTAATTTTATTACATAACAAATTAAAACAAGGAATATACTGTCTTTATTATTAAGAACATCTTTAATATGCTCGTACTTGAAACTACATGGGATAACATGGGGACATAATAAGAAAGGGGTGAGCTATAAAGACTAGTTAGGGAATAAACATGGAATAATATGAAGAAAGTGATACATTTTATTAAATCAGAATATAAATGGGGAATAAAAGGTTGGGTAATCATAAACACGAATAATGAGTCATGATATAACATGATAATCATTATGTAAAATGAGAAATGTGAAAAAAAATAAAACACTTCCTTATAAACATATGTCAAGGATAAATTCCAAGACATAATGATGGAAAAAAAATCTATAAAGGGATCAGGTCCACTTCTTTTCCCAACATGACGTCTCATGATACTAAACTTCACCCAATTCATTAGAGCACTATATAATTCTGGGAGCCCCTGTCAAATTAATTTCATTATCTTTCTTATGTTTTCCACATAGATCATAAAACCTAAATTAATTTATTATAACATATTATTACATGATAATGGAGTTTTTAATACATAAATATAATTCCAAAATCAATATATATAATTAAATAAATTTTAACACCCTTAATAGGAAAATGGTATGGGTATTCACTATATATTTGTTTGGCATGGAAAATCACGGTGGAATTTCGTGAGAAAAACAACATCACTTAATATTTCATAAAATTGGTTGATGAGAGAAAAAGGGGTCCCTCATAATTTGGATATAAAATGGAAAATAATATGGACATGTAAAAACATTTCCCAAAAATAGGAATTGGAAATACAAGGAATAAGATAATAATGAAACTTCAATAAAGAAAATAATGTGGGGATCCCTAACTTTTAGAGTGTGACTCCAAAAGCTTGGGAGGGGATTATTGAGATCTTTGAAAAACATTGGAGGACTATAGAGAGGGTAGGGTAAAGTAAGGATGTGATAAAAGGATTTTTAGTGAAGTGAAATAGGATATTGGGTGGGTTTATATAGGAAATGAGTGGGGATTTCTTTATCATTTATCAAACTTTGGTTTTAGAATCAGTATACTGAAATAACCAAAACCACAAACTTTACCATGGTTTTTGATCATGGTTTCTACCAACTTGATGTTTTTTTATTTTATAATTATGTGGGTCTAAATTAATAAAATAACACACTTTCTTATGTGGAATCGAGTCATACATTTAGAGAAATGATATTAAAACCATAAAATATATTATATGTTTTTGGACGATTCATAATGTATTTATAAAATCAAAAAAATATACATAAAATAAAATTATTTTAAATTTAAAACATATATTTGGTATTTGATACCCTTCATAGTATTTATTACTACACTTTTGGGTTATTATTGTGTCATGATACCCATAATATATTTATATAGTATTTAATTTCAACCTGAAAATTCGACTGTCTCAGAAAATTATAAAACAATCACCATTGGATAATTTCAACATTCTAATTCAAAAAAAATTATAAAAAAAATTTTATAAATATTTTCATTTTCACTTTTAAAATAGTAACCGACATTAATTGGGAAATGTTAAGTTGTTTGAAAATGACAGTTTTTAAACCCTTATAAAAATTACGTTTGACCTCATAAAAATTATATGATCATTTATATTTAATGAAAATTATTAAAAAATTTATATTTTATTAAAATATTCTTTATTTAAAAATATATATTAATTCATCAAAGGGATGTCTTAATTGAAATTCATATTACGTACAAATACAATTTTTATTTTATTGTATCGAAATGTAATTTTTTTCAAACTGATTACTTAATCATTTATAAAGTAAAAACTATAAGGAATAAATATAATAATAATTTAAATGAAAATAAAATATATAAATTCATACTATTATGGTTTCTTTTTTCTTGTCTTTATTAAATTATTTTTTCCTTTAATTAACTTATTTTTCTTTTACCGTGGTAATTAATATTTAATAATGTAACGATTCATGTGGTTCAAAATTTAAGTTAAACTTATTACATAATATTAATTGTTATGACTAAAAATATGGAATTAATTTTATTAATTAAAATTCACATAGGTGTATTAAATTAATTTAATATAAAAACTACAATTGTGATGGAAAACAGTTTTCCCAAAAATACATTTTTAAGGAAAATATGATTTTTACTTTAACTCTATAACTATTAATCTTCATTATATGAATTTAAATTCTTAATGATATATATATAATCTAAAAAATTAATTTATATCATTTCTCAATAATATTTATTTTAGTCAATTAGAATGGAGAAACATTTATGCATTTAAAAACAGTTTCAGACAAACATTTTTCTATTCATAATATAAACTTATAAAAAAATACAGTGTTAAGATGATTAATTGAATTAAATATAAATAAATAATACTTATATTACCTTTAAATAACATAAAAATGTATTTTTAATTTCATATTACTAAATTATCAAAATAAAATACAATTTGACTTTAAAATAGTATTTTTTTACTACTCGGAGAAAAATTTGTATCTTCTAAAAAGTCCCAAATTTTCATTATAGGTTAATTTTTAAATTAAAATAAAAAATAGAGTTATGTTTATCAAATAAATTTATTAAATTTTCTAAAAATGTATTAAAATATAAAAATAAATAAAAATATTTTTTGAAGAAAAAATATTTTTTGAAGAAAAAATATTTTTTAAAGCAAAAAGATATTACCAAAAATTGATTTGTTATTTAATAAGAATTTATCAATATATTTATTATATATATATATCATAAAGTAAAAAATTATACTCATATACGAAAATTTAATGGAAAGGTTAAAATGGTCATATTTAAATAATCCTTTTTTCGGTGTTACGTATCACATATGCTATCGAATGTAGTTTTCTATTTAAAAAACATGTAGTGTTACAATATTTCAATAAAAACATGTATAACATGGAAAAAATGATGTAAGATGTAATTAAAAATAAAATAAAATATATCATCCCATGATGTTCATTATATCAAGTAGATGTGAATCGATAGAGGGTCGTATATGTATTCATGGATTTTATTTATAGTGAATTTATCATGGACTTTTTCTTATAGATATTATAAAGGGTTTTATTTTTCACTAAAATTATGGAATATTAAATATCTAAAAAAATTATAAGCTTCATTCAAACCACCATAGTGGTGTTTTATATAAAAAATAATTGTAATTGTTTTTTTGAAAAAATATAAAGAGAAATGAAATTTAATTATTTGATATATTTAAAGGTATTACATGATATGATATTATATCATAGAATAAAATATATAGATATTGTAGGTTTTTATATATCATGGATTAAATTGAACTATTAGATTAATTTGTCATATTGCATGGTTCAGTATTCCATATGGTAAAATATAACTTTATTCTTACAATATAACATGTTATTGGGTACAACATGAGAAAATTGATGAAATATTAGAAGATAGTATCACAATATAAAATTGGTATGGATATATCATAGGATATTACATAGTTTAATAATATATTTCTTAATATGTAGAGAGGTAAAATATAAAAATATTATAGGGTAAAAGTTCATATTATACTAAGATGCATGTGTGGCCTTAGATATACGATATATGAGTTCTTATATATTTTATATTAAAATATAAAATATCATATTAAAAGTCATTTAACCATGCTATATGATATTGTAGTGGATGAAGTCTATAATAATTAACATATATTGTATCATATTATTTTATTTATAAAAACTGAGATATGAATTGGTCACCCAATCAATTCCTCTAGAGATATACTAAAAGAGTAAAAGTTGGTAGTACAAAAATAAGGTGTAACATACTTAGACCATCATGGGATTAGGGGAAAGAAAAAATGAGAGATACATGATCCAACAAAAGGTGAACCTTTCAAGAGGAATGTCCGCAGAACCATTCCAGTTGTTACCCATACCACTGTCATTGTGGTTGGGGGGGACTTGAAGAAGTGAACGCATCCCTTCATCTACAGAAAAAAATGAGTCCCCACACACCTGTTCATCATGAAGGATGTGATATTTAAAATTGTTGTTCTTGCAATAGTAGGTTCCTTTTCAGCACAACACACATACAACATTATAATCCCTCCACAAAAGACATGTTGTGAACCTTCATATAATTTGATACAACAAGCTCCTAGGAAATAAATCCTCATATCACCAAATCCATTAACTTTGTTGCACCAGCCATTCAAAAAGGGATAAAACAGAAATATCATCTAAAACTCCAAGCATAGGATTTGATCAAGCAGCTTGAGAACCACCGCAGCTCAAACAACAGCATAACGCAATAATAAATATAGATATTACTTAAACCCTAAATGTAAAAGTGTAGTTACTCCAAGAAAGCTTCAAGGCCACAAGATCTGTAGTATCCCATCAAAATAAGGTCCAACTCAACTAGAATGGATGTAAACGAAAGATCTGACAGAACCAAAATAAAATAAAAACCATCGTGCTCATCCCATGAGTGCAGCAAAAATAAAGAAAAACACAGTGAAATAAGACTAGAAAAACATTGCAGCACTGATCAACAAAATCAGGTAGTTCGTTTAGACTCTGGAATCAACCTCTTATTAAAAATTTGACATTTAATATATAGATAAGTCTCCACAAAAATTTCACCATTTATGAGCCTTTGATAAGATATTTCATCTTGTAGCTCCTTCCCAACCGGGTCAAAGTATTTTTTCGTGTTATCTTCAGGAGGTGAAATAGAAGAATAATCCTCTATATATGGAGGAATATCTATATTCATCATTCAGGATGCATCAAAAATGGCAACAGTTGCATCAACCACACTTGTTGATGTTGTAATTTTAGTGTTGTCCTTTCGAGAAGCATCAAGTGATCTCACAAAAATTGTTCGTTCAAGGTGAAAATAGTCCCTAAATGTTTTTTAGGATTGGGAGTAATGAATCCATAAACATCCACTGATTTCTTTTTCCTTTTTCTAGGGTTTGATTTTAAGAAATCTTCCTCAATTTGAGTGTCTTTATCAGAGGCCTCTAGTAAGGATGTGCACTGAGGTGAGTCCAGGATAGATTGTGAAAGAATCGATACATTATCTGTAAGGGATTCGCCCTCCTCGATAGAAAAACCCTCATTACCCTCAATAATAATCTTATTTTATTAAGAAATTGATTGCTCATGGTTATAATTAGGAACATTATTGGATTTTAAAACATTGATGTTATCAACAGGTTTAACTGTCTGAACAGTAGTGTTCATCCTTGTAGCATCCTTTTCCACCGAAATTGACTTGAATTGTTGGAGGGAGGAGGAGCATGATTCCCACATTATTTCATAACATGGCCTACTCTGGAACATTTTTTACAGTAGGCTGGTAAGTTTTTAAAGACAACATCTTGTTTAAACCCATTATATCCATTTTGTATCCAAAACCGTGATGGAAACTCATGAGAGATGTTAACTATTGTACAAATCCCAGAAACTGAAGGTGTTGACAGGTTTGGATTATCCCATTCAAGCCTAATTCATTGTCCAAATATTTCATCAATGTAGAATAAGGCACGTTGCTTGAAGAAATAGGTAGGCAAACCCGGCTAACCAATCTAGCTAAGAATGATGGGGGGTTTATAACCAACATCTAAATCTTGAGACCATTTCAAAACATTCATAAAAGATCCCCCAAAAGGATAGGAACCACAGGTCCACAATCAGAAATAATCGTTATTCTGGGAAAAAAAAGAGAACATTCCATGAATTCAGTAATATTAGTTAATTATTCATTATTATTTTTGTAATATTAATATAAAAATTTTATGTATTTTCTTAAATTTCATACTTTGAATTTTAGATGTTTTATTATAGGTGTTACATAGTATTTAATTTAATTCATCCAATATTAGTGAATTATGTATTATAATTTTTAGTAAATATTTAATCAATATATTATTACATATTTGGAATTATGTTCACTGTTGAATCATTAAATATCTCAAGAGTATTAATCTATGAATAATAAGGCTTTGTCTCAAAATTGTAACTGATATAAAGCATTACGATCTATTTATAAAAGTGAGAGTCATCTATATTCCACACCATAAGTAATTAAGAGTGGGATTTTAGTTTCTTATTATTTTAATATAATACATGAATGTAGTTCCCTGTACCATCTTTGGTTCATTTTCATACGTTTTTGAACAATATTATTAAGATTTTACTATAGATGTATGAAAAAAATTATTAATTATATATGGGTTATACATTAATGTAGTGTATAAAATTTATTAAATAATAACAATAAACACAAGTAAAATCATTAAAAATATAAATACATATAAGAATTGAATGATATTCATATAGAAAGAAAATTGTGAGATCCTGAAACCCTCAAAATACCAATTTGTTAGATTACATCAAAAATAAAACTCATTAAGAACTCAATATTCTAAATATATAGGCATGAAAAATTTGGGTGCTCTTATATTATCTTGTGTAAGGTGTCATTGATTAAGGTTATATAAGTTTAATATTTGGGTTACACTTGGTTTGGTGAGATTCATAAGATTTATTTCCTTGAGGATTAAAGTTGTCAAAATTTATGAAATGAAGTTGGGAAAGTTGGTTCTCACTCAAACATCAAAGATTTATATATGATATAATTGAAATTATTTCATACTTAAATAACTTCATTATGAGAGAAAAATTAAATAATACAAAAATATTAGTGAATATGTATCATGGATTTATAATAAATATATTGTTAGGAATTAATCATTCTAGTTGAAGTATATTAAATAAAATTCCTTATTAGATGTTTATTTAGAATATAATACTCACTGAAAAAATATCATATATTTTGAGTGAATTGATCAAAATAAATCATGTCATTGAGATCTATCCAAGTTTATATTTTCATCATTGAAAATAGATATTATAAATTAATAAGTGTTCAAATTTTTTAATATAAACATCAAGAGCATAAATAACTGAATTTTATAGAGTTGTTTTATAAATTATTACTCATGGATATCAGATATTGTCTATACCACACACATTAAAAGCATATCTATATGTCAAAAAATGGATAAAGGATTGATGTATTAGAGGTGGAGATATATGGTCTACATCAACCCAGTATATTAGTTCTGGAATTAGAAAAATTTATTTATATTTATTTTATAGATATAAATTTGAGTAATACATAATGTTTTGATTGAAAGTGATTCTATTTAATGTATATGGATAATATTTTTCTAATTATATGAATAATATATTTTATAACACTAAACAAAGGACTAATGGTTTATACAGTCTAGACTTGGATAATTAAAATGATAATATATTTTTTAACAATGTTAAAGTTAATTATTCTAAAATGACTTATATTTTTTATTTGTTAACTAGGTTATATAATTGAAAAATACATCTAAATAATCTATAAATATATATTATTGAAATTATTTTATTAAAAACCATTTGATACATGTGAGTTGTGTTTATTATGAGAGATGGAAAAAGTAATTTTTATTAGAAAATGAGAAAGGTTTGGTGTAATATTAAACCATATTAAAATTGATGTATGAGATATATTGAGTGTACAATAAAGTGGTGGTTAATTATAGTTTATAACCATTACTTACTACTTTAGTCGGTATGGTTGTTTTCTTCTTATGAGACACAAATTTGAAACTATTTATTTTTTATGTTTCCTAAAAAATTACAATCATAAATTGTTTTGAAAATTACTACGCTTTAATAAAATTAGGGTTAGAAATAATAAACAGAAAAACATTGATCATCCAAAAAAATTATCAAATGGTTTTATAACTCACCATTACAAGTACACCATAATAGAATGATGTATATGAATATAGGAATTTAAATATTTTAAACATGTTTTGATATATTATTGGAAATTCAAGCCTTCTTTCGTATTTATGGGGTTATAATTTAAAAAATATTATTTTAAAAATTTAACCATATTTCATGAAAGGAAAATGAAAATGAAATATATGAGATATAGGCTCAATGGAATCCTACTTGTATTTTTCATAAAAATGTTAGATTATGAAGAACATTTGAAGTAAAAATTTTCAAATAATATTAACCTTTAATATAAAAAGTAATTATTTTTTGTGTATCCTGATGAATAAAGGGATATTATTTCTATCATCGCACAAAAAAAAGTGTTTGTTGTTTGTGTTAATGTATTAATTGAGATATAATATATTACTTGAGTAACTACTGTAAGAAAACTTGTGTTATGAGAATTTTTGGATTAAGAAATTGTAAGTGGTCCTAAAATATAAAATGGGATATTTATATAATTGGTTGTGGAAATTAAATTGAATTATATAATATAATAGCCTCAAAGGTGCGGTAGTATTTTTAAAGAGTCAAATAGATATGGATTTATCATAGAAAATAATGAAAAAATTATTTTTTAGGAGATTAATATTCTTTTAACATATGGTACATTGAGAGATATAGTACTAAGAATTGGTATGTTTGAAAAGGCTAATCGAGTTCCAATTTTTTAAATAAGATTTTAAATCCCATATAAGTATTTTTCATAGTGATTAGTGAAGTGGTTATCTATAGGAATAATAGTTATCCAATTCATTATAAGTTGATTGCATTATTATATCCTATTTAGTTAAGGGAATTATTTAGATAAAAAAATTCATCACTTAACTAGTTATTATTCCTAATATAGTAGGATCAATAAATATTTATTATAATAATAATAGAGATATTATATAATCTACTGAATCCCAAACCCCCCAATGGTTTAAAATTATCTTTTGAATGATTTACATCATTGTATAGATCATTACGTTGGGTGGATGAATGATTTTTTAAGTGTATATTAAAGAAAATATAGTAGATCCTTGGAAAACACTTTTATAATAGAAACATATGGACCATGTAAAGTTCATAGATATTATATACCTGGGGGAACTGATGTAATCATATTTTTTCTGAATATGTTTCCCAATGGATATTAATATAATGTTAGGGAATATAAATTGTATCATAGTTTTATAAATTAATGTAAATTTTTTTAATTAACATTTATTTTTGTCTATGAGATTTAAAAAATAGGATTTGATATTATAATAAACCCCTTTAAGGTAAAACATTTAAATATACATAATTAATGGCCATTAAGAAAATATATGGGTAGGGAAGATATAATGTTATTAGTGTTAACATGGGATTGAATATAGATATAGAGTTCAGTCATGAGATACTAGTGTGGTTTGTTTGATAGATTGATCCCCTTTGAGTATATCATATGAAATTTCATATATATATTTATATATATATATATCATTGTTGTGTTTAGTTTTTATATTTCATTATAATCCTTAGTGCCTGACTTTATCAAGGTTTCATACAAGGGAAAAATAATACATTGATACTCATATTACATCAACATTGAATTTATAAAATCAAATAGTGGTTATGTATACTGTTAATCTTCTAAAGGGATATTCTAAACCAAGATATGGATTTTCCTTTTTTATGTATTATATTATATTTGGACCCATATTTAAGTAAGATTGATTAAATGAATACTCATTCTTAATTTGGTGACATGTGATGCACTCATCTACTTAGATGATTTACATAGGATTTATTCATCTATTTTTAGCCAGTATAGTTATAGAATAAATAATATATGGGAGTGTTTATATGGGATGAACATGTTCGATATGTCATGGAAATTTTTTATGCCTTTTACAAAGGGATTATATAAGTGTGAATGTCATTCATATAGATATATCTATAAAACCAGTATAGGGATATATATGTTTAATAGTGACTATGTTAAATTTCTTTATAAATTTAGTAGCAATCATATAGAGCTATATACTTCTCTTTTTTATATTATGATGAATTAATAATTAATAATTATTATTAAAAAACCATATGTTTACACATAAATTCATGTGAATGAGGATTTATTTATTTATAAAAATATTTGTCCAATGTTTTATAAATCATGTTTGATAACATTATCCAATGAATATTTCATATGATTTCATAAATTTCTATATATGATATGAATTAATTAGATGTTTGAATATGTAATATTTGGTTTTTGTGAAAGTGGGTGATTAAAATATACTTTCCCTAAATATATATTACATAGTAAAATAATGATATATCATATTATATGAAATATTGGTCTTGTTATACGATATAAATATATTGTATAACTAATGTATATTTATTTATTCCATGTAATATGTTATTTAAATTGGTTGTTGCATCATTAGATAGTGTTTAAGAGAATTGTAATCTGTATTTCATTAATCTTTGATGTTTTCAATGAATAATGATGTAATTATTCTAAAAAAGTATATTTGTATAAGTGTTATAATGTAAAGAATTTATTATCTAAATATTTATGAAATTTACTTACCCATTGAACCTGATTATTTTATTTAATGATGGTTATATGAAAGGGATTAAGCCTCATTTCTTCAAATTATATAAATATATAACTTCTCTAACTTGAGATCTTTTTTTTCTCTTCCACCATTTTTTAGATATATTAGTTCACCATATAGTGAAAGAGAGATCCTATATACTTTTATATATGATTCCATAGTCACTATATTACCTAAGGAGTGAAGATTATTTTAGTAATTACTCACTATTGTTCATGAAGCACATCAAGTGTAAAATAATCAATAAGGAATCATTTATATCTTTATATTATTCATTTTCTATAAATTTGTTAGATAATTATTATAGTGGATCTTGAATAGGGTTTTTTCACTTCATTTATAATATTTTTATAAAACTTGTCAATTTATAATAAAAATTGGTGCACTCTTTAATAATTTTTTATTACAACCCATAGAAAACTGAATTGTGGAATAATAATTTTAAATAATTCAAAAAATGTTTCTATTTATGGTAGTCAATAATTATCCAAGGGATTCTATGTTTTAGACCTTAAAACACTAAAATTTGAAATTAAATATTAATATAATGGAAATAATCTTTTATATAGTAAAATAGATTTTAAAAATTTTAAATATATTTTATATTTTTAATAATCTATAAATAGATTTAGAAAATCAATTTAATATTTTAAAATATATTATGTAAAAAATTATGTAAATGTAATTTTCTGAAAAATATTTTTTTTGTTTTTATACCATTTTCACATAAATTTGTTTATCGTATTGTTTATATTATATAAACATTGTATTTAATTATGTTTTCTCATATTTTAATATTTAGGTAAATTTTAAAAATTCCATTATACCAAATACTGATATCCTAATTCTAAATCTAAAATCAATTTTATAAATATCAATTTATGATTATTATGAATTTAATTATTAAAATAAAATATTAAATATATCACACAATATTGTACGAGGCTAAGACATATTATTTAACAACTAAATAGGTTTTTATTACATCATAATATACTCATAAAAGTTTTACCTACTTTGAAGATATAAATTAATTTATTTACACATTGAATATAATTATTTAAATTGTTAATTATAGAATTTTAATTAAAATTATAATTATTTTATATTTATTATAATAGTTTGGACCTTATCCCCTTTAAAATGATATGTAACAACTATTTAACTCATGTCTTTCCTATTAATTTTCATAAATTTTTATTTAAAACTAATCTTTTTATTACTTTAATTTTATCTCAAGGATTTAATTTTAATTAATTATTGATATGTTCTATATTTTTAAGGGTTCTATAGTGGAATAAATTATCCAAATATAGTTGAAATATCCCATAATAAACTATTTTTCTATAAGATGCATCCATTATTTTGAATTCTACAAATATAAATATGGAATGTACCTTTTCACTATTGGATAATATTTCATATTACTATTTATTGTGTTTGATGAGGATATATAAGAATGTGGTAAAATACTCTTTTATCCTTGTGTATCCATGAATTTATATGAATCTCCCAATTCCTAGAAAAGACCAGTTTTCAATCGATGGTCTTTTAGAGACATGGAATTCAAGGATGAAGGAAGATTAGAGCTTCGAATTTGGATTTTTTATAATCACATGACTCACACCATGTACAACTATTTCTAAATACTACACAACTTTGTATATAAATATAAGGGTATACCCTGAATCTCAAACATTTCTCAAATGTATTGACATTGATGAAACATTTCATAATTGTTTCAGACCTTAAAAGTTATTTAAAATTTTTGGATTAACCTCTTAAATTATTATTCAATGATTCAAAAATAATTTGAAATTTAAACACCTATAAATATCATCATATAATATTATATAATAATCATGATGTATTAAGTGGATTATTTTTTTATAATCATGTGTCATCATATAGTACTAGTATTTTCATGGATAAAACCATGGTAGTGTGAACATAACTAAATCAAATTTTTCACCAGTATAAACCATGAAGTGGTTTATACCACCATATCATGGTTTATCTTTGGTTTATACTTTTATAAATCTGCCAATTTCACTAAATACTCATAGACTTAATACACTTAAACATTTTTTACTTTATATATATCAACTTAGGAAACCATATCCGAAACTAATTTTTGGATATCTTATAAAACCATTTTAGAAAATCTATCATTTATTTTCACCATATGTAACATCACGTGTAACAAATAATGAAAATATATCAGAAACTCTTTTTAGATTTATCCTATGACACTTATGGGGAATCAATAAAAATTTTTTATAAACACTATATAACTAAACCTAATTTTTATTCATATAACAATAAAGTGTGACCTAATAGGACCTTATAGCATTATAAAAATTATGAAATATCTAATCTATAATTTTAATAAAAGAGAATCCAATATATAAATATCAATGTTACTAAATCTATAAAGGGACATGGAATGATCTTTATCAAACACATGCATCTCCATATTTATGGGGTATCTATCAAAGTTTTGTATGAACACTTTATAGAAATGAATAATCCTCATTCGTATAACCAAAAATTATAACCCTATAAGCCTATATAGAATTGAAAACAATTATGATTTTATAACCCATAATTATATGTAAATTGGTTCCTTAAAAAAATATCAATTCTACTTAAGTCATCAAGGGATCTAGAATGATCTCCATCAAACATATATAGACACCATTATTTCATCCACTAGTAGTATCATATACAATGTTTATAATATTATAATCTCTTTATCCAATATATTTAGTGACCATGAGATAAGTATTATATCAATAATATATAGAAAAAAACATATATTCCAGATACTCGGGGTACTAACTAACCTTATTGATGAATAGAGCACATCTCGTTCACTCTGACGAATGACTGCATCAAATTCCCATAATACAAATTGATAATAAAATTACTTGAAACTTATCTAGGTATGTATATTAACTTCCTCAGTTTTTCTTAATCAAGGGAAAAATGAAATACTCTTCATACAAGTGGAAAAATCCAATCTTGGTTAAACACCAACTATTAACATGATCTGCAACATACCCAATCACCCCTGGATTATCTCTTGCTTATGTCCAGTGTAAGAAAGGTTTCAAAGTATGAGGGTCACAAAGCTAAGTATCTTGTTAATCTCATGTAATATGGATTAAATATGTAATATTAAAGCCATAATATACCAATTAAATATTGTATAAAACTCCATGTGGTTTACATAGTGGGTCATCCAACTCACAAAACTCTTTTATTACCTCAAAAAAAATTATCTATCTCTATAGGAAGATCAAATCATGTTAAGATTCATATATTATTGAAACCTGTAATAAAATATGATGATTATCGACTATGGATAACTCAAATTCATACTTTGAATGTTTAATTATTATTTCACTTCAAGTACTATATATATATTACATGAAATACTGATTAATTATAAATTTTAAATTGTGTAAAATAATGCATTTTAAACATTATTAAAATTATTTAAAAAACTAAAAATCCATATGAAAACATGTTATAAGGCATGCCCTAAGTGGTACATGGTGTGTGATTCTTCCAAGAGGACATGTTCACGTGCTTTTCACAGAGCATGTCTCATGTATAAAGTGAATGGAGTGTTATCCTAGTACATAATGTGTAGTTTAGTTTCCAAATATTTCATATGATTCAATATTACGTATAAAAATTCAACATAAAAATAGTCTAACATAGAATGGGATACCCGATGTGTACCATTTATGTACATACCATGTGGTTCATGATGTGTATATTGGGAATGTACATGGGGTATTTGATGAGAAACTCATCTTAGTGATACATGATGTGTGAACCATTGTCACTCAAATTTTGATCATAAAAAATGTGTGGCTAATGAATCTAAGTAAAATGATGAGTCACAAAGTGATATTTATGGGGGTAAAATTTCATGTAACATTCATTTCACATGAAAAATTAAAAGTTGGTTTCATATATAGTATGTGTCTTGGTACTACTCACAATGTAGTTATGAATCCCTATAAACTAAAAATATATTTTTATTGTTGAAAAAAACACATCCACTTTTACCTTTTATCATGCATCTAACATTCACCAAACATGTCACCTATGAAATCAACATTGCACCTCCATGAGGTGATTTTTTTGAATCATTCACTACTCTTATTCACTCATCAATAGTTTTTGGTGTTCATCATGAATCGATCATAATACTAATAGAATAAAAAAATTAAAAACAATAATCATATTCATAATAAATAGTATCATTAGAAAATAAAACCATAAAATGTTCTCAAATTAATATCCTAAATAAATGTGTTTGTTCATCAACACATTTATCTTATTTAATCAAATAATCAAACTCATATGGTTGAAGAAGAAATGTTTCTGAGGTATAAAAAAATTTACTTCACATGATTTTGAAAAAAAACAAATTCAATTGTTCAATAAAATATCTATTTATAAATGTTCATTCCGTTATCATATACACTATTACCTTATTATCCAAAAAAATTATTTATAAAATAATTCAACCAACACAACATAATTAATTTAATTTATAGAAAAAATTTATTTTAGAAACATGATAAAATATTCAGTTCAATGATTAATAATATATTTCTATCCATTTTCCTCTTGAATAATCAAAATATCATCACCTCTATAACATTATTCACATTCATCATTGGGAAAAACACTTGAAAATAAATAGTTTTTAGGAAGAAGAAAAACATATTTGATCATCAAAAAACTATTAAAAAATATTTTTAACAAATAATTTCACATTAAAATAATCTAAAAATTAATTAAATAATAAAATCCTCTTTCTAGTAGTATTTAATAATTTACATTAAACAAGTCATAATATTATAAAAATTTATTAATAAACAACTCTCTAAATTTACTATACAAAATATAATAAATATATAAATATTGTAAAAATATGCTATATTTTATTATAAAACCATTAACATTAAATTCAAGGCAACCCTTATCATGAAATATCGAGGGTCAAACCGTAAGAAGAGAAATAAGTCATAAAAATAATTCTACATTTCTTGCCTCATTAAGGATAAAAATCGGTTCTTCAATACATCTTTATTCATCTTCCTTTTTCATTATATTATTGTGAGGTCATCATCGATATGTGACTTCTTTGTTCATTGTTTTTACCTCTATCAGGGTGAACATGAAAAAAATAGGCTCATGTTATTCATTATGAGTAAGAAGAGAGATATGTGGATATTTCTCTAAGGGAAGTATTCTTCCAACCGTGAAAAGGGATAGGGATTTGATTCTCCAAATGGTGGAAGAATCCCTCAATTATCAGGTTCTATAATTATACCATTAAACGTAAGTGTACCACATATTAAATATGGTTTAACTTCTTTAATAAATCCATTGAATTATGGGGAGTGTACTCTTCTAAAATGACATTCTTTAGAATTTTATAATTCCACTTATTCGCCACTAGGCCATGTGTATTCTATGTCATTGTGATGTGGCCATGCCAACACCAACACACTATATAAAAGCAATGAATTATTTTTATTTTGAAATACATTGGTTTAATATAAGAACCAAAAATTCTAGGTCCATGGTTCATCATCGGAGAACATAATTTATACAAGTCATGTACAAAACACCTTATTCTAGACACAACCATGATGTTTAAATTTTCATCTAATATTTCATTTATGAGATATAAATATTATTTCTCCCTGAACCAATACTGGTTTATTAATAAATATTAATTATATTAACTGAAAGTAGCTCGAAACAGTACTAACATTTAACCCAAGGGTATACACAATGTTATGAGATGAAAATAAAAAAAATATGAGGTCATTTTCTATGGTGAAATTTTCAAACTGACCTTTTGGGACCCGAGACTCCAAAACATGAAAATGAGATAAATCTAAACCATGTAAAAATATGGGTCATACATCCTCCTCACCATTAAAACTTTTCATCCTAATAAAGTAGAAAACTCAAGTTGATAAGCTATATTTCTCACAAAATAACCTCATGTTGAAGAAAATCCATAGTTTCATGCATATAATATATCTCTGGTGGTCCATATTGTAAGAAAACATGGATACAAAAATATAATGAAGGAACATACTCTTCTAATTCATACATATATAACTTTATTCGTTGAGATATCGTTGCACACAATCACTATCATCGTAATTTTACTCCAAATCATTTCATTAATTGAAGAACAATCTCACATTATGTGAGTCTCGCCAAGCCTCAACCACCAATCACCATTTCCTCAAAAAAGGAATCACCTTTTCCTCAATCATATGGAATCAAACTACATGTAATGAAATGAAACCATGAACCATTGAAATCCATTTGAGGTTATTTTTCATTGATAATACCTCTGAGGGAGTGTTACATTTCCCACCTTTAACATTATCCTAGATAACTATTACATGGAAAAAATATATCTACACCGAATATCCCAACTGAAATCATCAAACAGATTCCATACTGACTCCCAAATAGTAGCTTAGTATAATTTTCCCTAGGGTCTCAGTTTTCATTTCATCATAGCTATCCAATAAGGCATGTGTTAAAAAGATATGAGGACATAGAAAAGGTAAAACATATCCTTTTTTCATCATAAGATAAAACAACACATATTTATTTCCAATCCCAAGTAATCTCACTCTAATCTCCAAAATAACATTATTATTTCATTGTTTCTCTATTGAATAATATAATTATAATCACTTTAGAAAAAATTCCAACTATCTCAAGATTCCCAATAAATTGATTCTACTCATCAGTGACCCATTACACAACAATATAAATTGGATGGTCTAAACTACTTATATAACTCTACTCTATCATCTCTAACCCTAGGTTAACACTTACTAACTCAACTGACTAAACTGAAGAACACTATATTTATAGCAATATAATTATGGGTTTTTCATACCTTAGTCCCCCATTGAGGGATAACCATGGGTTACCCTTCCAAAATACCACCTAAAATCATTCAAAGTCACAAAATATTAATCCTATGATACACATTTTTATAAAATAATCCAAAATTATATCTTTATGGTTATTCGAATAAAACAACTAGAGGCTTAGTTTAACTCACTATATCTAGGAGGGTATCACTCACCACTAAGGTCATCATCACCACATCTTATTGACTATATATTACCTCTAAATACTAAAAATATCTATTTTATCCTTAACAATGGTGATAACAATGGGTATCATCAGTAACATTATGTAAAACCATGAATGAACTCTTCCTCTATCAAGGTAAAATTTACTTCATCATGTGTGTGTATCATATAGTTATCATTATGGAGATGATCAATATAAAATGGGTCAAGGAAAGAGTTCTGTAAGAATATTTATCCCCAAGAAAAACAATGTGGGATTAATAGTTTGTGTATATGTGGATAATAAAAAAGGTCTATAAGGATAGGATATAAATAATACCTCATACCACACTCTAAGTCATCTAATATTAGTCATCCATTAATTGAATCAATTCAAAGCTCCAACAACCTTCTCTCTACATTCTATAAGAATCTATTTGAGGGTGTATTAAAATGAGTGGATCGATGAGTATTCCAACACTAACTACACATGCACTACCCAAAATGCAATCTAAATCGCTTTTATAGTAGTTTACTATATCCACAATTATAGGGTCCCTAGTATCATAATTAGCTAAAACATAAATACTTTTCAATGTTTCAAACCCCTGAGTCCATTTTTGAGTAAAACATGAATAATTTGTTGGTTTTTATTCTTAACATTCTTTTTTGGGTCTTTCCATTTGAAAAACATTGAAGAATGGGGGATAGTTCGTGTTTTAAAATTAGTGCCTAGTTTTTAATAACTCTAAGAAATAATATATAAAATAAACTATATTTTCTTAAAAATGTAATTTAAATGATTAGATCATGGGTTTCTTAACCATAAGGAAAAATCTTGAATCTACCTCGGTGTTTCTAGTGCCTCAGGAATTCTTGGCACACAATTTTGTAAATAATATTATCAAAATTTGAATCCTTCCTATAAATGTAAAAATATGATTTTATTAAAATATACCTAGTCATTTTAAAATCCCCAATTACCTCATTTATCTCCCCACTTTTTACTCATGGACCTTTGTCCATTAAGATCTCCCCCTCTTCTTAAAGTGATTATAAGTGGTATTTTTCTCAGATTCATCATTGAAAAGACTTTGTATGTGATTCATTTCATATTTTTTGGTTCATTCATCTCCTTTAGATGACTTTCCTTTTTTTATAATTCCTTAGTGCCCTAGGGTTTTTTTGGATGATTCAAATGGTATATGTTTTTGTTTTTATACCTTTATATTTATTCTTTAGGTTACCTATTATCTCTTTAAGTGGATTGTCACCATCAATAAGTGGTTTAGGATGATAAAGGTATGTGGTTTCATAATTTGACACTATTTTAGGAACCTTATATTCTTAATTATTTTCAAATGATGTTCTTAATTGTTTTAATTAATGTTTTATAATCCTTTAAATATGTTATTTTTTATAAATGTTTGTAAATTGTTTCATTTTGGTGTTGGAAATTAAAGTGTTTTGGAAGTCATGTTTATGCTTCATTTTGGGGAACGATTGTGTTTTTTTGATAAAATAGCCAATTAAAATGGCTTAATTGATAAATTGTAACTATTTAAAGTAGTAAAGAACATGGTAATCTAGGTACATAGCTGGTAGGAATTGAAAAGGAAAAAATAGGCATGACATTCTCCATGTAGTATTGAATTTGTGCTATAACACAAACTAAAAATTATAATGACATATATTGGGAGAGACTTATTAGTGGGACCCCATCCCGATATACCTTAATATTACTCACCATGGTAGAATAATGAATTTTAATATGATTGTTTTAATCATTGAGTTGTTTATTGTAACACCCATAGATTTTATGGTATGTTTATTCTCAAATAAATTCAATCTCTTCGATATCTTTGGATACATGCAACCCCAATTTTAAATGAACTGTAATATAGTATACCAATATAACCTAGAAATTAAATTGGTGGGTATTAATTGAAATATTTAATCATTAAAATTATATTATCTACTCATGTATGAAATAAATTCATTGGTTACCAATTAATTATAAATAAAAATGAAAAACATTTGAAAAAAAGGAAATATTGAACTTAAAATAGTTTTTGTGCATGAAACATGTTTTTTTAATAAATTAAATTATTCAATATTTTTGAAGTATTTTAATTGAATTTATATATTAAATATAAATTAAAAAATTATCATTCATATAAACTTTTTACAAAGCATGAGATATCAATAAATCTAGTTTTCTGTATAAAATAACATTTTTCTATAACGCATTATTGTTACATGTTGTGCACTTTTTTTAAATTAAAACTTAATAATTACAGAAAATTTATTTGAAATAATGAAATTTTTTTTAGATCATCATTTCAAAATTATCATAGAGTGAATTTTTTATAATTATTTTTAAAGATTCTTTTTATTAATGAATAGTGAAAAATTCAACTTTTTATTGAAAACCTCATCTTCATTTAAGGAATTGATAAAGTAAAATTTGGTTTTCAAATTGTTTTAAGAGTATTGTTAGTTAAATTATATTTTAATTAATCTAATTTAGGTCATTGTAATCAATTTTATATTCAATTTTGATATAAAATATTTTATTACTTAAGAAATCATTTCCCATGGAAAACTTTTTTTTTGACGTGTTTGTGGGTATAATTTTAAATTAAATTATACCAATTTTGTAAATTGAATCTATTAAAATGGATTAAAAATTAATAATTATAATAATTAATCATTTTTAATAAGTGCCACATAATTTTTTGTTATGATGAATTGTAAAAACTGTAAAAATTAATTAGTGTTGTTAAAGTTAAAACAGGCTTACAAGGGGTAAAACTAAAAGATAATGGTATTTTGTTCTTATTAAACTTTTAGAGATATATTTATGGATTTATTTATACCATAAACTATTTTAAATTCTAATAAAAGTTCATTTGGAAGATTTGTTTCTTGGTAATGACTATATTATTTTGTATTCTTTTTGGAAATATCCAAGTGGGTCCTCACCCCACTTATAAAAGGAAACCCCCACTCCTCTCATCTCCATACCTCAAAGGAATTTTTTATTTGGAAATATTTTTTAAAACAAATTCTGTGAACTCCCCCCCCCCCCCATGACCTATATTCCCTATTTTTATCATAAAATCATCCTAGGATGTGTTTAGGTATAAACCTAAAAAGGTTCTTCAAAGAAGAGGTGTAGTTCTTAACAATGTGTATTGGTTCTATTTCTTCCCCAAAGACCTTAAAATATTCCAAAACTACGATAAAATAATAAAAAAAATATATTAAATATAATTATATTTTATAATGTTAATTTAATAACATATATACATCCCATATTACATGAAACGATAAACGAAATCATTGATCGTGTGTACAACAGACTACCGCCTCACAAACCGATTTAATTAATTTTCCATCATCGACTATCAAATAAGTATAGAAGTATGGATTTAATGTATATATAATATATTTATGAAATAATCATAAATATAGTTTTATAATATCACATCTAACTTCTTACCATCCACTCCATTAAAAAATGATAACGGTGCTCGTGCGAACATGTGGACTACCACCTCCACAATATGATGCGATACATTTTTCATTTTCTTTTTACATGGATAGTAATAATTATAGATTTAAATAATATATAAAATTTATATGATATAATAATCATTTTATAAATTTTAATTAATATTTAACTTTTTCGTTCCTTCCATTGAAAAATGGCAACATCATTTATACGTATGTATTAAAAACTAAATCCGTTAATGGTGTAATTCATTTTTCAATCTCTATATTTAATGGATGAATATAAATATGTATAAAATGAATATAAATTCCATTTAAATGTTTTTTAATATTATTTATATGATTTAACCATGATAAAAGTATAAGTTATGATTCTACCGAACTGAAATATACATGAAAAATGAAGAAGTTATTACCTGTAATAATGATTTTAACAAAAAAATATTAATAAAATGGTTATAAACTATTATTATTAAATTATATTAGGTATGATATACATGATTATAGTTTTGTAATATATTTAAAATAAATATATCATTATTATATAAGTATTTCATACAGTGAAAAATGATGTTATAACTGAGGTAAGGGTTTTTCATCTCATATTGTCTTCTTTAAGACATATTATATGTTATATACCTATCTTATTTTATGAGGTTTATCCACTTACCCTTTGAATTTTAATATAATTAATATCCATTGTTCATGATTTTTAATGGTCTATTTTATTATATTCTTTCACATGTCTTGTGAATCAAAAGTTAGAAAAGTAGTAATGGTTTATTTCACAATCACATAATTATTTAGGATTGTTTATATTTAATTGTCTATTGAGGTAATTTTTAAATATTTATATCCTAATCCAAATATATTTTATTATATTATTATTATTTCTAAATATTAAAACTTTTCTATTAATTTTTTCTCTTTATATAGTCAACATACTAAATTAATGTTTTAATGAAAACCCAACTTCTTTTCCTACTCAACATAGAATATTTTTCTTCTATTTCCATGTTTCTTGAAAAAAAAATGAAGATTTTTTTTATTATTATACAATTATTTTCTAAATTAAATTTTACCCATGTATGGAGTGTTTAGAAATGGTTTAAAACCAATCTTCTTGTTGTTTTCCAAACAAGGTAATTTTTTCCTTTTTACTAAAAATATGAAAGGAATATTTGTTTTAACATACTCGACATAAATATAATTTTCTAACCATCATAACCACACACATATATGAATATTACTTTAAAAAAACTCAAGATTCCTTTAAAAGAAAACTTTTTCCTAATATTTTTGAAATTTTTAGTTTTTCTTATTGAAAAGTGTGTTTTTCTCAATAAATTTTATAGTGATAATTTTAAATTCTATTAATATATTTTAAAATTACTTTGTGAATATTATACATTAATGGGGATGTAGTATTCCATAAATTTCATCATATTAATCTGTATGGTTTATGATTATTTTTACTTGTTGGATAAATTATTAAAATTTTGTATGCTATTTTTTATAAATGAACATTTACGTTGATTAATTTTATACATTTTAATATGAGTAATTAATTAGAATTAGTAACTGATGAGTGAGACTCTCTATATCCCATTGATTCATTGGTGGGTATCATGAGAAAGAATGGCTTGGCAATTGGGCTAAGGACTTAGCCATTTATGTAATATTTCTTGGAACAAGGCCATTATGGTATGTTTATGATGTCCGAAATTATGGATTCCATCATTATGAGATTAGTTATTGATATCCATACAATTATTTGATTAGTTATGGTATCTATGGATATGTTTAGAGATCACATGATTATATATATGGTATTATATTACCATCATTTATTTCTTCCATATTATTATTTATGCTCAACTTGATGTTTAAATGGCATGTGTTTTTAGATATTTACCTTTCCCTATAGATTATGCCTTATTTATTCATGATCGATTATATTGTATGTCATGACCCGCCTTCACCAAAAGGAGGGAAGGGTCAGAAGATTGCTAGGCCCTTCCTTCTTTAAGTTGAAGGAGAGATAATGACCCCAGAAACCCGCCTTCAATAGGTCCCGGAGTGGCGACCAGCACCAAGGGTATGGAATCACACACTAAATGGAAGGCATTACCCTTTTTCTTTTAATAGGATCGAAAGATATGATATTTAATCCCACAACACCAAAACTAAAAGTGCAAGTACGACTGAAAGTAAACCATTCCCATATGCATGTTCAAAGGTAAAAGATACAAGTCACAAAACTCCAAAGGTGAAAAGATAACAAAAAAAGGAAAACAACAACAGCAACTGCCCCAAAGGTCCAAGCTATTACGGCTCCACACAATCCCTGAAGTCCTCCTGGAAACATGAAAGCACTTTTATATATGTAGGGTGAGCATACAAGTACACTCAGTAGGGAAAACCAAAGACTCTCATGCACAAATGAGGAGTCATACTAATGCACCATAGAAAAATAGATAACCAAACACCTAACAAGGTAAACTATCCACCCAAGCCTCACCAAGACACACTCCCCAAATAACACAAGTCAGGTAAAGTATAGTAATAGCACATCGATATTTGGGTACCTCATGCCACTTTCCCACTAGTTATTGAAGACATCCTACGCATCGAACCAATCCCTCCATTCTTACCGCAATCCCACTACCAAACTCCGCCTGCACACACCTGGGACATAACCACTATCCCACCCGCAGAAACCTGGTCCAAAACCACCACACACAACCATACCCGCAAACACATGGCTCAGAACAACTACTGCCACGCCCGAAGACACCTGGGCCTCATCTCGAAGACACTTGGGAAACAACCTGCCCGCAAAAACCTGGGCCAACCACCACAACTACCCTGGCCGAAGATTCTTGGGCTAATAATGGATTTCAAGCCATCACAGCCTGCCCGAAGATACTTGGGCTATCCGGGAAAGGGAGAATAAAAGAGCTAATAACCAGCCACTAATAGAAGTGTTGGGGAAAACACCCTCCCCCATTAAATGGGGGTGTTCGGCACTAAGTGCTCAACTTGGGTGGGGTGCAAATATGAAACATAAGAACTAAAATATATATGTATAAGTAACAAACAATCAACCCAACCTAGGGTTTCCAAAGCCAATCCAAGTACATGCACACTTGTCCCTATTCATAGGAAGCACACTGCTCACAGCCGAGTCACAACTCACCCCCAGAACCAATTCCCATTTAAGCTATTGTTTCTTCCATGTTCAAGTAATCTCATTTAAATAAAGTTCTGCACTACTGGGCAACTAACAACATAAGCACAAACCAAGGAAAAAAGTTACATCCAACAAAAATTTAACCATTCACACCCGGTTATCTTGCAAAGTCACAACAACAAAGGGATAAGTGAGATCCCTCAAAGTAATAGAACCAAATAAAACCCAGAGATACAACCCCATGTTCCCAAAATCTAGGAGCCAACGGTTTCTCAACAATAGAGGATCCCACCCCAATTTGTGATATAGGTAGAGTAATCACACAGCCTCAAATTCACAATCAGCGAAAGTATAACAACAGGGGATCCCATCCCCACCCGCATCGCCCCAGCAATCGGCCCGGAAAAGAAACAACCAAACGGCCACCACCAACACAAGGCAAGACCATGAAGGTATTTTTAGATTGAAAAGATTTAACACACTCCATGGTTTCAATTCCAATGTACTTTAACCGGGGTTATCACAGAAAAGGTTTGATCCTCGTGCTTTCAATTTATTTAACTGAGTATACTAAATTAACCAATTCCATGTTACGGTCATTTAAACATACAGGGGTACTGAGGCTCATTAGTGCGCATGGAAAGACCACCAACGGCCATGATTTTCTGTGAGCACAGGCCTGTACAATTCACAACACATAACAACATAAAAAAAGTATAGCAGAACATCGGTCACCCCCCCCCCTTCATTCTTTAATGGTCCGTTCATTATCATTATTACGTTAGGTTTCATCAATTTCCACAGAGAAAAAATCATTCCCACCCCACATGATACTCATAAGGAGAGACGAAGGATAAAATACCTACCTGATTGATCAAGGATCGACGTTAATTCCTCGCGTGGAAACTGGAAAACAGGAGTGACAAGAACTCCACGGAACCCGATCAAGGAAAACTTTGCAATAGGGGTATGGCTCGTCGGGAGGAAGGGTACTCCGAGAACAGGAGGATTTAGAAAAAAAAACCTAGAGAGAAGCCTTTGGATATAAAGGCTGAGATACAATATTCTAGGGACGGTTAAGATACGGAAAGAAAAACTCGAAACCGTGTAAGAAGCGGGGTCGTGGGTTGACCACGCGTCTGATACACCCCACACGCTGCTTAAAGGTCCTCACCTTTTGGGGCAGTTTCAACCGACTCACACCTCATCGTTTTTCATTTAAGTGGTACCTCACCGATCATTTAATTTAAATGGGAATTAATGGGCTTTAAAACAGGATTAAAGGGGTCAAAACATGGTTTAAAACCCAATTTGTGCAAAAAGGAGGCACTATTGGAAAACCCGTGGGGGTAGGAGAGAGCTACCGGTAGCCGAGAGATAGGGGTTGGCGACAGTTACCGGTAGCCGAGAGCTACCGATTGGCGATAGCTACCTGTAGCTGAGAGCTATCGGTATCCTAGAGAGGTGGTAGCCGAGAGCTACCGGTAGCCTAGAGCCACCGGTGGCCGAGAGCAACCGGTAGTCTAGGGATACCGGTACCCCAAGGTCACCGGTAGGCTAGGTCTACCGGTAGGATGAGGCTACCGGTAGGCCAAGGCTACCGCTTGGAGTCACCGAGAAGTTGGGATGGCCTTCCAGGACACCCAGAATACCTCAAATATCAGATATTTACCAAGTAATGGACCCCAAAAACCCGGGTCATTACATCATATACTTCACAAACTATTCTCGTCCCCGAGAATATAAGAACAACCCAGAAATGAGAAAAGTGGGGTCCAAACAACCACCCCTTAAAGATACTTCCCAGGGGAAAACCCCAGAGTTGTTTGAAAGCTGGAATAGAACCCTCCCCCTACATCCAAGAATACTCCCCCAAGAGTTATCAACCACAAACATTCACAACAAGCACAAGGATCATGTGTCCAACACATGAGTGAGGGAGTCCCCTCCTACATATTTGGATATTTTTGCTATTAGAGGCACTGACTCGCCCACACGGGTTTAATCGCATCCAAATTAATGTGTCCTGATTAGTAGTCAGATTTTCCCATCGTCACACATTCGTATACACACATAGAGAGAACATGGAACAGATCATAAAATAGATAAGAAAAATAAGAATTTCATATATTAAAGCACAAGGTACAATATCTCAAGGATCAGAACAAAAAAAACAAGGAATTCAAAACAGATCTGGGTATTGAACGCATAACTGGGCCTCCCGCTCCCATGTGCTCTCTTCCAGGCCACCATTCCTCCACAGCACACGAACCAAGGGGATGGTTCATCCATGAATCACTTTCTTCTTACGATCCTCGATCTTGTTTAGTCGTTCTATGAAGGTCGCATCATCTTCCACATCTGACCCTCTCTAATCGATGACGTGGGAGTCGTCCTATATATATCGATGATGCTGGGACACATGGAATACATCTTGTATCCTCAGTAGCGGCGGTGGTAGTGCTAGCTGATAGGCCACTTCACCGACCCTCTACAACACTTCGAAGGGTCCAATGAACTTGGGGGAAAGCTTACTTCCCCTGCCGAACCCCCGCTATCCACGCCGAGGGGAGACCTTCAAGAACATGTAGTCCCTGACCTCAAAATACAAGGGCCTCCTCCTACTATCAGCATATGACTTCTACTGGTCCTGGGCCACCTTCATCCTCTCTCTCGAATAAGTTGAACCTTCTCTATCATTCTCTGCACCACCTCAGGGCCAAGAACACCTGCTTCCCCAACCTCAGTCTAGCACACGGGTGAGCGACACGACCTTCCGTATAGGGCTTCGAATAGATCCATCCCAATGGTAGAGTGATGGATATTATTTTAGGTGAAATATACCATAGGAAAGTGTCTCACCCATGATCCCCGAAAGTCCAGAACGCATGCTCGGAGCATATCTTCTAGGTTCTGGATGGTGCGCTCTGTCTGCCCATTAGTCTGGGGGTGGAAAGTAGTGCTAAGGCGCAGCTGGGTTCCAAAAGCATGCTACAAACCCCCCTAGACTAGTGAGGTAAATCGTGAATCCCTATCCGACTATGGACCTTGGAACTCAATGCAACTGCACCACCTCGTCCACATACCCCCGTGCTAGAGCGTCCACTGCACTCGACTCACTCATCGCCAAAAAGTGAACTGACTTCATAAACTGGTCTACTTCTACACAGATGGCGTCGTATCCTCCTTGAACCTTGGGTAGACACATGACAAAATCCATTGACATGTCATCCCACATCCACTCGGGAAAATCTAAGGGTTGCAGCAAACCACCTGGAACACGGTGTTCAGCCTTCACCTGCTGACACACTAGGCACTTGGCCACAAACTCTGCCACTGCCCGCTTTACCCCGGGCCACCAAAACTATCCCCTCAGACCCTGGTACATCTTGGAAACTCTTGGATGCACCGCTAGGGGTGATTTGTGGAACTCGCCAAGTACCCTCTCGCGCATCGCCTCCGGAACGAACATTCTACCCTAGAAAAGCATCTGGTTCTGTCCATCCTCTGTCCATCCTTCTGGAGTATCGCGTTGGTTAACCCGGTCACGCATCACTTCACTCTCTGGGTCTCCCCCCTGAGACTCCTCCACCTGACGTAACAGAGAAGACTGTACTATCATCTGATACAGGAAACCTCTACCATTATCCATCCTCGCATTGAGGTGCAAGGTAGCCAAATCCTACATCGCCTTCCAAGTGTCTGCCAACTCTCGGACCGCATCCTTCTACGACCTCCTACTCAAAGCATCAGCCACTACATTCCCTTTTCCTAAAGTGTAGGAAATATAAAAGTTGTAATCTTGGAGGAACTCCATCCAACTTCTCTACCGTATGTTTAGGTCCTGCTGGGAGAATATATACCTCAATCTTTTGTGATCCGTGAAGACCACAAAGTGTTCTCCAATGAGGTAAGGCTACCACAACTTTAGTGAAAAAATTACCACTACAAGATCCAGATCGTGGGTGGCATAATTACGCTCATGAGGGAGTATCTTCCTAGACCCCTACGAGATCAACCCTTGTCGCTGCATCAACACACATCTGAGGCCTTGCCCTGAAGCATCACAAAACACCTCATATGATGCCCCTTCTTCTGGTAGTCTCAGCACTGGGGCACTAACCAACTTCTCCTTCAGATAGCTGAAGGCTGCCTCGTACTACTCACTCCACATGAAAATATGGTCATTCTTGGTCAAGGTTGTCAAAGGTGTCACAACTTGATAGAAGTTGGGTACGAACCTCCGGTAGTAACCTCCCAGCCTGAGGAAACTATGAACCTCTACCACATTATTTGGTGTTTCCCAAGAAACAACCGCCTCAACCTTTGATGGCCCCACCGCTACCCCGTTCTCGGACACTACGTGCCCAAGGAAGTGCACTTCTGGCATCCAGAACTTGCATTTCGACAACTTCCCATAGAGTTGGTGCTGTCGGAGGACCTCCAAAACTGTCCTCTGGTACTCAGTGTGGTCCTCCTCTGATCTTGAGTAGATCAGAATGCTGTCAATGAACATGACTACGAACCGATCCATATACTCCCGGAAGACAGAGTTCATAAGCCCCATGAACAGAGCCAGAGCGTTCGTAACGCCGAAAGTCATGACTATAAACTCGAATTGCCCATATATGCACCTAAAGGCTGTCTTCGAGATGTCTCCCTCATTTACCCTCTACTGGTGATACCCGGACTGCAGGTCGATCATCGAGAACCATCTTTCCCCTTTCAGCTGGTCAAAGAGATCATCTATCCTTGGAAGAGGGTAGCGATTCTTGAACGTTATCTGATTCGGCCTCCTGTAGTCTATGCACTGCCTTAGAATGCCATCTGCCTTCTTATCAAACAACATAAGAGCACCCCATAGTGACACACTCGGTCGAACAAAACCCTTCTTCATGAGATCGTCAATCTGAATCCGCAACTCACATAGCTCTGACGGTGCCATCCAGTAGGGTTCCATAGAAATCGGACGAGCACCAGGCTGCAAGTCTATCCCAAACTCAATATCATGTAGATGGGGTAGATTCGTCACCTCTTCAGGGAAGACGTCCATAAACTCACTGACGAACCCTGGTAAATCTACCATCTCAGTATCCACTGACTCTACTGATAGCTCGGCTAACAAGGAGATGAGGGGTTCCTCTCGCCTACTGCCCTTCTGGCCACTCTGCTCGCCAGTGAAAGTAACACGTCGGCTAGCCAAGTCTGAGAACACAACCCTTCCTCAGAAAAAGTCAATGATGGAAAACACAGAGAACAGCCAGTCGATTCCTTGGATGACATCGTATTGTTGTATCTGTAGCAGAAGTAGATCCTTGACTGGATGATGTGTCCCTATCATCAGTTCACATCCTCTACAAACATATAACAAGTTGGTCTGACCTCCGAATGGTGTGGTCAGCACCAGGGGCACTGGAAGTCTCTCGGCATCTAGACCCAGAGTATGGGCCAGAACGGGTGAAACAAAGGAGTGCGAAGCTCCAGTATCGAACAAGGCGTAAGAAAGGGTACTGAACAAACTGATCATACCTCGAACAACCTCCGGTACCGCTAGAACTGCTGCCTCTGCGACGTGAAACTGTCCATGCCCAGCTCCTCTGCCCCTCGGCTGTCAGCCACCTCCCTGACCACGCTCTGGTCGAGGTACCTGAGGAGAACCTTGAGGTTGGCCTCCCCCTGAAATGTCTGCCCTCGGAGGAGCGGGAGTTTGCTGCCCCTGCTACAACTACTAGAAGGGCCTAGTTGGAAGCTGCTGCTTAGGCTGGTGTTGGGCATGTCTACCACCGTCATACTGTACTCAGTCCAGGCACTGATTCTGGAGATGTCCATGGCTCCCATAGGCGAAGCACCTCGGTCCTGGGCCCGAAGGGAAAGGGAGAGGACCGAGGGACCGGAACTGGAACTGCTGCGGCCTGCTCCCTACTGGTTAGAACCTAGAGGGTCCTGATGCTAGAGGTCTGGTGCTGACGACCTTTCCCATTGACGAGCCTAGCTGAATCCCCTCTCGTGACACACCACCCAACATGTGAATCCTCTCCACCACCTTTGCCTTCTCCTGGACCTCCATGTATGTCGGCATGGTGAAGGGGGTAACAGCGTACTGGACGGAAGGTCGGAGCGCCTCCTCTAAACGTCTCTCCTAAGACTCCTCATCCTGAAAGAGGTCTAGAGCAAAGTGGAGGAGGTCCTTGAACTTGATACCCAGCTCCCTTACCAATATACTCCCCTACTAGAGGGAGAGTAGCTCCTACCTCTTCTCTGCCTTCATCGTAGAACAGAGGAATTCCGCCTGGAACTCCTTCTCCAAATCAGCCCATGCCACCTCGACCTCTCTCCTCTCCCCCAGGTAGAGCGTCCACCACTGACGCGCTTCTCCCCACATCTGGCTGACGGCCAGACGAACCCAGTACTCAGTTGGAGCCCAGATCAAGCTGAAGTCTATCACCAGCTCCTCTAGCCGACCCTCCGTCTTCATGTCAGAGGTGCTGCCCTCGTACTTCTAGAGGGTCTGTCACTGGAAGGCTCGAAGCGTCTTCTTCCACTGGTCGTCCTCCTCCTCTCGATCATCCCTCTGCTGATCAGCCATGTCAACCTCATGGGCCTCGATCGCCCGTACAACTCGTGGTCGTCTCCCTGGTGCCATAGATGCAAGGTAAACAAATAATTCCTAAGCCCAAGTAGTGCAGAATATTGTTCTTAAAACTCCTTAAACTTCTTATTTATTTCAAGTTCCCAAAACACCCCAAAAACCCGAGAACACAAGTCATTATGATGCATGTACCTTTCCTAGGGTCTCTACCCTGCAATCAGCGTGGCCTCACTTGGTCGTTCGGTAGCTCCTGAGTCCTTACATCAGATCACGGGGGGCCCTAAAATCTCGTGTTCTGGCTGGTCTTCCCTGGCCTAATTCACGCACCAAGGTCACCCAACACTGTTGCCCTGCCATCCCACGCAATCCAAACTGTGTCTAACTCCAGACTCCATCCTATCTCTCAACCCACCTCTAATAACATTTTATCATGACCTGCCTTCACCAAAAGGAGGGAAGGGTCTGCAGATTGCCATGCCCTTCCTTCTTTAAGTAGAAGGAGAGATTATGACTCCCGAAACCCGCCTTCAATAGGTCTCGGAGTAGCAACCATCACCAAGGGTATGGAATCACACACTAAATGGAAGGCATTACCCTTTTTCTTTTAATAAGATCGGGAGATAATATAATGAATCCCACAACACCAAAACTGAATGTGCAAGTACGGCTGAAAGTAAACCATTACCATATGCATGTTCAAAGGTAAAAAATACAAGTCACAAAACTCCAAAGGTGAAAAGATACCAGGAAAAGGAAAACAACAAAAACAACTGCCCAAAAGGTCCATGCTAGTACGGCTATGCTCAATCCCTAAAGTCCTCCTGGAAACCTGAAAGCAGTTTTATATACGTAGGGTGAGCATACAAGTACACTCAGTATGGAAAACCAAAGACTCTCGTGCACAAGTGAGGAGACATACTAATGCCCACTGGAAAAAGAGATAATCAAACACCTAACAAGGTAAACTATCCTCCCAAGCCTCACCAAGGCACACTCGAAAAATAGTGCAAGTCAAGTAAAGTATAGCAATAGCACATCGATATTTGGGTACCCCGTGACACTTTCCCAATGGTTATTGAAGACATCCTATGCATCGAACCAATCCTGCCATTCTTACTGCAGTCCTACTGCCAAACCCTGCCCGCACACACCTGGGACACAACCTCACTGCAGTTCCACTACAAAACCCCACCTGAACACACCTGGGCCATAACCACTATCCCACCCACAGAAACCTGGGCCACAACCACCACACACAACCACACCCGCAAACACATGGGTCAGAAAAACTACGGTCACGCCCAAAGACACCTGGGCCTCATCCTGAAGACACTTGGTAAACAACCTGCTTGTAAATATCTGGTCCAACCACCACAACTACCCTGCCCGAAGATTCTTGGGCTAATAATGGACTTCAGGCCATCACAACCTGCCTGAAGATACTTGGGCTATCTGGGAAAGGGAGCAGAAAGAAGCTAACAACCAGCCACTTCTAGAAGTGTTGGGAAAAACACCCTCCCCCAAGAAATGGGGGTGTTCGGAACTAAGTGCTCAACTTGGGTGGGGCGCAAATAGGAAACATAAGAACTTTAATTATATGTATAAGTAACAAACACTCAACCCAACCTAGGGTTTCCAAATCCAATCCATGTACAAGCACACTCGTCCATATTCATAGGAAGTACACTGCTCACAACCGAGTCACAACTCACCCCCAGAACCAATTCCCATTTAAGTTATTCTTGCTTCAATGTTCAAGTAATCTCATTTAAATAGAGTTCTGCACTACTGGGCAACTAACACCATAAGCACAAACCGAGGGAAAAAGTTACAGCCAAAAACAATTTAACCATTCACACATGGTTCTCTTACAAACTCACAACAACAAAGGGATAAGTGAGGTCCCTCGAAGTACTGGAACCAAAGAAAACCTCGAGATACAGCCCCATGATCCCAAAATCCATGAGCCAACGGTTTCCCAACAACAGAGGATCCCACCCCAATTCGTGATATAAGTAGAGTAATCACACTACATCAAATTCAAAATCAGCGAAATTATAACAACAGGGGATCCCATCCCCACCCGCATCGCCCCAGCAATCGGACCGCGAAAGAAACAACCAAACGGATTCCACCAACACAAGGCATGACCATGAAGGTATTTTCATATTTAAAAGATTTAACACACTACATGGTATCAATTCCATTGTACTTTAACCGGGGTTATCATAGAAAAGCATTGATCCTGGTGCTTTCAATTTATTTAACCGAGTATACGTAATTAAACAATTCCATGTTACGGTCATTTAAACATACAGGGGTACCGAGGTTAATTAGGACACAAGTAAAAACCACCAATGGACATGATTTTCAGTGAGAACAGGCCCGTAAAATTCACAACACATAACAACCTAAAAATATTATACCCAAACATCGACCACACCCCCCCCCCCTTCATTCTTTAAAGATACATTAATTATATTCATTACGTTAGGTTTCATCAATTTCCACAGAGACAAAAACATGCCCACCCCGCATGATACACAGAAGGAGAGATGAAGGATAAACTTCCTACCTGATTGATCAAAGATCGACATTAAGTCCTCGCATAGAAACTGGAAAACAGGAGTTGTAGGAACTCCACAGAACACGATCAAGGAAAACATCGCCATAGGGGTACGGCTCGTCGGGAGGAAAGGTACTCAGAGCACTGGATGATCGAGAAACAAAACCTAGGGAGAAGCCTTTGGTTATAAAGGATGAGATACAGAATTCCTGGGATAGTTAAGATAGGGAAAGAAAAACTCCAAACCGCGTAAGAAGTGAGATCGTGGGTTGACCACGCGGCTGAGACACCCCACACGCTACTTAAAGGTACCTGCCTTTCGGGGCAGTTTAAACTGACGCACACCTCATGGTTTTTCATTTAAGGGGTACCTCACCAATAATTTAATTTAAACGGGCATTAATGGGCTTTAAAACATGCTTAAAGGGGTCAAAACATGGTTTAAAAACCAATTTGCGCAAAAAGTAGGCGCTACAGGAAAACCCGTGGGGGTAGGCGAGAGCTACCGGTAGCGGAGAGCTACGGGTAGCCGAGAGTGACCGGTATCCAAGAGCCACCGGTAGCCGAGGGCCACCGGTAGCCGAGGGCCACCGGCAGCCGAGGGCCACCGGCAGGGCAGCCGAGGGCCACCGGCAGCCGAGGGCCACCGGCAGCCGAGGGCCACCGGCAGCCGAGGGCCACCGGCAGCCGAGGGCCACCGGCAGCCGAGGGCCACCGGCAGCCGAGGGCCACCGGCAGCCGAGGGCCACCGGTACCCCAAGTTCACCGGTAGGCTAGGTATACCGGTAGGACGAGGCTACCGATAGTCCAAGGATACCGCTAGGAGTCACCGAGATGCTGGGATGGCCTTCCAGGCCACCCATAACACCTCAAATACCATATTTTTACCAATTAATGGACCCTGAAAACCCGGGCCATTACATTGTATGCATACCCTTACTAAGAATATGATCTCACCTTGTTTACTCAAGGTTTTGAAAATGTATTATGATTGATTTATAGGGATATAATTAATAGAATATTGGTGTTCTCAAATAAAATACTATGTTGTATTTTATGTTTTCAATTGTAATGTGAGATTTAATTATGTATCTAGTTTTCCAAGACTACTAGACTATTTGATCCATTTGGATGCAATTAGTCATATATTATATCAATGTAAAAAATTAACCACTAGTTTAGGGATACTAGGGCCAGGGTCTTTACATTTGGTATAAAAGGAAGTTTAATAAAAACCTTGGGAACTAGATTTGGTAAAACATATATTAGAGAACATAACCATTTGACTGAATTTGAGAATATGTCTAAGTATAGGATGAAATACTAAAGTTTTTGTATGGTATATATTATGTTTATTTCATATAAATAAATCCTTGTTTATATACTACAAGTGGATGTGGCTCAGGCATAGTTGTACATAGGGGTAATAACTTCGAAAATGGAGCCTTGGGATTTAACTCGATTTTCACCTGGTGCACGATAATGGGTCTTGCTGAAGACCTAGTTAGAAACCACCAAGGGGTATACTTGGGGTAATTTAATTCATCGTACAAACCATCATGAATTATTTGAAAAAAAATTTAAAGCATTCTTTGGGAAACCATGTTTTTAATTCTGATATTAGTGATGCATAATTTTTTGGTATTTCTATAGTTTGGGAATTATAAATTATATTTCCTAATACTGTAATACAATCTAGTTTATGTATAAATACCCTGACTCAAGTATCCTAGAATTGTTTGTTACATTATTATCATTACATAGGACAGAATAAATCACAACCCCAATGACCGAATAGTTTAGTAGTATTGGGAAACTCAATATATATGGGAATTATACATTATATTTAAAAACATAAAATACAACATAGTATTTTTTATAGAACACCAATATTCACTTTAGAATATACCTTCATATAAATCATAAAACACTTCATAGAATCCTAGGGAAGGTAAACATGATAAATGAGTGGTCTATGATTCTGAATAAGGGTATGCATATATGAGAAGCTCACAAGGCATAAATAATGTGGCAATAATAAATAAAGACTAAGTAGTTCCATATAAATAATCACATGAGCTAGAAAATCATCCATGAAAAAAATCAAATAGTAACATGGAAATCAATCACAAAATTCATAACAGTGGAATGCATAATGTCATATATCTAAAACATATCATCTAAGCCTTAAAAAAATCTAAATATATCATCATGGCATTGTTCCGTAAGATATAAATAAATGGGCAGGGCCTCATCCAAAACCCAAGATAGTTTGCATCATGATACCCAATGATGCATCAAGGGGATATATTATTTCAGGCCCATAACTTACTAAGTCCGATGAATTCATCATATGAATAAATAATAGAGTTAAATAAATTGGCCTTAAAAACCAATGGCCACCAATATTGGAAGCACTATCATATTGAAATTCAAAAAAATTTCCTTGTCAAAATGATCATATCATACAAAGAAATATGATGGATGGTATAATTAGATATTATCCTCAGCATAATATTCAATATAGTATATTGAAATAGATTAAGATTATTTAAATTGTTTATAGGAAAGATTCATCAAGAAAATACCCTTTCAGCTTTGGAAATAACTTTTTAAAATCTAAAAAGTGCACAATTAAAAATGATGTCATTTTAATTTAAAATAAAATTAAAAATTTATAAAATAATATTAAAATAATTGAGGCTTAATGATGGTGTGAAATTAATTTCATCTCATATAAGTTAAAAAAACATTCCTTTCACACTTTGGTAAGAAAAGGAAAAAATTACCTCATTTAGAAAATGATAGGAAGATCCTTTTAATTTTTTTGTAAAAAGTAAATCGAGGATAAAAATAAATTTAAAAAATAATTGGGTAATAGTAGAAAAATTTAAATCATTTTTAGAAATTATGGACATGGAAGATAAATATTTTTCAACAGAGACTCAAAAATAAACAATCTTGAATAATGATAAGATTATCAAATAAACCTTTACCTCATGTTCGGTTTCCTTTTTATGTGTTAGAAACTCCTTTATAATAAATATATATTTTTTATAAATATATTATAGAAAAATAATAATGTATACCATACCATATATGATTTAATTATAATATTTTATCACCCATTTATTATCAATTCATTGTTAAAATTATTATTTCAAGTGTTAACTACTTCGGTTTTCATGTATTATTTTATTTAGCAGTTTCATTCCTTGTAATTTGATGAAGGTTCCATAATATTCATAATGTTAATAATGATATAAATATAATATATATTCATTATATAAATATTTTTTAATCTATAAATGTCAAATATAGAAAATCAATTATATCATTCATTGATATGGTAGGTCGTATGTTCGCATGAACAATGTTTTCACTTTTCAATGGATAGAACTAAAGATAGGTAAATAAAATTTCGTATTTCTAGAAACATTATTATATAATATATTTCATATAAATTTATTAAATTTATCTTTATTACCCCCAGGTAAAATAAAATGAAAAAATAATCATGTTTCTTCATGGAGGTGGTAGTCCACACGTACGCAAGAGTGACGTTATTGTCTCCGAACAGATAGAAAAGTAAGAAGGTAGATGTTATATTTTCATTTAAGAATTATAATTATGTCATAATTATCATATATACTTATTATTTCCATATTTATAACCATCTAAGTAAAGTAGTGATGAAAAACGAATTACACTCCTATGTGGAGATGGTAAGTCGTACGTACGCATGAGTGATGTTTTCAAATTTTGTATAATGGAAAAGGGGTGGAATATGGTTGTACCATAATTATAATATCATATTAGTATATTTATGATAGTTTATTTATTAATTAAGGATTATTAAAACACTTTAATAGGAAGTCAAATCATACATAAACATGAAAGAGTTAGTCAAGATGATTACCTCTTATTCGGAGGATTCCATTTAGATCTCTTTTCAAGGGACCAATGTATTCTATTTTGGAAGGTCAAAAACCTCAAAAACTTGTATAATGAGTATAATAAGAGTAATGGGTTTATTTTTTTCAAGTTAGATAAATCAAAGTTGTTTAAATAAGTAATAGAGTAGGCATCCATTTATAATTGACGTGAGAGAAACTTTTGGAATTTATTAAAATATTGAATTAATATAAATTATTTATCATGAAAAATGAAAACAAATTGAGATAATTAAAATTCATTGTTTTTATAGTCAAAATACATTCATCTAATAAAATTTGGAAATGTTTTTGATATTTTTTCACACTTATCATTTAGTTTTACCCCCATTATACATTTTGATAGTTACCATACTATTTAATTTTTTACCCTCTAAGGGAAAATGATGTTACTATAAAATGATAAAATACCTATAAGTGGAACATGAAGATGTTATTAACTATATAAAATCTATTTATCTGAATATAAGATTTTAATTAAATTTATATAATTTAATAAAATATTAATTTCATAAATATCAATAATGTCAATTTTAGAACTATTCATCTTGTTTGACACCAATAACATCTATAAAACAAATTAATTCAAATAAAATGAAATGAAACCTATCTAATATTTCATTTTTATTTATAAATATCATGGTACACACTAATTATTTCAAATTACACCACTTTTAATTATTTTAATATCATTTATTTTATATTTTCATTAAATTAAAATTAATCTGTTAGTGGTGTGTAAGCATTTAAGTTAATTATTTATTCACAAAAAATAAAAAATAAATTACCGTGTTAAATATAAATAAATTTTATTTAAAAATATTATCTATAACTAATTATATAATTTAGTTATATCTATATTTAAAATACTATAGTTATTAAAAACCATAGTGTGGCATTTCTTACTTTTCTTCACATAAAATATTATAAAGGTAATAATATCATCCAAATAAACAAAGTACATATAACTGATTATATGATTTTTATGGATGAAATAAACTCATTCAATAAAATTATATAAAGTGTTAGAGAAATATTATATTCCTAATCATATTATTTTTGGCCATTAATTATCTGATTCACCCTTCACCAGTGTAAAAAAAATCACTAAAGTTACTATTAATATTGAACAAAAATAAAATGGTCCTATTTATTAAATTTGGACCTAATGATTTAAAATATTGGATCCATTTTTTAATATTCAATTTTAATAAGAGGAATAAATTAATTTAAGATTTAAATTCAAAACTCATTGCAAATCAGTTTTTCAGAAAAAATTTGTTTTAAGTATGAAAGTGTTTTTATACCAAATTCATACATAAAAGTTGTTATAATGAACTGAATTGGATTATTAGTAATATAAAATAACTAACTTTACATTTAAAATATTTTAAAATAAAATATTTCTTTTAAAATTCTTTAAATAAAAATACAGTTTTCAATAAAAAGTAGTGTTTTTCAATTTTCACTGACAAATCAATAATTTCAAGGAAAATGCCAAAAATTAAAACTAGGAAACCTTTGATATTATGATTTCAAAAATTATGTTCATTTTATTAAATAATTTTTATAAAAATGTAATGTAAATTTCATTATTTTCTTATATAAAACATTTTTGATGAAAACTTATAAATTGACTTTACTAAAATTTGGGTCTTTATTTCCTTAGCATTAATCAATAAATTTGTATTAATTAATAACATTATATATAATACATAATATGTTTAATACTATTCAAAATCACTAATTTAACACTATTTTATAATGGTTATGTTAAAATATAAATATTTTAATAGTGTATTATGCTTCGTTTAAGCTCGGTGTTATGTATTTCATATGTTATCAAACATAACATTATTTCAAAATATTAGGGTTTTGTGCACTATAAGATAACAAAAAAAAAATAAATTTATTTAAAATAAATCATATATTAAAATCATGGGGTTTTACATTCTTCCCTCCTTAAAAAAATTCATCCTTGAAATTTCTTGAATGTCACCTCATAAATAGATTTGGGTAGTTTTTTATCATAATGTCTTTAGGTTCCAACATCACCTATTCTATATTATGATTTATCCAAAGTACCATTACAATATAAGCCATTTGATTCATTCAAAAATAATATCTAGTGTCAATAATCTCGATAGAAACTTCACAGTAAGATATATTAGTTTCCAACTCTATTTATTCATAGGTGAGCACACGCATTAGGTTTGGTATATACATTCTTAACAATGATATGTAGAACACAATATAAACTTTAGAGATGATTTTTGTAATTTTAAAATAGTATTTCATATCACCAATTATTTCTAGAATTTTTAATGTTCTAATGTACCTAGGGATGATTTTTCCTTTTTACAGAATCTTATCACCCTCATCTATATATATACCTTCAAGAAAACATGATATCCCACTTGAAATTTCAAATATTTCCTTCATCTATTAGAATAGATCTCTTTTCTAATTTGAGTTTTCTAATATTGTTTTGAATATTCATTACCTTTTCTATTGTTTCCCCTAAAAATTCTAGGCCTACAATATTCCTTTCATTATCTTCATCCAAATTAGATGGAATACAACATGTATTTCTATATAATGATTCATAAATATCCATTTGAATAGATGAATGGAAACTATTATTGTATAAAATTTCTAAAAAAGGTAAATATTGATCCTATATACCTTGAAATTCATGTTATTACTACGTCAAAATATATTCTAAGGTTTTGGTAGTCCTTTAGAATTTACCATCAATTGGATTATGATAAGTTGTGCTCAAAATAATCTAAGGATCAAGAAGCTTCTAAAAACTTTTCCATAATTTAGATTTCAACCATGGATCATGATTAAAAACAATTGAAATAAGTTCAACATGATGTATTACTACTTCATTAGTATAGATTCATGAAATGTGATCTATATACAAATCTTATCTTATAGTGATGAAATTTATATATTTGTTAATTCAATCAATAATAACCCAGTTCACATCATTATTTCTACAATGCTTTGGTAATCCAATGAAAAAGTCCATAGTAACGTCATCCCAATTCAATGTATGAATATGAATAGATTTCATTAATCCTCTAGGATGTAGTATTTTATCCTTCTCTTATGGAAAACCCAAACATCTTAACACATAATAAATAATTTTACATTCAAATTATCCCACCAAAAATGTTCCTTCAAATCTCTATACATCGTGGTGCTGCCAGTGTTTATAGAGAAATTTGATTTATATGAATCATTCATCATTTATCTTTTTAGATTAAGTGTACTTGTAACATATAGTCTCTTTAAAAATTATAGATAACAACCTTCGTATATGAGGTCTTCCAATTTTCTATCATTTATGACATTAATTTTATTTTCAAAATTCTCATCATCAATATATGAAATTTTTATCTTTTCGAATAAAGATGGTCTTGTGGTCATTTTTAAAAGGATTTATTTTTCTCCTTTATTAATAATTCTTATATCAATCTTCACTCAATCCATGAAGATATTATCCTCATCAATCTTTATTTTGGCTATAAATCCATGATCTTTCCTATACAATGCATCCACTACCTTATATTCCTTCCTTGCGAGGTAGTGTATTATGAAATCATAATCCTTGAGTAGTTCAATACGTCACCATTATCTCATGTTTTTCTATTTCTATGAGAATATATATTTTAGATTCTTATGATCTATGAATATCAAACATCTTTCACTATAAAGATAGCGACTCCATATATTCAAAGTAAATATTGTAACTACTAACTCCTGATCATGAGTGAAATAGTTAAATTTATAATTATTTTATGATTTAGATGAATAAGGAATAAATTTATCTTTTTGTGTATATACATAACCAAGTACCTTCTTTGAAGCAATACTATATATCACAAATCCACCATTTCAGGATGGTAGAATCTAGATCAGATAATTCATCAATACCTTTATCAATTATTAAAAACATTCTTCATATTACTTTATCCAAATGAACTTAACCCCTTTATGAGTAATCTTGGATAATAAGTTATTCAATCATGAATTATTTTTGAAATACTTGTTAAAAGTAACCTTACAAACAAATGAAAATCCATACCTTGTTTATGTTCATTGGTGTATGGCAGTATTGGAATGACTGTTTATTCAGAGGATAAACTAATATTCCTTGGAGAAAATACGGATAAGAAAAGAAACTTTATGAAGACAGAATTCACGCTTTCTAAATTTTACATATAACACTTTTATACTAAGAGTCTAAATAATAATTAAAAAGTGATTTTAATAGTCCTCATAGATCATTGAGTACATTGGGATATCATCAATTGTGAGTGAATAAGAAGGATATTATTTTTAAATACCCTAATTCTAGTAGCCCAAAATTGGTGATTACTTTATCATCATGGAATAAGATATAATAAATCACATCCAAAAGGACTGAATTGTTAAGATGTAATTGAAAACTAGATACATACTGGAATTATACATTATATTTGTAAACATAAATTACAAAATAATATTTTCTTTGAGGGAAAAAATTTGTTCACTTTATCGTATCCCTTTATATCATTCATAAAAAAAATCTTACCATCTTGGGGAAAGGAAACATAATAAATGGGTGACCTTAGATGCTCAGTAAGGGATTCCATATAAGAGAAGATAAATGGAATGAATAATTTGGAAATAATAAATTATAATCATGTAATGACATATAAATAATAACATGAACTAGAAACTAATCCATGGATAGAAAATAAAAAATGGACATAAATAACTAAATTTATAATGATGGAATGAATAATTTTTTACATCTAAAACATACCCTTGAGGCCTTGACCAAGACAACGTAAAATACCACCAAGGTCTTGTTCCATGACATCTGAATAAATGGGTAAGGCCTCATCCAAAACCCAGGATTGTTTGTCTCGTGAGACCTACTAATGCATCAAGGGGATGTAGTGGGACCAACTCATCACTTAATACATCCAATTCATTCAATATTTGAAGAAATAATATTACTGAATTGACATGAGTTAAAAATTAGTAATTGTCCTTATTGTAAGAACTATCATAAGGAATGAAAATACTTTCCCCTAGTTAAAATGATTACTAAATATTAGAATAAATATAGTGGATAACATCATTAGAGTATATCCTAAACATAATATTAAACAAAGGATGATTTCATAGATGAATATTATTTAAAAATTTCATAGGAAAAAAATATTTGGGGAAAATACTCTTTCTATGTTAAAATCAATTTTTATAATCTAAAAACTATATACCTAATAAAGAATTCATTTCATTGAAACTAAACATGAAAAGTTATGAATAAATCTTAAAATAATTGAGTCTTTGTGATAGAGGTAAATCTCATTCATTTTTTATATGTAAAAAAATCCTTTAACACTTTTTTAAGAAAAGTGAAAAAGTACTTAATTCAGAAAATGATAAGAAGAATATTTTAAAAAAATTTAGGAAAATTGAAAAAAAGAGAGTAAAAATGACTTTAAGAAATAATTATAGAATTTTAAATACATTTTTGGAAACATTTTTAGAAAACATGGATATGGAAGAGAAATATTCCTCACATGAGACCTAAAAATAAGAAATCCCGAATAATGATTATATTGTGAAATAAACCATTACATCATGTTTGATTTACATTATATTTTTTTGAAAGTCCATTGTAATAAATATAGTTTTTTATAAATATATTATAGATCCATAATCATATATATATATATATATTACCATATGTGATTTACTTATAATATTTTCTAACCATTTTATTATCAATTAATTATTAAAATCACGAGTTCATGTGGTAACTGCTTCATTTTTCATGTATGATTTGGTTTGATAGTTTCTGTCCTTGTACATTGATCAAGGTTACATAATATTCAGAATATTAATAATGATAAAAATGAAAATCATATTTATTTTATACATATTTATAGTAATATCTTAAAGATAAAGATATAAAATGAATTGCGTTGTTCCTGAGGACGGTAGGTCGTATGTATGCATAAATGCTATTTTCACCATTCAATGGATGGGACAAAAGAAAGGTAAATAATATTTTACCTTTTTATAATTATTATTATACCATATATGTTATATATATTTATTAAATCTATCCTTGTTACAATCCAAGTAAAATATAAATGAAAAAATAGCATTTCTTCATGGTGGTGGTAGTCCACACATACTCACGAGCGAAGTCATCGTTACCCAGTAGAATGGAAAGTAAGAAGGTAGATATGATATTATAATTATATATGAATAATTATTCCATAAATATCATATATACTCATTAATTTTATATTTAAAACCATCCAAGTAAATTTGAGATGAAAAATGAATTATGTCATTATGTATAAATGGTAAGTTGTACATAAGCACAAGTGATGTTTTTTATTTTAGTAGAATGTAAAAGAGATGGAATAAAGTTATAAAATAATAATAATAACATATTATTATATTTATTATTCTTGAATTATTATTTTCGGATTATTAAAACACATTAAGAGTAAGTTAAATAATAAATAAACATGGAAGAGTCGGTGAAGATGATTACCTATTCTTCGATGGACTCCCTTTATATATCTTCTTAAGGGACCTAGGGTTGGTATCTTAGAAGAGATATAAACTAAATAAATTATATAGAAATTTTTATAAGAGTAATTTTTAGGGTTTTATCAATCCACGTGGCTTAATGTGGGGTAAATAAGTATTGGTGGGTGTTCCCATTTTTAATTGAGGTGAGGGTCACTTTTTGGAATTTATTAAAATATTAAATTAATATAAATTATTTATCATGTCCAAATGGAACTAAAATAATATATTTATAATATAATTAGAGTATAAGTCTAAAAAATTTCTTATAATTAATTTTTTTCATGTTTTGGATTTTTTATCATCCTAATCTTTTAGTTTTACCCTCCCCCCATTGACTATTTTGACAATTATCATACTATTAAATATCAATACCCTCTAGGGGTCAAAAATGTTATGATAAAATAAACATTGACCCATAAATGGACAATGGAATATTTAATTAACTTTTTACCATTCAATTGTCTGAATATAATATTTTTATGAATTTTAAATCATATAATAAAATATTATTTTCATAAATGTCAATAATTTCAATTTTAAAACTATTCATTTAGTTAGACTTTAATAACATTAAAAAAATTGAATCAATTAAATTGAATAAATACATTTCCAAAATTTTATTTTTATCAATAAATTTATTGGTTCAATTTAATTATTTCAAATTATACCACTTTTAATGATTTTAATATCATTTATATTGCTTTCTCATTAATTAAATAATTATTGTGTCTAGGTTGTGTAAGAATTAAAAGTAATTATTTCATAAAAACATAAATATAAATTTTTATGATTAATATAATAATTTTTATTTTAAAATAGTATTTTTAACCAAAAATATCTTTCATTTATACCAATATTAAAAATACAATTTTTATCAAAAATAAGACTCTGACAATTTTTACTTTTTTACATAAATAATTATAAAGGTCATTATCTCATCCAAATGAAAAAACGACACATAACCTAATATTGGGTTATTATGGGGGAAATGGACTCATAAAATAAAATTAAGGAATGTTTTATGGCCATTTTATTGTCACTATTATATTTTTTAACCATTAATTACATGATTTACCCTTTACCGTATTAACAAAAATTATTAAAGTTACTATTTAAATTGACCAAATTTTAAAAAAAATTATTTAATAAATTAGGAACTCATAATTAAAAATATTGGATCCATTATTTAATATCCAATTTCAATAATAGATAAAAATTAATTTAAGTTTAATATGCAAAACCAAAATGAAAAATATTTTTTCAGAAAAAGGGATTTTATGTACAAAAATATTTTTAACCAAAATTCATCCATAAATTTGATTAAAATGAGATTATTTATATTATTAATAATATAATATTACTAATTTTGATATTAAACCATTTTAAAACAGAATGGTACTTTTTAAATCTTTACAAAAATTCAGTTTTCAATAAAAATAAATATTTTTTCACTATTCACTAGAAAATCATTTTTTCAGAGAAAATACCAAAAATTCACAGTAATATTTTTTTTTGGATTTTATCAAAAATAAATTTCATTTTATAAAATACATTTTATAAAATTTGACAAAAATAATAATTACATTATTTTCCCATAAAAATAATTTTTGAAAAAAACGTATAAAATGACAAACAGAATTCAAGTATTAATAAACATAATTAATAAATAAATTTAAATTGATTAATACCATTATATAAATTTCATAATTTTGTTAATCAAATTTACACCATCCAATTTAATACCTATTTTATAATGGTCATGTTAAAATAATAATATTTTAATTGTGTATCATGGTTCATTTAAGCTAAGTGTTGTGTGTTGGATATGCTATCAAACATAGAATTATTTTAAAATATTAGGGTTTTTTGAACCTAAATAAATTTGAGAAATAAAACTTAATAAAAAAATAAACACACTGTAAAATATTTTGTTGTTGCATTCTTCCATCCTTCAAAAAAATTCACCCTCAAAATTTCCATAATGTCACCTAATGAATAAATTTGGGTATTTCTTTTTCCTAATTTCTTTTGGATCCCATGACACATCTTCTATCATATGATTTAACCTAGGTATCTTTATTATATGAGTTATTTTATTCCTCAAAACTTTTTCAATAATTTCTAGAATTTGTATAGGCTCTTCGTAGTAAGATTGATCAAATTCCAATTCTATTTCTTTATAGGTGAGAGCATGCATTGGGTCAGGCATATACTTCCTTAATAATGATATATGGAACACATAATGTACCTTATATAGGATAGATGTAATTACCAAATGGTATTCCATATATCTAATTATTTTAATAATTTAAAAAGGTTTTATGTACATGTGGCTCAGTTTTTCTTTCCGACCGAGTCTTATAACACCCTTAAATAGAGATACCCGCAAGAAAATGTAGTCTCCCAATTAAAATTTAAAATGTTTCCTTCACTTCTTAGTATAGATATTTTTTTTATTTTTAGCTGATATAATATGGGTTTTAATATAATTTACCTTCTCCATTTTTTTCCTACTCAAGTTTTGGGCATACACGCTTCCTTTCTCCAACTTCATCCCAACAATTTAATGTATGATTTCTCTTACCATATGATGCATCATATGGATCTATTTGAATACCTAAATGGAGGATATTATTATAGGAAAATTATACCAATGTTAAATAATTATCCCACAAACCATTAATTTTAAGTGAGCATGGCCTCAAAATTTATTCTTTTGTTGGTATAGTCCTTTTAGACTTTCTATCAGTTTGAGGATGATACAAAATACTAAGATGAAGTCTGGTATCAGGAGCCTTTTGAAATATTTTTTATTATTTAAATATAAATTTTTTATATGATAAAACATAATTTAAATAGTTTCTCCATGAATTATTACTAAATCATTAATATAGAGTCTTGAAAGGCTTTCTAGAGGTAAATTTTCTCTTATATTGATGAAATGTGTAGATTTGGTAATTCGGTCAATAATAACTATTATCAAATTATTATTTAGATTATTATTTGAAAAAAAAGTGACAATGTACATAGTAATTTCATCCCATTTCCATGTAGGAATTGTTATGGGTAATATATCTCATATAGAATTATTTTATTCATTCTTAACCTATTGAAAAAAATATCTTGAAGAATAATCAATAATTAACTGCTTTATATTTTCATATAAAAATAGTTCTTTCAAATATCTATAAATCTTAGTGATTCTAGGGTGTATAGAGAAATTATATCTATTATCATTATCCAATAATTCTCTCTCCGTTTTAGGTATAGATGTAACACATGGTCTCTTTAAAATTTCATAAAACCATCTTCATATATAAATTCTTCCAATTTTATATCATTTGAAGATTAAATTTAATTTTACAAATTATGATCATTGGAGAGATAAATTATTATATGTTACAGAATATATTGTTTGGAAATTATTTGAAAAAGTAGTTTTGTTTATCATTCCTTAATAATCCCCATATCTATCTTTACTTAATCAATTATTCTAGGATCCTTCTCAATCCTTATTTTATAAATTACTCTAGGATCTTTCATGTTCAATGAAAATGTTACATTATTTTCCTTTCCTAGATGTTGGTGTATTGAGAAGAAATAATCATTTAGTAGCTCAGGAATTTTCCTTTGTCTCATGTCGAGTTCAATCTATGAGGAGATATATTTCAAACTCTTATAATCTATGTATTTCTCACATCTTTCACCATAGTGATAATGTCTCTATATCATCAAAGAAAATATCATGGATGGTAACTCTAGATTATTAGTTGTATAATTCCATTCATTATTATTTAATTTTCTATATGTATAAGAAATAATTTATCATTATTTATAAGGATACAACCAATTAACATCATCGATGCATCACTATATATCACAAATCCACCATTTCCCGAAGGTAGATTCAGGATCATATAATTAACCAATATCCTCTTCAATTCATAAAAACACTTTTTATATTCCTTTTTCCAAATTAATATAACCCATTTTTGAGTAATCTTAGTTAAAGGGTTAGCCAATCTGATAAAAGTTTGAAAAAATGTCCTATAGTAACCTTCCAAACCAATAAAACTATGTACCTTAGTTCTGTTCATTGTTGTAGGTCATTATTGGATTGCCTTTGTCTTCACAAGATGAACTAAGATTCCATACATGGAGAAAATATGGCCTAGTGAATAATCTTTATGAATCTAGAATTCACACTTACTAAATTTTCCATAAATCTTTCCTTCTAAGAGTCTCGAGAATTATTCACAAGTGATTATCATGATCCTCATAACTCTTATAGTACACCAGGCTTAATTAAAAAATACTGAAAAAATCATCAAGACACTAATTGAATACTATATTAAGTATGTCTATAAAAATAGAGGGTGTATTAGTCATTCCTAATGGAAGAATTGTAAACTCGTAATTCTCATACCTAGTTTTAAATGATGTCTTCAGAATATCCTCCCTCCTTAATTTCAATTGATGATACCAAAGAATGAAGATAAATATTTGAAAGATAATTTGATCCATGAATTTGATAAAATAATTCATTAATGTAAGGGATGAAATACATGTTATTTATTATAATAGAATTTATTTCATTATAATAATTGTACAACTTCATATATCTATCATTATTTTTAACAAAAAGTATAGGGGATTCTAATGGTGGAAAACTAGGGTGTATTAATCCCTTATTACACAAACCATCTATTATTTTATTCAATTATACTAATTCTATAGTGGAAATTCTATAGGGATTATTTGATATAGGTCTTAACTTAGGAATTAAATCAATAGAATACGCAGCCTCATGCTCTGGTGTATGTCCAAGTAATTCTTTAGGAAATACATCAATATACTCTTGCACAATCTGTACATCCACAATTTGAATATTACATTTTACATCTGTTGGTTGTGTAATCTAATATTCCTTATGAATTTAATTTTGAAAAGATTTTGTGGTGGATATATACATGAATAATATTTTTATGTTTCACTTATAAAGATAACGAATTCCACATCTTCATCATGAATCATAATTTTCTTCTCCTTGAAATAAATTTTTCTCTCTTATTCTGAAAGCTAGTCTATATAAATAATTACATAAAAATGAATCATTGGTATGATAAAAAAGTAAAAAATAGGGTAATTTTATTTTATAATAGTAACTGACTAACACATCCTTATCGGAATGAGACTACCATTAGGATTCATTATTGATAACTCATTTTTTAAGATTCTAGGTAAATATCTAATTTTCATAGAAAATTTTGAAGATATAAAATTATATGAATATCCAGAGTCAAATAATGCATTAACTAAGTTTGAGGATATTATTAAAGTACCTTTCACCACATCATCGGGAACTTTGACCGCGGTTTTTGTGAAAAAAAACATTAGCATTTATCCATTGGCATTTTTCTGGTGAAAATTCCCTTTACATCTAGGTAAATCATTTTTATATTGTCCCCTCTACTTATAGTTGAAGAATTTTACATTGTAAGTTTATTTTATTCCATTATATTCACAACTATAGTGGCCCATCTCCCCACACTTGAAACAAAATCCTTTTCTTTTTAGGAATGCTCCAGGGTGTTTCCTTCAGCAAGTATCATATGTTGAAAATTTTATATTTCAATTCTTCTTATGATCCATTTTTTCTATTCCATAGTACGCTTCTATTTATTACCATTAGATTTATAATAAATGGATAATTATTTCTCTATCTTTATATAACATGAGACTATGTTTTCATATGATGAGTGGTTTTGGGAGACTAGACCCCTTTAAAGTAATATCTTTAACCCATTAAAGAAATGATCAATCTTACTATTTTGATTTCATATAGTCCACAACATACCATGATAACCTTGTATAGTGGGATTCACACATAGAAAAATTTTCCACTTCCTTTTGTTTTTAGACACAATAATGTTCTCTTTATATAATCAAAATATTTTCAAGGAAAATACTTTTCCAAGAAGATTTCCTTAAAATCATTCTATTCCATGCTCTATATTTCCTCCTCATACTTAGTGTTTTTAAACAATGTACACCATTAATATGCATCCCCTAAGAGATAATAAATTAAAATGGTAACCTTATCCAATTCATTACATCCCAAATCTACAATTATCTACTCTATGGAATTTATCCATTGGTCAGCTAAAAATGGATTTGTAGTGTCATTGAATGATATAGGAGCCTAACACTTGAAGTGTTCTAACATTATACACCACATTATTGATCAATAGGTTAATCCAGATGGTAAATTTTATTATGAATTACCTAAGTCATCTTCTCAAATATAGTTATAATTTGTTTATCCTTAGTTCAATATTCATCTCTAGCTTCATTACCATGCATTAGAAGGAAATCCCTAGATAGATTACGCACATTGATACATTTCCTTTCCTTCTTCTAGGAATCATTTATAAATAATCAAAAATACTAAATTATATCATAACATTATAAAATTATTTTAACTTTTATAATCATTAAATTCTAATTATATCAATTTGGATATATTCGTACATGATAAGTAATTTATATTAATTTAATATTTATAGAAATTCCAAAAGTGCATGTCACCTCAATTGTAAAAGAAAACCTAATACATTACTTATTTTAACTACCTTTATACATATAGATCAACCTTACCATATCCATTAATAATCTCAATATCCTTATCCATGTTCGTGAGGTTCTAAACATACAAAAATAGCAACCCTTGGTCCCTTAAGAAGAGATCTAAAGGGAGTCCACTGAAAAAGTAGCAATCGTCTTTACCGACTCTTCCTATTTTGTTTCTTATTATAAATCAACTTCATATATTTTCCTCATAAAAAGATAATAAATAAAGTATAATAAATATAATTATATATTTTTATTATTATGTTGTATCCATATTCCATCTCTTTTCCTTCCTACAATAAGTAAAAACATCACTCGTGTGTATGTATGGCTTACTATCTCTATACAGCTGTGTAATACTCTTTTCATCACCACTTTAATTGGATGGTTATAGAGATGTAATTTATGAGTATATATGATAATTATTTCATTATTATACATATATAATTAAAATTTAATATCTACCTTCTTGCTAACCAATATGTTGGGAAATGATAAAGTCGTTCACGTGTATGTTTGAACTACCTCCTCAATAAAGCGATGTGATTCACTCTTCATTTATATTTTACATGGATGGTAATAAGAATAGATTTAATGAATAAATATTATATATATGATATAATAATGATTCTATAAGGGTAAAATATTATTTAACTTCCTTTCATTCTATCCATTGAAAAGTGAAAATAGTGTTCATGCATACGCATGACCTACCATCTCCATGAATGATGTTATTAATTTTATATCTATATATATTATGGAATACTAAAAATATTTTAAAAATGAATATATATAACATTTATATCATTATTATCATTTTTGATATTATTGAACATCCATCAATGTACATGTATCAAAACTATCGAACCAAATCTTACATCGAAAATGAAGCAGTTACCAACTGAAATGGTGATTTTAAAAATGAATTTATTATATATGGGTGATAACATATTATAAGTAAATCATATATGGTATGATATATATGATTATGGATCAATAATAGATTCATAATAAATATTTATTTATTATACAGTATGTTTGAACACATACAAAAGAAATTGAACCCATGTTAAGGGTTTATTTCACAATCTTATCATTATTTAGGGATGTTTATTTTTATGTCTCAATAGAAGAATATTTCTCTTCCATGTCCAAGATTTATAAATTTTTTTCAATTTCATTAAAATTTTAAAATGATTTCTTTATGTTATTTTTACCTTGGTTTAACTTTAAAAAAAATGAAACCATAGTGCCATTTCCTGTACAAGATACTTTTTATATTTTCTTAAAAAAGTGTTAAAGTAATTTTTTTATCTTATAAATAATGAATGAAATTGTATTCCATCCTGATTCCAAAATAATTTTAGGATTAATTTAAAATTTTACAAGTTTCTTCTGAATAAAAATTATTTCTTTATTACATTCATAGTTTTTAAATTTAAAAAGTGATTTTCAAAGTACAATGGGTATTTTCCTCAAGAAACTTTTTGGGGAACTTTTTAAAATATTTTCATCTATGTAAATATCAATTTTTTAATTTCATGTTGATGGTATACTTTAATGATAAAATTAGTAATATTTCTTTAGATGGTTTATGATCCTTTTGACAGGGGTAATGCATTGACATTTTGTATGATAGTTCTTCCAATGTGGACACTTATAGATTGTTATAGCATGTTGACTCAATTTTATTATTTATTCATATAAGGAATTAATTGGGATTATTAAGTTATGTTTAGAGACTAATATATACCATCGATTCATCGATACAAATCATGAGAAAAACTATCTTGGTTTTTCACAAATACATTACCCATTTATTTAGATGTCATGGAACAAGGCGTTGATAGTCTTTTCAGATGTCTTTTCCAAGTCCTTGACTGTATGTTTTAGATACCCAAAATTATTCATTCTATCATTATTAATATAGTTATATATTTTTATGTGATTAATTTATTTTATATCCATGGATGACTTTCTAGATCATGTGATTCTTTATATGGAAATAATTTATTAACATATTTTCTTACCATATTATTCATGCCTTGTTATATTCTCTTATATGAAAACTGTTAATAAGCTTCAAAGAAAACCTTTTTCTTATGTTTAATTTACCTAGGATTCTAGGAAGTGTTTTAGGAATGACATTCAAAGATATTATAAAGTTAATAATAGTGTTCTCGGATAAAATACTATGTTTTATTTTTGGCTTTCAAATTTAATGTATAATTCCATTATGCATCTATTATTCCAATACAACTAAACTATACAGTGATTTAGGATGATATTTCTTATAACTTATTACATGATAAAAAACCAAAAAATTTATTATAAATATGAAGGGGGTGGTCTCATATTCTCAGTAAGGGTATGCATATAATAGATTCAGACAAGGTATGAATAATATGAAAATAATAAATGATGATCAAGTAATTCCATATAAAAATTACATGAGCTAGAAACTAATCCATGGATAGAATTTAAAATAATTACATGGACTTCAATTAGTGAATTCATAACTATGGAATGCATAATTCTGAGAATAAAATCTCAAGGATCTCATATAATATACCATTGAGGTAATTCATATATTTATATTTTAAATAAACTCCTAAAGTTTAGTAAAGTAATTTTAAATGTTTCTTTCAAAAATGATTTTTATGATAAAACATATTATTTAAAATAAACTTAATTAGAGATATATATTTCATGACATGGTTAATCCTATTCACACTCTCCAATTTACTGATACGGTTATAATGATCATGTTAAAATAATAATATTTTAATAGTGTATATTGGTTCATTTAAGCTCAATGTTTCATGATATATAATCTATTTAACATAGTATTATTTTAAAATAATGTGAAGGTGTTGTTTGATAAATCATATAAGATAAAATAAATCACATCCTAAAGGATTTAATAGCTTAGTAGTATTATAGAACTAGATACATACGAAAACCACACCTTATATTTTAATACTTAAAATGAAAAATAGAATTTGTTTCCATAAAACCATTGTTAACTTTAGAATATACATGAATATAAATCATAAAACACTTCCTTGAATCCTGGGGAAAGGAAAAATAAGAAATTGGTGAAATTATATCCTCATTAAGGGTACACATATAGGAGAAGCAACAAGGCATGAATAATATGATAATAATAAATGATGATCAAGTAATGCCATATAAATAATTAAATGATCTAGAAACTCATCACTAGATATAAAAGAAAATAATCACATGGATTTCAGTAACTAAATTAATAATTAAATATTTCATAATACCAGACATATGAAATATACCATTAACGCCTTGTCCAAGACATCTAAAAATACCATCAAGGACTTATGCCATGACATTCGAATAAATGGGTAATGCCTTGGAAAAAAACCTAAGACAGTTTGTCTCATGAGACCTAATAATACACCAAATTGATATATCATTCCCTTCCCATAACTAACTAAGTCCAATTCATTTCTCATGTGGATAAATAATATAGTTAAATTAACATTCCTTAATAATCATTAACTGTCCATATTGGAGGAACTATCATACAGAATTTCGATACATTATTCAATTAAAAAATTATCATAGACCATCTAAAGAAATATGTTAGATGGTATAAATTTATTATATCCAAAATATTATATTCAAAAATTGATCTTTACATAGGTGAAAATACATTAATAAGTTTAGAGGAAAATTTCTTGAAGAAAATACCCATTCTACATAAAAAATAAAATCTTAAAATATAAAAACAGTGAACTTAATAAGTAAATAATTTTATTTGAAAATAAACTCGTGAAATTTTAAATTAAGATTAAAATAATTGAATCCTCATAATGGTGGAAAATTCCTTTCATGTAGTATAATTCAAAAGAAAATTTCTTTCACACTTTTTTTTAGAAAATTCAAAAAGTACCTCATTCAGAAAAGGACAAAAATAATACATTCCAAATATTTTATAGAATAAAAAAAAGTGTAAAACGAGTTTTTAAAATCATTGGTGAATATTAGAAAAAATGAAAACATTTTTATAAAAATTGGAATCATTTTTGAAACATTTTTGAATATATACAATCTTGAATAATGATGAGATTGTGATGTAAACCATTACCTTAGGTTAGATTTCCATTCTAGATGTTTGAACCTCTTATATAATAAATATATATTTATTATACATATATTAAATAACCACACTCATTTATATCATACGATATATTATTTACTTATAGTATATTATCACCCATTTATTATCAATTCATTGCTAAAATCACTATTTTGGGTGGTAACTACTTTGTTTTTCATTTATGATTTGGTTCCATAGTTTTGATCTTTGGAATTTGATCAAGTATACATCATATAAATAATATTAATATTGATATAAATATATTATATATTAATTATTTTCATATTTTTAATAATCCATAAATGTTAAATATTGAAAATGAATTACATTGTTCATGAAGATGGTTGGCCATACATACGCATGAATGTTGTTTTCACTTATCAATGGATGGAACAAAAGAAAGATAAATAATTTTTCACATTAACATAATTATTATTATATCGTATATATTGATTAAATAGATCATTATTACCATCCACGTATAAATTTAAAATGAATCACATCACTTTGTGGAGGTGCAAGTTCACACATACGTACGACCAACATTATCATTTCTAAACGTATTGGAAAGTAAGAAGGTAGATATGATATAATAATTATAGAGGAATAATTTTTCCATAATTATCATATATACTAACTATTTATAACTTTATAACCAAACAATTAGATTGGTGATGAATGAAAAATTACATAACTACATGAATATAATAATCTATACATACGCATGAGCATTGTTTTTCCTTTTTGTAGGATAGAAAATAGATAGGTTATGGTTGTTCTATAATCATAATGACATATCAGTATATTTATTATACTAGATTTATTATTTTAATATGAGTAAAACACATTAATAGTAAGTATAAGTATAAATAAACTTGAAAGGGTCTGTAAGGATGATTACCTCTTCTTCGGTGGAATCCCTTCAGGTCTCTTCTTAAGGGGCCAAGGATTTCTATTTTGGATGGTCCAAAACCTCAAAAAAATTTATAAATATGTTTATAGGAGTAATTGGTAGGTTTTTGTGAGCTATATGTATTAATATGGTGTAAATAATCTGGGGAAGAGGTTCCCTTTTATAATTGAGATGAGGGGCACTTTTGGAATTTCGTGAAATATTATGTTAGTATAAATAATTTATCATTTAAAAATGAAAAAAATTAATATAATTATAAAATAAAGTAAATATAAGTTGAATTAATTTAATACCATAATATCATGACAAGTTTTGGATATGTTTTCACCCTTATCATTAGGTTATAGAAATCCATTAACCTTTTGACAATTACCGTGCTTTTACAATTTTTAACCACTTAAGGGTCGATAATGTTGTTTAAAATGTCAAACGAACCATAAATGTGTAACACCCCAAGCTTCTACGGTACGCTTCTCTTTGAATAATGCGATAGCGTGTGTTGTACGCAACACCGAGTTCTAACAACCAATCAAACTAGCCGTTCTGAATAGTAATACCTACTTTTTGAAATTATATATATATATATCTTATATTTCAAAATGGACTTAATTTTTGGATTCGGAATATCTAATTTAGACTAAGATGAAATTTTGGTACTTTTCGGATAACTTTAATATTTTGATGAATAGTGAAAATTACTAAATTTTAATTAAAAACAACTTTTTTAATCAAAATAATTAATAGTGATAAATTATGAATTTTATTGGTTTTAAAGTATATTTAGAATATATTTTTACCATTTAATATAATGTTGGTCATTGGACATAATTTTACAATTAAACCGAATATAAACAAGTGTCAATCTTTTGATAGTTATTATCTCTTAAAAACACGCTTTTTGTTTTCACAGCGGGAATTAATTTTAAATTAATTTCTGCCACTTCTGTGTTTTGAATTTAGAAAAATGGATTCCATATTTGGAATCAGTATGTACAAATTGTGTAAATAGGTAACTTTTATTTTTAGACATTTTGAATAATTACTGCGGTAAATATTTTATTTACCATGGTTAAGGGTAAATCCGGTAAATAAGGGTTAAAAAATAATATTATAATAATACTAAATTACCTCAAAACGTGTACTAGCCTTATTGGTTGATACATGTTCGACCATAGTCATCTTTGGGTCGATTTTGGGACCCCATGGTGCCACTTGTAGGTGATAGAGACACTTTTTTTAATTAAGTTAAAATGAATACAAAAATGACACAAGCATATATCTTTTAGAAAAACAATTGTTACATAGGGTTATATATGTTGGATTTTTGATTATAAATATTAATTAGAAATATAAAAAGATTTCCTACATAATGATAGTTTATTTATAATTTTTAGACATTAAATAATTTAATTTATTTATGACACAATGATGATGAATTAATTACTATAATAGTAAAAAATTAAAATAATTGATATTATAAATACCCAAATAAATATAATATGAAACTTTTAATGAATTAAACTAATTTTATAGGATAATATGATATATTAGGATTGATTTAATTGACGTTTTTCGAAGTAATCAATCTGTTATGAGTTTCACAAAAATCAACTATTTAATAGTGTCAAAATTGACATAAAAGAGTTCTTAAAACAAATATTATATTATTAATTGATATTAAATTCCTAAAAATCTAAGGTTCTTCCAAGAGACTTATATCATGATAGGTTAATCATTAATGGAGCACTTGGGGGTATCTTGGATGTATATAGTAAGTTTATTAACCATATTATATAAAAATACAAAGAGACATTGTAAAAGTGAAACTAATTAACTTAGAGTTAATACTTAAAGATAAGGTTAATATAAGTCCCCAAACCTGTCTAAATTATATTTGTTGAGTGGTTTTGGACCTATCCCCACCTTAACCTTTGAATAATAAACTTTGGAGCCATTAGAAACCGAATATGAATTTATTATAAATTAATATTTCTAGCTTTTCCAAAGGTGCCCCTCACCCCTCTTATAAAAGGGCACTCCTCCTTATCATTTCTTTACACCTTCAAAGCCTTTTGGTTTGGCCAAACTCTGCCCCAATACTCTCCCAACTTCCCTCACTACAACCTAGTGGCCTTAGTTTGATCATAAAGCCAACCTAATGAGCCCTTTTGATCAAATCAAAAGGAAGAACCCGAAGAAGAGGTATTGATTTCACCACCCTTTTCCAAGTTCATTTCTTCTTCCACTTCTTCTTCCTTTGTTGTTACCATTATAAAATAATAACTCCAGTATCATATATATATTGTGATGTTATTATAAATATGGTACAACCATATTCAGTATTCTATCCACCCTTTGAATAACATGTCACCATACGTGCGTACGTACGGCTTACCGTCTCCACGTCGTGGTGTAATTGTTATTCAATATAATATTATTTGGATGGGTATAATAATGATGTTTAACTCATTTAAATAATAAATATAACATGTTAATTATTATTTATATATTATATACCATCCATTTATATATTAATTTAATATCAAAAGAATGATATTGTCCCTCGTGCGTACGTACGGACTACCGTCTCCACGAACGCGATGAGATTCATTCTCCATCGTATCCATTCAAGTATAATTATCATTTGATGATTTAAAAAATGATGTTTAAGGACTTGATATTATTCTGGATATTAATAATATACAACCTATCCTTTAAAAACATGTCTTACGTAACAAAACATATAAAAGAAAACAAGTAAATTAACACCCGAAACAATGATAATACTAAGATATTATTATCAAATCAATATTAAAAGATCATATATGATATCATATTAATGTATATGATTCTTGTATAATTTAATAACAATTATTTCACCATTATACAGGAGGTTAACCTACCCCAACCAAGGAAAAGTACAAGGTAAGGGGTTTTCATCTCACTCCTTATTCCCGTGAGATTCATGCCATATTGCCACCATCACCTTTTGTGTGGTGTATGTACTGCCCATAATTATATTCTTTGTGTAATACACTCTAATTTATGTGTATTTACATATTCATTGTATGATACCTCTTTCATGGGTTGTATGTTTTATAAGTTACCAAATTGGTAAGGGTTATTTGACAATCTCTTCATTATCTGAGGTTGTTTATACGTAATAATCTACTGGGATCTCTTTATCATCCACATCCATGTTTCTTAATAATGTATTTCAAAACATTTTTATTATTTACAAGAATATGGGTTAAAGTCATTTATACCCTTGTTTGACTTTTTATAGGAGGAATCTTTCCGTCGTTTTCAAAACAAGGTCCTTTTTAACCTTTTCGATGGAATTAAGGTAAGAATGTTTTTTTAACTTATACGGCGGGTGCGGCTATTTTCCGCCATTATAAAATCTTCAAAGCTTCTCTTAAAAGCTTATAAGAATATTTTCAAAGAAAATGTTTTATTTTATATGGATATTAAATGATTTCAAAATAAAAAGAGATATTTCTTTAAAAAGAATTTTGATTTCATCTATGTCAACATCCTTTGATGGATTTTACGCTTATTTAAAGTTGATTTGTTATGATACAAAACTTCTATATTATATTGAAGGTTTTGTGATTTTTTTGACTGTGGATGTTCTATTTTTATACCATTCATGGTTTATGGTGAAAGTATTAACATTTCGTATGCTAGTTTTAATACGAATGTTTATGTTATGTTTAAACCTTTTCATATGGGAATGCATTGGACTTAATATGTGACGGGTGGAGCCCGCTATAGCTCCTCGATGCATCGGTAGGTCTCATGAGACAAACTAGTGTCTTGGCACAAGGCCTTGACAAAATCTTATTTGTAGTCTTGGCACGAGGCCTTGGCTATGTGGTTATGATAGTCTGGCATTATTCATTCCATCATTATGAAAGTGGTTATTGATTTTGCATGTGATTATTCGATTAGTAGAATATCCATGTGAATAAGTAAATGGAATTATTTCATTTTATTTATGCCATACTATGTTGAAATTTCAAGTTTGAAAGGCTTTTGTTTTAGTTATACATTGCCTTAAATGTTTATTCTTATTTATGAAAGTTTCTGCTATATTGTTATCCTTACAGGGCATTTGAGCTCACCCCTTTTCTATGTTTTATTTTTCCCAGAAAGTGAAGAAGTAAATTATGAATGACCTGCAGGGATATTATGTGGGGATATGATTGTGGATTATGGAGACAATATGTTGTTGTTGTAGTTTTTCATTTTATGATGTAATGTAAGACTTATGAATATATCTAGTGTTTCCAAGGCTACTAAACCAATCGGTCATTCGAGATTTGATCTTTCTTGTGATCATGCCAATGTTATGTAATAATGCACCGACTCTGGGAAACTAGGGTCGGGGCGTTACAGTTGGTATCAGAGGAAGTTTAGTACAAACCTTGGAAGCTAGATTTAGATAAACTCTGATTAGAGCACGTAGACCTAAGATGAACTTTGAGGATTAGTATAGAAGAACTTCTTAATATTTTGTTATTGTAGAGATTTTGTGAGTTTTCCAAGAAATACATCCCTTTCTGGATACGAGCAGGTAGAGGCGGCTCTGGCACAGATGTACCTAGGGGTAAAACCCGAAAACACCGCTTTGAGCTAGACTCGAACGGGAACTGGTGCACGACAACGGGCCTTGCTGCACTCTTGGTTATGACACTCCCGGGGGATATGCTTAGGATAACTCTCATTTTCTTTACAAATCATTATAAAGGGTTTATGAGTATATAATTCCTCAAAGAAAACATTTTTATGATTATAGATTATATCCATAAATAGTTCAATTTATGTCAAGTGTTTTATAAGTATGGGATTATGTATTTTGATTCATAAACTGATCTAGTTAATGCCATTGTTTAGAAATGGCGCTTAGTGGAAGAAATGGAAACCGTATCAATTCACGCACTCCATGTAGGGATTTCCCTCCTTCTCAAGATAATTATAGTGGAGCTGGTGATGCAACTGGTGCCGATCAGCTAATCACCATATTGGGACAACTTACTCAGGTTATGAATAATAACCTTACCTGTATAGAGCACCCTGATCCGCAGCGTGGAGGATCAATGTTAGATCGATTCATGAGGCAACAACCACCAACGTTCAATGGGAGTACAAATACCTTAGTATCTGAGCAATGGATATTTTCCCTAGAGAAAATATTTCAGGCTTTGGGGAGCAGTGAAAGGGAAAAAGTTATCATGGCAGTTCACCGCCTCACTGGAGATGATGATCAATGGTGGTCATTGATTCAAAATACGAAGGAAGATGATGAAGTATCAAATATGGAATGGAGGAAGTTCAAAGATCTGTTTTCAGAAAAATACTTTCCTCACGACTATTGAGCAGATATGGAAAGGCAATTTCTGAGTTTGAGACAGAAGGAGGATGAGAATGTCACAAAGTATGAGGCTAACTTTACAAGGTTAGCAAGGTATTCTGGAGATTATATACGTAACCCAAGAAGTAAGATTGACCATTTCTTTGATGGGTTAAAACCATTTCTCCATCGAGCATTAGTCTCACAATCCTTTTCATCGTACGAAGACATTGTCTCATGTGCTATCAAGACCGAAAAGGAATTATCTAAGTCTTATGACTTTAAAGCAAAGCAAGAGAAGAAGAGGCCTGATGATCAATCTGGGAATGGAAATAAGGGGAATAAAGGAAAGGTTGAATATCCATCTTGTGGTAAATATGGGAAGAAACACCCCCGTACTTTCTTGAAGGGAATGGGAGTATGTTACAAGTGTGGTGAAAAAGGCCACCAAGCTCGTGATTGCAAGGGGAAGAAGGAAGCTACCAACGTTCAGTGCTATAATTGCAGGGATATGGGGCATTATGCAAATGCATTTCCTAAGCGTTAGGAGAACTTACCTCAGAAAAGGCCAAGGGATCAAGGCCAGGCTTATGCTATCACTACTGCTGAGGTAGAAGCTCTGAAAGACGTGGTGGCAGATAATTTAATGGTTTCCTCAAGTTTTGAAAATTCATTATTTGATTCTGGATCATCGCATTGTTTCATATCTTCCCAGTTTGCTAAGAAAATTAGATATTTCCAATTTTATTTAATAAGGGATTTGTCAGTTAAAACTCCTAAGGGAAGTATCATTGCAACAAAGTTTTGTGAATCAGTCCCCATTAGAGAACATAAATGTTCGTTATCTGCTGATCTCATCGTCATACCTATGATTGAGTTTGATATAATCCTTGGTATGGACTGGCTTTCGGACTATTATGTGAAGATTTATTTTAAGAAGAAAGAGGTTACGATTCTTGATGATAATGATAAGGAACACCTCATCTTTAGAGCAGAATCGTCACCACCTAATTCTTATTTAAGATCCACCCCCAGTAGCTCAACTTAATTAAATTATTGGGGAGGAAGAGAATGAAATAACTATGGGTGAGGAAAGGAATGTTCAAATAGAGGATGTACCTATTGTGAAAGAATTTGTAGATGTATTTCCGGATGATTTACCTAGACATCCTCCAGAACGAGAAGTTGAGTTTTCCATTGATTTAATTCCTGGATCAAGGCCTATATTGAAGACCCCTTATAGAATGGCCACTGTAGAGTTAGTCGAACTAAAGAAACAACTAGAGGAGTTGAGTAATAAAGGATTTATTCGCCCTAGTGTTTCTCCATGGGGAGCCCCTGTTCTTTTTGTTAAAAAGAAAGATGGATCTATGAGGTTATGTATCGACTACAGGGAGATCTGTGCTATAACGATAAAGAACAAGTATCCCCTACCTCGTATTGATGATTTATTTGACCAACTACATGGAGCTCAATACTTTTCAAAGATTGACCTTCGATCTGGATACCATCAGTTGTGTGTAAAGAAGGAAGACATTCCGAAGACAGCATTTCGAACCAGGTACGGGCATTACGAGTTTACTGTAATGCCTTTTGGATTGACTAATGCACCCTCTGTATTCATGGATCTGATGAATAGAGTTTTCAAGGAGTATCTCTATGAATTTTTGGTGGTATTTATTGATGATATCTTGGTATACTCCAAAACCTACAAAGATCATGAAAATCACTTGCGCATTATCTTGAAGACTCTGAGGAGGCATGAATTATATGGGAAGTTTAGCAAGTGTGAATTCTGGCTTCAGGAGATTTCTTTTCTTGGCCATATTGTCTCTAAAGATGGAATCTCTGTTGATCCTTCTAAGACCAAGGCAATCCAAGAATGGCCAGCACCTACGAGTATAACTAAGGTACGCAGTTTTATTGGTTTGGCAGGTTATTATCGACGTTTCGTCCAGAATTTTGCCCGATTGGCTAACCCATTAACGAAGCTCACACGTAAAGGGGTTAAATTTGTTTGGACAAAAGAGTGTGAAGAATGTTTCGAAGAACTGAAGAGAAGATTAGTCAATGCTCCTATATTGACTCTACCATCAGGGAATGATGGGTTCGTTATTTATAGTGATGCATCAAAGAAAGGACTTGGTTGTGTCCTTATGAAGAATGATAGAGTTATTTCCTATGCATCACGACTGTTGAAAATTCATGAACAAAACTATCCTACTCATGATATCGAGTTAGCAGCTGTGATCTTTTCTTTGAAGATATGGAGGCACTACCTCTATGGTAAAAAATGTGAGATTTATACTGATCACAAGAGTTTGAAGTATATTTTCTCACAAAAATAACTCAACATGAGGCAAAGGAGATGGCTAGAATTACTCAAGGATTATGATTGCACGATACACTACCACTCAGGGAAAGCAAATAAGGCGGCAGATGCTTTGAGTAGAAAAGACCATGGAGTTTTGAACAATATGAGAATTGAAAGGGATCCAATTTTCATGGATCTAATGAAGATGGGCATGGGAATAACCAGGGAAGGTAAAACATCAATACTTTTTCAAATGGTTGACAAACCATCTTTACTAGAAAGGATTAAGAGTTCTCAGACCGGTGATGAATAATTTCAAAAGAATATTAAAGACGTGGATGATGGGAGATTGAGAGACTTTGTGTATGAAGATGGAATTTTGAAATTCGGGAAGAGACTTTGTGTTCCCGATTTACCTGATCTAAAAAGGGAATTGTAGGATGATGCTCATAGTTCAAATTTCTCTATACACCCTGGGAGCACGAAAATGTATAGAGATTTGAAGAAACATTTTTGGTGGGACAACATGAAGAGGGAGATTGCTGATTTTGTGTCAAGATGTATGGTTTGTCAACAAGTGAAAGCTGGAAGGAAACAGCCTGGAAGAGTCATGCAACCTCTTCCCATACCGGAGTGGAAATGGGACAATATTACGATGGAATTTGTCATGGGGCTACCAAAGACTCCTAGAAGGAACGATGCAATATGGGTTATTGTTGATCGTCTTACCAAGTCAGCACATTTTCTTGCTATAAGAGAAGATATACCCCTGGAACGTCTAGAAAGACTATATATTAATGAAGTTGTGAGACTTCATGGAGTACCCCTATCGATTGTTTCTGATCGTGATCCCCGTTTTACTTCAAGATTTTGGAAAAGTCTTCAGAAATCCCTGGATACTGAACTTCATTTGAGCACTGCTTACCACCCTCAGACAGACAGACAATCAGAACGGACTATTCAGACCTTAGAAGACATGTTGAGATCTTGCTCACTTGACTTTCATGGTATGTGGGATCAATATTTACCACTGGTAGAATTTTCCTATAACAATAGCTTCCATTCGAGTATTCAGATGGCACCATATGAAGCGTTATACAGAAAGAGATGTCGTACACCAACCTGTTGGGATGACGTTGGTGAAAGAAAACTTGTAGACCCAAAACTGGTGGAGGAAACGGTGGAAAAGGTGAAAGTAATCCAAAATCACATCAAAGCAGCTCAAAGTAGGCAGAAGAGCTATGCCTATAATCGAATGAAGGATTTGGAATTTCAAGTCGGTGATCATGTTTTCTTGAAGGTATCTCCATGGAAGGGAGTCATACGTTTTGGTAAGAAAGGTAAAATGAGTCCCAGGTACATCGGACCTTTCAAAATTCTAGAACGAATTGGGGCTGTAGCTTACCGATTGGAAATGCCGCCAAGTCTCTCCAAAGTTCACGATGTGTTCCACGTATCTCTGTTGAGGAAATACATGCCTGACCCAACGCATGTACTCACCTATGAGGAATTAAAACTGGAACCCGATCTTTCCTATTGTGAAGAGCCCGTCAGGATTCTTGATACGAGAGAACAAGTACTGAGAAACCGGACGACGCGTCTGGTAAAAGTTTTGTGGAGAAACCATAAGATGGAAGAGCCAACGTGGGAACCCGAGGAACTTATGATGAAGAACCACCCGAGTCTTTTCATGAGGTAGTATTCTAGAAATTTCGAGGACGAAATTATTTGAAGGAGGGGAGAATGTAACACCCCAAGCTTCTACGGTACGCTTCTCTTTGAATAATGCGATAGCGTGTGTTGTACGCAACACCGAGTTCTAACAACCAATCAAACTAGCCGTTATGAATAGTAATACCTACTTTTTGAAATTATATATATATATATCTTATATTTCAAAATGGACTTAATTTTTGGATTCGGAATATCTAATTTAGCCTAAGATGAAGTTTTGGTACTTTTTGGATAACTTTAATATTTTGATGAATAGTGAAAATTACTAAATTTTAATTAAAAACAACTTTTTTAATCAAAATAATTAATAGTGATAAATTATGAATTTTAGTGGTTTTAAAGTATATTTAGAATATATTTTTACCATTTAATATAATTTTGGTCATTGGACATAATTTTACAATTAAACCGAACATAAACAAGTGTCAATCTTTTGATAGTTATTATCTCTTAAAAACACGCTTTTTGTTTTGACAGCGGGAATTAATTTTAAATTAATTTCTGCCACTTCTGTGTTTTGAATATAGAAAAATGGATTCCATATTTGGAATCAGGATGTCCAAATTGTGTAAATAGGTAACTTTTATTTTTAGACATTTTGAATAATTACTGCGGTAAATATTTTATTTACCATGGTTAAGGGTAAATCCGGTAAATAAGGGTTAAAAAATAATATTATAATAATACTAAATTACCCTAAAACATGTACTAGCCTTATTGGTTGATACATGTTCGACCATATTCATCTTTGGGTCGATTTTGGGACCCCATGGTGCCACTTGTAGGTGATAGAGACACTTTTTTTAATTAAGTTAAAATGAATACAAAAATGACACAAGCATATATCTTTTAGAAAAACAATTTTTACATAGGGATATATATGTTGTATTTTAGATTATAAATATTAATTAGAAAGATAAAAAGATTTCCTACATAATGATATTTTATTTATAATTTTTAGACATTAAATAATTTAATTTATTTATGACACAATGATGATGAATTAATTACTATAATAGTAAAAAATTAAAATAATTGATATTATAAATACCCAAATAAATATAATATGAAACTTTTAATGAATTAAACTAATTTTATAGGATAATATGATATATTATGATTGATTTAATTGATGTTTTTCGAATTAATCAATCTGTTATGAGTTTCACAAAAATCAACTATTGAATAGTGTCAAAATTGACATAAAAGAGTTCTTAAAACAAATATTATATTATTAATTGATATTAAATTCCTAAAAATCTAAGGTTCTTCCAAGAGACTTATATAATGATAGGTTAATCATTAATGGACCACTTGGGGGTCTCTTGGATGTATATACTAATTTTATTAACCATATCATATAAAAATACAAAGAGACATTGTAAAAGTGAAACTAATTAAATTAGAGTTAATACTTAAAGATAAGGTTAATATAAGTACCCAAACCTGTCTAAATTCTATTGGTTGAGTGGTCCACGACCTATAACCACCTTAACCTTTGAATAATAAACTTTGGAGCCATTATAAACCGAATATGAATTTATTATAAATTAATATTTCTAGCTTTTCCAAAGGTGCCCCTCACCCCTCTTATAAAAGGGCACTCCTCCTTCTCATTAATTTACACCTTCAAAGCCTTTTGGTTCGGCCAAACTCTGCCCAAATACTCTCCCAAATTCCCTCACTACAACCTAGGGGCCTTATTTTGATCAGAAAGCCAACCTAAGGAGCCCTTTTGATCAAATCAAAAGGAAGAACCCGAAGAAGAGGTAATGATTTCACCACCCTTTTCCAAGTTCATTTCTTCTTCCACTTCTTCTTCCTTTGTTGTTACCATTCTAAAATAATAACTCCAGTATCATATATATACTGTGATGTTATTATAAATATTGTACAACCATATTCAGTATTCTATCCACCCTTTGAATAACATGTCATCATACGTGCGTACATACAGCTTACCGTCTCCACGTCGTGGTGTAATTGTTATTCAATATAATATTATTTGGATAGGTATAATAATGATCTTTAACTCATGTAAATAATAAATATAACATGTTAATGATTCTGTATATATGATATACCATCCATTTATATATTATTTTAATATCAAAAGAATGACATTGTCGCTCGTGCGTACGTACGGACTACCGTCTCCACGAACGCGATGAGATTCATTCTCCATCGTATCCATTCAAGTATAATTATCATTTGATGATTTAAAAAATGATGTTTAAGGACTTGATATCATTCTGGATATTAATAATATACAACCTATCCTTTACAAACATGTCTTACGTAACAAAACATATAAAAGAAAACAAGTAAGTTAACACCCGAAACAATGATAATACTAAGATATTATTATCAAATCAATATTAAAAGATAATATATGATATCATATTAATGTATATGATTCTTGTATAATTTAATAACAATTATTTCACCATTATACAGGAGGTTAACCTACCACAACCAAGGAAAAGTACAAGGTAAGGGGTTTTCATCTCACTCTCTATTCCCGTGAGATTCATGCCATATTGCTACCATCACCTTTTGTGTGGTGTATGTACTGCCCATAATTATATTCTTTGTGTAATATACTATAATTTATGTGTATTTACATATTCATTGTATGATACCTCTTTCATGGGTTGTATGATTCATAAGTTACCAAATTGGTAAAGGTTATTTCACAATCTCTTCATTATCCGAGGTTGTTTATACGTAATAATCTACTGGGATCTCTTTATCATCCACATCCATGTTTCTTAATAATGTATTTCAAAACACTTTTATTATTTACAAGAATATGGGTTAAAGTCATTTATACCCTTGTTTGACTTTTTATAAGAGGAATATTTCCGTCGTTTTCAAAACAAGGTCCTTTTTAACCTTTTCGACAGAATTAAGGTAAGAATGTTTTTTTAACTTATACGGCGGGTGAGGCTATTTTCCGCCGTTATAAAATCTTCAAAGCTTCCCTTACAATATTATAAGAATATTTTCAAAGAAAATGTTTTATTTTATATGGATCTTAAATGATTTCAAAATAAAAAGAGATATTTCTTCAAAAGAATTTTGATTTCATATATGTCAACATCCTTTGATGGATTTTATGCTTATTTAAAGTGGATTTGTTATGATACAAAACTTCTATATTATATTGAAGGTTTTGTGATTTGTTTGACTGTGGATGTTCTATTTTTATACCATTCATGGTTTATGGTGAAAGTATTAACATTTCGTATGCTAGTTTTAATACGAATGTTTATGTTATGTTTAAACCTTTTCATATGGGAATGCATTGGACTTAATATGTGACGGGTGGAGCCCGATATAGCTCCTCGATGCATCGGTAGGTCTCATGAGACAAACTAGTGTCTTGGCACAAGGCCTTGACAAAATCTTATTTGTAGTCTTGGCACGAGGCCTTGGCTATGTGGTTATGATAGTCTGGCATTATGCATTCCATCATTATGAAAGTGGTTATTGATTTTGCATGTGATTATTCGATTAGTAGAATATCCATGTGAATAAGTAAATGGCATTATTTCATTTTATTTATGCCATACTATATTGAAAGTTCAAGTTTGAAAGGCTTTTGTTTTAGTTATACATTGCCTTAAATGTTTATTCTTATTTATGAAAGTTTCCGCTATATTTTTATCCTTACTGGGCATTTGAGCTCACCCCTTTTCTATGTTTTATTTTTCCCAGGAAGTGAAGAAGTAAATTATGAATGACCTGCAGTGATATTATGTGGGGATATGAGTGTGGATTATGGAGACAATATGTTGTTGTAGTAGTTTTTCATTTTATGATGTAATGTAAGACTTATGAATATATCTAGTGTTTCCAAGGCTACTAAACCAATCGGTCATTCGAGATTTGATCTTTCTTGTGATCATGCCAATGTTATGTAATAATGCACCGACTCTGGGCAACTAGGTTCGGGGCGTTACAAAATGGATCTTGTTACATTTTTTAACCATAAACTATTCATTTATATTAATATAACATTTTAATGAATTTTAAATCATTTAATAATATATTTTTTTCATAAAATATCAATAATGTCAATTTTAGAACTATTAATTTAGTTTGACTTTAATAACATCAAGAAAAAAGTAATTAGAATAAATTTAATAATAATATCTATAATATCTCATTTTTATCTATGAAATTCATTTTTCACATTACGGATTTCAAATTATACAAATTTAAATGATTTTAATATCCTTTATTTTATTTTATCATTAATTAAATAATTACTCCATTAGTGTTGTGTAAGAATTTAAGGTAATTATTTACTGAATTAAAAAAATCATGATGAAGAAAAATAATTTTCATTTTAAAATAGTATTTATAACCTATAATATACTCTATTTATCCTAATATTAAAAATACAATTGTTATTAAAATAAAGAGTGTGACATTTTTTTACTCTTCTTTACATAAATTATTATAAAGGTTATGATATAATAAAAATGGGGAATAAAAGCCATATAACCCAATATTGGATTCTTATGAATTAAATTTAAAAATCAAATAAAATTATGTTAGGTTTTAGGGTTATTTTATTGTTCTTATCATATTATTTTTAACAATTAATTAATAGATTTACCCTTCACCATGGTAATAAAAATTACTAAAGTTACTATTCATATTGCACAAAAATAAAAGAGACCTATTTACTAAATTTAGACTTCTTTATTCCATATATGTGATCCATTATTTAATATTCAATTTCAATAAGTGGTATAAATTAATTTAAAATTAAAAGTAAAAAATGCAATGAAAATCAGTTTTTCAAAAAAATACATTTTTATGTATAAAAGTATTTTAATATAAAATTAAACCATAAAAGTGGTTCCAATAAATGTAATTTTATTATTAATAATATAATAGATATAATTTATATTTTATAATATTTAATAACAAAATGGTATATTTAAAATTCTTGAAATAAAAATATAGTTTTCAGTAAAAAAATATTTTTACTACTCATTAGAAAAATATATTTTTAAATAAAATCCCAAAAATCTCACGAATAAAATTTTTATATTTTTTTTGAAAAAATTAATTTAAATTTATAAAATATTTATTATATGATTTGAAAAAAAATAATTATATTGTTTTATCATAAAAATAATTTTGAAAGAAAACATATAATATGACATTACTAAAATTTAAGATTATATTTGTGAAGAATTAATAAATAAATCATTATTGATTTAAAAATTTATATATGATTTATAAAATGGTCAATACTATTCCCACCCTTCAATTTAATGGCAATGTTATAACAGACATGTCAAAATAATAATATCTCAACAGTGTGTCATGGTTCATTTAAACCTGTTGTTGTGTGTCGTATATACTCTCGAACATAGAATTATTTTATAATATCAAGATTTCATGCGCCAAAAGCTATCAAATAAAATAGATTTACCTAAAAAGAATCATATTGTTAAATCAATAGGTTTAAATGTATACAAATTTTTAGAAATTTCACCTTGTGTAAGGAATGAGAATCGTATCAATACAGGTAATCCATATTGGGATTTCCCTCCTGAGAAGGAAAATGATGTTGGAGCTAGAGGTGTTGATAAAGCTGAACAAATTATAACCATATTGGGGAAGCTGACTCAGGTTAAGAACAATAACATTTCTTATATGGATCATCCTATAGATACATAATATAGTGTAACAATGGTAGATCACTTTATGTTCCAACAACCTCAATCATTTAATGGGACTAAAAATACACTTATATATGGGAAATTGTTATGTTCCTTATAGAAGATATTTATTTCTTTGAGAAGTAATTAAAGGGGGAAGGTTTTCATAAAAATTTATCATCTCTCAATAGATGAGGATCAACGGTGGTCATTGATTCAAAATTATAAGGATGGGGAGGAAATAACAGGCATGGAATGTAAGGATTTTAACGTAATCTTCTTGAAAAAATACATTCCTTAAGAGAAACAAGCATATATCGATAGACAATTCCTATATCTATGTAAAAAGTAAGTTGAAAAGGTTTTTATGTATGAGACTAACTTTACAAGGTTTTCAAGGCATGTTGCGGACTCTGTAGGTAATCCAAAGCAAAAATTTACTATCTCTTTGATGGACTTAAGCCAATACTAAAAATAGAACTAGTCTCCCAAACATTATCATCATAAAAGGATATAGTATCATGATCTTTCAATACATAGAAATAAATATCCAAGTCTTATGAATTTTATAGAGAGAAATATATTAAAAGGGTTCTTGAACACTCTATAAAAGGAATTATGGAAAAAGGAAATAAGGGAAGGGTAAAATTTCAATCCTATAATAAATGTGGAAAGAAACACCCTAGAACATTTGTGATGGGAATGAGAGTTTTATTAAAACGTGGAGATAAATTCCATCTTGATCATTATTTAAATGGAATGAAAGAAGCTACCAATGTTAAATACTTCAACTATAAGAATATGGGTCACTATGCAAAGTATTTTCCTAGGCATCAATGAAATTTTCCCATGAAAAGGCCCTGAGAGAAAGAACAAGCTTATGTGATTACAATAGATGAGGTTATAGTTTCTAAAGATTCGGTGGTAGGTACTTTAATTATATCCTCAAATTTAGGTAATTATTTATTTGATTCAGAATCTTTTCTCTCTATTATATCTTCTATGTTTGACAAGAAAATTTGATATTTCTCTATATCCTTAATAAGGTAATTCTAGGTCAATACACCTAGTAAAATTCTCCCTGTAATAAAGAATTGTTAGTCAGATCCCATTATAACACATAAACATTAACTCTTTTTTGACCTTATTATTATACTTATGTTTTATTTTGATACAATCATTTTCATGGAATTTCTTTCAAAATTTGGTGTAAAATTTATTAAAAAGATAAGTAAATTATGTTTGGTGATGAAGATATAAAATTACTTATCTTTATAGAGGAGACTTAATCATATAAGTCATGTATATATCCACCCCTAGTAGCCTTTCTAAATGAAATCCTTTGGGGATAAGAGATGACATGATCTACATATGGAAAATGAAATATTCAAATTAAGGTTATAAATATTTTATATAAATGCATTGATGTCATTCTTGAAGAATCAACTAGACATTCATAAGAGAAAAAAGTTCAATTGTCCATTGATTTAATCCCTAATGTAATACCATTATCAAAGCCTCCCAATATAATGGAAACTATAGAATTAGTGTAATTAAAGAAACAACAACAAGATTTTTTTAATAAGGGATTTATTCAACCTAGTTTTTCACCTTGCGAAGGCCTTATTCTCTTTGTTAAGAAGAGGGATAGATTTATGAGGTCATGCATTGATTATAGGAAAATAAATGCTATTATGATGAATAATAAGTATCCACTACATTACATTGATGAATTATTTGATCAGCTTCACGATGTTAAATATTTTTCAAAGATTGACCTTTATTTTGGGTATCATTATTTCTGATTAAATAAAGATAATATGCCAAAGAAAATTTTTTAATGAGGTGTAGACATTACGAGTTTATAGTGAGTCCATTTGGATTGACTAATGCACCCTATGTTTTTATGGATCTAATGAAAAAAGTATTCAAGGAATGTATCGATGATTTTTTGTGGTATTTATTAATGATATTTGGTGTATTATAAAATCTATGATAACCATGAGAATGACTTGAAGATCATTACTAATGCTATTAGAATAAAATGTTTATATGGAAAATTTAGCAACTGTGAATTATAGATTCATAAAGATTCCTTTATTCTATATATTGTCTCCAATAATGGAATCTCAGTTGATCCTATGAAGACAAATTCTATCCAAGAATTGAATACACCAATGATAAAAATTTAGGTAAGTAGTTTCAATGGTTTGGAAGGTTACTATCGAATTTTTTTAAACAAAATAATGATTGGAAAACCGGTTAACCAATATTACTCATAAATGGGTTAAGTTTATATGAATAAATTAATTTGAAGAATATTTTTGAGGAATTGAGGAAGAGATTAGTGAATTCTCCAATTTTGACTCTACTATAGAAAAATAATGGATTTGTGATACACAGTAATGCATCAAATAAGGAACATGGTTGTGTCCTTTTATATAATGATAAAGTAATTAACTATGCATCAAGATAGTTAAAGATTCATTAAAACAACTATCTAACCCATTATATTGAGTTGTCAGTCATAATATTTTCTTTATTGATATGGATATATTATCTCTATGAATTTTTTTTTGAGATATACATAGATCAGAAGAGTTTTAAATACATATTTTAATATAAAGATCTCAACATGAGGAAAATGTGATGACACAAGCTACTAAAATATTATGATTTATCAATATACTACCACCTAGGTAAATAAAAAAGGTGTCATATGCATTGTGCAAGAATGATAATGGAGTTTTAACCAAAATTAGGATTTATAGGGATTGACGCACCCACATGTGTTACATAATTCTTGTGAGATGTGGTTATATTAAATTTGCATCCCCAAACTTCACTTGCTACAAAGTAATAGTATAGTTATAGTGTGGGTTTGATCCCATAAGGATTGAACTGGATGATAGGAACAAAGACTTCGAACCTTATGTGTAGGAGTCCTCATAAAATGGTCAAGTTTAGGATTAAACTAATGCTATGGAATTTGGGTTTAAGATTTGAGAGAGAAAAGGGATCATGATCAATTTCACCGATTCGGTAGAATGATAATCTTGGTCTTAACATGCAAAAGTCCTAATACAAAAGATGGAAAGCAAGAAAAGTTCACTAGTTGAATATGGACAAATAAACTAGATCTATCTAAGAGGTATTTTTTATTTGGTGTGGAGATAACTAACATCCTATATACATTATTCCTAGTTTCTAAGGTAGAAAGTACCCTAGACAATTTTTCATGTCTTATTCCCCTCCAATCGGGTCAGGGTCATTCATTGAAAAATCTCCATGGTTAGGTTTTCCTAAAATAATTAGATTAAAAACGATATCTTGATTTATAACCATAGGGTTACCAATTTGATAATTAATGATTCATTAAGTTTAGACACCCCTAACCTTGACCCTTACCCTAAGTGGTTTATCCACTCATAGTATAATCGATCAAAATTGGGAAAGTAATTGAAAACATGTTTAACATACCAATAATAATTTATATCAATCATTTAAGTATCATTTTTTCAATAAAAATTATTTTATTAATAAAATCAATATAAACTTCAACCAAACACTTACTTGATACAAGTAGCATGAAAGAACATAGTAAGGGTTTTTCATCGAACATTAATTGAAATGGAAAACACACATAAATCGGTATTTGTGATGTAAAAGTACAAATAAAACTTTTCAAGTTGATCTATGGTGCTTGAATGGATGTAAAAAATAAAATTAATCTACGAATGTTGAGTTGAGAGAGAAGGAAGAATAGAGGGAGAAGAAAGAATGAGAGAGAAAATGAAATTTAAAAGAGTCCAATGTATTTTTTTTTTTGCTAATATGTGTCGCTGAGATATAAATACTCAGAGTATTACATGATGTGTAAATATATCACGTCATAGAATTATGATCCATGATTTTCACTGTGATATTTGGATAAGGCATAAATCTCAGACTAAATCTTCGTGATTTGGATGTTTGACTCTTCTCACAATGTGTAACTGGTCTTCACAATGTGTTTCTTTCATTGGATGAATCTTTAACATGGGAATTGAATTTACATCATTACATGAAGTGTATTAGAGATTCACGACATGTAATCATTTCATGGATTTTAATTCATTCATGACATGCTTCATGACTAGTGATACACTATTAATGATTCATACACTTCGGGTAAAAGAATTTCACAACATGTAATGATCATTTTTGGCCAATTTCCTCATCTTTTCCTTTGTCATCTTGTAAACCGATTCCCTAAAATAATCAACACATGCCTATTTAATTATCGAGTAAAACATGAATACTCATTAATTAAATTATTACAGAATATCTATACATTTTTAGTTTATCAATTTCTCCCATATTTGAACAATTTTTTGTCCTTAATAAAACAACATCTCACTATGATGGCCAAAGGTAAACAATTTTTAATATAAGAAAAAATAATTTTAACAAGGAAAATAAAACAAAGTTTAAGTAGAAATTTTATTCTCTAGAATCAATCCTTTGTAGAAAATAAGTCATGCCTCATTGTTTAGTTCGTTACAGAAATTCTTAATCTTGTAGTTACAATTTCTTAATTGTTCCTTAAATACTAGACTCATTTTTTCAATTTACCTCATAATGAATTTTCTCTCTTCACTCAAGGTAAAATGAAAAAAGAGTTATAGTCATACCCTAAATTCATGTTCCTAACCATAGTCTTGCATTAGTTCTACTATCTCCACTTCATAAAGAAAAATAAAAAATTAATCATGAGGGATTTAGAAAAAATGGGTCAAACGACTCTAAGGTTGAGGGAAACTGGGTAAGAACTAAAAATAAAGCTCAAAATAAATGTATTCTTTAAATTTTAATGAATTATAAGTAGAAATAGTGCAGTGATTTGGTTTCGTTAAGATCAAACCATGTCCACTCTCCATACAGCTCAAACTAGATCAACAAGTGTATCAAGTATGTTTCAAAAAGGTACCTTGTTCCTTTAATTTTTTATATTTTCTTTATATTTCCAAATTAATGTTTAGGATAGATCTCACATCATACCCTAACCAAATGCGATCTTTTAGGGGATTCATCGATCTGGAAATAGTGATTTTTGACCTCCCTAATACACAACCCAATGAATTTTTCCTCTATGTATTTTTCAAATGAATATGATAGGCATAAAATGCCAAAATAATGCACATGGATTATAATATATTAGTCTGCTCAAAGCCAAAATACTTTTCTTCAGTCAAAACATCCCATGTGCATTGGTTGAAAAATTTTCCCACACATGTTCAATGTAAAGTTATGCATAATATAAAGAGCAGGGTAGGAAGTTATAATCATCTTAGAACTGATATATCATTATAAGTTAATTCATGAAAATTATGTGCTAAATGAAGGGAAAATGTAATGTGGGTATCAATAAAAGGTTTATTAAAAAATATTGTCTCATTCAAATTAAAATTGTATTTTTTTAGTCATATCCTCAATAAGATCTAAATGCATGTTATGATAGGTTTATAGGTCCACAGTGTTACTCAAGAAATATTATCAAAAAATAATATGCAATATTAGGCTCAAAGTACTATCAATAATGGGAGTAAATAGGAATATGTGGAAATCACTCCGGGTATAAAATCAAGTAATAAGTGAATCAAGAGTAATTTCAAGAATGATGAATTTTAATTATATTACTAAACTAAGAAATCATTATAAAAATCTAATTATGGTAAAAACATATATTTCCAAAAAAATTCAACAAAACTTTATCTTTTATTTAAATTGGTACAATGAGTTTTCAAGTTTAAAGCATGATTCCTATGAAAAATATCTCCTAGATAATTGAAAATGAGCAATAATCCATGTGTATCGATATTGATTCTGAAGAAGGAATCCACTAAAAATATAATGATATAGTCTCCACACTATTTTTGAAATACCATGGGATAGGTATGATAGAAAATTTTAGATAATTGAAATTGAAATTTTGAAAAGGTGGTGCTGAGGGATTGATAGATCCTTGTAATGAGTGGCATTCCATGATAATAATTTATCAATCATGGTTTTGGAATTGGGATACCTGCATAATTATGTAGAATGAAAAATATTGTACTGGATAAAATAATAATCCACAAGGTTTAAACATTTTGAATGCAGTAATATAGGCAAGTGAAGAGAGTGAATATAAATGAAAGACATCTTATATACATGAAGACATATGTTTTACTATAATGATCAAAACTACCTATGACTAAAAAGAGAAATCTATAAAAGTATAACTGAAAAATCATAATTATAAATATTGATAAAAATAAATAAAATATGGTTTACCTAACAAAAGGAGATAACCATGAAGTCGTCCCCTATATAAATGAACAAAAGAATCAGTCAAAATTCGGTCCATATTCTCAAAAGTCTTCTATCTACTATAAAAAATGGTGGTCGTGTCATCAAAATCTCATGGTCTCATGGCAGAATTAGCCACCTCATAAGTGTACAGAGCATTAACTTAGTGCAGAATGAAATATATTTGTGCACATCATGGTGATGATGTATGCTGACCATGGATCTATAGTGATATATCATCAGGTTTCTATTTGATATCATACATTTGATGATTCACCCATAAAACATGGGTAAATGGAGACAACACATGCATATAAATGACCATATAATATTAAAAAGAGCTAGAAATAGCTTGAATAATAATATAAAGAATTTAAAAATAATCTTTTTAACATAAAGAAAAAAGAATATCCCATATATTACAAGTGAAATGATACAATAATGAAAGGGAATATAAACAATACATAAATATGAGTAACTAGGAAGTGTAAAAAAAATAGGTTAGTGTACTTTGGTATACTAACAGTAATCAAAATTATCAAGTAGATCATCTATAATATGCTTCTGAATAGAAGGTGGATACAACTAACTTGCCTATATTGATAGCTAAAATGGAAGAAGGGACAATCAGATCAACTCTTGAAGGTGGTATCACGGTGCTGGAAGCTACCTCAGTGGTGGGTTTTTGTGAGGTACCAATATGAAGTGTGTCCATTCATCTAGTAACTAGATCAATGAAACGTACCTCGGCAGGTGGGGTGGATGTAGGTATTTTCCGCTTTGGGCCTCCACTGTTAGAAACTCTTGATGGGCAGTATGGTCTGTCAGCTCATATGGAATGCCAACCCGGGTGTTGGATGAGGTAGTAGTAGAGGATGATCAAGGATAAACATATTTTATTGTTGGATGAGAGGATACAAAGGATGATGGTGGTGTAGGGGTAGTGAAATAAAAATTCATCGAAAATGGGTTGTGCAGATACTGGGTAATCTGATGAAGATTCTCCAAAATGTAGAGGCACATAGCCCAGATATATGTTGGATATTATGAGGTGGGTAGTGGTAGTATAGAAATTGATATGATTGGGGTTAGGGGTGGGTATTGAATCTATAGGGTATGGGATGGAGGTGGTGGCTAGAGATGATGTGGCATGAGCTGGTCTAGGGTCAGCTGTATGATCTTCAAGTGTCTCTTCAATAACCTTAAGGAATCCTAGCCCCAACTGATAGATGTCATTACCCTTGGTTTGAAGTTGCATATTGATTAGCCACTAAATTAGGATAATATTAATTGGAAATATATATAATATTCATGTTCTTTATTATTCATAAACACCATTTTAGTGCATTTTACACTTTGAACATCATTTCACATTATGATTGTAATACCTTCTTAAAATGCACTATTATGTGGTACATTTTTGAACATAATTTAAAGTACCAAATTATTCATCTGATTATACATATTTTAATTTGATATTTTTGTAAATTTATCTACACTCCAATATTAACATGTTTCATTCAGGGATCAATGGATAATTCATGGGGGATGATGGAGATATTTGGCAATGAAAGGAAGCAATTCTGGAGAAGACAGATTGGACACCAGCCCACAGATGAGACTGTGTCGCCCATAACAATGGCCCAATGAATCCCAAATTTCGTGGGATGCTAGAAAACATGTATATTAACAAATAACGGTTCAGGATTCAATGATAATTCGTCCTCCACGGTGGTCATTTAGGCGGCCCAAGTTAGAGATAAAATTCTGGGCCAGATTCTGCGGCCTAGAAAAACAGCCCACTAATCTAATCATATCTCCGAATATACAAATCCAAATGGGCCCAAATTTTACAGGAGGTTATACAACATCCGGAGCTCCATTTTCTTATTCTATGTCCCACTCTGATTCGGCCATCTAGAAGGTGTTGCAAGCGCGTCTGTTTGGTGGATGAAAGTTGGCTGCCACCTCGGGCCAAATGTGGAAAAGTCAGAATTCCACAAGCTTTCCACCACCTATGGCCTACCAAAATTAATTGAGATGCTTTGTACTGTTGGAGGGTCGACCCAAGGGATCAAAAATTCCTATTTAAGTAAGTTGTGGTGGAGGAGTTGATAATCTTTGAGCTTCCTTTCATTGTAATGTTATGCTGCGGTTTTGTTGTCTCAAATTTATCTTCCACGTGTAAGTTGTTTTAAATCATCCTTGTTTCTTAATAAAAGTTATTCTTATCTTATTATTACATTATTCTACTTATCACTTTGATACCATTGGTTCAAGGTGTGAACTTGTTCATACCAAACCTTGTGATATTATCACACAACGGTGGAGTGATTGTTATTTTATTATGTTTTTTTTACTTTTCCATTTTCTCCCTTATGAGTCTACTTTCTGCTTCCATTGAATCCATGGGATCAATGGAGGGATAAACCACTTATGGGATGATCCAAGGGAGTAGAAAGGGGCTGGATTGGATGTTATTTATCACCTCATTAATGTATAATCACTTCTTTAATTGAGATTTTTATTTGATGGTTTTTAAACTCCATCGTCCTTGTTGAATTTAAGGTCACACACTTCAAGTGCTAATACGAACCTTTACCTTGAAGTGCTCAAAACCTTTATCCTTCAAGTGTATAGGTGATTAGTATTAAAGGGTTTAGGAATTAAACCAGTAAGTGATGATGTTGTTTTATCTCCTTAAATGAACCCATCTCAAATTTAAGAAATTGAAATCATTAAAAAGAAAATACGTCCAATCCACCCCGAGCTATAACCTAGAATCAACTCATTCTTTTAATTTGAATTCACTTAAGTATCTTAGAGTTCACTAAAACCCATATAAAATCAACCCAAAGTTGTCCACTTCATATCCAAAAACAATCCTTAGAATGTGCGTGTCTATAGGTTACTTCTTAGGTCTCTATGGATTCAATAACCCAAGCTAGACTACAAGGACCGTTCTACCTTCATCTCTTGGGTAAATTTGAGCGAGAATCAAATTTTGGCGCTGTTTCCGGGGACCTGAGTAAGTTATCTTAGACACTATCATCCTTTTTTTATCCCACTTCTCTTATCTCATCCCCAATTTCATTCCTATGGAAAACCCTTTTAAACAAATCCAAACATGGGGAACCTCTTCTTACTTTATTCACTCCACACCACGTGAGATGTACAATGACCATCCTAGTGTCTACTTGTGGGATCATCAACAACCTAATGATCCACAATGTTTTTAATCCTATAATCCACAAAACATCTCAACATATAATGAGTTTCAATCCCCACATAGCCTATTTGAACCTCCTCTTATAGAATTCCAACAACATAATTATCCTCCTAGAATAGACCATCTGTCTCAACCCCTTATCCATCCTAATTCAATCCCATTACTTGAGAAATTGTTTCAACAAATGGATATAATGAATTTTGAGGTTTCATCATTGAGGTTAAAACTATAAAGCATTAAACATTGTGAGGAACCCATCCCTACACAAACTGTCCCTTCCATAACCTTATGTGAATTCTCTAGTTTCCCACAAACCTCTCATGAATTTACTGAAGAGAAAACTTTTGGATTGGGGGAAGATGATGAGGATCATGGAATTGTTGATGGGTGTTTAAATCAAGAGGAAATTGATTTTTTGTATTCACAAGAGGGAAATTTGACATCATGGATTGAGTCTCATGAATATAACTCCATTGATGCTTTTTCAAAAATAAAAATCACTGAACCATTAAGAGAAATCACATACTTTGAGTCCATACCAATTCCTGAAACTGATCTATCCAATTTGGTGGTTGAATATTCCATTAAAAAGGAACCAATTCTGTTGATCAATTTTGAAAATGAAACTGAGTTCAATTCAAAGTCCCAACCTATGTTTGAAAGATTTAGCCTACCTGAACTTGAACAAAAGGACATTCCATCCACCATCAAGTTTCCATTCATTGGGGATAGCGAAAAACTTCCATTTGTAACCATTTTTTATTTTGAAACCACTAAAGAGGTGATTATTCATAATGTCTTAGGAAATACTACAGAGGAAACTGGATCTATCATTTCTGATATTCCTTGGATTTACCAACTCATTTTAGAATATAGGTTTATTAATGAAACAAATTATAAACATGTAATCAATCTAAACCTAGTTGAATTGGTGAAAAATGTGGTCCTTAAAATTTTTAAAGTTGGTATTGGGTAAGTTGGGGGGTTCATGTCAAGCTAACGACATTAAACAAAGCGCTGCATGGGAGGCAATCCATGGTTTTCAAGTTTCCAATAATTTTGTTGTTGAAATAAACTTTATATTTTAAATAGGATTAATTAATCATTTTTATATTTAAAAAAAGACTATTGACCTGTTATTCTATTATGAGTATGGATGGGTGTGAAAGGGGAGCATTGTATTCATCTGTGTCACGCGGTGTGATCCCTGAGTAATACATTACCCAGAAAATTAAAAAAAGACAATGTATCATTAGTTTGATTTAAAAAAATAGAAAAACAGGAAAAACCATAAATATGATGATACTTGGAATTAAATAAGTCGTTGTGTTGTTTTTTTTTTGTCTGGTTTGTTCTTCTTTTTGTTTAGGTACTATTTTGGGTGATACATGTTCAATCAAGGAGGTGCCTACATCCCTTAATAGATCAAAGGACGAATTTGGAGCAGCAAGAACTTCATCTTCAACCACCAGGTGATTTCATTCCATGATCCTCAGTTTAAATTTCCTTTTTGAACTTCCATTATCTGCCTCTACACCTTCTAAATTTTTATTTCTTCAATCACTGGGGACAGTGTTGTTTTAAGTTGGGGGGAGAGATAAAATAAAAAAAATTATTTTGTGTTAAAAAAAATGAATGATTTGAAAACAAATTAAATGGAAGGAAAAAATCGTTTAACTTTAAACATGGTAATACACATTGCACACTTTGAAACTGAATATCAAATAATTTAGCATACCCTGATTCTGATTTTAATCCATGTATAATTTCATGAGCATATATTTTGGAAAGTGTGGCTTTCCAATGTGATATTTCATCGTTTATATTTTCATCCAAATAAAAAAAACTCACAATGCACTCCCTTTGGATATTGGGGTATTAGTTTAAGTTCATGGGGTCCCCTAAATAAATATCATAGGTTTGGTGATCATTTTAGTTTAATATGAGTATTCAAAAAAAATTATAAATTTTTTTTTGCGCGTAGAGCAATGAAATGACCTAATGCGTGGCTTTCAGCACTTGGGGATCGTGACTCCATAGTTGTCTGGCCCAGAGTTAGTAATTTTATCTCTATTTTTGGTAATTTGAATTTGTTTTTGACTGAGTTAACTCGAGATGATGCCCGAGTATGTGGGCTTCACTTTGTGCCCTAAGGTCATTGAGCCTGGGAGTCATCGGCAAAGTCTCGCTACAGGGGTTGACTCTTTTGAGTGCAACTTCAATTACCATGGAAAAATTGAAAAAACAACAAAAAAAAACAACAAAAACAAAAAAAAACAAAAAAAACAAAAAAAAAATTATACAAAAAAAATTGAATACTCATCTTAATATTGAAATGTGATTCCACCTAGAGCTTCCGTAATTTTCCCCTTGAGTAAAGATGAACCCCCATGTCTATTGTGATGCATAACACATCCTCATACTTAATTGATATTGGATGAAATATGGAAATGAATTTGAACAAAGGAATGGGCTTGGGATTGGGATCTTCTTATGAAACTATCTTGTATTAAAATATTTTTATGGGTTTCATTATTGTTTGGTATAAGGGTTTTTTGGTGATCATTGTGTATTAAAATGTTTTTTGGAATAGGAAATTCGAATTTCATATTGTTGACATATATTTTGCTCGGGTCTAGAAAAACTCAAGTTGGGGGGTGTGATTAGCCACTAAATGAGGATAATATTCATTGCTAATATATATAATATTCATGTTCTTTATTATTCATAAACACCATTTTAGTGCATTTTGCACTTTGAACATCATTTCACATTATGATTGTAATACCTTCTTAAAATGCACTATTATGTGGTACATTTTTGAACATAATTTAAAGTACCAAATGATTCATCTGATTATACATATTTTAATTTGATATTTTTGTAAATTGATCTACACTCCAATATGAACATGTTTCATTCAGGGATCAATGGAGAATTCATGGAGGATGATGGAGATATTTGGCAATGAAAAGAAGCAATTCTGGAGAAGGCAGATTGGACACAAGCCCACTGATGAGACTGTGGGGCCCAAAATAAAGGCCCAATGAATCCCAAATTTCATCGGATGCTATAAGGCATGTAGCGTAACAAATAAAACTTCATGATTCAATGCTAATTCGGCCTCCATGGTGGTCTTTTAGGCGGCCCAATTTAGAGATAAAATTCTGGGCCAGATTCTACGGCCCAGAAAAACATCCCACTAATCTAATCATATCTCCGAATATACAAATCTAAATGGGTCCAGATTTTACAGGAGGTTAGAAGACATCCTGAGATCGATTTCCCTATTCTATGGACCACTCTTATTCGGCCATCTAGAAGGTGTTTCAAGCGCGTCTGTTCGGTGGATGAAAGCCGGATGCCACCTCGAGTCAAATGTGGAAAAGTCCAAATTCCACAAGCTTTCCACCACCTATGGCCTACCAAAATTAATTGAGATTCATTGTACTGTTGGAGGCTCGACCCAAGGACTCAAAAATTCCTATTTAAGGCAGTTGTGGTGGAGGAGTTGATAATCTTTGAGCTTCCTTTCATTGTAATGTTATGCCGCGGTTTTGTTGTCTCAAATTTATCTTCCACGTGTAAGTTGTTTTAAATCGTCCTTGTTTCTTAATAAAAGTTCTTATTCTCTTATTATTCCATTATTCTCCTTATCACTTTGATAACGTTGGTTCAAGGTGTAAACTTTTTCATAACAAACCTTGTGAGATTATCACACAATGGTGGAGTGATTGTTATTTTATTGCGTTTTTTTTTCTTTTCCATTTCCTCTCTTATGAGTCTTCTTTCCGCTTCCATTGAAACCATGGGATCAATGGAGGGCTAACCCACTTATGGGTTGATCCAAGGGAGTATAAATGTGCTGGATTGGATGTTATTTACCACCTCATTAATGTATAATCACTTATATAATTGAGATTTCTATTTGATGGTTTTTAAACTCCATCATCCTTGTTGAATTTAAGGCCACACACTTCAAGTGCTAATAAGAACCTTTACCTTGAAGTTCTCAAATCCATGATCCTTCAAGTGTATAGGTGATTAGTATTAAATGGTTTAGTAATTAAACCAGTAAGTGATGATGTTGTTTTATCTCCTTAAATGAACCCATCTCAAATTTAAGAAATTGAAATCATTAAAAAGAAAATACGTCCAATCCACCCCGAGCGATAACCTAGGATCAAATCATTCTTTTAATTCGAATTCACTTAATATTCTCGCTCAAATTTACCCAAGATATGAAGTTAGAACGGTCCTTGTAGTCTAGCTTGGGTTATCGAATCCACAGAGACCTAAGAAGTAACCTAAAGACAAACACATTCTAAGGATTGTTTTTGGCTATGAAGTGGCCAACTTTGGGTTGATTTTATATGGGTTTAAGTGAACTCTAAGAGACTTAAGTGAATTCAAATTAAAAGAATCAGTTGATCCTAGGTTATAGCTCGGGGTGGATTGGACGTATTTTCTTTTTAATGATTTCAATTTCTTAAATTTGAGATGGGTTCATTTAATGAGATAAAACAACATCATAACTTACTAGTTTAATTCCTAAAACCTTTAATACTAATCACCTATACACTTGAAGGATCAAGGTTTTGAGAAGTTCAAGGTAAAGGTTCGTATTAGCACTTGAAGTGTGTGGCCTTAAATTCAACAAGGATGATGGAGTTTAAAAACCATCAAATAAAAATCTCAATTAAAGAAGTGATTATACATTAATGAGGTGATAAATAACATCCAATCCAGCCCCTTTCTACTCCCTTGGAACAACCCATAAGTGGTTTATCCCTCCATTGATCCAATGGTTTCAATGGAAGGGGAAAGTAGACTCACAGGGGAGGAAATGGAAAATTAAAAAAAACGCAATAAAATAACAATCACTCCACCGTTGTGTGATAGTCTCAAAAGGTTTGGTATGAACAAGTTCACACCTTGAACCAATGGTATCAAAGTGATAAGGATAAGAATGGAATAATAAGAGAATAAGAACTTTTATTAAGAAACAAGGATGATTTAAAACAACTTACACGTGGAAGATAAATTTGAGACAACAAAACCGCAGCATAACATTACAATGAAAGGAAGATCAATGATTATCAACTCCTCCACCAAAAATGCCTTAAATAGGAATTTTTTATCCCTTGGGTCGAGCCTCCAACAGTACAAAGCATCTCAATTAATTTTGGTAGGCCATAGGTGGTGGAAAGCTTGTGGAATTTGGACTTTTCCACATTTGACCCGAGGTGGCAGCCAGCTTTCATCCACCGAAAAGACGTGCTTGCAACACCTTCTAGATGGCCGAATCAGAGTGAGACATAGAAAAAGAAAATGGAGCTCCTGATTTCTTCTTACCTCCTGTAAAAGTTGGGCCCAGTTGGATTTGTATATTCGTAGATATTATTATATTAGTGGGCTGTTTTTCTGGGCCATAGAATCTGGCCTAGAATTTTATCTCTAACTTGGGCCGCCTAAAGGACCACCATGGAGGAAGAATTAGCATTGAATCCTGAATAGTTATTTGTTAATATACATGTATTATAGCATCCCACGATATGTGGGATTCATTGGGTTTTTATTTTGGGCCCCACAGTCTCATTAGTGGGCTGGTGTTCAATCTGCCTTCTCCAGAATTGCTTCCTTTCATTGCCAAATATCTCCATCATCCTCCATGAATTCTCCATTGATCCCTGAATGAAACATGTTCATATTGGAGTGTAGATCAATTTACAAAAATATCAAATTAAAATATGTACAATCATATGAATTATTTGGTACTTTAAATGATGTTCAAAAATGTACCACACAATAGTGCATTTTAAGATGGTATTACAATCATAATGTGAAATGATGTTAAAAGTGTAAAATGCACTAAAATGTTGTTTATGAATAATAATGAACATGAATATTATATATATTACCAATTAATATTAGCCTCATTTAGTGGCTAATCACATCTCTTACATCAAAATTAATTCAATGGACTCCATGGGATCGATTTAGGTGATTGGAAGGGCAGTGCCAACTATTTCGAGATGATGAGATAAATGGGTGATGAAAGATCCACCCATAAGTATACCTCATGTCCACTAAACCTGTGATCTTTTGAATAAGGTGATATGAGATTCCATATTAATGACAGGGCCTCCCACGGAATTAGTAAGGAGGATTATGTCTAGTTGGATAATACTTCCATGATACTCAACCTAAGCTAACCAAGAATGTGTCGATTCCCTATAAAGAATGTGGAGTAGTGCACCTCAGAGCTATGTGTACTTTGTAAACAAAGTATTGTGATAAGTGTGAGTGTCTCGATAAATAATCATCCAGATCAATTCAGCATCATGTGCTCATAGATGAATCTACAAGGTGGGAAATACCTTCGATGTGGTGAAGTCCCCAATATAAATTCAGATCCCTATGTCAAACTCTACAAAATATAGCTCATGAGGTAATCTACCTAATCAGAAGTGGAGGTTATTTAAAAAGACCTATAAAGTGTAGAGGAACTCATTGAATATCTCCCAGTATGTCTCCTTGTGCACATTGATAATTGAGGAGATATGCAGGTAGTTTAGGCATTGGAGGAATTTCTATATAATGTGTCAGAACTTGAGTACAAAAATTTATATAGTTTTATTTGGTCCTCATTAGTTTTTCCTAGTGATTTTTTAGTGAAACATGGTGATGGGGGTTTGAAAAATTACGTATGGGATGTAGGTTGGGGTGTGAAGCCTCATACGGCCCACTGGAGGTTGATTGGGAGTCCTTAGGGATAACTGGAGATGTAGAGACTAGAGTGGAGGTGGAGTTGGAAGATAAATGAGGTACTAGAGGTGTGGCACCTTTTTGGTGTTCATCCAGAGATGGATCATCATTATCATGAATAAATTTGGAAGGAGGAGTTTGAACAGTCGTTTTGTGCACCATGTTAGGTGTATGGGTGTCTATAAAGAGGTTCAGACGAAGGATGGGGAGAAATGGGGAGGCATGAGGTGGAGGATAGGTGTGAGCAGCGAGCGGCTGTAGAGGGGAGTTGTATTGGGAGGGGTGTCTGTCATGAACCCTTGGGTCACAACTTAAAAATACATATCAAAATTACATGATTTGTAATTAGATACATGAAGTGTAATTTAAGAATTAAATTAATTTAGTCAGTGAAAAGTATACATCATGTATTTTGATCACACGATCTGTATTTAGTACTTTTTCCACAATTTTGAACCAAATTTTGGTCCTTTTCAGAAGGAATGCCCCAATCTATCTTAAATATTATTCTATCCTAATCTATCCTAAGGTGACTTAACCTTGGTTACATATTATTTATAGTTTCATTTAACTACGATATATTAACCCTTTAACACTTAAATGAATTTCTAGGTGACGATACACCCATCGTGTAAGGGTTCTTGATATATTCTCAACCTTTGACCATTTACATTGAATGGTGGTACACCTTATTTCTAAATCTTGATGTCCATATAAGGAAATACTATAATTACCACAATGTTTTATGACCATTTGGATTTTATCTTCCCAAGGAACATTTTTAAATGGGATTTGAAAAGCAAAACCATATTTCCTGGGAAAAAATGCATCTCTTGATGCGTTGATCATTCCATTTCTTGGATTTTTCATTTATAGATCATGGAATTTTCATAAGAATTATTTATGAATCCTTACAATTCATTCAACTTCATCATATGAGAGTCCCCTTATTTTTGAGAATCCATATTGAGCTTCTTAATTTACCAATATGATAGATTCTCTATTTCTACTGGAAAAGGTTATACATTCCTATACAATAATCAGAATGGGTTGGTACTGATTGTTGTTTTATATGTAGTGTGGTACAACCACAACGAATCATCTAAATTTTCACCTTAATCCTTCAAATTTTTTGCTTACAAACTTTTCAATTATTTTTTAATTTCCCTATTGGATAATTCAACTGGGCCACTTATTTGTGGGTGTTAGGGATTTCATGTGTTATACCTGATGTCATATTTCTCTAGTAGTCCTTAAACATCTTTATTGGTAAAATTGATTCCCCAATCATTAATGAGTAGTCTAAAAAATCTAAATAGTAAAAACATATTATTCATTAATAAATTCATGACAGTTTTTTTCATGTCATGAGTTATAGCATCATCTTTTACCCATTTGAAAATATAGTCCACCGCAACAAGGATATTGAAATTTCTATGTTAATTAGGAAATGAACCTATGAAATCTATTCCCCAAACATTGAATATTTGGGCTTCCATTATGGGGTTTTTGGGAATTTCATTCCTTTTTCAAATTGTTCTAATTTGTTGGAATCGATCACAATTTTGAAAATAATCACTTATATCTTGGTGGAGTGTGCACCAGCAAATTAATTTTTATAGAATATTTTCAAATTTTCTTTTTGTTCCATGATTGCCTCTAGTTTTTGATACATGACACATGTCTAACACACTTTATATCTCATCCTTTGGCATTCAATGACAGAATAATTCATCAGCACAATGCTTAAAAATGAGAGGTTCATCCTAGTAGTAGTGTGAATATCTGACTAAAAATATCCTTCATGGTTGGAAAGTGAGGTCTAGTAAGAGGGATTCCATAGAAGAATAATTTTCAATGATTGAAAACCACATACATACCTTTGTATTTATATAGAATAGATTTTCATTGGGGAAGTCAGCTTTGATGTCTAGATCATCATTATCCTTTATAAGAGGATATTGACATCGGGATAGATGGTCAGTGACAATATTGTCCATAATTTTGGTATCCTGGATGATTTTTTTGAATTATTGTATCAATATTATCCACCATATTAGTCTTGGTTTGACATTATTTTTATTTATAAAATATCATAGAGAAGCATGTTCAGTGTACACAATTACTTTCTACAAAACTAGATATGAGAGGAATTTATCCAAAGATAAGAATAATGGTAAGAGAACCTTTCTATTGTTATATATTTCAGCTAATATTAATCCATGTGTGACTAGAATAGTAAATTAAGAAGTATATGTGACAAAATAACAATCCCGAAATGCGCTAACATCAAAGTCGTTGGTGCCATACATCAACTAAATATTATTTTCCCAATCTTGTGAAATAATAACAGGAGTGGATACCATGATTTTCTTTAAAGTGTTTAGTTCCCTCTGATATTCTTCAGTGAATTCAAGTATAGTTTATTTTGATAATAGGGGTTTCAAATGGGGGAAAATTTCTCAAAATCCATTACGAATCAATGATAAAAACAAGCATGCCCTGGAAATCTATGTATTCCTTTAATTTTGGATGGGTTAGGTAAATATTTGATGCTATTGATTTTAGTGGGATCAAATTCTATACAATCCTTTGAGATTTTTTGTCCAATGAATATTCCTCCTTAGACTATAAAGGGTAATTTTTCCCAATTAAAAACAAAGTGATTCTCCTCACAATGTTGCATTACTAACTCAATATTGATTAGGTAGACCGTGAAAGATCTTCTGTAAATTTAAAATTTATCTATAAAAATTTATAATAATTCCAACGCCCGATTTTTAAATATATGTTTAATGATTATTTGAAAGTTCACTAGTTCATTAAACATATAGAACAAAACACGTTGTAAGTGAAGGATCCAAATGGACACATGGATGTTGTTTTAGAGTAATCAACTGGGTTGAATTCAATGTGAATGTATCCTGAATGTCAATCAAGGAAATAGTATAATTCATATCCCAGGAGTCTCAAAGAATTTGATCCATGAAGGGAATACATGAATGATCTTTTTGAGGTACCACATTTAGGTTTTTGTAATCCATGCATTCTATCCATATAGTGATGGTACGAGTCTAGATCATTTCATCTTCATCATTTTTTTAACTGCAAGGCCACCATTATTTAAAATGACTTGTAGTGGGATCACCCACTACTTATCGGATATTGAAAAAATTATTACATCATCCAAATGTTTATGTGCTTTCTTCTTAACTACCTCCTTTATTTGTGGGGTGAGTCACCTATGGGGATATCATTTGGGTTTTGTAAAAAAAGAAAGTTTGATCACCTTAATGTTATACACCCTCGGGAAATTAACTAATTATGTCTTTTTAAGACTTTGATCAAGTTTTACTCTTGTGATGGTTTCAGTTTTGAGTGAATGATGACTGTTATTACAGTACCAGTCTCTAGAAAATAATTCTTGAGTGTACTTTAGAGGGGTTTCAATTCCAGTTTTTGTGGCGTAATTAATGTGGTTATGAATATTGTAATAATCCTCCTTATAGTAGGTTCTATTTAGTTTACTTCCACAAAGTGATATACCTCCTCCTAAATAGGGGTAATCACATCACTTTCATCTTCGATGTTTAAGTAATGATCTCTTTCTTCTGTGAGAAATATAGCTTTAATACAAAAATAATCATCTTTTTTGGGACTTTATCCAGATCGAACAAAACTTGTTCATCATCTACTTGGAATAGGATTCCCACTTGATTTGCAATAATATATTCCATTTTAGTGTCTAGAAATGTTCAGCCTAGAATTATTGGAACTTCTCATTCCTCTCCATTTCTAAAATAAGGAATTCTGCTATAAATATGAACTTTCTGACTTTGACTAAGACATCCTTGAGAAGTCCTTAGAGAAACATTACCGATCAGTTATCTAATTGGTGTGTGAATATAGTTGCGTTGAGTTCCTTGAGTCCCAGTTTTTGGAATACACTCATCTTTATGACATTAATGATGGATTCTAAATCACACAACTCGCTTCCAAATTTTCATTCTCCTTTAGTGCATGGGATTGAGAATCTTCTAATGTATCTCATTTTTAGTCAAATTTTCTATTTAACAACCAAAAATATTTCTTCATTTAGTGAGATGACTCCTAGATCATACATTTTTCTTTTATTGGATAGCATTTCCTTGAGAAATTTAGTATAGGTAGGAATTTGGATACATCCTTACTACATTCCTTTCAAAAAATGGAGAGTTGGTTTAAAAGATGGTTGTGAAATTTAGATATATTCATTGGGTTGCTCTTTTGGGAAGTCTTTTGGAGAAGATGGTACTTCATGAGGTATCTATTGATTAGTTTCATTTTCTTTTTCTTCGTATTATTTTTCAATGACTTTTGTATGCCTTTTTGGCTCCTCATATTTTTTTTCATCTCCTCCACATGGTTGATGAATGTCCAATACATTCCAACTCCTCAGAACCACTTCCTTTACCTCTTCACTTGTGTATGTCTCTATATTACTAAGTAGAGTACTTAATAATCTCTCAAACATGGTTTTTGAGATCTAAACTATTTACTACACAATGTTATGAAGGGAATCCCTATGATTCAACATTTCTGTCACTTAGGTGGTTATACTATGATCTAACTTTTGAAAAAATGATAAGATTAGATTTTCCAAATTTGATTGAAGAGGAATAATTGGTTATGGATGACTTGGTAGATCTAGTTAAAAATGTTGTTGTGTTCAAGGAGGAAAAGTTTGTTGGATTACTTGTTATGATGGTCTAGGAACAAGATTCGTGGTTAGATATCCCAGTGGTTATGGGTTCTTAAATGGTTCCTCACCACTTATTTTCTTATAGTACCCTTGATTATTTTTCTGAGGCTATTGAAATAGCCTTTTTTGATAATACTGATCAGATTACTGAAATTGTTGATTTTTCTATTTATAATTATTATAATTACAATCTTGGATTTTGTTTCCTCAATGCCATCCATAAAGTCCTGAAATAGGTGTTATCCACCACACATATCATAGGATTGGATCTCCATTACAATATAAGGAGGGGGATTTGGTTCACTAATTAGCTTAAAGGATTCCATCTTCTTAGTTAAGGCCTCTACTTGGGAATCTAGTTTATTATTTTCTTCAAGTTAGTGGATTCCACACCGAGTAGGCCCACAATAGCTCTACTATGGACTATATTTATGAGAGAATTAATCCAAAAAATTTCGATCATACTCAGGTGTTTTGAAAAATATACCTCTATCAGTGGTGGAATCAGAAACTATGGGAGAATCTAGTTGGAGTCCATCATTGAACGTTTGGATTGTAGGTCCCAGGCAGAGTGGAATCTCATGGGTGGATGTGCCCACTTGACTTTTTTTCATTAGTAATGATCAATCTGGGATCAATACGATGATAAACACCACACTCCACAGATCTAATCACTGAAATATAAAATGAATAGGAACATTCTCGGAACCACAAAGGAGGATCATCATAGGTTGATTATAATTAATTTAATTAATTGAAAAGAAGTTCCTTTTATGGTGTTATTTCTTCGCTGATATTTCTGATCACATTCTCATGTGATTCTTTATTGCATTGAAGAATACATGGGTAGACCTCCTCTGTTGGTGATACACATGTGCACAACATTTCTCTGGACGTCACTAAAGGAATATTCGGGAGTTAGCGTAGAGAAGCCTTTTCTTATATTGTCCGCGTTAGATTACCTTGATCCGATGGAGGAGGATCTCTCTCGGTCTTGAGAGTGTTCTTGGAGGAATGAGTTCCTTTGAACATGAGATAATTCTCCATAATTATTGTGCATAACGATTAGGGAAAATTGTTGGGGTTGTTAGGATATTTATAACCGGGTTTGAGGTTAAAGAGTTATGACAATAAATAAATGTGTTACGCGTTTTATTTATTTCATTGACTCTTATTAAAAACCCCAATATAGAATCATTAATTCCTTGACATGCGCCCATGCTGATTATAATAAATATCATTTAATAAAATGATATTACTTGCTCAAAATCCCAACTGGAAAAACTATATGGCGTGTAATCATTAATACACAATGTGTACTCGTTTTTCATTTCCTTTCCAAAATTAAAACTTCATGGAATGTACATTTAATGTATATGGTGTGTATATCTTGTTTTTATTTTATTCTTCCTCCAACATTAAAATGGTGTAGGATTCCTTGAATAATTATTAAACCACATACGGGAATAATCCTTATTCTAACTAAGATACTTGGATACATTTACTGTGTGACCCTCTAGGACTCTTTCTCATTGGCATTAGGCAGGCTTTCTTAAATTCCATGATTACTGTCTAGCAATGGGAAAAGGCACCCAAGAGAAAGAAGTTGACACCGCATTGACTTGTCACCACATATGAACGCTTACCGTGTAATTTAATATCTTTTTCTCAATATCTCACCAAGATGGTTTCATAGCAGTGTCATAAACCTATATGTTGGATCCACCATTCTTGGACTTCTAGAAATAAAATCTATGTGCACCATGGCCATGGAATTTGGGAGATAGTTCTATTTAAATAAAAGGGCCCGAGATATCTAATTCCATAAATATGGAAGGAAAAAATCCTTCCTCAACTTATCCATTAACAACAAGTCATTCATGATGCACCCAACATACCCTACGTCCCACCAACTATCTTTATGACGATTTTCGTCAGAAAATCTAAGTGCGCGAGTCATGACATGAGTTAATGATAATATTCCAGTCAAAGGACCATTACACACACTCATAGATAGCAATGTCTGAAGACACCAAGACGTGCGGAATTACTACTAGCGGGTTTGTTCTCATAATCTCTCATCTTGGAGATTACCAAGTGTGAACTCCATGATAGAGAGTCTTGTCTTCTTATGAGTACTCAAACATGATAGTTTGTATACTATGTGTCCTATCATAGTATGACATCCAACCATAGAACCTTATTTAGGAATATTGTTATTGGATTTAAAGGTTCTCATCATAGTGGGGATCTTCCCTGACCTTATTAATGGAAAAAATATTCTAAGACATTATTATATTATAGTCATGTAGAAAAATGACCAATATACAATAATTGTACATTCATGCAATCAAAGTATAAACAGTTGGTTCTCATGACACCAACTGTAAAAAACTCCCACTTGAACTAGAGCCAACTTCCTACGACTTTTAGTCTGTTAGACCTCACATGATGATCGTGTTTCTGCTGAGTCAATGCTTTAGTCAAGGGGTCTGCCACGTTGTCTTCCATGGAAATACTACTCACTACAACTTCACCTCTCTAAGAAAAATTCCTCAAGAGATGATACTTCCGAAGTATGTTCTTTGTCCGCTGATGTGACCTTGGCTCTTTTTCAAGTGCCACAGCTAATGTATTATCACAATAGAGTGTGACTGGATATTTACTACTAGGTAATACATCCAACTCTTGGATGAAGCTTTGCATCTATACTGCTTCTTTAGATACCTCAGAAGTTGTAATATACTTGTAATCTGTTGTAGAATCTACAACCACAACTTTCTTTGAGCTCTTCCAGCTCACTAAAACTCCATTCAAACTAAATATGTATCCAGTCTATGACTTCATGTCATCCTGATTAGTGTGGAAACTAGCATCTACATGTCCTCTGATGACTAGTTCCTCAACTCCTCCTTAAACTAGGAACACATCCTTAGTAAGCCTTAGATACTTAAGGATAGTCTTGACTGCCATCCAATGGCGGTCTCTTGGATCATCTTGATATCTTTTTACCACACATAATGAATAACCAACATCTATCCTTGTACATAGAATATCATACATGACTGAACCAATCACGGATGATTAAGGGACCCCTACTATTTTCTTTATTTCCTAATGTGTCTGAGGACACATTTTCTTGGAAAGATGAATGTCATGTGACACTGGCAAGAGTCCCCTCTTGGACTATTCCATACTAAATCTCTTCAGTATCTTGTCAATGTATGTAATTTGACTCGGGCCTAGTATTCTCTTGGATCTATCACTATGGATCTTGATCCCAAGAATATATGCCGCCTCTCCCAAGTGTTTCATAGAGAATCAATTATCCAACCATTCCTTAACTGACTGTAAGATAGGTACTTCATTTTCAATTAGTAATATGTCATCAACATATACTATTAGGAAAATGACTGCACTTCCTCTAGACCTTTTGTAGTCACAAGGGTCACATTCTTTCTTATCAAATACAAATTCTATTATGGATTCATCAAAACGAATGTTCCATGACCTTGATGCTAGATTTAATCCATATATGGATTTATGCAGCTTTCATACCTTGTTGGCATCCTTTGGAGTCACAAACCCTTCAGGTTGGGTCATGTAGACATCTTCTTGGAGGTTCCTATTAAGGAATGCTAATTTGACATCTATTTTCCAAATTTCATAGTCATGGTAAGCGGCAATGGCCAAAAGTATTTTGATGTATTTCAGCATCGCAACCGGTGAAAATGTTTCATCATAGTCAATTTCTTAACGCTGTCTAAAACCTTTTGCCACCAGTCATCCCTTATAGGTGCTGACTTGTCCCTCCATGTCCTATTTCTTCATGAATACCCATTTATTACCAACAAGATTTACATCAACTTGAGGATCTACCAAGATCCATACTTGGATTTGGTACATGGAATCCATTTCAGAATTCATGGCTTCTTGCCACTTGACATCGTCTATGCCTTCAACTGCTTCCTTGTAGGTAAAAGGATCATCATTTTCAGCCAATAATGAGTCACCATCCTCAGTGATAAGAAAACCATATGGTTCTCATTATCTCACCTCTCTCATGCTCCTACAAAGTTCTTGTGTCTCTGGAACAGTTTTTTCTTCCACGGGGATTTTTGGAATCTGTTCTTGTACCAAATCTTGTGTATCTTGAGCCTCGACTTCATCGAAGTCTATCTCACTCCCACTATAGCTTTTGGAGATGTTCTCCCTCTCATGGAATATGGTGTGTATTGCCACTTCAACCTTTTTTATCTAAGGGTTTGTATAGGTAATATCCCCTTTTTTCCTTGGTATATCCTATAATGGTACACATTGTGCCTTGGGGTACAAGTTTGTTACCTGAAGAGGCCTTAACAAATGCTTCGCTAGACCACACATGTAAATTAGATAGCATGGCTTTGCATCTACTCCATAACTCGTATGGAATACCATTTATCAATTTAGTTGGTACTTGGTTTAGTTTGTGTGATTATTTTTTGTAATGAATATCCCCAAAAAGATAATGGAAGAATCACATGACTCATCATTGATCTCACCATGTCCAACAGGGTGTGGTTCTTCCTTTCACTTACACCATTCCACTGAGGTGTTTAAGGAGGAGTGTGTTGAGATAGAATCCCAAAATCCTGTAATAAGTCAATGAACTCCTGATTAAGATATTCTAATCCTTTATCTGAGCGTAGTTTCTTAATCTTCTTACCGAGATGGTTCTCAACTTCATTCTTGTATTCTTTAAACAGATCAAAAGAATCTGATTTATAGATCATTAAGTAAATATATCCATATCTACTAAAATCATCAGTAAATGTAATGAAGTACAAGAACCCACCCCTTTCTTCAACTGGAAATGCTCCACAGACATCTATGTGAACTAGTTCTAGAATCTATTTATCCCTTTCACCTTTCCCACTAAATGGGGCTATGGTCATTTTACCATGTAGACACACATGACATACACCATGTAGTTTTAGTTTGAAAGAATCTAAATACCCATCTTGATGTTATTTTGTCAAATGTTTCTCATTGACATGACCTATCCGGTGATGTCAAAGTTGGTAGTTGTATGAGTCATGTAAATTAACTTTTTCATCGATTGTCATTACTTGGTTTGTGTATTCTAACACATAATTGTCATTATATAAATGTGCCCTATCATAACAAATGTTTTCTTTATAAAAGTAGCAACATTCATTTCCAAACATGAAGATGAATCCATCAGTATCTAATCTGGATACTGAAATAATGTTTTTCATTACAGAGGGTACATAATAACATCCTTTTAATACCAAGACCATCCCAGTAGGTAATGTGAGGTGGTAGTCTCTGATAGTTATAACAGAGATTCTAGATCTGTTGGCTGCTCACAGATCCACCTCACCTCTGTCAATCTTTTTGAATCTACTTGGTTCATGTATTTGGATATAGATGTGATCACCACAAGTGGTATCTAATACCCAGTCAGTAGAAATAGATAGATTTCATTCGATAAAAACACACCTAAAAATTCCCCTTGATTCCTTGGCTGGGTGTAGTTTTTCTTCTAGTGGCCCTTCTTTCCACATGCGAAACAAATATCCTCATGTTCTCTTGCCTCCCCTTTGATCTTCCTTTTCTTGGAAGGCCTCAAAGAAGCTCTGGGATTAAAGCTCTTTACCTTCCCTTTACTTTTATTCACCATAAGGAAAGAAGGCTTTTCACGCTTTATATCATTGTCCACATGGCGAATGAGGATAAGAAGATCAGATAGAGACTTCTCAATGTTGTTCATGTTGAAATTTACAAAAAAGTTAGAGAAGCTCTAGGGGAGTGATGAAAAAATGAGATCGGTACCCAATTCTTCAGAGATTTTAAACCCTATAACCTCCAAGCGCTCAATGTATCCAATGATACTAACTACATTAGGCCCATCTGGGGAAACCTCTCCAATCTTGCTCTGAAATAGAGCCTTATAGATCTCAAACCTTTCCTTTATTTCTCTCTACTGGTATAGACCATGGAGGTGCTCGAGCATGCTATAAGCATCCATGTCTTCATGGGACATCATGAGCACACTAGAAATTGATGGCAACATCAAACAGTGAGCGTCTAGTGTATCGTTCAAATTTTGATCATAGACCAGGAAATCTTCATCAATCGCCCCTTGGGTAGGAAAATTAGGAAGTGAGGAATCTAGAATGTAAAACATTAGTTCATGGTGTAGGATAACCCAAAGGTTCCTAAACCATTCTTGAAAGTTACTATCGGTGAGGAAATTGTCTTTATCTAGAATTGATTGTAGAGAAAATGTGGTTGACGATTTTATCATATTGATTCTACAAATTAAAAGAGCATATTTATCAGTACCTTTTGATTACATTTTATGAAAAATAATAAATGAATTTATTAATTCTCCAACTATTTTATCATGTCCCAATGGCCCCCACCATTGAACTTGGAATGCCTAATTTCTAGGAAATTCTAGTGGAAATGATCCACATTCCCCTCCCCATAACCCCAACAAGGTTTGATCAAGATTTTTAAAGGTATTTAGGTAGGTAGGACTTTTCCAACTGTGAGCTTATAGTTCCTTGATTTGTTGAGTGGACTCCCCAATCTTGAAATCCTAACTTGGATTTTTTCAACACTTGCCTCCATTTTATAACAATTATAGAAAGGGATACTCCTCTTGATGTAAAATGTATAAGTCAACCCAAAGATTCCATAAGAGATTACTTTATAAAAGTACGTGTCCCAACAAGGGTTCGTCAAACACATAGTTTTATTGAGTCTGGCCCTTAATCAGGTAACGAAAGGCTTGGTCTGACATAATATGTTATTTGAGGGGTTTGAATCCTTTATGCGTAGTTTCACATTATCACATGCTTTTTAATATTAAGTGATTATTGCTTAAGTGATTAACCATGTTCTGATAATTTTTACGCATAGTCCGTTTTTTTATTTTATTCCATCATTGCATGCTTGTTTATTTCATTAACTATGTTACTATGAAAAGACATACATAATAAATAAACCATGCAATCAGAAAAAAAATAAAATAAGATGTCATGATCATGAGCTTCTATTGGTTAGATTATGTTGCATTTTTGATAAGATGACCCTGACCTAAGGAAAAATACCTTGAACCCGATGGTTCGTGTTTTTCAGCTCCCACTTGTCCACCTTTGTATCTTCATGGGTTGGTTTCTCCTCATCTTCGGATTTTGAACCGTCTCCTCTGGCATGGGAGATCCTCCATTACATAGTGTTTATATTAAAGAAACCATGGGCACGTAGGCCCTAAATTTTATTGGAAGAAGGCTCACATGCCAACAAATTTAAATAAAATAAATTTAAATGAAACCATACACACACAAAGGGTATTTGGTCTAGCTCATGATCATACATAGAATGCAACGACATTTACGCATATTTAGTATTCAAATTATTTTAATCATTGTTTTATTCAAGATAATTCACACTAAAATTCAATTAATTATGATCTTATAATTAATAAATTTTTTATCTTAAATTTCTTTCTAAACTTCCTTGATATTCTACTCATCCATATTCCTTGTACAGGTTTTTTTTATTTTGAAGGAAACCTGGTGAAATTCTATTTTTGGAAAGTGCACTGCATGTAGGCTATATTACACGACATGTATTTGTTTTCACCCTTTATCGAAAGTACACACTGGGGGATTTGGCATGTTTTTTGTACTTTGTAAATTTTGGAGTACACGATGTGTAGATTAATCTAACATGGCATGTACTTATTTGTTACACAGTTACCAGCCTGGAAATCCCATGTACGTGGTTACATAGCTTCTCCTTGTACACAGTTTCACCTAGGCCAGATCGGACTACATGGCTTATTGATTCAATATGCACACCATGTATTCTGGTTTCCACACATTATTTAGTTTTGGTCAACACGGCGTATTAAAAAACATAGGTATATTCAATTCACACAGCATGGTTTGGCGGAGCAGTAGCCGTTCATTGAACCTAAGTACATGTCGTGTAGATTTCACTGCTTTTCGTGTATTCCTGTGTTGTACAGACAGAATGATCGGCCCCTCTGAATGAGTTCCTCATTTTTATTTTAATCCAAATTAAAATTAAAAGGTTATTTCTGTGACGTGAATCATGAAACGATGGAGGAAGAACATATCTCGTCCATTCAGTTTTATAGAATGATTTATCTTTAACTAAATAAAATATAAATGCGTAAATTATAAACAAAAATTAAATAACTATAATCAAGTTTGTGACTGCTCTGATACCACTTCTAGGTCTCGGGCGTAGCAGAAGCTCGTGGGTGGATGTGCCCACGCGAATTTTTGTCATTAGCAATGATCAATCAGGGATCAATACGACGATAAACGCCAGACTCCATGGATCAAATCACATAAATAGACAAAGAAGAAGAATAGTTCTAGAACCACAAAGGAGGATCATCACAGGTTGATTATAATTAATTTAATTAATTGACAAAAAGTACCGTTTATGGCATTCTTTCTTCATTGATATTTCTTATGATGTTCATATGTGATTCATTGTTGCATCACAGAATCCAAGTGTAGACTTCCTCTAGCGTTGATCCACATGTGCGCCACGTATCTCTGGATATCACCAAAGGAATCTCTAGGTGCTAGCATGGAGAATCCTTTGCTTGCGTTCTTCACATTAGATCACCTTGATTTAATGGAGGAGGATCTCTCTCAGTCTTAAGAGAATTCTTGGAGGAATGATTTCTTTTGGCCTTGAGATAATTCTCTGAAATTTATGTATACAACGATTAGGAAAAAGTGTTGGGTTGTGAGAATATTTATAATCAGGTTTGAGGTCATAGAGTTATGAAAATAAATAAACTCATTATGCATTTTATTTATTTTATTGACTCTTATTGAAAACCACCATGTCGAATCATTAATTTCTTGAAATTCTCCCACGCTGATTATAAATAATATCATTTAATAAAAAGATATTATTTCCTGAAAATCCTGACTGGAAAAACTACATGGTGTGTAATCATTAATACACGACATGTAATCATTTTTCATTTCCTTTCCAAAATGAAAACTTTACAGCATGTACATTCAATGTAAACGATGTGTATATATTATTTTCATTTTATTCTTCCTCCAACATTAAAATTATTTAGGCTTCCTTGAATAATAATTAAACCATATACAAGAATAATCTTTATTATGCATGAGATACTTGGATACACTTAGTGTGTGACCATCCAGGCCTTTTTCTCGTTGGCATTAGGAGTGCTTGCCTAAAGTCCAAGATTACTGTCTTGCAACAGGTCAAGGAAACCAAGAGAAATAATTTGATGGTACATTGACATGTCACCTCACACGAATTCTTAACATGTAATTTATTCCCTTTGTCTCAATATCTCATCAAGCAGGTTTCATGGTATTGTCATAAACCTATATGCTTGATCCGTCATTCTTTGACTTCCAGAAATAAACTTATCATGACACCATAGCCATGGAATTTGGGTTATAGTTATATTTCAATAAAAGGGCCTAAGATATCTACTTCCATAAATATGGATGGGACAAATCCTTCCTCGACTTATCCATTAACAAAATGTAATTCGTGACGCACCCAAGATACCCTACTTCTTGCCAACTATCTTCATGGCAGTTTTCATAGGAAAATATAAGTGTGTGAGTCATGACATGAGTTAATTATTATCTTCTAGTTTAAGTAACATTACACATGCTCATAGATTGCAATATCTGATGACACCAAGACAAGCAAAATTACTACTGGAGGGTTTGTTCTCATAATCTCCCATCTTGGAGATTACCCCGTGCGAACTCCATGAGATAGAGTCTCATTTTCTTACGAGTACTCACTCATGATAGTCTGTATACTACTTGTCCTATCATAGAATTTCATCCAACTGTAGAACATTATTTAAGAATATTGTTATAGCATTTCAAGGTTCTCATCATAGTGGGGATCAACCATGACCTTATTAATGCAACAAATATTCCAAGACATTATTATATTATAGTCATGCAGAACAATAAAGAATATATAATAAGTGTACATTCATGTAATAAAAGTATAAACAGTTGGTTATCAGGACACCAACTCTAACATGGAGTTGTATCCACATGTCAGTCCCAAGATGTGCTCACTTCCAGGTGAGTTTTTTAAAGAAATTCCATGATCCCCGTGCCGATTCTTCGTCATTTTGGGAGAAGTTATGGGTGTCATTTCCGAGTTTCCAAGTACGGATAGGTAGGAAGTACTTTTCCAAGGTTTTCTTCTCTAAATGATCCCAAATCATGATGTACTTGGGAGCTTGAATTTTGAGCTATTCCTTAGGTCAGTCTTGTAAGAGGAACTGAAATACTCTTAGTCTTATAGAATTAGATGATAATCCCCAGTTATGAAAGGTATCATAGACATCTAGAAAATTGGAGATATGTTCATGGATATCTTCTCTTTAAAGACAACTAAATTGGACCATATTATGGATCATATGAATAAGTTTGGGCTTAATATCAAGGCTATACACCTGAATAGAAGGGTATACAATACTGGGTGTTGCACCATTGATTGGCGGCAAGCTTTATTCCATAATGGTGTGTTCTTGTTGAATTGGTTATTATCCTTGTAGTGTAGGTTTCATATTTTTCATGTTGATTTGATTGGGACCTTCATGATTATTGTGGTTGTCCATTTTTAAATGGAAACCTGTAGAAATGTACCTTTCAATTTCTTATTTGAAAGTACGTTATTCTGGTGCCTCAAGGCTGTTTGAATGATTCATAGGGCCATGATTCATACACTAGGCCACAATGATAAGGACACAATGGCGTCCAAAAAGAAAGAAGAAAAATTAAAAAGATAAATTGGTATGGGTGAGGTTATCCCAGGTTCTTGTCGTAGATTTATATGTCATAGCATAGTTTTAGTCACAAAAAACAGTGCCAAAATATGACGCACCCTCAAGCATCATTTAATTCCTATGGGTTGCAGTCAGATTAGATTGTTATTCCCTAATGAAACATGCTATAAAGTCCTAGTATACTGATAGTGTGGGGTTGATCCCACATGGATTGAACTAGATGATGGGAACCATTAATTTGAACCCTATGCATAGGATACCTCACATATTGGTTTATTTTTTAGTAAAAAAATTATAAGAAATTTGTATTTAATATTGGAGATTGAAAAGGATCATGATAAATTTTAGGGTTTTGGTAGAAACATAGTCTTAGACTTCACTTGGAATAGTCCTCAGGCTAAGGCTACGATGCAAGAAAATGTCACTAGTTGACTATGGTCAAATCAACAAGTTCTATATAAGAGGTAGTTATTTCTTGGTATGGAGATATCTAACATAATAGATGCATTAATCCTAGCTTCTAAGGAATAAAGTATCATATACTATTAGTCAAAGTCTATTCCACTCCAATAATCTTAGGGTTGGTCATTACAACTCCCATTGGTCATATTTTCCTAAAATAATTAGATAAAAAACGTTTTTTATCCTGATTACTAACTATAGTGTTATAAAATTGATAATTTAATATTCATTATGTTTTGACACCACTACTCTCGACCCCTACCCTATGTGGTTTAGCCACTCATAGTAGAATTTGTGGAAAGTGTGTAAATAATTGAAAACATGTTTAACTTACCATAAATAATTGATATTGATTAGTTAAAGATCATTCATTCAAGAAAAATTATTTTAAAATTTTAATCTATCATAACTTCAACCAAACACTTACTTGAAACAAGGAAAAAGAGCAGACATAGAAAGGGTTCATCGTAGAACAACGATTAAAACAGAAAACACACGTTACTTGGTATTGGAAATTTAAAAGAAAAAATAATGCATTTCATGTTGATCAATGGTTCATTAATAGACATAAAACAATAAGAGGAATTGATAAAATTTTAGTTGGTATAGAAGAATGAAAAGATGGAGAAGATAGAACGGGGGATAAAATGAAAATAAATTTTTTTTATTGTATTTTGTCACTATTATGTGCGGTTAAGTTGTAAATACTAAAGTTATTACATGATGTGTAAACATATCATGTCATTTAATTCCAATCCATGATTTCTGTATAATATTTGAATCTGGCATGAATCTTTGCCTAAATATTCTAGATTTATAATTTTCACTCTTCTCACAATATGTAACTGGTTCACGACATGTTTCTTCCTTTGGATGGATATTTAAAGTGGGAAATTAAATTTAAATGTTATATGATGTGTTTTATATATTCAATTAATGTAACTATTTACATATTTTAATTCCTTTGTGATATTCTTCGTGGCCTTTGATACATTTTTAATGATGCCTACACATCTTGTAAGTGAATTTCATGACATGTAATGATCATTTGTTTCTAATTTCCACATATTCTACTTTAGAATCATGAAAACCTATTCCCTATAATAATCAACACAATCTTGGCGCATTATGTAGTAAATAATTCATACTCTTTAATTAAAAGATTGTGAAATTTATATAATATTTCAGCTTATTAGGGATCCAATGTTCATGGATCTAGTAAAGATGGATATGAGAATTATTAAGGAAGGGGATATGTAGCAACCCTAACCCCAGTAGCCTGGATCCGATGCCTTAATTTGTTACATTATCATAAGATACAACGAATCAAATCCCAAAGGACCGATCAGTTTAGTAGTCTAGGTAAACTACATATATACATGAGTCTTACATTACACATGAATACACAAATGACAAAATAATTTTTTTTCATAATAACTTTATTCAGTCTAAAGAATCCCTATATATCTGAAATAGTAACCATCATGGAATACTATGGAAAGGGAAAAAAATAAGAGTGAGCTCAAATTCCTAGTAAGGGTTACGTACAACAGAAGCTATCATAAATCAATAATAATAATCAATATGGAAAGGTAGATAACTGAACACACACATTCCATTTAAATAATTTGATAAAGAAAAATCAATATAGAAAGGTTAATAACTGAGAACACATGCCATTTAAATTACAAGATAATGTAAAATCAATATATAAAGATAAAATACTGATCAAACATTCCATTTATATAACTAGATAAGGAAAAATCAATATAGAAAGGTAAATATCTTAAAGAAAATTAATATTAATAAATGAACTAAAAATTAAATGCATCTATAAATAATATCATTGTGAAAATTTCATGGATATTTAATATCCAAATTATAAATTAATGCAATTTCCTAATTATTAAACATCATGTTTGAGGCACATTAAAACCTATAATGTCAATACCTTTCACAACATAGTTTAATGTTATAGGTAAAAACTCATTTAATATGGCCAACTGGTTTGTCTCAAGAGGCCTATAGATGTATCAAGGTAAAATATAAAGTCTAGGCCCCTCCTGTCACATCCTATCAAAATCATTCCTCATATCTTAAATAATTGGTTTAATTCATGAACAGTGTTCCTTATCAAATATCTGTATTGAGTAAATAATAGGGATTTATAAATATTTCCCTATATAATCAAACAAATATCAAAGTAAACACCATATGTAAAAATGTTATACAGTTTAGGAAATAATAATATCCATGATAAATAATGTAGATATTTTGGGAAAATTTAATGTTCAACAGTCATTATAAAGTGAATAACTACAGGGAAAGTTAATGACTACAAAAATTATTTAGGGAAATGAATTCCAATAAAATCCTTATACAAATAATGAAAATCCATCAAGATGATAAATAAGGATGGTATCAACACAATTTTTATCCTTTAGAGTAAGAATAAGTGTTTTTCTCCTTGATTAAATAAAAAATATCTATAAAAACATTTATGAGGAAAATACCCTTTTCATTTAAAATACATTTTTAAATTCATTTTACTTGAAGATCAATTTTGAAAACATTTTCTTTAAAAAAATTCATAAAATATCAAAGGAATCATCAAATAAATTTTGGTGATTAATTCTAATCATGTCATACATGGTAAAAAATTCATTTTTTTTGTGAAATGTTTAGAAACGTTATTTGTTCAAAAAGTGATAAGAATATTCATTTTAATTTTTTTCTAAAAAGAAAAAAATGGGTAACATGTATTTTAATAAATATATTGGAAAATTTTAAATAAATAAATTTTTAAAACTCTTTTAAAAAACTTGTTTTTGTATGAAAACAGATTTTTGACTAAAGAAAGTAATGAATTCAGATTTTGTTATGACATTTTCTCAATAATTTGAAGAACCAAATCATGGAAAAATGGTACTATCACTTGAAAAATGTCATGAATATCCATAGGAGAATAAAAATAAAAGTTTTATTAAGAAATGTTAATTTAATTTCCTTCAAATTATATTTGAGAATAAATGATCTTTGTTAAAATGAGATTGTGAAATAAACCCTTAAAATGATCATAATATTGAAGTGAGAATTAATAAAAGAATAAATTATGTGCATAGATTTTAAATACTAATAAAAAAGATTTAATAAAATAATATATAGTCAAAATTATTTATGCACATAATCATAGAATATTAACAATAATGAGGATGTAATAAAACCCAATGAAAATAAATTGAGTTATAAAGTTTTATACCACTTGGAAGGTTTTAATTAAAATCCACATAGATGAAATAATTAAAATTGAAACTTAAATTACCATGAATAATTATTTATTTATGAATCTACATGTGAAGGGGTGGTATATACACCATATAAAAGTAATTAGTTGTGTAGAATTACAATATGCCTCAACAAAATGAAATTGTGATGAAATTTCATACCTTATGCTTCATTTTGGTTGAATGCTATTTAAAATAATATATAATTATTTTTATAATGTAATTAAGTTATTTTATAACCTTATTTATATTTATAGTATCATATATTATCTTTTTATAACATTTTATCACCCATTTTTTTAATAATATTTCATTATTTTTATTGTTTTGGGTGTTAATTGCCTTGTTTTTCGAGTATGTTTTAACTTTTTTATTTTCAATTTATCATAATTTGATTAGGATTTTTTTATCTCAAGAATATAAACCATGATTTAAATAAAATTTATATTCATTATATAGGTATTTACAGTAATCCAAAAAAAATCTTTGATAGGAAATGAAATACACTACTCTTGAAGACACTAGGTCGTACCTATGCATGAACACCGTTTCCATTTTCCTGCCATATTGAAAAAAAATTAAATGATATATATATATATATATATATTATAATTTAATAATCACAATTATTTAATATATATCTCATATTTTTATTAAAACCATCCTTAATCCCTTTAATGTAAAGCGTGAATGAATCGCATCGCTTCATGAGATCGTAATCCACCGTACACATGAATGATGTTATCATATTTCAAAAAAATGGAAATAATGAATATATGTGTTATATTATTGTTATATAATCATAAATACATCATAAATATAATATATAAATATTATATTCATCATAATTCCCAACCATAATAGGTGTTAATGGAAAAAAGAACAACATCGGTTTGTGAGGTAGTAGTCCGTCGTACCCAAGAATGAAGATTTTATAACCTAATTTATGGAAGAGTGTGTGGTTTTAGGTACTAAAAATAAAAAAATAAATCTCATAATATTTAGGATATTTAGGGTTTTATATAATCCTAATATAAAAAAATATTTATGGAGGTGGAGAAGGAAGTAAAATATAACTGTTTTTAGAAAATCATTACCTCTTCTTTAGGCTTCTTCCTTAGGTTTGCAGTAAAATATAAAAATGATTAATTTTGGAAAAAAATAAGAATTAAATATTTAATTCATATAATTGGATAAGTTATTTGTGAAGTAATTTACTTATTTAAATGGATCTAGAGTTTTTAATGTAGGAGTAGAGGGGTGTTATAAGTTGGGTGAGTTACAAACTTGTAAATTTTTGAAAGAGGGAATTCCAACAATGTTTTATCAATGTATATTGGATATAATAATGAAAATAACTATATAATAGATGGTAAAATGTATAAATGTAGCCGGAAATTAGGTTTTTTATAGTTTTCTAGTTTATTTAGACACTTAAGTTCAAATTTTTGTCCCTTGGTAAACTCATTTTTCTCTTAATCACTTTAATAAATTCTAACTATTTTCTCTAATCACTTTGGTAAAACATATGTTTAACTTATTAGAAATTATTAATTATTATTATTACAAATATATAATAAATTTTTCCAAATTTCATTCAAATATTTTTCATAATTTAATTTACAATTAAACATGCATAAGCGATGAGAATAAGAGTTTTGAAAGTGAAAATGTTCAAAAGTTCACTATGTTTTTATGTCTAAATTCAAAATAAAAATGATTCTAATGACCTAAATTATATTAATATATTCATAACTGAATTATTTTTACTTTAAATCCTATTAAAAAATATAATTCAACATTATAAAATATTTAGATAAAAAGTGTGTTTTCAATTAAAATTCAGTATTTTCACTATTCATCAAAAAATAAAACTTCTCAGAAAAATACCAAAAATTAACCCTGATATAATTTTTAAATTAAACATCAAAAATTAAATTTCACATTTTCAAGTAAAATTTATGATTTTATCAAAATCTATTTTTAAATTAATCCTATCATTAAAAGGTGTTCATGCTATATTTATAAAAATACAGCTTTTATGCCTAAAATTGGATTTTTTTTCTCATATTATGCCTATAAAATCTATTGTATAAAGAAAAGATAATATATCACTTTTTGGGAGGAAGAGGTTGCTCGACTTTATCTAAGATCTCTCCGTGTTTTTTAGTGTTTTGAACCCCAGCTCTTCGGCTCTTCGGTGATCGAGAAGGGTGGCGGATTGCAAGCGACGTTGATGGCTGATCGATGTTGGTCCAGGCATGCGACAGTGTTTGCGAGCGAATCTTGTTTTACTGGGAGATCCTAATTTATGCGGCAGTTCAAGTGTGTTGTGATCCCAATCTAGCCGGTGGTGACTATTTCATGGTAGCGTTGGAGATGGGAGACGAATGGCGACCTTCGGTCACAAAGAGGGTGGAGGTCAACAAGCTCTGATACGGGCGTGGATGTTCGTTGGTGGGATTTTGTCGGGGCAGCTCCCACTGGGGTGGATCCAGATCAACTCCTGATCTGATTCGTCTTTGTCATTGACGATGGTTCAAGTTTCTCTGATGGCATGGAGTGTTCCATGGGTTGATCCCAGTCTTCGGTGGTCCAGATCTGTTTCTTGAATGGATCTAGTTGGTTTTTGTGCTTATAGACTTAGGGTCGATGACTATCTCGGGGTACATGGGGCGTTGGCGAACTTCTCGGTGGGATGTGGATTTTTCCGTTGACCTCAATATGGATGAAAGTGTCAAGGACATGCGGAGATGGTGTGGCTGAGACCTAAGGTGAGCTAGGTCTCCTATTTGTAGATTTGGCTTATCGTTGGCATTGTCCTCCTATGACGATGGGCATGGATTATGGTTGTGCCAACTGTGTGTTTGAGCTTTGGTGTGTAATGGGTATTGTCCCTCTGGACCTCGGTCATTAAATGTAGGTCTTCGGGCCTCTGTAATTGGTTTTATTCTGAAATTTTCATTGGGGTTGATCCCTCTAGCTTGCTATCTTGTAATGGGTTTTCCCTTACCCAAATTAAAAATGGATTTCTATTGTTTTTTATTTTTTAATAAATGGTCTTGCTCCCAAACATTATTAGTATAAATGTAAAAACATATCATTTAATATTTAATATATATAAATTTCATTAATATCATCAACCAATTAATTTATTTAAAAAAATTGGTGTATAAAAATAAATTTTTATATCCTTCATATTCAATTGGTTTTTATATTCATTTCTAATTAATTTTTAACTAATGAATTCGACTATATATTTTAACAGTTTAGTTAATACTATTCATATCCCCTAATTTAAGGACTCTGAGATTATTTTGATTTTAAATAATAATATTAATAGTATATTGTTGTTCGGTAAAACCCAGTCTTGTGCATTACACAAGCTGTCAAAGAAAATAATTGTTTTGTGAAACACATGATTATTAAAAATTTCATTAATATAAATATATATAATAGATTTAATTAATTTAAAATAGATAATATTTCTTAAAGTATTGGGATTTTATATTCCCTATTTATGCATGGTGTTGTTTTCTATACATGCTTTCAAATATAATGTCCTTATTTTATAATTTTGGAGTGTTGTATTTTCCAAACCATAAATAAAGTGTGTAATTACAATTTATACATGATATTAGTAATCTAAGATTTCATATTTGTAAATTGATTTGTTTGAAAACCCATATCATTATAAGGGTTGGAAAATCATCCTATTAATATGTGATAATGGGTAGTACGAAGGTCGTATGGAATAACACATAACTAGTTTCCTAAGTATAAGACTATTAGCGGAAATTAAAGATATGTACATGAAGGGAAAATATAAATATATATAGATAGAGATTGAGGTCATTGATCATAATAAAGTGAATGATCAATAGAAATTTTAAGTCCTCAAAGACATAAATCTATGATGATTTAAAAGATGATCAGATTTATTATATATGAATGTAATACATTAACATTTTTGTTTCAAGTTACTTTTTATATATTTTAAGAATTATTTTACTTTCTAATAATATAAGGAAATATACTTACATTATAATTTTTGTATAAAAAAAATTTCATCCTTTGGTTGCGCTTTGATCAATTTACAGTTTACCCTTTTACTCTAAGAAATGTATACGAAAAATTAATTTTTTATGCCTAAAACACTAAAATTCACTTTTAACAAGTTGTAAGATCCATAAAAGTGGGAAAGTATTTTTATGTGTCTCTAACCATTTTCTATAGTCATTTTGGTTAATAAATTAATCTATAAACTGTAAAATTAACTTTATTGGTTCATCAATAATATTTATTCATCGTATTGTTTAAGAACAAACAATAACATATTAACTAAGACCTTGTGTGTGTTAGTGGTTCGAATTGAACCCTTATCATATTTCGGTTGTAGATTCAAGCCCTATAGCCTTTCTGGATATTAAGGGTTACCACCTGGTATATATATATTCATTTTTGTAAACTATATTCCTATAATGTTCCCTAAAATATGATTAAAATCCTTTAAATTTAATCATTAAATATCCTTTTCTCTAATGTTTTCAATACAATGTGTTTTCCTATAAAGTCTAATAGTATTATTTTTATATCAACCATAAAGGTTATCAATGCCTCTAAACTTATGTCTATAAAATTTAAAGGCATTATTCGTAAAATAAATTTTCCACTAAAACATATAATTTGTATAAATTCTCCAAAATGTGATCAATCTTGGTAAAATCCCATTACATAAAACCTAAAAAAGATATATTTATGACTCTGAACTTATAATTAATCATAAAATAATATACCAAATATTCTATACATAACTATTATGTGAATACACATATTATTTTAAAATTTAACACCATTCTATAATGATTCAATAATATTATAACCAAAATACCATTTGTAAAAATACTTCAAAATATAACTTTGGAATCCCAATAAATACGTCAACCATATTATTTAAAAATATGTATTTCCTTAGTCTATGTGTTACCCCTAATGTAATTTATAGAATATATAAATCATGAAAAATTATCTTTAATCTAAATCACCTTACATTTAACCTAGTTTATTCATTGTAATCATATATTCAACTCCTTCATAATAGTTTGTAAATAAAATATGAGTTATCCTAAGAATATAACTGGGTGCAGAGTAAGACCCATTATCATGTACCATGTTACACTCGAGTGAAGACCGATGCGACTATTTCAGATTTATTAACACTAGGTACATTTTTTCTAGAGCCACGTCCACTTTAAGTATCCAAACACTGATGTATTTAAAGGAAAAACCCCATAATCTCTATCTTACAAAATCTTTGGGATGTTATTATATACTTATCATCAAATTATATCACAGGGTTCTGTTCCCTAAGATATGTTTTTCTAAATATAGTTCCCAAGGTTTCTACTAAACTTTATTTGATACCAAATACAGAGACATTGACCCTAGAATCTCGGTGTTGGTGCCTTACTTTATTAAATTGGAATAATATACAAGGAAACAAAATCCAAATGACTAATCAGTTTATTAGTCTTGGTAAACTTGATATATACATGAGTCTTAAATTATACTTAAATACACAAAATTCTATATAATTTATTTTAATAATAACTTTATTCCATCTAGTGAATCCCTATAAATCAGTCATAGTAAACTTTGTGGAATCCTAGGTAAAGGAAACAAAATAAGGGCAAGATAAAATTCTTAGTAACTATTAATTATAGTGTAAGCTATCATGAATCAATAATCATAATTAATATGGAAAGCAAGATAACTAAACACACATCACGTTTAAATAACTTTATAAGGTTAAATCAATATGTAAATAAAAATAACTAAGCAAAAATTCCATTTAAATAACTAGATACAGAAATTTTAATTTGACAAGGTAAATAATTGAGCACACATTTTATTTAAATAACTTGATAATGCAAAATCAATATGGTAAGGTAAATAACTAAATACCCATTCCATTTAGTCAATGAACTAAAAATGAAATGCATCAAGAAATAATATTATAGTGAAAATCTCATGGATAAATAATAATTTAATTCTGAATTAATGAAATTCATAATTATTGGATGTCATATCTAAGGCACGTGAAAACCTATACCGTCATGACCGTTCACAAGATGGTTTAAAATTATAGGTAAAACCCCATTTAATTTTTTCAGCTAATTTTCCTCATGATACTTGTCGTTGCATCAAGGGGTTATAGAAATTCTGATCCCCACTCATCATTGTGAGTCCAAATAATTCTTTATATACTGAATAATCGATTTAATTCATGAAAAATGTGGCTTATCAAATATATGTATTGATTAAAGAACATGGATTTATCATTATTTCTCCAGATAATAAAAAACCATAAAATTAAACACAATATGTAAATATGTTTTATGTTTTAGTAAATAATCATATCCATGAAAAATAATGTTGATATTTAGGGGAAAATTAAATCTCAATGGTCACTAAAAAGTGAGTAACTGTAGGGAAAGTTAATGAATACAAAAAATGATTCAACTAAGTGAATGTAAGTATTTTACTTGGTAAAAGAATCATAATCCATATTGATGGAGAATAAGTTTAGTGTCAATCTGATTTATACATATTGGAGTAATAATAAGAGGTTTTTCGTTGCTGAAATAAAACAAGATATTTTAGAAAATCTTGAGAAAAATATAATTTTCATTTTGAAAAACATTTTGATAACAAATTTCAAGGAAAATAAATTTTAAAGACAATTTGGTATTAAAAAATATTCATAAAATTTCAATGAAATGTTTAAATAAATTGTGGAGGGTAATTATGTACATGTCATTCAAGGTAAAAAGAACATTCCATTTGAATTGAAAAAAGTTTAGAAAAGTGTATTTTTCAAAAAGAGATAAGGGGATTCCTTTGAAATTTTTGTGTAAAAATATAAAATGGTTAAAATTTTATTTTAATAAATCATTATAAAAATTTTAAATAAATCATTTTGAAAACATTTTTATAAAACATGTTTTTTTACGAAAATGGATTTCCGACTGAGGAGAAAAATGATGTTGAATTTTATTAAAACATTTTATCAACAATTTCATGAATCAAAGAGTGAAAGAATGGTACTATAACTTGAAAATGGTAATTAATATCTATAAGAGAAGAAATTTTAAGGGTTTATTATGAAATGGTCATGTAATTTCCTTCAACATATATTCAATAATAAATTATCTCAATTAGAAATAGATTTTAAATAAAACCTTAAAATAATCATATCTTTGAAGTGAGAATTAATAAATGAATCAATCATGTGTATAAAATTTAAATCTAAATAAAATAAGTATAAATGAAAAAAACATTCTAAATTAATTATACACAAAATCATATAATATTGACAATATTTTGGAAGTAATGTAACCCCATGAAAAGGAATATAGTTATGAAATTCATTACCAACTGGTACTTTTAATTCAAATACACTTTGATGAAATAATTAAAATTAAAACTAAAAATAACCTAAATAATGAATTATTAATGATATTACATGTAAATGGGTAGTATATACATCATATTAAATTAATTTGGTGTGTATCATGATAATATGCCTCAATGAAATGAAATTGAGATGACACCCCTTACCATAAAATTCCTTTTTGATGAATTCTATTTAACTTAGTGTCTAATGGTTTTAAGAATGTTATTAAATTATACAAGAACCATATTAATATTTTCAATATCATATATTATCCTTTTATAAAATCTTATCACCAATTTTTTAATAATCTTTCGTCATTTTCATTGTTTTTTGTGTTAATTGCCTTGTTTTTCAAGTATGTTTTGACTTTTCATTTTTTGTTCCTCTTACATAAAACATGATTTCATAATTTTCAAAATTTAAAACATGATTTAAATATAATATATATTCATTATATATTTATTTATTGTTAACCATAAAATTTGGTGATAGGAAATGAAATACTTCGTTTATGGAGACGATAAGTAGTACGTACGCATGAACGTTGTTTCCATTTTCATATTATATTGAAATAAAAAAAATTAAATAATATATAAATATATATATATTCATTATATTGCCATATTTATTTTATATATATCACATTCTTTTATTAAACTCATCCTTAAAACATTCCATGTAAAGCGTGAATAAGGCACATCACTTCGAGAGGCGATAGTCCACTATACACATGAATGATGTTAGTGTATTCTAAAAAAAATGAAAATCTTGTTGGTATGTATTATAAAATAATTATATAAGAATAAATAAATTCAAAATATCCTAAATATAATATATAAATAGTATTTATATCATTATTTACAACCTTTATAGGTGGTGATGGAAAAACAAATAACATCATTTTGTGAGGCGATAGTCCCCAACACACATGAATGATGATTTCACAACCCATTTGATGGAAGTGTGTGTTTATATATGTATTAACCTCAAAATAATTACAATATAGTAATATTTATGATACTTAGGTTATTATATAATTATGATATAAAATTAATTTAAGGATGTGGATTAATAAATAAAATAAAAACACTTTCAGAAAAAAATACCTCTTCTTTAGGTTTCCTCCTTAGGTTTATAATAAACCATTGAAAAATTTTATTTATTACCAAAATAAGGATCATAAGATGAGGGGAGTTAATTTAAGAATTTAAATGGTTTGGTCTTGTCTGATACAAAGTTCACGATAGGTGTGAAGAGAGGATGAGAGTATGAGGCCTTTTATAAGTTGCGTGAGTGGAAAACTGTTAAATTTTGGAAAGAAGGAATTCCACCCACGTTTTTTACTTGTAAAGTGGCTCCAATAATTTACTAAACTGTATAATATAGAGTATACGGTCTATATATTTCTATAAAATTGGTGTTTTATAAGTTTTTAGGTCATTTGGACCTTTATGTTTAATGTTTCATCCCTTGATAAATTCATTTTTCTCCTAATTGTTGTAATAAATTTTTACAGTTTTCACTATTCAATATAATCAAAAATTAAGTTGGAATTATTATAAATTATAAATGATACTTATCAAAAATATAGAATCCATTTCTCATAATCACATTCATATAATTTTCAGAGTTTAATTTAAAATTAATCCCACAAACCAGATGAGAAAGTGGGTTTTTGAAGTGGAAATATTCAAAAGGATGATAATTTTATATATTTAAATTCAATATAAAACGAGTCAAATAAAAAAAATTAATTAATATATATATTATTTAACTATTTCACCTTTAAAACAAATTAAATTAATGATTTATTATTAAAAATATTTTAGATTAAAATTTAATTTTAAATTAAAATCTAGCATTTTCATTATTCATCAAAAAATGAAACTTCTCAAAAAAACAAAAAAAAAAATTAAACTAAAGATAATTTTGACATTAAAATTTCAAAAATAAAGTTTATTTTTTCAAATAAAATTTATAAAAGTGTCAAAATTTAGTTTAAAAATAAGTTTTCCATTAAAAGGCATAAAATGTATTTTAGAAAAATACAACTTTTTATTTATAAAGTTGGATTTGTTCTTATCTTATGACTATAAAATCTATTGGATGAATGTAAAAAAATTATTGAAAATGTAATATATAAATTTAATTAATATCAAACACTAATTAATTTAATTTATTAATATAAAACTCTTTTGGTCTAAAAAAATAGTTTTCTATAAAAACAATTCTTTTATATTTAATTGGTTTTTATATCCATTTCTAATTAATTGGTAACCAATGCATTCAACCATATATTTTCATAATTTATTTATTCATATTCATAACATCCAATTTAACATCTAGGGGAAAATTTTCATATTAAATAATAATATTAATAATATAGTTTTTTATTATAAAACTCGGTCTTACGTGTAACGCAAGTTATAAAAGAAACTCATTGTTGCATGAAACACAAGTTAACTCAGTATTGTGCCCCTTGAAAGCTATAAAATAGTTTTTAATTTATTTAAATTATCAATATATTATAAAGTCTCTAGATGTTATATTCCCTTCTATGCTTAGTTTTGTGTTTCATACATGCTATCAAATAAAATGTCCTTATTTTATAATTTATGGGTGTTACAAGAGACATCACTCCTCTTTCAAATGATTAATAAACTATCTTTGTTAGAAAGGATAAAATTTTCTCAACTAAGTGATGATAACTTTAAAAAGAAAATTAAATCCATGAATGATAGAAAATTTGAAGACTATGTTTTTGAAGATGGTGTTCTAAAATTTAGAAGGAGACTATTTTTTCCATCTATACATGAGTTGAAGAGGAAATTTTGGAAAATGAAAATATTTAGAATTTCTCTATATATCCTGGTATCACCAATATATATATAGATATGAAGGAACATTTTTATTTGGGTAATATGATTCTATATATTTCTTAGTATGTGTAAAGATATTTGGTTTTCCTATAGGTGAAGGCATCCTAGAGGTGTCATAAATCCTCTACCTACTTCTATGGGGAAATGAGATGAAATTACTATATAATTTTTCACTAGATTACTAGAGACTCCTAGAATTAATGATGAAATATGTGTTATTATTTATTTCTTTAGCATATCTATACATTTCCTCTCTATAAAAGAAGATTTACCTCTGGAGATCCTTGCACAGTTCTATATTGATAATTTTTTAAGACTTCATGAAACACATTTTTCAATTGTGAATAATCATGATCCATGATTTACATAAAAGTTCTTGAAAAATAATTATAAGTATATTGATACAGAGATTAATTTCATTATTTATTAACACCCTCAAACCGATAGATAGTTTGAAATAACTATTCAAACATTAGATGACATGTTGAGGTAATGATCTCTTGAATTTCAAGGTATGTGGGACAAGTATTTACATTTAGTATAGTTCTAATAAAACAATATCTTCCATTAAATTATTCAAATGGTGTCTTATAAATCATTATAAGTAAATGTATTCTTTACTCAAACATGTTTTGATGAATTTAGTGAAATGAATCTTGTAAACCCAAAACATGTGGACGAGACAATAGAATAAAGATTTGTAATTTCAAGTGGGTGATCAAATTTTCGTGCAGTTATCTCCATATAAAGGTGTTATAAGCTTTTCTAAGAATGGGAAATTGATCCCCATGTATATCAGACCTTTTGAAATCATAGAAATATTTGCAGTCGTGGCTTACCATTTTGCAATGCCACCAAGTCGGTCTAAAGTACATGATTTTTTTCATATATCATTATAAAGTATGTACAAAATACACCCAATACATGTGATCGGTTATAAAGATATAGAATTAGAACATGACCCATCTTAATTTGAAGATACTATCTAGATTATGGATATTAGAGAACAAGTGTTAAGTAATAAAATGACTCAGATGGTAAAGTTACTTTGGAGAAACAATATGATAGAATAAGCATTGTGGGAAATAGAAGAAATTATGATAAAGAACTACCCAAATAACTTCATGTGGTGACATTCTTGAAAATTTGAGGATGAAATTTTTTAAACAAAGAATATAACACCCTGAGATTTTATGGTATATATGTTTTTTAAATAAATTCAGTCTCTTTGATAACTTTTGATACATGCAACCCCGAGTCTAAATAAATATTAATATAGTGTACTATTATAAAATATTCATTAAAGTGGTATGTATAAATATTACTATCTAAATTGTGAAAATTATATTGTTTATATATATATAAAATGAATACATTGGTTATAAATTTATTAGAGTTGAAAATAAAAATCATTTTACGGTAAAGAAATTTTTTTTATGGAAAATATTTTTTATTTGTGAAACTTTTTTTATCTTAATAAATTAAATTAATTACTATTGGTGAAATATTTTAACGAAATTTATATATTATATATTATATAATTTTTTCTATCATTTTTCTAATATTTTTTTCAAGTCATAGGATCACAATAAATCAAGTTTTATTCATAAAATTGTATTTTTCTAATATTTTAATGTGTTTTTATCTTAGATTGAATTCTTGATAGTTTTCTAAAAAGAATTTTTTTGATGAATAGTGAAAAATATTTTTTTTATTGAAAATTGTTTTTTTGTTTATAGAATTTAAGAATTTTAATTTTTTTAAAATGTTTTAAAAGTAAAATTTATTAAATTATATTATAATTAATCAAATTTAGGTCATTTTTGTCACTTTTATGTTGAGTTTTTATACAAAAACCTTTTATACTTAAGAAAACATTTCCATTGGAAAACCATTTTTTGACATGTTTTTGGGTTTAATTTTAAATTAAATAATTATAATTATTAGAATTTAATTTCATAAAAGGGGTTCTATATTTTTGAATATTAATAATTAATATTATGTAATAATTTAAAATTAATTTTTTATAACAATGAATAATACCAATAGTAAAAAATTATTAACATGGTTAGGGTAAAAACAGGTTTACCAAGGGTTAAACAAAACAATAAGGGTATGTTTTCCAATCATAAATTACTAAATAAAATTTTATAATTATATTTTAAGTTTATCCTCTCCAACCATCAAATATATGTTCATTTTAAATCTTTTTTTTTTGGAAATTAATTTATCATCTTGTATCCTTTTACGAAATTTTCATTTGGTTTCCAAGTAGGTCCTCTCCCCCACTTATAAAAGGACACCCTTATCCTCTCTTATCAGCACTTCAAAGACAAATTGTTTTAGATAAAAATTTCCCAAATACCTTCCTTAAATCCCTCCACATTACCTATAATATTGGTTTTAATTATAAAACTCTCATAGGAAGTGTTTAGGTATAAACCTAAATAGGTTCTCTAAAAAAGATGTATAGTTTTTAACCATGAATCTTTATTTTATTTCTTCCTCTACCCCTTAAAATATTATCCAACTATGATAAAATAATAAAATAATTATATTAAATATAATGAGATTTTATTTTATTAACCTCATAACCTATATTTATCTCCTCTTCCATCAATTGGGAAACAAAACCTTAGATCATGTGTACAATGGACTACCACGTCAGAAACTGATATAATTATTTCCCCTCATCGCCTATCAAAAAGGTATATAATGATGTATTTAATGTATATTTATTGTATTTATGACCTAATTATACTAGTTTATTTATAATATCACATCTACCTTATTACATTCAAATCTGTCAGAAAATGATAATGTCGCTCGTGCATATGTGTAGACTATCACCTCTACGAAGTTATGTGATACATTTTTCATTATATTTTGTAATGTATGGTAATAAAGATATATTTAATGAATATATAATATTTATATTATATAATAATAATTCTTTGAAGGTGAATTATTATTTATCATTTTTTATTTATTCCATTGAAAAATAGAATCATCATTCATGTGTACGTACAACATATCATGTCCTTGAACGGTGTAATTCATTTTTTCATATATAACATTTATAGATGTATATAAATATGTATATAATGAATATATATGATATTAAAATCATTATTGAAATTATTGATATTATGTAGACATGATCAAAGTATAAGGACTAAAACTACTGGACCATCAAAGACATGAAAACTGAAGGAGTTATTACATAGAACAGTAATTTTAAAAATTAATTGTTAATAAAATGGTAATAAAATATTATGAGTAAATAATATAATGTATGATATATATTATTATATTTATGAAATTTATTTATAATAAATCTATTTTTATTATACAGGATTTTCTTACATATACAAAGGAAGTCAGATCTGAGATAAGGTTTCTTCGTCTCAAGTTGTATTCTTTGGGACTTATGTTATGTTATAGACATATATTATATTATGGGGTGTATATAATACCCATTTGACATGTTTGATCATGAATAAACTCATTTTCTTGATATTTAATGTTTCATTTTATTTTATTTCTACATGTGACATATGATTCAAAAGTTACCAAAGAGGTAAGGGTTTATTTCATAAGGTCATCATTATTTGATATTGTTTATGTTTAAGTATCCACTGGGGGAATTGTTTGATATTTATATTCTAAACCAAATATATTTCATTCTCAAATAGTTATTTATATAAATTATAATTTTTTACTTTCAATTTCCTCTCTTTAATTAATCAATGTAATAAAATAACATTTTTAAGGAAAACATAAATTTTTCTACTCGATCAAGAATCTTTTTATTCCGTATTCATGTTTCTTAAAAATGTTTTAAAGAATGTTGTTAATATTATCCTTTTATTTTTTATTCAAATTTTTAATAATATTTTAATTTTTAAATTCTTTTTAAAAGTAATATTTTTTTCATTTTTCTGGAAAAGATAACTTTTGTTTTATTACTAAAAACATGAAAGGAATCTTTATTTGAACATACATGGAATGAATTGAATTTTCTCACCATCATTACTACTCATTAAATTAAATATTCCTTTATAATTTTATATGTTTATTATAAACAAACAAATTTCACAATATTTTTGAATGTTTTTGTTTTTTAAGTTGATTTTCATTGTGAAAAGGGTACTTTCCTCAAGAAATTTTTTAATGAAAATTTTTATTTTTTTAATCTATGTCAACATTATTTGGTAAATATTATTCTTTACTAGTAATGTACTATTTGATACCTCTCACCATATTACTATGGGTGGTTTATTATTATGTTTATTGATTTGGTAAATTATTAAAATTTTATATGCTAGTTTTTCAATATGAATGTTTACATAGATTATGTTTCACCCCTTTCATATGAAGAATTAATTAGAATTATTAGGTTATGGGTGGAACCCGCTATAGTTCCTCAATACATTAGTCAATCTCATGAGGAAAACTAGCTTTCATATTTTGATGAGGCCACGCCAATTTATGTAAGATGTTGTAGTACAAGGCCTTGACATTATTTGTATACTTTCTAACTTTATACATCCACTTGTTATGAGATTAGTTATTCATTTCCATGTGATTATTTGATTAGTTATGATATACATGTATACCTTTCAAGATCATGTGATTATATATATGGAATTATTTTATCATCATGTATTCCTATGATTTTATTATTTATACTGAAGTTACTGATTAAATTAAACATGTTTTAATATTTTTACCTTGAAATATTGATTATGAATTATTTATTAATCATAGTTTCTATTGTACACACATCCTTACTGATCATTTGAGCTCACCCCTTTCTTATTTTTTTCATTTCCCATTATTCCAAGAAGTGTAAAATACTTGATATGAATGGATATGATAAAGGGAATAATGATGTTCTAAAATAAAATACTATTTTGTATTTTAGGTTCTCAATTATAATATGATATTAAAGTATGTATCTAGTTTACCAAGACTACTAAATTTTTCGTTCCTTTAGGATGTAATAACTTTTATCTTATGAAAATTTAATAAACTAATCAATGACTTGGGGATAATAATATTGGGGTATTTACTGTGAATATACTAGATTTCCTCATACCCTAGATACCTTAGGGCTTCCCAATAATTCTTATCTTAAATTGTCTTTCTACATGGTTTCTTTTATATATTTTAAAATGTCATGAAAATTTTACTTTTATTTATTTTAAAATTTTTCTAAAATATTATTTTTATTTTTATTTCTGAACTAAAATTCTTGGTTTTTTTAGAAAAATATTACTAATATATCAATTAGTGGGATCTTATAAGGTTAGTTGTTCTCACACACTACATACACCCAATGGGTATATATAGACTTCGTTTTTTAAAATAAAAGTAGAGTAAAATATTCACTTGGTTGTGGTTGTAATTCATGTTAGTGGTTCCTGGTTGGGTGGTGGTGACATTATGGGACATATCTCTTATATAACAGAGATATGGGTAGCGGCTTTTGGTTTCCTATCTATTTTGGGTTTTGTAATTCACTTTTATATAACCTATTTGGATTCCCATCCCTTTTATTTTGTATATGAATGTTTGATTCATAATTTTTTTGTAACATTATAGATAATGTTTATTTCAATATATTTTGATTCCATTATCATTTTTAGATTCTATTTATGGTATGAAAGGTTGATGGTTGTTTTTTGGTTCTACTTATTTGAGTGGATGACCGACCTAAGTTTGGAGAATCCTTATCGTGTTCTAGGTTCGAACATGATTGGTGGTTTTATTGGGTAAAACTATTCTTAAATAGTATTCTTTATTCCTAGAAACTATTTTTCATCCTATGGGGACCAAATACTCTCTTTTATACTTTATATAGACCTTCTTGGGTGCTTAGATCAGAGGCGGCCCGAGATCGTTCATGATACCATGACACTGCTCTATCTATCTCTAAGGATAATCTAGCCTTCTCCCAAATCCATGGTGTATATATTCAATGAGACATTCAACTACTAATTATCACTCAAGGACTCTATCATTGGTGGGGACAAGAATGTGAAAACCTTATCCAAAATCCTTTCCTAAAAGCTTCACTTAAACTACATGGCTTGAGAAAATCAACAACGAATCATGTTTGGGGATTACATCATCATGTATGTGGTCATAAATGAGTAATCAAACATAGTTTTCATAACATAAAAATAATCCTAAATCTCTTAAAAAATTAATTATCATGTTACCAAATAGAACCACATCCTAAACCAGATCTTAAACTCAAACCATGGTAGAGTGGTAAAATCAGGAGTTTAAGAAAAAAAATATCTTTCAAAATAATTATTTTATATAGGGGGGTTGATCAATAATATTCATAAGTTCATCATGTAATGTCAAAAAAATTAAATTTAATTTAATTTTAAAAAAAAAATCAAGTATTTCATAGCTTTCTTTCCATGCATTCCCCGAGTCTAAAAGAACCATAATATAATATACCTGTATAACCTAACTGTTGGAATGGTGGAAATGAATAAGATTAAACACATTATTAAATAAATTTATAATGGTACTAATCAATAAAAATTTATTAATTAATCCTTAGAAATTAATCAATCAATTTTATTGAATTCATTCTATGCATCAAAAAAACACCTTTTCTTCAAAAATGGGTTTTATTTATTTTTGTGAGAAATTAATATATTTAATTTTTATTAATTTTATAAATTTTATTTTATAAATAGGATAAAATTTTTTAAATCAACATATCAGAATTATCTAATGGATATTTTTTTTTCTGAAAACATTTATTTTTCTACAAATAATAAAAAATACAGATTTTATAGATAATTATATAATTCATTCAAGTATTTTAAAGTCTTATTTTACATTTAGTTTATTTTAAAATTTTATTATTTCACTTAGATTAAAAAATTTCCAATTAATTTCATTATAATTGACATTATACTAAATTTTTGTATAAAAACATTTTTATACATAAAAACCTATTTTTCTAGAAGACAAATTTTAATCATGTTTTGAGTCCTTAGTATAAAATGAATTTATACCAATTATTGAGTTGGTATTTGGAAAAATAAATTAATTTTTTTTAATAAGAATAATTAATTCTATATAATAAGTTCAACAATATTTTTCGTCATTATGAATAGTAGTTGAGGTAAAAATTTCTTTACAATGGTAAAGGTTAAAAAGAATTAATGAGTTGCTAAACTAAAGATATGAGGGTTAAAATAAACTATAAATTTTTTTAAATCATATTTTATGATTATATATAGGTTATATATCATCCTATACAAAAATTAGATCTAATTTGGATCCATTTATATTGATTAATACATTATTAAATTTTAATCTTCTGAAAAATTCCAAGTGCATCCTCTCCCTCTCTTATAAAAGGAGACCTCTTCTCCTCTCTTCCTCAAACTACATGAACCTTATTTACTAGAAAATATTTACCCTAATTCCATTATAAAATCTCTCCCAAAATTATAGTGTTCTTGTTTTGATCATAATATTATCCTTTCAAGGCTTAAGGTGTAATCCAAATGAGGTTTCTCAAAGAAGTGGTATAACTCTTAATCGAGTACTTTCACTTTTATTTTATCATCTTCCTCCAATAAATATATTATATCCTTTATGAAATAATTAAATAATAATATTAAATATATTTAATATTTATTATGATGATGGATTAACCACTTTCCACCTCATCTCCATTGAATGGGAAATGAAAATTATCGTTTATGCGTATGTGTAGATTACCGCCTCCACGTAGCAATATGATTTATTTTACATCATCATATTTCATGGTTGGTTATTAGGATGTATTTAATATTTATATATAGAATATATTACATTATTATTATTATTTAATTACAATATTTTATCTTCCTTTTAACATTTCCATCTTTTGAAAAATGATAATATTTCTCGTGCATATATGTAGACTACCACCTCCACAATGTGATGTAATTAATTTTTGATTTGATTTTTACATGATTGGTAATAAAGGTAAATTTATTAAAAATACAATATATTTTTGTTATAATAATTATTCTATAAAGGTTAATTATTATTTTCCTATCTTTTATTTGATCCATCTAAAAATCAAAACATCACTTGGGTGTATGTATGGATTACCGTCTCTATGAAGTGCTATAATTAATTCTTAATCACCAAATTATATGAATACAAATAAAACTATATATAAGGATTAAATATTATAATTATGATGTTATTAACATTCTAGAGATGATGTAACCATGATCAAAGTATTGTTACTGAATGTTTTGAATCAAAACAAGTGTGAAAAATGAAACAATTATCACATGGAACAATAATTTTAATAAACACTTTTAGATAAATAGGTAATAATATGTTATAAGTAAATATTATATGGTATTATATGTGGGAATATTATTCTATAATAGTTTTATAATAAATTCATATTTATTATATAGGAGGTTTGAATTCATATGAGGTAGGACGAGTCCTGGTGTAAAGGACTTATGTTTCAATCTCATTTTAATTAGAATTATTTGTGTTTTAATTTACATTGAGGGAAATTATATGATCCGTACCTAATAAAACAACTTTATTTTATTATACTAGATTTATATTTGTAATTTTTAAGTTTTTGAACCATTTTTATCTCTTTGGCACTAAAAATAGTTTAGAACATGTTATTAAGAAAAGATGATCACATTTCTCATCTTTTTTTCGAGAATATTTCTCCTCGATATCAATATTCTCTAAAATGTTATCAAGAGTGGTTTTATAATGATCAAATTATTTTTTAAAGAATTTTTTACCCATGATTTACTTAATTTATGAATGGTTTAAAAAGAATATTTTTTCCTTTTTCAGAATGAGGTACCTTTTACCGCAGTGTGAACAAAATATTTATTTTTACTGATTATCACATAAAACAATTTCTCACCTTCATGGTCATTAAATGGTTTAAAGATTAATTTAAAAGTTTCCATGGTTATTGTAAAAAATATCATAATATTTTGGAATTTTATATATTTTAAATGAGAAATTTTAAATTGAAACGTCGTTTTACTGAAGAAATATTTTTGTGATACTTTAAAGTAATTTTTCATCTTTGATAACATCATTTGATGTTACTTATTCTTTAATAGGGATAAGATCCAATGATACCATTCATATTCTTTCAAAAGATGTTTTATTATTATGATTATGAGATGTTTATGAAGCCCTTTAATTTTCCATGGGTTATGTTACACTGATATGATAAATAAATTTATGATTATGTTGAATATATATGAATTTATTATGATTATGTGATAGGTGTGACAAAAATTGTTTCTTCCTCCAATGCATTGGGTAAATATGGATAACTCATGATATAATTATTTTACACATGAACTTTATTTTATGTTCACAACAATATGTATGGACCTCGATTTATGTCTAAAATATTATGTGTGGACTTAATTTCATGTTCATAACTTAATGAGTGAACCTGTTTCTTATTATACATGTTAAAAATGTTATAATCTTGTATTTTTTTCACATCCCTATATATATGATATGATCTCAAAGATCCTAATTTTGTATTTATGATTTTTTTACTCTTAATAATTTTTTCTTCTATGATGAAAATTCCTTAATCCATGGATCACTATCAAGGATAATTAATTGATTGGGTATGCATTCCTTATCTTATGGTTATATTTTCATATCCTTATTATCATTTATGATCATTGATTGAAATCTCTTATATTTACCTTTACCATATTTATAAGATCACCCTTTATTATTTTTTTCTTACATATGTTTTTATAGAATGTTTTATGTATGATATGCATAGAAGGGTAATAATATGAAGATCATTGAGGAGATGTTGAATATACTTTATGAAATAAGATGTTTTGTGTCTACTATTCAAAGACACTAAACCATTAAATTTTTAGGGAATTTATAATTATTTTATGTATTTAATATTAATCTACAATGATTTAACATCTATGCATCAGGTACTCAGGTCACCTCAATTGGTATCAAATCAGGGTTTAGTTTATTATTGGATATTAGGATTAGAGAACATTGATGAATACCCTATGATAAAATGAAGTATAATATGACATCCTCAATTTTTCGTAAGCAATATAGTATGTAGTTTTTCTAAAAATACACCTATTTTTTGATACTAAAAGTGGATTTTGCATTGGAATATATGCATTTAGGTGTAATAACCCAAAAAAGAGTAGGTAAAGTATATATCAGACATTATTCAACTACACAATGAATTAAAGATTACTACGCAACTTCGTTAACACACATGGGGGACATTATTCAGTTAATTCACATTTTCTTTAAAAGACAATATGATGTAATTTAATATATTATGACCATGGATGACCTAGATTAAACATAATGTTTTATTGGATGATAAAGAAATCTCAAGAATTTTTCCCGTGAATATTTTATTATTCACTTAGATTATTATATCTTGATATTTATACTATATTTTTAGTTTTAGTCAATGGCTGGAATTAGAAGTAATCATGTGAAAAATGATTTTAATGTACAATAAAACAACCATACTCATGAGAAACAATATTTATTGGGTGATGGAATGAAATATTCTATAAAAATAATCACTTACATCCCTCAATCTGATAACGTTAATGCGAATAATGTTGAACTTATGAATACACCATAGAGAGAGAACAATTTCATTTAATATTATATAATAAAACACACACCCTCCTTATTTAGTTTTTCTAATCCACTAGTTGTTGAGTAATAAATAATTTTGATGGAAAAGATATGTTTTATTCATCTGTTCTTATTCTATGAGAATATTTTTTAACTTTCCATCGCATGGAATGTGAATCTGATAAATGGAAGAATATTTTCAAGAATATGAGGCAAGAATAAACCATAAACTCTAATGAATGTGTGGAATTTAATTAGGTATTCCCTAATAAGAAAATTAATCAAAATATTTATTCTAAAATGGAGGGGGAATTTATAGAGTTGAATCAGAAGGGTGATGAATCCATTAGTACCTATGAATAAAACATTACAAGATTTTTGAGGTATTATTATAGTACTATCATACAACTAGAAAGAAATTTTGATTGATATTTTAGTGGGTTGAAACCAATTCTTCTAAATCCATTAACCATAAGGGACTTTGGAAGCAATAAATATATCCTTGTTTGTTCACTGAAAGTGGAAATGGAGGCTAGAAACCCTTATGGTTCTGGTGATAAACAAAAGAAAGATGAAGATTCATGGAAGCTCTTGTGGTATGTCACATGGAAGGATGAAGAAGTTTCAACCACCTAAATGAAAAAATGTGGTAGACCACCCAAGTAATTTTCTGATATTAATAAGAATATGTTTCACATGTGGTAGGTCTATCCAATGAGTAAAATAATTTTGAATTAATGTGAAGAGGCTAGTCAATGAAATTAATGGATAGAAATCTCAACTAAATACAAAACCAACACTTCTATAATTTAAATGTAAGTAGTTTGGAAATTATATGAACCAATTCTCTAATAAAAGGGTCAATTAGGATAATAAACGTCATAAAACACTAAATTAAAAGAAAAATTGTAAATATTATGCAATCATGACTGTAAAATTGGGTTATAAGAATGACATGGTGAAAGGGACACTTATCATCAACTATAGACAAACTAATGTTTTATTTTTTTCTATATATACCTACTCATTAATATCAAAGGAGTTTTATAACGGTATCATATTTCCACTATAATGATTAGATATTGATTTATTAGTGAAAAAACTTAATGATATGATGATTTCATCTGAATTTAATAGACCTTTTTCAATAGAAGTGTGTAGGGATGTGCTTCCTAAAAGTTTTTTGATTCTCCATCTAGTTAAATTTTATGTGATTTTGGTCATGGATTGGCTCCCTCTATATATAGATCCATTATAAATTTTTTTGAACGGGAAGTCACATTTGATATTATGAATCAACCTATGATCAACTTTTGGTGTCAGTATGAATATGAATATGAATTATAATTTAATTTGCATCAATTTTGTTGGTATTAATGCCTATTCATGAGGGATATTTTTTCCAAATGTTTAGGGAGAGACTAAAAATGAAAATATTTCAATTATTTGGGATTATGATGATATATTTTCAAATTAATTTCCTATTATTCCCATAAATCATGAAGTTGATCTTTAAATAGAACCCATACCTTGTACTACACCTATTTCAAAGAATCCAAATATAATGAACATAATTGAGTTATAGTAATTGAAGAAGAAACTCTATGAGAATCTTAATAAAGGATTCATATGAGATATTTATTTACCATGGGGTAAACCTACTCTTTTTTTCATGAATAAATATGTTTCAAAGCATCTTTATAATTATTACCAAGAACTTCACTGGATCACTATCAAGATAATAATATCATATACTAAAAATTAGTGACTTGTTTGATCAACTATGTAGATCTCAATAATTTTCTAATATTGACCTTAATTCTGGATATCCTAACCTGAGGGTAAACAAGGATGAAATATATAACATATCATTTCGTATTAGGTAAACTCTTTTTGAATTTATCGCAATTACATTTGGATTTACCAATATTTATTTTATTTCCATGGATTTAATTAATATATTATTCAAAGATTACCCTTATTAGTTTGTGGTGTTATTTATAAATGAAATTGTTATAAATTCAAAGAGAGATTAATATCATGAATAATATTAAATGATTTTTTTAAAGATCCTGAGAAAGTATAAGTTGTATTCTAAATAAACTATGTGTGAATATTTGCTATAGAATATCATATTCTTGGGGTCATATAATTTCAAGTAATGTAATATTAATGGATCCTTCAAGGACAAAATTTATTTAGAAATGTACTAGAATAATAATTGTGACTAAGATCTATAGTTTTCTTTGTTTGGATATATACAACATGTTTTTTTGAGGGATTTCTCATAGATATATAATCCAATAACTAACTTGACTCTGAAGGGATACAAGTTTCTATGGAAAGGTGAATGTGTGAAAAAATTCAATGAGATGAAAAGAAGGTTGGTCAGGGCACATGTAATTACACTAACCTATAGTAGAAAAGGTTTTGTGATCTTTACTGATGAATAAAATAAGGGATTAGGATGTTTCTTCATGTATGATGATAAATTGAAATATTATTCCACATACCAATTGAAAACTCATGAGATAAATTACCAAACACATGATTTAGAGTTTTCAGTAGTAATTTTATCATTGATGAAATAAATGAATTATCTATATATTTAAATATTTTATATAAATACTAATAATAAAATCTTGATGTATATATTCAAAAATAAATAGTTGAATATGTTCCAGATAAGATGGTTGGAATTGATTAAAGATTATATCTAGTCAATAAATTACCACCCTAGGAAGAAGAACAAGGTGGCTTATGCTCTGAGTTAGAAAGACCTTACAAGTTTGGTTGTGATGAGGTTCAAAATAAATTCAATATTTATAGTTTTTTAGAATATTTATCTTGAAATATTAATGAAAGGATATATATCTTATCTTTCTCATATTATTTTTCAACCATCCATCTATGAGAGCATTAAAATAGAAAAGTAGAAAGATGTTAAATAATTGAATAAGGTAAAAGAATGTTCATGAGTTTAAAAATGATTATAATAGAATAATATGGTTTAAAAGATGGGTATGTGTATCATAAAAAATAAACTTTAAGAATTTGTTATTGGATGAAGCACATATTTCATCATTGTATATTCATCATGGAAGTATGAAGTTTTATAAAGATTTAAAAGAGTATTTATGGTGGGATTACATGAAAATATATATTGTAGAGTAAGTATCTTGATGACCATTATTTAAAAAATTTATGGTTGATAGATATAAATATAAGTGTATATTACAACCATTACCAATACCTAAATGGAAATAAGAAAACATCACCATTAATTTTGTTACAGGACTCCCTAAGAAATCTAAATGGAACATTTCTCATTAAATTTTAGTCAATCACTTTACGAAATTAGTTTATTTAATTTATATTAGATAATATTTCGTTCTTGAGAAAATTAACTGGATATATATTAATTATGTGGTAATATTTCAAAGAGTACCGCCCTCAATAGTATATAATTAAGATATGAGGTTTAACTCAATGTTATGGAGAAGTATTATGTAGGCTTTGGATTAATAGTGGGGTTTTATTACTAAATATCATCCTTATATATATGGTCAATTTTATAGGACCATTAAAAATATATAATAGACATTTAGATATTTATATATGTATTCCAAAGGTATTTGGGATCAACACCTTCCTATGGAGTAAATTTCTTACAACAATCGCTTTCACTTAAGATTTTAGGTTGATCCTTATAAATCCCTCTATGATAGGAAGTGTATGAATCAAATGTTTTTGGATGAATTTGTAGAAACAAATATATTGGTACCTGAGTTACTTGATGGAATGTTATATAAGGTTTGATCCATTCAACAATAAACAAATGTAGCTCAAAGTCAACAAAAGAGTTATATTGAGAATCATTTGTGAGATCTGTAACTGAAAGTGGGTGAGAATTTATTCCTTTTAATTTATCCATGGAACAAAGTTATGATATTTATAAATAAAGAATATTTTAACCCTAAATATATATCAAACCTTTTATGATTCTTCATCGGATCGGGATGGTTTCTAATCTCTTGGTGCTTCCAGCAAAATTATTTCAAGTTCACAATGTACTCCATGTATCCCTCTTGAGGAATTACATATTCTATCATTAACATGTACTAAACTTCTAGTTTTTATTTATAAAGAATGATATTTGATATGAAGAATAAATGGTAGGAATATTAGACCGTATAGAAAAAGTTTTGTGGAATACGGCTACACACCATGTAAAAGTCCTCTAGAGGAGTCAAAAATTCAAGGAAGCTACATTGAAACATAAAGATGTGATAAACTAGATATATCCTCATTTTTTTGTATTATAGTGACTTTATATTGTGGGTGAAATTAATTTTAATGGCTTTTTAGTAACATCCCAATATTTTAAATTTATTTTTATTTTAAATAAACTTGATTTATTTAATATCTTACTTTTCAACCCTAAGTCCAAATAAATCATGATATAGTATAACTTTATAACCTAGTAGTTGGATAGTTAGGACCGAATAGGATTAAACACATTATGAAATATATGTATAATGGTACTAATCAATAAAAGTTCATTTATAAACTTTTATGTGTTAAGAACTCAATTTTTAGTGAAGTCATTTTATCCTTCAAAAAAATATTTTTTTCTTAAAAAATGTTTTTATTACTTTTTATGAAAAAATCTTATAAGTAATTTATACCACCATTAGAAATTTTATTTTATAAAAAGAATATAATTTTTAAAAAAATCATATCAAAATTACATTAAGGTAAAATTTAGAGATTTTTTTTTGAAAAAACCAACATTTCAGTGAATTTTTAAAAATTTTAATTTTATAAAAACTTGTATCTTCCATTCAATTATTTATAGGTACTATTTTTTGAATTGATTTTCAATTTTTTAAATTTTCTTTTAATCACACACAATACAATGAATTTTTACTGATTATAGAGATTTAATTTTATATAAATTTTTTTATATTTTAAAACATAATAATTAATATTATATAATAAGTTAAACTTAAGTTTTTATCATTATGAATAGTGACTAAGATAAAAATTTTGTTAATATCGTAATGGTTAAAAGGGATCAACAAGGGTTTAACCTAAAGATATAAGGGTCCAAATGACCTAAAAACATTTCTAATTCCTACTTTATGAATATATATAGGTTCAATATCATATTATATTTTAAATTCTTCCAAATTAAATCCATTTTTCTTGAGTAAGACATTATTACATTTTAATTGTTCAAAAAATTCCAAGTATGTCCTCTCCCTCCCTTATAAAAGGATTCCACTTCTCTTCTCTTCCGCACACATCATGATCCCTCTAGATCAAAAAATTGCTACACTAATCCATTAATAACATCAATATACATGTTATAAAGTTATTTATTTTATCCTAATATCATCCTTTAAAGACATGGGATATAATCCAAAGGAGATTTCTCAATGAAGAGGTATAACTTCAAACCAAGTACTTAAATTTTATTTTTTTAATTCTAACTACTCTAAATATATGGTAAAAAATATAAAATAGTTTATTATGCATATCAAATATTCTAAATTTTTATTTGGATGATGCATCATCCATTTTTCACCCCCTTTACCAAAAATATAAAATGAGAATTATCACTCATGCAAACGTGTGGACTACCGCCTCCACATAGTTATATGATTTATTTTCCATCACCATAATTCATGGTAGTTTTTTATAATGGATTTAATATATATAAATGATATTTATGACATAATTATTCTTCTATAATTATAATATCTTATCTACCTTCTTATCATTCGATCCCTTGGAAAATAATAGCATCGTTCATGCATACATGTGGACTACCACAATTATGAAGTGATCTGACTAGTTTTTCATTTATTCTTTACATGGTTGGTAATAAGAATATATTTAATTAATATATATTATATTTATGATATATTATTTATTTTTTAAAGGTGTATTACTATTTACCTTTAATTCATTCCAACCATAAAAACATCACTCGTGTGTATATGCAGTTTATATTCTCTATGAATTGATGAAATTAATTTTTCATCACAACTTTATATGAATAGTTATAAAAGTTAATATAATGATTACAGATTAAAATTATGAAATTAGTAACATTTTAAATATGTTGTAACCATGATCAAACCATAAGGTATGGTGACCCAAACCTTTAATAAATAATATTACATTATTCTTAAACATAAATATCGAATAATTACAACACAAGGATAATAAGGACATAGTGTATTTAAAAGGCTATAATATTAATACATAAAACATGTAATACTTATTTTATTTTCCATATTGAGATCCTATAATCCTTTTGAGATCCAAAATATTCATGGGAACACCTAGGGAATACATAAATAAATAGAGGAGTTATGAATCCAAATAAGGGAATAAACATAATAAAGAATCATAACATGTGATTCAAAAGTGTAACATGATATCATAAAATATAAGGTACATGAGTAGTCACATGGAAGCATAATGTAAAGAAAATGGTATCATAAGATCATGGAATGATAATAATTGTGTCAGAAACATATAACATGACATTGACATGAGCCAAGAATAATTTCCTATACAATATAACATGGAATAAAATTCCCCATAATTTATTATTTTTACTCCATAATCACATACATTTTTTCTCATGAGACAATAGTAGTAACAAATGAATGGAAATTGAGTTAAGAAACTATGACTTACATGTTTACTTTTAGTTTAATTATTTTTAATATTATATATATTTTATTTAACCGTGTTATTAACTTATACCAAAAACATATTTATATTTATAATATATTATATGATACTTTATAACATCTTATTACTCTTTTGTTAATAATCTTTCATTATCATTACTGTTTCAGGTTCTCATTGCCTTGTTTTCTCATGCATGTTTCATCATGAATGTTTTATATATTGAACATAAGTTATAGTTACATAATCTATAAAACTATATTAATTTTATAAATATCATTTTATATAATTTTATATAACTTTATAATCATTTTTTAATTTTGAACATGGAGAATGAATCACATCGCTTCGTAGAGACTGTAGATCGTACGTTCGCAAAAGCGATGTAATCATTTCCTGAACAGGTGAAAGTGGGAGGAATTGGATTGTATATTATTTTTATAGAATAAATATCATGTCATATATATTACATATATTCAATAAATTTATCATCTTCTACCTTCCATTTAACATTTTTGTGAAAAAAAATGGCACCGCTTCGCGAGGCCGTAGCCCATCGTACTGATAAACGATGTTATAACATTCTCTACAGAATGAAAAGTAAGAAGGTATATATGATATTATAATTAGATAGCTATAATTATATCGTAAATATCATATATAAATATTATATACATCATTATATCCATTAATTAGAAGTGTTTATGGAAAAAAAAATTACATTGGTTCACAAGGAGGTAGTCCGTCATACACACGATCAGCGATTTCATTTCCCATTTGAGGGAGTAGGAGATTTTTATAGGTAATTTCCATAACATAATAAAATCTCAGTATATTTAAGATTTATAATTTTTTATATTATCATTTTTTAATAATATTTTAAGGATTTGGAATAAGAAATAAAATAAAATAAATGGTTAAGGATATTACCACTTCTTCAGAAAACTTCATTTGGTTTTCATCAAAAGCCTTCCTAGGATGTATTTTTGACTAAAATAAGGATTATAGGACGATAGGATGGAATTATAAATGAATTAGGTATTTATTGGTTTATTCAATTGGTTTTTAGTGTTTAGTGGAGAGGATAGGGGGTGGCCTTTTATAAGTGAGGTGAGTGGCATAATTGTAAATTTTTAAAAGAAAAAGGTTACCCACATTTGTCACATGCCACAAGGGTCCAAAATGGTCCAATGTAGAATATTAAAGGTCATAAGGTCTAAATATGACCATATAATTGATGTTTTAAAATCTTCTTGTTCATTTTACCCCTTATGTTTTCAGTTTAAACCCCAGTAAACTTGTTTTAACCTTAACCAGATAATTAATTATTACTTTTTTACTATTCATTATGGTAAATAATTATAGTGAACTTATTAGATAATATATATTATGATTATTCACAATATTTAATTAATTTATTTAAATTACATAAATATAAGTGTAAAATTTTAATTTAAAATAAATCCCACAGATGAGAGGGAAAAACCGGTTTTCCAAAGAGAAATGTTTCAAAAGATTAAAAACATTGTATATCAAAATTAAATATAAAATTGATTCTAATGAAATAAATTAGATTAAAATATATATATATATATATAATTAACCAATTTTAATTTTATAAACTTATTAAAATAATTTTTATGTTTTTAAAATATTTAAATGAAATGGTTATTTTTAATAAAAAACCATATTTTTTACTATTCATAAAAATTGTATCTTTTCTTAAAATTGTTAAAAATTGTCTCCTAGATAAATTCTACATTATGATGTATAAATGGATGGTTATTTTTCAAAAAAATTTCTATAAATGGTAAAAATCAATTTAAAATATAACTGCGCAAAAAGTGAAAAAACTTATTTTTTGGAAATCCATTTTTTAAGTGTAAAATTAGGTTTATTATTATATATTATAAAGAAAACACACAGGTTGAATGATAATTTTTTTTTCAAATATATAATATATAAATTTCATTAAAATAATTCAAAAACTTATTTGTTTATTTTATTGTGGTAAAATGGGTTTCTATGTATAGTAATAGTTTTTTTGAAAAAGATTTCATTTGTTTTCAATGGTTTTTATTATCATTTACAATTAATTGGTCCTAAAATAATTCATTATATATAAATGTGTTAACCATATATTTTCATAATTTACATAATTCTGTTCATTTTCACTACTCCAATGGTTAAGTGATATCTATAATATTAAATAATTATATTCTAATAGAATGTCACATTTCATTTAAATAGGGTGTTATGTGTAACCGAAGAAAAACACAATGTTTCATGTAATGTATCATAAAATATGATGAGGGGGGATGCGGGAGACAACTTGTGAGGCGATTTGTGGTTTGACGATGGCTAAGATTTCGGATTGCTACTTCGATCTGAGGGATGTCTTCATCCCTCCTTCAACGTTGGTGGATGTGCATGGTGGGATTGGGTTTCCTGTGGATGCATTGAAGAATGATGGAACGAAGCCGGTGATGAAACCTAATAAGAAATAGGATGAATTGGCCTCTCAGAATAATTTTTTCTCTGATTTTTTCCATGAATCAACCTCTCTCAGTAACCGAATCACCAAAAATGGTTCGATTGCTTTCATTGAAGCGAGGCCAAATATTTTGGAAGAGCGGCTTCAGGAATTTCGATTCTCTCTTCTGTCCAGATTGTCGGGAACCCGGAATGATGTTCCAGTCAGGGTTGATGAAGTGCGAGCTCGCTTATCCCAGAGCTGGGGATTTACTGATTCGAAGTTGATCTCAATTGGAAGAGGTCTGTTTCACATTGTCTTTCCCTCTAAGGAATTGAAAATTGTGGCCTAGAGTTTTGGACCTATAACGATGAATCCTGCTGACATCATGGTCCAGCAGTGGGATCCTTTGATGATCCCTCTTGCAATCAAGAACTCCTGTACCCATACTTGGATTCGAATCAGGGGGCTAAACTGGTTTTTCTATCATCCATCGGTTCTATGGGAAATTTCATCTGCCGTTGGCTGTCCCATTAAGGTTGACAAAGAGACCGAGAATCCTAGGTATGGCCATTTTTCCCAAGTCCTTTTTGAGATTGATTTGGCTAATGTTCTCATTGATACTGTTTTTCTTGTTGCGGGTGAAATTAAGCTAGAGCTCTCCATTCAATATGAATGGCTGCCTAACTTTTGTAAATCCTGTTTATGCATTGGTCATATCCATTCACAATGCCTTAGGAGTTTAAAATTATCCCTCTATAAATCACTGGGTCACACCTCTGATCATTGCAAGAAAAATCTTAATAAGGATGACTCTAAGATAAAGGAACCTCCAAAGGCAGCCCCATCTTTTGCTGAGGCTGTTCAACATAGATTGCCCAAGTCTGATGATGTCCAACATGACACTGCTGATGCCTCTATGGAGACTGATAATTCTTTAAGTCTATCCTCATCTAGAATTAAGGTTGGAACTGAGAAAAAGGCATGGGATGATATTGCAAAGGAGGAAGGGAATATATTAGAGCATGAGGTGGTTGTTCAAGATCATGTTAATCATGAACTTGACTGTGCTTCAATGGCCCCTATCTCTGGTAAGGGAAAGCTAAAGATTGTTGATAATGAGGGATTTTAGTTGTTGTTGCACAAAAAGGTAAGAGCTGGCAAACCTTCCTAGGAAAAAGTGCAGATTGATGATGAGGTAGAAAATATTCCTTTGGATCATCAATCTAGAAATTCTCAAGGTGATCTAGGGGTGGCCTGTCCACCTGGATCTCCTGCTCACAAGGCAGGATATCTGGAAGTAGAAACGGCCCTAGTAAAGAAGGTCACTGAAAAGTCCCCTGTCTACTATCCCTTAGATAAAATGGAGAGTAGAGATGCTGATGAGGAAAGGGTGGTAGAGAATAAAGAGGAGCTACCAATAAAACCAGCTGCCAATTTTTTTTCTATGTTAGAAACTATTAATGCCCCTGAGTTTGATTTGCTGAACCTTGAAGGTATGAAGAATGCAGGTTGTATCAACATAAGATTCATTCCTACTTCTGAAGATGATGTGGAGGGGTCTAAGGAGAAGGAGTTTACGGATCAGTTTGATGCTCAAACAGTGCAGGTCACAGAGGTGCCTCATGTGGATGTATTGCAGGAGCAGTCTCCAATTGTAGTGCAGGTTACTAATGTAGTGCAAGGGGATGAACTGAATGACCACCCCACTGTACATCAGAACGATCCTGGACAGGATAGGGATCCCTCTCATGAGGATTCTAATTCGAATAGGATGGAGAATTAAGGCATGCAAAGGGGAAGAGGGCGTCATAACAGGGGAGGATCCAGGGGTCGTGGCCGGCCTAGGAAGAGGTAACTTTGTGGTGTGCATTTGTGTTGGTTTATGGTGTAGTTCTATGCATCTAAGCACCCCCTTAATCTGCTGTATCTTTACTATCATTTTTTCAAATAAATTTGGGGCCTAGGTTTAGAACCCATGGTCGAACCTTCTTGGTATGATAAAATAGGATTTATGTGTAATGAAAAATATTTAAAAGATTAAATTAATTTAAAAGATTACATTTCACTAAATCTCAGGGTGTTACATTATACCCCTATTAAATAAATTGAATCCTAAAAATTTGAAAATTTTATCAATAAAAAATGGTTTAATATTTGAAAATCCTTTTATGGGAAACCCACATCATAAGAAAGGTATAATAGAACTATCCCTTGAAATGAGATATAGGTGTTTTTAAGTTCATACGGAAAAAACGTACTAGGTTTTTCAAATAGCATAAAATATGTGGGAATTGAAGATCTAAACATGGAAGAAAAGAATAATATCCAAATAATGATAGAGAGTTACATTGAGAATTGATCACAAGAAATTGAATGATCATGTGAAAATCAAAACCCACAAAACCATAAAACAAATAGGTGTGAAAATTTTATTGATATCATCAGAAATAATGGTAATAAGAAAAAATATTACTTGAAGATCCTTTTCCTAATGTTGGGGAATTTTCATGAGAAGATATACATACTTTATTTCAATCTATTTTATATGTAAAATCGCATCCTTTGGTTATGCTTCGATGAATTTTAGAATCACCTCATACATTAAGAAATGAATATGAATTTTTTATTCTTGATGTACTAGGGGATCATAAGATCCATAAATGATGGATAATTATTCCTTCTTTAACTAGTTATTATCAATAATAGAATTGTTTTCATAGGTTATCTAATAACATACAAAGTTAATCTTAATCCATTTCATGAATAGAAAAACATAAGGCTCCTCCATGTCTAACCAAAATTTAAATCTAAAAATTTATAAATAAGGACACTAAATTTACAAAATAAAAAAATCCTTAATCTCCCAAACAACATGAAGTAGCTATTAATGCAATATATTAAATATGTGAAATGATTGGTCATATATTCTCTTGAAACATGTCGATATACTGAATTACCCTAAAACCTTCATGAAATCATAATTTCTTTAAAAAACTTAACTCTTTTCACATTACTTAAGATAATTTATTATTAAATATAATCCATCAATTGAAAAAAAATAAACATCATTAATTATATCATAAACCACATTGAACAAAAATCATTAATCAGTTTGAAAGTCATTAATACTATTAAATTTACTTTATTCATATCTATCATCTCTTAATCCCAATATCATTATCTCAACGTCAAGAACATATTAAGGGATATCTTCCCTAAATTATGTGCTTTATGTAAAATATAACCTTTCGGTTAAATTTTTTTTAGGTCCTCATTAATATTAAACCCATTCTTAAAAATCCATAACAAAAAACCCACTGGAAAATATTTACATATTTAATGATTCTTGAATTCCAATAACTAAACACTTAAATCAATCTATTTCATTCTTAAACCATTAACTGGGCTTCAACATCTTATTACTTAATACCTATTTCCTTTAATATGTCATTTTCAATCTCTTAATCACCAATAAAAAATTAATTATTCCCCATTGTTGTTCCAGTTCATGAACTTTACCCATATGACATTGATATGTAAAATGCCTATAATTTCAACATTTATAAAATCCTACCATTGATGATTCCATAGGGAAACCATTCTTCTCATCCATTTTTAACAAAAAATTTCGTTTTTTCATAGAAATCAAATACTATGTGTCATTATTCTCCACACATAAAACATCCTCTCATTCATTTGAGATATCTCATAGAGTGATTCGTCCAACATTCTTGACATATAGGAAACTGAATCTTCTTTCCTCCATGCTCCACCACCTAAAATCTCAATGAGCTCTATCCTTATCTTATTTGTTGATTTGGAGAGATTTTTAATGTGCAAGATTTTAATCATATATCATTATAATTTATAGGGAATAAAAATAATATCCTTCAATCTATTCATTATCCTATTTAACATCGCATAAACACATTATCTATCAAATTCAAGGTTAATATCCCTTTAGTTCCTTCTATTTAATAAAAATAAAAAGTATTTTGTGAGTAAAAATATTCATAGTGTAAAACCACATAATCATGAAAAATGACTTATAGTATGTTTAATTCATGACACCATCATTTAAATATATTAAACCTTAGGCTTAACTTAGGTTATTCGGGGTCATTATCAAATCCGTATAACATTTTATAAAGAGTTTTTTAATTTCCTTCTATTTGTTTAATAATTATTCCATAAACATGATAAAACTAAATTACATGTAATATAATTTAGCTTTCATGCCACTTGGAAAAGGGAAGGTGAGGAGGAGATAATAAAATAATGATCTTGAAATTAAAATAAAAGAAATAGAAAGAGGAATTTACCTCTTGAATTTATCATCCTTGAGAGCCTCATTAGGGAAATTTTTTTTGCCATTTAATGTGATAAATAGCTTATAACATGGGGGAGGGTCTTGGGAAGATATTTGAGTAGAATTTGAACAAGTCACAAGGCTTGAGAGGTGTGTGGATAAGAGGTTGTGAGGGTGGTATTTATAGTGTATGAGGAGAGTATTTTCTCATTATTTTAATCATTAGTTTATTATTTTTGGCTCAAGACAATGAATAGTTTGAGAATTATAATAAAATATAATAAAATAATGATGGATATTTTATGATTTTTCTCTTAGATAATCCTTACATCATCTATGACTCCATAATTCATGTATTCAAAACTGATTTGATTGAAGTATTGTTGTACTTGAGTTTTGATGAGATCTAAACCACCAAGAGACTCCATTTATAAGCCTCATAAGTGATGAGGAATTTGAGGGTTAATCTAGAGCATTAATGTCTTGATTGAATGATTTTTCACTATCATTAAATTCTCCCCATAATAGACTAGAACATGGCCACCATATAGCTTCATTATGTCACTAACTAGATGGGGGCTTATTGAAGGGATCCTGGCTCTACCGGCTTCCATCGGCATGTCAATGGACTCCCTGGAGTATCTTCACTTTCAGATCTATCACCATCTATCTGGTGTTTTTTTACTAAAACATGGGTTCTTTGTTCATTGAACCAGCTATCAAGTGCCCTACACTTGTGATATGGTGCTACCAACACTTTCTCAAACACCACCATAGAATTCATATATTCTTTAATGTCCTTTGAAATATCTTTCAACTTTATTTTATGATTTCATGAAATCCATTAATACAACATCAATATCTTCAATGATTCTTAAAAGGATTCAACATAAATGTACATCTACAATTGTATTCCATCAATAACAACATTTAAGGACCAAAAAGTGAGACTGAAAATCAATCAAATAACAAATTTAAATATATAACTGGATTTTTTTATTATGAAAACATCATGGGATATATGGAGGTACAATAATCTCCCATTTTTATGATCATAGAAACTAAATATAAAAATATATATTATGAGTAAATCAAGAAAGAAACAAGTATTCAAGGAAATTTTACATATTAAGGATTATGATATTTAATATGATCAAGACGCTAACTAAAATATATTCAACAACTTCAAGAGATAAACAAAAATATATTCAAAAATTTCTCCCCATAAATAACCAAAATACATCACTCACCTTGTGGAACAAAACATTTCTCCACTAATAATCAAAAACTTATTCCCATTTTTGATTATCATAAAAAAGGTATTAAAAGAAATAATTTAAATCAAGAAGGTAATTTTACATAAGGTAATAAATTCAGACATGCAATATTACTTTCACCTCAATGATTACCATAAACATAAAAATCCGCGATAATAATTCATGTCAATTAGACACCACTCATAATATAGAAACAAGTAAAGTGCATATAAAGATTAAAGATAAAACAGGAATTATCTCAAATTAATAATATTCAGAGAAAAGATTCAGAGATAATTTAATAAATTCAAATTAAATAGAAAATAGTGATCCTCGATATTTCAAAAATAAGTTATTTTTAAAAATAATGAAAAATAAATGAAAAATAATGTTGAAAAATTGAAATAAAAAATAATTTAAAAATATAAAGATGAACTTTGAAAACAAATTCAATATAATTTTTATAAATGTTTTCAAAAATAAATACTCCTATTTTAAGAATAATAAATAATAGATTAAATATAGAGGATTGTATTGAAATTAATTTAATGACTGAAATTAACATTAAAAACGAAACGTGTCCACCATGTCGTGAAATTTTATTAACAAAATTCATTGGAAATGTAAAATATAGGCACCCTTAAAATGGAGAATTTAAAAAATAGATCAAAATGAATTAATATATTAATTTCTTAAATAGTTTAATAGTAAATTTTTATTGTAAATCCACTTTATTATATAAAAATAAATATTGGTTGAATAAACCTGGGAAATATAAATTTTGAATGCCTATTGGTACATATATTTTGGTTCTAGAAAGTATATCTATTAGATATTTAAAATTTAAATCAATTATTGGTCCACTAAGATTAGATAATTAATATTGAGGAACCCAAAATTTTATAGTATGATACTTTCTATTGATAATATTATATGATGGATGGATTGATTTTGGTCTACCATATCTATCATTTTTTAAATCACATCCATAAACTAAATATTTGGTTTTTCAATAATAATTAAAAAGCATATTTAAAGCTCTCCATTTTTGAAAAGTATTAGTATTGAATGAAATTGCATTATTTGAAAAACAAAAACCATTATAATTTTTTATTGGATGTTTATAACCCATAATCATATCAATATATTCATCACCGTGTGTGAATTGAGAAAGATCATTTTTGATATCTTTGATTTGGGATTATAAATTCCTAATGTAAGGTTAATCTTTTAATTTTATAACCAAATCATATTTTTCATTGGAAAGTTGATCATTTTCATTATAAAGTATATATTGTTTCATTATGAAATTTTTTTTATATCTTTGTACAATTTTTTTATATTGAAATAAGTTCATCACCAAAAATCACAAGTTATTTTTTATTAGAAGAGGAATAAGAATGGGATGAATGATATGAAAAAGAGAAATGATAGCGATAGTGTAAAATTGAAGAACTAACCTCATCACCTTCCTCAATATTTGATATGAGTCTTTTAGAAAGTGATTTGATTCAATAGGTTGAGTCCATGGAGTATTTACTATCACTCCAAGTCAAAAAATTAACATAGTTATTTCCTTCATTATTTTATTTTAATTTATTTTTATAGATGGGGTTATTGGGTCTAATATTTCCCTTCTTATTTCATTCATATAATGTTTCTTCCCATACTTCAATATGATTTTTCTTTTTATAATGGTGGAAGGATTTATTTTTTACATAAATATTTTCCCAATTTCATAGTAAACAATTCAATATAAGATTCATTATTGAATGAATCATCACCATCAATAGAATTTTAATAATTTTTTATTTTTTATTCTTTTAACACATTTTCTTATTTTACATATTTTTTGAATGATGGTTCATGATAATTTTTTACTTCATGAGGGAGGAAATTATTTCTTCGAGTAACATGTTTTTTATGTCCTTGGAATATTTTAGAGATGTCAAAATTAGTTCCCAAGAGATTGGTAATCCCTAGATAATTTTATTTACTAAAAAATCAACAGAGAAATCATCACTAGGTGACTTTCATCCATTAAAAATTTCATTAAACTGAGTAGAAATTTTGAAATTTGATTCATTTTCATGTGGAATAAAACATTCAAAGTCTTGTCTATAGAAATAAAGATTAGTATAAATGAAGTTTTTTGGTCCTTTATGAGTGATTTATAACAATTTACAATTTTCATGGATTTTTTTTAAGTATATATTCTATTGAATTTATTTGGGTTAAGACCATAATGCAAGGGATTCATAGATTTTTCATCGAATTCAAAAGACACAATTTATTGGTGAGTTTATATATCTTCTAGTTCTATTATAAAATTATAACCACTCATAAAATTTTTAGAAAAAGTATACCCAATGTTTCTAAGGAAAATTGATATGTGATAATTCTAATAATAGGGATTTGTTTTTTCAAATAAAGGTGCATGTGTATAAGATGCATATTCAATTATAAAATTATATTTTGAAATCAATTAATTTTTTTTAAAATAAATTTAATTTATGAATGTAAGTATTTTTTTGAAAATTTAAAAATCTCCTTTGACACCAATTGTTGGTCAGAGATAAGAGAAATCGAAACAGGAAAATGAATTTCCTTTTAAGAATTAAAATATTAATTAAAAAATGTAAAATTTAAAACAAAATTATTTTATTACAAAAAAAGATATAGTGATATAAATTTGATCTATATTATAAATTTAATATCAAAGTTAAATAAGGGAGTAAGAAAAGTGGAAAGTAGAGGTATCAAATTTATACACTTTATGTATGTCAAAAATGGATGATTTGATGTGTAAAATTAAATACAATGAAAAAATAGTATGATAAAGGAGTTTGAAAACCGATCAGTCCCTATGTTTCCTCCCCTCAGGTTGAGAATATTTCCTTATTACCATGTTCTCAATGGATATCAATAAACCAAGAATCTATTATTTTTTGATAGAATTAGTAAGAAACCAATCATCCCAAGTTTAAATAGTAATAAGCAGTAATATCCCATTCTTTCACAAGATGTATAGAGAAAATTGTTATAGAAGATAGATGAAAATAATAGAGGTCATCTTGGTTCAAACTTATTACAAATATTCTCCATTGTATCTTAATAAATATTGACACAAATTAAAGTGGAGATATAGAGATAAATGGATGAGAGACTTTAAGATTAGGAATTCATAATTGGATCTTTGAGAGAGGACTTAGACATCACTAGAGATTCGATGTTGATTTGATATAAGAGTCATTTAACTTGAGCATTGATGTGGTACAAGACATAAAAGGACTTTATTTATAGGCATCATTGGAGATGGGGAATTATTGGGGTTGATATAGAGCTTTAATGTCCAAATTAAATGATTTTAACCATCATTAAATGCTCCCCAAAAGAATCTACAATGAATCCATTGACTAGCCTCCCTAGGAACTTGTTAGATGATATGCTTTTTGGAGGGGTTTTATATCTTCCAACTTCCACTGGTTGGTCAGTGATCCTCCACCAACTAATTGATAGACGATCTCGAACATCTTAATTTTTGATCTATCAACATATGACACGTTCACTACCACCAACTAGTTGGTAGTGTTATGCTACAATAGTTGTGTCATCTACATGGAATCGGTTGGCCGATTCCCTATACTAGTTATCCCATTATTCCTTCACTTTTCCATAAACCACAACATCCTTCATTAATTCCATCAAAGGCCTTTGAAAGTTATTTAAACATCATTGCATGAATTCATGACATCCATTAAGTTGACATCAAGATATTAAAGGCATATTTAAATAATTCAATAGAAATTCCAAACTCCAACAATATTCCATCAATGGAATCACTTAAGGAGCAAAATATGTGACTAAAATAATTTCAAATGAAAATTTTAAGTATATAAGAGTGTTTTTTTATCAGAAAATTTTATTATAGAGAGAAATAGGTACAAAAATTAGTCTCATGTAATAACTTGGTTGCCTTCCCAACACACCATGGTTTATTAACCATTACGGTTAATTATCATACAAATAATTATCCCCATAGGCCACCATAAGTTATTTCAATGTGACATTATTCTCACGAACACGCACCCTGGTAAACTTCCCCAGAGGTCACTCATCATGACACTACTCTAGGTTAAGAACTCTTAACTCCGGATGTCAAAAACCAACCCATGTAATCCTTAAACACTACTACAGATATTCCATTTAACATTGTAAAAAAATATTTTTACAGTACTAAAAAATAAATTTTATCCTCAACATTGATAAATAGTGTTCCCCTTTATTATCACTATTTATTGTGATAATAAGGGCCCCCTTTATCATAAATTTAAATAGCATTGATAAAGGCCCCCTTTTATCAGTACTTTCAATAGCATTTCTAAAGGCCCAACCTGTTGTATTGTGTTGTTTTTGTAACAGCACACTACAACACATACCTATAAACTATATGAAAAATATATAATTTAATTGAAATAAATTTTACATCATGAATAAAAACACTTATATATATATATTTAAAACAATTTATTTTATTATTACATTTTCAATTACTATCCAAAAATAATTAAAATGATTACTATTTCATTGTCTTTGGAACATATAATCCCCTCTCTAAAAAGTTGTCCCATGGTATCAATTTCAGAACAAATCACCTCAACCTATGAAAAAGAATCAACATATATATGGAAAAATCTATTATGTTAATAAGACTATAAGGAAATAAATTAAACAATAATATGAATCAATACATTAATAAAATGTCATTTTTTTATAAAAATATACACTTGGAGTTATACTGATCACATCGTATGTCATATAGAGGTGTGGTTGATTCCTAAATGTTACAAATGAGTTATATATCATTTTAATGAAGTATTAAACCAATATGAATTCTTTTTCTTGGTTTTGAGTATATCACTTATTTTTTAACTAAAATTAATGTCAAATTTAAATAATGAAACACTTGGAGCTATACTAGTCACACCGTGCATCAGATCTAGGAGAGGTTCATTCTTACCCATGAAAAATTACTTATAGATCGTTTTCTTAATGTATCAAAAAAATATGAAAGAACTTTATTGGTTTTCAGTATGTCACATGTATTTTTTACTAAAATGTCATTTCCAACTGGAAACACACACTTTGAGGCATACTAGTCACATCGTGTGTCAGTTTTAGGTTATACTTCTATATAAAAAATAAAAAAATGACTTATCAATCTATTTCCTAAATTATCAAGACAATCGGAACGTTTTTCTTGGTTTTCAGTTACTGATACACATTTTGAACTAAAATGTCAACTGTAAACATATAAAGAAACTTTGAGTCATATCGGACACAATGTGCATCATATTGAGTTGAGTTTTATTCTTAAACATAAAAAATAAATCATTGATCATTTTCCTAAAGTATCCAAATAATATTAATGTGTTTTCTTGGTTTTCAGAATGCCACTTGTTCTTATTTCTAAAATTAATGTAAATTTTGAATAAAAATACACACTTGGAGTCATATCAGTCACACCATTAGATTGAGGTGGATTTTGTTCTTACATATCATAAATTATTTATGGATAGTTAACCTAAATTATCAAAATTATCTGAATATGTGAGCTCAATTTTCAGTATAAAATTTTTTTTTACTAAAATTAATGTTAATTTTATATAAAAATAGACAATTTGAGTTATACCAGTCACACCATGCTTTATATTCAATTTATTTTGATTATAAATCTCAAAAATTACTTATGGATTAATTTCAAAAGTTATCAGAACAATATGAATGTTTTTTCTTTGTTTTCAGTATTCCATTTGTTATTTTTACAAAAATAAATGTCAATTTTAAATAAAAATAAACGCATAGATTTATACCTATAATAATGACTTTTATTGAGTTGGTGTTGATTCCTAAACATTATAAATTACTTATGAATCATTTTCGTAAAGTATAAAAACAATTTGAGTGCGTTTGATTGATTTTTAGTATGTAATTTGTTTTTTTACAAAATTTAATGTCAATTATAATTAAATAGACACACTTTGAATTATAGCAGACATAAAATGAATCATTTTTAGTTAAGGATTATGATAACCTATCAAAAATTACTTTTGTATTTTTTCCTAAATTATCAAAAAATAAAAAAGTGTTTCCTCTATTTTAAATATGTCACTTGTGTTTTTTTAAATGTTATTTGAAACTAGAAACATGGAATTTGAGTCATATCAGTCACATAACGTGTCAATTTGATGTGAGAGTGATTCTTGCATTTCATAAATGACTTATGAATTATTTTCCTAAATTATCAAGACTATTTGAGCATTATTTCTTAGTTTTTAGTGATTGAAACTTCTTGAACTAAAATACAAATTGTAAACTGATAATATCCAATTTGAGTCATACCGGGCACATAATGTATCATATTTAGGTGAGCCTAATTCTTACACATAAAAATGACTTATGGATCATTTTAATAAATTATCAAAATAATATGAATGTGTTTTCCCAATTTTGAGTATGTCAGATTTATTTTTTACTAAAATTAATGTAAATTTTAAATAAAAGGACACGCTTTGAGTAATTTCAGTCACACTATGAAATGGATTGAGGAGATCATGGTTCTTAAACATATTAAATGACTTATTGATAATTTTACTAATGTATCAAAACAATCCAAAAGTGTTTTCTCAATTTTGAGTACGTCGCTTGTCTTTTTTACAAAAATATCATTTTAAAATAGAAACACGCACTTTGAGTTATACCAGTCACATAATGTGTTATTTCCATCTGAGATTGATTCCTACATGTAAAAATGAATTCTGAATCATTTTAAATAATTATAAGTACAATTTGAACTCATTTTCTTAATTCTCATTTAGTAACACTTTTTAGACTAAAATGTCAATTTTAAACTGATAGTAGACAGTTTGATTCATACCGGCCACATCATGTGTCAGATTGAGGTGATAATAATTCATACATATCATAAATGAATTATGCATCATTTTACTAAAGTATAAAAGAAATATAAATGCATTTTTTTGGTTTTTAGTATGACATTTGACTTTTTTTACTAAAACCAATGTCAAATTTAAATAAAAAAGATGCACTTTGAGTCATACTGGTCACACTGTGTATCTAATTGGGGTAAGGCTGATTCTTACATGTCAAAAATGACTTATGTATAATTTTACTAAAGTATAAAAACAATATGATGATTTTTTGAGTTTTAATATGCCACTTTCCAATTTTACTAAACTATTATTTTAAACTGGAAACACACAATTTGAGTCATACCGGTCACATCGTGTACTATTTTTTGGTGAGACTAATTGATATACATCAAATATTAATTATGAATAATTTTTATAAATTATCATGACAATACAATAATGTTTTCTCATTTTTTAGTGAGTGGCACTTTTTAAACAAAAATTTCAATTTTAAACTAATAACGAACACTTTTAGTCATACCAGGCACATTGTGTATCAGATTAAGATGTGGATAACTACTACATATAAAAAATGACTTATGGATCATTTTAATATATTATCAAAACAATATGAATTTGTTTTATCAGTTTTGAGTATGTTAACTATTTCTTACTAAAATTATTATCAAAATTAAATAAAAAGATGCACTTAGAGTCATATTAGTCACACTGTACATTAGATTTCGGTTTTGTTGAATCCTATATGTCCTAAAAGAATTATGGATTATTTTAAAAAATTATAAAAAGAATAAATATTTTTTCCTTATTTTTCACTATGTCGCTTATCTTTTTTACTAAAATGTCATTTTAAACGGGAAACATATACTTTGAGTCATACTAGTCACATCATCTAGTAGTTTGATGTGAGACTGATTCATACACCACAAAAATGACTTCGAATACTTTTCAAAAATAATCAATACAATCAAGGAATTTTTTATTGTTTTTTATTGAGTGAATCTTTTTAAATTAAAATGATGGTTCTAAATAGATGACAGAAACTTTGGGTCATACCAGGCACATCATATATCAGATTGATGTGATGATGATTCCTACATGTCAAAAATGACTTATGGATAGTTTTATTATAGTATCAGAATAATACAAACGTTTTTTCTTAGTTTTGAGTATACCGGTTTTTATTTTTACTAAAATTAATATCAATTTTAATAAAAGAATCACTTAGAGTCATAATGATCACACAGTGTGTCAGATTGAGATGTGGTTGATTCTTATAAATCCAAAAGTCTCAAAAAAATATCAAATTAAAATATTACCACTATTTTTATTCGATTTATTTTCCAAATTTCAATTATTACATATGATCTCAATGTTTGTAGCCAAAAAATCATATAATAACATCAACTCAATATGTAGTGTTGTAGTTAAATAAATAAATCCAAGGGAAATGGTGGTAACATTGGTAGAAGGAAACATGTTATCTCTTTTTTGGCATGTTTTTGTTACTTGAAAGAAACATATAACTTCCCAAAAGATCTGAGAAAATAATAAATAAGTATTAGATAAAATGATAAGAAAATTAACTCACAAATACTTGATAAAATGATGATAATATTAATTAAATAAGTTATAGGTACTCACCATTTCATGATGGTTGTATACATTCATAACCCATTTAATTTTTTTTATTATGTTATTTGTAGTCTCTAATGAGCACGATCATCTTCAAACAAACCACCCCATCTCAAACAATATAATCCACATATTTGAGAAAACAATTCTTATGTTAGTAATATTAAAAAGAAATAAATTAAAAACAAATATGAAACAAGGAATTAATTTTATGGACAATTATTTTACTATGAAAACATCAATATTTCCACTATTATTGAGCATAATAAGTATCGTTTCTATTTTTTAAGGGCGGTGGACAAAACATGAAGGAAAGTGATAAATTATAACATGGTAGGGGTAAAAATGTTTTGAGGGAGAAGAATTATATTGAAGTATTGGTGAGAAAATTCTTGAAATATGGACAAAAATATTCGTAAATTAATGAACTTTGTAAGGAATAATGAAAATTAAATCAATGTTTCATTATAAATTTTTTTGGTAAAATAGAGAAAGTGTATTGTAAAATTTCCATTACATCTTCCCAAAGGGTTTCCTTTGTTATAGTATGTTCTTCTATGGGATTAGTAAAATAATCACGTAAAGAATAAATTTTCTACCTGAGTATTAAAACTTTTAATTTAGATTAAGTTAATTTATTATATAATAGATAATATTATGATAAAAAAACATAGTATGTTAAAAATACTTTTATCTTCTCATTGAACTCTCAGTTGTAGCCTCGAAGTCCAATCTTTGACGAGCATGAGAAATTTTGAAAAAACAACCCCAACTCGAACAATGTAATCCACCAATATAAGAAAACAATTATTATGTGAGTAACACTAAAAGGAAATAAATTAAACATAAATATGATAAAATCCTTTAATTATATAGAAGTCGCGTATTCATGTTATTTATATAAATTTTTTCATTAGGTATGCTTCATATTTGTTTATAAGAAAATCTATATCATCTTTTGAATATGATTATTTTTTAAAATCATAGTAGTAAAATAAAAATATAAATACACATGGGATTAATAAATATTTTAAATAAAATAGTAATTATATTCGGAAATACATCTTCAGGGATGCTAGTTTAATGATGTAATATGATATATCTCCTAAATTTACAAACATAATAACCAAAATCATTTCCATTTTTTTTATTTTTAAAAATTTAGAAACATTGAAAAAAATAATTAAATTGTTTATATGTGTTTTTATAGTGAAATATTGTTATATATACCCTGATACTTATCCACTTGTAATACTTGTTAGGATCCTTGAGTTTATGGTATGTCCTCATGCCATGAGTTTCATGATATTTAAACACCACCATATCATAACATAATTATCATTAAAACATAATATAAAATACATAAGCTGAATTTTAGTTCTAAAACATTGGATTTAGTGTATTAAAAATTGATTAATTCCATTATGTTTGTTCATTTTGTTGGGTATCGAAGCACTGAATCCATGAAATAATTATTTGGAGGATCCAAATTGACCATAATGAATATCAAATGTTTCCAAAAAATAATAAGTAATAAAAGAATTGAAAATATATTTCACATGATTACATTGAATATTTTAACCCCTATATAATTTTTTTAACAATATTCTTTCATCCATAAGTTTTCTTTCAAATGATTTGGAAAAAATTTCCACTATTTCATCCATTTTTTTATTCTATTTCTTTTTCTACAGAAGTGGAGTAAGGAATATTGAGAGAAAATTTTTATAAATGGATTAAACCCTTAAATTTGTATTTATATATATACCTACAAAAAATATGAAATTTATTTAGTCATAATTAACTTAGTATATCATCTATTGGAAAAAATCATGAAAAAACACCTTGTGTATATGTTTACAACCAATACATATAGAAATTAATACTTGAGTATTTCATTTAAATTATCAATAATAATATATCCTATAAGAGACCCTCTTTAAATTTGTTATTAAATATCAACTATGTGATTACTACCATTTTGTAACATTGTATCTGCATGATCATTCAGTGTTAGTAAGTGTGAATATTGAACGGGTAGGGTAAAGGTGATATCAAACGATCTTTTCAATCAGTTGTTTGAACCATTAGATGGTTTTTGTTTAACCTTTCATTTCACCCCTTCCCTTTGTTTTCCTTTTATAAAATTCATCAGTTTAGAAACTTTTCATTAATTGTTAATGTTTTAGAATGAAAAATAAATTATAAATGAATACCTCTTTAATGACATGTTTTTTTACAAGATCCAGTGGTCATGCTATGAATGTTCCAACAGCTTGGTCCACTATATGAATATTTTTATTATCAAGTGGAATATTAATCTTGGTGTTCGACTCATGATTTATGGTAATCCCCACTCTCACATGATCTATTGTAAGTAGTATGTTCTGTAGATTGTCTTCATGTATATTGAACATGGTAGTGCTCACAACAAGGTGATTGATGGGTGTTGATAGATATAAATCACACTCATTTTCACCCTATAGAATATTACTATAAGAAAGGTATCCATTTCTGTTTGATTAAAATTTCGTAGAAACAATTATTTGAATATTGATTAACTCATCTAATAAATATCTTTGAGGGGAATGGATCACCTTAAAGCTTGTGGGGGTGGCCGGGATCTTTACACGGTGATTTTCCTTGATTTGTTTCTTTTTTTTATTCCCTATAACATTTTCTATAAAATAAATATCCCATTGAAATTTAACTTCAATGGTAGCAAATATTACATTAATCTGTTCCATTTCTTTATGATTATCCTCTCATTGTTTCTTTTTTCTAAAAATATTTTTACGGTGTCTCACCAAAACCTGCACCTTTGATACAGTGATACTTTTCTAGAAGCTTTAAGTAAATTGATAATAGGTGTTCATCTAGTACAGGTGTTAATGATTCATGTGTATAAATTTGATAGAAAATATATTAAAATAGGTAAACATTGCAATGTAAAAATTATTTAATGAAAATAAAAAAAATATTATGTCATACTTACGCATATTTCACACAATTTTTTGTCTATTTTCATCTATTAGTATCCCATATTTATTTACACATGCCTCCTTTCATAACACATTACATGGAATGGAAGTAGCTTTGGATTTTGATTCTTTAATCTATAAATAAATAGAGGAACATAATTTTGTTTTTTCATGGCTCATAAAATTATTTTGGTAGATTTACAATAAGAACAAAATTTTTTTCATATGAATCATACCCCATCCTTGCTTCGTGGTAGGGGTACATTGGTTTAACTAAAAATTCCTTATTTTCATCACTATGTTACTTTTTCATAAGTAAAAATTTTCATTAAAAGTAATGAATACACATATTTTCAAAAAATTGGTTACGATCCACAATGTACCTGAAAAGATATCTCCACATGAAATCTAGTAAATTCATCCCCTGATTTGTTTCTTACTAGGTGTGCATACATAAGCGGTGCATGCAGGTTAATTTTCCCTTCAGCATCATTAAGTTGAAATCTCATTAAGATTGTGCGAAAACCTCTGTAAATCCTTGTAGTAATCATTAGTATATATTTATTGTGGTATTCATCTACTATAAATTCACTCTATATGGAATGATGAGGAGTAAGCCTTATTTTATTTTATTTTATAGTAAAATAATAAAAGGATATCATAATGTTACTGTAATATCTTCCCAAATTAGTTTCTTAAGAGTGGGCACAACATGGTTCCAAGAATCTATATCAATAAATATAAAGTGTTGGGTGATGATCCCAATATAACTACTGAACATGTCCTTGTTGGGGTTAATTGGCTGATCGTGTGTATTCCATCCGACCTCGAATTTGATGCCTTGTCTTTTAACCTTAAATAATTTTTCTAACAAAATCATGCTAAAATTCCCTTGTTATCTATGTAGAATTAGTTCTTATCCATGTAAAATTTCCTCATATTCAACATAATCATTATTTTGTTCTTATAGATTGGAATCATCGACATTTTCAGAAGGTCATTTTTCCTCTACATTGAGAGCAGTAGTGGGTTGATAAACCTATTGTTCCTTAGGATTGGGAGCATCATCACATGCATGAGTTATTATCCATGGAAGTGGTTTAACATTTAATTTAAATTCCATAAATGAAATATTAAACAAATAATATCATGAGGTAACACAATTTATATTACAAAAAATATATATACCTTGATTATTAAACTCTTTTTTTAAGTTTTAAGGGATTTGACCCCTATGTAGAGTATCAAAATCCCTTTATTATGGTCTTCTATAGCATATAAAACCCCATATACATTGAGACCACTATGAAATGATTATGACATCCGAATGAAAGGGTCAACCTCAACTAAATTTTCATTTGACCCTTTAGTAGCATTGGTCAATAATAGAATAATTGACCACTTTTGAGTTATGAAATCTAGAACATAAAAACTTGTATAACCTATACTGCTAATATAAATGGTTCTTCTTGTACCATTCTTTACTGAAAAAAGCTTTCACAAATCCCAATTCATCTATTTTAACAATATTCCTGTTATCAATCCACTTATATTGAAAAATAGGCACTTGGAATGTTGTATAATCCAACTCAATTATTTGTTTGATGATTCGAATTTATGACATATTAGCATAAATTCAATCTATATTATTATTACCAAAAATATGAATCACATCAACCACAAGTGTAACTCCGCTATTTTTCATGGTACTTCCTTCATCATGTTCATTTTTATATAATGTAAAACTATTAATTACTTAATCAATGTAAGATAATATATTCACACTTGGTCCTCTGGCTAGACATCAAAGTCATTTTGAGATTGAATATATATTTTCATCTAGATCCTTAAAAATAAGGTCTCAAACCCATCCTATAAACTATTTAGTATGTGAATTTGATATACATATTTCAACCCCTTAAGGATTCAAATACCTGAGAATTTCTTTATGGGTTTCAACATATGGTAAAACCTATAAAATGTTATATAAAACATAATGGTGGGTATGCCCACAATCTATAATATTGATTGTGACAAAATATCTTCTAGAAATTCCCTCACCCACAAGCCGCCGAGTGTGATTATATTTTCGTAGACCAATGATTTCCGCACTAGATAGGTTGTCAGTAAGGAATACAATAGGTTCCTTAACAATATATCTCTCTACAATTCAACCCTCTAGATTAATTTTATTTTTAGCATACCCTTTAAAAATATTCACATATTGTTCAAATGGGTATATACATCAATAATTTATAAGACCACATAGTTGAATCTCTCTCACAAAGTGAACCAGCAAGTGAACCATCATATCAAAGAATGCTAGTAGGATGAACATTTCCAATTAACATAATATGATGGAAATTTCATTTTCCATAGTTTTTAATTACACCATGTCTATAACTATTTTTCATAAGCTTTGAAAAAGAAACAGATCTTGGTTAATGTATGAAATATATTCTTAGTAAAAATGAAATGTAAAGCTATACGAATTAGATCATACATCAAAACATAATATTCATGTGATTTTAGACCCTTTAACTTTAAATCATCCATTGAAAAAAATTTCTTGTTATTTGATAAAAACCCCTATAGAACCTTTACATAATTAAATAATTTAAAAAATTCTTATCTACCCTGCCTAAAAGGAGTGTAAGTAGTTACAGGAAGAAATTTTCATTTTTTACCCATCACTGGAACCAACACTTCCCATATTCCCATGTCAACCATGTACAACCTAGCCTTAATTCCATGCTCTATTTTGTCTGATGCATTGAGTAACATGTAAATTACACTATCATGTACATTTACATCAAAATACATAACATCCAGAATATTTATGACATACAATCAATTACAGTATGGTAATTCAAAAAGAACTGATCACTTTTTCAAATAGATTTTCATAAGATTTTTTGAAAATAGTTTACCAAATTCTATGTCCATATATTTTACTTTCTCAAACTGTTGATCACTTATTAGTAGAGATGGTTTTGTATGTTATTTGGAATTTCCATTGAATGATGTCGTCTGTGATTGGTACTTATGTTTTTGGGGGTAGAAATATATTTTTTCCTATAAATATATTCTTCAATGAATGTTTCATCCTAATTTATTGTGTACCTTGTTTTCAAATGGTACACCATTGGGTTCCTTTAATGTAATATCATAAAAAATTTACAAAAGCGAGAAAGTAATTTATCATCCCATACAATAAGGCTCTAAATATAAAATACTCATTTTTATAACTATCATACTACATAAGACCTGAATCCCACAATAATTTCAAATATTTAATAAATGGATCCAAATAAACATCAATATCATTACTTAGTTGTTTTTGTCCTAATATAAGCACAGATAACATAATTTATTTTCATTTCATGCATAACCATAGTAGAAATTTATAATTTACTAACATAACTGGCCATGTACCGTGATAGCTTATTTGAAAACTAGAAGGATTCAATCCATCTGTAGACAACTCAAGATGAGGGTTTCTCAGATCTTTTCCCAATTCAGGATACTCATGATCAATTATTTTTCACTAAGGATAGTATGTTGGGTGATGATGTTTCCTATCTTTAGTTCTTTTATGTGTTCCATATCAATTGCCTTGTTGCATCCTCAATTACATATAGGCAGATAAACCTTGGAAGGATTGGACAGTACCATAAATCTTTCTTAGGACCTGATTAATCATTATTTTATCAAGAATCACCACACTTTGGGCATTCTTTAAGTGATTTATGGTCCTTGATAAATATTATATAATCATATGGGTAAGCATGTATTCTTTTAGATATCGTATACATTGAACATAGAGTTCATTTAGTATCATTTGTTCAGCTATGGAGCTCATTATATTCCGAGAGCATATCATTCAAGATATCAAGTAGTTCATTAAACCTGGAACCAATCCCTACATTTTAATATTTCAAATTATATAGCATTAGTATGGCTTATAATGTTGTATATTTAGTGAAACCAGTATAGAATTATCTCTTTACACAACTCTTTAACTTCTCAAAAAAAAATGACAATCACAAAGTTCATCTTTAACTATTGTTGTGATTTCCCCAATAAGATCTTAATAATATTTCACACCTATAACCACATCCTTGATAAAATCTTCTTCATTTTTCATACTTGTAATCTATTAGATGATCCATAAAACACAAAGATATATCAATCACTAGATACATTCTATTTTTTCCTTGTTTTTATTCCAACATTTATAACTTTGATAAACTCTGAGACATATGAAGTGTATTTTTAACACTTTAGAACTAATTATTCCTAAATAAAAATAACATAAACACTGAAAAAGGATTTTATAAGGGTCATATTCATGATATTTTGTAAACTTGATGAATTATTTCATTGCAACTTAATACAATTTTGTCATACGATTACCATCCATCCACTATCTATTCATATCCATCTTATTTTATTGGGTAATATTAATATCTACAAAAATAAATACACAAAATATATTCAATTGATGATGGATCTCAAGAAATTCTTGAAAGAAAATAGAAATATTTAAAAATTGTTTATTATCCCACATGATCAAAATCCTATTAAAGAAAATATATAAATATAGAGGAAGATATTTCATTTTCAAAATCTGTTTTTTACTTTAATTGATTGGAGTAGGAAGCACTAACATTATAGTGAATAATTTTGGATCAAATTATGTCCTATTTATTAATGGAATGATGCATAATATCATTAGAATTTCTCAACTTTTTGACAATGGGAATGAAAATATTTTAATTTATAATAAATTTTTCATTAAAAGATTAAATGATAAAACTATCATCTTGAAGGATTAGCAATCAATCAATAATTTATTTTATATTTTTGGTGATAAAAATAATTTTTTTATGAGTACAAATGAAATATGAAATCACATTTACTTTATAAAAAAAAGATCCAACACAACTATTGAATGTAATAATGGAAATAACAAAATTATATTATTTAAAAACCCTTTTCATAATAGAAGATACATATATTTAATAATATAAGGGTTTCACGAATAAAAAAAGTATTATATTTTTTGAAATATTTTCAACACTAAAATTGAATTTATGGAACTATAAAATTATTAAACTACTGATACATTAAAAAGACTCTATAGGTATAAAAGTATAAATAAAAAATTTATATATGTTTATATTAGTATATATAATTATTGATATATATATTAGTATAAAATTATATATAACTTATAAAAGTATATATATATATATATATATATTAAAGAAATATACATAATTTATAAATGTATATAAATTTATAAAACTATGTAAAAGTAAATATATATTATAAAAGGATATATAATTTATTGAAGTGTATATTTTTACAAATTTAAAAAGTATAAAATTATAATATTTAAAAGTAAAATTTATGAAAGTATAAAAGTACAGCATTATTCGATTTTAGTACATTAATGAAATGATTGATATTTATTTTAGGGTTAATAAAAAACTCTAGGTGTACCGAGAGAGTCTCATCAGGTTTTGTTTATTGGTACCAATGGATTCAAACTACATTTTTTATAAAAATATATCACTATTTTTTTGTGAGTAGTTCAAGGAAAATATTTGAGGAAGAATGATTCCTTAAACACCTCCCATTTCATACTATAAACTTATTCATTATTCCTCATATTCAAAATCAAAACCCACCATCTATCAACTTTACCTTCCAAATTATAAATGGTTATCCATTTATTCAAAACTATTTGATTAGAGGAAACTAAATGGTTAGAGGTCATTTTCGGGTGAATGAATCCATGCTGAGTTACTTCATCCTTAGCATGTTTGGGAGTTTTAAATGGTTAATATTATAATTCATTTCTTGAGAATGTTGAGTAAGTATTATCATGAGAATTTTTACACTATATATCTTCTCAATTGGTTTCCTATTAGGAAAGTCACCTCATTGTCCATCACACCCATTTTTTTATTGGTTTCTCCAAGATATATCCCTTACTGAAACCAAAAGTGTGAATCATGTGTAATAAACAGTATTATCTCTTAAATATATCTCTAGATAATTATTACTTTTAAAATTAACCTTGTGTATGATTCTCTATGGAAATGGAAAATAAAATGAAGATTTACATCCAATTCTTAGCTATGGGGATATATAAACTGCTCATAAAGTGGTTAGATCAAAATAAACTGAGAAAATGAGTCGGGAATAAATATCAAATTAAAATTTAAATGGAATCATAATATATTTCGATAAATAATCAAATAAGGAAATATAATATCATAAGACATTATACTTTAATATATGAAAATAATTATTTTACCCAAACACCGATCTTATAAGAAGATAAATATTGAAATAAAGAAAATATTCAATCCATTTTTTACCAAAAACTTTTAAAAAAATAAATTTTCATTACTAAAAAAGAGATATATTGATATATGTATATGAAAATAATGAATCACAATAATCATAAAGTATATCATAATCCTTTAATCAAATATGTTAACTTTATAGGTCACCTTTTAACCTATGTTATATTCTTATTAAACAAAATTTAAATTATCATTGGGTTTTTCAAATATTATATTATCCTAATAACCAAACAAATCATAGTAAAAAACCGTTCACAATTATTATATTCTTATAATAAATAAAACTAAACATAAACATACTTGTCATCTCCCTACATGAATAAAATCATAAAAAACACCTATGGCATTTAAAATCAATTCATGAACACCGAGACATGAAACAAATGAATATATTCATAGTTAATTATATAAAATGAAATTATAAAATATTTTAATATGCCTATGAAAAATACATAACACATTATCACTATTTTAAAATAATCCCCAAAAAATCCATGCACTCATTCAAATCAAAAAAAAATCAACCTTAAACCTTTCAAATCCATTTATAGCATAATAATATTTAATAAATTAATTTTAGATCTTAAAAAACATTTAATTTATAATTTTGGGATCTTTTTAAGAGTTATATCATGAAAAGATTAAAATATAAACATTTAGTAAACCAAAATAAAATCATAAAAATAAAATCATTACATTGTAAAAATTCTTATTTAAAACATATTAAATTATCACATCACAATAAACACAATTAAAAGAATCCAATATAACATTAGTGTATTTATGTCTAACTATAATTTTAAAAAAATTTAATCATTGAAAATGAAAATAATAAATCCATAAAAGGTCATTCAGGGGCATAAAATACATGTTAACACTAATAATAAAATCAAAACCTATAATTATCACCACTTATCACACTGTACATATACGCATGACATATATTCCATAGAATTATCAATGAACCTATGTTGAAAACCCTATAAAAAAAGAAAGACTTCCAATATATGAAATGTAAATTAAAATGAAATAAACCTATACACTATTAGTGCACATGTATGGTGTGGGTATATAACTAAGGGGATGAATTTGGTTCGAACAACATGCAACGAGGTTGGAGTGAGTAAAGACTTATATGGAAGAAGCGGTTAAAGAGGGGAATAATAGATCTCATACCATATTGTGGAGATGACGCGTTGATGAAGAGAAAGAACAGTAGGAAGAGATAAATGTAGGGAGTGATGGTGGAAGGGCAGAGAGAGACAGCGTAGGGCAGGGTGTGATGGTGGTAGCCAGATATTGTGGTAGTAAGTAACGGTGGAATGGAAGGGATCAATGGAGGTAGGGAGAGATAGAAACAAAAGGGAGTGATGGTGACGACGAAGGCGAAGGCGAAGGTAGGGAGCAACGTCAATGAGAGCAGTGGTGGTAGAACTACGGTTCCGTGAAAGTTTGAAGGAATTAAGATATGGTGAATTTGTTAGGGTTTTTTTATAAGAATACATAATACTTTTATCATCTCTTTTAAAAAAGTGCTGATAAAGAGTAGTTTTTTCAACACTAATATAGAAATAGCTGATAAAACTACACATTATCAGCACTAACTAATAAAGGTCTAAATTAATAAATATATTTATTATTTAAATATATTAATTATAATTTTATAAATATATTTATAGTATTATATAGTTTTATATTATTATATATTTTTAAAAGATTATAAATATAATAAATATAATTATTAATTTAAATATATCTATTATTATTTTATAATTATATATAATAAATATATTTATTATAATTTTATAACTATTTTAATATATATATATATATATTTATAATTATAATTCTAAATATATGTATATATTTTTAAAAATTATATATTTATAAATATATTTATATAATTATATATATTTAAAAAACTATAAATATAATAAATATAATTATTATAATTTTATAATTATTTAGATATATATTTATAATTATAATTATAAATAAATATTTTTATAAATATTTTCTTATAATTATAAATATATTTATATATATTTATTAATATGTAAATATATATATTTATGAAATTATAATAAAGTATTTATTGTAATTTAATAATTATGTAAATATATATATAGATATAATTATATGAAAAAGATCTATCTTGAAGCAGAAGCTCCTGGACATTTATTAAGTTGAAAGAAAAAAACAAGCAAGCCAAAAAACAAACCAGATCATACAAAAGGACATTCCCTCACCTATAAAAGAAAACAACATTTCAAAAAAGAAGGATCATTTCCATAATCATAATAAGAATCATCAGAATCATCAGTAGTCTCCCACTCCGTATGTGAATTACCTTGCTAGAGGATCCCAAGGATCCTCTCCTAAGATATTTCCTACTTCAGACTGAGTAGGATCATTGAAGCATTAGAGGATGACTTGGTAGACACATTCCCAGGAATATTGGAGTAATACTTCCACAACCTTCTTTTTGGAGGAATTGAAGTTAAACCTTTACTACTGGCTATCTTTCCCTTTCCATTTAGAGAATCATACCTACAGGAAATAATACCACTACTGCCCATGGATCGAAGATGAGTGGTGTCTAATTAGACCATCCTCTTCTCCTTGTCACTTCCATCATCTGAGATATTACCCCATTTACCAGTCTCTCATAAAGAACTGAATACATTTTGAATCTCTTGAAGATAATTCACACTCTGTTGAACATTAATTTGTCCAAAATTATCATCCTATAGAACATGTCCTGAAAATTCCATAGATGGTGGTTTCACTATAAAACCTTTCTAATCAGTTTCTGAAGGAGAGAACCATGTCACAACGCCAAAAAACTCATCTGTATAATTTCACCCCTCACCAGTGTGCTTCTAAAACTGATAAATAGTTTCAGATGCAGTTCCCTACAAAATAAATTCAACACCAATAAAATCATGGTCTGTTTTCTCTTATATTGCATAAGAATAAGAAGGACCATCATATAAAACATTTCCAATGTTCCTGCAAACCAGTTCCTCAACCAATCTCTTACCCTTGCCCCTATCAAGAGGGGGTAGCATGCTGCCAATAGAAACTAAATTATTTTTCATTGCCTTCCTCCTCAATTCCCTCCTACAATTAGACTCAATATGACTCTTTAATGAACAAAAATATTAAATTACATTTCTATTATAGATATCTTTACCGTGACCAATGATTTGGCATTTTGATCTAATGTTTGGAAACCTTTCATATTCCACTCTAAGAGACATATAGTACCGAAAATATAATATTATTAATTAATAAGGAACATGAGTTTACCTCCACCATTACCCTAGCATAATGACCAAATTTGGAAGCCTTAGTGGTGTGGTCCATTTTGGTCAAAAATACCACAATAGAGGTTATATCAAACATTATCTTAGGATGCCATAGGATCCATTTGAGAACAATTATTTTGATCCATACATGATCCCCATTATTTTCAATATCAAATGTATTGAAATGAAAATAACATTATTCAAAGAAAACTATACATAGTTTTAAAGAAATTGATCCCTTCCCCCATGCTATGTGCTTAAAATCCTCTGATGGAAAAAATATGTGAAAGAATCAATAGAATATTTCTATGAATTTATAATCAGGAAAACCCCATACATGATTTAGATTATGAACCAGATCCACAGTTTTCAAAATTATTCCTCCAGTAGGTAGAATAAGCCTTGTAATAACGGAATACTCTCAAATTTTGAACCTATCAAGAATAGATTTCTTATTTTCAATCACAAGGGTAGTGTCACATTTCTTCACAATTAATTATGGATGGATATATTTTATATATTAAAAGATCCTTCTATTGAATTTTAATTCAATTTCCATAAAATTAAGGGGGGATTTCACTACATTTTTTAAAATATCATATTTCTTTTCCTCAGTGGAAGAACTAGTTCTCCCCACCATATCCCCCTTAACAGCCGTAATAGTGTGATGAGGCATGTCTACCCCCACAAAATCCACTTTGGAGAGACAAACCCCATTCGAATCATCCACCAAAATAGGGGCTACATTCAACCCCATTACTACAGAACGATAATGAACATCGATTAGTACTATTTACATAGTAGATTGAAGCACAACATCACCCACTAGATAACAATGGATATCACTAAATATAATGACCATAGTCAATATTATATGGATCGAATCAGATACACAAACCAAATAACATTGACTCTCACCATTTATGGCTTCCATCAATAGACAAGGTCTTGGATCAGATCCCCAACCCACCTTGTGAGAATGACTATAATTGTCTTCAATGGTCATTATTGATGATCTATGTCTGATAAATGGTTTTAATCCACAAATTCCTCCTGAATCTATAGATCAATGTAGATTTCTAACCTATATCATGGATCCACAAGCACAACTTTTCCCAACTGCCATCACCACGATCCACGGAGCACCATTCATCCCATCGTTGACTATATCTGTAGAGACCCGAAGCTTATCGTACATGGACATTACATTACATTTGCGGAATACTTAGTACATAACAAAAACACACACACAAGGATCGTAATAGTTTAGTGTCTTTGGAAACTCGGAACGTAATCTTCTAATCGTGGTGAAAGATCTTCAATATCTCCCATAAATACCTTCCCTTTTTTTTACCTAAAACCTTTCTTTATATCCTGGGAAAAAAAACATAAAAGGGTGAGCTCAAATGCTCAGTAAGGGTAAACAAAAGAAAATCAATCACATCACATTCATAAGAACATAACTCTTGGAAATCTTAACCTGCAAAAGAGAGCATAATTTCATAACATGGGATAAATCATAGTAGTGAAATGTAATCCCAATAATCATAACTTAAAACATGAAACCTTGTGGCATACACACATAATCATAGAGAATCATTTCCTGTTAGTCAAGACTCATTGCCAAGACTATCTTAGTGGACAAAGCCCCTTTCTGAATCGAGTAGCCCTCGTTTCAGTCCTGTTTCACTGAACCGGTATAACCTACCATTTCAGCCATGTCTATCTCATGAGATATAAAATCTTTACCCAATGCATTGGAGGGAGATATAGGTCCCACCCATCTTATAATGAATCCTTTCTTATGTGTGCCACATAATCATAAAACATACATCATCGCATAACACATGTAACAAAAATGGGATTCTTGAAACATCATGACATCATAAATCAATTCATATAAGATAAAGGAATTCATAAAAATAATTCCATCACAACATGATCAAATCAATTTAATAATAGGGATAAAAATAGAACCCTTTATTATCTTAGATGGAAAATAATTTTTATAAAACACTTGAACTCCATTCTTGAGGAAAATATCCTTTCTTCTTCAAAAAACATTTTTCCTTTCATAACATGTCATACTACTTTAAAATAAAAGAAGTTGATTAAAAATAAACTTGAAAACTTGTAAAGGAAGCTTCTTGGAAATAATGTTTTAAATATCCATTCATGTCGTATAAGTTAAAAAAAACATTCTTCGTACTTTTCTCGGAAAAGTCAAAAAAATCACCTCGTATGAAAAAGCGACAAAAGATTCCTTTCATATTCTTTACTAAAAACTCACCGAAGGGTAAAAACGGATTTAAACAATTGTAGGTGGATGGAAATAATATTACATATTGATGAAACATGGATGTGGATGATAAAATACACCCCAGTAAATACTTACGAATAAACAATCTCGGATAAAAATGAGATTGTGATATTTCCCTTACCTTAGGTCCGACTTGCTTTGTAAGTGTCCGAACCTCCTGTATAATGATTTAAATCATGTTATTGACTTATTACAGAATCATATTCATTGTCATGATATCATATATGGTTCACTTATGACATTATATGACCCGTTCTTTTGTGAATTCCATGTTAAAGAAGCGTTTTGGGTAAAATCGTTTCATTTGTCGTAGGTGTTTTGACTTGTTGTTCTTGACATCATCATTACTTATATCATGATTTACTTACTTCCAGAATATAAAATATGATTTATATATCATATATATTCAGTATATATATATATATATAATAGGTAGATAAATAAAATGAAAAACACCGTTCATGGAGACGGTAGTCCGTACGTACGCATGAACGCTGTTTTCCTTTCCTTATTGTCTTGAAATGAAAGTAAGTAGATGACATACATATGTATAAATATACATAAATCCAGTAGCTTTATAATGTCATATATTTCATTATTATTTCTTATATATACTTTATAATCATTCTTAAATGGTTAACATGGAGAATGAATCTCATCGCGTCGTGGAGACGGTATTCCGTACGTACGCACGAGCGATGATATCATTTCTATAAATATTGAATTGAATTGGAGTGGATTATACAATATATCAGAATCAATATGATGTTGTAATAACTCTGTATAGTTATTATTTACACCATTATACCCATCCATGTAAGGTGGTGGTGGAAAATAGATTACACCACGGCGTGGAGACGGTATTCCGTACGTACGCACGCGCGGTGATTTCTTTTTCCGTAGGATGGATAGATGGTGAAATAGGGTTGTTTCATACTTATAATAACATATCAGTATATGAGTGATACTGATGTTATTACTTCATAATGAAACAACCTAAGAAGAAGAAGTGGAAGAAGAAATAAAGATGAAAGAATTGGTAACGGTAATTACCTCTTCTTTGAAGTGCCTCTTTGAGACCTCCTCTTAGGGAACTAAAATTGGTCTTTGAGGAAGACCAGAACCTCTAGGATGTTGCTAGAGAAGTGGAGAAGAGATTTTGGCAGGGGTTGGCCGAGCTTGAGTGCTCAAATTGGTGTGAGGAGGAGAGGGAGGAGGTGTCCTTTTATAAGGGAGGAGAGGGGCACCTTAGGAATATCTCAAAATATTATTTTATATTAAAGTCAAAATCGGTTTATAATGGTTCCAAAGGGACTTATTTCGAAGCTAAAGTGGGGATGGATCGAAATCCTATCAACCAATAAGATTTAGACAAGTTTAGGTTATTATTTTAACCTTATCAATTAGATTTAACTCTAAGTTAAATAATTTAACTTTTACCCTGTCTTTTTGTTTTCTTACATTATATGGTTAATAAACTTACTATAACATGCCAAACGAACCCCAAATTGTATATTATTAATACATATATCCTTATCTAAGTCATTTGGCCGAACCTTAGATTTTTAGGAATAAAATAACAATTAATAATATAATATTTGATTTAAAAACTATTTTGTGTCAATTTTGACACTATTTGATATATGATTTTTGTGAAAGTCATAACAGAATTATATGTTCGAAACAAGTTGATTAAATCAATACTAATATATCATAGTAACCTAGAAAATTAGTGGAATTCATAAAAAGTCTTAAATTACATTTATTTTGGTATTTATATTATCAATTATGTCAATATTTCATTAATAAGATAATTACTGCATCATCTTTGTGTCATAAATAAATTAAATTATCTAAAGTCTAAAAATTACAAATAAAATACAATCATGTATGAAATCTTTTTAGCTTTCTAATGAATATTTATAGTCGAATTTATATTATGTATAACCCCATATTAAAAATGATTTACTTATTAAACTTTGATTTTAACTATTTTAACCCTTCTTTAAATAAATTAATAATAAATGTCCTAATCTAATCCAAGTGGGCCTAAATGGTCATATTATATTAATAAGGTTGTTTTTGGTCGAATTACACTTATCCAATAGAATTAGGACATGTGTTAGGGTAATAGTAATATCATATTTACCCTTAGTTACCCTATTTACTATTAACCGTGGTAAAAAAAGGTAAAAAGTTACTATTCACCAAAAATTATTTTTATCTCATTGAACCACATTTTAGTCCTTGATATTAACCGTGTCTGTCGGATTTTCGAAATTCCATTCACAGAAGCGGTAAAATTAAGTTTTATACAAAATTCAGTTTTTAACCTACCACTTAGTGGTTTCACTATTCATCAAAAATTGAAAGTTTTCAGAAAAAAACAAAAATTTCATCCTAAGCTATATTTCATATTCCAAATTCAAAAATGAAGTCTATTTTACCAAATTCATAACATAGATGTTGCATTAAGTAATTTTATAATTAAATCCCGCTGTTAAAACAAATAGCGTGTTTTTAAGAAACAATATCTATCAAAAGATTGACACTTGTTTATGTCTGGTTTAAATGTGAAATTACATCCAATGACCAACATTGTATTAAATTGTAAAAATATATTCTAAATATACTTTAAAACCACTCAAATTAATGATTTATCACTACTAATTATTTCGATTAAAAAAGTTGTTTTTAATTATAATTTAGCAATTTTCACTATTCATCAGAATATGAAAGTTATCCGAAAAGTACCAAAATTTCACCTTAGGCTAAATTCGATACTCCAAATCCAAAAATGAAGTTCATTTTGAAATATAAGATTTACATAATTTTAAAAAGTGGTTATTACTATTCATAACGGCTAGTTTTAATAATATTTTAATAGCATATCGTTGTTTAGTGAAACTCGGTATTGCGTATTACACACGCTATCGAGGAAGGTCGCGATTGCGTGTAATGCAAGGCAAGTCAAGGATGCGTGTTGTGCAAGATCCTTTTGGTGTAGCTTACAACACAAGACATTAATAAAATTAAAAAGAATATTTTTTATAAAATCTTGGGCTGTTACATTCTACCCCCCTTAAAATGAATTTCGCCCTCGAAATTCGTCGGGGTTATAAATGGTTTACTATTCGAAAGTTTCTTTAATAGAAACCCACATCGTAAAAAGGAATATCAAAACTAATCTTTAAAAACAAAAGTATGAAACGTAACGATTACCCAAATAAACAAATCATTGGGTTTCCACATAGGTGAAAATATGGATATGGAAGAGAAATCTAACCATCATGTTCTGATGGAGAGTGGTAGAGAACATGGCTATGGAAAAGCCAATAATCACAAATCCATAGATTTGTGATGATATAAGGTACCATCTGATTCATCAGGTATAAGATCACTAGGTTAACATTTTTGGTTTTCAAGATCATTTCCCTAAAGTTGAAAATTTGATTTAGAATAAATACTTACTTTATTTTGGTACAATCTCACTATTGTTCGTGCCTTGAACAATTTCCACGTCATCTCTTAAATAAATGAAGTTGAATTTGTTATTTGTGAAGTGTTAGCAGATCATGTGATAGAATGACGAGTCATTCCATCTGTCTCAAACAAAAGGTTAGTAAAAATTATATACATAAGTCGATCTATAGTGAGATTAATCACATATGGTTTCTAAAATGGACTTATACTTCATATATCATACTGCTTAATATAATAAAACTAGTTTCTACTAAACAGGGACTTCCTGTAGGTCAGTGGTAGGCGATAAAGGCCAGTCTCACTTCGGTTGTGGGTTCGATTCCTACAGCCTTGTCCGAAGCGATGGGCTGTCGCCCGTCCTGCAGGTTGTCCCTTTTTCTAGAACTACGTTACTATAACATCCCATCAATAATATCGAAAATCTTCTATCCTTAAACAATACTAACTTATGTCCAACATAATCCAGTCTAATCTTTAGGCTTATACATAATACTGCAGTCCACTCTCATAATATAGTGACAACGATTACCAGAGATTTAATACTGTCGTTGATCCCCACATATCATAAGATATGTCTTGTTGGTCACATTCCAAACATTCAAAGTCCTTAATCGTGTATTCTCTTGAATACCTTAGTGAAAACATGAGTGCAGTTAAAAGTTACCAAAATCCTCAAAATTCTATATACTCAAACCATGATATCACTTAGTCCTTATATCAATCATGAGCTCATGAACATTTCATTTTCTCGTCTTCATTATGTGCATATCATCTTATTTCCAAAAAATATCTCAATCACTTTGAATACCACATCAATAAATATTGCAATACTCAATGATACAACATTATTTTGGAATCCCATTACATAAACACTTAATCATTCCACCACATCGTTGTCATATTCAACATTTCCAATAGTGATCGCATGTGATTTCCCTTTGTCCTTTTCCTTCAGTGGTTTCTCATGTTGATCATCATTAACCCTTGGATTAGGGCAATTATTAGCATAATGCCCCATTTCCTTGCACTTGAAGCATTGAAGTGTTGGTGGTGCGTTCTCTGCAGTGTTTGCTTTATTCACATCATTAGAAACCCTTTTTCCATTACTTCGACACTCAGCTGCTCGATGACCTTCTTTTCCATACTTAAAACATTTTCTAGTCCCTTTAAGACAATCTCCACCATGCTTCTTTCCACACTTTGTGCATAAGGAAACATTCATCTTCTTTTCACCATTATTCTGAGATTTCTCCTTGAACTCCATCTTTCGTTTCTTGTCAAAACCATGAGATGGATATGTAACACCAACTTCCATTTCTACCTTGATAGCACAACGCACAATTTCTTCATAGCTACTGAAGTCTCTTATAGCTAATGCCCTTCGAAGACTTGGTTTTATGCCACTGAAAAATCGATCAACTTTACTTTCAGGTTAGATGATAATTCCAGAAGCATACCTTGCAAGTCTTGTAAAATTTTCTTCATAGGTACCAACAGATTCATCGTCCTTTTGCTTCAGTTCAAGAAACTCTTTCTCCATCTTTGTTCGAAGAATACGAGGGAAGTACTTACTGAAAAACAAGTTCTTGAACTCGTCCCATTCCATGGACTCAATTTCATCTATTGGCCTCGTATTCTTGATAAGATTCCACCATTGATCAGCTTCACCTTCCAAACGATATACTGCTAAGATGACTTTATCATGTTCAGAACATTGAAGAACTGAAAATATCTTTTCAGTAGTACTGATCCATTGTTCAGCCACAAGTGGATCAGAAGACCCACTGAAAGAAGGTGGACGTTGCCTCATGAAGGACTCAATAGAATATTGTTCCCTTCTCTGCTCATTTGGAAGTCCAGAATGATTCATAGCTTGTGTAAGTATAGCAATAAGATTTTTCACTCCATCTCCCATAACATTTGTTTGTTCATGAGGGCAATCATTGCATTGTCCATTGCATTGATCAACACGGTTCCTTCGGGTTCCAGCCATCATCTAAAACCCAAAAAGAATAGTGTGAGAGGCAAAAATCATGCTAGGGAAATCAACATAATAAAGGGGAAGTACCTTCAATATCCAACATCTTAGGTTTAATTCTATGATCGTTAGCGTAATTCTATTACTCTAACCTATACGTATACTTATCCCTAGGGACATCCCTAGACATACCTTAGAAATATCTCTAGGGATCTCACCAACGTTTTGGTATCCTAGTTTCCAAAGGTCGACTAAACCTTTCCTCTGATACCAAATGTAGAGACCCGAAGCTTATCGTACATGGACATTACATTACTTTTGCGGAATACTTAGTACATAACAAAAACACACACACAAGGATCGTAATAGTTTAGTGTCTTTGGAAACTCGGAACGTAATCTTCTAATCGTGGTGAAAGATCTTCAATATCTCCCATAAATACCTTCCTTTTTTTTTACCTAAAAACTTTCTTTATATCCTGGGAAAAAAAACATAAAAGGGTGAGCTCAAATGCTCAGTAAGGGTAAACAAAAGAAAATCAATCACATCACATTCATAAGAACATAACTCTTGGAAATCTTAACCTGCAAAAGAGAGCATAATTTCATAACATGGGATAAATCATAGTAGTGAAATGTAATCCCAATAATCATAACTTAAAACATGAAACTTTGTGGCATACACACATAATCATAGAGAATCATTTCCTGTTAGTCAAGACTCATTTCCAAGACTATCTTAGTGGACAAAGTCCCTTTCTGAATCGAGTAGCCCTCGTTTCAGTCCTGTTTCACTGAACCGGTATAACCTACCATTTCAGCCATGTCTATCTCATGAGATATAAAATCTTTACCCAATGCATTGGAGGGAGATATAGGTCCCACCCATCTTATAATGAATCCTTTCTTATGTGTGCCACATAATCATAAAACATACATCATCGCATAACACATGTAACAAAAATGGGATTCTTGAAACATCATGACATCATAAATCAATTCATATAAGATAAAGGAATTCATAAAAATAATTCCATCACAACATGATCAAATCAATTTAATAATAGGGATAAAAATAGAACCCTTTATTATCTTAGATGGAAAATAATTTTGATAAAACACTTGAACTCCATTCTTGAGGAAAATATCCTTTCTTCTTCAAAAAACATTTTTCCTTTCATAACATGTCATACTACTTTAAAATAAAAGAAGTTGATTAAAAATAAACTTGAAAACTTGTAAAGGAAGCTTCTTGGAAATAATGTTTTAAATATCCATTCATGTCGTATAAGTTAAAAAAAACATTCTTCGTACTTTTCTCGGAAAAGTCAAAAAAATCACCTCGTATGAAAAAGCGACAAAAGATTCCTTTCATATTCTTTACTAAAAACTCACCGAAGGGTAAAAACGGATTTAAACAATTGTAGGTGGATGGAAATAATATTACATATTGATGAAACATGGATGTGGATGATAAAATACAACCCAGTAAATACTTACGAATAAACAATCTCGGATAAAAATGAGATTGTGATATTTCCCTTACCTTAGGTCCGACTTGCTTTGTAAGTGTCCGAACCTCCTGTATAATGATTTAAATCATGTTATTGACTTATTACAGAATCATATTCATTGTCATGATATCATATATGGTTCACTTATGACATTATATTACCCGTTCTTTTGTAAATTCCATGTTAAAGAAGCGTTTTGGGTAAAATCGTTTCATTTATCGTAGGTGTTTTGACTTGTTGTTCTTGACATCATCATTACTTATATCATGATTTACTTACTTCCAGAATATAAAATATGATTTATATATCATATATATTCAGTATATATATATATATATAATAGGTAGATAAATAAAATGAAAAACACCGTTCATGGAGACGGTAGTCCGTACGTACGCATGAACGCTGTTTTCCTTTCCTTATTGTCTTGAAATGGAAGTAAGTAGATGACATACATATGTATAAATATACATAAATCCAGTAACTTTATAATGTCATATATTTCATTATTATTTCTTATATATACTTTATAATCATTCTTAAATGGTTAACATGGAGAATGAATCTCATCGCGTCGTGGAGACGGTATTCCGTACGTACGCACGAGCGATGATATCATTTATATAAATATTGAATTGAATTGGAGTGGATTATACAATATATCAGAATCAATATGATGTTGTAATAACTCTGTATAGTTATTATTTACACCATTATACCCATCCATGTAGGGTGGTGGTGGAAAATAGATTACACCACGGCGTGGAGACGGTATTCCGTACGTACGCACGCGCGGTGATTTCTTTTTCCGTAGGATGGATAGATGGTGAAATAGGGTTGTTTCATACTTATAATAACATATCAGTATATGAGTGATACTGATGTTATTACTTCATAATGAAACAACCTAAGAAGAAGAAGTGGAAGAAGAAATAAAGATGAAAGAATTGGTAACGGTAATTACCTCTTCTTTGAAGTGCCTCTTTGAGACCTCCTCTTAGGGAACTAAAATTGGTCTTTGAGGAAGACCAGAACCTCTAGGATGTTGCTAGAGAATTGGAGAAGAGATTTTGGCAGGGGTTGGCCGAGCTTGAGTGCTCAAATTGGTGTGAGGAGGAGAGGGAGGAGGTGTCCTTTTATAAGGGAGGAGAGGGGCACCTTAGGAATATCTCAAAATATTATTTTATATTAAAGTCAAAATCGGTTTATAATGGTTCCAAAGGGACTTATTTCGAAGCTAAAGTGGGGATGGATCGAAATCCTATCAACCAATAAGATTTAGACAAGTTTAGGTTATTATTTTAACCTTATCAATTAGATTTAACTCTAAGTTAAATAATTTAACTTTTACCCTGTCTTTTTGTTTTCTTACATTATATGGTTAATAAACTTACTATAACATGCCAAACGAACCCCAAATTGTATATTATTAATACATATATCCTTATCTAAGTCATTTGGCCGAACCTTAGATTTTTAGGAACAAAATAACAATTAATAATATAATATTTGATTTAAAAACTATTTTGTGTCAATTTTGACACTATTTGATATATGATTTTTGTGAAAGTCATAACAGAATTATATGTTCGATCCAAGTTGATTAAATCAACACTAATATATCATAGTAACCTAGAAAATTAGTGGAATTCATAAAAAGTCTTAAATTACATTTATTTTGGTATTTATATTATCAATTATGTCAATATTTCATTAATAAGATAATTACTGCATCATCTTTGTGTCATAAATAAATTAAATTATCTAAAGTCTAAAAATTACAAATAAAATACAATCATGTATGAAATCTTTTTAGTTTTCTAATGAATATTTATAGTCGAATTTATATTATGTATAACCCCATATTAAAAATGATTTACTTATTAAACTTTGATTTTAACTATTTTAACCCTTCTTTAAATAAATTAATAATAAATGTCCTAATCTAATCCAAGTGGGCCTAAATGGTCATATTATATTAATAAGGTTGTTTTTGGTCGAATTAAACTTATCCAATAGAATTAGGACATGTGTTAGGGTAATAGTAATATCATATTTACCCTTAGTTACCCTATTTACTATTAACCGTGGTAAAAAAAGGTAAAAAGTTACTATTCACCAAAAATTATTTTTATCTCATTGAACCACATTTTAGTCCTTGATATTAACCGTGTCTGTCGGATTTTCGAAATTCCATTCACAGAAGCGGTAAAATTAAGTTTTATGCAAAATTCAGTTTTTAACCTACCACTTAGTGGTTTCACTATTCATCAAAAATTGAAAGTTTTCAGAAAAAAACAAAAATTTCATCCTAAGCTATATTTCATATTCCAAATTCAAAAATGAAGTCTATTTTACCAAATTCATAACATAGATGTTGCATTAAGTAATTTTATAATTAAATCCCGTTGTTAAAACAAATAGCGTGTTTTTAAGAAACAATATCTATCAAAAGATTGACACTTGCTTATGTCTGGTTTAAATGTGAAATTACATCCAATGACCAACATTGTATTAAATTGTAAAAATATATTCTAAATATACTTTAAAACCACTCAAATTAATGATTTATTACTACTAATTATTTCGATTAAAAAAGTTGTTTTTAATTATAATTTAGCAATTTTCACTATTCATCAGAATATGAAAGTTATCCGAAAAGTACCAAAATTTCACCTTAGGCTAAATTCGATACTCCGAATCCAAAAATGAAGTTCATTTTGAAATATAAGATTTACATAATTTTAAAAAGTGGTTATTACTATTCATAACGGCTAGTTTTAACAATATTTTAATAGCATATCGTTGTTTAGTGAAACTCGGTATTGCGTATTACACACGCTATCGAGGAAGGTCGCGATTGCGTGTAATGCAAGGCAAGTCAAGGATGCGTGTTGTGCAAGATCCTTTTGGTGTAGCTTACAACACAAGACATTAATAAAATTAAAAAGAATATTTTTTATAAAATCTTGGGCTGTTACAATATCATATCCGAAAGTGATATTATTATCAACATATTTGGCCAATATGAAGGTGGTTCAATGTGATCAAACTAGATGAGAAACACCATCAGCCCTCGCACCTCCATCTATAAAGACAAAGCCAAGGAAATGAGGGAATTTAATGAACCAGTGGTATTATCCCACCTGAAAATTAGAATCCCCATGGAACCCTAGCTCTTGATTCCACACCATCTACCCATATAATTATATATCATTTAGTTATAATTATAATTATAAATAAAACTATTTAAAACTATTTATATATAATTAAAAATTTATAATTATAAATATAATAAAATTATTTATTATTTAAATATATTTATTGTAATTTTATAATTATATATGATAACATGATAAGTTCAAGGGTATAACATGAATGAATCATACGTAGTAAAGTATATATTATAAAAAAGGAGTCATCACATATATTGAAAGCATGATTAAAAAGAGTTTCAATTTATAAATGAACATTCATGACTCATGAATATATAACATATACATGAATCATCATAATATAGGTAATATTATCACTAGGAACATAGCAACCCACAATCATGTCCATAAATAAACATATGATCATAAAGCATCAATTATACACATGTATCAATATATGAACATAAATAACACCAATCAGGTCTAGGGATATCATCATTATCTCATGAGAGATATATATATAGACCAAATTCATTAGAGAAAAATATTTATTTATATATATATATATATATATTTAAATATATATAAATATATTTAAATATATTTAAAAGTATTTATATATAATTATAAATATAATAAATATATTTATTGTTTAAAAAATTATTCGAATTTTATATTTATTTAAATATTTATTTATTTATTAATAATCTTATAGATAATTTTTTTAAACATTATATATATATATGAATTAATAAAAAATATATATTTATATATCACATTTTTATTAATTATAAACATTAATTTTTTAATTAAAGTATATAAGTAAATAATATTTTTGAATATAAATATAATATTTTTATATCTATTAATAATATTTTTATTAAAAAAATGTTATCATCGCTAAGAATATAATTGATAATCATTACCTTTTTCATTGCTTTTAGCTAGGATTGATAAAAGAGTCTTTTATCAATGATTTCTGCTTAGTGCTGATAAAAGAATGTGCTTCCCTTACCCCGATCTGCGGTAGTGAAACCGAGCACCTAAGTGGACCCATGATAAGGACCAAAGGGTGTTACAAATACCTATAGGATTTAAACTAGTTCATGTGCATTTAGTAACTAATTTGAGAATGGTTTTCCTAATTAAATAATCAGTCAAGCATGTTCCATGAACATGGCATAACCATTCCATAACATTGAAATACATTCTTCAGAATATAAGTGGTTAAGGTAATATAAATAAATTATAGTAACATAAATAACACTCAAAAACACATGATAATTAACCTTATAAATATATGTATACAAAATAATATAAAAGGGAATAAAAGGGGAGACTCATAAAATAAATGCAGGAGTGTAAAAAATACAAGATGGATATCGAGTTATCAACGTAATCTAACAAAACAAGACAAAAAAGGTGGGGTGCATATGCTGTTAGTAGGGCCTAGTTTTATAATGTAATAAGTTCTAGTACCCATCCAAAAGTGTAGTATCACTTCTTGGGTTTGAGGAATGGGGTCAAAAATGAGGGCATTTTTCTTTAAATGGGTTAGAATATAACATCCCAAGAAAAGTAACACTTAAAAATACTTAATGCTACTAACAATAACAACAAAGATTAACATTAGTTTCAGGTTCCTACCTAATTAGAACTCCAATGTCACAACCCAACCTCCTTGGACAATGAACCCTAATATTTAACCTCATGCATCTCCAGTAATAACTCAGTTTCTTTTTTAGGAAACCATAGGTTATTACCTTCCATGGTCAATTATCATAAAAATGTATGTCACCACATGCGAACACATATTCTTTCAGTATTATATTTTTCTCACTCAAAAACACCTTGGGAAATTTTCCAAGAGGTCATCAATCCTAAAACTACGTCAAGAAAAACACACTTAATTTTGGATTTATAACCATGTAGGGGTTTGGACCAGGATCTTTGAGGTGTTTTAAAGATGTTGGAAGTCCTTATAGAAGATGTTAAGAATGTTTTTTCTTTTATAGGTAAAATATAAATCCTAAAGGTTTATTAACTATTTAAAAATTAAAAAAAGGATAGATAATACCTAACTGATTTTTTTGGATAGAATCCATTAGGATGAGAATTCCATAATGAGGGTTTTGGACAAAGATGAAATCATGGAAATAAATTGATACAAGTTTCATAAGAAATATTTTTTGATTAAATTAATATGGAAATTATATACTATACTAAATATCTCTAAATTAAGGGGTTATAAAAGATCTCATGATCCAAGCATAATAATAAATGGGGATAAATTCAATTGTATTCACAAATTTTACACTATGAAGTTCTATTGAATTCTTCAAACAAAAAAAATCGAATAGAGGTTTTCTTATGAATATTTTTTTGTGTGATTTTTATAAAGGTAAATTTGATGCAACAAATTTTATGTTGAATGTTTCTAAAGTATACTGTACATAATATTTTAGAAAAATATATGGAAAAAAGAGTTTTTGTTCAATGTTTGTGATTTTTGGTGAGCATAATAATGTTTTTATCAAAGAAATATGCTGATAAATGTAATTGGAAAAAATACAAATAGATGAATTCTAAGTTAGATTAAATCAAAATGCAGTAATTCTAAAAGTTTTAATTCAAAATTGGATCATGTAAAAAATAGATAAATTCTAAATTGGATGAATTCCAATAAAATCAATTAAAATAAAAAAAATTCAAGTGAATTTTTTGCACAATATATATCAGAAAAAAAATGTATGAAGTATTGAAAATAAATATTGTTTAGGATGATTAGATTTATTTTTTGTATAAAGAACATATGGAAGAGGTTGGCATGAAAAAGAAACAGATGAAGTTTTTTGAGACAAGTCACCAGATGGTAGATATTTTTTGAGGATGTTTTTTGAAGTAGTATTATAAATAAATATAGGAGCATCAAATAAAGTCCCATTAGACAAAATAATTGTTATAATGTTTTACCATTCAATTAATTTGTATAATATTTTTATTGGTTCAAAATCTCTTTACAAAGTTTTAATAAAGATATTAAATTTGATGATGATGTGTTGAGTATTCAATGTTTTAAATATCATTGAGGTAATATTAGTGATTCTCATCGAGTTTGAAGGATGTTTTTTGAATGATGTGGATGATTTAATTTTTTAAAAGATTCAAGGATACTCTAGAAGCATTGAGAAGAATGAGAGTGTATTTGTTTGTGGGAGATTTTCAATTAAGAGTTTTTATTGTGTAGAAAAATAAATTGGAGTTCCAATATTTTCTTCTTTGAGGGAAACTATATAAAGGGGGTGCTCATAAACAAAAAAAAATATGACTTTTACTATTCATTCATGTAAAAAGATGAAGTGCTAAAGAAATGGTTTCTTGTAAAGATATTGAATAAAATATAAAATACAAAGTTTGAGTAGGAAGTTTCAAACAAATCAATCTCTTGGTTAAGGAATAAAATGGTAATACATAGTGTATTTTTTATTAGAGTATATTACTATAAGACACTGGGAAAATATTCTCATCGGTTTTATTAATTAGTGAAGGCGCTGGAGGGAGTTCTATAAGAGGAATACCAGACAAAGAAATTAAAAAAAGAGTAGAATGGATGGTGGTTTTGTACAGAAGTACAAGGAAGAATTTCTTCCATAAATTCAAATAAGAAAGTTAATAATAAGTATTTTCAATAAATGTAAAGAACTAAAAATAGCATAATGAAAAAATATTTTGCCAATTTTTGAATTTTTTTTAGAAGTTTTTACAAAATATTTGTTGCATATTATGTATTTGGAGAGCACATACATAATTTTATTGATCATAGTGAAATAAAAGTTTAAGTGTATAATATTATTTTTGTAACCATATAAAATCATTGATTTTTATTGGATTTTATGGTATTTTATTATTTCCAAACCATTCTTAGAACTAGATACTCTTACTGAGTAGTGAACTTTGAAAATTATTTTGTTCCTATGAATTTTTCTTGTGTACTTGTTATCAAAAAATTCATAAATATTTAATAATATGGGAATGTTGTTTTATAATAAGGAAAATATAAAAAGAAATAAATTTTGATTCACCCCGTCTCCCTCTTATTGATCACTCAAATATTGATTGGTCTTTTCATGTTTTATAAAAGTGAGGTTCCCTTAATTAACTCTTTTTTGATGTTGGATGGAAATAGATGATTTCATGGATGTTTAGAATTCATTGAACAGAATGGGGATTCTGATTTTTGATGAAAATAACTATCATATTTCTAAAGATAAAATGCTTCTATATCATATTCCCCTTGGTTACAAAGTTCTCAAAATTGCTATAGATGGTTTCTTACAAAGTTCTTAGGGAGTCCCCCTAACATCAACTGAAAATAAAATTAATAAAATGATGGGTGATCTAGAAATTTTATTCTTTCCTCCCTGTAAAAGTGATTTTATTAGAGTTAAAGGAGTTGGAATGCCTAAGGTTATCTGTTAGAAGTTGAAGAAAATCTATGAATGATAAAAAAATGTGAAGAGAGAGAAGTTATGAATCTAGAGGTTGAAGTGTAAAGATATTAAGATGGGTTATTACAAATTACTGAGTGATTTGTTTAAAAAAGTGAATTAAAATGTGACATCCATAAAACGTATTGGTGAGAAGTAAGAAGATTTAACCAATATTGAAAATATATTTGGAATTATTCTTGATAAATTTGATGTAAAAGTTTTATTTTTGAAGGATAGAGATCCTGAAACTCTATCTCTAGATGATCTACATAACACTCTCATCACCAACAAAATAAAAAGAGAAAAATTTATGAAGAATAAAGAAAAGGTTCATCAATAAATTTTATTAAAAGTTGAAACAAAGTAAAACCTAAAAAAGTTCCCAAAGAAGAATAATTTGGAGAATATGACCTCGATGATGAGGTTAGTAAAAAATTAGATATATTTGAGTCCTTGGTTTCTAAAAAGCTGAAAATATGAACGATAAAGTTAAAAAAGTAAGTTACCAATTAAATATTTTAGTTTCCGATATATTTGGGATTTTACTAAAAATATTATTGAATTAAAAGAATATGGATAAAAGTATTAAGATGATATAAATTTTATATTTTCATTTAAAAAAATGAATAAAAATACAAGTGTTATACCAATGTAAAGTATAATAAGTTCTCTAAATAAAAATGCAGAAAATATTGGTCTAAGTGTGATGAATATGATGATAGTGAAGAAGAGGTTGATAACTTTAGTAATGATTCTACTAAAAATCTTTTTATTGAAAAAGTGAGTGATGAAAAATTCACTAGGGACGAAAATATTAATTCAAAAAAATAGGAACCTCATATATAGATTATGCTAAAGATAGAGATAAAAAATGTGTTGAAAATATTGTAAGACATGAAAAGGAAAACAAGAATTTTAAAATGGGAAATATTTCATAAAATAATCAAGAATATTTCCTTGAAGAAAAACTAATATTTCTAAAATATACTGAAAATTTGAATAAGATAATTAATAAAGATAAGAACCTCAACATAAATATCGAAGAGAATTTGAAGGTGAAGGAGGAAGAGTAGGATGTTTTTCAAAAAAACATATTAAAACTGAGTCAGGAGTTAAAAATTTACAAAATTTCATTATAGAATATAGTGAAAATATTGAGAAGTGTAAACTTGGTAAGGATCCAAAAAATATATCCTCAATGATTGATATGAAAAATGAAGATTCTCATAAGGATAAAATAATTGAATAAGACCATGTATGTCACTAAAAAAAGTGGATTTTAACAACCTAATGTCTTTATGGTTACAAATTATCAACAAAAAGCTACTACTATAGGTAATTCAGTAGAGGATAAAAATAAATCCAAGATAAATAAGTAAATTTCAGGAACTAACTAAATATACAGTACATAATGAAATAAAAAAGTGGAATATAAGAAAGTCTATGAAAAAAAGAAACACAACTCTAGGTAGTATGTATATTCTAGAGAAAGAATTTTTTTCTATAGAAACTATTATTATTTGGTAGTATTTAGGCATATAAAAAATATGTTTTGGTTTTATCACCAACTATATAGTGAATCTATGAAAAACTTGAGGAAAATTTTTAGGGGGAGTCAACCCACTCAAAGAAGGAAACCTGAGAAAGTAGTTTAAAGGATAAAAATAGATTCCAAACATTGTAAAAAAATTAAATATGTGAAAAATCTGGTTATCTTGAAAATTTATGTCTTATCTTGATACATTCAAAAATATTTTTTACAAAAACCCTCAAAATTTGTGTGTTAAGAAAGATAATGGAATGAAAATAGACATAGATGTTGAAACTAATCTCAATAAAATAAAATAATAATGAACCTAGATCATGGAAAGTAAGTGTTATTTAAACATGATAGGGTATTCGATGTTGTGGAATAATTTTAAAGAATTAAATGAAGTTACAATGACTTTTAGAAATGATGATTCACTCAGAATCAATGGTATTGAATATGATTTTATTGAAGAATAAAAGTTCAATCCAAATGATCCTTGTTTATTAAAGGGTTGAAATAATATTTATTAAGAATTTAATAACTTTTTAATGAAGTTAATAAAGTTATTTTCAAAAAATCTTGTTTTTAAACAATATAGAAAATTGGAATTTTGTTATAGAAGGAAAATGAATAAGTGGAAAATTGTTTCAAGTTGGTAAATAAAAATTTAATTTTATATGAGCATGACAGAAAAAAATAAGATATAGAATAAGAGGTTTGGCATATGTTTTAGAGAAACATGATAAAGTATATAAAGAGATTAATTATTTTTGATATTATTAATATAAAAATAATAAGAAATTATTTTTTATCTATTTTTGATAAAGGGATTATTACAGAATCAATATATAAAAAATTTGAGATATATTGTACTTGTTTTCTGGAGATGATAAACTTTTACATTTTTGGTTCCATGGATATATTTTATTAAGGATTTTACTTTCATTACATGAATTGTGTTTTCAAAATATAAATCGGAGGCTCTAAAAATTTTAACGTGTTTTAGGAGAAGTGCTGAAAAAGAATCGGGATACTCAGTGAGGAAGATTCAACATGATAGTTGTGGAGACTATAAAAGTGCCAAGTTCAGATATTTTCAGGAAAAATAATGGAAATCATCATTATTTTAGTGTAATGTACATACCATATAATTTTTTTAATAAAATAATAAATATATGTTTTGTGGAGATGGAAAAAACAATGTTGATCAAACATGATACTTCTCCATTTTTTGGAAGAAAATTAATAGAGAATATGTTTATGTTCAGAATTGATATTTATATAAGATGAACTATAATATGACTCATTAAAATATTTATTACAAGGAAACCCCATGATTTAAAAGTCTAAGGGTTTTTCGAAGTCCATTTATTAAAAAAATCATGGGTGAAAATATTTGGATATTTAATCAAATAGGTGATGATGGATTCACTCTTTGATACCCTCGTAATAGTAGAGTATATGAGTGTTATAATAAAATGAAAAGATAGAGAGTTGTCCTAGAATATGTTAATGTTCTTGAACCATATGATAAGAATGTTTCCCAAATAGTTGTTGATACGAGAAAACATGAAGATGATGTGGGTTTAGTTAATCAATGTAACAAAGTTACTTAGGATAGAAATATTTTTTAAACTACATAAGAAAAATAATTTGACTAATCTATCTCATGTGATGAGGAGAAATTATGCTCATCTCATTTTAGTCTAAGGAAGAAAGTGGATGTTTATAACATCAATGAAGATCAATAAAAAAATAGGTTCAAACCAAAAGTGATTCAAAGTTAGTATCCCATAAATCCTTATATTCATAGGTTAAGTCATAAGATATTTATGAAGCTTTAAAGCATCAAGAGTGGATTGATGCTATGAATTAAGAGCTAGATTAGATAGTGAATAATGATACTTGGGAACTTTTCCCCAAACCAAACAATAAAAATGTGATTGGTACAAAATTGGTGTCATAAAAAATGTTAAATGGTAAAGTTTAAGTAATAATATACAAGGAATGACTGGATTGTAAAGGTTATTCTAAAATTAAAGGTATTCATTTTGATGAGACCATTTCTCTAGTAAAAGGATATGAAACTATCATAATATTTATTATTATCACTGCATAATAGAGGTACAATGTTTTCAAAAATGGATATCAAGCTATATTTTCTTAACAGAGATCTCAATGGAGAAGTTTATATTGAACAACTGTTTGGATCCATTCTTGGAAAAGATGTTTTTTCTATATGAAAGTAGAAAAAAAAAGTGTGTGTGGGCTGAAGCAAGCACCAAAGTCCTGGTTTTGCAAATTTGATACTTTTTAAAGAAAATTTAATATAAATATAGGAAGATTTATTGTTAAATATATATGAAATAAAATCAAGAGGTTTCCTCATTGTGATTTTTTATATTGGAAACATCATATTTTTCCATAATGATGAAGAAACATGTGAAAATCATGCAAAATAGATGAAGAAGTTGTGTTAAATGTCCACTTTAGGAGAAATTAATATTTTATATGCTTAAAAAATTACTTGATATAGGGAATTGGAAACCCAAAACCAATGACCAGGAAGAAATTATTTTAAAAAGTATAAATATAAAACGATTGAGGGATACAAGGTACTGAGTACCCAAAACAATTCTAAAACAATACATAAAAGCCTCTTCCAATAGGAAAAAACTAACCAACATTATTTATTCCATTCATTCCTACCACCTTAAAAGCATAATGTTTCATGTAGTACATACCACATCCTGTGTTTTAAGCATGTAGCACCTTTAACAATTCCCATCATCTGGGTGTAAACTTTTCTTATAAAAACTATGGATTGTAGTAAGGAAAAGAGAAGAAAAAAGGATATCCTAAAAAATATAAAAGATATTCTATCAGATAATACCATTAAACAACATTAAAAATTTATAATTTTCCAACATAAAACAAGTTAGAATTCAAATATGCCAAGATCAATAGAACCTTCTGAAAACACCAAATTGTATAATAGTCAAATCCAGGTCATATTAGAAAACCTGAAGACATTGACTTGTAAAAAAATCCTACCAGAAAACAAAGTATAAACCACCATAAATATAAAACCATAAAATATATCTAATTATTAAATATAAAATATTGAAAATATATATTCAACATAAACAAATAGAGAATTTTCAAAGACCTTCTTATTGACCAGAGACCCATATGACAACATTAGAATCAAATTGTGAATTTTTATTCATTTTGGACACCATGTGATCCCATGACTAATGATAGTTATCAAATCTTATTAATAAATATTCATATTATTTAGAAAAATAGAGTTTCTTTTTCATTAAAACATTTTTATAGAAGATTTAAAGCTCGTTTACTCACCAATTTCAATAGAAACAATGTTATAAAAAAATGTTAAATGAAGGTAGGTGGATCCTAAATAATTTAATTTTTTTTGTATTTTTATTATATCTAATATATTCAAGGATATGTATAGTATATGTTACTAATATCTATTCCATGTATCAAAGTGAACCAAAAGAATCTCATCCTATAGCTAGAAAAATAATTATCAGATATATCAAAGGCACAATAGATGTTAGTTTGAAATATGCTAGTATAAGAAAGACTTATTTGTTTTTCTATAAAATTATAGAATAGGAATGAGGTTTAGATGATAGAAAATCCAAATTTGGTGTATTTTTTTTCTTGAGAGAAATATTTGTTAGTAATAATATAAAGAAAAAGAATTCAGTGACTCTCAATATAGGAGAAGTTTAGTATGTTGGTACCACTCAATATGTAACACAAATTATATGGATGAATATATAGTTGGAATATATTTTCTTGATATAAGGTTTCACCTTATCTTGTGTTGTGATAATATTATATAAATATCATTAAAAATATAGTGAAAGTTATTATTCCAATCGTATTGATTTAAAATATCACTACATTAAAGAGAATATCAATAAGAATGAACTGAAGATGGAGTTTATTCCTAAAATGGATAAAATTTCTAATATTTTACCAAAACCATTGCTGAAGGAAATATTTCAAAAGTTGAGTTTGTTTGTGTATGTTCAAAATACCTCAATTAATGGGTAATGTATGTGAGTTTATCCCCTCTTCATATTTTCTTTGGGTATTATTTTCAAGTGAGGTACTTAAATCTATCTATTAATATGTGTTTTATCTTTAAGGGGAAAGAATATATTTTAGGTGAGTTCTTAAAAGGGATATGTTATGATTTCAGAGTGTGTGAAATGTTATAATATTTTATTGTAGTGGATTTTGGAAAAAAATTTATTATCGTTTGAAGATGTTTTTATTATGGACATTTCAAATTAATGAATAAGTTTCTTATGAAGTGTAGGAAAAAGTTTCTTAAGTGACTAGTTATAGACAACATGGTATAATTGTTAAATAGTTATTTTTTCTTACACTGAGTTCACTCACCTAGGATTAGAATTGTTGGATAAATAATCCATTACATTAGTTACAATGGTTCAGGGACTTATTCTCCTTGGTTTAAAATAAAATCCAATGGGAGATGTTGTTAGGACTAGGAAGTTTGGAGGTGGTCTGAAAATATTGGAAGTTCTTATGCATTATGTTATAAAATTTTGTCATTTTATAAACATAAATAATCATAAAATAAAACATTCCAATAATTGGTAAGTAGATAAAGAATGATGGACTAATTTTTTCCGATAGATTCCATCAAACAAACAATTCAGAACTTAATGTTTCGAATAGAGATGCAATTAGATGAATAAATTGTTATAGTGTTCATCAGACATAGTGTTTGGTGAAATTAATATGGTGATTTTTTTCCGCAATGTTTCCAACTTCATGAGTAATGAAATATCTCGTCATCTAACTGTAATAATAAGGGTAAAGAAATTTATTTTTATTTACAAATTTCACACTATTATGTTCTGTAGAATTTACCGGACATAAAAAATCAAATAGTGGTTTTGTTATGAAGAGTTTTTCATGGTCCACATAAAGGTAAATTTGATGAAAAAATTTTAGGTTGAATATTTTTAAATTTTACTTGATATAAGCTTTTATAAAAAAAATATGGATGAAAGATTTAGCATTTGAATTTTATGATATTCAGGAAACCAAAGAATTTTTATGATCAATGAAAGATACTGATGAATGTATTTGAATAAATTTCAAACAGATGAAGTCCAAATCCAAAAAAGTAAAAAATAAATAAATATAAAAGGATGAAATCCACATCAAATAAAGTCCAAATTAAATAAAGTCTGAATCAAATTAATTCCAATCAGATTATGTCCATTTGGATGAATTATAACAAACAATGTTTTTATACAATGTCTATCATACTAACATGTATTAATTCTTAAATATAAATTTGGTTTAGGATTATTGGGAGTATATTTTATATAAATATTACAATATAGTTTTTGGGATAAAAAACTAACAAAAAAATTGATACACGTCATTCGACTGTGTAAATTTTAGAGTAAGTGTTATGAAGTAGTCCTAGAAAGAAATTTAGAAGAACCAGAAGAATTATCTTTATAAAAAATTATTATTAAAAAGATTCACCAATAAATTAAGTGGTATAAAGTTTTTATCATTTCTAAAGTTCTCTATGATTTGTTCATAATGATATAAAATGTTACAATATTGTGATGAGAATTCAAAGTTTCAAATATCATGGAATGAACATCAATGATTCTTATCATGTTTTATTGAAGTTTATTGAATGTAGTGTATTCTCAAATTTTAAAGAATGTAAAAAAATACTCTATAATAATTAATAAGCATCCAAAATACATTTTGAGTGGGACTTTTTAAATTTTGAGTTTTTTATTCAGTGGGAACATAAATTGGATTTCCAACCTTTTTAACTAAAATCAATACTATATAATTGGGGAATTTATACACAAAAAACTATGAGTTTTACTATTCAAATATGAAAAATTATATAGTGATGAAAAATAGTTTTAGATAGTGATATTGGATTAAATCTAAAAATACAATGTTTGAGCAGGATGTTTCCAACCAAGGAATCTCTTGGTTGAAGATGAATTTAGTAACAGATAGAGGAGTTGTGATCATAGGCATCAGAAAGAAGACACTGGAAAATTTTCATATCATGAGTAATAGAAATATTGTGTATAAAGTGAAATAGAAAGAATATTGTGTATAGATTTAATGGATAGATAGAGTGTAAGAAATTTATATCGATTATTAGAAGTCATCTGATGATTTTTCATGATAGATGATCAAACAGAGGAATCAGATGAATAGTGGAAAATATATAGGTTTTATACAAAATTACATGGATAAAATTCTTTTCTTCAACAGATAAATAAAGTAAAGAATAATTATTTTCAATAATTATAAGTGTGACGAAGTAAAAACATCACATTGACAATATACTGATCCTGTTGGTGAAGGTTTCTAAAAATAAATAAAAAATATTTTTTACAAATTATATTTTTCAAGAGAATGTACACTGTAGTATTTATCATGGTGAAATGAAAGTATAACTATATTACCTATATGTTATAAACACCTCAAAGGATTTTTTCCCTAGTGGATTGTATGGTATTGGATTATTTTCAAACCATTGTATGGACTAGCTACTCTTACTAAGTAGTGAACGTTTTAATTTTTTTTTATGTGGATTTTTCTTATTTAATTATAATTTTATAATTCATAAGTCTTTAATTGTAGGTGAAGTTTGTTTCATAAGAAATAAAATATTAAAAGAAAAGATCACTGATTCACCCCCTCCCCTTGTCAGTAATCACCCAGATATTTATTGGTCCTTTAAGTATGATCCTAAAAAGAAAGTTGGACCTTGTTGATAAGAGTATTAACATTTAGTCTTCTTAATTCTCACTTTTTCTAGTGTTGTTGCATTCTCCTTCTTTAAAGCACAATGCCTTCATTCTAGACCCCACACCTCAATCCAAGGAAATACCACTAAGTTAGTTCAGAATTTCCATTACACCCTCTACCCATGTCTTAACTCATTCCTTGTCTCCTTTCTACCTAGAAAAAACACATATAATAATAGGGAACTCTAATACCATTTTTTCATGAACCAATATGTGTTATCCCTAAACCAAACACCCAATTAGGCATATAGAAAGTCCTTAGTCATGTTCTCGGTCCCATCTGGATGGTGATAATCTCTGGTGTATCAAGAGAGCATACACATGGTAACTATTTCACCATTTGTATATATAAATAAACACTTACAATCAAAGTGTACAATATTAATAATTTAAAAAGTACCCTATCCCTTATGAGTTATTGATTATGGAGGTAGATTTTTTATTTTGGTATAGAGTTCACTTTCAGTACTAATATTTAGATTGATAATCCATTATTTGTGATAGTAAGGATAATGTTTTGAGTATGGTTAGTGGATTGGGTGATGAATAGAGTTCCCAAGAGTGGTATCATTGAAATACTTTGATTTTTTTGGTAGTTTGTAAGGATTTGATCTATTAGGAGTTTGTTTGAGGTGATGGTGACCTCACCACATAATGGTGTTTGAGTACCATGGGTGAGGTGGTGTCCTGGTGGGTGTCCATGGGGGAAGCCCCGCTAAAATTCATGTTTGAGTGGGTGTTTTGGGTGTTCATGTGGATCAGTTTAGGGAGAATGGGCGTCTTCATGGATCTAAGAATTTAATATTTCAATGGTGGTTTTATGGGAAGGTAAAATGCTCAAGCTCCACACTATAGTGAAGCCTTGGTAATATTTTTGATAGGTCCACAGAGATCACTAAGTTGTGAAGGTGGGTTTTTTGGTCTGCATTGAGCCTAGAGATATTGGGCATAGTATTTGGGATGTGTGAGAGGAAAAATACTATGTTATAGGAAAAATTCCCAAGTTTTCAACCTTTATGGGTTCTTGGGATACTGCAATGGTGACCTCATTTCCATGGACATGGGAATTTTTTCAGGCATGAAGCTTGGGGATTTGGTTGTGTCACTTTCAAAAAGGCAATGGTATGGGGGACCATTATCGTGGTCCTCAATGTGTCGATATCCCCATGGGATACCTAGGGGTGCACCATGGTGTGGTGTAAGTTGTGGTTCCTGTCATGGTTCTTTGATCAGGTGTAAATTTTGTTTGGTCTTATTACCTTACCCCCCCCCCCCCCTCGATTATTCCCCCCTCCCTTCTTCCCCTATCATTCGGGAATCCAAACCCAGGGAGATCCGTAGTTATCCTCCCTTTTCATCATCCGTCTCCTTCAAGATCCCTTTATTTGGGGTGGGTATTTAGTGATTCTTTTAGGGATTATTTTGAGGCCACCTATCTTCCCTATTCTTAGTTTATCGTCTTGTTCCTTATCTGGTTTTAGGTAACCAGGTTAGGTATTTGAGTGAAGATTACATTTAATATATATAATTCCATGATTTAGTAAGTATAATCTATTTTACCATTAAATAAATGTTTATGGGTATAAATTTATTTAATTTCTATTTTTTAGGATTAATATATGCATTTTAAATTAGTAAAATAATATTACCTTTTGAAAAATTTTAATACTATGGTTAGAAGAAAAATTATTTTGATACAAGTATTATAAATTTTAATAGAAGTATTTTATTTGTTACTAAAAGTATAAAATATAATAAATATAATTCTATGTGAACATAATTGTTATTTAGTTGAAGTTTGTGTATATATTTTATAATAATAAATAATCATAGGGGGATATATATCTAAATATATATATTTAATATATATATATATAAATGTAATATGTTGTGAATGATAAGAAAAATAATCAATATATTATTTATGTTTTATGTATTATGTGTGTCCTTTTAAAGAAAAAATGTTTAAAATCATCTTAATATAAAAAGATCAGTACTACCCAACCCTTAAATCCAAGTGAGATTTGGTTAGCCTAAAAAAATCCCTAAAATCAATAACCTAAGGATAATATATTATTTTTGGGGTGTGAAAATGTCTTAAATAACATGAATGGGTGAGAGGGAGCATGGCAGACACGTTCTCAGGATTGGGTGAAAGGAGATGCTCGGAGTGGACCTAGATACTTACATTCGATAAGTGTATGAAGTGTAATTACTTATAAGTGAGTTAATGACTGATAATATATCTACTGTTGGATCATGGAATGTGGGAAATTTATTTCCATTTAAAACATAAGTTGATAATGAGGGTAATTCGATCTGATCAATGTAGGTTGTCCTATCAACCCGAGCGACTATTATCCTCTTCCCATGCTAATCATATAAACCTCATTGATTTCTTCTTCTTCTTATAGAAAGAACGTGTATATATATATATATGTGTGTGTGTGTGTGTGTACAACATGTTGATGTAATGGTCATGCTTTTTTCATAACCAAATGATTAACATGAAACTACTTGTATCTGCACATTAAGATATTTTGCAGTTCATAGTAGTGTTTTAAAAAATCGTCTTCTTCATCACACTACTAACATCATATTCCTCTAGGAAAATTCTAATTGGAATATAAATATTAATATATAACTATATATATCTGCATATATATATATATATTCTATATAAGGCATATCTAGATCTATTTTATCATTTTAAAAGAATTTTGAAAGAATTTTGTCTGATTTTCATTATCATCTTCCGCCTTCAGCCTTGGATATTAATGGTAGATCACAAAATTAGGTATACATATATAAACCTTTATAAATAATATCAAGATAATCAATTTATAATGTAAGACCCGTCCTACATTTCATTTGTGGCTAGTAACTTGCTTCCCCATTCATTGTATTCCCTCTCATTTGGCATTAGTTGCAGTGACGTTCTTCGTATATATATATATATATATAGTATGTTCACTATCAATGTATATTTCATATCAAAAGAACAATCCAAATTTTCTTAATGAAAGAAACGTGAATAGATTATTATATCATATCCCTATTTTTGAGTTGGATGTATTGGTATTTCAATTGAACTAAGATAAGTTTCCTATGGTGTTGATTTGGGAAGTGTAAGAAACCAATAAAGATAGAAGATATATTTTATCATGATTTCTTTTAAATTCATTTATTTCATAAAATGATATAATATATCAACATATAGTTAAATGATGATTAATATACATTAACCTATTATATTTTTTTCAACTAATCACTTATCAACATACATGTATTATTTATAAAAAATATGAGTTGGCTATAAAATAGATATACCCCTTCAATTTATTCATATATATTCCTACCTATTGTTTTACAAACCAAATACTTATAATTATATTTTTAAGAGAGAAATAATTTATTCTCAAAAAATGAGGAGTTTGGTTGTTGACCAAATAATAATTTAAGAGAATATTTAGTCTTCTATGAATTCAAAGGTAAGTGGAAATCATTTATAAAAGTTTTATTTTACCAAAACTCTTTTTTCATGGGATATTGTTTTATGAAATTTATTTTATTTATTTCTTCATAATTTTTATTTTCAAAATTTTCAATTAATATTTTAAAAGATATTCCTTATAAGGGAAATTTATTTTAAACATTTTTTTTATTTCAATGATGGTTTTGAAAAATTTTAAAATTATAATTTTATGTGTAAAATATTTTTTTAATTATATGGATTTCATTCATGATTATATATATTTTATGGCCATGCACTATATTTATCACTGTCATTTCACATATTTTTCAAATATTATAGGGTTAAATTTAATTTAGAGTGATTTATATATAATTTTTATCCATTAATGTTTAGATTACTTCTAATATTTTTGAAAGAATAGATTTCAATTTAAGGAAATACATGTTAATTTTATTGGATATGTGATTATTTTAGTCTTAAAAAAATTTCATGTAAGTGAATATTTTTAATGGTTATTTATAACAGATTTATAATTAGAAAGAAAATACGTATAAAAAATTTACTCAAAATTCAGCACTTAGGTATTGATTATGATGATGATGAATAGAGTGTGAACCCATAACCTCATGGGGAATTTTTCATAAAAGTGATGTTTAACCCTCCAATATTCCTAGTTACCATAAGGTTTTCTTTAAAATTATACATAAATACATATCATTCTAAAAAGTAAATTTTTAAGTTTAAAAACGATAAATATGGTTTTATTTCGAAGGATATTATGTTTAGAAATAAAATGGGTTTTTAGAATAATGAATTTTAAAAAAAATGTTTTGAAAAGAATAACTTATTATGGTTTTTGTATTTTGAAAACCCTAAATTTTTATTTGGTAGAAATTATGTTTTATATAAGATGTTTTTTATTGCTCAAAATATTTAATATGAATGGAAATTTTTTGGAAATAATTTTTATTACATATTTGAAGAGAAATGACTTCACCTGTTGTTTTAAAATATCTTAATGAAAAATTTTGTGCTTATAATATGTTTTAAAATATTTTTCACAAGTCTAGGTGATGAGGAAAATAAATTTTATTTTAAGGCTTTTATTAATGAGTTATTGTGAGTGAAGTGGACAAAACCTTAAAATATTTACATAAAAATAATATTTTTAATTTTTTATTTAATGGGTATTATTTTAAGTTGTTATAATCATAAAAAAACTCAAGGACTAAATGATCATAAATCATGTATTAAATAAATTTTAATTAATGGAATTAAAATATGAATTTCTAAAATTGGTTTTCTTTGGGGATATAAAACCCAAAAAAAATTATATTTTTAACATCAGATCTACAAGAATGGGTCCGAGTTATCTTAGTTGGTATCAAAAGAATGTTTTAGATAACTATGAAGATTAGGATGTTATCACATATATAACTTCCAACTTTTATGGTAGTGTTTTATTCTAACAAATAATAAGTGATATCTCTCATGGAAGAAGGAAAGAAGGGGAGGGAGCACATGGAGGAGTCTAATGGGTAAAATGAGGGAGAAAGAGGGTAAAACGCCTTAAGGGTTAGAAGGTAAATTGTAATTTTCCCCTGTTTAATGAAGTTCAAGGTTAAGAAACCCATACACCAACCATGTGAGATTCATTTTCTGAACACCTCCAAGATTAACGGTTTCCTCACATGGATTAGAAACTATGATCTAACCATGTGAAGCTACTACCCCTAAGAAATCCTACCTCGTACGATTACAGTGCATGGTTTGAAAAACCATGTACCGATTGTGAGATTACCTCATCACTTATACACCAAACCACATGGTTATCTAGCCCTTATACACTATTAAAATAACCATGCATCACTATAAACTGAGTTTCACTATTAGTTTGTGCAGTTACCACTAAAAGTGAAGCAACTATGAACCTTATACTATATTTCTTCAAAACTCTAACTCCATACCCCGAACCCTAGAAACACTCCTAAAAACTCCAAACCACTTTTTAAGCCTCAAATCATGTCTAAAAATATTATTTAGAGGCATTTAAACTTTAAAATTTCTATTCCTAGTCTCCTATCAATTTATGGATCATCCAATAATTGAAAATTAAAATTATTTCAGAAATTTTCAACACCTAAAAAAATAGGATATTACATTTATTATAGTTATTCATGATATCATTTATTCTAGAAACCATTTTATCTTGTAAATTTATAGATATGTGATATTCCCTAATTATTCATTATTCCTTCATAGGACATTCTTGGAAATAAACTTTCATTTCAACTTGGTTAACTAAATGAGTTATAAGTACTATTATATAACGAGTTTCTATCTCCATGTTAGTTGATTGAACCACTATATCACTACTCGTGATTTATCTATCTTCATTAATGTTATAGTAAGGGTAATTAATTTTATCATCCACTTTGAATAATAGGGATACTTTTTCAATTTTCTTAACACCTTATTTCTTTTGTTTATTTGAGTCTTGGAAGAAATAATCATCAGATCAACAGTTAAAATTACTCTTCTATGTTTTCTTTCCATGTTTCCTATAGAAGAGAAAATAAAAAAAATAAAACTTTTAAATAAATTAAAATATAAATTTTATGTGATAATAGATATGATACTAATTTATTGGATTAAAAATGGATTTTCCAATACTGATAGGGGTGAATCAATGTTGGAGTACATTTAAACCAGTTTAAATTATTATCCCTTTGTCACCTCTCCACTTGTTAATTGAATGGATATCTTTATCTTTTAGTATCTTTTATTTGATCAATATTTTTTTAAAAGGTGATTCCTTGGTCAAAAATAACCAAAACATAAATATTATTAAAAAAGAAATAAAGATTACAAGAGTCTACAATATGGGATCATATTACAATCTTTTTCATGAAAGGAAAGGAGAGCAATGTGGATATATTCGAACCAAGTAATGTCCTGATTGAATCCCATGTTGGATAGAACATATGCAACCGCATTTTCTTCTAGATAAACATGTGTGATTATATAGTTAAGATCGCTAAGTGAATGGGTGAAATCCATCCAGTGGGTATTAATAGACCAAGCAAGGTGGATTACGCCATTCCAAATTTCTTGGACAATAGTAGTCGAGTCACATTTGATCCAAAGGTTATTCTAAGAAACGGATTTGGCAAAGGTAATGGAATGAATCAAGCCCATAATCTCAGCTTTGAGGGAGGTTTCAATGCCACATTTACCAATAAAGCATTCAAGGATCTGGCCATGGTGATTTCTAAAGATAGCATCACACCCTGCAGGTCCCGGATTGCCCTTGGAGGTGCCATCGATATTAATATTGATCCATCTAGGCAGGGGGGGGGGGCCTCTATAACACCTATAGTGTATGATGCAGCTGACAAAAATTTTCTTTAATCCTGAGATTCCTCAGGATCACAAAGTCATGAATGGTTTCTTGGCAACGTCCCTTTTGAATCAAGGTAGCTTCTTGTATGGAAATGAGGATCCTTATCTGACCTGAATTTTGATTGAATGAGTAATTATTTTTAATAATAGTATTCTGATCATACTAGATCACGTGGTAGAGCTTCAAAAATGCAGCATGAAAGAGTTTCCTAATTTTTTGAGAGCCATCCATTTCTACACATTTTTTATGTTGATCTTTGATAGAATTAAGCTTCAACCATCTGCAGTCAAAAATGTCAAGAATATAGTTACAGAGAGTAGAAGCAGTAGCACAAGAGATAAAGAGGTGGTTAGCATCTTCCCTATTTTAATTACATATTTTTCATTTATAACATATGTGGATGCCAAAAGATTGGATGAAAAGATCAATGGGCACTCTTTTGTGAGCAAGACTCCATATGAGGTTGAATCGCGATGGTTTTATTAAGGTTTTTTAAAGTGTTTTAACCAACTATAGACTTTTTTGAGTTACAAAAATAATGTTTGTGGAAATGTTTTGAGTTGAGAAAACCATTTTCAGTAGTTTTCCATGTTAAGAAATCATTGGTGTGAGAGAAAGAGTAGATTTCAAGAACATTCATAATAGTGTCAAGAAGGTGAACATTTTGAGAGTTTAAAATTTCTCTGATAGAGATGTTGGTATTATCAAGGGTTTGATCTAGAGGAATTATGGAAATTAAAGGCATTCCAATCCAGTTATCCAACCAAAATTTCATGGAGGAGTCTCTGGAGACCATCCATTTAGAGTTATGCATAATATTAGTGAAGGATTTTTTGATGGAAGGCTGGATAGATGAGTTTATGAAGTTCGAATTTCCCATTTTATGTTTGTCTAGAAACATATTTTTTAAAAAATAAATAGATTCAGAGGTATTGTGAAAAAGGTTCCAAGTGAGTCTTTATTAACGGGATTCATTAAAGTGCGTGATATTTTTAATACCAATACCACCATTTTTGATGGGTTTGAAACAAGTTGACCATGGCATAGTCATAATTTTTCTTTCTATAGTGTTACTGGTACAGAGGAAGTTATTTTTGGTTGTGTTCTTTTTTATAATGAGTCCAACTGGCCATTTATAGACCATCATTGAATAATCCATCTTGGAGACAATAGTGGATTTAACTAGGAAAGTCCTACCTTCCATAGAGAGAGATTTATCTTTCCAAAAGGAAAGATGATTTAGAACTTTTTCAAAAAGAGTCCTAAAGTGACAAGATTTGGTTCTACCCCAAAAATTGGGAACAAAAAGATAGGTGAATGGAAGTATACCTTCTTTTAGACCCAGGTCACTGAGAATATTACATTTTCTACCAGGAGGGAAATTCTTCTCAAAGAAGATGCAAGATTTTTTCCTGCTAATGGTTTGACCGAAAACCTCTTCATAGTGTGAGAGTGCATTTTTTAGGTTAAGAATGTTTCTTTTATCCCCCTGAAGAAAAAGGATGATGTCATCAGTGTAAAAAAGATAAGTGGGAGATTTCACATTCCTAGAGACATGAATGGTCTTTATTTTGTTCTGGTTTACCAGCCAGTTGATCAGACGACTGAGATAGTCTTCTGCTATCAAGAAGAGAATGGAAGAAAGGGGGTCATCTTGCCTGACACCTTTTGTGCATTTAAAATAACTTTTTGGTGAGCCATTGACCGGGATGGAGATAGACTCTGAGTTGAAGAGATTTCTAATTTCAGTTATAAAATAGGTGTTAAAACCATAACATTGACGGACTTTAAAGATAAAACTTTAGTCCATCGTGTTGAAAGGTTTTTTGATGTCAAGATTAATCGTTGTGTTGCCTCCCCTGTTAGTTTTATTCAAATTATTGACACACTCAGAGGCGAGGCAAATGAAGTCTTGAGTTGATCTTCCCTTTATAAATCCAAATTGGATCCACAAGAAAATTTTGTCCATGAGAGTGGAAAGTCGATTGGCAATGATTTTTGTGATGACTTTAAAAAGGGTGTTGAAAATAGAAATCGGTCTAAAAAAATGAATCTCAGAGGCATTATCCACGTTTGGTATCAATGTGAGAAACTGGGAATTTAGGGCATGAGGGAGAACCCCATTACTGAAGAAGGTTTTAACAATTTTACAAACATCAATTTGAATCACATATGAATAATGCTGGAAAAACCCATTATTGAAGCCATCAGGGCCCAGGGTGCTATCAGGATTCAGACTAAAGATATTTTCTTTGACTTCATGATCCATCAGGGTTTTAACAAAGTAGTATTTGTCCTTGTAATTGATCACAAGGGTAATTACATTAGGTATGAGGTCTTTGTTTATATCATGACCATTGGAAATGGTTTCATATTTAGAGATGATATGATGAGAGATGTCATCCTCATTGTCAAGGAGCCTATCCCCATCCATTAAAAGAGTTAACAGCATGTATGCGTTCTTGATTCTTTGAAGATAATTGTAAAATTTAGTATTTCTATCACCATCTGTTAACCATTTATCTTTAAATGTTTGTTTTCTCGTATTTTCTTTTAAAGTGAGAAGGGATTTAAGTTTGATTGTAATGTTTAGTTTGTGAGTAGGATCAGTGTTGAAATCATAGGTGGTGTTTATGTTTTTAAGATCATTGAGATCTTTCTCCAGAGTCATGATGTCATCATTGGTTTTTTTAGATTTAGAGCTGCACCACATTTTTAGAGTTAGTTTTAGATGTTTTAATTTGATGCTATAGTCAATAAAATCATTGTTACGAGTCATTGGGGACCAAAAGTTTTGAATGATATGAGAGAACTCGTCATTAGAGAACTAAGAATTGTTAAATCTGAAAGGCATACAGGGTTTCATGTCATTGGTGGAGACACTGATCAAGATAGGGTGATGATCAAAGTTCAGTCTATGAAGAGTAATACTGGAGATTGTGTCTCAATTATCTAAAGCAAATACATTCATGAAGGCTCTATCCAGCTTAGAGGAAACTACTTTGTTGTAGTTCCTTCTATACCAAGTTTATTTTGCACTAGTGAGATTGATTTCTATGAGTTTATTGTCATCTATTGAGGTTTTAAATTCTATTGTGGAAATAGAATCGTGAGACGGTCCAATTTTATCACTTGAGTTGAGAATGGCATCAAAATCCCCCATAATAAATTAGGGTTCATTAATATTAGTGCCAAGATAAGAGAGGTCATTCCAAAGCATTATTATTTCTTAGTATCTATTATTAGAATAAAAAAATGAGTAGAAAATATGTGTTTCATCAATATTAAAATTGCATGTAAGAATCTGATCAGAGATATTGTAGACAACAGTATTCTGTAAAGATAAATGTGTGAAAAGCCATAAAGATTCTTCATTAAGGTAATTAGTGATTGCACCAGTAAAAACATAATTTTTTTACAAAGTAAGAGTATTTAGAGGAATAGTTAATTTTTGGCTCCTCAATAGCAAATAAAAGAGGATGATGAGTGTCAATATTTTTTTTCACACAATTAAGGTGTCAGAGTTTGCAATTCCCTGACAATTCCAAATAAGGATCTTCATTAAAATTTAGTTTTGGTGTTAGAACCCCATTTTTTATTTTTTGTAGAACCTTTATTTCTTGAAGATATTCTAACTTCTTGACTATCAAAGGTATTTTCTTTATTATTTCTGGATTTTGAGGTATTCTTCTTTGAAGGTTCAGATATTAGATTACTCATAGTGTCTGGAAGAAGGGAGAGAACTGTACTTGGTGCCTGTGAAGTGGCTACATGTTGTTTGTTACTGTTGTCCAGATCTGGGTAGCACTGCATTTGATCCACAAAAACATCCATAACCTTCATGGGATTAGTTTCTTGTAATAATAATTTTCTACTATGATCAACCAGTTCAGGTTCCATGACATCAACATTAAAGTGTTTATTTAGAGTCTCAACACATCCATAAATGGAAGGGTTGCTTATAGTGTTAGAGTGAGGTGGGAAAATAGAAGTTGGTTCATCATTTTCATTTTGATTTCATATTTTAGGCTTAGATAGGTTCCTTTGTTAGTAGGTTTCATTGCTGCATCATTAAGGTTTAGAGTAGTTGGTTTCATCTTACAAGACAACATGGAAATAGTATTAACACCAGACCTATCAGAAGAGGAATGTGTAACAGTAGAGATGTCTGTAGCAAGTTATTTCGCCCCAAGTTGCTCTAATTCTATATTTTTTGTGTATTTGATGTTTTGGGTTTGTGTAGGAGCTTCTTCTAAGGGTGGATTTCCCTTAATAGGGTTGAAAGGTTCCAGTTTTTTGGTGACTTCAGTCATTTGATTAGTAGTGGATTGTGTTATTATTTGGGTGTCATTCTAGGTGGACAATAGATTACCAGATTCTGAACTGTGTCCAATGGAAGTCTGATTTTTAGAGCAAGTAACAGATGTGCCTTGACTATGAGGAGAGTCTACATTATCTATTTTATTTTTGTATTCAATATTTGACTATGATATTTTAGTGGCATTTACAGTATGTGGATTCTAGATTTTTCCAGTACCCAAATCCAGGGTGTGTTTCACCATATTTTGAATTGAGGAAATCTAAAGACCATCATCCTTATGTATGGTTGCAGAAAATGTGTTGCAAGTATTGTAGTTCACTTGTTCAGGTGACTTATCCCTCTTACCCAGATTATGATCTGCATCCTGGATGAGGATAGGCCTTGAAGATTTTTCCTTCTCATTGTATATCCTGGCGGTGTCTAAGACTAGATTTTCTAGTTCTTCCAAAATGCTTTGATCATTAATAGAGGAGTCTTCCTCTTCTGCAACATCTGCACAGTTTATACCCAAGGTGACCCCTACGTGTGTTATATTGTGTATTTTGACCCAGATTTCAGATTTCTTTTTGGGGGGTTCAGATATCTCCATCATGGGAGCTTTATATTTTTTATTTCTCCTAGTTACCTTCCAATCATTATCAATTGGCTGGATTACATGACTTCTAATCACTCTATAATTAGAGATTTGTTTGACCAATAATTTTACAAAGGTCACAAAAGAGAGGTTTCCCCTCATATTCAATTTGGATTTCTATTTTTTATTAATTCGTAGTGAAGTTGATTGTGTGATCAATATGAATGTAGATATATATATATATATATAAACATAAAATAATAACACTAATAATTATTAATGAGGTTCTCCTCCTTTAGGATGGATATGTACCTAGTGATACGTGGTTATTATCCTATGTACAGAACTTCATTCTTATTATGAAAAGAAGAATAAGAAAGGGTATGGACTTGAACTCATTTATCTTGGAACCAACCATGAATAAATAAAGTATAAACTTACTATTTTGTAACCTCAATATAATATATTTTTTAACCTACTCCTTGTAAATTTTATTTGTAACGAATCCTGAAGTCCCTCATGGGATAATGAATTAAATATTCTTCCTCTATTTCATCAATTTAATGGGATACCACAATATTCCTTAATTTTCTATAGAATAATATTGTAGGATGAATATCTCAAATCATAAAACTAAATATATATAAATTGATGAATATTTATAACTTTTTCTTTTTATTATACTTATTCGGTGCATGAGGGTAACAATATTCATAGCATCATGGGATCTTTCTGTTCAATCTTCAACTCATAGTGTAGATGGATTACATAAATGGAGTTGTGTAACTTATTTTTTCTTTGATAATCAACTTAGGAAATGTCTTAATTACTCGTCAATAACACACAAAATAAACAAATGGATGTAGTCAAACCATATCTATTCCATTATCATTATTCTCATATTTATATATATTTTATCTAAATATTGTCCTCAATATTCAAAATTTGAATTCCCAAAAATCTCAACCATTTAAAATCCACAAATCTTAGATCTTAAATTAATTTTTTATTCTTGAAGACTAAGACTTATTTAATTATTCATGATATTTTCAAATACCACAATCTTCTTCTCCATTTAAATTCTAGATAAAATCTATATATTCATATTCAATGTATGCATGAAAATGCACAATAACATGACATATCACGTGGCGTAGAGATCCCTTTTCTAGAACATAGACATTCTCATGTCATGAGATGCTCAAAATAGAAATTAAAATTGAACCACAACATGTCCCACCTCATCATTTTCAATTAGGAAGATTCTATCATTAAATAATGTTGGTTATGATGTGGTGATCATCGTATTTAGTTTTTGTGACTTCAGATATAAGTGAAATATCAACCTTGTTCTGTAGCTCTTCCATAAAACATTTTTTTGCTTGAATATTCTTTTTCATATTTAAATTATTCATTATTCATAACTTATAGAATCTTGGAATGAGCATCATGATATATCACAGTTAACACCATAGGTTACTTTACATCATTATATTCAGTATCATTATATGAGTATATTACCAACATGTTCCAATAGATCACTCATACACAGAAACATATGTAGTATATTCCTTCTCCCAAATCCTCAAACACATTGTATTTATTCTTACGTGAACTATGAAATACCCTAATGATTATCGTGGTATTTTGATATTCAAATATAAGGGTAGAATCAATAAATTCTGGTTTCCAATTCTTCTTCATATTCACATAATTCTATATATAACTTGAACTGATGTCTAATAACTGATTATTTAGGTATGATATTCTTGATAATATGTTATTTTAGTGAAATATAACTTGGTGTTCTAGGGTCCTCTCTTTGCATCAAACCCTGAGGAAGAAGACAATGAATAGATCATCATATAAGGAACTACACACATGTTTGTATAATTTAAATGTATAAATAGTATCATGTTAAAAAAAATCTCACAACAATTTTATCTTTTTTATAGTGATATTATATTATCTTGATAACTTCTTAAAACCACCGATGAATTCTAATATGATCTGGTGCTCCCCCATGGCCCACCATATTATCCATAATTGTGTTATACACCCTCTATGTCATTATTAGTTGGATCCTAGTTTTATGACTGGACATCTTCCAATGCTAGAAAGGCTTTCTAGCCAGTTAAGAAATCTAACAGTTGGGAAATTTTTTCTCTTACTTATACAGTGAAGTCTTATGAACTCAACTCAATATCCATTTAAGAAGTTATATAAAATTACCAACTAATGTCATATAAACTAAATATCAGAAGCCTTGCGATGTATCCTTATAATGTATTATAAAGTGTGTAAGAATTTTACAAACCTCACAATCTTAGAATATTATCTTTCAATTAAAACATCACTCTATTCAGTTTTTCTTCTTTTATTTGTCATAGAATAAACTCAATACCACCTTCCAGAAGATCTCAAGTTCGCTCTACATATACTTTTCAATGTTAACATTGTAAGGGTGGAACTTCTATACAAAATCATTTAACTTTTCTCTATTTAAACCTCCTTAAACTCCCTATGAAAATTATATATATATATATATATATATATATATATATTGTAACATCCCATGTTTTTCAACCGGGTATTAATTACGAAGGTTTTAAAACTTTTTCCACTTATCGATGGGCTGTTTTTTTAACTGAGCTCCGAAACATTATTTTGAGTTTTGGAACACTTAAAGATGTTTTTTTTGGACTTGGGTGAATACATGATAATTTTCACATGGGTCCCGATAAGTCTCGGGAGCCCTAGATCCAAAAAATTCCACTTTAATGGATCTACACGGGATTCACATAGTTGCGGTCCTACCCTTGCAGCTTACCCAGTTTAATATTTTATTTATTTTAATTAAATAATATTAAATAGGATATTTTTTTTAAAGGGAATGTGTTAAAAAATTATTATGGTGTCATAAATTATTTGGATGTTAAAAGATTTTAATTTCATGATTAATGGGGTGTAAATTTTATGTGAAATTAATGTGGCTTTTGGGTATCTCAAAGAAACATTTATTTAAATGAGGAGTTTCAGATTTAATGAATTGTTTTTATTAAATAGAGTTGTTGGGATTATTAATGATTTGAAAAATAATAATAATAAGGTTATTATTATTTTAGTTTTGTGAAAGTAATAATCCTTATTAATTATGGTTTATATTTTTATTATAAATAATAATAACAGTGGTTTGGGGGTTATGGTTTAAACATAATAAATAAAAAGGGTGTAGTAATAATGGTATGACAATTATTATTAATTTTATAATAACAATAATCATTTATATTTTTATTAATTTTATGGTTTTTAGTTTTTATCATTAATATCATATTGAAGATATTACAATAAATTGGGGGTTATGGTTCTATTCTTTGGTCTATTTTAAATAAAAATTAATTAATGTCTTTTATTTAGTTTTTAGGTTAAAAAAATAAAAGAAAATAGGAGGACCCATTTCCCACTTCCTCCATGCAGATGAGGCACGACCCCCCTCTACAACCCTATCTGGTGAACGCATCAGGACGCTCCCCTCCTCCTCGATGTGACCTCCTCTACATAGCCAGAGTCCCCCCCCCACCCCCCACGTCATGATCTCCACCCTATGGTCTGACCTAGAAACGTGTGACCCACCCACAGACGACCCCCAGTGGTAGCGCGTGACCCCCGTGGAACGAACCCATGGAATCTCCCTCTTTCGAGTCTCCTCCCTTCCACCTCCAAGGGTGGACTTCCTCGACTAAGCGTCAACCTTGAGGTGAGAACAACACCAGGTGTGTAGGACCCCTAGACAAAAACCCCTATAGCACAACCCCCTTCTGAGCTGGCCATGAAGCACACAACCCCCCCCCCCTTCCAGGTTCTCTGTCCGTAGCATTTTTCCTTCCGGATTCTTCTTGGTTATGGTGCGAATTGATGGGGTATGATCTTCTCTCATTCTCTCCTTCATCTCTTTGGTGATTCATCTTTTTTTTCTGTGGCCAATTTGGTATGACCGAATTTAGGGTTTTGAAGATAATACTCGTTGTTGTGTTTTTTTCAATAGGTTGTGGAATTGGTGTTTAGGGACATGTAGGTCCATAATATGGCATCCACTGCCAAGGGCGAGGTGGATGGTCTCAAATTGTTTTTCCTCCATGTTTTGGGTAAGGTTATTTGACCGCGTTTTTGTTTCACATCATTCATTTAAGGTTTTAATATTTTATTTGATACCCTGGTATATGACTGTAGGTGCGTTGACCATTGTTTCACTATTTATAGTTTTCTGTTGTGTTTTAGTGTTTGTTGTTCAATGATACAGTGTGTGTGTGTGTGTGTGTGTCTTGGTACATATATATAAAAAGGGGTGTGTGTGTGACTGCGGATAGATGGTAATTGGTTGTCAATGTGTGACGAAGTGCGGTGTGTTTTAGTTCTACCCTAAGGTGGGGTCCCAAATCTCTATCACTTTATTTTAAGAATTATTTTCTTTTTAAAATAATTTTAGAACATGAGTTTATTTGATTATATAACCACTAAATTTTATTTAAATGATGATTAAAGATAAACTGTTGGTTGGTGGCAATGTCATGTCATGCTTGCTTATGGTTGGGCTTTTGTATGTATCCATGTTGATGTGGATACATGATTTTTTTTATGCAATACTTTTGATGTTATTTTATGATTCATTCCATGTGTGATAAATGAGGAAATTACCATGTGTTTGTGTTAATCATGTATTGCTGGATATTGAAAATATGTTGAGCTTATGCCCTGATTATTAAATGGTTAAGCAGGAAACACCCATGGGTCTTTATTGTAAATAGTACTTAAATGGCGATGGACTTGGACACCCTTAGGTGTTCTTTTTTAACCCATGTCATAGAATGTTAATTTTAAAAATGATGATATATCAGTTGTTTAATTAAATGATTGAATGGGGAAGAATGGGTAACAAGGTAATTAATTTAATAATTAATTATCAAGTCATGAGTCTGAAAAATTGTAATATTTACTGAATATTTAGAATATTGAATATTTTTACATGTTCAGAATATAAATTGGAAACTGTTAATAATTAATGGATGGATTAATTATTACATGAATGGTTAATTAATTGATGAACTGGTTAAATAGATATGCTTTAATTAATTTATTTTCATGCATTAATCAAAGATTGTGAATTGACTAATTGTTATGACCATTCACCAATAATACCTTTTGTTGTGTGTTTTTATTATATGCCTTAAGTTGTTTAGGATGGAATTCTTTAAAAATATGATATGATATGTGAGATGTTTGCTAAATATCATGGTATTGTTCAGCATGTTTGACTTGAGATGTTTATGACATGAATGTTAATTGTTTAAGTCCTAGAAAAATCACTATTTCAATGGATGGGTTCAGACTTGTTAAAGATTTTGGATAATTAAATGTTGAGTTAATTATCTAGTTGTCTTTCTTGGGGTTAAGAATAATTAATTGATAATTAATTATTAACTATTGATATGTTGGATGGTTAATTAATAAAAGAATTATTTGACGGGATATTTATGTTGTAAATTTTTTGTTGATTTAATTAATAAATTAGATTAATTAATTTATGAATTAATTAATGGATGGTTTTGGGGTGTTAGACATGGATTTACACACCATTGATAAATATATATGCATTATTGATAAATGGTTTGTGAGATAGGGACTGATGCTCCCAATACTCACGAGGTGCTAGATATGGAGTTCTACACCCATCTAGCATGTAAACATTCTTTTATGGGACAGGTACTGATGCTCTAAATACCCATGGGTTGTGAGACAAAGACTGATGCTCCAAATACTCACGAGGGCTCCAGACATGGGGTTCTACACCCATTAATTGACATTGGACCATGGGTCCAATTGGCCATACATGAAATTAATTAAATTGTTAATGAAAGTAGTTGTGACATATTGATTTGTGAAATGAATATGGGAAACGGTTCTGACCCCAGCACGACCGAGGAATGTTTTGAGATATGGGTGCTTAGGGGAACCTGGGAATTTATAAGGTTAAATATGAATATAAATTAATGTATTAAATATTTTATTTAAGAAATTTAAAGTTCCTATTCAGAACTCTTATTTTCCATCTACGAGTCCAAGCAAGTATCTCTGTCATGTATCCCTTAGGAACATGGATGGGTTGTAAATTATTTATTCAATTATGTTGTTACCTCATTATACCTACATCCTATTATTTACTATTCACTATCTGTATAGAGCTAGACATCGGTGGTGCTGGCCTACTGAGATGTATATCTCACACCCCACTTAGGCTGCCATTGCACTGGGGTACCCAAGTAGACCTTTTTTGTTCACAAGACTACGGACCTTGGACCTTCCTTGTTAATGTATGCTAGTACCTAGAGATGGGATCAAAGGACTGAGCTGGATCTCAGGATTCTCATGGAGTTTTCATTGGGCCTTTGAGTCTTTAATTTATTTCTGTATTGGAATGTAAAGCTTTCAGTTGTGTTTACTACTTTCCTTTTTGTATCATTAGCATCTCATGCAGGCATCTACTGTATAAACTGGCATTTTCCATTTTTGTTCAAGATTTATAAAAAACTTTATTCTTTTGCTTTATCATTTATTAGACTACTTCCGTTATTTATTTCCATTGTCTATTATTAAAATCTGATTGAGGGTATAGTCTCTCCAATGATTATCCATAAACCCTCACTGATATTCGGCAGCCTACGGCATACAGGGAGGCATGCTTTAGGTCATGTGGGGACCGGTCCGGCCACCGGTTCAAGGGTGATCTGGGTCAGGACATTACAAAGTGGTATCAGAGGCTTCTTTTCCTTTGTATTATTATTTTGGGGTTGGAAGACAAGAGAATAGGAATGTGTCAGCAAGTGGGTTAATAGTTTTTCTTGGGACTGATCACCCCACATATGGGAAATGAATAAGTTTCAAGGTTTTGGATTTTTTTTCATGTTGTTCACTATTAAAATTGATGTGATTTCACCTTGATTGACTGGTGTATTTTCTGCTACTAATTAATTATGAAATTTTTTGAAAAATTTACCTTCACGTGATATAGAAAGAAAGTTTCATACTTGCATTATCTTAGGCACTTAGAGATTAATATGCCATGAATTTATGCCATGTCATGTACTTTCATTAGTAGGATTCCTTCTAATATGGATTGTGTGCCTTGAATATATTCTATGTATTGTACTTATTTAGCATGCCTTTTTAGATTTCATGTTTTGGTGATATATTTAACATGCTTGGGTGATAATATTTCCTGCTTCTTATCTTACATATGTTCCATCTTTCTGTGTTATAGCATGTTTTAGTTATTTCACCATGTTGATCTGTGTTAGCTACTTGTAGTGACTTTTTATCTTACTGATAAATGATTGGTTTCGTTGAATAAATTTTTTATTTATAATTACGAAGGAACTGGTTTTTACTTGTATGGTGTATGGATGCCTTATAATTGTGAAAACAGGTAACCTGTGTATTCAAACAATTAAAAAGGGATGATAAAGTTAAAATGTTAAATGAAAATTGGATATCTTAAATGAGATCCAAATTCCAGCTGTAAGTTTTATGTCTTCCTTATCAACTAGTGTATGGCCACCCATGTGTTTGAACCTTATATAATCACAGTATGTTTTAAAATGGTTATAAATGTAAAACTGCTAAGTTTTGATAGAAATGAACTATTGTTGGGTTGCTTTTTGAAGAACTCAGATTGAATAAATATGACCTTTGGAGGTCTCCTTTTTGGTAAAATGAATTTAGATGATAAATTTCTTGATTAAAATTCAATGAAACTTAATGTTAGAAAATTAAATTGGTCATTCGTGATAGCATGCCTATTTTTTTGTAGGGTTTTGTTTTGAAAACAAAGTGACTTGTTATGAAAAATTACTTGTGTGTTTGTTAAAATTCATTCAAATGATAAAAGGATGAAATGAATTGTTAAAAAAATTTAAAATGAAAAGGGGGATTTTGAACATAGTGATTTTGGTTTTGCGTGACCAAGAGAGAGGGTTGACATTTATGTACTAAAGGAATCGCTCATCCATGGATGATGTTATCTGACCGATCCTTAATCTCTACTGGGAACTCTATAAAATTAGCTTTATCCTCAATTTCTAGATCACCCTAGTAGAAAACATGTGATGGGTTATGCAAGTACCTCCTCAGCTGTGACACATGGAAGATCCTATATACCTAATCTAACTACGGGGTAGATCCAAGAAGTATTACACCTCATCGAATCTACATAGTATCTAGAAAGGGCCTATGAATCTCAAAAATATCTTATCACCTTGTCCAAATCTTCGTAATCTGCATCAAAGTGAGACCCACAGGAACACATAGTCTCCATACTCAAATGCCAAAGGCCTCCATCATCAGTCCATATAAGACGTATGATGTCTCTATGTAGTTCTCATCCACTCCCAAATGATCTTAATTTTCCCTTTCATGGATCACACCAACTCTAGGCCTATAAGTGAAAACTCTCCTAGGTCGATCTAGCATAGTGGTGACCTGCGGGGTCACCCATAAAAATCTTGGAATGGTTCCATACTGATGGTGGAATGGTATGAAAACTTCACCAATTATTGGTGATCCTCTCAAATAAAGCCAATGTATAACATTCAATCCCACAACATGTATTCCTGAACCTGAATAGTCCACTTAGTCTAACCGATATACTGGGGTTGAAAAGTAATTCTCGATGCAACTGAGTTCCAAAGTATTCTTGCAATCCCTTCCATAATCAATATGTGAGGTGAGAATCATGATCATAAATGGTCATTGACGTAAATACATGGAGTATGGATATCTATGGAATGTAAATTCTTCTTAATACCTCTACTGAACCATACTCTTAGAGATATAGGAAGTGGTCCAACTTGGTGAGTTGGTCTATGATAGTCCATATGGAATCATGTCCCCTAGAAGTTCATAGAATCCCCATCATAAAGTCCATAGATATCCCATATCACTTCCACTCTAGAACCTCAAGGAGTTGAACTAAAACCATTGGAACTTGGTTCATATTCTTCACTTTATGACAAGTAATGCATCGAGAGACAAATTCTACAACTTCCTTTTTCTTTCCTAGCCACCAAAACTAGCGTTGGAGGTCCTAGTACATCATTACCACAACTAGATGTACCGCTAAAGGAGATGTATGAAAATATCTTAGAACCTCCTACCAAAACATCACTGGTACCATACTGCATCCTTTTAAGAGGATGAAATGATCCCCACCTTCAAAAAATCCATCAGAAGAATGACTTGTGGATATCTGAGTACATATGGTCTCACAATCTTTATCTCCATGATGTGCAACCCTAAATCACTATAGAAGTGATGGGGTAACAACCATAACCTAGAGGTAAGTTTCACCATCCCCATCCACTAAGTATAACTATAATGAGGACAACTACTCTGATTCCTCACTCATTAGCTGCGAATAAGATATCTTCCTGATATCGTCTTCTACCACATTCCCCTTCACGTGAGTATAGAAAATCTCAAAGCCATAATCCTAAAGGAACTACATCCATCACCTCTATATCAAGTTAAGATACGTATAAGAGAATATATACTTGAGACTCTTTTGGTCATAATATATGATAAGTCTCTCACCCATAAGGTAGGATCACTACACCTTTAGTGTGAAGATTACCGATGCTAGCTCAATATCGTGAGTCTTATAGTTCTTCTCTTGTGGTCTCAACTAATGTGAAACATAGGAAACCACCACCTACCTATAAATTATAACATAACCATTCCTGGTCCTTGATGTATCATAGAACACTACCTACTTAACACCCTTCTCCAGCAATCTCAAGATGGGAGCACTCGTCAATATCTGCCTCAACTTCCAAAAGGCATGTTAGAACCTCTTTGTCAGCATGAAAGGCTACCCATTTTTGTTCAAAAAAATAAAGGGAGATGATATCCTAGAAAAATTGGGTATGAATATCTCATATTATCCTACCAACTGAAGGAATCTTTGTACCTCTTTCATGCTCTTATGTGGCTCCAAAGATAAAATTATCACAACTTTCACCAATCCCACTACTATATCGTCTTTTATGATAACATGTACCAAAAACTAGACCCCATGAATCTAAAAAATTAACTTAGAGAGCTTCCCATAAATTTGGTTCTCTCTATATACATCCATAACCATTATTATGTGTCTTGAATGCTCCTAATCATACGCTGAGTACACAAGGATATCATCAATGAAGGCTACAATAAGCAGTGCTAAGAAAGCCTAAAAGATCATATTCAAGAGTCCCATGAACACTGTTATGGAATTTGTTACAGCAAATGGAATCACCAAGTACTCATAGTGATCATAAAATCATCAGAAATATGTCTTTGGTATATTCACTTCTTGTACTCACAACTAATGATAGCCTGATCTAAGTTTAATCTTAAAGAACCGTCATTTTCCTCTAAAATGATTGAATAGGTAATTGATCCTCAGTAGTGGATAATCATTCTTTACGAACACCAAATTTAGGTTATGGTAATATACACACATTCCAAAGCTCCCATACTCCTTGGATAATAACACCAGGGTGGAAAAGGGTGAAACATTGGGTGTAACAAAGACCTTCCTCTTTAAGTCCTCCAACTACAACCTTAGATATTGAAACATAGCGAGAGCCATCCGATATGCTGGTGTAGATATTGGACCAACCATGGGGTGTATATCAATTCGTAATTTTATCTCCTAGGAGGGAGGTATACCTAGAATGTTCTCAGAAAAGATATCATCATACTCTGACACCACTATAGGAAACTAAAATCTCATAGAATCCACTACACCAATAGTCATGCTATCTAACTCATGTGTAATTGGTTGAACCCTCCTATGCATAATCCCATCCCACTCTATCTGGGTTTCATTTTCACCCAAAAAGGAAAACCCCATCCAATAATTTCAGGCACACTACATTCTGCACTTAAATTAGTCTATCGGATCATAAACTATAGATAACCAGTCAATAAATAAGATGAATTCATAAGGACTCATCAGTGTGAAAAATAGATCCCAACTGAAACTCTCACATTGAAGAATCAGGTTACACTATCGAAAAACTGTGTGATCATTGATTTGCCTCCAGTAGGAGTCCCCAAGCATAAGGGTTGGGGAAAGGGATCAACGGGAATATCTATGTTTCTAAACAGAGTAATGGAAATAAAGGATTGGATCACACCCATATCTATCAGTACTATAGCTAATGTAGAGAAGACACATATTTTACCACATATCATCACTATATCCTTTGGTTTATAAGCCTCAACCACTTGCAGCTTTTCTCACCCAAAACCAATATCTCCCTAAGCTGGGTGGGGACCTCTTGGGGGTGGTGTTGGTAAAAAGTCAAAATTTATGCCACCTCCAGATGCACTCCCAATGCCTCTTCCATGTTTTCCACCAAACGGTCTTGCCTTCTCCTATTGTTTCATCTGTCTATAAGTTACATACACTACCTCTTTATCAGCTACATGTTGGGTCATGAAATCTTGTGAAAGATGTCTCCTATCATCATAAAAGTAGCACCACAACTCTCTAGGATGAATAGATCCATCATGTGAGCCTTGAACCATGGAACCTATATCCTGGGATCACCTTTTGAAACATCTTTCATTGTCATGTCCCTATTTCTATTTTTTTACTTTTTGTTGAAGCCTCTACTATTGTGTGCCCACTACCGGCATCAGATGTCTACTTCTTCTTAGCAAAGAAATTCTCAACCAACAAAGCACACTCCATTACCCAATCATAAGTAGAAATGCATATATGTATCATTCCAAATCATATGTCTATACATAGACCTCACTCAAATGTCCAATCCCAAAAGAACTGATCAGACAACATATTCATCAAGTACTTAGTGAGGCTGTCGAACCTTGATTAATACTCAACCATAGTAATACTAACCTGTTAAAGCTATAAAAGATATTGTTTGTGAATAACCCTCAGTTTAGCTAGAGAAAACTCATCTATAAAAAGGTTCTCAAACTCTATCCATGAAATAGTTTTCTTATCATACAACCAGGTCACTAAGCCTCACCATCGTCCCACGGATCCATGGATAAGGCTCACTGTTAGGACCCCCATATTTTCTTCTAGTGTCCTATCAAGATGAAATAATCATGTTCCTATATTAATCAAGTCCTCAACCACCTAGGTCTCTAGATAACCTCAGAACTTGATGGGTTGCTAGCACTAAAACTCAGGAAGCATGCTCTGCTTGCATACCATGTCCACTGATATTGTTGATACAATCTGCTACTTGACAGGTGGTGGTAAGACTAGTGCACTGCCTGTAGGTAACACCTCATGTCCCTATATCGAAGCGTCATACCTAAGGGGGTCATACTCATGAGCATAATTCTAGCTATAAAATGTTTTATAGGTATCTTGAAATAGACAATATGTACTATATTCAATGAGAATATCTAGAGAGATAACTCAAGAAGGACAAGAAAACCAAAACCCATTAATATATGATGAATTTTCCAAAGTGTTTCCCTGGAAACAATGTCTACATATACTAAGTCAATAAGTAGGGATTTGGAGTCCAGTTGAATGGATACATCGGCCGCTACACCAACACTAGACTCCATATACTGAGAGACAAACTCGAAACACATAACATTGTTTCCATAAAACCCCAACCTATCTCGTTGCTAGAAAAAATAACTTCAAAACTCTAGTAATAAGATGGAACACTCCTTTGATACCACAATTTCATGACCCAACCCACCAGGGCCTACATGGCTGGTGATAAATCAATTGTGATTACCCTAAACCCACCTCCAATATGCTGAGGGTTGGTGACTAGAACCGAGTAGGCATAACATGATCATGGTATACCTTAGCCTATAATACCTATACACAAACACATAAACATCTAAAATCCCATAAAATACAAAAACATAAATTTAAAATGATACCAAATTCATGCATACCCCTAAAATACCACAATCAAAGTATAGCAAAGTACTGGGAAACAAAAAGGTAAAAATATAAGCCCTCTAAAAACTCTAAAGAAGTAAAACCTAATAGTTAGAGGGTACTATAGCCAAAAGTGACTCCTAGTATGAACCATGGTCTATATAGAATAAATCTAATCTATTTATGATTTTGGTCCACTGAGAACCCCATTTAATGGCTAATCATCTGAATAAGACAAGACATGTGCGGACAGTGCCCATGCGAGGTTGAGTATAGCAATACCCAGTAGGACACCCCAAAATAACTAAGCATAAAGAATCAAGTGTAGTTAGATCATAATAAGACATTTCAATCATAATATGATATATATAATAAAACATCCAGATATACTCATAATAGAAACATAGTCTCAAGGTAAGGTCACAACCACATTACCAACCTTGGATATCTGATCGAAAGATTCATATAACACTCATCTGGGTGAACAAACTCCATGAGTAATATAGTAATAATAGAATACATTCAAGATTTAATTATCATCAGGTCTCACCACAAGAATCACATACTGTAATTCTAAAGAGATCGATACATGAAGGGAGATCAAACCCATGGCCATGGGGTATACTAATAACCCAATATGAATTAACCTGGTAAGTAGAGGATCAACGCTCATGTAGTGTTGGTCATGATGATTCCATAAACTTCATCTAGGAAAGATGATAAGGATAGATGATCTCACTTTGGGCCTCATGGAGTGATTTTAATAAATCCATATGAGGTTGAAGTTCCTGAAAGGGGATCACTATCTTGTGTATAGGAGGTGATTCCATAATAAACCCTCGGGAAATGGAATCAAGAGAATACACTCCAAAAAAATTCCATGATTAAGGGAATAAGGGCTCCAAGTTATCTTTTAAAAATTACACAATGTCTATTATAAGTACACAGTGTGACTCTCTGAAATTGGGTCTACCCGTGTATCACGACTCGTGCCCGTGTCTATGTATGTGTGCACCTAGTGATGCTTGTGTACATAGAAGTGTCTGCGTACATGGTACTTCCCATGTATTCTTGGCCTGTCTATATACTCGACCATGTGTCTACCCATATTCCTAGCCATTTACTCCTAGAGTACATGCCGATCCACTAATCTAAGTCACACATCATATGAAACATTTCACAAAGTGTGTCATAATTTTATCTTTCTTGGAAATCCTTGTGCTTCATCTAGGGCCCCACATAGTATGTATTCCAGCATTAAATTCCATGTATATTGGAATTTTCCAAAACCTTCAAATCTTTATGTGGTTTCTTCTCTCATTTCCATTGTCTATGATTTCTACTAACGAAATCAGAAGAGGTGGTGAATATGGCCTAACCAATCCTCATCGTCACCTTTAGCTATAATATGGTCCCCCAACTCAATTGAGATCTGTTTTCCTCATGGTACACCAATGTCGCATGCCAAAAACCCATAAGGGATTTCCCCAAATCAGAACCAATTGATCATCCATCATTATTATACCTCGTAATCACAACCTCAATTGCTTCCATACTCTGGGCATTGATTCATTACATAGAATAACAGAAACACAACAATCGAATACTAGGTATTAAAGAAACCATAAACCAAAGGAATTGTCCATGATGAACATTTGAAGAATGGGAAAATAAATACATAAAACACATACATGAGGAACTGACCTTGGAAAATGTTCTTGTTGGTCTCAAATAATTTCCCTTAGAATGACGAACTAAGATATTCAAATTAAATCAACAAAATAAATCAAAAAATTACTAGAATAATAATCTCATAACCACAATACGATCGATCCATGAATCAATCCCCTATTGGATTGATTCGTGTTCATCACAGGATAAGGAAATGAGGATAAAACCACATAAAACAAACATCCTACCTTTATTTGGATCAATCACTGGTGAAGAATGAATCTCTGCCATTGTTGTTGGTGAGATCCTAGAATTTTTTTCACACCAATTGACATTCCATGATCCATTTGTAGTTCATCCAAGAATAATCCTCCAATTATCTCTCTCAAATCTCCAAGTTTAGGTGTCTCACCCTGGTATTTTTCTATAGTAGTGTATTTTAAAAAAATTATTTAGTCATAATAATGATTTTGACCAATCCGAATGTCTTACATGCTTCAAGGTTATGTCACACATAGGGTAAAACACAGAATCTAAACTCAACAGAAGCCTCAAATTTCTGATATGATTCCCCATTTGGGAGTTATTCCACTTTTTTAGTAGAACTATACACAAATAAAATTAATATATTTAATATATTTCAAACAATAATTAAAGGATCCTTGATCCTTGGAATCACGCATCATCTCAGTGAATGGTCTCAAAAATATTAATAGATATATTCAAAGAATTTACATGGAAAAAATAGCGATGTTACATCTTCATCATGATGTGTTTTTTGAAAAATAAAGATAATAAAATTTCATTATAAATATAGTTAGTGATATTTTATTGAAGCATGGTTTGTTTCATATGTGATAGAGACATAGAAACCAAAACCATGTTTTAACTATGTCAGGATTCATTATTGAGTACAAGAAAATTATAAAAAAGAGAATAAAAAAGATATTAAAAAAACAATTAGGGATATTTTTAGTACTTATTTAATATATTTTTAGAGTAATTTTAAAGTAGAATTAGGGAAATACATTAGAGAATTAAATTTCAAAACTAAAAAAATTGATTTAAATTTTTTGTGACCATTGTTGAGTTAAATTAACTAGGATTAATATGGTTTTGAATTATATAATTATTGAGCTAATTTAATATTTTATCAAAGGTTGGGTTGTTTTTATAATTGGAGAACAATCACCAAACTAATAAATAGTAATGATCAATGACTGAAATATAAAACAAAACCTATAAGATATCTCAAAAATATATTCATGGTGCATGTCATTATCTATAAAAAATCATATATTTAGGAGAGTATCAAGTTTTATATTATTTCAATAAGGATTTTTTTTTAATTTTCTCCTAGTAAAAATGAACACCACAAACATAATATCAATTTATTTATCCATATTTCAATAAATTTTGGGTCTAGTTTAGTGTTCAAAAATCATCTTTTTAGAATGTTTAAAATGACAGTCATATCACATGTGATTATTAGATAGTCAATTGGACAGAACTTTTCCCAAACTCATAATATGGATAAACTCAACTTTATTACTCAGGTATCCTAACTCATAGGGTTTCTTAACTAAGTATAACCCAATGATCAAAATAGGATATGTCTACCTATCTTATAGGGTTATCCACATCCACCATGCCCTATAAAAGATAATCTATGGGCCTAAGACCATGGTCATTAGGCTTATCTACATTTATGTGGTAGTATGACTATATCCATGGTTAATCTATGGTAGTGAAAATAGATTTATTTCTACGAGTGGTGCCTATGGTCGTAGGTCTTACAAAATTTTATAAGTTTTCTAGGAAGGGATTTTTGATCCCATAACCCTTTAGTTATTTTATTAAGGATTTACCACTAACATATGACACATTATGTGTGTTTTTGTGTAAAGATATATATATATATATATGTAAACACATACATATATACACACATACATACATATATACATATGTGTGTATGTGTTTATTATTTATTAAATATTTATAATTATTATTAATATAAGGCTAAAAAATGGAACATTGTGGGTTGGTGGGACCTATGGCCATAGTCCATGTGGATTGTGGCTATAAGTTTGGAATATAGGGGGTCTATGTCTATAGTCCACATAGATCGTGGAAATAGGGGAAGCATATGGGGACCTGTAGTCATGGTCAACATTTATTATAGCCATATGTGGTTTTAAACTTACATATAGCCATGGCCCACATGGACAGTGTCCATAGGACGGCCTATGGCCACAGTCATACCGACTTTGGAAATAAAACCATGGATATAGTGTGATTTTCTACTAGTGATTCCAATTTGAATGACTAAGGTCTTGAAATATATTTTCTTTTAAATGGATAACATACTTAGTATTTTCAGGGGTTTTCTTAGTTACACCATTTTCATATGCATATTATACATATCGTATATAACTATTGAAACACGTGAATTTTTTATATCACATGTAATACTTATATGTATGAATTATTCTATTGATTTAGTTTTAAATATTTTCATTTTATCCAAATTAATATCCTCTAAACATATTAATGTATAACACTCTATATAACTCATACTTTATATTACTTACCTAATAATAAAATCTAATTGAATTTACACATATCCAAATGCATACCATGCATAAAGTACATGAAACCCTTTCAGGTAAAAGCATTGAATTATAAAATACTAGAATCCTTAAAAGAGAAATCATAGTGTGGTTGGTAGTCAACCCTCTATCTTCTTAGAAAAATCATAATCTCTTATACTAGTGTGAAGAATAGCCCAAAGTCTCATGACCCATGGATAAATACTTAAGAGATATATTATTTCAAATATTTCATGAGCCTCTCCCCCTAAAGGTACCCCTCCTAGAATGGAAATGAAATAAGAGGTATCATGATGCTCCAATCTTTCCTCCAATAGTCCACGGGTTAGCGACTAGCACTGAGAGTATAGCATACACACAAGTAGAGGGATTTACTCTCTAAGAACATTGATAATAAGAGATAATATGAAACATCTAAACAAAAATTTCTCAAAATAAATAAAAGATCCCAATAGATTCATGCAATTCCATAAAAACTAAAACAACTGCAAAAGGAATCTACATGTACCAAAAGAAATCCTCCGCATTGACATCAAATCCCAAACAGCTTTGGAATAAATCCACGAGCTAGTAATGTACATCTTTATCACCAACTAGATCTTGTAGTTTGGTAAAATGGTTTATATATATGTATGATGAGAATAACTGGTATAATTAGTAAGAAAATCCTTGGATCCTCTCATGTAAAACTAAAGAAATAATTCTAAGTCTTTGTAAATAAACAATGAAACTAACTCATCATAGAATTTTGCATGCTAAGGTATCATCCTCATCATGGATATCTGACCAAGTATCTTTTAAAAGTAATAATATAATATCTAGAATAATATAAAAGTGAAGGTACCCTGCTACCAATTCCCCAATGGTTTTTCACTCTTCCCTAATGTCACACGTCCTAAGCCATCTCTCTTCAATAATCCACATGTTTCAAATGAAACTTTATAACAACTCACACCTTATGTATCATATAAAATCATCATTAACATCTATATATCTAGATAGTAACTAAGTAATTTATCAGAAGAAACCACATCATGTACACCATGTACTACACATCAAGTCACTACAACTTGTACACAATATGCCTATAATAATCCATAGGATACTATATCCATAGATAGATGTGTTGTGACACCCTGAAAATCTAAAGTAAGAACCTTGTATTCGATGGCGTGTATAAAATGTGACACCAATTGAATAAGGGGATATGATATTCGAATAATTATTAAGATATTTACTAATTAAAATAGATTCTATATATTTTAATGCACACAACACCATGTGTGAAAAGGGAATATATTAACCTGATACATTATAATATATTTACTATCTTAAATAAATATAATATATTACATAGATTATAATGCACATAAAATAGTGTTAGCTTGAGTTAAATTCAAGGCTGACCTTCATTGATAGATTTTGTTACATTCAAGAGTGACCTTCTCTAATGTCTTGTGTAAGACGCAGGACTGAGTTTTATAGAATAATAATATATTATTAAAATATTATTATTTAATATGATATGATATAACCTAGATATTATGTTAGTGGTTATGAATATTATTAACTAACTTATGAAAATTAATGTTTTATATAAAATCAATACATTGGTTACCAATTAATTAGAAACGAAAATAATAACTAATTGGATATAAAAAGAAATATTATTATATTTATGATTCCAAAGGAGTTTTGTCTTAATAAAAATAATTAATTAAAATTAGTTAATAATTTCAAGAAAACATATATGTTATATATTCAGTAAAATATTTTTTATATTAATCCATTAGGTTTTATAAACATAATATAATAACAAAATCTATTTTACACATAAAACCTATATTTTTATAAAGGTAATTTTACCGCCTTTTAATGGAGAACCCATTTAAAATTTAAAATTTTAAACTTTAATTGATTTAATATGTGAAAATAAAATTAATATTTTAAATAAAAACATAATAATTATGTTTGGGTGAATTTTTGATATTTTTTGGAAACATGTCATTTTTTAATGAATAATTAAAAATACTGAATTTTAGTTTATAACTTATTTTTCATCTAATTTATTTATAAGTTTAAATTATAATTATAATTTTTAATTAATTTTAATTAGATCATATTTTTATCAACTAATAAAATTTATTTCATTTAAATCAATTTCACTTGGAATTTGATTAGAAAAATGTACCAAACTTTCAGATGTTCTTACTTTGAAAATGTGCATTGTCGTCCCGCATGTGGGTGAATTTTAAATTAATTTCTACCACTTTTATGAATTTAATTTAGAAAAATGGATTATATATTTTGAATAATCGTAATTTATAATTTTTAATAATACCAAATTTGTTTTTTTAACAAAAATATTAGTGAAAGTAATTAAAATTAATTACAATTATTAAGGAAAAATTAACTTAATAAAGGACTACAACTTTAAATTAAGAGCAAAAATAACCTATAAACATTTCCAAAAACCATTTTATGGACATAATTAGGACATTAACCTTCCATTATTTATTTTTTTTAGTTTTTTAGACTTTTTTTAGGAAACAATGTGTTTACACCTAACTTCTTTTCAAAAATACCAAGTGAGTCATTTTACTCTCTTATAAAAGGCCACCACCTCTCTCCATTCCCCACACCTCAAAAAACACTTATATTAGGACAAGATATACCCATATATCTTCCCAACAATCATTACATCTACCTTGAATTTTCCCTTTGTTCATAAAGTCTTCTAAGGAATTGTTTTGGTACAAACGAAAAGTAGTTACCCAATTAAGAGGTAACATCTTCTCTCAAGCCTTTTAATTTTATCTCCATTCTATGACCCATCATCTCTTCTTATTATTTTATTGTATGGAAAAATAGTATAATAAATATAATATGACTTTTTTATTCTAATGTTTCTATATAAATGTACACACACTTTCATCTAATGGGTAACAAATATATTATTTCTGTGTACGGTAAACTACTGACTCACAAAACAATAATTGTCCATTTTTTCTTAAACAAATTTCATGTTTTCCCATTTTGATGTAAAATATGTTTATATTTGATTTATATGATATTTATTATGTATTTATACTTATTTAATCCTTTTACAACACATAACATTAATACATTCCATTTTTCATTAATATAATAACATTGTTTGAGGAAGTGTGGACTACTACCCCATCAAAGCAATGTGATTCATTCATAGGATCAATGTAAGGTATAAAGGGTGATTATAATTAAACATAAGTTAAATATAAAACTTATATATTATATTCATGACATAATTAATTTTATGAAAATATAATAATATATATATATATACCATTTTAATTATTACCATTTCACACACACTTAAAAAATGTGATAACGTTTTTCATGGACTTGTGGACTATCTCCTCCTTGACATGATGTTATTCCTTTTACATAATGAGAATTATATATATATAATTATTTATTTTATTTATTATATAATGATCATTATGTAAATATATAGTGTTACTTACCATCTTTCCATAACAATCATTGAAAATTGAGAATGTTACTCATGCGTACGTATGGTCTATTGTCTTCATGATTGTAATGTTAGTTCATTTTTCATAACCATAATTAATTATTAATTTTAAAAGTATAATTAATGTATAAATATAATAATTATTTCATGATTATTATTATTTATATGTTATATAATGACCCATTTGAACATAGTTGACCAACCAAAGTCGTTTTTGACACATAAACTAAATTTGGTCAAAACACCTGATGTAAACACAATTGTTTAAGTAGTTGTATAAAAAATAGTAAAAAATTGGAATAAAAGTAATGATAAAAATGAAAAGGGTTATCAGGAAATTATAAAATTAATATAATTTTATTATATAGGAAGATAAATTACTTTCACCCGAAAGGAAACTCCAGGTAAGGGATTTCGTGTCAATTTACATTCCATTGAGATTTATTTGTTGTTATGCACATAGTTTCTTTTATATGGTTTATACACTGCCATATAAAATGTTATATCATGAAACTCTTTATTCTAATTAAATTGTAAGTTTCAATTAATATTATTCCTTCATAGAGATTATAACTCAAATGATTCAAATTGGTATTAGACAGTTTGGCACGTGTAATGATTATTATCCAAAAGAAATTTTTTAATGATTCTCTTTGTAATCTCACTTATTCTTGTGATTGTTAACTCTCTCTTGAAAAAATCACTCTATTATTATGATATAATTTCTTATATATGGGGAAAATACTACAAATTTGTCATATAATATCATGATTCATTCATTCTTCATGATACATTGAGTTTCAATTTAAATTATTTCATCTAAGGAGATTTAATTAAAAGTTACTAAGTGGGAAGAGATTTCAAAACCCAATTTATTTTCATTGTGTTATATTACTTCCTTATTGTAATTAATATTCTATGATTATGTGTATAATTACTTTGACTATCTATTTATGTATTTCCTATTCTATATGTGGATTTATATTTGATACACACAATCTACTCATTGACTGTTTCTCACTACAACATTATAATATTTTCAAGGATTTAATTTACAATATCATTTTGTTCAGGATTGTTTACAGTTAAATTTCCATCAGAGGAAATTATTTGATCATGGTCTAATATACCCTTTAATTTTCTTCTCCTCTAGTAATTCATGACCTTTATTAAGTGATAGTACCATTTTCCACTCTTTGGTACTCAAAATGTTTTATAAAATGTTTTTTTCGAAAAGTAAACTTTATTTATATATTTAGTTGGAGTACCGGTTTTCTTATAAAAACCATGATTTATTAAAAAAAATTAAAATGATTTAGTAAAGACATTTTTACCCCATTTTTCTGTTACCAATTTTTTCAAAGAAATATTCTTATCACTTTCCAAACAAGGCATTTTTCTATCCTTTAACTATGAAAAGGAATATTATTTTTACTGCATATGGATTGTACATATTTACCTATCATAATTTCTTTGAATATTAATTTTTATGTTTAAAAGGATTATTTTTGAAGAAAATATTTCCAGAAGTTATTTTCAAAGAAAATGGTTTTAAAAAGGGGTTTTCAAAGTAAAAGGATATTTTCCTAGAAAATGTTTTTAAAAGATCATTTTATAGTATTTATATTCATCAACAACAATAAAATTTATTTTTTACTTCACTTTTGATATATTGTATTGGTACCATACCATTTATTCCTCTGAATGGTTTTTGATTTATTTGGACTAGGATATTATTAACATTCACTTCCTTGATTTATTTGTTATTTCCCTTGAAATATTCAATATCCTATAATCATTAAACATTGAATTTCCCATAAATTATATATTTCATTTATCATGCATATTACTAATTCCTAAATCATATACCTCTTTACATACAGTGTCTAATTTGACAGTTGTTTGATTAATGGAGAAATATTTATAAATCAGTATTATTTATTCAATATGAATATTTGATAAGGCATATTGTTTATTAATTAAATAGATTACCTGGTATGAATAATTATTTGGACATGAAATGATGAGTGGATCCAGGACTTTATATAGCCCCTTGATGAATCAATAGGTTCTCATGAGACAAATAATTTGTGCAAATTAAATGGGTTTATATTCGTTGTTTTAAACTATCCGTAGGATGGATGTAACGCCCCGACCCCAGTTACCTAGATTCGGTAAATTATTTTAATACATTGGCATGATTACAAGGAATCAAGTCCCGAAGGACCGATCGGTTTAGCAGTCTTGTAAAATAGATTACATACATGAATGTTACATTACACTTTATAACAAACAAAAAAACATAAATAATCCTCTATGAACACCATTAATCCCTTGGCTTAACCCTGCATATCAATAATAATACACTTCTTGGAATCCTGGGAAAATAAAACATAGAAAGGGGTGAGCTCAAACGCTCAGTAAGGGTAAGAAATACAATGGAAAATTTCAAAAATAAGCATAAACATTTAAGGCACTATGTAAAACTAAAACAAAAGCCTTTTAAACTTATACTTCAGCATAATATGGCATAAATAAAATGAAATAATGCCATTTACTTATTCATATGGATATTCTACTAATCTAATAATCACATTCAATATCAATAAACACTTTTATAATGATGGAATACATAATGCCGAACTTTATTTTTTGTGTCAAGGCCTCGTGCCAAGAACTAAGGGCTAACTGTAACCGGAACCCAACCCGGAGAGCTTGTGTAACCGGACTCCAACCCGGAGTGCCACTAATAACCGGACACAAACCCGAAGTGACTCTAATAACCGGACACCAACCCAGAGTGCCTCTAATAACCAAACACCAATCCGGAGGGTCTGTTGTAACCGGACCCCAACCCGAAGGGCTTACTTTTACCAGTCCCCAACCCAGAACTTACTAGTCCAACACATTCATCTTAAGAAGAGGATGAAATATAACATAAAAATTTGTATTAAATCTAGCATACAAAATGCCAATACATTAAACAAAAGCCATTAATGGCATAAAAATGACTCATCCATAGTCAAACATATCACAAAAGATTAAATACAATATGGAAGATTTGTATCATAATAAATCAACTTCAAAAAAGTGTAAAATTTATCAAAGGATATTGACATAGATGAAATCAAAACTATTTGAGAGAAATATCTCTTTTTTTGAAATCATTTAAAAGTCACATAATTATAAAATAAAACATTTACTTTGAAAATATTCTTATAAGATTATAATGGAAGCTTCAAAGATTTTATAATGGTGGAAAATAGCCGCACCTGCCATATAGTTTAAAAAAGACATTCTTACCTTAATTCTGTCAAAAAGTTTAAAAAGGACCTTGTTTGGAAAACAACGGAAAGATTACTTTATAAAATTCTTATAAAAAATCAAACAAGGGTATAAATAACTTTAACCCGTAGTTTGTAAAATAGTAATAATGATTTGAAATACATTTTTAAGAAACATGGATGTGGATGATAAATAGGTCCCAATAGATATTTGCGTATAAACAACCTTGGATAATGAAGAGATTGTGAAATAAACCCTTACCAATTTGGTAACTTACGAAATATACACCCCATGAAAGAGGTATCATACAATGAATATCTAGATACACATAAATTAAAGGGTATTACACAAAGAATACAATTATGGGCAGTACATACACCACACAAAAGGTAATAGTGGCAATATGGTACGAATCTCACGGGAATAAGGAGTGAGATGAAAACCCCTTACCTTGCACTTTTCTTTAGTCGAGGGTACGTTTAGCCTATTCTATGAAGACTATAGTATGTTATTAAATTATACCAGAACCATATTAATATTTATGATATCAAACATTATTCATTTATGACTTTATACTACCCATTGAATAATAATTTCCATGTTATATTAATATTTTGTGAAATAATCGCTTTTTTATTGTTCGTGTTTTAACTTGTGACTCTTGATTATATCACTTAGATCATGATTTAAATAATTCCAGAAAATAAATAATGATTTATTTATCATATATATTTAGAATATAAAAATTTATAATAGACGTATATATGAAATGGAAAGCGCCGTTTATGGAGATGGTAGTCCGTACGTACGCATAAACGTTGTTTCCGTTTTCATATAGTATTGAAAGGAAGTAAGTAAATTAGATATATGTAAGTACATAAATACTTATATATATAAATATATATATCTACAGTAGCATTATTATGTCATATATTACATACTTATTAGTAATATATATTTTTATAATCGTCGATGAATGGTGAACTTGAAAATGAATCTCATCGCGTCGTAGAGACGGTAATCTGTACGTACGCACGAGTGAAAATATCATTCTTTTGATATTAATATTATATATATTTGGATGGTATATAATATATACATAATACTTATCATGTTATATTTATTATTTATATCAAATACACATCATTATTATACCCAACCAAATAATAATGTATTGAATAACAATTACACCACGACTTGGAGACGGTAAGTCGTACGTACGCACGTATGGTGACATGTCATTAAAAGTAAGGATATAATAATGAATATGGATGTACCATATTTATAATAACATCACAGTATATATAAGATACTGGAGTTATTGTTTTAGAATGGAAATAACATAGAAATAAGAAGTGGAAGAAGAAAAGAACTTGAAAGAGGGTGGTGAAAACATTACCTCTTCTTCAGGTTCTTCCTATTGATTTGATCAAAATGGATCCTTAGGTTGGCTTTCCGATCAAAATAATACCTCTAGGTTAAGGTTAGGGATGTTGAGAGAATATTTGGGCAGGGGTTGTCCGAACCAAAAGGATTTGAAGGTGTGACGAATTGGTTAGAAGTGGTGTCCTTTTATAAGAGGGAGGAGGGACTCTTTAGGAAAAACTTAAAGTATTAATTTATAATAAATTCTTATTCGGTTTCTAATGGAACAAAAGTATATTATTAAATGTATAATGTGTTTATGGGTCGAAATCCTTTCAACCAATATATTTTAGACAGTTTTGGGTCATTATATTAACCTTATCTTTTAGTTTTAACTCTTAGTTAATTAGATTGACATTTACCATGTCACTTTGTATTTTTATATTATATAGTTAATAAACTTAATATATACATCCAAGAGACCCCCAAGTTTCACATTAATGATACACCTACCATGATATAAGTCCTTTGGATGAACCTTAGATTTTTAGGAATATAATATCAATTAATAATATAATATTTTTTTTAAAAACTCATTTATGTCAATTTTGACACTATTCAATAATTGATTTTTGTTAAAGTCTTAAAAACATTATTAATTCGAAAAAAAATAATTTAAGCAATAATATCATGTCATATTAACCAATAAAATTCATTTATGTCATTAAAACATTCAAATTATATTTATTTTAACATTTATAATACCAATTATTTGATTCTTTCATTAATAAGAAAAATACTCCATCATTATTGTGTCATAAATAAATTTAATTATTAAATTTCTAAAAATTATAAATAAAATACCATTATGTAGGAAATATTTTATATTTATAATGAATATTTATAGTCAAAAATTAAACATATATAACCCTATGTAAAAAAAATTCTAAAAGATATATGCTTATGTCATTTCTATATTTATTTTGACTTAATTAATATAAAGTGTCATTATCACTTACAAGTGGCTCCATGGGGTCCCAAAATCGACCCAAAGATTCCCATGGTCGGACATGTATCAACCCATAAGATTAGGACACGTTTTATGGTAATTTATTATTATCATAATATTATTTTTTTACCCTTATTTACCAGATTAACCCTGTAACCATGGTAAATAAAATATTTTCCGAAGTAATTATTCAAAATGTCTAAAAATAAAAGTTATCTATTTACACAATTTGGACATCCTGATTCCAAATATAGAATAAATTTTTCCCAATTCAAAACACAGAAGTTGAAGAAATTAATTTAAATTTAATTCATGTTGTTAAAACAAAAAACGTGTTTTTAAGAGATAATAACTATCAAAAGATTGACACTTGTTTATGTCTGGTTTAATTGTAAAATTATGTCCAATGAACAAAATTGTATTAAATGGTAAAAATATATTCTAAATATACTTTAAAATCACTCAAATTAATAATTTATCACTGTTAATTATTTCAATTAAAAAAGTTGTTTTTAATTAAAATTTAGTAATTTTCACTATTCATCAAAATATAAAAGTTATCCAAAAAGTACCAAAATTTCACCCTAGGATAATTTTAATATTCCGAATAAAAAAATGAAGTCCATTTTGAAAGATAAAATGTATAAAATTTTAAAAAGTGGGTATTACTATTCATTACGGCTAGTTTGATTGGTTGTGGTGTGTGTTAGAACTCGAAGTTGCGTACAACACACGGTACTGTATTATTCAAAGAGAAGTGTATCATGGAAGCTTGGGGTGTTACATTCTACCCTACTTCAAAAAATTGAATCCTCACAATTTATGCTCGGTATTGGAAACTTGGGGTTGACATTTCAAAATATCTTAGTTGAAATCCCACATCGAAAAATGGATTAATGAGGCCTCTATTTAAAATAAAGAGTGATAAGTATGAAGGTTACCGAAAATAACACATACTAGGGTTCCATGTAGGAAAATATGGATATGGAAGAGAAATATAAAAATCAATATCTGATGGAGAGTGGTAGAGAACATGGCTATGAAAAGGCCAATAATCCCAAAGCCATAAATTTGTGATGATCTAAGGTACCATCTAGGAAAACATTTTTGTTCTAAGTTCCTTTTCTTAATGTGGGGGAATTTATTTATGATATTGGATAAGATCATAAGGAGATATACTTACTTTATAATAATAGTTTTATCCATTAATAAATTTCTACCACAAACTCATCTTTCACTACAAAACATAACACAACTCAAAAATACTCTATTTATCTTAATCGTATAGGGTTACAAATATAATGAATGTATAATTCACATATCAGATCCATTAAAAAACTACATTATACAATCTAGAGACTTCACGTAGTCCATTGGTAGGCGATAAATCCCAATCACACTATGGTTGTGGGTTCGATTCCCACAGGTTTGACCGACGCGGCGGGTTGTCACACGGTCGGCGTGTTGTCCTTTTATAAAAATCCAAAAATAACCTTTCAAACTTAATCCATTCCAACCTTTAGACTTATCCAAAATACTTATGTAAACTCTCATTACAAAATTTATATGAAAGTTAAACATAATTTAGATCCTTTTTACCCCATAATATCATGTGAATACCTTCATCATGTATTCTTTTAAAACACTGAAACATCCGGAATTACCATAAAACCTCATTGATTACATTCATGCTCCCTTATCCCATATAGAATACTGGATATACTTCATCCATCCAAAAATGTTGTAAACTCCAACAACGATGGAATATAAAAATCTTTAATTAGTTTCAAGGAAGTCAAGAATATCCAATATAATTTACCCAAATCAACCATATATTATTCCAAAATTAGTACCTCAATATTAGGACCATATTAAGGTTTATCTTTCCTTTAACCATGTAATTTCCAAAAACATTTAACTCACTATAGATTCACTTTTCTTAGTACCATAAAATCTCAAATCCTCAATGAAATAGTACTACAGTACAATCCTTATTTATTTCCATCACATCATTGATACAACACTTCAATAAAATAATTCCAAAATAACAACATAAGAACACTAGTCACTCATCTTCATCTGTGGTAGTATCATAACTTGATTATTATCCAATAGCATCATTTGCAGCATAGTCTGATGACTGGTACATTGGTTCACGTAGTGTCCAAACTCCTTGCAGATGAAGCATTGTACATTTGAAACCATTTTCTTACCCTTGTAGTCATTTACTTGGTGTCCTTTTTCTCCACACTTATAACATACTCCCATTACCTTCAAGAATTTCTCAAAGTTATTCTTTCCACAGTTATCACATATGGAAAAATCTTTCTTTACCTTATTCCCATTATCTGTTCTTCTCTCTACCATCCTTTCCTTCTCTGGCTTCCCTTCAATGCCATAGGACTCCGAGAATTCTTTACTTATATTATCAACACATGATACTATTTCTTAATATAATGATAATACATGGGAGACTATTTCCCTTCTAATTGTTGTCTTAAGACCATGAACGATATGATCTTTCCAACTCTTTGGATCATGCGTATTGCTGGAGTTCCAATTCCTTATACTAGGCTCCATTTCTAAACAATGGCATACACTAGATTAGTTTATGAATAGCAATACCTAATCCCGAACTTGTAAAACACTTAAAATAAATTAAACAGTTTATGGATATAATCCATAATCATAAAAATGTTTTCTTTGAGTAAGTATATACTCATAATCCCTTCATAATGGTTTGTAATGAAAATGAGAATTATCCTAAGCATATCCCCCGGGAGTGTCGTAACCAAGAGTGCAGCAAGGCCTGTTGTCATGCACCAGTTCCCGTTTGAGTCTAGCTCAAACCGGTGTTTTCGGGTTTTACCCCTAGGTACATCTATGCTAGAGCCGCCTCTACCTTCTCGTATCCAGACAGGGATGTATTTCATGGAAAACTCACAAAATCACTACAATATCAAAACTCTAGGAAGTTCTTCTATACTAATCCTCAAAGTATATATTAGGGTAATGTTCTCTAATCAGAGTTTATCTCAATCATGTTTCCAAGGTTATTGCTAAAATTCCTTTGATACTAACTGTAATGCCCTGACCCCAGTTACCCAGAGTCGGTGCATTATTTTAATACATTGGCATGATTACAAGGAATCAAGTCCCAAAGGACCGATCAGTTTAGCATTCATAGAAAACATATTACATACATGAATGTTACATTAAACTTTATAAAAAATAAAACAACATAAATAATCCTCTATGAACACCATTATTCCCTTGGCTTAACCCTGCATATCAATCACAATACACTTCTTGGAATCCTGGGAAAATAAAACATAGAAAGGGGTGAGCTCAAACGGTCAGTAAGGGTAATCAATATAGCCGAAACTTTAAAAAATAATCATAAACATTTAAGGCACTGTGTAAAACTAAAAAAAATCCTTTTAAACTTGAACTTCAGCATAATATGGTAGAAATAAAATGAAATCATGTCATTTACTTATTCATATGGATATTCTACTAATATAATAATCACATGCAATATCAATAACCACTTTCATAATGATGGAATGCATAATTCCGAACATTAATTTCTGTGTCATGGCCCCGTGCCAAGACCTAAGGGCTAACTGTAACCGGAACCCAACCCAGAGAGCCTCTGTAACCGGACTCCAACTCGGAGTGCCACTAATAACCGGGCACTAACCTGGAGTGCCTCTAATAACCGGACGCCAACCCGGAGTGCCTCTAATAATAGAACACCAACCTGGAGGGTCTGTTGTAACTGGAACCCAACCCAGAGGTCTTACTTTTACCAGTCCCCTACCTGGAACTTACTAGTCCAACACATTCATCTTAAGAAGAGGATGAAATATAACATAAACATTCGTATTAAAACTAGCATAAGAAATGTGAAAACATTAATCACAAGCCATTAATGGCATAAACATGACTCATCCATAGTCAAACATATCACAAAACCTTAAATACAATATGGAATATTTGTATCATAATAAATAAACTTCAAGCAAGTGTAAAATTTATCAACGGATGTTGACATATATGAAATCAAAACTATTTGAGAGAAATATCTCTTTTTTTGAAATCATTTAAAAGTCACATAATTATAAAAGAAAACATTTAAATTGAAAATATTCTTATAATCTTGTAAATAAAAGCTTCAAAGATTTTATAACGGTGGATTATAGCCGCACCCATTGTATGACTTAAAAAAATACATTCTTACCTTAATTCTGTCGAAAAGGTTAAAAAGGACCTTGTTTGGAAAATGACGGAAAGATTAATTTATAAACTTCTTTTAAAAAGTAAAACAAGGGTATAAATGACATTAACCCATAGTCTGTAAAATAGTAAGAATGATTTGAAATACATTTTTAAGAAATATGGATGTGGATGATAAAGAGGTCCTGGTAGATAATTGCGTATAAACAACCTCGGATAATGAAGAGATTCTGAAATAAACCCTTACCAATTTGGTAACTTACGAAACATACACCCCATGAAAGAGGTATCATACAATGAATATGTAGATAAAAATAAATTAAATTGTATTACACAAAGAATACAATTATAGGCAGTACATACACCACACAAAAGGTAATAGTGGCAATATGGTACGAATCTCATGGGAATATGGAGTGAGATGAAAACCTGTTACCTTGCACTTTCCTTTAGTTGAGGGTATGTTTAGCCTCATGTATGAAGACTATAGTATGTTATTAAATTATACCATAACCATATTAATATTTATGATATCATACATTATTCATTTATTACTTTATACTACCCATTTAATAATAATTTCCATGTTATATTAATATTTCTGGTAATAATCGCTTTCTTTATCATACGTGTTTTAACTTGTGAATCTTGATTGTATTACTTAGATCATGATTTAAATACTTCCAGAAAATAAAACATGATTTATTTATCATATATATTTAGAATATAAAAATTTATAATAGACGTATATATGAAATGGAAAACACCGTTTATGGAGACGATAGCTCGTACGTACGCATAAACGCTATTTCTGTTTTCATATAGTATTGAAAGGAAGTAAGTGAATAAGATATATGTAAGTACATAAATACTTATATATATACATATATATATCTCCAATATCATTATTATGTCATATATTACATACTTATTAGTAATATATATTTTTATAATCGTTGATGAATGGTGAACTTGTAAATAAATCTCATCGCGTTGTGGAGACGGTAATCTATACGTACGCACGAGCGAAAATATCATTCTTTTGATATTAATATAATATATAATTAGATGGTATAAAATATATACAGAATCCTTATCATGTTATATTTATTATTTACATCAAATGCACATCATTATTATAGCCATCCAAATAATAATGTATTGAATAAAAATTACACCACGACGTGGAGACGGTAAGCCGTACGTATGCACGTATGGTGACATGTCATTCAAAGGATGGATAGAATACTGAATATGGCTATAAAAAATTTATAATAACATCATAGTATATATAAGATACTGTGTTTATTGTTTTAGAATGGAAATAACAAAGAAATAAGAAGTTGAAGAAGAAAGGAACTTGAAAGAGGGTGGTGAAAACATTACCTCTTCTTCGGGTTCTTCCTTTTGATTTGATAAAAAAGGATCCCTGGGTTGGATTTATGATCAAACTAAGGCCTCTAGGTAGAATTGATGGAAGTTGAGAAAATATTTGGGTAGGTTTTGGCCGAACCAAATGGCCTTGAAGGTGTAAATAATTGGTTAGAAGTGGTGTCCTTTTATAAGGGGAGGAGGGGCTATTTAAGAAAAACTTAAAGTATTAATTTATAATAAATTCATATTCGGTTTCTAATAGCTCCAAAGTGGATTATTAAAAGTATAATGTGGGTATGGGTCTAAATCCTTTCAACCAATAGATTTTAGATAGTTTTGGGTCATTATATTAGCCTTATCTTTTAGTTTTAACTCTTAGTTAATTAGATTGACATATACCTTGTCACTTTGTTTTTTTATATTATATAGTTAATAAACTTACTATATACATCCAAGAGACCCACAAGTGGTACATTAATGATACACCTATCATTATATAAGTCCTTTGGCTGAAAATTATATATTTAGGAATATAATATCAATTAATAATATAATATTTGTTTTAAAAACTAATTTATGTTAATTTTGACACTATTCAATAATTGATTTTTGTTAAAGTCTTAACAACTTTATTAATTCCAAAAAAAATCATTTAAGAAATAATATCATGTCCTATTAACCAATAAAATTCATTAATGTCATCAAATTTTCAAATTATATTTATTTTAACATTTATAATACCAATTATTTGATTCTTTCATTAGTAAAGAAAATACTGCATCATTATTGTGTCATAAATAAATTTAATTATTAAACGTTTAAAAATTATAAATAAAATACCATTATTCAGGAAATATTTTTAGATTTCTAATTAATATTTATAGTCGAATATCCAACATATATAACCCTATGTAAAAATTTTGTTTCTAAAAGATATATGCTTATGTCATTTTTGCATTTATTTTAACTTAATTAATATAAAGTGTCATTATCACTTACAAGTGGCTCCATGGGGTCCCAAAATCGACCCAAATATGACCATGGTCGGACATGTATCGACCAATAAGGTTAGAAAACGTTTTAGTGTAATTTATTGTTATTATAATATAATTTTTTTACCCTTATATACCAGATTTACCCTTTAACCGTGATAAATAAAATATTTACGGAAGTAATTATTCAAAATGTCTAAAAATAAAACTTTCCTATTTACACAATTTTGAAATCATGATTCCAAATATGGTATCCATTTTCCAAATTCAAAATAGAGAAGTGGCAGAAATTAATTTAAAATTAGTTCTCGTTGTTAAAACAAAAAGCGTGTTTTTAAGAGATAATAACTATCAAAAGATTGACACTTGTTTATGTCCTGTTTAATTGTGAAATTATGTCCAATGACCAAAATTGTATTAAATGGTAAAAATATATTCTAAATATACTTTAAAACCACTCAAATTTATAATTTACCACTGTTAATTATTTTGATTAAAAAAGTTTTTTAAAATTAAAATTTAGTAATTTTCACTATTCATCAAAATATAAAAGTTATCCAAAAAGTACCAAAATTTCACCCTAGGATAATTTAGATATTCCAAATCCAAAAATGAAGTCCATTTTAAAAGATAAAATGTATAAAATTTCAAAAGGTGGGTATTACTATTCATTACGACTAGTTTGATTGGTTGTGGTGTGTGTTAGAACTCGAAGTTGCGTACAACACACGATACTGTATTATTGAAAGAGAATAATACCATGGAAGCTTGGGGTGTTACAATAAATCTTGGTAGTAGAGGTTTTCATGTGCCTAAGACATGATTTCCAATAATTAAATATTTCCATCATTTTGATTCATTATTTATTATCCATGACATTTTCACATGATAAAATCTATAGAAGCATTTCATTCTATGTTTATTGAATAAATGGAATGTGTTTTATAATTATTACCTTTCCATATTGATTTCTACTTACCTAGTTATTTTAATGGAATGTGTTTCTAGTAATTACCTTGCCATATTTTTTATGCACTGCCATTCGGTTTATTGATTGAATGGTAAGTGTTTTTAGTTATTTACCCTATCATGATTATTATTATCATTGATTCATTATTGTTTCCACTATATTTTTTCATTATTTATCACTTGATATCACCCTTAGTATGTTTCTTTCCCCATGAATCTAATAAGATAACTATGAAATATATGCAGGGATTTACTTAATGGATTAGAGTTATCCTCAATGTTATTATTTTTGAAAGAGAAAAAAAATTGTGTCGTAATTAGTATATTATTTTTTAATAAAAGACTCATGTATGTATCTGGTTACTGAGACTACTAAACTCTCATTCCTTTGATAATTTATTCCTTGTAATCATGCCAATGTAATAGTAGTAGACACCGACTCTAGGATTTCTAGGGTTAGGTCAATACAATTGGTATCAAAGAATTTTATTAACAACCTTTATAACTAGATTTAGTAAAAAAAATATATTAGAGAACATAACCTTAATGTATAATTTTATTAAAAGTATAGAATAACATCCTATAATTTAGTTAAGGTAGAGATTGTGTGAGTATTCCTAGCAATAAATCCATGTCTGGATAATACAAGTGAATGTGGTTCTGACACAAATGAACCTAGGAGTAACAACTTTTGAAAAGGTGTTTTGAGTCTGACTCTGGGTAACCTAGTAGATGACAACGGGTCTTACTATGCACCCGCTTTAACACTTCTGGTAGATATGCTTAGGATAATTCACATTTTCTTTACAAACTAATATGAAGGATTTTAATAGATAGTGAAAATGAATATCATAGGTTAAACCCAAGGTGTTTTAGATTGAAGATAAGGTTTCATTATTTAGAAATCCTAGAAATGATATTGTGGATAAACCCTAGACCAAGGACCTATGTGGAAATAAATGGATGAAGTATTTATGGATTGAGGTTGTATTGGAAACCTTAGTTAAAAGTCTATTTAGTGATTAACCTTATTTAAAGGATGTCTGTCACATTTATTTTTTGAATTATATTCATATGGTTTTAGAAAAGGAAAACATGTAAGTCATGTGAACACCAATCAAATTCTACAAGATTGTAGGTCTTGAACCCATAACTGAAGGATGATAAAGTTTCACTCAAACCATTAACTAACCTACGTAATGTATTGGTTAATTTTTATTTTTTTAGTTAAAAAAATTCATGAAAAATATTAATTATGAACTAGTATTATAACTTTTAAGGATTATAGATTAATCCATTTACCATATTGGTTTTTATGATATTTAAAGACAAATAGTTTTACTTTTCACTCTATTATAGGCCTTACAATCCTTTAAAAGTTTATTTTAGTGATTCAAGCATAAAAAAATCAGTAATGGTAATTAATTTCTATGAGTAAAAGGATTAATTAGAATTTTATCAAAGAACAACCAAAAGTTATTATTTTTCATATGAAATTGAAACCTATCAAGTAACAATATTTCCTTATATTCTTTGTTAGTAAAAGAATTACCCATAATTGGGAAAATGACCTAGAAATAAAATTGTGTCCTAATAACTTAAATTATATTGAACTTATGGTCTTGTAGATCATAAAATATTTATGGCTTTGAGTCCCTCAGATTTCTATTGATCATTAACTTGTTTTTGATTGATGACCTCATTCACTCCCTATAAATATTTATGCTTTTTCTCTAAGTACAAATCAATACTTTCCACTGATGTTCTCCAAATCAGAGACCTAGTTACATGGTAGTCCATGTGACCTTTGTAGTTTACATACTCTATTTTATAGAGTATGACTTATGAAACCTTCTCATGATGTGGGATTTCAAGCATAACAAGTATCAAAAAATTGATCACCATGATCGAGTTTAAATTATGGGGACACTTTTTAAATACGGTGGCAAGAATGTGACGCCCTAAAAATCTAAAGTAAGAACCTTGTATTCAAAAACATGTACAACATGTGACACCATATGTGTAAGGGAATATAATGTTCAGATAATTTATAATATATTTAATATTTAAAATAGATTTTATATATTTCAATTCATGCAACACCATGTGTAAATAAGGAATATATTAACCTGATACTTTATAATATATTTACTATCTTAAATAAATATAATATATTCTATAGATTGTAATACTCCCAACACCAAGTTATATTGACATACACATAAGAGTGACCTTCCTCTATATCTTGCAGTAAGAGCGACCTTCTCTGATGGCTTTCACTACATGCAAGATCAAGTTTTACCAAACAATAATATATTATTAAAATATTATTATTTAATATAATATGATATAAACTTGCCGTTATGTTAGAGGTTTTGAATAGTATTAAATAACTTATGAGAATTTATGGTTTATATAAAATTAATACATTGGTTCCAATTAATGAGAAAAAAAATAAGAACCAATTGGAAATAAAAAGAAATATTATTATATTTATGCATCCAAATGAGTTTTGTATTAATAAAAATAATTAATTACAACTAGTAAATTATTTTAATTAAATATATGTGTTATATATTAAATAAAATATTTTTTATATTCATCCATTATATTTGATATACATAAGAGAAGAACAAACTCTATTTTATATATAAAAAACTATATTTTTATAAAGGCAAATTTTCCGCCTTTTAATAGAGAACACATTTCAAATATGAATTTTTACACTTTAATTGATTTTATATTTAAAAATAAAATTCATATTTTAAATAAAAACATAATAATTAGTTTACGGTGAATTTGTGACATTTTTTGGAAACATTTCATTTTTTAATGAATAGTTAAAAATACTGAATTTTAGTTCAAAAATAGTTTTTCATATAATTTATTTATAAGATTAAATTATAGTTTTAATTGGTTTTAAAGTTTAATTAGATCATATTTTTATCAATTAATATAATTTATTTTATTTTAATCAATTTAAATTTGAAATTTATTATAAAACATAACATACTTTTGGAAGTTTTTACTTTAAAAACAAGAATTATCGTCCCGCCTTTGGGATGAATTTTAAATTAATTTATTCCACTTATATGATTGGAATTTTTAAAAATGGATTAAATATTTGGAATCATAATAATTTATAAAATCTAATAATACCAATAAAATTGACCCAAAATTTTCGTGAAAGTAATTAAAATTAATTACAATTATTAAGGAAAAATTAACCTTAATAATGGAGTAAATCTTTAACTTAAAGGACCAAATAACCTAGAAAAATTTTAAACACCCATTTTATGGTAATAATTCATCCATGAACCTTTAATTATTGATTTTGGTTGGTTTTTAAGGATTTTTTAGGTAAAAATGTGGGTACAACTAAATTCTTTTCAAAAATATCAGGTGAGTCATTTTCATCCCTTATAAAAGACTGACACCTCTCCCCATTCCTCACACCTCCCAAATCCCTTAGGTTAGTACCAGATATGACCATATATATTCAAAAAAAAATCCCTCCCCTATACCTTAAATCCTCCATTTATATATAAGTCTTTCTAAGGAAGACTTTTGGTACAAACCAAAATTAGTTACCTGATTAAGAGATAACATCTTCTCTCAAGCTTTTTAATTTTATTTCCATTCTCCAAACCCTCATTTATTATTCGTATATTATTTTATAACAAAAATTTTATAATAAATATATTAGTTTGTTTTTATTATAATTTTTCTACCTATAATAACACACACTTCCATCTAATGGGTAATGAACATAATGTTTCTGTGTACGGTGAACTACTACCTCACAAAATGATGATTGTTCATTTTTCCTTTACCAAATTTCAAGGTTGACCATTACGATAGAAACTATGTTTATATATGATATTTATTATGTATTTATTCTTATTTAATCATTTTATAACACATAACTTTAATACTTTATATTTTTCATTAATATGATAACATCATTTGAGGTAGTGTGGACTACTGCCCCCTCAAAGCGATGTGATTCGTTCACACGATCCATGGAATGTTTAAAGGATGATTAAAATTAAATATAGGTGAAATAAAAAAACATATATTTGATATTCATGACATATTTACCATTATTTAAATAATATATAAATATATATATATATATATATAATTTTAATTATTACCATTTCACACACACTTAAAAAAAGTGATAACATCATTCATGGGTGTATGGTCTATCGACTCCTCGACATGATGTGATTCCTTTTAAATAATTATAATTATATATATATGTAAGTTTATATGGTATTTATTATATAATTATAATTACCTAAATATATAGTTTCACTTACCTTCTTTCCATAACGATCATTGAAAAATGATAACGTTACTCATGTATACTTACGGCCTACTGTCTCCATGATTGTAACATTGATTCATTTTTCAAAACCATATTTAATGATTATATTTAAAATTATAATTAATGTAAAAATATGATAATTATTTCACTATTATTACTCTTTAGATGTTATATAATGGCCCCTTTTCCATAGTTAATTTACAAAATATTTTTTTGACAAATAAACTGAATTAGGTCAAAACACCCGAAAAAAACATAATTGTTTAAGTAGTTGTATAAAACATAATAAAATTTGAAATAAAAATAATGATAAACATGAAAAAGTTTCTCAATAAAGTATAAAATTAACATAATTTTATTATACATGAATTTAAATGATGTTCACCTGAAAGGAGACTCAAGGAAAGGGATTTCATCTCAATTTACATTCCATTGAAACTTATTTGTTGTTATGCACCTAGTTTATTTTATATGGTGTATATACTACAATTTGAAATGTTATATCATGAATATCTTTATTTTCATGATATTATTAGTTTAATTTAATATTATTACTTTATGGATATTATGAATTGAATGTTTCAATGGTTTGGGACACTTTGGAATGTTTAAAGATTGTTCTCCTCAAGAATATTTTTAATGATTATCATTTTAATATCACCTCCTTTGGTGATTGTTTAATCTCTCTTTAAACAATAAATTTATTATTTTGAACATAATTTCTTATATATGGGGAACATACTACATATTTTTCTTATAATATCATGATTCATTCATTCTTCCTGATACTCTAAGTTTCAATTTGAATTATTTCATCTAAGGGGATTAGAGTTAAAAGTTACCAAGTGGAAAAGAGATTTCATAACCCAATTTCTCTTCATTAGGTTATATTTACTCATAATTGTCATTAATATTCTATAATTATGTGTATAATGACTTTGACTATCTATTAAATTTTTTAATCTCCTATATGTGTATTTATTGTTGATACACATGATTTAATCATTGATTGATTCTCACTAAAAAATTATAATCTTTTCAAGGGTTTAATTTATAATATCATTTTGTTCAAGATTGTTTACACTTAAATTTCCATCAGAGGAAATTATTTGATCATTTCCCAATACACCCTTTAATAGCATTCTCCTCTGGTTATTCATGACCTTTATTAAGTTATAATATGATTTTTTCCACTCTTTGGTACTCAAATATTTTTATAAAATGTTTTTCTAGAAAACCCTAATTTATTTATCTCTTTAGTCAAATAACTGATTTTCTTCTAAAAACCATGATTTATTAAAAAAAATTAAAAAATGTTTTTAAAATTATTTAGTAAATAAATGTTTACCATTTTTTATTAATATTTTCAAAGGAATATTATTATCTCTTTCCAAACAAGAAATTTTTCTAACCTTTAACCATGGAAAATGAATGTTCTTTTTACATTTTATGGCTTGTACAGATTTAACTTGACTTATTACAATGAATCATTCTTTGAATGTTTAAAAGGATTATTTTTAGAGAAAATACTTTCAAAAGTGATTTTCAAAGAAAAGGTTTTTCATAGTAAAAGGATATTTTCCTCAATAATTTTCTAAAAGGTTGTTTTATAGTATTTCAATTCATCAATTAAAACAAATATTATTTTTACTCTACTTAGGACATGATGTCTTAATACCATCTTATTTATTCCTCTGGATAGTTTTGATTTATTTATACAAGGATAGTATTAACATTCACTTCTTTGATTCATTTTTAGTCCCCTTGAAATATTCAATCTCTTATGATCATTGAACATTGAATTTCCCCTAAATTATCCATTTCATTTTTCATGGATATTCCTATTTCCTAAATCATATACCTCTATACATATGGTGTCTACATTGATAGTTGTTTGATTATTTTTTTAAATATTGATAAACTCATATTCTTTACTCAATATAGATATTTGATGAGGCATATTGTTTATTAATTAAATCAATTACTCGATATAAATAATTATTTTGACATGTAATGATGGGTGGAGACTGGACTTTATATAGCTCCTTGATGCATTGATAGGTTCTCATGAGACAAATAAGTTTCGCAAATTAAATAGTTTTATATCAGTAGTTTAAAAATTTATAGAGGATGGATTAGGACAATATATTTTTTCATGTGCCTAAGACATGACATCCAATAATTAATCATTTCCGTCATTTTGATTCATTATTTATTATCTATGATATTTTCACATGATAAAATATATGGATACATTTCATTATTAATTTATCGAATAAATGGAATGTGTTTTTAGTTTATTACCTTTCCATGTTTATTTTGAATTACCTAGTTATTTAAATGGAATGTGTTTCCATTTATTACCTTTTCATATTGTTTATGCACTTTCATTCAGTTTAATGATTACATGGTATGTGTGTTTAGTTATTTACCATGTCATAATTATTATTCTCATTGATTCATTATTTCTTCAGATATATTTTTTCCTTACTGATCATTTGATATCACCCTTATTATGTTTATTTAATTAGGAATCCAATAAGAATACAATGAAAGATATGTAGGGATTTACTTGATGGATTAGAGATATCCTCGATTTTATTTATTTATAAAGAGAAAAAAATATGTTGTAATTAGTATATTCTTTCGTAATAAAAGACTCATGTATTTATTTGGTTACCAAGACTATTTAAATCGTGTTCTTTCGAGATTTGATTCCTTATAATCATGCCAATGTAATAGTAGCAGACATCGGCTCTGGGATTTCTGGGGATGGATCGCTACATGTGTTTGAAATAACTAAAATCCATTAAATCACTCCACAAATATATATATATATATGAAGGTAACCACCATGAGTAACAACATTTAATACTACTAGGAGAAGAGAGTGTGGGAGATAAGGCTTCCAGTCATCTGTCCTCACTGACCTATATGTTGGGGAAAATACCCACCAAAGTCCACTAGGTGTCAGTATCCCTACCAATATGGGTGGTTTAGGGTATAAAATCAGATAACATAATAAATATATATGGATCAAAACCCATGCTAAGGGAAACAACCTATACTTAGAATTGACTAAAACTATCTTCACTCGGGCACTCAACTATCACTATTAAGTACTATATATCTTATAAGAATATAAAAATTTTGAGTGAATTATATTAAATTATTATTATTAATTTTTTTATTTAGATAATTACCATCCAGTTATCCCAATTCATCCATAAAACTCATAAACCCTTGGTTTGAATCATTTAATATCCAAAACATTCCATAATTCCAAGTACTCTAGGACTTGTCCTAAGCTACTAGAAAATATGCATAGACCAAGAATAACCAGCTACATCATTCTGTGGGGAAAGGAATGTAGAAAAAATAAAGCAATACAACTTTCAAAATAGAAAACAATGGGTAACCTCAACTTCAATTAATTTCATCAGTCTCAGTGTCATCTTAAACACCACTACGTAAATCACCATCAATCATACCATCACATGAACCAACTACTGCCACAGCCCTGGGTACCCCCACCCAATTCTCACTAATCCACCAACTATACTAGGCTCACATAATATATCATAGTATGGATTTACATCCATAGAAAACAAACAAGGTATTTAACAAACAATAAATAGATATTGGGGCATCTAGTCCCTAGAACCAAGGAATCCAACCTTCACAAGAAAACAGGCTATATTGACCCCCAACTAGTTATATTTATAAAAACAAAATTCCTACCATATTAAATTAATCGATTTAATTAAGAGAGGTTACAACCATAGGAAACATAAGGAATTAGATAAAACTAACTATTAATTATTTAAACATGATTTAATCATAACTTCAATTTCAATCAATCACAAGGAATACAGATAATAAATAAATATGAATAATTATTATTTATACATCAAAAAATTTTATATTAACATTATTTATCCAATTTCCAATCATAAAAACATGTTAGACCATATAATTAAAAAAATATGGCACACTATCTAGAAATTCAAGAGGCAAACCATTAACACGGAATAAACACATGTGATCATGATGACCCAAAGCTAATTATTTATTTAATTTTGGTTAATATTCATTAAGGTTAATTCAAAAATTACCTAATGATATAAATAATTATAACCCAAAAATTTCACTTAAAATAAATATGAGTCAATGAATCCTCTATCTAGAGGATTTCAACATTCTTCAAATGAGAATGGAACAATAAGTGTAGATCTCTGATCAACTCTCCCCCAAGGAATATAGATCCCAATAAGGGTGATACACCATAAACATTCCAACAATTATTAAAATAACTTCATGAGAAAAAAGGAGATAAAATTTCATAGCATGAAAATGTATAATGAGAGAAAATGAAATCGAATGAAGAAGAAACCATAAGAGAAAGAGGAAAATTCACCTCAAATATCCATGGATTGAACATGGGAAGTTGGGGATCAATGCCAATTGAAATGGACTCAAAACAACTTTAAATATAACCTCAGGATTCATAGTGTTTTGGAGAATTTTGATATTTTTTATATAAATTGAGGGTGTGATGGAATTTATAGGCACTCTCCCAGATACACATTTACGACATGAATGGGTCATTCACATCGTAAATCTTTTAAGTATGATACCCACTAAAAAACACATCTCCCAGATCATATAACCCTGGGATCAACTCATATAATTAACCCCATGTTCACATAATGAGTTTTTTTAGGAGAGTCTCATGGAATTTTACCACTTATCTACTCAATCCATGAACTACTCTCTCATTCCATGAATACTACTTCACACCGTGAATTCCTCTTAGAACTAGATTTAATCTCTAAAACTCTACCAAAACTACCCTAATATTTCTATAAGAACCTAGAACTTCATAAACATGAAAAATAATTGGATATAAGGATTCATTCCCTTATATCAAATAGATCTCAAAAATTTATCACCCTTGAGAATTAAAACCAATCATAGAGAGAAGGGAATGAAAAAGGGTAACCAAAACAACCACCCCATTAGATAACTCTTAATAATATCTCTATAATATGAATAAAACCATATCACTTAGAGAAATAGGGATAAAAATCATGTGGTGCTCTCTCAGGGGAGATACCTCTCAAATAGGATTAGGGAAAAACATGGTATATAGTAAGAGAAAATTATCTCAAAATCCATATAAAGGTAAAAATATAAAAAAATCATTAAAAATAAGAGTCAAGAACTAAACAACTCAGAATATTGAGTGCACATCTTTGACTCACATTCTTAGGTTCTCGTCTCCATTCCATTTCATTTCCATAAGATGTTAACCAATTGAAAAGTATGCATGTGCAATACCTTCTCTTGGAGGTCCTGAATCTCCATGGGTCACTCCTCAGATGTTTCATTATCATAAATTACAATATCACCCCAATCAACGATATTAGAATCATCATGAAGATAATATTGAAGCTACTACACATGAAATACAGCATGACTTGGGCGCATCTATGGAGGAAGTTATAGCTGGTTCATGACGACTCTAACACACATCAACACCTCAAAAGAACTAATAAATTGGCGAGAAAGATTACTCCCAAGACCAGTCCTTAATTTCCCAGGGCAAGGACTTAACTTTAAGAACACATTTACTCTAACATAAAACCTTAAAGGTCTCCTCATATGGTCATCATAAGACATTTGGAGATACTTTTCCACATTCATCCACTCAAAAATATCCGAAACCATATATTTTATACTTTGTACTAGTTTCGAACCAAGAGTTGCTGACTCTCCAACACCATTATATCAAAATATAGAATGTAAATTTTAGTAGAGGGAATAAAATAGATGAAACAAGGTAAGTAGATCATTAAATGTTGTTTCATAAGAAGAATCTGCCTATTTTTTAAGGGGGTTCTACACCTAAAAAGGCATAGGTGTGGATAAAACAAATGAATAGAAGCTTTGATTTTCTTGGTACACTGGTAGAGCTAAATATTAAGTTAGAAACCTATATGTTGTAAGATCTTATACTATAATGGTGAGATTTATCTATATAAGATAAAGCTGATGAATGACATATGTGGGAGGATTTTGAATAATTTTTCAACAAATAATTCTATCCAGAGACATTCAAAATAGAAAGAATAGTAGATTTCTTCATCTTAAAGTAAGAAAACCTCACAGTGGGAGAGTATCAAGCTAATTTTATGAACATAGTTCATTTCACCCTAAAAGTAGCTTCTAATGAATCCTGAATGTGTGTATATTTGAGTCAGGATTGAGACCAGATATTCAATCCAATCTAGTTTTCCTCTATATTATAAAGTATATGAAGATGGTTAATAGGGAAATAGTGGAATAAAGGGATATTTTTAAGAATAATATGAGAGGTAGTCTATTCATTCCCATGGGGATATGTTTCAATGCTAGTGATGGAAATAATAGAGATATGTATGTCTACTCTCATGAAGGTGGTTCACCTCACAATTGGACTACAAAATTAATTAATTTTCCTACAATATTTGATACCAAAATAGGTTTTTTTAGTTTTATTTGTTAACACATATAAATAAAGGATATATTATACAATCATGGAACTTCCACCATGACATAAAGAGAGTCCATATCAATAAATTTTTTCTAAAAAATCAGAGATCATTAAGTGTATCTATATCAACTTAGCCTCAGATTTCTTATGTGTGAATGGAATAACCCCATTAGACTAGTTCATATCCATGAACATAGGTGAACCATGAAATTTTTAGGAACACTTGAGTAATTCATTTGACACGTTATTAGGGAAGAAATAGATATCCCATGACAACTAAGAGATAATTATATAGAATATAAAAGGATATTATGGGTGAGAAACTATGTCCCTCTATGGTTTGAGGTACCATTATTTTAAACTCCACTCATATGCATGTCTTGTTTGAAACTGGAACATCACATTATTTCCTTGATTCTTCTATGGTTAAATAGTTGGTAATATTCATGGAAATTATGCCTCATGTAATGAGCATTAAGACTACACTTGTATAGTGTGAGTGTAGATGTTTCAAATGAACAGCATGTTACATTACTGTTGATGTAGTACAATTTCTCTAAGAGTTTACGAACCTAGAGATGGATTTTTTTTATTTAATCTTTTTATCAATTGGATATTGATATTTAAGAACCATATCAACTAATACTCTTGGAAGGTAATATTTATATCCCTAGATAGAGTCCTTAAGATTTTCAAAGGGGATTGAGATATAAATGCAGGTAGGGCAGGACCATTAGTGAATCATTTATAGAACCATATCTTGTATATTAAGAGCAATGACCTTGAGTGTAACTGAAAAAAAAATATGGAATGGGTCTCTTCTTTGAAATAGTGGATCAATACTCAAATGTTTTTATGAATGATTTTTCAAGGTTACCACTTGAAAGGGAGGTCAAATTTACTATTGACCTACTCATGAGAACAATCTCTATTTATCTACCATCTTATATAATGGATTCAACTTAGTTGTGGGAATTAAATGTTAAACTATAAGATCTATAAAGTAAAGTATTTATTAGACCTGGTACATTTCCTTGGGTTACACTGGTTTTATTTTTAGGGAATACATATGGTCTCTCTAGTTATGTGTTGATTATCGTAAGTATAATCAATCAATGTTCAAAAATTGGTATCCTCTTCCTTAAATAGATTATCTGTTTGATAAATTAAATGGAACCAAGTGGTTCCTTAAATTTATCTATGCTCAGGATATCATCATCTTATATTTAGAATATTGGTTATCATGAAAACAACATTTATTATTCTATATAACCATTATTAATATGTCATCATACCTTTTGTTTTTGCAAACACATTGTCAGTTTTAATGGATTTTGTGAATCATATCTTCCACATGTACCTTGACTCCTTAGTTATTGTATTTTTTATGATATTCTTGTACACTATAGAAATAAGAATGACCGTGAAGATCACTTAGAAATTGTACTGAGTATGTTATGGGAACATAATTTGTATAATAAGTTTTCTAATTGTGAATTCTATATCCAAGAAGTATTTTTCCTTAGGAATGTCATCTCTGAATAAGGAATATTAGTTAACCCTAGAAATATAGAAGTAGTAGTCTCTTGGTAGACACCTAATTTTTTTTAGGTACACAATTTTCTGGGATTTCCAGGCTACTATCACCACTTTATTCATGATTTATCAAGACATTATTCTCCCATGACTTCCATAACAAGGAAATATGTTCTAATTATATGGAATTATGTATATTAGAATTGATTTTTGGAACTTAAAACACATCTCTACTTGGAAGCAATCCAAATATTTCTATAACCAAGTAATAACTATGGTATATTATGACGCATCTGGTTCTAAACATGGTTGGGTTATCATGTAGGGAGACCATATTGTGGATTATCTTTTAAGGAAATTTTGACTACATGAGAAGATTTATCCTATGAATGACCAAGAATTAGCTACAGTTTTAAATTCCTTAAATACTTGTAGGAATTGCCTATTTGGAGAATATTTCACTATTTTAACTGACCATAAGAGTTTGAAATATATCATTTCTTTGATTGAATTGAACATAACGCAATGAATATGGATGGATTACCTAAAGATGTTTGATGTTGACTTGTTATACACACCCATAAAATAAAATTCTATAGAATATTTATTTTGTTTTAAATCATATAGTAAAGTAGTTTGATAATATCAGTACCAATGGAAGTTGATGATCATGATCAATGATATTCATTTAGATTTTTCTACACAGAATAATCCTATATTTTACTATCCATTAAGTCTTGTTTTGGAGTTAATAAATTTATTAATAGAATCTTAGACATCATATACTAATTGTATCACAATTAAATAAAACCTAAATGATGGGGAGACTTATAAGGACTAGATAGAAGATTGGAAATATTTGTTAACTTTTTTAAATATAATTTTAGTTCCTCAATATTTTCAGGAATATCTTCTTTTAGCATACCACCATCTGAAATGGTCCATTCATCTAGGTGTTCAAAAAATTTACAAGATGATGAAAGCACATTTTTGGTGGGTAGGTATGAAATGAAATATTTCAGACTGTGTGATGACATTTCTAGCATGTCAGTAGGTAAAGGATGAATAGAAAATATTGAATGGTATGTTGTAGTATATGACTATACCTATATTCCAGTTGGTATAAATTGTGATTGATTTTTTCATAGGCCATCCTAGAATGTTATGGAAACATGATTCTCTATGGGTAATAGTGGATTGACTTACTAAGTAGATACACTTCATCCCTATCAGAGAATCCAACATTGTAGAGTAATTGGAAAAGTTTATATTTGATATGTGTTCATATTACATAGAGTTATAGGTTCAATTATATCATAAATAGATCCCTATTTTACATCACAATTTTGGTGATTATTACAATAGTATCTTATAATTCATTTTATTATGATCATTGCATATCATCAATAGAGGGATTGGAAGTTAGAATGCACTATTCAGAAATTAGAATATATTCTCACAGTGTGTGTCATGGATTTTGGTGGTTCATAGTAGGATCATATTCCCTTGGATGAATTATCCCATAATAATAGTTATCAGGTGACAATACATATGTCCATGTTCGAGGGTTTGTATGGTCTTCCCTATAATTATCCTTTATATTGAGTAGAGAGAGGGGATACATCTTTGATTGGACTAAGTCTTATGTGTGAGACTATGTATAAAATCCAAATGATCCAAAAGTGGATAGATATGGTACAAAATAGATAGAATTCATATGTAGATAATCATTTTTGACCTTTATCTTTTTATTTCCTTGACCATTTTTTTTAAATGATCACTAAAACTTAATTATAAATTCCTAGGGAAATCAGTGAAGTTGTCACCATGGTATGTGGGATCTTTTGAGGATATATAATGGATTGGAATTGTTTCATATTGATTACCATAACTTCCAAGATTTAGAGTTGTTCATAACATCTTCCATCATTCTAAACTGAAGAAGTATCATACTAATACACGACATGCGATTGGTTGGGAACATGTTACTCTTCATCTGGATGTGACTGTTATCCATGAATTGGAATGAGTTTGGGACATATAGAAAAAACCCTTTTATGGAGATCTGTATCCTTAATGTGAGTTTTATGGAAGCATGGTCAGGTTCAAGAGGAAACATGGGAATAGGAAACGTTTATGTGGGATCAATGGTCAAATTTTTTTAATGGAAATGTTGATACCACACTTTCCAAGGAAATAAACCCCAATGTTTTTTAGAATGTAAAACCCCCGGCTTGAGGTATACCATCATATTAGAGTTTTTTTATGTTTAGAGTATTTGGGTTAGTTCCCAGATTGCTGAAAGAGGGGAATAACCATAGCTAGAATCTAGAAAATCTTTAGGAAACATTTATGTCATAAATTATAGTTTTACAATGTAAACTGTTTGAGGAAGAAATTGTAAGAATATTCATAGATTAAATGGTATTTACTTTAAGGGTTTACAAACCATTTACACCCTAAAATGAATCTACATCATAAGGTAGGGTTTCCCAGAAAAATAATTGAGGTGAGGGATATTTTAGCATAAGTGACCCTTGATAGATTTATGATGTAAATTATAAATTTACGGTGTAAATTTTTCAGGCCTAGTGAATATTACATCATAGAGTTGTTGTAATTTTATCATAATCTTATAATTTATTTCTCTCAACTCACAAGCCTACCCTAGGTGTTTTTGGGTGATCTTCAATGTTCAAACTCCTTGTATGATGAATATTTGAGCATTAATTTGTGGGAATCAAACTTTAGGGTAATCTTTTTTCCTTCTCATTTTGGATATCTTCGTGTTAGATTAATTGTAACCATAGATCAATGTGTGATACCCATATCTATGGGTTTGGATTTGTGGTGATGATATCTTCTTGGATTTTGATAGAGGAAGAAAAGGAATAGGTTGATCCAAATAATCAATTAATATCCTTTGTGCAAATGTAATCTAGGTAGGTGGTTTCTCTCTCACTCCACTATACTAGAACCTGTTGTCTTGAACTTTTCAAAAAAATTATGATGACTTGATAAAAATACTTGTGCAATTGATTGGGAAAATACTTGTTTGATGTGAGTTCAAATTTTAGTTTTTTAAAGATGATATTTATGTGTAAATAAATGATTCATGGAATATTTTATTGGAATGCATTGTAGAGTTTGTTCATATTGCATTGTATGAGGCCTTATTGAAACAAAATTGATGCAAGGTGTTGAATAAAAAGGCACAAGGGGATATCACCTAGTGAAAATTTGGTGAAAGATGAATTTCTGCTCGCGAGTGATAGTATCATCATGGAATGAATTTTTGTGTGTGTGAATAGAACATAGGATGGGTATCCCAAGTGGAAAGTGAAAGAAAATATAGAAAGTATTGCTTTGGTTTAATTTATTTATTTAACTATTTTCATTTGATAAACTATTTTTATATTATCACCTTCTATTTTATATAATATGTTCTAACTTTTTATTTTCCTAGTGTTGTGTGATGGAAAGTCCTTGGGGAAATCCTACTAAGTGATATACTCACCCCATACTTAGGAACTTTTGTGAATTTGAAGATTTCATCTAATGAGATACAAGGAAGGTTCATGTCTCGTAATTCTCTTGTGGTGATCCTTGAAATCATGGTTTGGTTTTTGAATTTGGATCTAGGGAGTGGTTGCACCTTGGTATGGTATGGTTCCACTTCAGTTCCAATGTATTTTTATTTAGATTTTGAGCCTTGGTCTCTTGTTTATTTTTCTATTTTACTCTAATATTGTTCTATATTGGTATTTTATTAAGTTATGTGATTGATCGTTCATGAATCATTTATAGGATTTGATGTTTATTGTTCATTATTTCCATGTTTTATGGGTTCTTAGGAAAAATCATCACTTAATGTTATTTTAAGCCCTTGGAATTTATATCTTGCCTTTAGTGTCTTGGGGGTGTCACCTAAGGTTAGTGGCATTATACCTCTTCTGATTAAAATGGTTGATGGGTGAGATGTTACATGTGATCTATAACATCAAACCTAAAAGGTCTCCTCTTATGGTCATCATAGGATTTATAAATATCTTATTCCACCTTTATCCACTCACAGATCTCTTGAACCATCTATGTCATTATTTACACTGGCTCCAACCCAAGAATTTCTGACTCTCCAACCCCAGTCCAGCATAATGCAGAATGGAAAGTTCGGTCATAAAATATTTAAATGGTTTCATACCAATGGTGAAGTGAAGAATATTATTTTAAGAAAACTAGACCAAGGGTAGGTGCTTCACCCATGAACCACCAAAATCCTAGACACAAGTGCACAACATTTCTTCAAGAGTCTAAATGGTATGCTCTATCTGAAAATCCATTTACAGATAAAAAGAATTGTTGATGCACAATTGAGAGCCAAAAGCATGTTGATGACCTCTCCAAAACCTGGAGGTAAATTGATGACCACAATCAGAGATGATCATCCTTGAGACTCCATTAAACCTCACCACCTCCTCTAGATACTTCCTCGAACAAACATTCACTGAGCTCGGCTCCTTGATTATTGAGAAGTGTGATGACTTTTTCAAACATTACACTACTAACCATATAAAATCATTGATTTCCTAAGATCTAGGTAGACCGATGATAAATTATATTAAAATTTCCCCCCACTTCCACTAAGAAACATATAACGGCTAGAGAAAACCACTTAGAACATGATATTCAACCTTCACCTTCAGGTAGACTAAGCATCGGGACACAAAATATGTAATTGAATGCATCAACCCAGGCCATAAAAACTATCCTCTTAGATCATGGTACATATTTTTCAATCCATAATGTAAATTCATTGGTGAGCTATGTAAATCATGGAGAACCACTTCACACATCACTAAAGGAATGAAGTTATTCCACTGAAATAAAACAGAGTGTTAATCATCCTCAGACCATCCATTAGGGGAATCACCATAGAAAACTTGATCCATATAAACTTCTACCTTAGAATCCTCTAGATGAAACTCCACCACCTTCTATACTAAAGTAGAATACACCATCATATGTCAAAGGATTCCTCTTCCACCAAAATATCTCATATCATGATGTATCATGAAGATCTCTTTCATAACTCTCTAATAATACTCATACTCATGAATATAACCACTGTGTGACTTCTTGAATGACACATAAGCTAAAACTTTACCCTTTCTCGGCATATAAGAAATATTGAAGTCATAAATTAGTAATAATTTCAACCACTGTTGATGTCACAAGTTTAGGTCATATAGGGAGAAGAAATGGATTAGGATCTTGTGATCAATGAAAACACAGTGTTCACCAATAAGGTAGTATCACCAAATATTTATGGAAAACACATAAAATAAAAAATAGAGATCATGGGTGGTGTAGTTATGTTCCTATGGTCATAAATACCACAAAAAAAATATGAAATAATTTCTTTTTACAACATCAGGACACTACCTAAGATAATACCTGAAGTGTCATAGTAAACCTTAAACTAAGTTCCCTCTTCTGGGAAATGAAGAGCTAGGGTATTGACCAACTTCATTTGTAGATACTTGAAAGTAGTTCCGCACCATTAAATCCATAATAATTCCTAATCATTTATGGTTAAGTTTGTTAGGGGAGTCTCAATCTGAGAAAATTTAGGTTTGGGTCTTCTATAATATCTTACAATACTAAGGAAATTCCACACCTCTGTAGTGATCTTGGGTGCTGCCCAAGAAACGACTATATTTATCTTTGAATGATAAATGACTACTCTACACCGGGACATAGCATGCCCTAAGAAATGAAATTCATAATCCCAAAACTCAACCTTTGGAAGCTTCCCTAATATATTTTCATGATAAAGAACTCCCAAAATGTCCCCCAGATTATCAATGTGCTCCTCCTCAGATATGGAGTACACAAGGATGTCATTAATGAAAACCAACATGAACTGGTCCAAAAACTCTAAAAATATTGAATCTATAAATACCATGAATATATTTGTGGAATTTATCTCACTTAATGTCATTATAAAAAAATAATAATTCCCTTAACAGCATCAGAAGGCAGTCTTTAGAATAACTTCATCCTTTACCTACATATGATGATATCCCAACCGCAAACAGGTCTCTGAAAACCAACTAGATTCCTTCAAATGATTTAATAAATCATAAATCCACAGAAGAGGGTTACGATTCTTCATAGACAATTGATTTAAGAAACGACTATCGATACATAGGTGCAGACTACCATCATACTTCCTTGAAAAGAAACTAGAGCACCCCAAGGCGACATGATTGTCTAAATAAAACCTCATTACAAGAGATCATAAATGCGTATTCATATACCCCACAACTTAAAACACATCATCCTATATGAAGACATAAAAATTGAATAATTTCCTTTCTATATTTCTATCTCAAACTTGATCTTCCATTAAGGGAGTAGCACTACAGCCTCTTTAGAAAATACATCTAGGTATTCTTCTATGACCCTAGGAAAAAATGTTGACTGAACCGCCGATGAACTTAGTAACAACTCATCGATGAAGGAATACAAGGATTTGGCACGTCTCTAACCCATATGAGGGTCCCACTCACTAATGAACATGGATGATTCTTCATTATCAACATAGAACACAATCCACCTCCTAAAAAACTCATGATAAATTTCACTAAACACATCTAGTCCATGCTGAGGATGATGTCATATGGTTTTATTTGCAAACATTAAAAATCCCTCTAAAATTAGCATTTCCCTAGAACTATCTCAAAGTCTATAAATGCTTCACTTAAGTTAGGTTGACCTCTAACTCGTGTAATCAGCTAAAATGGTACTAGAACCTTCTCCAACCCAAGTCCCAAATCACAAAACAGGGTATGAGAAATGAATGAGTTTGTATTTATTAAATAAAATAAAGAATTCACCCAAGTAGAAAATAAGAAAATGGTACCTTGAATGATTTTTGGATCTCCTGGTGATAGTAAATCTAGATAATGAAACTGGCCATGACCTACTTCATGACCTCTATGAACCGAATTATGACCACCTCCATAGTCATGCTTTAATCTTTGAGTATTAGAACCATCACTGGGTTATACTCTTCCTATCTCACCCCCACTACTGATCATAGTCTAGAGTACCCTACTACCACTACCTTGGTTGATACTTCTACAATTGAAGAACCTAAAGTTGGACACCAACCACATTTTTTCTACTTATAAAATTCATTCATTCCTACCACTGATGAATATGGCCTCCATAAGAAAAAAATATACCTCATCCCATGTCAGTGTTTTGAGATATGCCAAACCCGATGAAATGGGATAAAGAGGGATGGGACCTACAACCGGATATCCTAAAATCCTTCTCTATAAGAAAATGGGAACTTTGAACCACAAATATTATACATAGATACTCGTAAAGACTCTCCACTTATGGTGATCTAGTCCTATCCAGTATCCTTTAAACAACTTCTTCTCTCCCAAGTACCTCAAGTTGTGTTGGAAACAAAAATGGAGTAACCTAGAACTAGATATTTGGATACAAATCCACCTCAAAATGCCTCACCCTACCCACCTCATCTGGAAGTAGGTGAAAATAATATCAAAGAAGGTTATTAAAACAGATCTCAAACTCTTGTGTGTTCGAACTCCCCTATAGAATAGAAAGAGGATTCTAATTTTTGGCCGCCTTTTCAACTGAAGAAAGAAACTCAACTCAAAACTGAACTTTTAACTTCTCCTATGAAACAATGGAATCCTTGTAATCATTGAGGAATATCAACCACTACCTGGATACTTCATACAGCATCATCATCACCAACGAAACTCATTGATCCTTCAGATCGTGGATTCAACTTAAGGTTATCTCCACATCCTCAACCCAATCCTCTATCACTAAATCTTTAACGAGCCCCTCAAACTTCTGTAAACTATGGAATGGAAACTCTCAAAGTATCCTCCTCCAATTTTAATCATTTTTAACCCCAAACTTTTGATTATATGTTGGAAAATCTTGTTGAACATCTTCAACATAAACCTAAAGAGGACATCATCCAAGAGTCATACCTAAAAAAGAATGAATGATTAGGGAATCCAAAACCTAGAATATGGAATATTAAATATTAATTAATCAATGTTTATCCAAACCCTAAGGTCTACCTATTTTAAACACATACGCAAGCAAGAATGATGTGTGATCATTTCCTAGTTCTCTTCCATAAAACCAATATTACTTCCCCTTGTAGGATTAGTAAACTTAAATATCCTTGATTCAGATCATAAGGGGACCTAAATACTCAGTTCCTAGCTAGTCTCCCTTCTTTATATCACATTATAGTCTTAGATAACATCATTTTCTAACCAACACTTATAGTCCTCAGTAGTAGCTACCACCAAACTCCGTCTTATCCCTCAACCTAACCTTTCATACCACTCTATCATGACCCCCCAAGGTATCACTCATGGTCCAGCAATAAAGGAAGAGGGATTATGATTCCCAAAACCAAACTCCAATAGGACATAGGTTAGTGACTAGCACTAAGGGTATAACATATAAAAAAATGGGATGAAATATCATCTAATAAGAACATGATTAATGATAGAGATAAATTGAAACTACCAAACAACTACTGGTCATAATAAATAAAATATCTCAATATATTAATTTAATGTCATGCAAACTAAAAAAACTGAAAATGGAAACTAAAAGTACCAAAAGAAATCATTGAAAACAACTTCAAAGCTGAAAAAGATCATAAACAACTCCATGAGATAGTAATGTCTAACCTGATCACCAACCAGCTACTACAGTCCTGTAAAGTAGTTTATATAGACATAGGGTGATCATAATAGGTATACTTAGTAGGATCCTACTCTAAGCCTCTCATGCATAAGTGAATAAATCATACTAAATCCCAGTGAATAAACAATGAAACTAACTCATCACCTGATTGGGTATGCTAAGTTCCTAGCCTCACCATGGTTATCTCACGTATCACATACAAGTAATAATATAATATTCAACATGATAAAAAAGTGAAGGCACCCCGTAACCACTTCCCCACTGGTTTTCCACTTAGCCCCAATGTCGTACGTCATGATTCATCTATCTCTAATAACCCAAATACATAAAAGGAAACTATGTAATAACTCATAATGTGTGTGTCATATAAGCTCATTATCAACACTCCCATCTCCATATAGTAATTAAGTTGTTTATCAGGATCCAACACAACCTATACACTATGTATTACACCTCAATACATTACATCTCATACATAGTATACCTATAATATTCCTTAGGATACTATATTCAAAGATATAAGCGTGTGAAATAACCACAAGACATTACATACCTCTACACGCATATACAAGAAGGTAACAACCATGCATAATAGGAAATAATACTATTAGAAGAAGAGAGTGGAGAGAGGGGTAGTCAACTATCCATCCTCACCAACCTAGATATTGGAGAAAACACCCTTAAAAGTTTAATATCTATCAATATACCTACCAAAATGGGTAGGGTAGCATATTAAATCACATAACATAAGAAATATTTATAGCATACAACCCACACTAAGGGAAATAGCCTGGCCTTGGACTCAACTATGGATATCATCTCTAGGATGCCCAATTTCCACCATTAATGACCAGATATCTCATAAGCACGCAAATATTTAAAGAGAATTTTATTAAATTGTTTTTGTTAAACATTTTGTATTTACATAATTACTATCCAATTATCCTGATTCAACCATTAAAATTTGAACCCCATGGGTTAAATCATTTAATATCTAAAACCATTCTATAATTCCAGGTACTTTGGGAATCATCCTAAGCTACTAAAAAAGATTCATAAACCTAGAACAAATAGTTTCATCAAGTAGTTGGGAAAGGAAAGTAGAAAAAAGGAAAAAACCCAGCTATTAGCATAATAAACAATGAAAATCCTAGATTCAACTTGTTCCATCAGTCTCGATGTCATCCTCAACACCACTATTCATATCACCATCCATCCCACCATCACAAGTTCCAAATACTACCACAAACCCGATCAACCATGCCTAATTCTCACTAATAATCCATCTATCCAAAGATAACATCATGTCACATAGTATGTCTCTAAATCCAAATAAAACACACAAGGTAGTAAGAAAACACCAAATAGTTATTGGGGCATCTGGGCATTAGAACCAAGTCATCCATCCTTCATAAGAAAATGTGGACACTCATCTCCAACTAATTATATTTAACAAACAATAAAATTTTATATTTTTTTAAATTAACTGATTCAATTAACATAAGATAAGAAAATAGGAAAGATAAGTCATCAGCTAATAACATCTATTAATTATTTAAACATTCTTTAAGAAAAAATTTAATTCCCATTAATTACAACGAAGAATTATAATGAATAAACATGCCTCTTTATTATTTAGTCATAAATCATTACTAGATTTATGTTCTTTATCGAATTTTCATGCATAACAAACATGTTAAATCATGTTATAAATAAGATATAGAAAAAAATATAGAAAATCAATAGGTAAACCATTGACATGAAATAAACACATGTGATCGCTACAAAAAATCAAGTTATTTATTTAATTCTAGTTAGTATTTGTTATGGTTAATTACATAGTTACCCAATGATATAAATCATGATATACCCACAATTTTACTTAAAATAATAGAGGTGTAATAAATATCTTACCTTAAGGCTTTCAATATTCTTCGAATGAGAACAGAACAACAATCATGTATCTCTGGTCACCTCTCCTACAAGGAATATACACTCTTTTAAGGACATTATGCCACAAACATGGCATAAAACATCAATATAACTCTATGATAAATGATAATATAATCCTCCATAACATGAAAATTTAAAATGGTAGAAAATAAAACCAAATAGAGAAGAAACCACAAGAGAGAGAGGAAAACTCACCTAGAATCACCACGGATTAAACACGGGAATCCAAGGATCAATCCCAATTGAAAAAGCTTCAAAACACCCTAAAAGTGAACATCTTAATACCTAGTGTTTGGGATAATTTGAAGGTTTTGAGAGAAATTGAAGGTGATGTGGAATTTATAAGCACTCTATTAGAAAGAAAATTCACAACGTGATTGGGTAATTCACATCATGAATGGTTTGTGTTTAATAACCACTGAAAAAAAAACACATAGAACCTATAAACCTAGGATCAAATCACACCATGGACTGCATGTTCATGTCATGAGTTTTTTTGAGACAAATTCACTAAATTCTTCCCCACATCCATTCACATCATGAACTAACAATTCATGTTGTAAGTCGCACACTACTAACTACCCTTACTCAAGATATGAACTACTCTCCCACGTAATGAATAACACTCCACACTATAAATTCTTCTTGAAACCATATTTTATCTCTCAAAATCCACTAAAAATACCCCAAGATTCCTCCAATCACCATGGGATTCAGAAACATGCAATGGAACTGACTAAAAGGATTTAGGCCCTTAAAAAATAAAACGCTACACTTGGTATGCATAAGTCATAACCAACCCTTACTTTTAAATTTATAACTAAAATAAAAAATCATAGTCCTATTTGAATAGAAAAATAATATTTTATGTTTCACCTATCATGTAACTCTTATATATGTGACATGATAATTATAAAAATTAGTTTAAAATTTTAATCTAAAATATATGACATTCATGATATAAAAAATTTATATACATGAATATTAAATACGTATTTCATAAATAAAATAAAAAAATAAATATTTAACATGATATATAGAAAATTTAGACAATTATATTAATCAAAAACATTTTTTATATGGTCTAAAGTTGCATGGATTTTGTGTCAGACTGAAGGGACTACATCGACATAGGTTTTATAAAAAAAATTAATTTTTTTTGAAACCCATGTATAAGAACCATGATATGGTTTCCCTACCCATTCATTTTTGAATAATGAATTACTTGAAGGTCCCACCTTAAACCAAAACATAGTTCAAAAGTACAATCTATAATAGTTTTATGGTCATGTGATAAATCATGACTAGTTTACATTTTACACATATTGGTTTTTTCCACATGGAAATATCCTTTCCATAAACAATAATAATTAGATTTTTAAATAAGGATTTTAAAATTTCAAAAAAATGATGCTCTATTTTACGATAATAAAAACCACAATGTTTTTTCAAAAACCCCTTGTTTATCCCAAAATTTTCTATAAACTATGATGTGATTTTATAAACCTAATTTTTTACATAAAAAACATTTTGAACTAAATCATGGTTTTATAAGATTAATGATGATTATAGAAAAATTCCAAACATTATTCACTAATATGATTTTCATCTTATCAACTCATCACTAGAAACAGATTTTGTACAACTAAATATTTTTGTGAGACATGTCTATTCCCATAAGTAACAAATATGAAATGACCAAATTTATAAGTTTTATTTATTTATAAAAAGTATATAAAGATATAAATTCAAAGTATATTTTTTAATATAAGTGATTTTTCTCCATGTTGAATGGAAAAGTAAATTTTGTTGGTGTTTCTTGAAGAACCTAGCTAGATAGCTTCAATGCAGCAACCCATTTATTTTTTATGACTGATGAGATGAACTCAAATTTCATGAAAGGTTTTGATGCCTAAAGAAACACTATATACATCATATTTCAAGGGATATTGAATTACTATTAAATGGGGTACTTGGGAACCCAAGTTTAAAATAAAATGATATTTAAAGTTGTGAGAAATCATTCAAAGTATGTTGAGTAATTGAAACTTTTGTGAATATATAAAGGAATATATTTGGACGATATTTTTTATATGTTTTTGAATTTTTGAGAATTATCAATGAAGTATGGAAGATAATATGAGGTAATTTGAGTAAAATATAGACTTTATAACTGAATAATAATTTTTTGTAAGTCTTCATATTTTTATAATATCCATTTGAACTCTTCATATAAGTTATTAAATGGTTTTTTATATGATAGTTGGTACTACATATTAGTCATGTCCTCAATGCACTTTTTATTTGGGACTTTATATGAGTCATTGTGAGTGGTGTAAGTTTTGTTCAAGTGGATTTCACAACATTGTATGAGTCATTTTTACCTTTTTATGAGATGTTTTTATATCTATGTGTGAGTGATATTGTAACATCCTGGATCCGGGTGCCACACAACGGGTGCCCCAGACCCGGTTGTTCATATGACCTCAAGTTCATTTCTCTGAATATCAGAGGCTTTCGACTAGCAGCGAGGGATTAGGACTGATAGTGGGGAAATTATGCCCTCATTTGTCAAAGTGTAGTGCAGCGGAATACATATAAAAACACAAAAGGGAAAGAAGTAAACAATATAAATCTGAATGTACAATGGAAATGAAGTAAAAGATAACCAAAAGTCATATATATAATGATGAAAGATGTCACTAATTCTAAGAAAGCATCCAAAACAAGATACACTGCAATCAGATACAATACAGCCCAAATTAAAAAGTATATTCAAACAGAACAAAAATAGTGTAATAGGAATTGGGTAGCATGACAAGCCTAAGCTCAGTATCATGCTCTCCTACTCCTCTGCAACAATCATGTACCTGTGTAGAGACCCTTTCCCTTATCGACACCTGCATCAATATAATCTTTTTGGGCCCAATACATGAACCAAACATGGTGTGAGAAATAAATTCCAATAGGCAACCACCAAAGGCCTGTGCCCAACTGTCAGTGAAAAAGTGAAATAGTAGTGTGCAATAATGAAATGCAGTAAACTAGGAATTACTCAAAAGTAACTATTACTACCAATTACATTGAAATTTTAATAATTATTTAACAATTCCAAGCATGTGCTTTAGCTTGGTAGGTACAACGTAAGAAATCACCACAGTGAATATTCAAAGTAAATATTGTCCTCAGACGTAAGAACCATTTCCCTCAGTCTAAACAAAACCTTTCCCTCAGGCTAAATAGAACCTTGCCCTCAGGATAATCATAACCATTCCCTCAGGATTAACATAAACTTTCCCTCAAGATAATCAGAACCTTGCCCTCAGGCTAAATAGAACCTTTCCCTCAGGCTAAATAGAACCTTTCCCTCAGGCTAATCAGAACCTTTCCCTCAGGCTAATTAGAACAAAAGCAAGTAACTGGGCTAAGCCCAAAGAATAAGCAATCAATTTACATATGTTTCCTCTTAAGAAAACTCAAAACATGTTATAATCATAGCATACCCACAGGTATCTGGGCCAAATGACTAAAAAAGGGAAACACACCCTCAAGTGGCCCTGTATTAGAGAAACGATCCCAAACATCAGTTTATACACAATCATAAGATTACCTATGAAATTCTAGGTATCTAAACAGTCAAGGCCTCACCAACACGACACCTCAAACAATGGTGTGTGGCACAACAATTCACAAAATCAACTCGACATTTGGAAATAAACACAAGACCACCTACCTCGATCTCCTCTGATCGATATACGTGAACGAAGCCTCTCGAATCCACCGAGAATGACGTAGATATAGGGAGAACAATAACCTATTCAAACCCAAATAACTTACCCTCGAAAAATAATTGGATGGAAACACTCAAGGAGAGGGAAGGGATTACTCGTGCGGTCGAAACGAGATCGATGGCGAAGGAATCAGAGTTCTGGTGTGCGTTCGGGAGCTCCTACAAGCTCCGGCCTTCTCTCCTCTGACTCCCGTCGAATTTTAAGCTTCCTATGTCGAAAGAGGAGGCTACATCCTGTTTTAAGTGAAAAACATAACTACACAGCATGTAATCTCAAGTACACGGCATGTACTTTCTATTTTTTTAACTGTTCCTCTGGCGGCCACTTTCCACCGCCTCACTGTTCATATGTCGACTTGGTTACACATCGTGTATTTCTGAGTACATGGAATGTGCTACCGTTCCACTGGAAACTACTCCCACCTCCTTATTATTCACTTGATGACTGATTACACGGCGTGTATATACTAAGTACATGGAGTGTAGTTATTTTTTATGCTCTTTATCACCGACAGGCCTACACGCCATATATATTCATCCCACACGGCCAAAGTACATGTCATGTGGAAAAGTACACTATGTGTACCCACAAATTTTGGTATTTTTCCCCATTTTCCTTATTTTTTCTCAAAAACACTTATAGAAAAAGGAAAAGAAAAAACCCATACCTCAAGAATAAGAACTGAGTTCTTACAAACTTTTCCCCTTAAAGCAATTCATCCCTGAATTGCCCTGCCAAGGGTGGTAAAGATAAAGGTGAGAACAACTCTGGCCATTGATCATGTACGTCAGTCTCCCGCTCCTAGGTTTTGTCATACACTTGGCCATGCTGCCATAGCTCCCATTCAAGAGGAACTGACTAGCCTCGGAGAACCTTCGTGCTCCTATCAACAACACGAATCGGATGCTCCTCAAAGGATGCATCGACCATAAGTTCAACCTCCTCGGGCTGAAAAACGTGAGACTGGTCTGAGTGATAACGGCGCAGCTGAGATAAGTGGAAGGCATCATGCATGGCCCAGTACCTCTGTAGTAACTACAACCGATAGTCAACCGGCCCGAATCTCTCCAGAATCTCAAACGTCCCTACATACCTCGGTGAAAGTTTACCCTATCTCCTGATCCACCTGTGTCCCAACCTTGGTGAAACATGCAAGAAAACCTGGTCCCCGACCATGAACTCCAACGGTCATCTACGACGATCAACATAAGATTTCTGACATGACTGTGCAGTAGCCATCCACTTCTGAATCAACTGGACTTGCTCTGAATTTTCCTGCATGAGATATGGTCCCGGTAATACTACCTCACCTGCCTCTAGCCAGCACAAGGGTGATCGGAAAGTCCTACCATATAAAGCCTTGTAAGGTGTCATCTCTATAGTTTTCTGAAAACTATTTTTTTAGGAAAACTCGATCAGGGGTATGTGATTCTCCCAAGAGCCCACAAAGTCTAGGATGCATGCATGCAGCATGTCCTCAAGCACATGTATCATACGCTCGGACAGGACATCGGTCTGAGGGTGGTAAGTTGTGCTCAGAAGCACCTGTGTACCCAGTGCCCTCTAAAAACCCTACCAGAAATGAGATGTAAAATGGGAGTCCCTATCTAAAATGATAGAACGAGGGACCCCATGAAGACGTAATACCTCTCGGATATACAACTTCTTGAGCTCATCAACACTGAAGGTCTCCTTGATCGATAAAATTGAGCTACCTTCGTATGTTTGTCCACAAAAACCCATACAACATCATTTCCTTGAGGTGACCTCGGAAACCCGGTCACGAAATTCATCACGACATCATCCCATTCCAACTCCAGAATTGGTAAATGTTGTAACAGTCTGGATGGCCTCTGATGCTCCGCCTTCACCTTCTGACAGGTGGAAAATATCGTAACAAAACTAGCTACATCTCTTTTCGTACCCGGCCACCAATACTGACATCTCAAGTCACGGTAAATTTTGGTAACTCTAGGACGCACTGCCCAAGATGAAGCATGAAATTCCCACATCAACTCCTCATGTATATCCCCTGGAACCCACACTTGTCGATGGATATGTAGTACCACATTATCACCTATTGTCCAACCAAGAGGAGGGTCCTCACTTTCCACCGACTCTCGTAGAACTAGGCCTTCTGAATCTGATAGTTGTCTCATCCTCACTCTATCCAAGAGGGTAGAAGTCACAGCTAAGAAAGAAAGATAGGATTGTTCCTGACTATCGTGCACCTCCAAATACATCTCAGAGAACAAAACTATGAGCTACCACTCACCACTGGCCTCCTGCACTACATGTATCTGGGTCCTCCTACTCAGTGCATCTGCTACTGCGTTACCCTTACCAGGTGTATAGGCAAGATCAAAGTTGAAGGATTGAAGGTATTCAACCCACCTTCGTTGTCTCAAATTCAAGTCACGTTGGGTAAATATGTATTTTAGACTTTTTTGGTCCGTAAACACCAAAAAATGTTCTCCTAATAGATAATTTCTCCAACAGCGTAACGTATGGACAAATGCAGCCAACTCGAGATCATGCGTCAGTTAATTCCTCTCATTTGGCATCAACTGCCGAGACCTGTACAAAACTACTTGATCTCCCTGCATCAACACTGCTCCCAACCCAATACTTGATGCATCATAGTAAACTATATAGCTCTTCCCTTTCTCTGGAAGTATCAGGACTGGTGCTGATTTCAACCTTCCCTTCAGCTCTTGAAAGGCTATCTTGCAAGCTTCTGACCAAACTAACTTCATACCCTTCTTAGTCAAACTCATCAACGGTGCTTCTATGCATGAGAAGTCCTGTATAATGCACCTATAGTAACCAACCAGCACCAAGAAACTCCTTATTTCAAACAAGTTCTTAGGATGATCCCAGGAAACTACTGCAATCACTTTCTCTGGGTCCACTACAACTCCTACCTCTGAGATAATATGACCCAAGAAGTGAATCTGGTCCATCCAAAAGTGTCACTTTGATAGATTATCATATAACTAATGCTCTCTCAGTGTACTCAGTATGATCTCAAGATGGGTAGCATGGACGTGTCGAGTGTGAGAGTACACCAAGATATCATCCACAAAGACTACCACAAAAGAATCCAGATATGGTTGGAACACATGATTCATCAGAGCCATTAAAACTGCTGGCACGTTTTTGAGTCTGAACGGCATGACTAAGTACTCTTATAAACCATATCTGCTCTGAAAGGATATAAGCGGTATATACGATGGTCTAACTCGTAACTCATGATATTCGGATCTCAAGTCAATCTTCGAGAACACTCATGCTCCTCGAATTTGATCAAAAATATCATCAATTCTCAGTAAGGGATATCAGTTCTTAACCATCAACTGGTTCAGTTTCCAATAATCCATGAAGAGTCCGAGGTTACCATCAGCCTTTTTTGCAAACAGGACAGGTGAACCATAAGGAGAAGTATTGGGCCCGATGGAACCCTTTTCTTGTAACTCCTACAACTACCTATTGAGCTCCTACAATTCTGGTGTAGCCATCCTATTAGAATGAATGGACACCGGTGCTGCTCCTAGAACAATCTCATTAGAGAAATCCACCTCTCTCTCTAGAGGTAGACCTGAAAATTCATCAGGGAAGACATCCCTGAAACGATCAACCACTGGAGGGAAATCCTTTTGACAAGTTCCATGGTAATCCAGATATAAACTCACATTCTTGGTTATCACTCCACCTCGCCCACGATGCTTGGGTCCATCTCGGCTTTTCTAGACATCCCATTCTCCCTTGTATAGAAACTCTTTGCCCTCTGGTGATGTGAAACTCACCCAACGATCATAGAAATATACAAAGGCTCGAAAGGATACCAACAATTCCATCCCAATAATGACAGCATAACTCATCATCTCTAAGACATATAGGTACCATAGAAAGTGAAACCCAACAACCTTTAGGGGCACTCCGTGTACTGACGCACACCTACCATTCTAATTCCTAACGGAGTGTCTAACATCATAATATCTGAAGAAGAAGAAACATAGAGCCTAAGGATTTCCACAACAGGCAGGGATATAAAGCTATGTGTAGCAATAGTATCAAAAAGTATCGAAGATAAAATAGAATCCACTAGAATAGTACCTCTGATAGTGGAAGTTCCGGGATCTTGCTCTGGTTGGGTCTATTGCACTACATATGCCTACCCAGTTCTGCGACCCTATGACACATCCTGGTTACCCTGAGCTGACCCGCCCTGCTATCTATGAGATCTGGGTGTTTGGCTACCATGGCCATGACCACCACCTCGTCTCGAACGTCCTGATGTGTTCCAATTCTCTGACTGGTAAGAAGCTGCTGGCCCTGCTCCTGCACATGGAGTTTGCACATAACCCCTCTCACTAGTCACTAGTGGAAACACCCTGCAAAAACTCTAGAGATAGCCCACCTTTCCGCAAGCTCAACACTCCACTTGGTCAGGTGGAAACTGAGGTCTCTTGTACCCCTCCTTACCACACTGGTAGCACACTACCGGGCCACCTAGATAATTCTTTTGGCTAGTACTGTCACTGTGAGAGAAATACATCTGCCTCTTCCTCTTACCGGTAGAAATAGTACCAGAAACTGGTGCAGAACCGGCCTGGCCTACACCACTAGCTTCCCACAGGTTCCGCTCAGTAATCATTTCCTGGTTCACAATAGCGTGCACTGTAGGAAACCTGAAAACATTCACCAGTGCTCGGATGTCGTATCGAAGACCATACTCAAAGCTTCTAGCCCTCAAATTCTCATCACCAATCAGAACAGGTGAAAAGTGATATAGCTCAGTGAAGTGGGCAGAATAATCCATCACCTACATGGCGCCATGAAGCAGATTCATGAACTCTCAAGCTCGATCTGTCCTTAGCATCTCTGAAAATAAAAAGTCATAGAAGAATTCCTGAAAATATTTCCACGCCATGTCTTGGTGATGCTAAGTCTGGGTGGTAACATCCCACCACCTCTTGGCGGAATCACGCAACATGTAAGTAGCGAGTTTGACCCTCCTCCCAAGAGGCGTCCCCAGATGCTCAAAAATTTTATTCATAGAATCCATCCAAGATTCCGCAGCCTGTGGTCCACTATCCCCTAAAAACGTAGGCGGATGCTACTGCTGGAATATACATGTCAGATCTACTATAGATGTGGCAACTGACGGTTCTCCCTGTAAGGTCTTCATGAACCACATGAAGCCTTCACAGAACTACACATCTGTGCCTACGTCCGTTATAACATCTAGCACCACATCTGGCACTGCTGGAGGACCCATCGGTAGCCCATGGCCTATCGTATCAAGAGTATAATCGTTGCCGCTCTCTTGGATAACAACTTGAGTTCATCTTGGCAGTATGACTCTACATGGTCAAACACATGCCTTAGATTAAGATCACCAAGGACTAAGAACTGGAAATGTAAGAATGGAACAAAATAAAGAAAACATTCATGTTTTAAAAACAAGACTACATGGCGTGTATATTAACTATGTGACGTGCTCCCTTCAGTCTTTTATATGGGCGTGTACTCTGCCAGAACTGGTCATGTAACACCCCAAACACACAGCGTGTTGTCCTTACACACGGTGTGTACTTGAATTTTCTTCCCCTTCCCGAGTCCTTCTACACGGCTAAGCCACACGACTCTCTTTATAATGAGACTACACGGTGTGTATAAGTCCTACACAGCATGTACAAGATGAGATTCACCGACCCGTGTTGTTCATGACACGGTCGGGTACACAGCTCACACGACATGGTGTGTTTCAGATAGACACAGCGTGTATGGCTTAGATTCCAACTGCTCGTGTTGTTAGTGACATGGTCGGATACTCGTCTAACACTACATGGCATGTTGTACCCACACACAACAAGTACACCACCCTGTTTCCCCAGCCACACGACCAAGTCCAAACGGTCTCCCACCGGTCAAGACTACACGGTGTGTCCCACAGGTACACGACGTGCACTAGAAAGGATAACACTGACTCGTGTTCTTAGTTACATGGTCGGATTCCCAGATTACACTACACGGCGTGTTCGGAAGTGACACGACATGTTTAAGCGAATATTTCTCTGTCCGTGTTGTTAGTCACGCGGCAGACACAGGTTCAACACGACACATCATGTACAACCACTACATGGCGTGTTCCCTCTAGAGTTTTCCCATCCCGTGTTTCTGCCAACACGGCCTATGACACAGTTAGAAACTACATGACATGTACATTGGGTACACGGAGTGTACTTAAATTTTTTTCATTTATTCCCAAACAGGAGAGTACATGTCATGTGTTCATAGAACTACACGCCATGTTATCTAGGTTTCTGGATAGTAGACCATGAAAACTACTCCAGAGCCCCTTTTTCCCTTAAATTTCAAGCATCGGTATGCAAAATTCTGATCCGTGGGGGCCCATACTCCCTGCAAACCAAAGTTTAGCACCCGACTATTCACATTATAGTACAAAACACAACAAAAAGCTAGATCACGATCCGCTAAATTCCAGTCCAAGAGATCCCATACTTATCAGGAACCAAAGTTCAGTGTTCATAAACCCTACCGTAACATGTACCAATACTCTATCAACAGTAGGCATATCTAACAAGGTACCTATCACAATAGCATGCATTTTCTAACACATCATCTATCACAACAACATGCAAATTCTAATGCACCTACATGGCATGGAAATTATGCATGACATGTGATTCTAACATGTGACTAAATGATGCATGAGATGGAATACCCTCATCTCATCGGGTTGTAACTAAATAGAACCCATTATAAAAATATAAATAGTACACCACATGTGTGTCACCCAATGGTGAAAATCATATCAACAATAAGTGAAAAATCAGTAAAATTTCAACACGATGTAAATTGGCTTTTCCCTGTACACGGGTTAGCTACTCCTGAGCACAACTCATTACCAAGTACATATTTAGTCCTATCTCTATCTATAGTCTCCAAACCCTAAATCAAGAGAAAAAACCTTTCCCTCTGATACCACTTTGTAACGTCTCGGATTCGGGTGCCACACAATGGGTGCCCCAGACCCAGTTTGTCACATGACCTCAAGCGCATTTCCCCAAACTCCAGAGGCTTCTGACTAGCAGTGAGGGCCTAGGACTGATAGTGGGGAAACTATGACCTCATTTCTCAAAGTGTAGAGCAGTGGAATACATAAAAAACACAAAAGTGGAAGCAGTAAACAATATAAACCTGAAATGGACAATAGAACTAAAGTAAAAGATAACCAATAGTCATATATATGATGATCCAACATGTAACTAATTCTAAGAAAGAAGCCAAAATAGGATACACTGTAATCAGATACAATGCAGCCCAATGTACAAAGTACAGTCAAACGAAACCAAAACAATGTAATAGGAATTCAGCAGCATCGCAAGCCTAAGCTCGGTCTCATGCTCTCCTACTCCTCTTCAAAAATCATGTACCTGTGTAGGGAACCTTTACCTTATTGAAACCTATAGCAATATAATCTATTTGGGCCCAAGACATGACTCAAACATGGTGTGAGAAATAAATACCAATAGGCAACCACCAAAGGCCCGTGCCCAACTATCAGTGAAAAAGTGTAACAACATTGTGCAATAATGAAATGAAGTAAACTAGGAATTAATAAAAAGTAACTATTCTCACCAGTTACATTTCCATTTTAATAATTATTTAACTACTCCAAGATTGTGCTTTACCTTGGCAGGTACAACGTAAGAAATCACCACAGTGAATATTCAAAGTAAACATTATCCTCAGATGTAAGAACTGTTACCCTCAGGCTAAACAAAACTGTTCCCTCGGGCTAAATATAACCTTGCCCTCAAGTTAATTAGAACCTTTCCCTCTGTCTTAATAGAACCTTGCCCTCAGGCTAATCAGAACCTTGACCTTAGGCTAAACAAAACCATTCCATCAGGCTAAACAAAACTTTGCCCTCAGGCTAATCAGAACCATCCCTTCAGGATAATCATAACAAAAGAAAGTAACTGAGCCGAGCCCAAAGCATAAGAAAGAAACTTACATATGTTTTCTCTCAATAAAACTCAAAACAAGTTATAATCATGGCATACCCACGGGTATCCTGGAAAAATTTCTAAACAAGGGAAATGCACCCTCGGGTGGCCCTGGATCAAAGCAATGATCCCAAATAGCAGTTTATACACAATCATAGAATTACCTATGCAATTCTAGGTATCTAAACAAGCAAGGCCTCAACCACATGACACCTTGAACATGGGCGCATGGCACAACGATGCACAAAATCAACTCAACAGTTGGAAATAAACACAAGACCACCTACCTTGATCTCCTCTGATCGATATATGTGAACGATGCCTCCCAAATCCACCAAGAACGACATAGATCTAGAGAAAAAGATAACCCATTCAAACCCAAATAACTTCCCCTTAGGAAGAAATTGGAAGGAAACACTCAAGGAGAGGGAAGGGCTTACATGTGCAGTCCAAACGAGATCGACGGTGATGGAATCGGAGTTCCGGCGTGCGGTCGGGAGCTCCTCCAAGCTCCATCCTTCTCTCCCAAGGCTCCCATCGAATTTTAAGCTTCCTCTGTCGAAGGAGGAGTCTACTGCCTGTTTTAAGTGAAAAAACATAACTAAACGGTGTGTACTCTCAAGTACATGGATTTTACTTTCTATTTTTTCTAATTGTTCCTCTAGTGGCCACTTTCCACTGCCTCACTCTTCATCTGTCGACTTGGTTACATGGTGTGTATTTCTGAGTACACGGCGTGTACTACCATTCCACTGGCGGCTACTCCCACCAACTTACTATTCACCTGTCGACTGATTAGATGGTGTGTATATACTAAGTACATGGTGTGTAGTCAGTTTTTATGCCCTTTATTACCGATAGGCCTACACGCCCTGTATACTCGTCCCACATGGCCAAAGTACACTACATGTACCCACAAATTTTGGGATTTTTTCCCATTTTCCTTATTTTTCTCAAAAACACTTATGGAAAAAGGAAAAGAAGAAACGCATACCTCAAGAATAAGAACGGGGTTCTTATAGATATGATCTACATATAAGTTATTATATACTTTTTATGAGTAATTTACCAACTATGGATTGAGTTTTTGGAAAAGGCATGACCTGTGTATGAGTAAATTAAATTTTTTGTTTGTGTCATGAAGAAATTCATATGATTCATTCTAGAGACTTTATATGAATCATTCCATGGAAAAAATACTTATAATTATTGAATGAATTATTATGGAGAATGATAATTCAAATTAGATGATGATTTTGTTGTGATATTCAAAGAATTAAATATTAAAATTAATTAGATAAATTTATATTCAAGACAAGATAAAAAAGAATATTCCATGAGGATGTGTTGAGATGAGTTCCATGTCATAATAAATTCTTCAAAATTGTTCTAAATGAGTTCATGCACACATAGAATGATTTTGAATGGATGAATAAAATTAGTTATCTATTAACTGATTTTAATAGATGATGTTTTTACTACTTAATATTATGGAGTTTACCAAATTCTATTTTGGAGAAAAATATCCATGATTATAGTAGTAAATATATATTTTCATAAAATATAGAAGAATTGGATGTTTGAGAATTATGTTTTTGACAACCTGATACACAGTAGTGTTGTATAGTGAGAATAGATCAAAGTTAAGAACCGTTCACACGGAAAAATACCTATTGTTCTTGATTATTCAAGGATTCTGAAAAGATCTAGATCATTTTAGATCTTAAGAATATAGTTTATATTAATGGTCCAATCTATTAAAGAAAGAGTAAATGGGTAAAACAGTTGGTCAAGATTGTTTGTGGATGGAGATCTACATCAGGAGGTTATGAAGATACCCAAATAAAAAAAATACATTACTTGTTTTAGATCATACTTAGAGTGAGAAATTTTACTATCCAGTGGAACTTTTGTGAAAGAGAATAGTGGGACTCTATAATGATAGGACTAGGATGGTCCTTAGTGTAACCACTTGGGTATATAATGGAGATCCATGATTAGGGAGAAACCCCAATTTCAATAAGAAGTGGTATTTTAATTCCAAGCCTTAAAAATCCTTATGTGTTATGATTTCACTATTTGTGATTCATATAAGGTGAGTCTAAGTTAATTTAAGATTTTTAACATTGATACTTTAACCAGTACGTCAGGTTAAGTTAAAAAAAATTCATAAAAAGAGTGTATTGATGATTCACCCAGCAACCACACCCATTATAGTGGTACCTAACCAAACAAAAGTGATAAAAGTGGTATCAAAGTTAATACAGGTTGGCTCTAAAAATCCAAGAAGTTTATAAGTATATATAATCATAATTCAATAAATATATGAGGTGTTCCAAACATCAATGGAAAGAACTACCACAACTGGAGAAATATGATGTTTCCCTGCCTTATATCACTTTTCCTAGAGTTAATACATTATGTAATCATTGTTTTTTCAACCATTGTTGGGGGATATCCTATTTCTTTATCAAATAAGATAACTATATAAGTTAATGTAAAATCCCAAAATTTTACTTTTCTGAATCTCTTAGAAAACTTATACACAAGGATCATGGGACTTAAAACATCCAAATAGATCTATAATAAATTGAAGATCATTTATAAAGGAAATAAAAAAAATCATAAGGGTGAAATTACAAGTGTAAAGGATAAGGTTTGGGGATATAAATATTTACAATGATAAAAATATATACAATTACTTTATAATAGTCACTAATATTGTCAAAAATATTTGAGGGTTTGGTGAGAAGTTGTATGATTTTATTATTGATAAAAAGATGATGAGGGACTTTCTGGATATATTTGATCTAATTATTTCAAATTTCAAGGATATAAGAAATATTTCCTTAGATTAACTTAATAATATTCACTTAACTTATGAAATGATAAAGGATCTACCATTCAATAAGAAACAAAAAGATGATATAGCCTTTGAATTTATGAGAAAATTAAAATTCTAGGATAATTAGAAACTAAAACCAAGTGATCCAAATGATGAGGAAGATGATGAAGACTTAAATAAAATTATTTCTCTTATATGAAAGAAGTTTAAAAAGGGTACATGTAAAGTAAAATAAAAAAAAGGTATTATAATTTTAATATAACTGGACACTTGTCCATAAATTTCCCAAATAAAAAGGTGGATGAATCCAAATCAAATGATGTGGATGAAAATTTTAAGAGTTAGAAAAAGGGTAAGAGTAAGAAAAATATTATAGTGGAAAGGGGAAGAATCTAAGTTGTATGAAGGAAAAAACAAAATCATCAATGATTAATAAATTATATTATGAAATAAAATTCATAGATCATGTTGATAGAGGTTTTGACACCACAATTAGTGAATATGGCGATGAAATAACATAACTATAATACATGTTCAAAAATGAATTAGAAGATTCTCTGAAGAATAATACATAGATCAAGATGTAGAAGAAGAATAAATTAAAGTAAAATAATAAGATAACTACTAAAAAGTTGGTGTGTGTTAATAAATAATATATATACATTGATGATACTAAGGAATAAGAATCGATGGTGGATAATCAAGAGAAAATGCTAAGAGATCTTGAAGAAAAACTAGCTGGGGAAGAAGAAGAGTTGGCTGAGAAATAACTATTGTGTCTTGAAGATAAAAATGAGTTGAATAAAATAATAGAATACTTAAACAATTATTTTGATATGAAATTTGAGTCTTCTCAATATGGTTAGAAGAAGAGTCCCAATACGAAGGTAAAATTTGTTTCTTACCCGTCTAAAGATAAATATGGAATTTATGATAGTACAAAGTTCAAAAACAAGTATGGACCTATTTTTTCAAGAAGATAAGTGAGGAGGCCTCTTATATATTAAATAATGAGAGGAATATTCTAATAAATCCCCTTATCCTAGTAAAAGTGTGGCTTTTTTATAGTTGGATGATAATAATAATATTCTAGATAGATTTATCATTAATATTGAAGATCAAAGTTCAAAGGTTTTTTCAAGTTATATGCAATTTATGGACATAAAAAATACTATTTATAGTTTAAAATGTCATTACTAGGGAATATTCATGAACCAATGGGAGATATATGGTGATAATATGAGGATAGGTTCTAAGAAAAGACAATTTGTAGCTAGAAATTCATAAAAAATCATATTTAGTCCTTCAGAAGAGACATATATTTAAATTTATTAAAAAATATATAGAAAATTATTTTTGTTAATGGTATAAAAAAATTTCTATAAATAATAGTTTTAAATTATATTAAGTGTACCTTATTATTATTTGAAGCAATAAATTATCAAATATAATTAATTAAATATTGGAAAGTAAAAAAATGAAAAAAAAATTGTATATATATGTAATTTTATAAAATTAAAAATAACATAAGTGTTTAGTATTGTAATGGTTTTTATGTAAGTGTAAATTATATTATTTATAAATAAATTTATTAAATGTTATTATTATTATATATACATATAGACGTAGACATTGAAAAGTCAAATTTTTGGAAAACATGTGTACATATTTAATATATATTTCATCTATTAATATCTAAAGTTATATAATATGTATAACATAATAAGTATACTAAAAAAAGTTAAAGAGTATTGTGTGATGACTGGTCTTGAGATGACCGACCAATGCATAATTGAAATTGTGTGTCTTTATTGTGTATGTGGTTATATAATTTGTAATAATTGCATTTTATTTTCTACATTGATGACCTACGAGTCATCTCTCACTAAATATGTAAGGACCTCTTTTTCCATTTAAAAAATGTTATCTATTTCATACACCTATACCCCCTAACATGCATGTGAGTATATTTTAAAAAAAAGGATATCGACAAGAGGAGTTCCCGAAGAGGCATTCTCGAAGAGGCATTCGAGAACAGACGTTCCACAATAGGCATTTGATAAGAGGTGTTTCTATTTGAAAGGAGACTGACATTTACTAAAATATTTAATAATAGAGGTTCTAGGAGTTCGTTCACCCATAGGTGTTGGTCAGTTTATTAGGTAATGATAAACTAATCCATATTATGAAGATGAATTCATGGTTATTTATTCATAAGTAATTAAAATTTATGAAAAATTTGATGATGTGGTATAAAAATATATAATGTTTCATTAAATTTGGTTTGTTAATAATATCATAATCAATATACCTCAATAGTGATAAACCAATCCATAAAAAATGTCTCAAGATGAAGTCAATTATTCAATGATAACCAATTTAAATAATTTAAAATGTTCATGTAGTGTATAATATTTTATTAATTATTTTTTTTCTTGGTAATCATACCTACATAAATTTATTGCAATGGTGAGGTAATTTATACTGATTAGGGTTTTAGATAATGTATTTAACATGTAAGAGTGGAAAATATTCATGGTTATATGAAATTGGATGAAGTTCGAAATAAGATTCATATTCAGATAAAACATAGGGTTGATCAATAAATTACATCAATAACATATCAACATTTGCAATATATTAAACATTTATGGCACACCGAGTACCTTCAAGTTGATGATGAGGATTGGATGGATGAATATTTATTATTTATACAACAGTGTGTTGATGGTTTGATGGAATTGTATGGGGTGATTTTTGATATTGATGTGGTGAAACCTACTACAATAGAACCATGTTTTGTGAGCTATGTAGAATTTAGTCCTTCACAACACTCTTATTAATTGTCTCCTCCTTATATGAATCCTATGATAAAACCAAATTGTGAATAATATGATCAGAAATTGGAATGAAGTGTAGGGGATATAATTTTTTGTACTGATGATATAGTGAATTAAATTTTTTCTAAGGATAAAGTATCTATTGAGGCATTAGGAGATGATGTGGGTGAGGGTGATGTGGGGAATGAACCTTTTAAGGTTCCTATGAGAGACAAACATCCATAGTAGGGCTATGAGGGAAATAAACCTTATGAGGTTACTATGAGAGACAAACATCCATGAAATCCACCAGTTAGTGGTAATCACCCTTCAGTATTGAGTTCCTTTGTTAAAGGAATTTCACATGAACAACTGTTTGATTGGGATTTCATTACATCAGCTTCTAAATTCTCCGGCATTATAGAGAATAGAACTGCATCAAATGATATTTCCATATATGTCAAGTATGAGTTTTAACGTAAAATTTTCATAAAAAATATGATAAAACAATACCACATAGAGCGGAATTTCATATTTTTTGTTGATGAGTCTAAGAAGAAAAAATATCTCATTTGATGTGAAAAATATGATACAGAATGTAAATTCTGATTAAGGGAAATATATGATAATTTTATTTCATGTTGGAAGATAACCAAATTAGAAGGGCCACATACTTGTGTGCATCCAAGCTTGTCTTAGGATAACTCTTTACTTGATATAGAGTTTATATCAATTGTTATTGTTGTGATGATACTAACATGTCATGATGTTACCATTTCCCTTGTTCAGGAAAGAATTCAACTATTTTTTAACAATAAGATGTCCTACATCAAAGCTTGGAATGAAAAATAGAAGTCAATTGTAAAAGTGTATGGTGATTGGGATAAATCCTATGAAATGTTTCCAAAACTTATGGAATTATTGTCTCTAAATAATCATATTTTTTATCATTTGGAAACGGTTGAGTATGTGTCCCCCAACCATCGAGTCGATCGATCAAAGGTGAAGTTCAGTAGGATTTTTTGGGAATTCAGGCCATGAATCACTACTTTTCCCTATTGTAAACAATTTATTCAGGTCGATGGAACTTTCCTTTATGGAAAGTATACAGGTGTTCTACTCATTTCTTCCACACAGGATGGTAATCGTGCTCCTCTACCACTTGCATTTTCTATTGTTGAAAAGGAAAATTTTGAATGTTGGAGCTAGTTTTTGGCCTGTGTATGCATTCATGTCACACTAAACAAGAGAGTGTGTCTGATACATGATTTCTATTGAGTGATTATAGATTCCATAAATAGCAATGGACTTTAATGGACTGATCTGAATGCTTATCATCGATATTGCATTAGACATATTCCAAGTAATGTGCATAATCATTTCAAAGATTATGCAATAAATAAGGCGATCCTCAAGTTGGGTATGTTTTTCTAAACTTACATTTTTTTAAAAGAAAATTTAATATAATTTTCAATACATTATTCTATTATGGTTTTAGCATATGATCCCCAACTAGAAAGGTTTGATCAACTCCTTGAAGAGATTTAAAGGGATAATGAATATGTGTATGAATATATGATGCATATTTCAAAGGAAAAAATGGTTATTATCATATGATGGTGGAAATAGATATGTCTATATGACCACTAATATAGTGGAGTATATAAATGGGGTCCTCAAGGGAGTGTGAAAACTCCTAATCACAACATTAGTGAAAGAGACATTTTATAGATGTGTGCACTACTTTGTTGACCAGTCTCAAAAGTCCTATCAGAGGATCGAAAACGGAATATGTTTTACTCAGCATTTCCAAAGTGATATTGATCAAATACAGAATGAGGATTCAAGATAGGGTGTTCTAAAATTTGATACGGAAAAGAGGAGATTTAAGGTCAGAGAGTACTATGAATGGGCTACATGAACCTGTGGTTGAGTGCTTGTGGTGATGTTGGATAACAGATATTGTGATTGTGAAAACTTTCAGGAATTGAGATATTCATTTGCACATTTTATTTCAACTTTTTCTTCCATAAATATATCATTGGATCCCTATGTTGACCCAGTGTATCACATGATCACTTTGGTTAACTATTATAGTGAAACTTGGATGCCTGTTGGTGACTTTAATTTCATCTCATTTCATGATGATCAGCTAACTATCATCCCTTATATTTTCAGGATTCATAAGTTGGTTTTGTTTTCATTTATGTTCTTTTCAATTTCTACTGTTTTTTAAATTATTGGATTCATACTACCAGGATTCTCCCCCAAGGAAGACCAAAGGAAACTAAAATCATAAATGAGATGGATTGGTCTCAGCAACAAGGAGGGGGACTATGATGCAGTATTTTTCATGTAGAAGGACATACTTGTAAGCGATGTCCCTAAGTGGTAGGACTGAGCTTCACATCCTGTCATCCATGATCGAGTCTATGTATTTTATCATGAATGTGTATATATTTTTTTGTATGAGTACGTTTTAGTAATGAATTATTTTATTTATGACTTTATCCTTTTCTAACATATTTCAATTTTGGTTTGTCTCATTTCTAGATTCTATCATAAAGAATTATTTGATACTATAACTATTAAAAAATAAACATACAACAAAAATTAATATATCATGCTTACATATATACAATTTGGGTTTCTCATCACTAATTATTTATATAAAAAATAGAATAAATTAAACTTTATTGGATATAAAAAAAAAATCATAACCTAAACCAACAACACCGCCCACATATATTTTCTACCTTATTTTTCTTGTTGTAGTTTTTTTAAAACATTTATAATTTTTATTGAATTCACTATAAAAAAGTAGCGATGATATCATTTGTGTAGATGGAAAGTTCGCTATTTCTCACATCATATGCTACTCATGTATCATGGTTGGTTTTAGAGGGACATCATGTGCCCCCTTTAAGTGTATATAGATATCATCATTTAGATCATGTCGCACACCTCCCGTTATCACCCCCCATCTTCATTAAGCTAGATTCTATGGCGTATCAATGTGCGACTTCACCTTTTTCAATCATCAGATCATTGTTGTGCACATAGAGATGTGGAGGACAGAGTGACATATGTTTAATTTTAGAGAGGGGGTGATGAGTATTACCCTATAGGATGTGTCCATTATGTTGGGTCTCCCCATCAACTATGTAGCTGTGACAATCTGAGTTAGAGTAGATTGGTTTGATCTTATTCATATATTACTGGTCATAGAGGTCCATGATGGTGGCAGGTCCATCATCGATGGTAGATTACACATGCCCTGGTTAGACCATCACTTATCACATCTATCAGACGATGCTGATGAGATCACTATACTGTAATTTTCACATGCATACGTTTTTAGTCTAATCAGTGGAACACTTTTAATTGACCACTCCACTAATTTTGTACATCTAATGTATTTACCTTTTCTGAAGGATTTAGACTAGGCAAGCCAGTATAGATGTGGGTCTACTTGTCTAGTATATACATACAAGGTTTTATGTAGCGTATGTCACATCGAAAAGATACAGATCACTGGATGTGTTTTTCTTCTATAGATGTGGGTATAGGATCACATCTCTCATTTATCTCAACATACTCATGCCCCATTTCCTATTGATATTGTAGTAGAGGCTCTGTGTGTACGATGGTATGTTATTCCTTCCTTATAATGTCTAACTTAATAGTATAATTTTCTATTGTGAAATGTAACTATAACAATGTTATCTACAGGTGGATTCAGGCATATCAGCATTCAGATTACGTTGGACATGATGTCCATGCTTATAGACTTATATTGGACAGCCTTTGACCAGACGATATAAATGATTATTATTTATATTGTTAAATATTTATTCTTTACTGTACATCACTTCATTTATTAATTGATTATTCATTTTTTATTTCAGATTACATGGATGCAATATACATATGATATCATCTAGAGTCTTCCACTGTATTGTACAGCGATGCTTGGTACCAACTCCTACATGGTTCCATTAATTAATTTTCATATTATTTAGTGACATCAGACCGATAGAGTTATGAGGTATTTCATATTACTTCATCCAATTCTTAACCCACTCAGTTAGATAGATTCACTTCATTCACTGAAGATGTCAGGGAAGAGTTACTTTGATTAGAGGAGATACTATGACACATATATTGATCTATGGGATATAAGACAACAATCCTAGTTATGAGGGGCGGGGACTGTACATTTGTAGGATCCCAGGGCACCATAAGAGGGGAGGGGTGAATCAGAGTGTCAAATATTTATTTTAAAGTGATAGATCGTGTTCCCACATTGGTAGGAACTCATTAAACCTATATGATGGATGTGATCAGTAATCAAACATTCACATGAAAAGATAAGACACAACACTTTTATTTGGTTCACCACTAAGGGCTACGTCCAAAGATCATATGCTGATAATGTGTCGGTCGTACCAAAATCCACTAATCTTCACTAGATATGGAATACAGATGTTCTGTCACAGTCACTTTGTTCCAGGATCACTACCTTTACAATGTTTTAGGGATTGCTCACTACGTCCCTCAGAACACTTTTGCTGACTCCCCCTTTCTCAATTCTCTGAGAGAGTTCAAACTCAATTTATCGACTTGAAGGTTTCTTCAATGTTTTGACATTAAATTATTCATCCCTAACTTAGCACGGGATAGTAATTGCATCACAAACCTCAGTTTATTCTCACTAAAATCCATGTATACTTAATCTGGTATTCAATACTGCTTCTCACGAAGCCCCTTTGCAATGATCAACCCTTCATAAAGAACACTTCTTCTCAGAGCACACTACTTCGCAGATCTCTAACCTTGGCGGTGCTCAATCATTTATAGAGGTCAAGCCTTTGCAAAGCTCATGTGCCTTTTGGGAACTCACTGTCATCGTGAAGCAAACTGCCTTCACAGAACTTACTATCGTTGCGAAGCAAACAGCCTTCATGGAACTCCTTACTTCATGAAGCTCACTAAGCTAATGCAGAACATCCCATCTTCGTGAAGCACTCAATACATAGAAGCATTGACTTTATTCAAGACTTGAATAGTCCTTTCAAAAAACTCAAGAATTATTTGAAACCATGCTTCATGAATCACCCATTGCTTCATGAAATCAGATCGTTTTCTGATTTTCTCTCTTATCACTCTATTGAAGGAAGAGGGGTGGCCTCTTATTTATAGGTGTGGTCGAATGCGGAGCTCCACTTATTCCAGAGTGATTTCTGTATTGGTCCAAAATTTCCCCATAGCACATCTCCCTTTGCAAATCTCCATGGATATTCCCCATTCGCAATGCTCATCGTAACCGTAGAGATCTCTACCAAATCTCTTTGCGTCGCTACATTGCTCCAATTATCGTAATTGCGAAGCAACACTGTCTCAAATAATAATGCTTAATTTCATTGAAATACTCAAACCAGTCTTTGAAAAATCCATGCCTTTACCATATTTATGAAAATTTAATTCTAGAATAATACCTTCTGCGAAGCTCAGAGCTTAAATTCTCGTAATCACAGAGGACATCGTCAAAATCTTCATGTCTTTGAGAAACATGCTTCATAAAGCCTATGTCGGACAAACTCATGCTTTTTTCATATTTTCTTAAGGCCTTCAAGAAAATACACTTTACACAATGATTTCCATTCTCAAAATTTTGGACCCCAAAAATTTGGCAAACACTGGAAAACGACACCACCTTTAACACTGCTTTTATCCTAAATTGTATGACCACTTTCCTTGAAATATCCCTGATCATCCATTGGTATTCCATGTGAGGATTGAAAACAAACAAAAACTAAACCCCATTTCCAGAAAATAACATCCTTGGTTCCAATAACTTTGTCATTTGTTGGATCAGCTGAATTATGCATCCTGGTACTGCAGGTCCTCGGTCATATTTCTAACACAACATGGAAGGGGATTTCATTAGTTGGTATACATTATTTGTTACATTATTCAGAAAATTTTTTATTAACATTATTTAACAGTGGAATTTGTTTTCATAGTATGCTCATATCAGTCATCTACTTCACATGTCTGATCCAGTAGAGGGAGGTGCATTTGACCGAGAATATTTTCACAGCGTTGTAGCAGAGTTGGTTCCTTTAATGAACGATATTTATCATGAAATTCTCTTTGATCCACCACATGATGATGAGGCTGCGAAGGATAATGAGCCTGATATAGATATACCAGGGTGAAGACCCTATTATGGATGTTGTTGTTCCACAGGAGGAGGTTGTTCATCATGATTAGTCAGATGCTCCTCCAGCTTCTCAGTCATAGACAAAGGCAGATATAGACGTTGACTGAACTGAGCTAGATTCTTTATTACTCCCTACTATGTAGACATCCACATCATTAAATACATCTTCTTCATATATTGGTGAGAGTTTATGCTATCATCCATTATTCTTAAAGGCAGTACAAAGTAATAGTATAGAGACTGTATATCCACCGCTTTTCACACATGAGGATGTGGAGGTGGTTGCCGACGAGGATATATAGGAGCAGTGTACACCAGAGTGGAGACATAGACAGAAACATCGTGGATGCATCCAGTATATGTCTAGTTGTGAGATAGAAGAGCATCCATGCCAAAGGTGTAGATTATGTTGATATTTGATTTGGGATACATGTTTTATGTTCCTTACTATTATGGTTTATAGAGTTTTGTTCTTTTTTGATAAGTGTTACTATTATCATTTTATCTACTAAAATCAATAATTACTATTTAATATTCATAATAATACTTAGTATTATTATCTATATATTTATAATAAATAATATTCTCAAATTCATTAATAAATATAAATAATATTAATTATTTTGAATTCAAAAAGACTCTGGATGAAAAGATCTGTGAACTTGAAGAAATATTGAAAAATATTATTAATCTCAGTGATTCAAAATTGGATGTAAAATTTTAAAATATCATGGAACATGAATCTTTGTTAAAAAAATGCTGCATAAATAAGAAATTAAATGAATAATAGGTATTTGGGAATAGTAGGTGATTATGATTGAAGATCATAAAAACCACAATATGATATGTATGAAAGTAGAAGTTCATTTGGACAATTTTGAAGAGATAAATATTCAGACTTTATAAAAGAATGTCATAATTTTTATCTATTCTTATTACATAATGAATTTATGGAAAACCGAGTTCATAGGAGGATAACATGATAAGCAGTGAGTGGTATCATTTCTTGATCACAAATATGAAGTAGTTATCATCCTTTAATGATTCCTCAACTGGTTTTCAAGTACAAATAACAAAATAGGGTCATCATTGATGAATTTTAATAATGTTTCATCATATCCAAGACAAATAAGTTTAAAGAATATATCATCATTGTTTGGTCATATTTTTGGTATCTTGAAGAATAAGTATTGAAAATAAGATAGTTCTTGGTGAAGTTATATAAGTTTTCAAATCTAGAAAGTCATAATTTGAAGATTAATTCTAGTGTATTCTCTATATTGGAACATCATGAAAACCATTATTGAATAGATCCACCATTATAAAGATGTTTATGAGTGTTTTCCTTGAGGGGGAGGTAAATGAAGAAATATGAAATTACTAATAGAATTAGTATATCAATTAAAATCAAATCTAATTACTATATAATGTTCAGGAAGATCATGTTATTGAAAGAAATATATTTTTCAAAATCTATCTTCCTTTGTTAACAAAAAATAAACTCAATAGAAAGGGGTTGAAATTGAATTAATCAATGACATAAGAAAAGTTGAATTATGGATGCATTGAAAGGCCGCGTATCCTTCTTATTTCACTTGAATATTTTTGATCTATTTGTTAGAATGAGTGCATGAGTTTTAGGTTGATTGTCCTAATAAAAGTTTCAAATCTCATTTAATATCTTCATCCTGAAATAAAATTGGATTACCCTTGATGATAAGTACATGAGTTCTCATTTCATGTGGTATCATATCGGTTGGTAGAGGACAACAATGTTTCCCAAATAAAATCCAATTTTTTACTAGACCGAGTGTGACTCATGTAGATTTAGAGTGAAATAATGGATGACACATTTCTGAAATATGAACTGATACCCTTTTTTCTTGAACTTTTTTACATCGTGTTAATATACAATATAGGAAGTGGAATGAATGTTTTGTTAATGTAAAGTGGATATATTAAAATATTGACATATTCAGTTGGAATTAAATTTGGATGTATTACTCTAATGCAAAAATTATTGAATAAACACTACTGGCGATCAAGCAGTACACCAAGAATCAGACCAGTTGATCAAAATGATCATGAACACTATTATTAATATTTGTGATTATTTAATTAATATGTATTATTGTTTATTTATATTTATGTATATCTTATACATATTGATGATTCTTTAATTAATATATATTATAATTTACTTATATTTATTGATATTTTATAAATATTGATGATTTTTTAAATAATATGTATTATTATTTATTTATATTTGTTGATATTTTATACATATTGATGATTTTTTAATTAATATGTATTTTTATGTAATTAGTATTTACAAATATTGTTGATTTTTTTAATTAAAAATTTTGAAGGAAGAATGAACCTCATTCGTGGTTCACACAGGAAGCATGAATGAGGTTCACGCTTCCTAGTGAGGGAAGATGCATCAATTTCATTCACACAGGAATCATGAATTTGGTTCATGAAATAAGAATCTAGATGATCGAAGATGATATGATCCATTGTAGAAGCCGAAGGATCGAGCTCGGTAGCTGGGAACTTGTACATTGTGGGATCTGGAACCAAGGATATTCCGATGATAACAATATTTATTAAACTTTGATGGAAGTGCGTGTTCATATTAGATGAAACCATGTTTGAGGATTAGTAGAGACGTGATCTCCAAATCGTAAGGTATCAAACCCGATGATGGGTGAGTTCCTCGATGAGTAATTTTGGATTCCAATCAATCTTAGTTGAAGATTATCAGAATATGAGGAAGATAGAGCCTTGAGTATGTTGAATCAGGGTCGTCAGACCCTTTGAGCACATCCAATTTCGAGATGGGTATGGAGGAAGGTAAATTCGTTCTCCACTGATAAACCTAAGTTGGAGTTATCTTCGATGGAATCGTGTTCCCGTTTTACTTATGTTTGCAGGTGTATACTGAAGAAGAAGAACCCGGTTGAGAGAGATTAAGTTCGAACTCATTGATCGAGATTTTGGTGAGATTGAGTAATAGAGAAAACCAAAGGCAATCAAACTCCAATCTTGACAGGGGTTTTCACCTACAAACAGGAAGAGAAGTTGAAGTTGAGAAAATCCGAGCTGGAAACCGAGACTTCTAGTTTCTAATCTGGATGAGTAATTGATCCTATTTATCTTTCTTTGAAAGGAACATTTCAAAAACACAATGATTTAGGAAGAAGAAAAGTATCAAATAATTCATTGGGGGCATTCTTGAGCCTGATCTATGTGAAGAAGATGGTCACCAACATCAATCTCCACAGTGAATACAGAGAGTTTTTCAGCTAGTTTTGTGTTCTTTTGTGGGATTAAAGGATGAAGAAGGAGAATTCATAGTTCTCTAGTGATATGGATATTATTCTTGGTTTGAGAACACACTACACATTCTTTTTAATTCCTAAATTAACCCCCAAATCGTAACATGCTTGTTTGATCCTGAGATTCATTATAGATTTGAGAATTGTGTGTCGAGTGATAATCCTTTGGTAACTTGAGTTTGTCTTCCACTTTCAGGTATTTCTCTTATTTTATGTTGTTTTTATCTTTATTTGGGTGTGTGTTGGGACTCCCAATGATAGATATAATTTTATGTAGAAAATGATCTAAATTTTGGTGATGTATGTTTTTTTGAATTAATGGAGTTTGGATAAAAATGTTAAATGTTTTGGGGGTTCTCCCTAAGTTCGGAGAACATATGAGTTGTTTTGGGGATTTTGAGCTGAATCTTGAGTTTTTGGAGTCTTCTAGGCGATCACACATTGTGTAATGATTACACATCATGAAATAGTTTTACATGCCATGTAACATATTCACGTTGTGTATTGGTCGTTGAGCATATGTTGTGAGTTCAGTTAAGATCATGAAAATCTTACATGTCGTCAGAAGTTTATATGTCATGAAAATTATATTCACGTTGTGTATTGATCACTAGGTAGATGTTGTGAACTAGTAAAAGGTATTAAAGGTTTACACACCGTTTAAAGTTTACACATCACCCAAGGTGATGAGTTTTTTGGCATTTTGTGGTTTTTTTGGATTACACAACGTGAAAATGGATTACACGCCATGTAATTCTCAAGAGTTGGGCTTTTAGGGCACTGAATGACTGGTCCTTATTTAATTCAGATTTTGTATCTTCTTTCTTGAAATAAGAGCTCTCCCAAGATATCTTGTAGACCTCCTACCATTCGGGATCGTTTCGTTCAGCGATTGATCATCGTTGTGGTTGTGGTGCATTCCTCTGGGTGAGTAATCCTTCTATTTCTTCATTTTCGTTCATCACAGTACCAACATTGTGTTTTTGTTGAAGGTTCTGGGACACGCAATGGAATCGGGTGATCTGGAGATTTAAAAATTTTCACCGGTGATAAATGTAACAACATCGTCGTCGGCGATGTACAACCTTGGTATAAGCCCAACGACCAAGAGTAAAGAGTTTTAAGTCCAAAATATTAAACTATAAATATCTAATTAAATCTGAAGCCACGCTAGACATCTCCTTGTTACCAACAATCACTGCTTGAAGAATCCAAATTCAAATTCCTCTAGATCTTCCACATGTGCTTCAATTATCTAAGGGAGTACCAAACATCGAATTCCGGATGCTACCGTGAAGATCCAACAATGCCTCAATGATCACTGCATCGATGTACCTTTGATGCAAGTGGGAGATCTTGATCTGATCACCTCAATTCAGATATTTTCTCTCTAAAAAGCAGGAGAGGAGAGAGAATCTCTCAACAGCTCATCAGGAATAGTCACTAGCAGGAGCCTCTTCTCACTCTATTTATAGCATGTTAAGAAATTACCCGGATAGGCTCCTCGACCCCCTGAATATATAACACACTATATAAACGATATATTATGACTACTATACTGATTCATAAATATTATTTATATTATTATCACTTTCTTGTAATATAATTAATATATTACATGATAATACTAGAGTCATTAACTCGACTCATCGTTCCCACAAATATTAAACGAACCTTGAATATTTTAAACTAATATTCCTTCATATAATATTTTCCATGTATTTACTTTAAAACTTGTAAATATATATAATAAATATATTCAATGTCAATTATTTTTAACTTAAAAAATATGAATTTATTTATTCCTTTGGTGATCATATATCCTTGGACAAATCTCGGGCCCCAGTGGTGGGACCCACCATACCCTATATACATATTCACTTGAATATGGAAGATTCTTGAATACACTATTGTGTGTGATCTTCTATGCCCTTATCTTGATACTAATGAATAATATTCACAGACCAAGATTGGAGTCTAGCAACGCATCAAGAACCCTAAAGAGATAAGGATAGTCGTAGCAACGAAAACCAACCTACGAACACACTGCATACTATAATCTCTTTATCTTTAAATATCACATAAATCAGGACACACACTTGTGTCATCGTCATTTTCTTACTTAATTAATTATTGATATAACTTGAGGAATTTACCTTGGACTACCATGACCATGGATTTATCAAGTTTCTTCCATCCTGATTAACCAGGCCTGAGATATATTACTTCCTCAACTTGTAAGCAACAAATTTTATCTTGACCATTCAACCAATGTCATACCACCAATGACGCACCCATTACAAGCTATATCGCCACGATTTCATTATCATGGTTTTTACCTTGTATCGAAGTATGCAATCAAATGTCATACATTGATAATGATCTCAATTCTGGAGACCAATACACATGTCTGTAGATAGGAACAACCAATGACACTCAAAACATGTGGTATTATTATTGGTGGGTCTGTCCTCATGATCTCAAGTCTGAAGATCACCAAGTGTGAATATCATGAGAAGAAGTCTCAATGCTTATGATCCCCCAGTACATGATATTTAAACATCAACATTGTCAAATAATTATGATATATCTAGACCATAGGATCTTTGTTTAAGATTGATGCCATAGTATCTCAAGGTTCTCATTATAGAATGTGATTTTCTATAACCTTTTCATACAATAATTAATCTATGGACATTACAATTTCAATAGTGGATGTAGAAAAATGTACACTATAATGGTAAGAATACAGCATGTATATCTCACTATATACATGAAATGGTAATCAAAAGTACTGTATAGTTGGGTTTATGGCACCCACTATTACAACACTCCCACTTACACCAGAGCCAACTTGCTAACCAACCTTGTTAGCTCTCACATGATTCAGATAATGTTTCTACTGAGTCATGACTTTAGTTGATGGGTCTGCCTTTTTTTTTTCTATATGCGACCTCATCTCCTTGAGTAAAACTTCTCAAGAGATAAAATCCTTGAGTATGTCCCTTTTGTACACAGTTAAAACTTGATATATTGGATAGTAAGAATATCCTAATTTACATTATGATAATATTTTACTTACTATGTTTGAATCCAAGAACTGTAACAAATTTTTGTGTATTAAAACTTCTTCTTAGACGCCTCATAAGCTGCAACATACTCGGTATTTTTAGCTATGGCTTACACGAGCTTGAATGATCTTATCTTGCTCATTACCTTAGCCTAACTGTGATTTTAGATCACATGGATCTAAGGAAGACTAGTTTGTGTCCCCTTAAAACTAGTATCTTTTATTCTCCACTTACCGGGAATATATCCTTTGTACTTGTTCAAGTATAATTGGATTGTTCTGACTGCTTCCCTTACAATGGTCTTGGATGTAACTAATATCGTCCAACTATAAAGTATATCTTTGTAAAATAAATTCTTGTACATATCATGACATACGTGATTGATCCATCACTAAGCATATGGAATTAAACTCACCATGTTAATCTCCTCCTATGTCCTAGACATGTCAACATGGAGAGATATATTTCATGTGACACTGGTAACAATTCTCTCTCGAATTGTTCCATCTTGTATTTTTCTATACCATGTCAATATATATACGATTGACTAGGTCCAAACAACCATTAGATCTACCTTAGTAGATCATGTTCCCTAGAACTTAGATTTTTACTTTAATTCAACCTCTAAAAAGATTCTTTCATCCCAGTCTTATCTAATTGTAATACCAATAGATGTTTTCCATATGTTATCAAACATATCTCACTTGGAAAACTATAACACTCCCACTAACATCTTGTAAACACATGGAAAATATTCATTCCAAATGAATTCTCTAATATATTGTTTCTTACTTTATCTAAAACTTGATTTCAGTAACTTGAAACCCTTATTAGCATTTTATGATGTCACCATACTTTTCGAGTTGCATCGTACAAGAACATTCCAAGAAAGGTGGTGTTGAAATCTAATTCTCAATAAAATGATCATATAAATTAGCTATGAAAAGTAAGATTCAAATGGATTTAGGCATGACGGCTTGGTATTACCAATAAATCTTTACTGGTACTATGCTTGTACCATCCACATATAAACTCATTTGAATACCCACTGCTGTATTCAAAATAATAATCCCATTTTTACTTTGACATATGGAATCCATTATTGAATTTTATTTGATCTTTTCAATCTTAGCTAATTACCATATACTGCTTACTTGTTGGAATTATTATTTTCAATGAATAATGGATCATCGTTCACGGTGAATACAACACCATCACCATGGTTTTTAACCATCCTACGTAGTATGTATCTCTAGAACATTCATCTTCCAAATGACTTGCGAAATTAGTTCATATTCCAACTATTTGGGCATCTCTAGCATTGACTCAACCCAATTCAATCTTTCTCCCACTATCTCAAGTATAGATGTGAACTCTTATATAGAAATATAGTCATTAACATTGACTATATCTTTTCTATATTAGGTATTTCTATTATATCCTAAAAGACTTTTAGGATACTTCCTTTAGATGCACTTTGTGTTCTTCTTGATGCAAGTTTGTTTATATCCTAACAAACTCTTTGCATCTAAACACTTGTCTTATGACATAATAGATTTTCATCATACTATGACTCATATGATATTAATTTTTCATTTTAGTTGGCATATAGTTATGGGATAACACCGTTATTTGTGAAGCATGTCATGAAATATAATGGAAGTTTCTGCAAGTTGCAACATTGATACTCCTTGCATCACGACTATGATGTATAAAATGTGTGTTTATGAATTTCTTCATGCTAAATTTTAGCGAAAAATGTTAACATGTAAGACTCATCACATATCCTACTTACTAACATCAATGCCATGTTGTAGATAAGAGAATGTGAATTTAGGTTTTACTCTATGCTTAATTTTGTTGATCAATGAATGTCTGGTCAAGATATTCTTCAGCATGCTAGCCCGAAGAAACTTATATCTTCTGATCATGAATACTTCATAATTCACTTTAAAATTCCTTAATCACTTAATGGAATCTAATGAAGTATATTTACCACTATCTTACCCTTGGAATAGTTCATGTTCTCTTGTTGAACTAATTCTAAAAGATTTGTGGCGTACCTCTATCTTTAAAGGTTTCTTTGTCCAAAACTAAGAATATACGCCGATAATACCTAAGGTATTTAGATCGACTAGGTCTAAATACTTACTAGGTATATCATGAACATCAACTTTAGTTTTTATTAACAAATATTATTTTTCCACAACTGGGTAAATAAGTATTACATTTGTATTCATCACATATTAACTATGATTCATGTATCACTTGAACTATTACTTGAGTATTGTACACCACAAACAACATTCATTCCTAAATTTGGAATAATGTATCTTTGTTTCCAAATGACACATGAGATCAATTCTTTGGTTATACTCAATAAAATTTCTACAAGAATCATTCACTTGGCAATAGAGAAGTCATGTACTTCTCATCGCTGACTTAGGAATCACCCTTTCTCAATCACTTTGAGAATACACCTTATTCTTATAATATATCTATTACATACTTGGTAACTATATTTAAAGACAAATACATGATCATCATATTGTATTTAATACCCAAAAGGTATAACCAAATCATTACATTTTATATTTATGAATATACTTGAACAAGAAGTTAATATTTTCTTCCACGATTCAGTTCATTGCATTTAAACTTTCATAATTTTATTTCATGATATGCAATGCAAATAACCTCATGTTTAATATCCAACCTAATTTAATTTAAGGATGTTGTGAAGGTGCCTTTCACGTTACTCTTTCCATTTTCCTTATCACCATGTCTTTCAATTTGTTCTTAATAATAATTAAAGATTAATATTTATTTACTGTTCATATTTCTTGGAAAACATTACCTAGAAGGTAACAAAGAATTTTATCCATACTATTCTTTTTGTAATATTAAAATAAACTGGAGAAATGGGTCAAAATGATATTTTAATAGGATTTATTAAAAGATCATAATTCACCTTTCAATTTACACAAATCTAGTGTAATCTTTACCTATTCATATATATGCTTATCTTTTCCTTGAAAACTTATCAGAGATGAGACTACATGTCATACCATACATATCCTAATGTAGTGACCACAACTGCAATTTGATGTTGATGATAAAATAATGACATAAACATCATATGCTTTGTACATGAGTTTCATGTAAGCAATTTTACACCCTTGATTCCTGAGGCAGCTTAACAGATATTGGGGACACTAGCACCTTGAATTCACGATATCATAGTATTTTTTGAAAGCGTATGTACTACTCTTGGATACTCATGATAGTGTGGACAAGGTTTTTCCATTAGATATCATAGCATTTCTTGTGGTATTTATTTCCATTTTCTATAAAAATAAAATTCTAGAAGATTAGTACTTTTTATCTTGATTTCTGAAATAGACATTACCAATTAGTATAATCATTAAATGTCTCATACTATTTTATCGAATTATAAAAACCATTTCTACTAGAATCAGAATACTTTGTCTCTTGAATATTATAGTGACAAGGATTCTTGAACTCCCCATCATAATCTACATGTTATGGCTACACCACTATTTGGAGATTTCTAGGTAGGTGTTTGACTGACCAGACGCATTAACTGACAGTTCCTTGATTTTTTGAGTGAAGTCCCAATTTTTCAAAATCATAACCTTGATTCCCTCAACACTTAGCCTCTAAAGTGACAAAAAGGTAGCTATGGATTTTCCCTACTACCAACTTCAGTTAAGTTAACTCATTGTTCTCATAAGAACTCCCCAGTAGTATGAGGCACCCTCGTCTATGACTGACTAAATACCCCGAACACTTGGTTTTATTCAAAGTCGAAATATGGAAGGCGGTTATGACTTAAAATTTCATTTAGGGTTTTATTATTTTTAAAAGAATAACTAAAATCATTTTCTATATGATAAGCATGTACTACATTATCGCACTCACAACTGGCCATGCAATAATTAAAAAATATTCCTCGCGTCACATGTTCATTTTATATATGCATGTTTGTTTATTATTCTATGTGATAATTCATAAACTACACATACCGAAAATAATAAACCAATCATAAATAAAATGATGACATGATCATGATCTGAAACTAATGGTTGAACCATTGATTAAATAATGGATAAACCTATACCCTAGGGGTAACTCCTTGAGTCGCTTCACTTGTGAATCGAGTTGTATTGGTCACTCATCCAATACATCAAAATCCTATCGGGTGCGTCGCCATATCTCATTGCAAAGTATGTAACTGTTCGTTTTCATCATCATACAACAATACTTTCACGTAGGCAAGGAGGTCTCATGAGTACAAAATACAACTGAGAAAATGGACATAGAGACTCTTATACATTGAATGACAAAGATGACTCACAGATCTTCATTTATTGAACTAATTATTACAAACCACCATTGCAAAAAATTAATAAATGAAAAAGCACTAGACAAACATTGCTCAGTCTATAACTCATGATCAATCAATGCGCATTAAACTCACGTATTAAAATTAAATGCATAAATAAAATAAAATTCACATTAAATTATTTTTCCATTGGCATTTTATTGAATTAAAAATTCACGCTTATTTTTAATTAAATAATTTTCGTCGTTCGGTCCTGATGTTAATTCAATTTTTATACCAAAAATTAAATCAATTACTTAATTTAATTTAACACCAAAATTAAATTAATTTGACCCGCAATATTAAAATTAATTTTTAAACCAAAAATTAATATTTAATTAATTTAACTTTAAACCAAAATTAAATTAATTAATTTAATTAATTTTTTATTATATAAAATTACTAGGGTCCGAAAAATCCCGCACATGGTCAAGTGGGTCAGGCGGACCCCATGCAGGACCATACAGGGTCATGCAGAACCTGTACAAAGATGTTTTAGTCCAAGAAGGTCCGCCCAAACCCATACCGGGTTGGGCCGACCCACTCAAGCCCATTTCATGGCAATACAGATCGAACTAGATCCTACTGAACATTAGCAATATTACCTCTTAGGTCACAGGGGACTACCGAGCTAGGTAGTGGAGGCGATGATGAGGAAATTTAGATCAGTTGCATCTGTGATTATCGATGCACGGGTTTGGGATCACATGAGGAGAGGTCACCGATGGGGGTCGGTTGTGGCTGTCCAGGTGCGCATGATAGGCGGTTGTGTGTGAGAGGACAGTGGGTTGCGGTGGGAAGTGCTACAACGGTCTCGCGAAGCACCGAGCGACAGTCGGCTCACGCTGCCTAAAGGCAGTACACAGGAGGTGAGGGTACACTGGCATGGACAAGCTTCGACGGGGAGAGCCACACCGGGGTTTGGAGCTCAACGGTCGGCCTTAGCCGATCCATATCTAGGCGGCAAGGTCGAGGCGACTGTTGGAATTTCAAACAAAAATCACATGTCAAATCTCCCTGCATTATTTCTTCTAGCATCATTTATTACAAGCACATTTTTGTTCTTCCATGGTTCCATCTCCATTTATTTTCTTTGAATGAATGTAATGTTACATATTTAATATTTTTTGTATTTCTTTGTTCCATCATAAACGATCTGCATTTAATGTTTTGGTCTTTCTGTGTACCAACATAAATTCTATGCATTTAATGTTGTGGGTCTATAAATTGATGTAATTGTAGTATGAAATCATTAAAAAATAAAAATCTTGAAAGCTTCTTTGTGTTGTGTTCCAATTTTATTCCTCTTCAAATTTATTCCTCATATTTTTAAGCTTGTATATCCAACAAATTGGTATCAAAGGCCGGTTCCCAAGATCCTCCATTTTTTTAAGATGGCCGCAATCAAACTGCAAGTTCTGAAACTGTCTAAGGACAATTATGAAAGATGGTGCATCCAAATGAAGGAATTATTCGGGTCACAAGAATTATGGGAGATCCTCACTGATGGGTATATTATACCCTCTATAGAGAAATAAGTTTCCTTTATGAATGATGAAAATATGGGCCTCAAAAATCAAATAAAGTAAGGCAACAAGTCATTTTTCCTCCTCTATCAAGGGTTGGATGAATCAACATTCAAAAAGATTTCTGAAGAAAAATCAAGAAAGCAAGCTTGGGATACCCTTTCCACCATCTTCAAAAGTGTTTATCGAGTGAATTGGGTACGTATTCAAACATTAAGGGCGGATTTTGAAGTGGCACACATGAAAGAAGGTGAGAGTATCTCTGATTATTTCTCAAGATTAATTGTTATTGCTAACAATTTGAAAAAGAATGGTCAAAAAGTGGAGGACATTAGAGTTTATGAAAAATCAATTTGATCTCTCACAACCAATTTTGAGCATGTGGTTATGGAAATTGAATAATCGAAATATTTGGAGAAATTTTTCATTGAAGAACTGATGGGGTTGTTGCAAGTTCATGAGCAACGAATGAAAAATAATGTCGGTTCAACAATAGAGCATGCCTTAGAATTCAAGTTGACTCTACAAGAACAAAAGAATAGCCACACGCAATGAGGCAGTCATCGTGCAAGATGAAGAGGGTGTGGATATTATCCAAGCCATCAACAAAAGCAACAAAATCCTACCATCTTTCATGGAAGAGGAAATGGTGAAGGTCGATTCACGTGTGCTTGTGGAAACGCAAAGAACATTCAATGCTACAACTATAAGAAATTTGGCCATTATGCCTCTGATTGTTAGAGAAAAGTGGATCATGGTGGATGATCCAACTATACTGAAGCATCTCATCATAAAGAAGAAGGTTCCACTCTCCTCCTTGCATAAGAAAATTCATGTGAATTCCTTGATGTGTGGTATCTCGACACGGGTGCAACAACCACGTGGGTGGTAACAAATAATTGTTCGAGGAACTCACAAATGAAGTTTGTGGTGACGTGGGCTTTGGAAACTCATCAAAGGTACCCATGATCGGCAAAGGTAAAATCAGAATTTATCAGAAGAATGGTGAGACAAATTACATCTCTAATGTGTATTATGTACCAAACATGAAAACAATATCATTAGTCTCGGAAAACTCCTTGAGAAGGGGTATGTTATACATATGGAGAATTATTCTTTGTTTATAAGGGATGCTCACAAGAGACTTGTTTCTCAAGTCCAAATAGCGAACAATCGCATGTTTCCACTGTGTATCAACACAAAGGTCAAGGAGTGTCTCTTGGGACTCCTGAAGAATGACTCATGGAGATGGAATCTGCACTTTGGACATCTGCATTTTAGCAGCCTTAAACTTCTATCCTCATTAGGAATGGTGCCAGGACTTCCAGTGATTGAAGTTCCAAATCATGTGTGTGAGGCTTGTACACTCGGCAAACAATAAAGGAACTCCTTCCCAATTGAAGTGTCCAGAAGAGAAAATGAACCACTTCAGCTAGTTCACACTGATATCAATGGACCTCTTTAAACACTCTCACTTGGAGGTAATAGGTATTTTATTACCCTCATTAATGATTTTAGTAGGAAACTCTGGGTGTATTTCATCAAAGAAAAATCTTCTGCATTTGTGATATTTAAAATGTTTAAAGATCGTGTTGAAGACGGAATTGGTTATAGAATCAAAGTTCTCAGATTTGAAAGAGGTGAAGAATACAATTCAAATGCATTTCAAGTTTTTTTCAGGGAACAAGGCATCAGGAAACAATATAATGCTGCCTACACATCACAACAGAATGGAATTGCAGAAAGGAAGAACAACACCATCCTCGACAAAACGAGGACCATGCTGAAGGAGAAAGGCTTGCCAAACAAATTTTGGGCAGAATCATTGACATGTACTTCATATCTGCTCAATTGGTTCCCAACCAAGAGAATCAGAAACTTGACACCACAAGAGGCATGGAGTGGCTACAAACCGAGCGTAGCACACCTAAGAATATTTGGGTGTGTTGCTTACGCTCAAATTCCAGAAGCAAGAAGAAGGAAGCTTGATGATCGTGGTTAAAAGTGCATCTTCATTGGCTATAGTGAAGAGTCTAAATCCTATAATCTCTACAATCCACTAACCAATAAATTAGTGGTGAGTAGAGATGTGATCTTTAGTGAGTAAGAATCTTGTAAATGGAATGATGAAGAACCAAACAAAGAGATTCCAGTAGAAACAGAAGATCTTAAAGAAAGTCATGATCATCAGGAGAAAACATTAGCAATACCTTCCCCAAGCACATCGTTAGTGCACATGATTCTAGGAGGACAATCCATCACTCCTGAAAGTACTCCATTAAGTCAAAATTTGGTGATCTCATCCTCACACATGGTGCCTATAAAAATGAAAAGCTTAAGAAACATTTATAAGAAAACGAAAGAGGTAAATCTTTTTTGCCTATATGCAGATCATGAGCCTGTGACGTTTCAAGAATCCACGAGGCAAGAATGTTGGAGAATGGCTATGAGTGAAGAAATTCGTGCCATATAGAAAAATGACACATGGGAGCTGACCACACTTCCTAATAGATAGAAAATCATTGGTGTCAAATGGGTATACAAGATCAAGCAGAATACTGGTGGTGAAATCGATCGCTACAAGGCAAGGCTCATAGTAAAGGGGTATAAACAGAAGTATGGGGTGGACTATGAAGAAGTATTTGTTCCTGTTGCTCGCCTTGACACTGTGAGGATGATTATCTCCCTTGTTTTTTATCACAGTTGGATGATCTACCTACAGGATGTGAAGTCTTTATTCTTGAATGGAATTCTAGAGGAAGAGATCTATGTAGACCATCCTGGAGGCTTTGTTATGCAAGGGGAGGAAGACAAAGTGTATCGACTGAAGAAATATCTTTATGGGTTGAAGCATTCTCCTCATGCTTGGAATGCACGCATTGATAACTATATTCAAGAGAACGGATTTACCAATTTTCCCTATGATCATGAATTTTACATCAAGAAGAACGATCATGGTGATTTACTTATTACATGCTTGTATGTTGATGATTTTCTATTTACTGGGAATAACTGACAGATGTTTGATGATTTCAAGGATGCCATGTTCAAGGAGTTTGAGATGACTGACAAAGGTCTCATGTCCTTTTTTCTGGGCATAGAGGTAAAGCAATAACATGGCGGCATCTATATATCACAGAAGAGGTATGCTAGGGATTTTCTTGAAAAATTCAAGATGGCCAATTGCAATAATATAAACACACCTCTAGAAATGAGTTTAAAACTGAAAAAAGATGGAGAAGGAAGAAGTGTTAACTCGACTCTATTAAAGATTCTAATTGGAAGCCTAAGTTATCTCACAATCACAGGGCCTGATATTTTCTATAGTGTTGGGCTTCTAAGAAGGTATATGGAAGCTTTGAAAGAGTCACATTGGCTAGCGGAAAAACGTATCCTCAGGTACATTAAAGGAACGATGGATTTTGGTCTTTTTATCCATAAAATGAAGAAGAAAAACTGGATGGATACTCATACAGTGACTAGGGAGGAAAGCAAGATGAAAGAAAAAAGAACCACTGGATATGTTTTTTCTTGGATCGACTACATTCACATGGAACTCAAGAAATCAAAGTGTGGTTGCCTTGTCTAAATGTGAAGCAGAGTATGTGGCAACATCATCCACTATTTGTAAAGGAATATGGTTGAGAAATCTTCTAAAGGATATGAAGCATCCACAGGATGGATCCATAGTGATATATGTGGATAACAAGTTGGCAATTGAACTTTCCAAAAATCCAGTGTAGTATGGAAGAATCAAACATATTGATACCCAATTCCATTTTCTAAGAGATCATGTGTAGTAGAAAATGATAAAATTGGAATATTGTCATACTACAGAATAGGTGGATGATATTTTCACAAAGGCATTACTGACAGATGTATTCAAAAAACTCAAAACGATGCTCAGAATGAAGCTGGTTTTGGTTTGAAGGGGAGTGTTGTAATTTCAAACAAAAACCATACTTCAAAGCTGCCCGCATTGTTTCCTATGGCATCATTTATTACGTGCATATTTTTTTCTTCCATGGGTCCACCTCAATTTATTTTCTTTAAATGAATTTAATGGTACATATTTAATATTTTGGTATTTCTTTGTACCATCATAAATGCTCTGCATTTAATGTTTTGTACTTTCTTTGTACTGACATAAATGCTCTACATTTAATGTTGTGGTTCTATAAATTTATGTAATTGAAGTATGAAATCAATGAAAAATACAAAGCTTGAAAGATTCTTTGTGTTGTGTGCCAATTTTATTCCTCTTCAAATTTCTTCCTCTCATATTTCTCAGCTTGTATAGCCAACAGCGGCCGGCAAGTGCTAGTGCAGTGTTGTACCAGGCGGTAGGCTGATGGGGTGGCGGAGGGCCAACGCCCACAGCAATAGTGAATCGGCATTCTCATTAGGTGGCCAGTATCTAGTGATTTCTAGAGAGGGGATTGCAGCACTCAACAGGTCGTGGGGAGCAGTAGTCGGAGTGGCTCACCACAGGTTGTCCAGTGCGGCGAGGGAGGCCGGTCTAGGCAGAGGTGTGCCCTCGATCCAGCAGCACAGCAGCCGGCCATGACCGAGCAGGGAGGAGGAAAGTAGGTGACTAGGGTGTACGCGGAGGCTCGCTCATGGTTGGTAGGAGAAAAGACCCACTTTTGGGTCTTCATATTTTCTCAACTTTTCTTGAAATGTCCAGCTACCAGGTTTAAAATTTATTTTCTCCCTTTTTTAACTTTTCGATTTTAGTTGACCCGATGGACACCCTTTTTTTATTTTGAGCCACGAGTACCACTTTTCAACTTTCTATTCTATATCCTTTAGAAAAATAATAAAAATTAAATATTATAAAAATTTTTGTTTCCAATATTCAGTGACAAAAACCAATGTCAGGAAAAACTATTCTGGCTATCGGAACTCCAGCTGATGTCGGGGTTCACCAAAAATTTTCAATACCTTCTGCTTTTGGATATTTAAACATATAAATAAATATGTTTTATTAAAATTAAAACCCACAAAAAATGCGATTCAATTCGTATTTGAAACTTTAGATAGTCACAACATGGACATTCGACCCCGTATTAGACCGCTGTTAATGACATTGGGACTAGAATGACGCCTTCTATTAAATTTAATGAAAATTTAATTTTTTTTATTGGATTAAAATATTCACACATCCCTCAGATAAAAAATGAAGGTATCAGGGTGCGCAACAAAATCCACTAGGCCGTATATTTAAAAAAATTTACCATTGATTAACGTAACAATGTCATCACTAGGGATACACAGTCTCATTATAAGCTTGAGGACCATGGGTGAAGAGTTTCAAGCACAAAATATTAAACCATAAATATCTAATTCGATCAAAACTCACACTCCACATCTAATCTTCCCTGGTGATCATTGCTTGAAGAATCCAAAGTCAAATTTCTCTATATTGTCTACATTGAGTTCAAAAATCTACAGGTGCACCGATCGTCAAACTCCGGGTGCTAGCGTATTGATCTGATGATGCATTTAATGCCCTGATAATCACTGCATTGACGTACCTTCGATGTAAGAGGGGGAGCTTGACCTAATCACCTAGATCAAGATCTTCTCTCTCTATAAAGCAGGAGAGGAGAGAGAAGCTCTCAAGAGATCGCCATGAATAGTTACTGGTGAGAGACTCTTATCACTCTATTTATAGTGTGTTAATAAATTACCTAGATAGGCTCCCCAACCCCTAAATATATAACACGCTATATAAATGATATATTATGACTACTGTGCTGAGTCATAAATATCATTTATATTATTATCATTTTCTTGTAATATAATAAATATATTGCGTGACAATACCTAAGCCATTAAATCGACTCTCCGTTATTGAAAATATTAAATGAATCTTGAATATTTTAATCTAATATTCCTTCATATAATATTTTCATGTATTTACTTTAAAACTTGTAAATCCATATAATAAATAAATTCATTGTCAATTATTCTTAACCTAAAAAATTTGAATTTATTTATTCCTTTTTTATCGTATATCCTTGGAAAAATCTTAGACCCAAGTGGTGGGGCCCACCATGTCCTATATACCTATTCACTTAAATAGGGTAGATTCTTGAATACACTATTGTGTGTGACCCTCTAGGCCCTTATCGCGGTAGTAGTGAATAGTATTCACAGACCAAGAGCATAGTTTAGCAACCCATCAAGGCCCCTAAATAGATAAGGATAGTCCTAATAATGACAACCAATGTACGAACATGTACTGTGTACTATAATATCTTTTTCTTTAAATATATTATAAAGTAGGACACACACTTATGTCATCGCTCTTTTCTTGCTTTATTATTTGTTGATATAACTGGATGAATTTACCATGGACAACCATGACCATGGATTTATCAAAATACTACCATCTTGATCAAATACGTTCTAGATATATTACTTCCTCAACTTAGAAGTTATAAATTTTATCTTAACCATTCAACCAATGTCATACCATCAATGACGCACCCAACACAAGCTACATCGCCACGATTTCATTATCATGGTTTTTTCCTTTCATCAAAGTATGCGATCGAATGACACACATTGATAATGATCTCAATTCTAGATACTAATACACATGTTTGTAGATAGGAACAACCAATGATACCTAAAACATGTGGTATCCCTATTGGTGGGTATGTCTACATGATCTCAAGTCTAGGGATCACCAAGTATGAAATTCAAGAGAAGAAGTATCAATACTTATGAACCCCCATCACCTGATAGTTTTAATATATTTTTTATAAATGAAATGTCATGACTGATTGATTGATTTATTGATTTATTTGTGTGTGTGGAAATAGTTTTTTGAGAAAAGATGGTTTTTCCCTTATTTTGGTAAAATAAGTGGTATTTTTTTAAAGCATTGTAGAAATGGTTTTCTAAAATGGTTTTCAAAGCATGGTTGTGGTGAAATGGTATGGAAGATGTAGCACATGGGAAAAATTGGGTACTTAGGTGGAAGGTGTAGCTTAGGTCCATCATCCATATACTATAGGGGGGGGTTCACTCATGGGGTGTTCCTCTACTCCTTAGGCTTGTTTTTTCTAGGGACTCAATTTACATTTTAGGGGGTTCACTCATGGTGTGTTTCTCTATTATTAGGTGAGTGCTGTAAGGAATTTTGTGCACAGTAGTCATTAATTTTTTTATGAATTTTCTATTATCCTGACCTATAGTGATTCTTGGTGTGATGTTACATGTGCTTTCATTTTTTATTGGATTTGATATGATATGTGATGCATGATTTGATTTTATTTTACCGCTTGATGGATATTAAATGCTTTTAAATTTTTTTACCTTTCTTATTTTGGAAATGTGGAAAAGGGGAAATTAAATGTTTTACCTTTCTTTTGAGATAAAAATGGTTAAACTGTTTATATTCAATGTTTTCTTTAAATTTGAGATGTTCAGATTATTCTACAGAGTCTTGTTATAGAACACATGAGTGGGATCCTACTGAGCATGTTAGCTCACACCTTTCACACCCCTTTGGTGGTTCATAGACCATTGTATGTCTTTCAATTCAGGTAAAGACAAGGCATCGTAGTGAGGCAGTGAGGTTTTGGTTAGCTAAGTCTGAGTTGTTGGTGGTGAGATATTGAGATTTTTCACATACTATTATATGGAGTAGTCAGTTTTCTATTTTAGTTTTCCTTTTATGTTGGACTTGTACTTTGGGATGTTATGACTATTTTTGAGTTGTTTCATTTCCTTTGTATTCTTTTAGTTATGGAATATGTTTATCTCTTCTTCTATTTCTCAGTGTTATATATATATGTCTTGTAGTTGCTAATGGTTGGGTGAAATTGTTCTCTCTGGTTGTTGTTGATGCTCAGGTGCTACTCCCCAGCCCATGGGGATTTGGAACCAACTTTGGGTATATGGAAATTCGGGTAGGGTACTAGTTTGAGAGGGTATCTGGGTTAGGTTCGTCATATTTTGTTATCAAAGGTGGTATGTCCATAAGATTTCTTATCATGGGATGTTTGGTAGATAGGAGATAGGATTGTCGGGACTTGAGAGGTAGGTTTTGGTGAGTTCTTGGCTTGATATTTCTATGAAGAGACCCAAGTTACCATGGGATGTTGGGTTATGTGTATCCTATTTTGAGTTCTTGATCTTAACCTTAGTTTTTACTTATTGTTTTATGGTTTTAATTGAGATTATATTGTTTTCCAATAATTTTTTATACTTTAGTGTGTAGAAGTATACCTTCGAGATGTATTCCACGGGTTCCTCAGGAGGGTGTAGCCAATGGTACTCAATGGAATTCACCTATAGATAAGAATATTATTGGGGATATTGTGTGGGTAGTTCTTGGTGTCAACCAAATTTTACCAGAATTCCAGACCATAGTTTTTTATGTACATCTAGGAGATAGAGGAGATAAGGATCGATCATAGGAGTCTGTACATGATAATCCACCATCCTTTAAGGGATGAATGAGCCTCAAGAGGTATATGACTATATAGAAAAGATTGATCTGATATTTGACTTCCTGGATACACCTTAGAGTACCAAGGTGAAGTGTGTGAGATTCAGACTTGAGGGTCCTAACAAGAAATGGTTGGATTCTATGGTACAGGTGGATATGCATGCGGGATTAGACTAGAAGGGTTTCAAGAATCTCTTTTCCCATCAGTTTTATCAGGAGTCATTGATGATGGAGAAGTTTCTAGAGTTCTTCTCATTGTATTATGAATAGTGTTCAGTGTTGACGCACACCAATTGGTTTGATGAGCGGGTTCGTTTTTCTCCCGATGTTGTAAAGAATGACTAGTTGAAGGATCATAAGTACCTGTAGGGTTTGCGATTGAAAATCAAATCATAGGTATTCATGCTAAATCTTTCGAATTATGTGGAGATAGTAGATAGGGAAATGTTGGCATAGATGAATATGGAAAGTAAGGTTGGTTATTCTACCCCTTCTCTTCCACAAAGTGGAAACTTTAGTGGTGTGTAAGGGGCAAAGAGGGAGTGAGAAGATCATCATTGGAGTGGTGGAGGTGGTTCTTAGTGGCATGCCTCCTCTTCACCCTCAGTTATATCCAGTAGTGTGTTACTAACTTAATATCAATGTGGCAAGGTTGGGCACACCTGAAATTCTTGTTCTGCACCTATAAATATGTGTTATAGTTGTGGATGTTATGGTCATCTACAAATTTTTTTTCAAGATATGTCTACACCTTATTATGGTCAGATATTGATAGCTCCAAAAGAATTATGGTGTATTTAAATGCTTCAAATACTATAGGAATCCGTCCATAATCCTTAGGAGGGAAGTACCTTCACGTAGTAAATGAGTTTCCAACAGAGGTATACACTAGTCCAGTGAATGTGAGAGGTACCATATTTATTGCATCTTCAAAAGAGATTTTTTTATTTGATACTGGTGCTTCCCACTCATTTATATCTGTTCATTTTATTGATACTCGTAAACATCTAATAGAGCTCATGTCCATTGTTATGGAGTTAGAGACACCTCATGGAAAGAGGAAAAGTTGTGGTTTTGGTGTCCTTTTTTGTTATCGATAGATGATGCAGAGTTAGTTTGAGATTTTCTCATTCTAGATTTAGATATTTTTGAATTCATCATCAAGATGGATTGTCTTGTCACTCATCAGGATGAGGTTTATTGTTATAATTGATGTGTCTCATTTCCTATAGCCAATGGGAGATCATCAGTGTTTTAGGGAGAGTGGGATCTGAGTTCTGGTCATGTAATATCTTTCCATCTAGAGCTTAGGAGTTTTTGTCTTCTGTTGTAGTTGAGGTCGATGACATTTCTTCTGTTGTTGATCTTCTCGATGTTGTTCAAGACTTTCCTAAAATTTTCCCAAACTATTTCTCTGGTCTTCTTCCAAAGAAGGAGGTAGAGTTTACAATTGATTTGGTGACAAGTATACAACAAATTTCTATACCTTCTTATCATATGGAACCACCAAAGATGAAAGAGATCAAGATTTAGTTGGATGATCTGATGTTGAAGGGTTTTGTTCACACTAGTGTTTCGCCTTGGGTATCCCCTGTACTCTTTTCCAAGAATGTATATGGTTCACTCTGATTATTCATGGGTTATCAAAATTTGAATTTGGTAATAGTTAAGAACAAGTAACATTTTACTCATGCATATGATTTTATAACTACACTTATCTTTATTACACATTAATTCATGATTTATTCTATAATATTATATATAATACAACCTGGAAGATCGATAATTCTGGTATCTTTCAGAATTAGGTACATTATATAACAACTTAAAATAGGGAATACATCACCATTATTGACAACTTTCTTAACATGTTTATAATTTTACATCGAACTTAAAACTTCATGGGATAACATGGGGACATACATAATAAAGGGGTGAGCTATAAAGTCCAGTAAGGGAATAAACATGGAATAACATGATGAAAGTAATACATTGTAAAGACCCAAATTTTTCCATGTATTTTTTTAATTATAGAGAAATATTACAAGTCCGCGAAAATTGACAGCACATGATTCTGAGGCCCGGAGTGCCCAGAATGAATTTCTAAACCTTCTTTAAGATACGTTCAGTGAACGTGCAAGCATCATTTTGTAACTTTTGAACCCGTTCTCAGAATTTAAATCCAAGGACACCGTTGAACTTGCAGAACTGATATTCACTTAAGGAGACCTTCACCTTTACCGTAGTAGGTCGAGGGTGGAAGTTAGTTTTTCAGTTTTTCAAGGGAGAAGAAAAAAATAAAATATATAACATTTTATTTTTATTTTTGAAACCTCCTTTTTTAATTGTGGAGGTGAGGACCACACAAGGGTGGTTGGGAAATTAAGTTTGGGAATTAACTGCCCAGTTACACAAATTATGTGACCACAACTCTCTTTAATTAATATGGTTCATTAAATCTAAATTAATGAAACAACTTGTTAATTAAGAGTTATTTTTATTAACTCTTCTAGAGAGAATTGAGGGTTGTTTCTCTATTGGTGAAAGGGAGAGGAGGCCTTTGAAGGAAGATCCTCCAACAAAGAAGATCCTCCAATAAAGTACCACCCCCAATGAAGAATGAGGGTGACGCTCAAGCCTGGATCGGAAGTATCTTGTGGGAGCAACGAATGTCCACGTCACCATCATCGTCTTCCTCCTCATGACACCTCCAACGGAAGATCGAGATAGGGATGTGTTTTATGATTATTATTCATAGCTTCACATTGATTCTATCCTCTTGAACTGTCTTCCATCGGTCTAACACGGAGGGTGTGGGCCAAACAAACATGGCCAAATCCCTCCGCATCTTTAATGTTGACGTGTTCTTTGCAGGCCACGATGATGGTGGCGGAACAACCATTCCGCCGAAGAAGACCATGACCCATCAACCACGGAGGAGAAAGGTGGAAGCCGACACCTGGCCGGCTGTATGGAACCAGGGTGGCGTTTCCACACCACCGGTAGTGAAGGAGGCCATGACCCATCGGCCTTTGTGGTGGGAGGACAGCGACCGGCATCCGGTCGGCCGCATGGAGGTAGGGTAGTGCTCGTCTATGCCGCTAGTTGAGCAGGATGCCATGACCCATCAGCCGCGGGAGAGCAGTGAGGTGGTCGGTATGTCGGACGGCCGTGGGGCGAAGTCGTGGCATGCGTCTGCGCCGCTAGAGCAGAGCGGGGGTCGGAGGGAGACCGACATCTGGCTGACCACGGAAGGCCAGTGGCGCCATCACGCCCTTGGGAGGAGGACCATACAGGAATTAGGACGGACAGATCCCTCCGAGTGGGACCCCTCTGGAGGGTTCCTCATGCCAGCATGGTGAACCAAACGGTCCATCAAACCATTCAGGTGACCTGGGGGGAGTGCCTCCTAACCCGGGTGTCGGCTAGGGCAGACCCTACCACGTTGGACCACCCAGACGAATGGGACGCACCACAACGGGTCTCACCCGGTGGGCCGGGCCCGTCGTGGCCCCACCCATCCGGGCCAGACCCGGACTGGTTCGGGTCGGATCGGGTCGGTCTGACCGGGTTGGACCAGACCTGGGCCCATCTGGACCCAGATACGCCTTTTTGGCCATATCTTGAGAACCGGGTGTCTGTTTGATGAACTGTCTACGGCACCGATATCCTTGGATCGAGACGGTACTTTTGGTATACTCTACTTGTTTTTTGGATAAAGTTGGAGTATGGCCGGGTTGGATCAAATTCAAATCCAACCGGGGCCTCAGAACAGAAATGCTAATAACTTATAGACTGGGTGTCTGATTGATGGTTCGTCTATCGCATTGGGTCCCTTATGATGTGACAAACCTTTGAGATACTTATTCATGTTACTTCATTGTAGTTGAAGTATCGAACGATGGATTGAGGAGAAAAATCTTCCGGATTCAAGTGTGCTTAGTGCAGGAACCCTGCGACTGGTTGTACTTGAAGAATCGTCAGATCCTATGTAGGTCAGCGCTCAAGGATCCAGTGTGAGTCAGCACATACTGATCATGTGTGGGTCAGTGCTCAGCGATCCTACGTGGGTCAGTGCATAGATATCCTGTGTGGGTCAGCGCTCATCGATCCTGTGTGGGTCAACGCATACCGATCTTGTGTGGGTCATCTCCAGATCCTGTGTGGGTCATCTTTAGATCATGTGTGGGTCAAAATCATAGCTTCTCGATGAAGTAATATGATATGGAAATACATCTAATCATCTCTACTTCCATACTTAAGTCATACCTGGTGTGATATGAGTCCTTACCTTCGTGGTGATACCTTTTTGGTACTCTTCTATGTGGAATTACCATTATGGTACTTACTTTTGTGGTGTTACCTTCGTGTTATTCTTTCCTTCGTGGAAAAGTTGAACTTTTGGCTAAAGAGATGGGCCTTGTGTTTTCTCATGAGAGAGATGGGTATACTTGATAACTTAGGTTTATGTATCGGAATATACCTAAGTAGGGTTGAATATTGTTTTCATGTTTTTTGGTTTATCCTTTGTGGATTATGAGAGGCCTTAGAGGGTCTCGGGGTCCCTACTGAGTATCTTTATACTCACCCCTACATAGGCTACGCCCTCACCTTGTTGTGTCTTATGCAGACAATGGATAGTGTTGATCGGGGTTGAGGGCACTAGGACTGGAGGCTACATGGAGGTGTACCTTAGACGATGCATACCGTAGAGACAACCGTTTGAGATTTGTACCTACCCTTCAGGTAGGATCCTTGGCGGGTGTTCGTTAGAGCTATTTTTCAGTTTTACTTGTACTTTCTAGTTGGGCCTGTATTCTGGCCCCTTTACTTACTGTACTCACTGTTTTTACTATATAGTTTTACTTTATGCGTGTATCTTATTGTGTACTTGGTTGTGTGAATTTATAGGTTATAAAGGCAATGCCTTCCCAGTTTTAGGGATATGCCTTTCTGGTGCTAGTCACCAGCCCTTGGCCTATGGAAGGTGGGCTTGGGGTAGCCACGACACGAGCCCTGGGGGACGGTTCGTGACAAATTAGTATCAGAGGAGTTCGGTTCTACCGAATAACTTTGACTCTGATCTTTTAATTGGAAATAGTGATAAGCATTATGAGTGTGGTTATCAGTTTGGGGAATCCAGTGTTGGTGCGGTGGCCAGCGTATCCATACACCAGGAACCTGACTTCGGATTTCAGACTCAGCGTATGAAAACACTGATTGTGTGTGTGTTTTTAAAAAGGTTTCTTTGTTATCACTTTGAGTCAGCTCACCAGGTATAACTTAATGAATGCGGCGCACCTATTTCTTTTTAGGATGACTCCATGTATACAACCATCCTGGTTTTTAGGTAGAGTATGTGATAACAACCCACCAAGCAACGAGGCTTTGGTGTAGGGCCCCCTTTCGGCAGTTGTACCATTAGGTGGTGTACCGGTAGCACCACTACCCATTGGGAATCCAATGCCACTAGCCCCAGCAACAGAGGGTGCACACCACTTGAGCGTGTTGCATGATTTCCAGTTCTAGAGACCACTGAGTTTCTGAGGAGAGATAGATCCACAGGAGACTGAGGTCTAGTTGGAGACCGTGGTTAGAATTTTTCTAATGGTAGGGACACCAGCTGATCTCATGGTGATCCTTTCTATTAGTCTTCTTTAGGTTGCAGCGGGCAGATGGTGGAGCTTGATGCTCCAGTTTCACGATGAGGTGACTCTCATATGGGCAGAATTTGAGAGCCTTTTTAGGGTAGAGTTCATCTCAGCGACCCTATGATCAGTGCGTATACAGGAGCTTCTCCACTTGCAGTAGGGTAGCATGACTATGGCTCAGTATTCAGCGAGGTTCACCGACCTCTCGCGCTACTCCACGGACATGGTGTGAGACCCTTTCTTCAGGGCCTAGACCTTCGAGTAGGGGATCAGATGGGAGATTAGAGCTTCGATGACTTCTCTTAGCATCCTGAAATAGGATGGGGTGTTAGAGCGAGCACTCTTAGTGGAGAGCTTCCTTGCTGAGTAGTCACCGGCAGCGAGACCCACCACCAAACGCTATGTAGTGGAGAAATTTGTAGTTGGTAGTAGATAGATGAAGTAGAGGTCCAATAGAACTAGACCTACAGGTGGACGACCACTAGATACAGGGTCGGTTGTGCGGGGCTCTCAAGACAGAGCAGGACCGGCGAGGAACATGCAGTGTTACTCATGCGGCGGGTAATGTCACATGGCTCACGACTTCCCAACCTGTCATATGGATGACCAGCAGACGGTCAAAGGACCACCTGGGCTGAGGAAAATATTCGATCAAGGAGGTCTACAAGAAGTAGGCGGACGTGGCAGAGGAGATGGCCATGCAGCAGGAGGTGGGTGGCGATTCGAGGTTCTATAGCCACCACCTCTAGGTGGTCCACCCCGACCACAGGGATCAGGTGGACATGGGCGTGCTTAGCTCCAGGCAGCTGAGGCCAATAACCATGAAACTCCAGAGATGATATGAGGTATGATCGGTGTCTAATCCACCCTAGCAACAGTACTTATAGACACAGGTGTCAGTCACTCTTTTATTTCCATGACCCTCGTTCGGAGCTCGGAGATTCCGGTGGAGTTTTCGGCTCGATCCCTATGTCTAGAGACTCCTATGAGAGAATATTTGACAATTATGCACTTGTGACGGTAGTGTGAGCTTACTCTAGGTGGAGAGAGCATTGGCTGGGATCTTCTAGTAGCGGCGTTGAGGACTTACGGCGTCATCTTCGGTATGGATTGATTATCTACAATCAATACTCAGATCGACTATATTAAGCGCAAAGTGTGGTGTGTCCACACTGATGGGACCATGTTTTCCTTCACTGGTGAGAATGGAACATTTGAAGCACAATATGGACTTACCCGAAGGAGGGTATAACCGATCACACATCAGTTGGCTATCCTTATCCTCGGAGCAGTTGACTTTGAGAGTCTGAGCTATCCTGTGGTGGTGGATAAGTACGCTGATATTTTCCCGGATGATGTTCTGGGTCTTCCTCCTTGTAGATAGGTGGAATTTTATATCTAATTGTACCCCAGGATGGCACTGATATCTAAATCAGTGTATTGGATAGCTCTCACGGAGCTTAGAGAGCTGCGAGTATAGCTAGAGGACTTGCAGAGAAAGGGGTTCATTAGGCCCAATGTTTCTCCTTGGGTAGCCCTGATTTTGTTCTCCAAGAAGGCAGATGGGAGTTTTATACTTTTTGTACACTATCAGTGCCTGAACCAGGTGACCGTGAAGAACAAGTACCCACTCTTGAGGATTGAAAATCTCTTTGATCAGCTGAAGGGAGAACAGTGTTTTTCGAAGATAGACCTCAGATTAGGCTATCACCAGCTCAGGGTACAAGACGAGGATGTACAGAAGACAACTTTCAGATGTCGGTATGGACACTATGAGTTCTTGGTTATTCCATTCAGCGTGACCAACACCCCATCAATGTTCATGGGACTCATGAACAAGATATTCCAGCCATACGTCAATCGCTTTGTGGTAGTCTTCATCAACGACATCCTGATACACTCAGCGATGGAGGAGGATCATGCCTATCATCTGTAGATAGTTCTGGACACACTCTAAGAGAACCAGCTTTAGGGTAAGCTATCAAAGTGCTAGTTCTGGATCTGAGAGGTTCACTTTCTGGGACATGTTATCTCGGAAGCTGTATTTGCGGTGGATCCAGCGAAAATTGAGGTTGTGCTTACTTGGGATCAACCCAAGAGTGTGATGGAAGTGCAGAGTTTCCTAGGATTGGATGGATACTACCGGTGGTTTGTGCATGACTTTTCCATATTTTCGGCACCCTTATCAACATTGATGAAGAATGGGAAACTCTTCAAGTGTTCTAAGAGATGTCAGCAGAGTTTCTAGGAGCTGAGGCAGAGACTGACAAGTGCCCCCATCTTGAGGCTACTATAGGAGGGCATTGGGTACATAGTCTACTGCGATGCATCAGGGACTGGGCTCGGATGTGTCATGATACAAGAGAGAGCAGTGATTTTATATGGTTCTCAATAGCTAAGAAAACATGAGCAGAACTACGTTACCCAAGACCTGGAGTTAGAAGCAGTGGTTTTCTCCTTGAAGATGTGGTGACATTACTTGATGGGTGAACATTTTATAGTCTACTCTAATCACAAGAGTCTCTGGTATATCTTCAATTAGAATGACCTAAACCTGATAAAGTAGCGTTGGATTGAGTTCCTCCAAGACTATTACTTTGAGATAGTCTATACTCATGTGAAGGAGAACATAGTATCATATTCACTCGACAGGAGATCTGGTATGTAGTTGCTAAGTGAGGCAACATAGCAGCTAGCCACTTTGTGGATATCCTACGTGGATCGAGATGGATCAGCTTATCTTCAGTCTCTGATAGTCACTCCCCCACTCCTTCAGCAAGTCATAGAGGCGTAGCTTGGGGAAACTGACTGCGAGGATCAACGTTCTAAGATATCCACAGAACAGGAACCTGATAGATTTTCTGAAGGTGGGGAGCACATCATCCTCTTCAGAGGACGTACTATGGTACCAATGGCATTACAGGAGGAATTTTTGAGGGAGTTCTATACTTCCCCTCTAGAGATACATCCAGGAGTGGCGAAGATGTACCAGGACCTTCAACATTAGCACTGGTGGTCGGGAATGAAGAAAGTAGTGGCAGAGTTTGTCTCACGGTGCCTCACATGTCAGCAATTGAAGGCAGAAAACCAGATTCCAGTGGGCTTAGTTTAGCTAATAGAGGTGCCAGAGTGGAAGTGGGATTGAATTTCCATGGAATTCATGACAGGACTTCCACACATGTCTAGAAGTCATGATTCTATTTGGGTGATCGTTGACCGACTCACTAATTTGGACCACTTCCTACCTATCAGAGAGCAGGGATCAGTAGAGGGCTTGGGATTCCTCTACATGTAGGAGATTTTATGGCTTCATGGAGTTCCATTTAATATTTTCTCTGATTGTGATTCACGTTTCACTTCTCAGCTATGGAAGGGGTTGTAAGAATCATTTGGGACACAACTTTGGTTAAGCACCACCTTCCATCCTCAGATGGATGGTCAGACAGAGCAAACTATTCAGACCCTTGAGGAAATGTTGCATGCTGGTGTCCTAGATTTCAGCCTCAATTGGGAGGATCACTTTCCTTTGGTGGAGTTCGTGTACAACAACATATATCACTCCACTATCGGTATGGAACTATTCAAGGCGTTGTATGGTCGACCTTGCAGATCGCCTCTATGTTGGACTAACCCAAGGGAGTCACCACTCGTGGACCAGAGATGGTATGAGCTACCACAGGGAAGGTGCAGATCATCCAGGAGCAGATGAAGACTATACAGATCAGACAAAAGTCTTATGCTGATAGAAGATGGAGACCTTTGGAGTTTGAGGATGGTGACCATGTCTTTCTACGGGTCTCACCTTGATGAGGTTTGCGGAGATTTGGTCGGGGCAGAAATTTATCTCTAAGGTTCATTGGACCCTTTCAGGTCCTCAGTAGAGTTGGCGAGGTGGCTTACCACTTACCTCTTCCATCTCAGTTGCACCGGGTGCAATATGTTTTCCACATATCCAACCTGAGGAGATGCATGCATGATCCTTCACACATCATTGACTGGGGAGAGTTGGACATCGACGATGGGGCAAAGTTTTCATAGGTTCTCATGGATATTGAAGATCTATAGGAGTGGGTCCTTCATGGGTGGTTGATACCTATGGTGCATGTACGGTAGAATCATGGGAATCTCCAAGAGAGCACATGGGAGCAGGAGGCTCAAATTCGTTCTCATTACCCCCACTTGTTTCCTTAGTTTGTATTGTGGATTTCAGGGATGCAAAGCCCTGAGGTGCGGATAATTTAAAGACTTGTATTTTTTTGATATATTTTTCTAATTATATGGAAATATTACGAGTCTGTGAAAACTGACGGTGCGTGATTCTGAGGCCTGGAGTGCCTGAAATGAATTTTTGAACTTTCTTTAAGGTACATTCAGTGAACGCGCGAGCATCGTTTTGTAACTTTTGAACCGGTGCTTAGAATTGAAATCTGAGGATACTGTTGAAGTCGCAACGCCGATATTCACTTAAGGAAACCTTCACCTCGACTGTAGTAGGTCGAGGGTGGTAGTTATTTTTTTAGTTTTTCATGGGAGAAAAAAATAAAATAAAATAAATAACATTTTATTTTTCTTTTTAAAACATCTTTTTTGAATTGTGGAGGTGGGGACCACATGAGGGTGGTTGGAAAATTAAGGCTGGGCATTAAATGTTCGGTTACACAAATTATGTAACCACAACTCTCTTTAATTAATAGGGTTCATTAAATCTAAATTAATAAAACAACTTGTTAATTAAGAGTTATTTTTATTAACTCTTCTTGAGAGAATTGAGGGTTGTTTCTCTGTTGGTGAAAGGGAGAGGAGGCCATTGAAGGAAGATACTCCAACAAAGAATATCATCCAATGAAGAACCACCCCTAATGAAGAATGAGGACGATGCTCGAGCCCAGATCAGAAACGTCTTGTGGTAGCAACGAACGCCGACGTCACCATCATCACATTCCTCCTCATGACACCTCTAATGGACGATCAATGTAGGGGTGTGTTTTATGATTGTTCTACAGAGTTTCACATTGATTCCATCCTCCTGAACTGTCTACTATTGGTCTAATGTGGAGGGTGCGGGGAAAACAAACATGGAACGATTCCTATGCATCTTTAATGTTGAAGTGTTCTTCACGGGCCACGATGACGGTGGCGGCACAACCGCAATACCGAAGGAGATCGTGACCCATCATCCATAGAGGATAAAGGTGGTGGCTGACACCCAACTGACTGCATGGAACCAGGTTGACGCGTTTGCACCGCCGGTAGTGAAGGAGGACACAGCCCGTCAGCTGCAACGGTGGGTGGACAGCAGTCGGCATCCGGCTGGCCGCATGGAGGTAGGGCGGTGCATGTCCGCACAGCTGGTTGAGCAGGAGGCTATGACCCTTCAGCCACGACAGAGCAGGGTGGAGGCGGGCACGCCGTCCAGCCATGTGGCGAAGCAGCGACGCACATCCACACTGCCGGAGTAGGAGACCGCGACCGCTTGGCTACGGCGGGGGTCGGAGGGCGGTCAGCATCCGACTATCCATGGAAGGCCAACTGTGCTGTCATTCCACTGGGAGAAGGACCGGTCGGGAATCGGGTCAGTCGCGTCACTCCGAGCGGGACCCCCATGGCAGGTCCCGCATGCCAGCATGGCGAACTGAATGGTCCAGCGGACCATTTGGGTGACCTCGGGGGAGCACCTTCCCTCCTAGGGGTTGTCTAGGGTAGACCCTGCCATGGTGGGCCACCCAACCGAGCGGTAAGCACCACAGCAGGTCATGCCCAGTGGGCCACACCGTAACGGGCCACGCCCAGCGAGTTGGGCCGCCCCTTTAGTGGTTCGGGCCAGACCGCGACCTAGCCCATCTAGGCTGGACCCAGACCAGGTCGGGTCTGACCGGGTCGGTCCAACCGGGTTGGACAAGACCCAGGCCCAATTGGACCCAGATATGCCTTTTTGGCCATATCTTGAGAACCGTGCATCTGTTTGACGAACCGTCTATGGAACTATGATCCTTGGATCAAGACAGTCCTTTTGTTATACTCCACTTGAGTTTTGGATAAAGTTGTAGTATATTTGGGTTGGATCGAAGCCAAATTCAACCGGGCCTTCAGAATAGAAATGCTAATAACTTACAGGTCGGGCATCTGATTGATGCGCCGTCTATCACGTTGGGTCCCTTATGACATGACAGACCTTTGGGATACTTCTTCATGGGACTTCATGGAATTTTATGTATCAAATGATGGATTGAGTAGCATAACCTCTCGGAATCAAGTGTGCTTAGTGCGGGAACCCTGTGGTTGGATGTACTTGAAGAATCTTCAGATCCTATGTGGGTCAACGCTTAGCGATTCTATATGGTTTATCACATACCAATCATGTGTGGGTCAGCACTTAGCGATCTTGTGTGGGTCAGCGCGTATTGATCCAGTGTGGGTCAGCCCTCAGTGATCCTGTGTGGGTCATCTCATATCGATCCTGTGTGGGTTAGCGCTCAGCGATCCTGTGTGGGTCAGTGCATACCGATCCTGTGTGGGTCATCTCCATATCCTGTGTGGGTCATCTTTAGATCCTGTGTGGGTCATCATTGATCTTGTTTGGGTCAACAACAGATCTTCTCAGTGATGTAAGATGATCTAGCAATACAACTAATTATCTCTACTTCCATACTTAAGTCATACATGGTGTGAGATGAGTCCTTACCTTCATAGTGATACCTTTGTGGTATTCTTCTATGTGGCGTTACCTTTTTGGTACTTACCTTTGTGGTGTTACCTTCGTGGTATTCTTTCCTTCATGGAACAATTGAACTTTTGGAAAAAGATTTGGGCCTTGTGTTTCCTCATGAGAGAGATGGGTATACATGATCACTTAGGTATATGTATGGGCATATACCTAAGTAGGGTTGACTGCTATTTTTATGCTTTTTGATTTATCCATTTTGGATTCTGAGAGACCTTAGGGGGTCTCGGGGTCCCTACTGAGTATCATTATACTCACCCAAGCATGGGCTATGCCTGCACCTTGTTGTGTCTTGTGAAGATGACGAACAACGCTGATCGAGGTTGAGGGTACCGGGACTGGAGGCTACACGGAGGTGTACCTTATACTAGGTGTACCGTAGATACGAACATTCACGATCCATACCTACCCTTCATATAGGATCCTTGGCGGGTGTTCGTAGGAGCTATTTTTCAGTTTTACTTGTACTTTCCAGTTTGTCTTGTATTCTAGCCCCTTTACTTACTGTACACACTCTTTTTACTATACAGTTTTACTTTGTTCTCGTATCTTTCTATATGCTTGGTTGTGTGAGTTTATAGGTTATAAAGTCAGTGCCTTCCCAATTTTAGGGATATGCCTTTCCAGTGCTAGTCGCCAGCACCTGGCCTATGGAAGGTGGGCCTGGGGTAGTCATGGCACGGGCCCTGGGGGACGGGTCGTGACATACATGTTAGATGATAAGAATATCAATGGGGCATAAAATAAGTGATAATCATAAACATGAACAATGAGGAATGATATAGCATGATAACATAAAGGCAACATAGGAAATGTGGCAACAACTTAAAACACTACATCATAAACATAGGTCAAGGATAAAGGCCAAAACATCATGATGGAAAAATTACCATGATTGATTAGGGTCACTCTTTAATCCCTTGAATTACATATCATGAGACTAAAATATTACCCAATTCATTGAAGTGATATATAATTCTAGATGCACCCTTCACTTTCATTTCATTATAATGCTTAAGTGTGTCACATAGGTCATAAAACATTGAATCATTTATCCTTAAATTTTATTACATGATCAAGGATTATGGAATACATACATGTATGACCTAAATAAAATAAGAATAATTGCATGAAGGTGAACACCCTTGATTGGAAATGGGTTCGGGTATTCACTACACAATTGTTTAGCATGAAAAATCATGGTGAAATTTCGCAGCATAATAGGTGCATATAAATGTTCATAGAAGAGATTAATTAGAGTGAAAGGGGTATCTGATCATTTATAAATAAAATTTATAGTAATGGTAATGTGTAATAACATATCCCATCCTTATAAATTAGTGATAAAAGATATAATATAATGAAGAAACTTTAATAAAGGGGAGAAGAAGAAGATCCCCTACTAAATTTCAGCATGGTAATGATTGTATATAAAGGTTCGTGGGAGGGATTAATGAGAGTGAAAGAATAATATAATAATTTATATTTCAAATGGATATTAATGGTGATATTTAAGAACACATTTTAACATGAACAAATGGAAATTAATAGGCATAATATAAAAGAGGTGCTTCACTAAAAAGGAGAGTCGAAGATCCCTTACTATATTTTGGCATGGTAAAGGCTTAGGTAAACGTAAAAATGAGAATGGATAAATGATATATCATTAATATAACATAAATTTTATAATGAGGTAATGTTCATAAACTAATTAAAGTATAATCAATTGAAATTAAAAAGACTAATTTCAAGGAAGGTGCTTGAATTGAAAGGAGGAGAGGAAGGTCCCTTACCTTGAGAGTGTGATTCCAAAATCTTGAGAGGAAATTCTTGAGATATTTGGCGCACCTTGTGAGGACACTAGATAGGGTAGGGAATATTATGGACATTATATAAGGTTTTTTAGTGAATATAAATTATATATTGGGCAGGTTTATATAGGAAAAGCCAGGGAGTTCTTTATTTTTTTCTCAAACTTAGGTTTTGGACTCTATATAATAAAAATAATAAAAACCACAAACCTTACCATGGTTTTTCCCATGGTTCCTACCAAATTGGTGGTGGTTTTAAATATTTTATTAGTATAAGGGATAAACTTATTAATGTAATACCCTTTCTAATGTGGAAGTGGTTCATGTCCTTAACTAAATGATTTTAAAACCATAAAATATATTATAGGTTTTGGAGGTTTCATAAAGACATTATAAAATTATTAAAATAAAATTAAAATTACATTATTTTAAATTGGAAACATATATTTTCTCATGGATACCATTTATAGTATTTATTACATCACTTTTGGTGTATTATTATGTCATAATACACACTATATATTTATACCGTATTTAATTTTTACCTGAAAATTCAACTGTCTCAAAAAATTATGAAAAATTCACCATTGGATAATTTCAACATTCTAATTAAAATATATATATATGAAAATAAAATTATAAATATATTAATCTTCACTTAAAATAATTATCGATATTTATTGAGAAATGTTGGGTTTTTTTATAATAACAGTTTTCGAACACTTATAAAAATTACATTTGACTCTAAAAAATTATATGATAATTTATATTGAATAAAATTTATGTAATAATAATATTTTATTAAAATATTATTTATTTCAAAAATCCATTAATTCATGAAAATAATTACCTTAATTGAATTTTAATATTACCCAAAAATACACTTTGTGTTTTATTATATCGAAATCAAAATCATTTATAATGTAACAATAATAAGAAGAAAATATAACCATTATTATATTGGAAATAATATATATACTCATATTTATAGGGTCTTGATACATATACATTTAATACACCAATAAATTCCCTATGGGTAAGGTTCATGGTGGTGATACTTTCATGGGGTGGTTTGATGTACATGGTTTGGGTTGTGATCTTGATGAGCTTGAACTTATCCCATAAATTGTCTCACTCATGATTAAGTTATTGAATCTCAACTTGGGTTTGGTCAAGGGAAAATATCAGTGATACTATCTCCCTTATAAGCTCTAATAAATGGGCTTTATATGGTATGATTCTACTAGTTGAGGGCATCACTTCCTTTGTTTGTGTCAATTGGATTTTTCAAAATCCTATATTTATACTAATCATATGATCACAGTTAAATGACTACATTATCAACGGTAATGATACTTAACGGTCTTTTAAATACGATAGGATATAATGAAATCAAATAATTGCATGTGTTTTCTATATCCATAATATATAATAATGAATTTAATTAAATCACAATGGGAATTTTATTTGTAAAATTTTAGGTCCTTTTAATACTCCCCCCATTCATAAATTTCACCCCTGGAATTTTCCTTTAACACATTAAAATAGATGAGGGTAACTCTATTTAATCACCTCATCTGGTTCCCACGTCGCTTCTTCAAACTTTTGGTTTCTCCACAACACTTTGACTATTTGCATTGTCTTATTTTATAGAACTTTGTCACTATGATCTAACATTTTCACCGGTTGCTCCTCATAGGAAAGATCATTCTCCAAAGGCACCACCTCTGGATTGAGTACATGTGAGGGGTTTGGTATGTTCTTCATCAAGAGGGATACATGTAATACATCATGTACCTGAGATAGGTTAGGTGGGAGTGTTAGTCGATAAGCCACCACTCTGATGCGATCGAGGATCTCAAAGGGAACAATGTATCTTCAACTAATCTTTCCCTTCTTCCCAAATCTCGTGAATTTCTTCCATAGAGATATACAGAAGAATACCATGTCTCCAACCTTAAATTCTAGGTCTCATAGACGATTTTCAACATATCTATTTTTTCGACTCTGAGCTACATTGATGTGTTGTTGAATGGTCTTGACCTTTTCCACCATCCCCTCAACCATTTCAGGACCTAGTAGTTTTTTCCCCAACTTCATCCCAATAAGCTGGTTTTTTGAACCTCTTCCCAAAAAGGGCTTCATAGAGATCCATTTGGATGCTTGAGTGGAAACCGTTATTGTATGAGAATTCGACCAGAGGAAGATGTGGATCGCATCCTACTTTGAAGTCAATTGAGCATTCCCTAAACATGTCTTCGAGTTTCTAAATAGTACACTTATATTGGCCACCATTTTGAGGGTCATAAGTCATGATGAAGTTCAAATAAGTATTTAGATCATGTTGTATACTCTTCCATAACTTGTAGGTAAATCTTGGTTCTTGATTAGATACAATTGATAGTGGTGTTCCATGTATCCTCATCACTTCTCTAATGTATATCCCTATAAGTTGATCGAGTTATAAGTCCTATCAAATTGAAATTAAGTGAGCAATATTTTTAAGATGATCCACCACAACCCATATAAAATTATTTCCTCTTGATGTATTTGGAAGAACAGTGACAAAGTTAGTGGTGATGTTTTCTCATTTCCCTGTAGGTATAGGTAATGGTTGCATCATCCCATTTTATTTTTATCTTTCTGCCTTCACTTGATGACATACAATACATATTGATGTATATTTTATGATTTGTTTCTTCATATTGTACCACCAATAGTTCCATCAGAGATCTTGATACATCTTTGCATTTCCTAGATGGATAGAGAAGTTCGAGCTATGTGCATCATCCAACAGTTCCTTTAACTCAGGATTTTATGGTACACATAGTGTTGACCCTAATCTTACAACTTCATCTTTATTAACATTGAACTCTAAGAATTTCTCTTTTATTATATCTTCATCTTTTTTTTGAATTCGTACGCTATCTTTTTTATCATCCTTTATCTTCTCAAAAAGGGACGGTTGAGAAATCATTTTTGAAAGGAGTGACGATGTTCCTTCCATTATGATTCCCTTATCTATCCTTTTTAAGTCTAATAATATTGGATCCTTCTCAATTTTTATCAATGATAAAATTGCCGAATCCTTTATACTTGGATCATCTTCCACTTTATTCACTTTCCCACGATGGTAGTGGATTGACCAGTTATAGTCCTTGATCAGCTCTAACTATATTTTTTGGTTCATATTTAGCTCTTTCTATGGGAATATATACTTGAGGCTCTTGTGATCTGTATATATTTCATAGTTCTCCCCAAAGAGATAATTCTTCTAATTTTCAACATGAAGATCACTACAACAATTCCAGATCATGTGTTGGGTAGTTCTGTTCATGAACATTCAATTACATTAAGTCATGGGATATCACTTTTCCATTATATATTAACACACAACCTAATACCTTATTTTAAGCATCATTGAATACCATAAAAAGTTCTCCACTTATGGATAGTGTGAATATAAGTGCAGTGATAAGCCTATTTTTCAACTCCTTGAAGCTCTTTTCACATTAATCATTCCAAGAAAACATGACTCCCTTTCAAGTTATCTTGGTTAGAGGGTTTGAAAATCATGATAAATCTCTCAAAAATCAATGATAGTTCCCATATAATCTAAGGAAACTATGGATATATGTCACAGATATTGGCCTCGACCATCCTTAAATTACTTCTATCTTTGAAGGGTCTATATATATCTCATTACTTTTGATAATATGACCCAAGAATGAGACTTCCTCCAACCATAACTCACATTTGTTGTACTTTTCATATATCTTATCCTTTCATAAGGTATTTAGAACAATGCACAGATTCTCCTCATGCTCCTCCTTTCTTTTGAAGTATATTAGAATATCATCTATAAAGACTACCACAATTTTTTTGAGATAATATCTAAAGAATCTATTTATCAGGTTCATAAAAATTGTTGGAGCATTAGCGAGTCTGAATGTCATTAATATGAACTCATGGTGTCAGTACCTTGTTTAGAAAGTAGTCTTGGGAACACTCTCCTTCACCCTTATGTGATAATATCCCAACCGAATATTCATCATGGTGAAGTATTGTGTTCTACATAGCTGATTGAACAAGTCATTAATCAATGGTAGTAGGGGATACTTGTTCTTTTTCTTGATCTTGTTGATTTCACTATAATCAGTTCAAAGGTGCATTGATCCATCCTTATTCTTGAAGAAGAGGACTGGTGCACACCACAGTGAAGCACTTGGGAATATGAACCCTTTATCCATATTCTTCTGTATTTGTTTCTTCAGCTCCTCAAGTTTCATAATAGTCATTCTATACAGATTCTTGGATAATGGAAACTCTCAAGGTATAATATCAATTAAAAATTCAAACTCTCATCTAGGAAGAAGACCATGAAATTATTTAGGAAACACATCAGTGTATTCCCTCATAATGGGCATGTCTTCAAGGATGATATTTTTCTTATACTCAATCATTTTATCTAGATATGCTTTCTCATAGGCAAATAATATCCATTCTTGAGTTTTTGGTGCTAAAGTAGACTCATCCTCCTCCTTTCACTTGTACATAATCGGGGGTCAATTCATGATACAAAGAGTGATATAATTCTCATGGAAATTTATGTTGTATCTATATAGGGAAAGGAAATACATATCCATAATTTCATAAAATTCAACTAAAGGGAGTATCACAAGTTTTTTAGGGAAATTCAAGCCACAAAATTTGATAGGGGAGGAGTTATATACTTAGGATGCAATAATTTCCCAATTTTTTGTTTTCACTGAAAAATCTACTTTCATGTGTTTTGGTGGTGTTTGAATAGTTATACTAAACATTTATGATATGAAGGAATGTGTAGAATCATAATCAAAAAGTATGTTTTATATTCTTGAATGAATAACTAGTGTACTTGTCACGACTTGGTTTTTAGGATCCACCTCAGTGGATGTGATGGAAAAAGTGTGCCCTTTCTACCTTGGAGGTTATTGGTTGTCTCCAAAAATCCTTGGCTTAGTGCATTGGTTTGAGAAGTATCCTAGTTACTTGAATTTAAATAAATGGACAATACACTAAGGGTTAAATAGAGGATTACTTTTCTCCATCACCTTAGTGGGATTGTCCCGTCAAAAATATCTAGCTAGGTGTCCTTCCTTCCCACACCTAAATCATTTCTTCACCCCCTTATGCAATTTATAAGGTGCTTATTTTTTCCCCATTAATAAGTGGGATGTTCAAATTTCTTATCACTATTATATTTCTCCATCAGACCACCAGAATTAAACTCCACTTTCTATTTCTTATTCTTGTGATACCTTGGAGATTCATTGATCTCCATTTCGACTTTGAGAACACATCAGACAATTTCTTCATAGCTATCAAAATATAAGATTGCCAGAGATTTTCCTAGACTAGGTTTTATCCCACCAAATAATCGGTCAACCATGCATTTCAGGGTAATGGTAAATACATTGGCATATCATGAAATTGTTGTAACTTTTTTCTCATATGCCGTAATAGATTTTTTGTATTTTTTCTTGAGGTAAAGGATATCCCTTTCTATTTTAAGTTGGAGAGTGTGAGGAAATTATTTTTTGAAAAACATTTTATGGAAATCCTTCCACCCCCACTGCCTCGATATATTCCTTAGGCTTAATATTCTATATAAATTACCATGAATTATCATCTTCTCCCTTCATATGATAAACATTGAGTATAAACTTCTCTTTCTTAGAACATTGAAGTATGGATAATGTCTTCTCAATTGAGATGATCTATTGTTCTGTGATTAAGGAATCAGATGATCCATTGAAAGTCAGAGGCATTTATCACAAAAAGGTCTCAATTACAACTTTTTATTTCTTAGGGGTTATCTTATAGATCCTCATGATATAGGTTTCTATTTATAACTTGATTCAGTTGATAGATTATCATTAAAAATTTCATGATTCCTACTCTTATCGGGTTGGGCATCTCATTTGGGGAATCATCACATTTCCCTTCACATTGGTTGTTTACCCAATTCCTCATTTTTTTGGTCATTGGATATAATCAAGGGATAATTAGGGATGAGAATTTTTATACTATTAAACACATAAACAGGGATAATCCAATGAAATTAAAGGGATAACTTATAGATGAAATTTATTTCTTAACTTATGAATTTCTAGGCTTCAATCTATATTATCCATGATCTATTTCATAACATATACTCTTATGGTATATTTGTAACGTTAATAATGATTTTTAAGGAGCTTTTGAATTTACCAAATAATATCCCCTAGTAGTTTTATACCAGGTTTGAATAAAGGCATGTTTCCATGTACCTGTTTTTGGTCGAGTCTAGCTCAAGGCAGTATTTTTAGGTTTTACCCCTATGTACATTTGTGCCAGAGCCACATCCACTTATATTATCCATAAAGGGGTGTATTTTATTTATAAACCACTTATTATATAATTTAATAAAATTTAGGAATATTTTTTTATACTTATTTTTATCCCTAAGGCTTTTGCTAGAGTTTTCTAATCCATATCCAAAAAATAACTAAACTTTCCTTTCAAACCAACTATGACAACCATGTCCTTTATACACATTAATACATGATTTATTATATAATATTACAAATAATAAAACTTCTAAGATCAATAATTATAGTGTATTTGAGAATTAGGTACATTACATAACAACCTAAAATAGGGAACACGTCGTTGTTATTGAAAACTTTCTTAACATGATCATAATATTCCCTAAAACTTAAAACTCCATGGGATAACCTAGGGCATACATAAGAAATAGGTGGGCTATAAAGAACAATAAGGGAATAAACATGGTATAACATGATAAAAGTAATACATTTTGGACAATAGGCTTAAAATGGGGCATGAAAGGAGTGAGAATCATAAACATGAACAATGAGGCATGATATATCATGATAACATAAAGGCAACATGAGAAATGTTCCAACAACTTAAAATGTTGCATCATAAATATAGGTCAAGGATAACTGCCAAGAAATCATAATGGAAAAAAGTCCCATGCTGGATTATGTTCACTCCCTAATCCATTGAATGATGTCTCAATAGAATAAAACATTTCCCAATGCACTGGAGTGCTATATAATTTCAGGTGCACCCATCACTTTCATTTCATTCTCATACCTAAGTGTGCCCCATATATCATAAAACATGAAATCATTTATCATAATATTTTATTCCAAAATCAATGATGTTGGAATACATAAATTTAATTCCTAAATCAAATAATTATAAGTTCATGAATGTGAACACCCTTGATAGGAAACATGTGCGGTAATTCACTATATAATTGTTTGTCATTGAAATTGTAGTAAAATTTTAGTAGAATAATAGGGGCGTATAAATGTTAAAATAATGGATTAATTAAATTGAAAGGGGTCTATCATAATTTATAAAATTAATTTATAGTAATAGGGATATGGAAGAACATATCCCATCATTAGGTATTGGAGATAAAATACATAAGATAATGAAGAAACTTGAATAAAGAGGAGAAAAATAAGATCCCTTACTAAATTTCAGCATGGTAACAGGTGTACATAAAGGTTAATTGGAAGGATTAATGAGTGTTAAAGGATTATATAATCATTTATACATCAAATTTATATTAAGGGTGATATGGAAGAACACGTCCCAATATGAACAAATGGAAATTAATAGGGATAACATAAAAATGTGCTTGAATAAAAAGAAGAGTGGAAGGCCCCATACTAAATTTTGGCATTGTAACGACATAGAAAAAGTTAAAAACTAAGGAGGATTCATGTTATATCCTTAAAATAACATCAATTTTAAAATAATTTAATTTTTATAAGTGAATTATAGTGTATTCAATTAAAATTAAAAGGTTTAATTTCAAGGAAGGTGCTTCAATTGAAAGGATGAGAGGATGGTCCCTTACCTTGAGAGTGTGATTCCAAAAGCTTAGGAGAATCTTATTAAGATCTTGGGGGAAATTAGGAGGACTCAAGATAAGGGAGGTTATATTAAGGATGTGATCAATGGTTTTTTAGTGAAGATAAATGAGAGATTGAGTGTGTTTATAAAAGAAAAGAGAGGGGAGTTCTTTATTATTTCTCAAACTCAGGTTTTGGACTCAATATAATATAATAACCAAAACCACTAACTTTACAATGGGTTTTACCCATAGTTTCTTCAAAATAGGTTTGTCTTTAATTCTTTCATTAATAAATAGTCTGAACTTGTTAAAATAACACCCTTGCTGATGTGGAAGTGAGTCGTGTCCTTAAAGAAATAATTTTATAACCTTAAAATATATTATCGGTTTTGGATGATTCATAAAGGCTTTATAAAATTAATCAAATAAACTTTAAATTACATTATTTTAATGTTTAAACATATATTTGTATTTTTATTCCATTTATATTATTTATTACATCACTTTTTGGGTATTATGATGTCATTATACACACTTTATATTTATATCATATTTACTTTTTACCCGAAAATTCAACTGTCTCAGAAAATTATGAAAAATTCATCAATGAATAATTTAAAAATTATGATTCCAAGAATATTATTTATTTTAACTAAATAATTTTCAAAATATTTTAATTTTTACTTTTAAAATAAGTATCAACATTTATTGAGAAATGCTATGTTTTTTTACAATAACAATTTTCGAACCCTTATAAAAAATACATTCAACTCTAAAAAAAATATATGATAATTTATATTGAATAAACATTATTTAATAATAATATTTTATTAAAATATTTTTTATTTAAAAATTACATTAACTCATGAAAATAAATTCCTTAATTGAATTTGAATATTGCTGAAAAATACACTTAGTTTTTTTTGTATCAAAATCCAAATCATTTATAAAGAAACAATAATAAGAATTAAATATGAACATTGTTATATTGAAAATAATGTACATTTTTATATTAATAGGGTCTTGATACATATACCTTTAATACACAAGAAAATACCCTAAGGGCAAGGTGTGCGATGGTGAGACTTTCATGGGGTGGTTCGTCATACATGGTTTGATACATAATCTTGATGAGCATGAACTTCTCCTGCAAATGGTTTCACTCATGTTTAAGTTGTTTCGTCTCAGCTTGGGCTTAGTCAAGGGAAAATATCAATGATTCTATCACCCTTGGATGCTATGATAAATGGGATTCATTGGGTATAATCCTTCTAATTTAGTCCATCACTTTATCTGTGTCATTTGGATTTGTCAAAACCCTATATTTATATTAATCATATGATCACTATTCAAAAACTATATTATCAATGGTAATGATTCTTACTGGTCTTTTAAATTTTATAGGATATAATAAAACCAAATAAGTTCATGTGTTTTCTATATCCATAATATATAATAATTCATTTAATTAAATCATATGGGGAATTTTATTTATAAAAGTTCAGGTTGTTATAGATTTGTTTAATCATTTCAAGGGGGAAAGTGGTTTTAAAAGATCGATATTTGATCGGGTAATCTTTAGTTTATATTTCAGTATCCTAATATACCAAAGGAAATTTTAGGAGTGGGCATGACCATTACAAATATCTAGTGATGTTGTTTGGTTTGACTAACGCTCTTATAGATTTTATGAATTTGATGAACTAGATATTCCATCAGTAACTTGATGCTTTTGTGGTAGTGTTCATGGGTAATATTTTGGTTTATTTGAGATACGAGCATGATCATGAGAACCATTTGATTTTGGTTTTAGATATCCTGAGAATTCACCATTTTTATGGAAAGCTTTCAAATTGTAATTTCAAGATCCAAGAAGTAAAGTTCTTGAGACACAAGATTTCTTAGGATGGATTATTAGTTGATCCTGAGATGGTGAAGACTATATTTTCATGTGAATAACCAAGTGAAATCTTTGAGATTTGGAGCTTCCTTGGTCATGTTGGATACTATCGATGATTCGTCAAGGATTTCTCAAAGTTGGCATCACCTTTGAATGTTATTACCAGGAAGGGGGTAAAATTAATATACGATAAAAAGTGACATTATTCCTTTGATGAAATGAAATGAATTCTAAAATCAAATCAAATTCTGATATTACCTAATCCTAGTAAAAGTTATGTGGTTCTATAATATGTTTCAAGTGTTTTCTTGGGTTTTATGCTTATGTAGGATGATCATGTGGTGGATTATAGATTTCAACAGCTTCAACTGCATGATGAGTACCCCAATCATGACTTAGAGCTTTACATGATTATTAATGAACTTAAATGTTGGAGACACAATATTTTCAGGGAGAAGTTTATAGTCTTTTCTGACCATAAGATCCTAAGCTATATCTTTTCTTAGAAAGTATTGAATCTAAAATAGAGGCGGTGGATGGAATACCTTCATATGTTTTACTTAGACATCTACTGTACCTTGGGGAAGGGTAATTTAATTGTAGATGCAATCAGTATGAAAGTACCATTGTAGGCTATTCTCGAATCGAAGAAAGAGTGGAACCTTATAGATCTCTTCACTCAGTTGTACCTGGATACTCAAGAGGACGCTTCAAGCATGGTTATGGACAATGTTTAGTTATTATCATCTCTCCTTGAGTTTATTCTATAGATTCAGTATTAGGAAGATGAGTTTAGATGAACTATAGAAACCCTTTATGGCGGGGAGACTATTTCTGGTTGGTCTCTCTCTTTAGATGGTATTCTAAATTTTTGGGATCATTTTTTTTCCAGAATTGTTGAGGAGATTGATTTTGTTTTATTTTAATAATTCTTTATGGTCTGTTAATATGATCACTATGAAGATATATTATGACCTGAGATAGTGATTTTGGTGGCCGAGTATAAATAATGACATTACTGATTATGTGTCCCACTATTACACCAGTAAACAGATAAAGAAAAAATATCTGAAACCCTCTAGTTTTCTCTAGCCTCTTTCGATGCTAATTTGAAAATTGGATGAAGTTTCCATGGAAGCTTTTTAGATTAACCCAGACTCTCTAAGGGAAAAATTCTATCTAGGTGTTGATTTATTAGTTGAAAAATTCAACTCAATTCATCTGATCAAAAACACCACTAAAGTTGAAGATCTAGGTAAGCTCTATGTATAAGAGATCATGAGGTTACATGGAGTTACTTCTACAATTATTTCATATAGGGATATGAGGTTTACTTTGAGGTTCTGAAGGATTCTCTAAGAGGTGATGGGGACTCAGGTCATGTTGAGTATAGCTTATCATCCACAAATATATGATCATAAAAAGGATTCTATTTAGATCCTAGAGGATATGCTTCATACCCATGCCTTGGATTTTTATGGATCTTGGGATATCCATATGGGACTGGTTGAGTTTTCTTATAACAATAGTTATTAATCAACAATCTGAATGGATCCCATAAAGGATTTTTATGGTCACCTGCGTAAGTAACCTCTTTGTTGGGTATAGGTGGGTGAACCCACTTTGGTGGGACCAAGTCTTGTTTAGGATACGTCAATGAGGATTCACGGTACATGTTAGAATTTGGTTATATCTTATAGTTGATATAATTCTTATGAGATTTAGATACATCTTCCTTTAGAGTTTTTTGTTGATGACTGGGTTTTCTTGAAAGTTTCTCCTCAGTTGGTCCACAGTCATCTAGGAAAATAGGGAAAGTTGGATCCAATATATGTTGGACCATTTGAGGTCACTAAGAGACATGGGTAGGTTTCTTATCGGTTGTAATTTTCAATTAATTTTATAGGTATTCATTATGTTCACTGCATGTCGTAGCTCAGGAAATATCATCCTGACCCCTCTCACATTTTGAGTTGGGACGAGATTTAGTTGGAGCAAGAAATTTCTTCTATGGAGCAGCCGGTGGAGATCATTGACTCTCAATTGAAAGTTTTTATGAGAATTAGATTCCATTGGTCAGAGTTCTATAGTGGCATAGATCATATTCTCATGAGACTTGGGATCATGAGTCATTGATGAGGGATCAGTGGCCTCACCTCTTTTCCAAAGATCATTCTTCAACATGACTTCATGGGTATGGGAAGTCTTATGGTGTGGATTTTGTAACATATATTTACCACTTTCAGGTATTTATCTTCTCTCATGTCATTTCTATCTTTATTTGGGTGTGTGTTGGGACTCCCAATGATGGATGAAATTTTCTAGGGAAAATGTCCTAAAGTTTAGGGATGCATGTTTGTTTGAATTAATAGATTCCAGGTAGAAACGCGTCAAAGGATTTGTGGGGTTCTCCTCAAGGTAAGATAACACTAGAGTTGTTTTGGGGATTTTGAGCTAAATCTAGATTTTTTTTCAATCTGTTGGGTGATTACAAATAATTTAATGATTAAATTTCATGAAATAGTTTTATATGTTGTGTAAAATATTCACATCGTGTATTGGTCACTGAGAAGACGTCATGAGTTTGGTTTAGATCGTGGAAATATTACACATTGTGAGAAGTTTACACATCGTGAGAAATATATTCACATCGTGTATTGATCATTAGGAAGGTTTCACGAACTCATACAAGTCATGAAATTTTACATGATGTGTTAATATTACACACTGTGAAATGGTAAAATCGGGATTTCTAACCCAAGGTGATGGATTTTTCAGTTTTTTTTGTGTTTCATGGATCACATGACTTGAAAATGAATTACACGCCATATAATTATATGGATTTGGGATTTTTAGGGTACTGCATGGATGATATTTATTTTATTCATCCACAACCTCTTCTCTCTCAACCAAGGATCTCTCCTAGGTGATTTTGTAGGCCTCCACTCCTTTTGGATCGTTTCATTCATTGATTGATCATCATTGTGATTATAGTGCATTTATCTAGGTGAGAAATCATTCTATTTATTCATTTCCATTAATCACATTATCATTATTGTGTTTCATTATTAGATCCATTGATTTTTTATGATAATATTCTTGATAATTTCTAGATTCATTTCATGATCTTCTTCCGGAGGCTAACCCTTATATTGGTCGTAGTGTGGCGTGTGAGTTTCTTCGAGGTATGTTATGTTCTTCCCTCCCAGCCAACCGCTTTTCTTTATGAATTGATTCTGATATGTAGGGATTGATTCAAGGACCCCTGTTGTTGTCTTTTTATTCTTTCTTATTGATGGATCTTATTGCAGGTGTGTTCGAACTAAGTTTGAGGTAGGTGTATCTAGCCTATGTTGGATGAGCCATATTCCTCTAGTACTGATAAATTGCTTTATAAATGAAATAGAATGATTTATTGATTGATTTTTGTGTGTGGAAATAGGTTTTTAATAAAAAAAGTTTTTTCCCTTATTTTGGGAAAATTGATTTTAGTGCAATTGATTTTTTTTTACCATTTCTAAAAGCCGGTTTATGGGTTCCCGGTACCCAAACATACAACCAAGGATAAGTAGACAGCAAAAAGAGACAACATAGACTTACACATCCTAATAACCGGATTCATCTCCACAACCCAAGCAAGAGTACTCTTCACCAGTAGCTGATTCCCATTCCGGATTTCTCCAAAAACTTCCACTTTGAACACGGCTGTGAAGTTGTTCCAGAACAGATTGATCTGGGGTAGCCTTATTGGTCTTGCTGCCCTTCTTAAAAGCCAAAGTCACCTCCTTATTCCGCTTTGATGAAGATCTAGTCTGCATCGGCCTCGGTAGAAATGAGTAATCCTTCCTAGGTCTTCTTCTTGGAGTAGCGGACAAAGGACCATCAGCTGTGGGTATCATCTGATTCCCACTTTTAACAACATCACTAAAGGATCTACCAACTGGACCACTCATGTTCTCTTTCCCTCCCCCCGACATCTCCCTTCCAGTTCCATCTCGCTCCGTTAAATTAGCAGCAGTAAGCTCTGTGTTGATTCCCAGCTTCTGCACTGGAGTATTGCACTCCATCAAAGGTGACCGCCAGTCTCCAATAGGAACATTTTCCACAGGAGGTATAGCCATGTCCCCCAGCCTCTGATCCGTGTTCACCACCAAATGACCGCTCCTTGCCCCATTAGAATTATTATCCTCAAACATGGAACCTGGTTCCTATCCCTGCCAATCTGTCTGTTGATCCTCCTTGGATACTTCCCCAACCGAAGTAGGATCATGCACCCTGCGATCAGCCTGCTGGTCATCAACAATATCCAGACTAGCAGCCTCCTCCAAACCCGCGTCCAACACATCTTCGGACAGCCCTTGAAACCTGTTACTTAAAGCTAAAAAAGGTTTGGCCAATGGATCGAGGCCATTAGCAGCCTTAGCACTCATGGAGACAATCTCTGCAACACTGTCGACCCTTATTTCCTCGCTCTGAGATGTACACAGATCACCCATGGGAGCATCGGGTACTCCCAAGTCCCTCCTTAACCGTTGGAAAACCTCAGACACCAGCGGATTACCCTGTCTTGCCTTAGCACCGGCAGTTTCAGAAACCCGACGAGCACTCGCCCCCTTCTCATCAGAACAACATGGACCCCCTCCTTTGTCAGCCGGTTCAGCAGCTCTCGAAACCAATCCCTCTTGAGCGCCATTACAGACACCAAACTCAGATCTCACCGAATCATACTTCCCATCACCGCGGGCCTGCATCAACCGAGACTGACACTTCCTTCGGAAAACTTCAACCGAATGGCCCAATCGCTTGCAATAACCACAGAAATCGGTCCAGTTCTCATAGATGACTTTCTGTTTGCACCGATAATCCTCACCGATAGTTATCCAAACAGAGTCAAAAGGGATGCGGGATGCATCCATCTCGACACACACACGGGGGTTCACCGGATGGCATACCGCCTCGGTACGACAATCCGAGCAGAGGTATCTACCAATCATATTTCCCAACATGCATATAATCGACGGGTTTTGGAACGGTAACGGAAGAGATGGAAAGCTTACCCATACAGCAATTGAAGGCGCGTCACGGTTCATATGTAGTTCGAAGGACCAACGCAAAAGCAGGAAAGAAGATCCCTTAAAGCTGCGTGGAGCCCTCGCCCATGCTCGGATGAGGTCCTCCTCTGAATCGAACCTAATCATAATTTGTTTGCTGTCCAGTAAACCAACCACCGCTCTATCTCGAAGATCCCAAGATCCGAAGATGAAGCGGTCGAAATCATCCACAGAGGGTCTCCTGTGCTTAAACCGGGCCACCAGGGTGAGATTCAGCAGGGACGAGGCTTCCGAGAACTCAGAAGAGGAAAGAGGGAGATTCGGCAAACCATCGATTACATCTGGAACATTAGGGTTTAAAGAAGACTTCGGAAACTGAGGAAGAAACTCAGGGTTTGAGAAGGGGCGAAAAGGCCTAGGATTTCCCTGATACAACGAAACCCCCTCCCCCACCGAGGGGGGAGGATCCGGCGCAGAGGCCGCCGTCGCCAGCGGTCTCGGAGGAACCCTTATGTAAATATAATATCATTTGGGAAAATAAAATGTATTTTTCAAAGCATTGTAAAATTGGTTTTCTAAAATGGTTTTCAAATCAGGGTTTCAGTGAAATGGTTTGGAAAACGTAGCACATGAGAATCCATGGGTACTTAGGTTAAAGGTGCATCTTAGAGCCATCATTTATATATTCTTGGGGTTTCACTCAAGGGGTATTCCTATGCTCTCTAGTTTCGTTATTCTAGGGAATTTATTTACATTATGGGGGTTCACCCATGGGGTGGTCCTTTATTCTTAGGCATGTGTTCTAAAAAATTGATTGTGAACTATTCATTGATTGTGGTATGATTAGTCTATTTTCCTAGCCTGTAGTAATCTTTGGTGTGATGTTACTTATGCTTCTGATTTTTATTGGATTTGATATGATATGTGATGCATGTTTAGATTTGATTTAACTGCTTGATGTATATGAAATGATTTGAATTTTTTTTACCTTATTTATTTTGGAAATGTGGAAAAGGATAAATTAAATGTTTTTCCATGATTATTAGTTAAAAACTATTAAACTATTTACCATGAGTTGTTTTATTTAAATTTGATCATGCTCAGTTTATTATACGAAGACTTGTTATGGAACACCTGGGTGGAATCCTACTGAGCATGTTAGCTCACACACTATTCACCCCTTTATTGGTGCATAGACCTTTGTATTTATTTCAATATAGGTAAAGGAAAGGTGTTACAGTGATGTGGTGACATTATGGTCAGCTGAGTCTGGGTAGCTGGTGGTGAGATAATGGGATTTTTCCCAAGCTATCACATGGAGTTTTCATTTTTCTATTTTAGTTTTCCTTTGATGTTGGACTTTTACTTTGGGATGTTATGAATGTTTTTTAGTTGTATTATTTCCAATTTTTTCTTTTAATTATGGTATATATTTATCTATTTAGCTATTTATCTCAGTTATATATGTATATATTCCATGTTGTTTCTTCTGGTTGGGTGTAATTGTTCCCTCCGATTGGTGTTGATTCCATAGTGCTAGTCGCCAGCCCATAGGGATTGAGAATTCCCTTCAAGTATGTGGAAATTTAGGTTGGGTACCAGTTTGAAAGGTTATCTAGGTCATGTTCACCACATCACATGATTTTCAGAAAAAAAAAATGCTACAAGACAACCTAAAGATACCACCTGGAAAGAAGGTTCTATGAGATATTCTATGTGATAAAAAAGTAAAATAATAAATAAATATTTTTTTATTGAATAAAAAGAACAAATTATGAAGGGATTATAGGATTATTAAACAAAATTAGAGGCATCTGGACTGGAGATAATGGAGAGAAAAATTGGGAGATCTTATGGAGAGCTCAAAGATGATATTCCACCAATCATGCCAATAAAGATGGAGATCATAGTTCACTCAAACAACTTGATCGTGTTCACCTAGATGTTTAGTGGCCATAACTGATGGATTTGAATGGTGAAGTATTTCTAAGTTTTCATCTCTTATATTTCAAAATTTTAATTATCTCCAGATAATTAATCATTAAATTTTTATCACAGATTGATGATTTATTCTATTGTTACTTTGTTAATTATTTTTCTTCCATTATGAGAATGGAATATTACCTATTGGATTATGATGATCTTTGAATGTATATTTTTAGTTCAATTCAAGTAGGAGTTTGAATTTGATTCTCTCTATTTAAGTTTCTCAATCATTGGTCATGTATTATGAGTATAGAGGGATTTGATGATGTCATTATACTTGGTGATTGTTGAGTGTATTGATTAGATCTTTTAGAAATGAGATCTATAGTCGAGATTTGGGTTATAGAATTCAATATAATAAACTGTATGAGATACATGATTAGAGATTTCAAATCTATGTGTTGGGAATGTTATATTTGTGAAATACTTTTTAAAAAATGAAGAAAAATTAATCCATAAGAATTTTTAGTTACGCTGCAATTTTTTCATTATGTTAGCTTTATTTTTGTTCATCTCCTTCACTTTGTATTTTTTAATAGTATATAAAATTAGTTTATTTTCTTTGCAGACATATAATTTCCCCTTAAAAAAATTAAAAACATAAAAAACCAAAGAAATCATGAAAAAGGAACTCCTAATGGGAATTCACATTTGAGAAAACCTTAGGTTATAATTTAATACAGTAGTTTAGGTATAAACATTAAGTAAAGATATCGTGAATAAAATATTAGTACTTCAGTAGACATTTGGAAGAACTACATCTGTGCACTGAGACACACTAGGCCTTGTAACACTCCATGATACATACTTTTTACAATCCCTTAAGACTTTTCTGGGAGGAATGATTTAAATAATATAATGGAACATAAGACTCAATAAAAACATTCAAATTCTAAATCAACATGATTATAAGAACCCATGCAATCAAATAGTAAGCACTACTAAAAAATCACCACATTAAATAAAATCTATAAATTCATATTGAAACCCTTTTCAAAATCATGATATTTTACTTAAAAAATGTTTTAAACCATACACTCATTGATAAATTCATTTTACAATTCAAAACATCCAACTTGTTTTAAAATAATATTATAAATCCTCTTTATAAATTTTCTGAAGTTAGTATTTACCTTTTGAATCATGTTTTTCACTACAATATATTAATAAAATGTAACAAAAAGACATAAATTCATCATAAAATTATCATTAATTCATCCCAATAGCAATTACACCTAACTAAAAATAATCTTGGAAAATAAAATAGTCAAAAAATATATTTAAAGTGGTTAATTTCTATGTAACTTTTGACCACATAGTTTGAAAGACCATGATCCAATCATGTGAATTTTACTAAGGGATTAACAAAACCATGTATTGGGACTTTTCATGATTTTTGGATCATTCAAGAAAACCTTTAACCTCTATTTCTCCTCCCATTTTTCCCAAAACATGTAAAATCTATGAATCACAAATAAACATTAATATAACTCAAGACACTATCAATCTAGATCAGATCAAAATAGAAATAAATAAATAAAAAATTAAATCCAACACATGTATCTTTAAATCCTATGGTAACTCGGGTTTCATCATGAGAGGTTGTGATCAGGAACCTGCTCATAACCTACATCCTTAGTTTTAATGATCCTATATCTTGTTTACTAGGCTCCAAAAATAACAAGGGCATGTTCCGATGCCATTTTTTCACAAACCAGTTAGAGTCAGCCTGAACTGTCACCCTTTCCATCCTATGGAAAGTCCCAAAGATCATTATTGATCCCTATGGACTGGAAACATGTACCAAGTCATCAAAACATTCTCTTAGGAATTATTTCACCCAAATAAATAATATTTAACTCATAGAGGAATTCAACTGAGAACTCAAACATGGAATTTCCTTATAGTGGACATCCATACACGAACATAATAAGAAATTTTATACAAAAAAACCAAATAGATGACAACTAAAAATATATATGCAACTTACTTTAAGATATATCAAAAAAGGTAGGATCTAATTATACAAAATAAAGGAAAACTTAGTTGATATAAGCTCAATCCAAATAAAACTAAAAGAAAGAAAAAAGTATGAGACAAAATATCCTCAAGACACAAGTTCTCTATCAATCCACAAACATGAACCACTCCATGAGCATCTAAAAATAAGTCTTCAATTCCTAATATTCCCAAAAACTAGATCTTAAACATGTAAAGAGAACTTGAATCCACCAACATCGAGTGGTATAATTAGGGTGTGAGATAAAACCCAGAATAATTTCACTAAAGATTTTATATATTTTCTTATTCTAAACACTCTATAAATTCCATTTTAAAAATATTATTTTTAAAACAAGTTTTTCCAAATTTTTTAGGAAAAAAAACTCATAGACATTTCAAATATCTATATTTAAAACAAAATGATTCTTAAAAAAATATTTATCTTTCCATTTAAAACCTATTTTAAAATATACTTCCCAAAAACCACTTTCAAACTAATTTTTTATATTTCTAAAGAAATACCTAAAATTACCTTAATAAGACATCAAAAACAAAAATATAACTAAAAATCAGAACATGTAAATGAGAAAACTAAGTAAATCAAGATCAAAGCAATCATAAAATAAAGACATGCATTGGTGAATAATCACTAAAATGAATAATAAATTAAAAAACCCATAATATAAACAAGGATAAATAGAACATAACAAGCTATGTTAATATTAAAAATAGTAAAGAGGAATAATAATCATATATAACAATAATGAATTTAAATTAAGGTGCATATAATCATGGGTAACTCCTAAACATCCAATGAGACAATCCTAGATGTACTCAGGTGGAACCATCTATCTTCATATTGATGCATCCCTATGAAATTACTACTTGGATTTATGTACCTATCCTCCTCAATGGAACTCCCATTGGGCGTAGGGTACTGTAGTAGTGGCGAGTACTGTGCGGCACTATAGCAGCATGGGTACTGTAGCAGTACTATTCACAGAATGGGTCTTGGGCCAAAAAATGGGCCTACGGGCCATGTAATGGGCTAAATGCCCACTGGGCCTTCGGACTATGTAATGGGTCTCCCTCTACCCAGTTAAAGAGGTCTTTGATTTTATTTAATAATAAATGAGGCTTCGGCCCCAACCTTTAAAAAAAATATAAAGTAAACATATCAAAATCAAATCCCACCTCCTTACACCCATTAATTTGAATCCCTATTTAATGCACATGAGATAATTGATAGATTATATTAAATATCAAGATCGAATATGGAGTTATAACATGGGGATTAAAATAGAGGTGCAACCAATTTTATAAAAAACCTTTTTCAGGTAAAGTGTAAAATAATACTTTGGTTTTAGGACTAATAATCACATTAATATATACAAACCTCCCTTTACAACTAATTTTTAAGACCAAGTGATATTTGAAAAAAAAAATTTAAACTGAAGGGGAAAACCCCCCACTTTAAAATCTCCAAATCCATTATATCATATGAAAAATAGAGAAAAATAGCACTAAACAACTAAACAAACACTATAAACATATATAATTTATAATCATTATAGAAACATATCCAAGATGTTTGTTAAATTCCATTAGTAATATAATACCAAACAATAACCCCTCAAAACCCATGAAATTATCCATGTAGAATCAATTAAAAGTTGAAAACATTATTTTAAAATACCAATACCCTTGAAAAAACTCATAGTAACTTAAGTAAACTCATATAATACATAATTTTTATTATTTTTTTACAAAAAACTCAAGAATAGCATATATCATAAGGAAAAGGGAAATGAAATCGAAACACCAACCTAGATCGATCATGAATTATGTGAAACTTTCAAGTGTTAAGAGTGGATTTATCAAGATGTAATTTTCACACCATATGAATCAAAACCATAAGGATTTAAAAAAAACCTAACCCTATGGTTTTTCCAACAAGGCCCCAAGGAAAGAGGAAGAAGAATGAATAATAAGGAAGGAAGAAGGAGAATAGAAACGAAGGACTCACCTTGAAAATCAGCCAATAATTAAATGATAAGACCAAAATATCAAGTAGGATGGAGGGGGTCATGTTTGGTGATTCCCTAATATTTTCTCATGTGAATGGGGGAAGGTGATACCCTAAAAGGGGTTAAATCGATGTGGGGTAGGATGTTAATTTCAAAATTTTAAAAATATAGGCGATTCGTATGGTTTAGCTACTTGGGTTTTCAAACCATGCACTAACCATGTGAACCCTTTTCAAAATATTGGAGACCTTATCATGGAAAAGTATCATGGTTTACCCTAACAATGAACTCAATGCGTGACAAATACATTTTCCCCAAATGTTTGAAATTTTTAAGGAGAAATTCCTAAAAATGAAGAAAAAAGATAAAAATAAATACATGAAAAAATTAACAAGGGAAAGTAGGGTTGGGATGTGATACCTCTCATGTATTTTTATGCCTTCTTGGTTCTATTCACCAACCCCTGGCCTATTGGAGATGGTCTTGAGGTGACACACTTAGCCTACTACCAACCTAGGTGGGGTTCTGATGGGTTAAGTCATGTCAAGTGAGGTTTCCCCTCCTTTATAAAGATGAATAAAGGTAAGAGATTATAAAATGTTTATATTTTATATTAATATCTAGTTTACTCAAATGAGGTCTAAATAATCCAATTTATAGAACTCATTCATTGAATTATGGCCATGGTTCACTCCAACCATGGTTATCAGGGAGTAAGTAAGTCGATTTGTGGTTTTTGTGTTCGAGAAGAATCACACTAAGGAGGGGATTTTAATTTTTCATATTTCCTTCCCATTCTTCACATTTTTTATCTTCATTATAATTTAATTACATTTATCAATGATAAATTAAAATGAAAAAATAATATAAATTATATTTCTGATGAATTTTACATCGATATTATTGTAATGGTCTAGGATTTCTGACCCATTTATTTGTGAGAATTTAGGTGGTGGTAGTGTTTGGGGGAAGTCTTTAGGGATTTTAGGAGTATATGGTGGAGTTGTAGATGAAATTTTAGTTAGAGAACAATTTTTGTGGTGTGAAGGTTTATACTATACTTTAAATGGGGTGTTTGCTGCATGGAGAGATACGTTGTGGCATAGAGCCCAAGTGGTGGATTTTATGGTTATTCCATTTTTAGAATAGTTGCGGTGTGGTGACTAGGTTTCAACATGTAATATTGGAGGATGAATTATTATGGTTCTTTGTTTTTAGGGTAGATACATCATGGATCTAGGCAAGAGCATAGACTTCTTCTTTGAAATTAAATTCTATAGAGTGGTGGTTTTACTAGGACTGTGGTACCATCCTTGGTTCATCAGATATGCATCATAGACCTCACCGTGTTTATAAAACATCGTTTTAACCAGCCCCATTGTGGTGTGGTCCATTTATTTATGTCATAGCTATGTTTTGTGTCAGTACTTTTGTATTGTGGTGAAGGGTGTTGCATCTTGGTATTCTAATTTCTAGTTTTCCTATAAAATTATCAAGCCCCCTCGAACCCTACCTTCCTCCAGTATTATCTCTTAGATCTTGATCAACTCCTAATAAATTTTTGGAGTCCTTTCACCCTATACTTGTAAAATTTGGTCCTTAGCATTTGAAGATCAAACATTTGAAATTCTAAGGTGATTGTCCTCTCTTCCTTATCCATGTTCCCTTGTTCTTCACCCCAAAAGAGGTTTTTCTTTGGGAGATGGATGGTTTGGGTAGTCTTATGGATGGGTATTGATGGGTTTGTTAGGTTCTAGTTTGATCAAGGTGTTTCCTTTCATTATGGTGCTTGGCAGTCATCTTCCTCTTGTTTCATCCTTGAAAAGAAAATTGGGGAGCTCTGTTTGAGGTAGGGGATCCTTATTCTCTCTTATTTTAAGTGTATGTGTGAGGATTGAATGATTTTGAAATCTAATGGGTGGATCATAAGGGTCAGATTAATGAAAATAATAAATTTTTTTAATCTAAAATCAATGGGAATAGGGAGAAATATCACATGTTTAATGCTTTTGAGTATTTTTCTTAAATTATTTTCTATGTTTGTTACCTTTTTTAAAATTACAGCCGTTGGGAGCCTTTATTGTGTTGTAGTTGTGATAATTTTGAAACCCTTTTTGTTTTGATTACTCAAAATCACTATGGATAAAAGTTTAAAGAACTTATACATGGATAAAACACTGATCGACCATGGAAATCTAGGATTTTTGTGATAATACTCATGTCAAAGAATAATTTATGTTATATTAAAATCCCTTTAATGAATCTAAAATGGTAATAAAATGTGGAAGATGAAATGTGTTGTTGTGTGTTGTTGTTCTTGTCATGAGTTTATGAAGATTATGTGATCCCCATTGGGGATTGTGCAGTGATGGTGGTGAATAACTTGGGTGTGGTGTGTGTTTGTTAGCGAAGTGATTGTTGTTCAACATGGGAAGTGATGTGGGATAATGTACAATGTTTTTGGTGTGTGGTTTTTGTGGTGTGATGGTTGGGTTTCAGTGATTGATTGGAATAAATTATGTTATGGTAATGGTTTTTGTGGGATGAATGAGATGTTATGTGGGGTGTTTGTGTTAGTTTCTTGGTTATCCATGGAATAAACTTGAAATGATAAAATAGAAATCACATGGGTTGGTAAATGACTAATCATGGGCTGAATTTAAATATATGAATGTGATAAAATTGATGTTTGGTAACTATATTAAATGAAATGAATGATAAATGAATGGGTTGTGCTAGTGTGAATGAAAAGGAATATTAAATGGGATTTTATGGAAAATCGTAGATTCTAGAATGGTGGAAATTTTATTTGAAAGTGGATATTTTGTGGCTCTCTATGGTGGTGGTGTGGTGTGATTCATTTAGTGGCATTGGCGGTTGTGATGAATGTTGTGAGGTATAGTGGTGGTGATGTGAAGTATGATAGTGCATTTGACATGAACCCATATCTCTTTTGTTGTGTGTTATGTATATATCATTTATTTTATATTATTTATTTATTTATCCCACCTAAGTTGAATAATATTACTAATGCCAAAAAAAATTGGGTCCTGAGTATTTTCTTGAACATCCAAGTTGGTGGTGATATGGATGGATAGATACCCCATATTTCCCACTCTTCCTTCAGTGGTAGTGATGGTGATATGGGTTGGATTTGGATATTAATCAGTGATACAGTTTGGTATTGGATATTACCCTGTGATTATATGTGTTAGTGTTGGAGATTACCTAGCGGTGATATGGATGTAATATGTGGTTGGGGTTATGCATCACAACTAAAAAACATCCTATCTCCACACACCTATTGCCACAGTGGTAATAAACCATGGAAATAGATTATCTATTTCCACGGTTTATTTGAAACCTTAATAATAAATATGATTTCATTCCCTTATGATCATTCCCACCTCCATAGATTCTCTTGGCCAGTGGATCCCAGGCTCTGTAGATCTTCTCCTGATGATCCTCCTCCTCTGATGTGGCTCTGATGTAGCCATCCCACCTCACCACCGACATGTATCTAATGTGGCCTCCCAAAATCCCTACTAATTCAACTCCAACCAACCTCTCCATGATCCTTCTCACCCAATGTGACTCTAATATAGCTTTAATTTGGATTCAACATGGCTACAATACCTCCCCCAAACCTTTACCTCCCTTTAATCACAATTCTAATCCCCCTTTTCAACTAGGGTTTCATGTACCTATCATCTCCACTATCTCACTAGAAAATTTGGATCATAGCACCTCATCTTCCCAATAGGAAATTCCATAACCTTCTCACAACATTCAAATTTCTTCAAGAAATTAAATTCATGGTGAGTTTTTAATTGCTTTCCCATTTCTTACGTTTTTTAAAACAATTTTTTTATTCCACTTTCACGGGAACTCTCCATTGAGAAAAAATTTATTCTTCTCAGTTCCTTCATCACTTAGTATGCCAAATTCCAAAATTTTTATGTGAATTATCTCTCAATTCTGGCTATTCATCACCCTGACAAGTTCAATTAATTTCTCTTTTTATTTTACTACAATTTCAATTAACCCTAAACCTCATGGGTTTTTGTCTTTCCCCACCATGACTGTCTTGTGATTCTATTTCAATAAAAGGTGTATCTACATTTCCAAAACTATAGGTTTATTCTGGAACTCTTCAAGTTTGTGTTGCCACTGCAATAGAAGTAATATCTTCATTTTAAGAGACTACATAAACATTTATCTTATTTATGATCACAAATTCATTAAACTATGGTAAATATGTTTTTTTCTTATAATTTCTCTCACGTCATATTCATCTTATAGATTTTATTTCTACATTCATTGTTTAAAATAAATTTCCAATATAGTTACCCTTTAAAATACCATTTCATACTTTGATTATACTAAAATCCTTATGAATATATTACAAAGATGTGACACATAAATGTCTAATCACAATCAACATCAAAAGAAGAAATTTATTGTAGAATATTAGTAAGGCTTCAAAAGAAAACTATATATCCCTTAGAAAATTAATCACTAGAACTTGGTTTAAATTATTATTTTCTATTTTGAATGAAAGAAAATAAATATAGTTCCCATAAATTTTGGTATGTTTTTTTATTGTATTTTATGTTCAATATTCGAATAGTGAATTTATTATTTTTCATTATTTATCAAGATTTGGGCTCACACAGATGAAACAAAACTTCATAAAAATTTGTAGATAAAATAGTGTTTGATTCATTTTTTACTCTGTGGTTACTAATTTTTTAGAGGAATTATTTTTCTCATTGGATTCTCTACTCATGTTTTACTCCCCATTTGATTTGAGTAGTTGATTTCTGGTAACTTTTTAAATAATTTATATTGTATATAAGTTTTTCTACTAAATATATCACTTGCTAGAAATTCATAAAGGATACCATTTTTTTGTCATCATGTGTTCACAAGATGGGGGACCATTTTTTTCTATGAATGTATATTGCACTTTCAGTTTAATTCACTTTCATTTTATACATGTAAAATGCACTTACACTGTAATTCACTTTGAATGTTTAAATACCATCAATGGAATTTAAGATTATATATGTATAATGAACTTTCAGTTTACTACATGTTTAGTTTAATGCACTCTCATTTTAGTAAAAATGAAATATTTGTTTAATATTTTTTATTTTCATTACCATATTGTATCTATTTATTCACTATATTATATTTCAATGCATGTATAATTCACTTTAATTTTAATAATTTTTAACATTCATATTTTAATTTATCTTCATTTATATCTAAATATATGTTTTATATCTTCATATTTCTTATTTCATATCATTCCTTTCTTACAGTATACAAAGTTTCTATAAATAAAAAAGTCACTTTCAATTAAATTTACTTTTAGGATTCTATACATGTATAATGGAATTTCAATTTAATGCACCTTTATTTTCTATCATGTAATATCAAATGGTCACATCCATGGTTTGTGAGGGCCCAAAGGTATTCCATATTTTAATTACTTACCCTAGTTTATTTTTTAAGAGACAAACATTTATAACTTTTAATCTATTCCATCCACATACATTATTATTTCATTATTATCAAATTTTCAAATATTTCAATTATTATGTGAATGAAGTACTCATAAATTTTTTCTCTATAAAAAATATTCCTAATTTCTTCTTAAAAAGACACTGAATTAACTACAAAAATGTCAATAATTAATATGTTTCATTTATTTTAAAAAATGAATATCATCCATGCATTAACATGACAATTGGTATTCAATATTATTACAATAATATAAAGAATAAAAAATATGTTGACAAATGTAATATACATAACTATAACAATTATAATTTATTATGCATAAAATTTTGAATGCATTAAACATGAATATAATAATTCAATTAATATTATTCAATTAATGAACTAAAATATGTTTGCAATATGAAATATTCCATCTTGTGAATTTGTATTTAGTATTATGAACTGAAAATGAATTTTATTTTCCATATGAATGCAATTTAATTTACTAAAAATATATGAAATTTATCCAAATGAATTCAGTCTCATTTTATGAATATACTTGTAGTTTTTTCTTGAAACAATTTCATTACCATGTCAACAAAATATTTTCTTTATGTATGAAGTATCATGCACTAACATTGTCGTTTACATTGAATATACATGTAGTTTCATTTGTTTAATATACATAGAGTGTCATTTTCTAAATAAAAATTAAATTTATGTATGAATTTTCAGTTTATAATCATTATTCATGAAATTTTAGTAACTTAATATACATGAAGTTTCTACACTGACATTAATTACACCATGAACATGTCATTTATATTGCAGTTTATATTAATATACATGTCCTTTAATGGTGTGGAACACAATTTCCTTTTATATTCTTTATCACGATCTCAAACTACTATTTATATTTGCATTTATATCACAGTTTATATTAAAATTTATATTATATTTTATATTATACTGAAATTTCTGTTTACATTCCTATTTATATCACTGTCTAAATAACACTTTTTACCACAGTTTATATTAAAGATTAAATTGCATTATCATGTACTGGAATTTCAATTACATTTTTGTTTACATAGTAGTATATATTGTAGTGTATATTAATATACCTGTGTATTTCTTGTGTTTAATTCAATTTCTTTATTTATTCATTATCATATACCAAAATTTTATTTTATATTCAATATGAAACAAATTTCATTTACTTAATATACATACTATTTTTGTAGACACATGCAGTGTGATTTACTAAATATTTAAGGAATATCATTAATTATGTATACTTTCAAAACACAATATGAAATTAATTTGAAAATTTGTAATCATGTAAAAGTCTTAAAGGTGTTTTCTTATATATTATATAACAACCCTACTCTTTATTTCACACTTAAACCTTATTTATTACATAAAATCTTCACATTATACAACATAGAAGATTGATAGGTCTAGTGTCTATTGGGATTAGGATAATTACATAACAACTTAAAACATGAAATGCAATATCTTATTGAAAAATTCCATTACATGGCCATTACATTCCCTCATACTTAGCATTGCATAGGATAACCTAAGGGCATGCATAATAAAAGGCTGAGATTTAAATCCCAGTAAGGTAATAAACATGGAATAACATGAGGAATACAATGAATGTTAGTTAATAGTAATATCAATGGATCATAAGAGAAACATAAACATAAAGACATGATAAATCATGATAGTCATAACATGGAAATGTGGCAACAACGCTTAACCTGGAATTAGCATGAGCCAAGGCTCATTGCACATGGAGCATTAGTAAACCCTCATTGCACATGAAGCCTGAATAAAACCTCATTTCAATTGAATTATCATGGTTCAAACCCCATTTCACATGATGTATCATGATACTATACTTTACCCAATGCATTGGAGCGCTATCAGGGCCCACCCTTCTTAAAAATTTCATTTCATGCATAAGTGTGCCACATAGATCATACAACATGGAATCAATCATCATAATTTATAATAAGATAAAGGGATGTTGAATACATACATGAAGATTTATAATCAATAAGTAAAAGTGCATAAAGGTGAATACCCTTGATAGAGTAATGGTCATGGTATTCACTACACAATGACATTGGCTTAGAGAATCGTAGTGTAATTTCGGCAGCATAACGGCGTAAAATAAGAACTCATAAAAAATGGTTGATGAGAGATAAAGGGGTGTATAATCATATTTAAATTAAATGGACAGTAATGGGGTCATATAGATACATTTACCAACAAATATAATGGAATTTATATGCATAATACAAAATAATTACTTGGATGTAAAAGAGGAGAGACAAATACCTCACGGAATTTCGGCATGGTAACGGGTGTACATGGGAGGAATTAATGAGAGATAAAGGGGTATACCATCATCCAAAAATAAATAGGGAAGTATGGGGAGGTTCTAAACCATACCCCAATATTTTTAATTGAAAAAAAGGGCATAACATCTTAAATAAAATTGGACAAAAATGAGAATGGAAGAAATCCCTTACTTGGAAGTGTGATCCCAAAAGATTGGGAGAGGCCTCTTGGGAGATTAGGGTGCCTTGGGAGGATTATAGAGAGAATATCTCAGAGGTTGGACAAACTCTAAAGACATTTAGTGAAGATTAAGTGGGATCTTGGGTGAGTTTATATAGGAAAGGAGAGGGAATTCTTTATTATTTAGGTTTGGGACCCCTCACATTAAATAAATCAAACCCACAAACCATCCCATGGTTTTTACCCATGGTTTTTTAAAAAGGGGAGTGGAAAACAATATTTTATAAGGCCAATGGTCTAAAGTTTTAAAATAATAGGTTTTCTTATGTGGAGGTGAGTCACACTTTCAAGGAAAACAATTTTAAAAGACAAAATGTTTTATAAACCTTGAAGGGTCCACTAAAGCTTTGTAAAATAAATCAAAAAAACCCAAAATCAAATTATTTTAATGGTAAAAAATATATTGGGCAAACATAATGTTTATAGTATTTTATTACATCACTACTGGGTCATTATGATGTTATAAAACACATTATATATTTAAACAATATTTAATTTTGACCCAAAAATTCGACTATCTCAAAAAATTATGAAAAATTCACTGTTGGATAATTTAGACATCCTGATTCCAAAAATAATATTCATTTTATCTAAATAATTTTTTAAATATGTGAATTTTTACTTTTAAAATAAAAACTGAGATTTATCGAAAATTCATGGGTTTTGACAAAAAACATCTTTCAAACCTTAATAAAAATTACAATTTCATTCATAAAATTATATGATCATTAATAAAAAGTAATTTAATAATAATAATATTTTATTAAAATATTATTTAATTCAAAAATCCATTAATTCGTCAAAATAGATTTCTTAGTTGAATATTAACTAAAAATACTATTTGTGCTTTAAAAATTATTTACAAAGTAAAAATTATAAAATGAATGAACATTCTTTATAAAAAAATAATATACATAGTTATAGTGCTAGGGTATTGTTACATAACCCCTTACAACACCCACATAATACCGAAGGGTAAGGTGTGTGATGGTGAAAGACTCTTGAGGTGGATTAGATAACAATACTCGAGTGGTAATCTCTATCAACTTCCACTTATCTCGTAGGTAGTTCCACTCAAGCTTAATGTATTCAAGCTCAGCTTGGGATTGGTCAAGAGAGAAGACCAATGATGCTAACTCCTTTCGAAGCTCCGATAAATGGGCTTTGTATGAGGCAAGTCTACTAGATGTGGCCATCGCTTCCTTTGTTTGTGTAAATTGGATTTGTTAAATCCCTATATTTATACTAATCATGTGATCACTATCCAATGATGATATTATCAACGGTCACAATTAATAATGGTATTTTAAAATCTAGAAACATAAAACCAATGATGTTCACATTTTATATAACCACAAGAAAAAATTTAAATAAACCAAGAGGAATTTTAAATAATGAAAGTTTGGGTCGTTGCATATTATCTCACTAATATTTCTAGAAGTCCCTATGATTATTTTATTTTCTATATTAATCAAGGTCTAAACTTAATAATCGCCCAAATAATTTAAATTTTTTCTACTTTAAATGGGTTTTATATATTCTAGGGAAAAATTTAATAGGAATATAGTATTTATTTTAAGTGGGAAATCATTTCCAGTGTATGTTAAACCAGAATGAGTGATGTTCCCTGACCGGGTTTATTAAGGTGTGAGTTACATGCTAAATTTATATGTAATGAAGCTATAAATGAATCCTTAAATAGTTACACAAGAAGAATAATTTGGTAATGGTTGGATAATTAACCTTGAATTGAAATATGGGATATTGCGACCTTTTTTTACCAAAGTTTAAGATTATTATGCTTTAAATGGTTTTCTAAATTCTAGGAAAAATGTTTAAGAGGAATATAGTATTGATTTTAAGGGGGAAAGATTTTCCAATGTATGTTAAAATATAATGTGTGATGATGTTCATAACCAGGTTTTTTTTAAATACATGGGATGTTGACTTTAGCATTCATAATCTATATTACAAATACTTTTTCATTTTGTTATTTCATAATATGTTATATATTCACATTGATGAATACCATAATTTTATTTTACTCCTTGTCAAATCATTAAAAATATTTCACAAAAGAATTTAAATTTCCAAGACACTTCCATGGAAGATATATTTCATAGATGATTAATATGGTTGTACAATAATTCTTCTACTCATATAAGATTTTGACTATAGATTAATTTTATACTTTAAATGTATATGAAATTAAAGATATAATGACTACCATTATAATTATTTTAGTTATATCTAATGATTCAAATTATATTAAGCACATTATACACCACTGAATTCTCTTTTCCTAAAATATTTCATATTGTTAACACATTAAGGTTTGTCTCTTTCTCTTTGTTTACTATTTTAGGATTTTGTTTTTTTTTATTCCCAATTAACTTATTATTTAAGACCTCTTATGTTAATATTACTTGTAATATTTATATAAAATGTTCCTTTCTCTATTATTCTTCTCCTCATATATATTATTTATATATACAATTCATTAACCAATTTAGTTAAATGTGTACCCTCTATTAAAAAACTATAATTATACCTATCTAAATTCATTGGAAATTTATCTTTTTGTGACTAAATTTTATTAGATATAAAAAAATTTAGATAAATCTCCATGACGCTCTAAAAATAAAATATTTTCACAATAATTTCAAACTACTTCTATAGAACAATCTCTCCATTATAGAAAATTATTCACATAAGTGATTTTAATTAGAAGATGGGTTTTACAATTCCAACAAGCACCTTCCTAATCTCTATGTGATCTCATGCACTTTATTTATAAAATATAGTGCTTTTTCAATCCTAGTAACTGTGAAACTTGAAACTATGTATCTCAAGCATGTGTTTTCCTCTCTTGATTTCACAAGTTGAGTTTGGATATGAAAGTCAAGTAGTCTTTGAGAGAACACCATAATTTCTCATGCATTCTCAATGTATTTCACATGTGTGTCTCGTTTATGATGCATCTATAATAAAACCTATTCCATATAAATAAACATCAATGTAATGGGATGATGTTACCAGGATGTTTAATAACATGGTAAATCTTCAATTTCTTTATCATTCAGAAAGGATATATGGCCAATTCTCAAAAGAATATTCTCACCACCACATCACCAAATAGGGTTATGTTTCTTATAAATATTTATTCTTTGATGTGTGAGAAATATTTTGGCACATATAAATAACATATCAAAAGAAATTTCCTAAATATTAACCAAATTTATACCTAGTAAAGTCATTATTATTTATCAATTCTCTAATTGTTTACCATCATTCATCACCATATTCACTCATCAAAAATATGTATACAACGTAGTCATAGAATACATAAAATGGCATAAAAAGTCTACTTTGGAATATAATTAAGTAATGAATATACAATAAATTATTTCCAATAAATTTACACACAATGAAATAATTCATTAAGATGTAATCAAGAAAAATTAAATAATTAAATTTTTTGTGAAATTTTAATTTCATTTTAAACATAGGTATAAATTTAAAAATTCATTTATCCATTAAAAAAATAAACATGGTATGGAGTCTTTATTAATATCATAACATAATACTCCATTAATGTCGTAATATTTTTGGCACCATGGATTATTATTTGGTTCACCTACACTGATTTTTCGTTTCCCAACACATACAAATGATTTTTTTTAATGACTATTAGTAAATTAATTGATAATCTCATTTATGTTGACACTAACACTATAAATAAACATAAACCCTTAATTTCCCACATATATTATTATTTTTATGTCCCTAATCCTATTTCAAATATCATATATATTAATAAATTTAAGAAGGATTTTATTATAATGACTTCTTTGATGAACCCCTTCTTACTGTTAGATATTCCATACCAAATTGGTGGAGTGTGACATAATTAATTTTATATATAACATTTATTATTAATACTAAAACTTGTGGCTCCCAATCCACAATTCACTCTCCCCATTACCAGATTCCCCTTAATTTTTTTCACTTCCCCTATAACACACTTTTCCTATCGGTCTCCCCTATTCTCATCCATTCCATTATTTAAAAAAACAAATTCTTTAAATTATTCTTAATAAATGTAATTCATTAATTAATCCAGGTGTAATTTAATTTTTAGATTTATTAATGCAACATTTATCATTTATATGCACTTATTAACAGAACTCTTTCCATTTATATTTATAAAACTTTCCATATGTATTAATTAATCTAGTTAAAATTAAATTTTAATATTTATTCATAAATAATGATCATGTATATATACTAATTAGTATAACTCTTTCCTTGAACTATATTTTTTTCCACAAAAAAATATGTTTTATTACTATTTTTTCTCTGTAGATTTTTATTACAATTAATAGTTATAGACAATAGAGGAAGAATTTTGGTTACTTTGTTTGAAATATAGATAATGTAGTTTGTATATAAAATAGCCTTTTAATCAAGAGAAATTTTTCTTCAGGTAACTAATTATTTAAAGTTTCTTTTTTATACCGACTTACATACAAATCATTCTTAAATTTCAGTTTTATATAATGCAGAAGACTTATGAGTTCATAATCTGTCATTAATTGTATATTTTGAAGATAAATTTTTTTTACTATCAATGTAAATTTCAGATTATAATATATTAGACCACCACCAATCCTTTTATAAGAAGACTTGTGAAATTTTGTTCATTTTTGAAATTCAAGGACTTCTCATAGACTTCTAAAAATATTCTTACTATTTCTAGGTAGTATTGTAATTTGTAATCATACTTGATTATATATCTTTAATATATCTAAACATACTAATTATTTTATGGAATATTTTAATTATAACTATGTTCATGATGTTATTGGAAGATCATGTTACACAAGGGGTTGTAGAATTAATGAGTTTAGCTATCTAGACTGGATAGAACCCTTGTGATATGAACTTGGGATTTATAGTTCATTAATTTATTTCAAAAATTATTCATAGAATGTTTACATCAATATATTCAATTTACTTTTCAATAATATTACCTCTTTTATACAGATTCATCTATCGAAACACTATAAATTCTTATATATTTTGATTCCTTTCTATATAATTTCTTCTATATTCACATGCATGAATATAAATTTTATCAACATTCAATAACATTCATGCATAAATAGAAAAATTATAAGAAAAAATAACACATTAATATGATATAAAGAATAAAAAATAAGTTGATAATTGTAATATAAAAAACCATAAATACATACACATTTTAAAATTATGAAATATGGAAGGACTATAATACATAAAAACTAATAGATATTTAACATTATAAATATGATTATATTTATTCAAATACTAATTTTTATATTAACATAAATACTATTATCAAATAATTTTTTCATTATTAAATTTCATCTGCTTATGCTCTAACTTATTCTTACAAAAATAATAAAGGATACACATTTTTAAAAATACTATAATTTATGCATCCCAATAGATATTAAAATATATGCATTTTTACAATGATTCTGCTTATTCTTCAATTGTAATATAACAATACTATAATACTATAATATATATTTCCAAGAAAGTACTTTTTCATTTTCATTTTCTCATGATTATAAAAATATTGAATACATAGATACATATGCTTATGCCTATTCCTATTCTCATGCTAATCCTTATACAATTACTAAAATATATGTATTTTGAAGTTGATAGTGCATATGTTTATGATTATTCTTAAACACTTGTTGCAATACAATCACATTATCAAATTAACAGCGTGAATTCTAATGATTATGTTTATATCCATTCTTATACAAATACTATAATACACATATTTTTTCAGATACAATAATATAAAAGTACAGTAAAAAATATGATAATATATAAATCATAAAAAAAATACATTTTCTTTGGATTATTCTTATATATAAACTTTATAATTTGCATACATATACTTATGTTTATGGTCATTATTACACTAATTCGTATACCGAAACATAAATAATACACATTATCATGTTTCTGGTGCATATGCTTTCTTATTCTTATAGATATACAGTAATATATAAACATTTTCAAGTTTACAGTGCTTATTCTTATTCTTATGCTTCTAGAAATACTAAAATACATACACATTATCATATAATGTAATATTTTTTTTTACATTATTCCCAAGTGTTTCATTATATTATAGTTTCTCATAATTTAATTCAATTTACAATAAACCAAAATTCTTAACATGAAAAATATAGATAGTTGTATATGAAAAAAACACCATGATATTCATATATGAATATTTTTTGAAATTAAATAATGTTTTGTCCAGTAATGACATTATTTTTTAGGTAGGGATATTTGTTGTTGGACTTCGATGATAAAGTGTCACTATAAGATACACATCATAGTAATTTATTTTTAATATGTAAAACATGTTCTTCATATTATGTTAGGTATGTTACATGCATGTAATTATATATTTATCAAAACTCTTAATCATTATTGACATATTATTAAAAAACAAGATCCATTCAGTATGGAATATTCTAAATAAATTCAATTTTGTCAATTCACCAGATACACCTTTAATAAAAAAATTCACTAACATATTTAAATTCACTGATAGGTTGTACTAAATTTTATAAATAATTTTTTTAATTCAATTCAACTCTTAATAGTAATTGAAATTTTTTTACTTTAGAATTTAGGGAATATTTTTTTCATCTACATCTAATTTATTCTAGTTATATTATTTCCATATATATTTTTTCCTCATGTATATCCACTTAAAATATGTATATTATTTCTTTGATCACGCCACTTTCTATTTTAACATCTTCCTTGGATAACTATATTCCAAATAATTCTAAACATGATGTTTTGTTTTTTAATTTCATTTAATATAGAAATTAGTGTTCTGTGAACTTTGGATTCATTATATCTTGATAATAATGATTCCCCCCCTTATCTTGTACTTGTCTAGGTTTTATTTCCCAATTATTCAAAACTATTTTGGATACTTTTTTAGCTGTAAATTTTCTTATAAATCTAGTGCTTGCACCTTGATCTACTTTTGAAATCCATTTAAGTATATGAACAGGGGTCCAAAATATTTTATCTCATTATTAATATTTCCTCCACATTAAAATATATTTTCCTTTTTTTATATTTTTACCCTTATTGAATTTTAATTTTTCATTATTTATTTAGTTATATAATTTCAACTCCGCTTTCTTCATTTTATTCTCTAAAAGAAGTTAGTTCTAAATGTGGGAATTCTATGTCCATTTCATCATTTTCCTCTTCAATTAAAGCTTTCCCAAAATCTATAATTTCGATGTGTTTTCCTCCAAAAATATCTTCTCATGAATTTATTATGTCCTAAATTTTCTAAATCCATTTCCATGTGTAGATGACTTTATTCCTAAAATTTTAGTGGGTTCCTCATCCACAAAATCTCATAAATACCATCTAGTGGATTTAAAGTTTATTATCCTTTCCACTAATTGTTGTTATTTCTATGACACACTCCATAAGATGGGTTTTGGTTTTTATTGACATAAATTATTTATCCCTTTAACAATTTCATTTCATAAGTATCTTCACATGAGATTCGAAATAGTTTATACAGGATTTGGTGTTATTAGAGAGTTTGTTAATACTTGTTTCCATACTTGATAAGTTGTATTGACTTCCCTTGATGTGTTCCTTGGTGATTTGGATATTTATTATAATATTTATTCATTAATTAAGAGCTTATATTGAATTAATTAAAGCTATTCCACAATACTCTCAGTACTATGGTTCTTCTCAGTTGAAAATGGGAATTTCTTCTCATTAATCACTTAAAAGTTAGGTTGTAAGTACCTATTTAATTAATAATTTTTATTATAAATAAGACACTTTTTGTAATTTATTGGAACATCAAATTTATTCCTTCAATATGTGTACTTTGAATTTAATAAAACAACCAACTTCTAATGTTCCCCAAGTTGGAAACCCATAAATTTCCCATGAATCATTAGAATTCTAAATGTTTTTCCTAAAAAGATGGGGAGAATATGATTTCTAGAAGGGTTGAGTTTTTATATAATTTAAAGTCTATATCCATGGTTTTAGAAGTGGAAGTAGATTATAATTTACTTGGTTTAACTATGGATATAGCTATAAATTTCCACAGTTTAAACAATGTCAATACATAGCCTAGAGCCACAGTTTTAACTATGGAATTAGTCTTTAATATCCATGGTTTAACGATGGATATATCTAGAAATTTCTATGGTTAAAACTATGGAAATAAATATCCTACATACATAGTTTTATCTATGGAATTGTGATTTAATATTCATGGTTTAAACCATGCAAATACATAGCCCAGTTCCATGGTTTTAACCATGGAAATTTTTAAATCCTACCATAATTGATTTAGCCACCTTGATTGAGAAAATTGTGGCAATATGCTATTTCTATGGTTCTAAACCATGGATATAGGTGAATTTTATAGTGTGTATGGTAGGAGGAGGGAATAAGGTTGATGTAATTCACATTTATAATACCTTACTACCCTGGTTATGTAACATGGTTATGTGGATGAGGTTATGATGTGATGATGATTGATGCTAGCACCAGATGATAAACACTGTGCGAAGTTAGGATATATAGTGATGCATCCCAACCCAAATCAGATATGGATGGATATGTGATGAAATATGCATGGAAGGTATGGGGGTAAAATAAGTTTGAAATTGGGGCATGAGAGTATAAAATCAGTGGGGAAGTGGTGGCGGGGAACCTTTTATTTATATTATTTTGATATTATGTGGCCATATTGGATGCATTATTTGGTGAGTGTTTTATGGATGTGATGGTATTAAAGGATGTTAAACATTGGATAATGAGAGTGTTAAATCAGTGGGGAAGCAGTTGTGGGGTACCTTTAATTTATATTATTTTGGTACTATGATTCTATATTGGATGCATTATTTGGTGAGTGTGTCATAGTGAGGTTGGGATTAGTTAGTTGATCATTTTGGGTGTATATTGGTTCTTCTATTTATTCACTGGTGTATTAGTATGATCATTTCACATGTGCACAAGAGATCTTGGGATGATCTTACTTAGTATACATGTTATGCTCACCCTGTATAAATATAAATTGTTTTTTAGGTCTCTAGGAAGATTTCAAAGGCTGATACAGGCATTACGAGCTTGGATATTAAATCTTCTTTTGATTTATTGTAGTAGGTTTTGTTTTTTGATATTTACTTGAATACTTTTATCCATATTTTTTACATTGTTCATACATTTTGAGATAGTTTTGGTTTCATTTTATATTATGAGCTAGAGTTTCTTAATGGTTATCTATTATATTTCTCAATCCTATATTATTAATGAGGTTATTGTATTCCATATGTGACATTTTTATACCCTCAGTGCTAGTCACCAAATCGGGGCCTACTGGAGGCGGGAGTCAGGGATCATTATCTCTCTTCCTTCATTATGATCCCAGGAGGGGTAACTTTGGAGGGAATGGGTCATGATAGAGTGGTGTAAAATGTTTTTTTTGAGATATAAGATGCAATTTGGAGTTATAAAATATGAGTATTTCATGGGTAGATAGGGAAACAGTTCTATTCAATATTGGTATGTGACATAGGCTATGAAGATCAGATAATAGATGATATTTTAGGGCCAATGTGATTCGATACATGTACTATGATCTTATTGGGTGACCAAGTGTGGTTTCCCCATTTTTGGGGTAAATACCAAGGAGAGGTACATGCATCATACATGTTTGTATTTATGCCTGAATTGGGGTGAATTTTGGGAATTATATGGAAACTAATCAAATAAACTTTGATAAAATTACATGATACCAATCTTAGGGATTATCCTTAATTTTTAGGAATAGATCTTAATCATCATCCACATACATATTAGGTAGTAGAGGACTATCAAGATAATCCGATTAATCTTAGGGATTATCCTTAATTTCAAGTTCCTTTTTATTATGTTGGGGTATGATCTCTAAATTTATCATACTGATCTGTTATGATCATATGATGAGAGACCCCATTTTATCCCTTCAATTCAGTATTTTGAAGTTTTAAGTGGCGTCGTTAGGCTGCCAAATTTTTAAGTGGTTCTTTCACCTTTCTCCTTTTTCAAAGTTCTAATTCCATGTCAAGTCTTGCAAGTTACTTTTTATTATGTTGGGGTATGATCTCTAAATCTATAATACTGATATTTTATGTTCATATGATGAGAGACCCTATTTGATCTCGTCAATTCATTTTTGTTGAAGTTTAAGTGGCGTCGTTATGATACCGAATTTTTAAGGGATTCTTTCACCCTTCTCGTTTTCAAGATATATTTACATGTCAAGTATTTCATGTTCCTTTCTATCATGTTGGGGTATGATCTCTAAATATATCATACTGATATTTTTATGTTCATATGATGAGAGACCCTATTTGATCTCATCAATTCATTTTTTTTGAAAGTTTAAGTGGCGCCGTTAGGCTGCCGAATTTTTAAGCGATTCTTGCACCCTTCTCATTTTCAAGATCTATTTACATGTCAAGTCTTTCATGTTCCTTTTTATCATGTTGGGGTATGATCTCTAAATCTATCATATTGATCTCTTATTTTCATATGATGAGAGACCCTATTTGATCTCATCAATTCATTTTTGTTGAATGTTTATGTGGCGCCGTTAGGCTGCCAAATTTCTAAGGGGATCTTTCACCCTTCTCGTTATCAAGATCTACTTTCATGTCAAGTATTTCAAGTAACTTTTTATTATGTTGGGGTATGATCTCTATATCTATCATACTGATCATTTATGTTCATATGATTAGAGACCCTATTTGATCTCTTCAATCCATTTTTGGAAGTTTTAAGTGACGTCGTTAGGCTGTCGAATTCTCATAAGAGAAATCTTATTTTTGTCTTCCTTTAAAGTTCTTCGTTTCATATGGTATATCATTCAAATTTCATTACCATGTTCTTAAATACTATATATTATGTTCCCCTACTGTTTTATGTATCATTTTTGAGTGGTTGACTCATGTCCCCTCTCTTTTTAATGTTTTCTAAAACCATGTATCGTAGACGTTATGCTGCATAGTTTTCGTCTCAAAATGCCTCCCTCTTTATCTCAAAATTATTTTATGTTATTAAGTGAATACTAAAAGCTCTTATTTCTATAGGGGTATTCACATATATATCAAAATGTTCTATTTTAAATTCTGGGATTTACATACATGAAACCCTCTTTCCCTTTTCCATGGGTTTAAAGTGACATAGAGATCATGTCTTTAAAGCAGTTTTTAAAACGTTATGATTATGAAATGAAACCCATTTATTTTATGCTATATGGGTTGTTTATGAAATGATTGAGGATAATATATGTGGATCACATGATAATAAAGACATGTCAATGGTGTGCCCAGATAGCGCTCCAATGCATTGGGTAAAGACTTAATCTCTAGAGATGACCTTTCAGACTGATACCTTGGTGAATAACCTTGGTAATTTTTAATGACACCTTGGGGATGGACCTTGGTGAAACGAAATTATTGTCAATATTAAATGTTATAGCCACATAATAAAGTTATGAAAAATGTTATTTTTATTATGATATATCTCATGATTTCTTTCTCATGCCTTAAAGTTCTTTTCATGACCTTATTGAAGTATCTCAAGTTCACATGTAAAATGTTTCTCTTGTTTCCCTTACTGGGCCTTCTCCTCACCCTTTCTTTTGATGTATGTCCCGAGGTTATGAGATGTCGTAATGAACCTAGGATGAACATGAGGAGAAAAATTTCTATTGTTTAAGAAGAATGTTTTATGTTTTCATGTTTTAAGTTCCTGGTTTCCAAGACACTAAACCTCAAAGATCCTCAGTTTTGTGTAATGTAATGAAAGTTTATGTTATAAAATGGTGGGATGCTATAGTTGGTATCAGAGGATGGTTTAGTTATTTGTGGAAATTAGGATATGAAAACATTAGGAAGAAACCTATAGAAAAGTTTAAATATAGGAAATATTCCTTGTATTTTGGTGAGTACTGAGTAAGGGGTTGCCAAGAAAATACATCCCTGTCTGGATACAAGCTGGTAGAGGTGGCTCTGGCACAGATGTACATGGAGGTAAAACCCGAAAACACCGCTTTGAGCTAGACTCAAACGGGAACTGGTACACGACAACGGGTCTTGCTGCACTCTTGGTTACGACACTCCTGGGGGATATGCTTTGGTAAATTCATAAGCTTAGTATGATTCATTATTAAAGGAACAAAGATAAAATAAAATAAATATTCACATAAGAATATATGATCATGTATAACCTAGTTTGAAAGCTAGGGGATCACAAGTTAGGGTATACTTTTCTTCTACAAGTTATCCTTATATGCTTTAAGTTCCTTTTCATGATTATTGGTTAAGTATTTAAGCCCCTAATTATACTTTCTCTTCCTAGTTAATGGTGGGAAATGGAAGAACATGTCCCAACAACCAATGTGATAGGAAATGCGACGATTGTCGTATTAATATGACATAGATGATTAGGGCATTAAAATATGATTATTATTTTGGAAGACGTTAATTATTTTGGGGACCCTATATGATCGAGGTAAATAGATTACTACGGTATTTTCATTGAGAAGTAAGGTTGAATTATATTTGGAAGAATCGATGAATTTAAGGTGGACTTATAGTAATTTAGGTTACTTATGGGAATGATTAACCTATCTTGGATAAAATATGTTTAGGTTAGCTAATTTTGTTATAAGATGTTAGGAGTGGTTGATTTTGTTTGGAGACGAACAATGAAGTTTATTTTGGAAGACTATGTTATCAAATCCCTCTCGTATTTTGGTTTCAATCTTAGTTTGGTTTATTTTGAGAAATTTTAAGGACCGTTATTTATGGAATGGTCTATGATGAAATTTGGGTAGTACCATGGAACTTTGAAGATTTAAAAGTAGTTTCCATTCCTATGGGATTATTTCTTTTTGAAGAGTTTTTTTACCTCACCCTTTCTATTTTTGGGATAATGTTTATAGATAAATGAAATAGATAGTTAATCTTTTGTGGATTATGTGATTCTCTAGAACATGATTCTTGTGTTTTGATGAGACCAAGTAGTTTTTAATGCTCATCATTTGGAGAAAAGATTAGTTTTGGGTAGAAACTTATTAAAGGATGAAACTCTACATGAAGGTAGGTATATTTTCTTATGTTTTTGTTCTATGTAGTAAATGAATTCCTCAAAATTATGAAAAGGAATGTAAAACAAAAATGTTGTTGGTTTACGTTTCCTACTAGGTAATTAAAGACCGTTTACACACATCATAAGTTTGGGATTTTCTTATGATTAACTTTCTCCTAATCATGTTTTCTATCACTCTCCCTCAGAACTTGACCCTTTGTTTTCTCCTCCATGTCCATGTTTTCTTACATGGAATCCTAGTGTGGGTTTACTCGGGTGACCTTTGTACTTCCCTTTCTTTCTTTTAAAGTAATAGTTTTACTGACACCTTTTACGATGTGGGACTTTCAATGAAATTTCAAAACCCAATTTTAAAAATTGCGAGGATGAAATTTCTTAAGGGGGGAAGATTGTAACAACCCGAAATTTTGAATAAATATTGTTTCCTAATTTTATGTGTTATTTTATTTTATTTTTATACTCAAAAAAATGTTTCATTTGATAACATGAGTATAATTAAAATGAGACCATTGGGTTTTGACTGTTATATGACCATTGGTAAATATGGCCGTTGGAAACTAAACGTTTTGATTTTTGTCTCTAAATACAAGTAATCTTGGTTAATTATTATAGAAAGAAGATTTGATGGCCTCACCCAGTAGTCTTGGACCGATCGAAGCCCATCTAACAGAACTTGGGAAGGAGTTAGAACCACTGGGCTTTACTCTAGACCAAACCCAAGCCGAACTTCATCGTGTGAAGCTAGAATGAAATCTCCTTCGTGAGAAGTTCAACCTGATAGAAATTACTACTCGTGCGATGTTGGCCGAGCCTCCGTCGGATTCTCTCACCTTAGCACACCTTACACTTAGGTCCTATGCTGGTGTGATAAGGGGCTATGTAAGGAGACTGTAACTTCCTTGTGTAACCCTTTATTTTAAATAAAAATTTTGATTTCTTCTTATGATGAATTTTATGAATTTTCAAATGTCCAGATAAATATAGTATGCATGTTTTTGATGAATTTTAGAAAAAGGATATTTTAAAAATATTTAGGTAAACCTTAACTAATTAAAAATGTGTAATGATTTTCAAAAAATGGTCTTATACAATTATGTTCAGTACGAAATTTAGAGTCTAATAAGATCAACTTAATTTTTGATGAATAGTAAATTATGAATAGTGATTTTATGCTTAGGATTAGTAATGTGACCAAATGGATTAGTAATCTCACTTAATGAAAGTATTAATATAATCTAGGCACCTTGATTAAGTAATGTGATTCAATAAAATGGTTAAATAATGGTTTCATAAATTATTATTCAAGTATTATTTTTTTCAGGTGAATAGTGTTTTTTAATTAAAAATTAAATTAAAAATATTTTCAAAAATATTTTTATAAAATGTATTTCATTCTTGAACTCATAGCATCGATATTATGTTAAGGTAATTTTTTGGGATTTTTCTGAAAAAAATGAATTTTCGGTGAATAGTGTATTTATTTAAAAAATAAAATAAAAATATTTAGAAATTTTTTTTTATAAAATGGAGTTCATTTTTGAAATCAGAGCATTGATATTTGGTTAAGGTGAAATTTATGTATTTTTCTGAGAAAGTTGAATTTTCAGTAAATGGTAAAAATACAGTTTTAGGTTTTCGGTATGTTTAATGACATCATAACTGTGTCATGATGATATCATGAGATATTTTATGGGTTTGCCGACCAAAGGTGATGAATTATTGTATTGGGGGCCCCATGTGGCCTAAATCCATGGGAAATACCATGGGAGAGCACATGGTTTTGAGAAAACCACTTTTGAGGTGTCCCTTGGCCATTAATGCCTTGTCCCCTCACTTTCCCTATAAATACCAAGCCATCCTCTCATTCATTTCGACTCCCCACTCTCCCCCAATTAATTTCTGGTCTCATTACCTCCCAAGGAGTCCTCCCAAAGTTCCCCCAAGCCCTCAAGGTCCCAACCTTTGAGTTTTAAGAGTTACGTTTTAAGGTAAGGGATCCGACCTCTCTCTTTCTTTTCAAGAAATCTCTTTTATGTAATTTAGTTTATGCTCCATGTTCTTATGTTAAAGGATGTTCTTTTATACTCCTCTTACTGCCCTTTTCAGGTTCATATAATGAGATATTCCCTCTTACTCTCATTATTTCGTTTTATGATGTTTTAAGTGGCATCATTAGGCTGCCGAAATTTTTGTAACGGATTCTTTCTCCCTTCTCATTTTTCAACATCTATTTTCATGTAAAGTATTTCAAGTTCCTTTTTATTATGTTTGGGTATGATCTCTAAATTTATCATACTGATCTCTTATGATCATATGATGAGAGACCCCATTTGATCCCTTCAATTCAGTATTTTGAAGTTTTAAGTGGTGTCGTTAGGCTGCCGAATTTTTAAGTGGTTCTATCACCTTTCTCCTTTTTCAAAGTTCTAATTCCATGTCAAGTCTTGCAAGTTACTTTTTATTATGTTGGGTTATGATCTCTAAATATATAATACTGATCTTTTATATTCATATTATTAGAGACCATATTTGATCTCGTCAATTCATTTTTGTTGAAGTTTAAGTGGCATCGTTAGGCTGTCGAATTTTTAAGGGATTCTTTCACCCTTCTCATTTTCAAGATCTATTTACATGTCAAGTCTTTCATGTTACTTTTTATCATGTTGGGGTATGATCTCTAAATATATCATACTGATATTTTATGTTCATATGATGTTAGACCCTATTTGATCTCATCAATTGATTTTTGTTGAAAGTTTAAGTGGCGTCGTTAGGCTGCCGAATTTTTAAGGGATTCTTTCACCCTTCTCGTTTTCAAGATCTATTTAAATGTCAAGTATTTCATGTTCCTTTTTATTATGTTGGGATTTGATCTATAAATCTATCATAATGATCTTCTATTTTCATATGATGAGAGACACTACTTTATCTCATCAATTCATTTTTTTTTGAAAGTTTAAGTGGCATCGTTAGGCTGCCGAATTTCTAAGGGGTTCTTTCGCCCTTCTCGTTTTCAAGATCTACTTTCATGTCAAGTCTTTCAAGTTCCCTTTTATTATGCTGGGGTATGATCTCTATATCAATCATACTGATCATTTATGTTCATATGATGAGAGACCCTATTTTATCTCATCAATCCATTTTTGGAAGTTTTAAGTGACGTCGTTAGGCTGCCGAATTCTCATAAGAGAAATCTTATTTTTGTCTTCCTTTCATGTTCTTCGTTTCATATGGTATATCATTCAAATTCAATTAACATGTTCTTAAATAATATATATTCTGTTCCCCTACTGTTTTATGTATCATTTTTGAGTGGGTGACCCATGTCCCCTCTCTTTTCAATGTTTTCTAAAACCATGTATCGTAGACGTTATGCTGCATAGTTTTCATCTCTAAATACCTCCCTCTTTATCTCAAAATTATTTTATGTTATTAAGTGAATACTCAAAGCTCTTATTTCTACAGGGGTATTCACATATATATCAAAATTTTCTATTTTAAATTCTGGGATTTACATACATGAAACCCGCTTTCCCTTTTCCGTGGGTTTAAAGTGACATAAAGATCATGTCTTTAAAGCAGTTTTTAAAACGTTATGATTATGAAATGAAACCCATTTCTTTTATGATATATGGGTTGTTTATGAAATTAATGAGGATGATATATGTGGCTCACATGATAATAAAGACATGTCAAGGGTGCGCCCAGATATCGCTCCAATGCATTGGGTAAAGACTTAATCTCTAGAGATGACCTTTTAGACTGATACCTTTGTGAATAACCTTGGTAATTTTTAATGACACCTTGGAGATGGACCTTGGTGAAACGACATTATTTTCAATATTAAATGTTGTATCCACATCATCAATTTATGAAAAATGTTATTTTTATTATGATATATCTCATGATTTCTTTCTCATGCCTTAAAGTTCTTTTCATGACCTTATTGAAGTATCTCAAGTTCACATGTAAAATGTTTCTCTTGTTTCCCTTACTGGGCCTTCTGCTCACCCTTTCTTTTGATGTATGTCCCCAGGTTATGAGATGTCGTAATGAACCTATGATAAACATGAGGAGAATCCTTTCATGTGTTTAAAGAGAATGTTTTATGTTTTCATGTTTTAAGTTCCTGGTTTCCAAGACACTAAACCTTAAAGATCCTCAGTTTTGTGTAATGTAATGAAAGTTTATGTTATAAAATGGTGGGATGATATAATGGTAGAGGGCCTTGAATGAATTTTAGTGGAAGAGATTGGGTGAGTATGAGGAGGTCATCTTTGGTTAGGAGATAGAGTCCTGGTTGGAAGATATTGAGATTGATTTTATCCTGATTCATGTTCAGGCTAAGTTGTGGGTGTTGTTGGTAGTTAGTCAGATGTAGGAAGTTTCACATCAATGGTGGACGTTGTATTTTGGTGATCATAAGGAGGTAGATGTGTCATGGACAAGTTTTAAGAAGAATTTCTATTTATAATTCATATCATTGAAAATGAAGGTGGTTAATAGGTAGGAGATTTTATCTCTTTAGTAGGGGATCTTTAGTGTGCAAGGTCTTGGCATTAGGGTTAATGATCTCCTACATTTTCCCTTGATGTTTTTAAAGATGAGGACTCTCAAGAATAATGTATATATGAGTCATTGAACCCAATTATTAGGTACATAATCATCTCATTTATGTTTTCTACATATCTGAAGGTATAAAATAATGTGGAAGTTATCAATAGGATTCTTTCTATGTGGGATGAGCCTCAAAAGAGTGGTCGACATAGAATCTTGAGGAGTATGGATTCAAGCAGTAGATCATGGGTGTCTAGATTATCAGGGTTCTGGCCGGTAGGGAATCGACCTCAATAAATATTTTCCCATAATTTCAAGGCTAGTGGACCCCAAAAATATATCAAGGGATTCATATTTTCATTTTATATCTGTAGGGGCCATGAACACCACTATGATTAGTGTCTGAAAGCTTGAGGAGGAATGTATGAGGTGGGAGGTTAGACCCATTTTCAATAATAGCTGTAATTTTCTCTGAGGTAGTATCAGTAGTAGGTACCACCGATGTTGGTTTAGTATTCGATGGAAGATGGATTTTTCATAGGGACTCCTCGTGATTCTCCCCATCCTTAGAGACCTAAAACTAAGCATGGTTTTTGAGTATGTCAATATATTGGCAGAGTAAATGGTCACAAGAAGATGTATGCAATGGGGTGGTGGTGTTTATAGAGAAATATGATTTCCAAGTTACTAGGTTTATCATCTACCATTGTTTATGACTTATTTTATTTAGGTGCCTTATACTCTTTTGTTTCTTCTATTTCAGTTTGTTCCTTGGTACTGGAGGTAGAGAGACTTTGTGTACTCCTGATTTTATCCACACCAGTTAGAGGTCAGACTAATTTGTTTGATGTGTTCCGGAGGTGGAGACTGGTGATGGGACAACACTAGTCAGCGAGGGATTAATTCTTTCTATATATACAGTCATATTATGTTATTATTCACATGGACTTGTTGTATTCTATACATTTTTTCATCAAATATATTCATATAAGAGTTTTTTCTGATTTGGAGGGCTAGTGAGTAGCATTCATTGGTGATAGGGGTTATCAGATGAGTTGTAGGCAAGTGGAGCCTATGTTATCCCAGTCAGTGGATCTATCAGTGGAAGCTTGAGTAGGATATGTTCTTATGGTTCAGGATGAGTTCCTTGATTTTTTTTGGATAAGGTAATGACATTACCCCCTCGACGTGATGTCAATATTGGGATAGAGTTTCAAATGAGTGAATATCCAATTTTAAAGTCTCCCTACTAAATAGTGCCTAAAAATATATGCAATTTGAGGATTCAAGTTGATGATATGATATAGATAGGTTTTTTATGACCCAGTGTGTCTCCCTGGTGTGCTATAATGGTGTTCACTAAGAAGGAAGATGATAGTCAGAGGTTTTGCGTGGACTACTAGAGGTTGAATAATGTGATGATCAAGAAATATAACACCTTCTGAGGATCAATGATATGTTCAACTAGATAAAGAAATATAGTTGGTTTTCAAAGATTTATTTGCATCCTGGATAACACTAGATGAAGGAAAAGGATGAGGATACCCTAAATACTACCTTCATGTGCAAGTATGGGCACCTCGAGTTCATGGACATGTCATTTGGTGTAATGAATACACCATCTATGTTGATAGGGATTATGAAATCTATATTCTGTGAGTTCTAATACCAATTCATATTTGTGCTCATTGATGATATATTGATCCACTTGAAGTTATAGGAAGTGCATGTCAAACATATTAGAGTTTATTTTCAAGTTCTTAGACATCATCTTATCTATATAAAGTTTTACAAGTGAAAGTTCTATACATGATAGGTAAATTTAATTTGGGGTGTGGTGTCTCAGTAGGGTGTGGTTATATACCCATTGAAGTTTTAGGTAGTTGTTTCTTGTGAACTTCCCAACAACATATAAGAGGTTCGCAGTTTCCTTGGACTATTGGATTATTATTAGAGGTTTGTGTCTGATTTCTCTCAAATTGTATCCTTTCTGGAATCATTGACCAATAAGAGTTAGGATTTCATATGGACTAATCAGTTTTAGGTAACATTCAATTAACATAAGGGGAAGTTGATCAATTATTCAGTGCTTTAGCTTTCTGAGGAGGGTGTTATGTTTGAGGTTTTTCTATGATGTATCCCTTCTAGGCTTGGGATGAATCTTGATGCAGTAGAGGGTGGAAATATATTATGATCCTAGGTAGTTACATCTCCATGATCGTAATTATGAAATCAATGATCTGGAGTTAGTGAAAATTTTATTTATGCTGAAGTTTTGGAAACATTACCTCATCAGTGAGTGATTTGTGGTTTTCACTTACCACAAGAACCAAAAATATGTTTTGTCTCATTAGGATCTAAATTTGAGTTAGCATAGGTGGATGGAGTTTATCCAAGATTATGATATTGAGATATACTATTCCCTAGGTAAGGGGAATGTTGTTGTCAATGTGTAGAGTTGGAAGTCTCAAGGGGATGTGATTTGGGAATCCATGGATGTTTGGAAAGGGATGTACGAGCTTGCAGTGATGCATCTTGATGTGTGGGAAATTAGTAACCAAGGTTGTCTTTATCAAATGACTATGAAATCATCTTTAATGTAGTAAGTGGAGGAGCTCATTTAGGATACTCATAGGTAAAGGTGATGAATGACTATGTTGGTCATGAGGATACTCCAAAGGGATAGACAGAGGATGGTTGAAATCAGATGTTGTTTTATAGAAGGTTTTTGTTCAATTATAAATGTATGAGGGATCTCTATATGAGTTTCATTGATCACCCTTATCGGTATATCCAGGTGTTTCTAAGATGTATCATGGATTGAGGGGACAACTTTGGTGTTTTGGAATAAAATGGTTAGTGATAGAGTTTCTGGTGATGTGTCTAGTTTATTAGTAGGTGAAATATGAACATTGTGTTCTTGGAGGTTTGTTCTATCCCTTGGATTTCCCCAAGTGGAAGTGGGAGGACATATTAATGGATTTCTTCACTCGATTTCCCCATGATAAATGAGGACGTGATATAGTTTGGGTGATTGTGTACTAGTGGATAAAGTCAACTCATTTTCTATAAATTCTTGAATAGAGTGTTGGTGGTGTGTTGGAAATGTGATATGTGAATGATGTGGTTAGACTTCACAGGGTACCAAGGACCATCATTTTTTTTATCAATTTCCATATTTTACCTCAAGATTATAGAGGGTATCATAGGAATATTTTTTATCTTAGTTATGACTTAGCACTACTATTCACCCACATACATATGGGAATGAGGAAAAATTCCAGTAACTGGAGGATATGTTGTGAGTTTGCGTCTTGAATTTTGGTGGATCATGGGTAAGAAACCTAACTTTGGTTGAGTTTTCCTATAATAATATCCATCACTAATCCATAGGTATGACCCCATTTGAGGCACTTTATGGCTGGTCATTTCATTCTTTGTTGTGTTGGATAGAGGTTGAGGAGTCATCAGTTCTTAGTCTCGATGTAGTGAAAAGCACAACCAAGAAGAGACAGATAGTTCTATAATAGATAAAGGTGGTGAATGATCATCATAAATCCTATGCTGATCATTGGTGGAGGACCTTAGAGTTTGAGGTTGGAGACCATGTGTTCTTGAGAGTCTCCCCTCATTGGGGAAATGAAATTTTAATAAATGAAGAAAACATTCTCCTCAGGTCATCGAGACTTTTGAGTTATTAGGGCTTATTATCATGTTGGAATATTAGTTGGACCTTCCACCACAACTGGATATGATTCATGATTACTTCCATTCACCATAGATCTATTAGTATCTTCTTGATGAATCTCACATTATTTACTAGGGAGAGTTGGATATCAAGGATGACGCAACATTTTTGGAGTGACCAATAGAGATCTAGGATCATTTAGAGAAATTTTTTCATGTATGAACCATCCCCTTGGTTATTGTGTTATGGAGGAATGGTGGCATGGAGGAGATTATTTGGAATCATAAGATGCATATGTGTGTCCAGTACCCCGAGTTGTTTTTATTTTTTCCTTATTTTGTTCTACTTTGATTATGTAATGCCTAAATGTATCTAGTTTATGAGATGTATCATTTTCCCTTGTTTATGATTTGTGTTATGACTTCAAGCATGTGAATAGGGGAAAAACCTTCCCAATCATGATGTGTTATATTTATGAAACATTTTAAAACCATGTGGCTGAGTTAGTGCCACCCAAATTATACAATATCTTGATATAAGGGTGGGGTTCCTTGATTTGTGTGATTGGGGCAGTGTTGGGAGATTATTCTAGTAGTAAATGTCCTGAATTGGCGTCCTTGACTGGTGATAGTGTTTTATTGGTAATGAGATACCTGAGAGGTATCGCATGGAGTGGTTGTTAGGACCCTTATTTTCCTTTTCCAGGTTTGGTTTTGATTCTCTGGGATTAGAATTTTTTGATAGGTATCTATTGTAATGGTTCGGGCATTCCAACCCATTACTTTTTGATAAACCATGTGGTGGTGGTGTTTTTGGGAAGTCCTGATGGATTTGAGGAGTGGATAGTAGAGTTATAGCTTAAATTTCAGTCAATGAAGGATTTTATGGCATGGAGCTTTATATTTTATCATAAAGGGGGTGTCTATGGTATAAAGAGATCAGTTGCAGTATAGAGACCCAGAGGTGGATTTTTTTATGGTTCTTCCATTTTCAATATAGTTGTGTCATGGTGAATAGGATATGACATAGAATCATAGAGGAGGAATTATTGTGGTTCTACCTTTTTCGGGTCATCTATGCCATGAAGTTGGGTTGTGGTGTGACCTTATTCTTGGAAATTGAATTTTATGGCATGGTGGTTTACATGTGTCATGGTATCTCTCCCAATTTATTGAATTTTCAGCATAAACCTTATCATATTTCTTTGATGTGGTTTTACCAACCCCATTATAGAATGGTCCCTTCCTTTACATCATAGTCTTGTCCAGTGTCAACACTTTTGTGTCATGGTGAAGGGTGTTGCATAATGGTATTCTATTTTACTCCCTGCCTATAAATTCCTAATCCCCCATGAACCCTACCTTCCTCCGGTATTTTCCCTCAACTCTTGAGCAAGTCTTGTGATTTTTTGGGAGGATTCTCACCCTATCATCATGGTATTTAATCCTTGTAATCCAGAGATCAATATTTGTAAATTCTAAGGTTATTCTCCTCTCTTACCTTTCTATATTTCTCTAGTTATTTATCCCAGAAGAGGTTTTTATATGAGATATGGATGTTTTTGGTAGTGTTATAGAGGGAGATTGATGGGGTTATTTTGTTCTAGGTTTATTGAGGGGTTTCCTTTTTTTTGTGGTGCTTGGAAATCATCTTTCTCTTATTATGTCCTTGGACAACAAATTGGGAAGCTCTATTTGAGGTAGTGGATCCTCATTATCTCTTTTTTTAAGTGTATGTGTTGGGATTTCATGATTTTTATATCCAATGGGTGGATTTTAAGGGTTGTCTTTGTGAATATAATGAATTTTATGAATATGAAATCAATGGGAATGGGGAGAAATACCATGTGTTTAACACTTTTGATAAATTTTTATAAAGTTCTTTCTTTATTTATTTCCTTGATAAAAATCATAGTTATTGGGATCCTTTCTTATATTGTAGTTGTAATAATTGTAAAACCCCTATTGTGTTGATTACTCAAACTCACCATGAATAAAAGAATAAATAACTTATATATGGATAAGGGACCAGTCAACCATAGAAATCTAGAATTTTTTTGATAATACCTATGATAAATACAAAGTGATGTTATGTTAAAAACCAATTAATAAATCTGAAATGATGGTAGAATATGGAATTTAAAATGTGTTGTTTCATGATTTTGTGATTCTCATGATTCTGTGTTGGTTATGTGATCCATGTTGGGGCTTGTGTGGTGATGATGGTGATCATATTGGGTATGGTATGTGTTGGGTAGTGAAGTGATGTTTGGTTGACATGGTATGTGATGTGGGATAATGTACGGTGGTTATGGTGCATGGTTTTTATGGTGATATGAGTAGGTTGTGGTGATGTCTTGACATGAATTGTGTTATGGAGATGGTTGTTGAGTCATTATATTGTGTGGTTGAGTTAGTTACCCAGTTATCCATAGAATTAAATTGAAGTACTAAAAGTGAAATGATATGGGTTAGTAAATGAATAAGAATGGGGTGAATTTAAATATATAAATGAGATAAAACTGATATTCGGTTACTGGATTAAATGAAATGAATGATAAATGAATGAGTTGTGTTAGATTGAATGAGAGGGATTATTAAATGAGAGTTGATGGAAACTCCTAAATTCTGGATTGATGGAACCTTTAATTGAAAGTGGAAATTGTGTGGCTCTATATGGTGATGGTGTGGTGTAATAAATTTAGTGGTGGCAGTGACTTTGATAGATGTTGTGAGGTGTAGTGCTGGTGATGTGGAGTATTCTTGTGTAGTTTATGTGAACCCATAGGTTGGGTGTTGTGTGTGTTGGATTTGGTTTCCTAGGACCAACTGATTGTACATTGATTATATCTATATTCAATGAATAGAATATTGATACAACATTTTAGTATATATTGTTAATTTTACTACATGAATTTACTGTAATAATGTCCTAGGATATTTTTTGCATTGATATGGTCATAGTAGTTCGCCACTATGATGATAACCTTTATGATGATATTCTTAAATATAGTTTTATGGTTTGATAACATACTATTATATGACACATAATATGTAGAACATAAGGTGTAAGTACTCATAAGCAGATGAAGCTTCTTCTAATGAAGGTTACACTTGGTAATCTCTAAGATGGGAGATTATAAGAACATATATGCCAGTAGGAATTCTGCATGTTTTGGTTTCATCAGATATTCCTATTTGGGAGCATGTGTAATGGTCTCTAGACTTTTAAATTATTATTGATGCATGTCATGACTCACACACTTATATTTATTAATTAAAACTATCACGCTATATGTTGGCGGTAAGTAGGGTATTTCAGATGTGACATGAATGACATGTAATTAATGGATAAGTTGAGAAAGGACTTATCCCTTCCATATTCATGGAATCTTATATCTCATCCCTTTTATTGGAATAGAATTGATGCATTTAATTCTATGGTCATGGTGTAATGACATGTTTATTTTAGATAGTCAAAGAATGATGTATCGAGTATATAGGTTCATGACAGAGATGTGAATCCTTCTTCAAGAAATATTGATAAAAATGGATTATATTACATAGTGAGCATTCTTATCTGGTTGTTTTCATTGCGACAATAAGTTCTTTCTATTGGGTGTCTTGGCTCACTACTAGACAGTAATCATGGACTTTAAGAAAGCCCTTATAAATCCAATAAGAAATAATCCAAGAGGTTAACACACTAATGAAGGTTCCGGGCACAGCGGAAGCGCGTGGGTGGATGTGCCCACTTGGCTTTTTGTCATTAGCAATGATCAATCCGGGATCAATACGATGATAATCGCCAGTCTCCACGGATCGAATCACAGAAAAAGACAAAGAAGATGGTTTTTCCCGGAACCACAAACAAGGATCGTTACAGGTTGATTATAATTAATTTAATTAATTATAAAGAAATACCTTTTGGTTGTTCTTTCTTCGTTGATGTTCTCAATCACGTTGTCGGTGTGATCCGTCGTTGCGTCGCAGAAGCCAAGTGTAGACTCCCTCTAGCGGTGATCCACACGTGTACCTCGTATCTCTGGACGTCGCCAAAAGATTCTCCGGGTGCTAGCGTGGAGAAGCCTTTGCTTGCGTTGTCCGCCTTAGATTGTCTTGATCCGATGGAAGAGGATCTCTCTCGGTCTTGAGAGCATTCTTGGAGGAAGAGGTTCTTTCGGCCTTGAAAGAATTCTCCAGAGATGTTGTGCACAACGATTCTCTTGTGTGTCAGAAAAGAGTTGGGGTTGTGAGGATATTTATAATTGGGTGTGTGGGGTTATAGATTTATGACAATAAATAAACGCGTTACACGTTTTATTTATTTCATTGACTCTTTATTTAAAACCCCATGTTGAATAAATAATTCCTTGACATGCGGCCACGCTGATTATAATAAATATCATTTAAAACAATATTATATCCTCAAAATCCCAACTAAAAAAAACTACACGGCGTGTATTAATAAATACACGGCGTGTACTTGTTTTTCATTGAAAACTACACGGCGTGTACATTAAATGTACACGGCGTGTATATCTTGTTTTCATTTATTCATTTTCTTTCCAAAATAAAACTACACGGCATGTAATAATAATACACGACGTGTACTTGTTTTATTTTCTTTTTCCTCCATCATTTAAAACAATTTAGGCTTCCTTGAATAATTATTAAACCACGTACGAGAATAATCTTTATTCAACTTGAGATACTTGGATACACTTAGTGTGTGACCCTTTAGGCCTCTTTCTCGTTGGCATTAGGCGGGCTTGCCTAAAGTCCAAGATTACTGTCTAGCAACGGGTCAAGGCACCCAAGAGAAAGAAGTTCACGCCGCATTGACGTATCACCTCATACGAACGCTTACTGTGTAATTTAATCCCTTTGTCTCAATATCTCATCAAGCAGGTTTCATGGAAGTGTCATAAACCTATATGCTTGATATGTCATTCTTTGACTACCTGAAATAAACTCATCGTTTACACCATGGCCATGGAATTTAATGCGATAGTTCTATTTCAATCAAAGGGCCGAGATATCAACTTCCATAAATGGAAGGGAAAAATCCTTCCTTGACTTATCCATTAACAACATGTCACTCGTGACGCACCCAACGTACCCTACTTCCTGCCAACTGTCTGCATGACGGTTTTCGTCAGTAAATCTAAGTGCGCGAGTCATGACATGAGTTAATGATAATCTTCCAGTCTAAGGACCATTACACACGCTCGTAGATAGCAATATCCGATGACACCAAGACATGCGGAATTACTACTGGCGGGTCTGTTCTCATATTCTCCCATCTTGGAGATTACCAAGTGCGAACTCCATGAGAGAGAGTCTCGTCTTCTTATGAGTACTTGCACATGACGGTCTGTATACTATGTGTCCTATCATAGTATGTCATCCAACCGAAGAACTTTATTTAAGAATATTGTTATAGAATTTCAAGGTTCTCATCATAGCGGGGATCTTCTATGACCTTATTAATGCAACAAATATTTCAGGACATTATTATATTATAGTCATGCAGAACAATGAACAATATATAATAAGTGAACATTTATGTAATCAAAGTACAAAACAGTTGGTTCTAAGGACACCAACCCTTACAAACTCCCACTTGGACTAGAGCCAACTGCCTACGACTTTTAGTCCGCTAGACCTCACATGATGATCATGTTTCTGCTGAGTCAATGCTTTATTCAATGGGTCCGCCAGGTTGTCTTCCATGGAAATATTGCTCACTGCAACTTCACCTCTCTGAGAAAAATCCCTCAAGAGATGATACTTACGAAGTATGTGCTTTGTCCGCTGATGTGACCTTGGCTCTTTTGCAAGTGCCACCGCTGCAGTATTATCACAACAGAGTGTGATAGGATCTTTACTGCTCGGTACAACATCCAGCTCTTGGACGAAGCTTCGCATCCATACTTCTTCTTTAGCTGCCTTAGAAGTTGCGATATACTCGGACTCCGCTGTAGAATCTGCCACCACACTTTGTTTTGAGCTCTTCCAGCTCACTGCACCTCCATTCAAATTGAAGATGTATCCAGTCTGCGACTTCATGTCATCTTGATCAGTCTGGAAACTAGCATCTACATGTCCTCTGATGACTAGTTCCTCATCTCCTCCATAAACCAATAACATATCCTTAGTACGCCTCAGATACTTAAGGATAGTCTTGACTGCCATCCAATGGCGGTCTCCTGGATCAGCTTGATATCTGCCTACCGCACTTAATGCATAAGCAACATCTAGCCTCGTACATAGCATAGCATACATGACTGACCCAATCGCGGATGCGTAAGGGATCCTTGCCATTCTCTTTCTTTCCTCATGTGTCTGAGGACACATTTTCTTGGAAAGATGAATGCCATGTGACACTGGAAACAATCCCCTCTTGGACTGTTCCATACTGAATCTCTTCAGTATCTTGTCAATGTATGTACTTTGACTTAGGCCCAGCATTTTCTTGGATCTATCACGATGGATCTTGATCCCAAGAATATATGCCGCCTCGCCCAAGTCTTTCATGGAGAAGCATTTATTCAACCATGCCTTAACTGACTGTAAGACAGGTACTTCGTTTCCAATTAGCAATATGTCATTGACATATACTATTAGGAAAACGACTGCACTTCCACTAAACCTTTTGTAGACACAAGGCTCACATTCGTTCTTAACAAAGCCAAATTCTGTAACAGCTTCATCAAAACGAATGTTCCATGACCTTGATGCTTTCTTTAATCCATAAATGGATTTTTTTCAACTTGCATACCTTGTTGGCATCCTTTGAAGTCACAAACCCTTCAGGTTGTGTCATGTAGACATCTTCCTGGAGGTTCCCGTTAAGGAAAGTTGTTTTGACATCCATTTGCCAAATTTCATAGTCATGGTAAGTAGCAATGGCCAATAGGATTCTGATAGACTTCAGCATTGCAACCGGTGAAAAGGTTTCATCATAGTCAATTCCTTGACGCTGTCTAAAACCTTTTGTAACCAGTCGTGTCTTGTAGGTGCTGACTTGCCCCTCCATGTCCAGTTTCTTCTTGAATACCTATTTATTACCAATAGGATTTACATCAACTGGAGGATCTACCAAAATCCAGACTTGGTTTTGGTACATGGAATCCATTTCAGAATTCATGGCTTCTTGCCACTTGGAAACGTCTGTGCCTTCAACTGCTTCCTTGTAGGTAAGAGGATCATCATTGTCAACCAATAATGAGTCACCATCCTCAGTGACAAGAAAACCATATCGTTCTGGTTCTCTCACCTCTCTCGTGCTCCTACGCAGTTCTTGTGTCTCTGGAACAGATTGTTCTTCCACGGGGCTTTGTGGAATCTGTTCTTGTACCAACTCATGTGTATCTTGAGCCTCGACTTCATCGAAGTCTATCTCGCTCCCACTATCTCTTTTGGAGATGTTATCCCTCTCAAGGAATATGGCGTGTCTTGCCACTGTAACCTTTTTGTCTGAGGGGTTGTATAGGTAATATCCCCTTGTTTCCTTGGGATATCCTATAAAGATACACTTTGTGCCTCGGGGTGCAAGTTTGTTACCTGAAGAGGCCTTAACAAATGCTTCGCTACCCCACATGTGTAAATTCGATAACATGGCTTTGCGTCCACTCCATAACTCGTATGGAATACCATTTATCGATTTAGTTGGTACTTGGTTTAGTATGTGTGCTGCTGTTTGTAATGCATATCCCCAAAAGGATAATGGAAGACTCGCATGACTCATCATTGATCTCACCATGTCCAACAGGGTGCGGTTCCTCCTTTCACTTACACTATTCCACTACGGTGTGTAAGGAGGAGTGAGTTGAGATAGAATCCCAAACTCCCGTAAGAAATCAATGAAGTCTTGATTAAGATATTCTCCTCCTCTGTCTGAGCGGAGTTTCTTAATCTTCTTACCAAGCTGGTTCTCAACTTCATTCTTGTATTCTTTTAACCGATCAAAAGAATCTGACTTATACCTCATTAAATAGATATATCCATATCTACTAAAATCATCAGTAAAAGTTATGAAGTACGAGAACCCACCCCTTGCTTCAACTGGAAATGGTCCACACACATCTGTGTGAACTAATTCTAGAAGCTCTTTATCTCTTTCACCTTTCCCACTAAATGGGGCTTTGGTCATTTTGCCTTGTAGACACGCATGACATACACCAAGTGGTTTTAGTTCGAAAGAATCTAAATACCCATCTTGATGTAATTTTGTCAAACGTTTCTCATTGACATGACCTAGCCAGTGATTCCAAAGTTGGGTGTGGTATGAGTCATGTAAATTAACTTTGTTATCAATTGACATTACTTGGTTTGTGTAGTCTAACACATAAAGGCCGTTATATAAATGTGCCCTACCAAAACAAATGCTATCTTTATAAAAGTAGAAACATTCATTTCCAAACTTGAATATGAATCCATCAGTATCTAATCTGGATACTGAAATAATGTTTTTGGTTACAGAGGGTACATAATAACATCCTTTCAAAACCAAGACCATCCTGGTAGGCAATGTGAGGTGGTAGTCCCCGACAGCTACAGCAGCAAGTCTGGCTCTGTTGGCTGCTCGTAGATCTATCTCCCCTAGATCAATCTTCCTGAATCTACTTGGTTCCTGTATTTGGATACAGATGTGAGCACCACAAGCAGTATCTAATACCCAATTAGTAGAAACAGATAGATTGCATTCGATAACAAACGCACCTGAAGCTTCCCCTTGCTTCCTTGGCTGGGTGCAGTTTTTCTTCCAGTGACCCTTCTTGCCACATGCGAAACAAACAGCATCATGTTCCTTTGCCTCCCCTTTGATCTTCCTTTTCTTGGAAGGCCTTGAAGAAGCTTTGGGCTTAAAGCTCTTCGCCTTCCCTTTCCTTTTATTCACCATAAGGACAGAAGGCTTTTCACGCTTCATGTCATTGTCCACTTGGCGAATAAGGATAAGAAGATCAGATAGAGACTTCTCAATATTGTTCATGTTGAAATTAACAACAAAGTTTGAGAAGCTCTGGGGGAGTGATGCGAGAATGAGATCGGTACCCAGTTCTTCAGGAAGTTTAAACCCTAGAACCTCTAAGCGCTCAATGTATCCAATGAGCTTGACTACATGAGGCCCAGCTGGGGCACCCTCTCTAAGCTTTCTCTGAAACAGAGCCTTGGAGATCTCAAACCTTTCCTGTCTTGCTCTCTCCTGGTATAAACCACAGAGGTGCTCAAGCATGTTGTAGGCATCCATGTCTTCACGAGACTTCATGAGCTCACTAGACATAGATTACAACATCAAACATTGAACGTCGAGAGCATCATTCAAATGTTGATCATAGACTAGGAAATCTTCATCACTTGCCCCTGGGGCAGGAGAATCAAGAAGTGAGGACTCCATCACATAAAACTTTCGTTCATGGCATAGGATAACCCGAAGGCGCCTAAACCATTCCTGAAAGTTACTGCCGATGAGGATGTTGTCTTTATCCAGAATTGATCGCAGAGAAAATGTGGTTGATGTATTTGTCATTTTGATTCTACAATTTAAAAGAGCAGATTCATCAGTACTTTCTTGATTACATTTTATAAGAAATAATAAATTTTATTAAGTCTCCCACTATTTTATCAATTCCCAATGGCCCTCACCATTGAACTCGGAATGTCCAGTTTCTTTGACATTCTAATGGCAAGGATCCATATTTCCCTTCGCATAACCCCAACAAGGGTTGGTCAAGCTATTTAATGGTATTTAGGTAGGCGGGTCTTTGCCAACTGTGAGCTTACAGTTCCTTGATCTGTTGAGTGGACTCCCCAATCCTGAAATCCTGACTTGGATTTCCTCAACTCTTGCCTCCAATATTACATCAAGTCTAGCAAGGGCTACTTCTCTTGATGTAATATGGTTAAGTCAACCCGAAACCTTTCATAAGGGCTTCCTTTATAAAAGTAAGTGTCCCAACAAGGGTTGGTCAAACACATAGTTTTATTGAGTCTTTCCCTTAATCAAGTAACAGAAGGCTTGGTCTGACTTAATATGGTATTTGAGGGATTTTATTCTTTATGCGTATCTTTGCATTATCACATGCTTGTTAATATTAAGTGATGCTTTCTTAAGTGATTAACCATGTTCCGATAATGTATACGCATAGACCGGTTTTTATTTTATTCCATCTTTGCATGCTTGTTCATTTTATTAATTATGTGATCGCGACAACACATGCATAATATATAAACCATGCAATCAGACAGAAATAAAATAAGATGGCATGATCATGATCTTCTATTTGGTTAGCTTATCTAGCGGTTTTGATAAGCTTACCCTGACCTAGGGAAAACACCTTGAACCTGATGGTTCGTGTTTTGCAGCTCCCACCTGTCCACCTTTGTATCTTCTTGTGTCGGTTTCGCCTCGGCTTCGGGATTTGAACCGTCTCCTCTGGCTTGGGAGATCCTCCATTACATGGGTTTACATTAAAGAAACCATGGGCACGCAGGCCCTACATTTTATTGGAAGAAGGCTCGCAGGCCAACAAATTTAAATTAAATAAATTTAAATGAAACCATACACATACAAAGGGTCTTTGGTCTAGCTCATGATCATTCATAGTATGCAACGACATTTACGCATATTTAGAATTCAAATTCTTTTAATCGTTCTTTTATTTAAGATAAGACGCGCTCGAATTCAATTAATTATGATCTTATAATTAATCAATTCTTTATCCTAAATTCCTTTCTGAATTTCCTTGAGATTCTTCTCATCCATATTCCTTGTACGGGTCTTTTTACATTGGAGGAAACCTGGTGAAATTCTATTTCTGGAAGGTACACGGCGTGTAGTTTATAATTACACGGCGTGTATTTTTCTTTTCACCCTTTGTCCAAAGTACTCGCTGGGGCTTTGGCGTGTTTTTCTGTACTTTGGAAATTTTAGAGTACATGGCATGTAGATGAATCATACACGGCGTGTACTTCCTTGTTACGCGGTAACCGGCCTGGAGATCCCGTATACGCGGTATGCGACTTATCTTTTTACACGGTTTCACCTGGGTCGGAACGGACTACACGGGGTGTTGTTCCAACATACACGTCGTGTATTCCGGTTTCCATGCGTCGTTCTATTCTGGTCAACACGGCGTGATTAAAACTTAGGCATAATCAATTCACACGGTGTGGTTTGGCGGACCAGTGCCGGTTCGTTGAACCTAAGTACACGGCGTGTAGTTTTAATTACAAGCCGTGTAATCCCGTGTTGTACAGACAGAAAGTGCGGCTCCTCCGGATGAGTTCCTCGTTTTTATTTTAATCAAAATTAAAATTAAAAGGTCGTTTCTGTGATATGAATCGAGAAACGAAGGAGGAAGAATAGATCTCGTTAATTCATATTTATAGAACGATTTATTTCGAATTGAATCAAATATGAATGCGTAAATTATCAACAAAAATTAAATAACTATAATCAACGTTTTAACCTCCCTCTGATACCATTTGAAGGTTCCGAGCGCAGCAGAAGCGCGTGGGTGGATGTGCCCACTTGGCTTTTTGTCATTAGCAATGATCAATCCGGGATCAATACGACGATAAACGCTAGTCTCCACGTATCGAATCACAGAAAAAGACAAAGAAGATGGTTTTTCCCGGAACCACAAACAAGGATCGTTATAGGTTGATTATAATTAATTTAATTAATTATAAAGAAATACCTTTTGGGTGTTCTTTCTTCGTTGATGTTCTCAATCACGTTGTCGGTGTGATCCGTCGTTGCATCGCAGAAGCCAAGTGTAGACTCCCTCTAGCGGTGATCCACACGTGTACCTCGTATCTCTGGACGTCGCCAAAAGATTCTCCAGGTGCTAGCGTGGAGAAGCCTTTTCTTGCGTTGTCCGCATTAGATTGTCTTGATCCGATGGAAGAGGATCTCTCTCGGTCTTGAGAGCGTTCTTGGAGGAAGAGGTTCTTTCGGCCTTGAAAGAATTCTCCAGAGATTTTGTGCACAACGATTCTCTTGTGTGTCAGAAAAGAGTTGGGGTTGTGAGGATATTTATAATCGGGTGTGTGGGGTTATAGAGTTATGACAATAAATAAACGTGTTACGCGTTTTATTTATTTCATTGACTCTTTATTTAAAACCCCATGTCGAATAAATAATTCCTTGACATGCGGCCACGCTGATTATAATAAATATCATTTAAAACAATATTATATCCTCAAAATCCCAACTAAAAAAAACTACACGGCGTGTATTAATAAATACACGGTGTGTACTTGTTTTTCATTGAAAACTACACGGCGTGTACATTAAATGTACACGGCGTGTACATTAAATGTACACGCCGTGTATATCTTGTTTTCATTTATTCATTTTCTTTCCAAAATAAAACTACACGGCATGTAATAATAATACACGACGTGTACTTGTTTTATTTTCTTTTTCCTCCATCATTTAAAAGAATTTAGGCTTCCTTGAATAATTATTAAACCACGTACGAGAATAATCTTTATTCAACTTGAGATACTTGGATACACTTAGTGTGTGACCCTCTAGGCCTCTTTCTCGTTGGCATTAGGCGGGCTTGCCTAAAGTCCAAGATTACTGTCTAGCAACGGGTCAAGGCACCCAAGAGAAAGAATTTGATGCCGCATTGACGTATCACCTCATACGAACGCTTAATGTGTAATTTAATCCCTTTGTCTCAATATCTCATCAAGCATGTTTCATGGCAGTGTCATAAACCTATATGCTTGATATGTCGTTCTTTGACTACCTGAAATAAACTCATCGTTTACACCATGGCCATGGAATTTAATGCGACAGTTCTATTTCAATCAAAGGGCCGAGATATCAACTTCCATAAATGGAAGGGACAAATCCTTCCTTGACTTATCCATTAACAACATGTCACTCGTGACGCACCCAACGCACCCTACTTCCCGCCAACTGTCTGCGTGACGGTTTTCGTCAGTAAATCTAAGTGCACGAGTCATGACATGAGTTAACGATAATCTTCCAGTCTAAGGACCATTACACACGCTCGTAGATAGCAATATCCGATGACACCAAGACATGCGGAATTACTACTAGCGGGTCTGTTCTCATAATCACCCATCTTGGAGATTACCAAGTGCGAACTCCATGAGAGAGAGTCTCGTCTTCTTATGAGTACTCGCACATGACGGTCTGTATACTATGTGTCCTATCATAGTATGTCATCCAACCACAGAACTTTATTTAAGAATATTGTTATAGCATTTCAAGGTTCTCATCATAGCGGGGATCTGCTATGACCTTATTAATGCAACAAATATTTCAGGACATTATTATATTATAGTCATGCAGAACAATGAACAATATATAATAAGGGAACATTTATGTAATCAAAGTACAAAAAAGTTGGTTCTGAGGACACCAACCCTTACAACTAAGTGCTTCTCTTGATCTCAATTAAATTATATTTGAATTTATTTATTGGAATATTACTTCTTCTCAAGAATAAAGAATAATTTTATTCAATTTTTAATGATCTATAATATTCATAAGGTGATGAACAATTTATTACATGAATATTTGATAAATATTTATTCATTGGATTGTGAATAAAATATTTATTTTATTTATTGATGAATAAAATATTGAATTAATTATTTATTCATGTATTTAATAAATATTGAGAATAATGAACAAACCAAGACTGCATCTATTTATAAATATTAATTTGTCATCCAGTAAAAATTTATTTATTGTTTCATAAGTTAGCACACACCTCAAAATAATATTATTAATATTATTATATGGTATGGGTTTATTAAATATGAATATATTATTTAAGGGCTGGTACATAATTAAATAATATTTTAACATAAACTCTAACACTAAAAATTGATGGTTATATCTATTGTGTAGGGTTAAATTGAAGATTGAGAATTGATAATCACTGCACACAATTGACTTCTATCTCAAATTTTCTTCTTATCATCCCCTAAAAAACGAGAGGAATTCCTTCAAGCCTGAAGGATTCGAGAGTGATCAAGAATAACAAAACAACATGATTGATTCATTATTCTAACACCCAGAAATCAATCATTGTTGTTCATAGATCAAAGTAGACCATGTAGATCACCTCTAGAGGGATTCTACACTTGGATCCTTATATAGAAACGAAATAAATCCAAAAAATAATATTTTATAATATCAAAAACAACATCAAAGAAAGGATCCTAAGATGAGGTAATTCATTTCTTTATATATGAATAAAATAATTATAAATTTAACATGTAAGATCCTCTATTAGGGTTTCAAGAAACTCTAAATTAAAATAAATTTTAATTTAATGCCCACCTTTGGTGTTTATACTGCACCCAAAACTTTCAATCTATATGATAGGGTCACATTTAAAATTTATAATTATTTATTTTATTTTTGATTTATATGCATAATAGTGGTCAGATTTTCATTTCAAGAATTATTCATTATTTAATTTGATTGTTTAAATTATCATGCCTTTGACATTTTAATTTCTTCATTCAAAATTCACACTTTCTTAAGTCTAAGAATAGATAATGAAAAATAGAGATTCCATTGGGGCGTGTTGAGGAATCTTGTCGTATTTCATGGGATTGAACAATGTTTACTCAGAGTACATGTTGTGTACCCACTACACCCGGTCGTGTTGTGGGATACATGATGCACTGATTAGTAATTAAACATGGTGAATTTATTGCACACCGCATGTAGATCGGATCAACCTAGAACATGGAATTTCAGATTACATGTCATGTATCTAGAGTATGCACTGTGTAGTATATATGGTGTAGCAGTGAAATTCATGAAAAACCTATGGTCAAATACATGATCCAAACTATGATATACTGACAACTTGGAGCATTAATGAAGTACATGATGTGTATCTAGCACACATGATGTGTAGCTAGCGTACGTGATGTGTATTTCATTAATTCCCACATCTAAAATACACATTGATTTCCCAGGTGAGTTATGAGGACACACAACATTTGAGATACATGGTGTGTAGCTAGATTTTACACATTATGTAGTACTACGCCTAATAAACACACTAAATTTTTTGGCAGTTTTTGGTTGATTTAAGTGCATTATATTGGACTATATACATTCTTAGGGTGGAAGGAAAGGCTATGATCCATGGAATTTAATTGTTCCACTCAAATCATATCCCCTTTTCAATTATATAAATAGAATCAAAGATCATCTAAAACTCCTATAAGGGATACTCTCCTACCCCTTGGTAGATTATCTACTTAATTTATTCTTATAAGGCCCTCCTTACAATTAGAATTGAGCTCCTCCATACATGGAATGAATGAAATAATGCTTCTAATTTCTTAGATTCAAAGGATTCCTAGGAGTCACCACTCATGGAGTTCTCAAACATGGGTTCCCTCCCCCATGTGGTTTTGACATTGTTATTGGAGATTCCTTTGGTCTCCATTTTTATAGGCCCCCCAAAATGTCATCTCTATAGTGTACTCTTTTTCTCTAATAAAAACTTACAGATTCTTTGTTATTATTTTTGTCTATTTAGTAAATATTTTAATGAATTTTAAATTCTCAATTAATTTAAGGTAATAATCTATAATTATTGGTTCTGCCATTTATTTTCAATAAATAATTTATGATGCGTAACTCTATAATAATTCAGATGGTCATTAATATGAAATTGAATTAATTAATTAGTTAGTTAATTTATTAATTAATTAATGAAACCACCTTTATCTTAATAATAAAGAATGAATAAGAAATTAATGTTAAATAGTTTTACTTTTACGTATTAGTTACATGTATGAATATTCATGATCTTGAACATGACCTATGTATGCATTGTTTATTTTAATTTAATTTATATCTTGGGTTTGTAATTATTTAATATTAAATTAAACTTGATGGCATATGAGTTATACCTCCCTCTATTATTATATAAGACCTTCATGTTCAAGGTTATTTATGTAATTACCCTTAATAAATCCTTCGGTTTCCCTCACCTAGGTGTGAGTTATTAATACATTTAATTAACGGAGTCTATCTAGGTGTGTGGAGGTGATTCAATATAGAACCACAATGATTCCAACCTAGGTGATACATTGGTGGATAGGTTGAATGTTGTAGCTCAAGCCAAGACCAAAATAAGGATTTATTCCCCTAAGTCATAAGTTGATTTATAGTTTAATTAATAAATAAATTGTTAGATAAGCTCACAATAGAGTCATTTATTTATGTATTTCTATGCATGTTTTAATTTATAGATGAAATACCTCAATCATATAAATAAATAAATTAATGTACAAATATGGAATTCAAATAAATGGATTATGTATAAATATTTTACCTAAAATGGTTAATTAATTAAGTAAAATCCACTTAATATTAACAAGTCATGTAAAGGATAAAAAATATATTAAATTTATGCATAATAAATTAAATTTTCTTAACTAAATATTAACTTAATTTTTTTTCCCTTTACTTGATTAGAAATAAAATCCTTAAAACTAATTGTTTGACCAACCATCATAGGGACACTAACTTTTAACATGGAATTATTATAAATGTTATGGGTTGACTTAACTATCTTCCATCAAGATAAGTAGCCCTCTTTGTACTTGATGTGACTTGGAGGCAAGGGTTTAGGAAATCCGAGTTAGGATATCAGGATTGGGGAGTCCACTCAAAAGATCAAGGAGCTATAAGACTATAGTTGGCAAAGACCCTCCTACCTAAATACATTAAAATATCTAAACCAACCCTCATTAGGGTTGTGAAAATGGGCATATGGATCATTTCAATTATAATTTCCTAGAAACTATACATTATGAGTTCAATGGTGAGGGATATTAGGACTTGATAAAATAGTGGTAGAATTAATAAAATTAATTTTATTATTTCTCACATTATTTTCAATCAATAAAAGTAATAACAAATTGCTCTTTTAAATTTTATAATAAAATGGAAAGTTTTTCACCCACATTATCCTTGTGATCCATATTAAAAAAAGACCATCTCCTCACCGGTAGTAACTTCTAGGAGTGGTGCAGACACCTTCAGGTTTTGTTTCCCCATGAATAAAAATCTTACATGTTATAATCCTCAATGCCTGATCTGTTTTCCAAGGAGGAGAGTGGTGAAGAGTTCATTTTTTAGGAATAACATATGAATGATTCATTCTAAATTAAATGTTTGATATTATCATCTATTTCTAGTGAACTCATGAAGTCTCATGAAAACGTGCATGATTATAGAGTGCTAGAGTATCTTCATGGCCTTTATCAAGAGATAGAAAGATGGGAATGGTTTGATATTTCCAAATCACTCTTTCAGATTAAGCTTATGGAGGGTACATTAGCTAGGCCACATGTAGTCAAGCTCATTAGATACATTGAGTGCTTAGAAGTTTTAGAGTTTAAACTCCCTAAATAACTACACACTGATCACATTAATTCATCACTATCTTAGAGACTCTTCAGTTTTGTTTTTAATTTTAATATGAGCAACATTGATAATTCTCTTCTAGATCTACTCACTCTTATTCTCCAAGTAGATAAGGATACGAAGCTTTAAAAGGCATCTATCCTTATAGTTAATAAATATAAAGATAAAGTGAAGAGCTTTAAGCCCAAATATTCTTAACTTCCTTCCAGCAATTTAAATTTTAATGGAAGAGAAATGGATTAGGATGCTATTTTTATCATGTGGCGAGAAGTTACGCTGGAAGAAAAATGAAAAAAAATCCTAAAAAACAAGAGGAAGCTTCTGGTGCATTTTTTATCGAGTGAAATTTATTTGTTTCTATAAATTAGGTATTAGATAAAACTTGTGGTGCTCACATGTGTATTAAAATAAATTAACCAAGTAGATTCAAAAATATTGTTTTAGGGGATGTAGATCTACAAGCCGCCAACACAGCCAAACTAGTTGTTATGGCTATCAGGGATAACGATCTCACTTTTTCAATGAGAATGATATTGGTTCTAAAGGATTTTTATTTTGTTCTATATGTTACCGAAAACATTATTCTTGTATCCAGACTTGATATATATGGATTTATTTTAAATATTGGGAATAAATGTTACTTATTTTATATATATAGAATTTTTTATGGTGAGGCACATTTAAATAAAATACTTTATGTTTTGTATTACACAAACCAAGTAATTACAATCGATAACAAAACTACTTCACATGAATCATACCGCAAAAAAATTTGGCATCATCGGTTGGGTCATGTAAACAAAAAGTGTTTTACTAAATTACATAAAGATGGATATTTAGATTTTTTTGAGATAAAACCAATTGGTGTATGTCACACATGTTTAAAAGGAAAAATGAACAAAACCCCATTTAGTGGAAAAGGTGAAAGGTCCAAAGAGCTTCTTTAATTAGTTCATATTGATGTGTGTGGACTATTTCTAGTTGAAACAAAGGGTCTGTACTCAACTTCATAAATTTTATTGATGCTTTTAGTAGATAGAGACATGTCTACTTGATAATTTATAATTCAGATTACTTTGATAGATTAAAGGGATATAAAAATGAAGTTGAAAAACAGCTTGGTAAGAATATTAAGAAAATATAGTTAGACCCTGGTATAGAATATCTTACCCAAGACTTCATTGATTATTTATGAGAGTTTGGGATTTTATTCTAACCCATTATTACTTATACACATTAGTGGAATGGTGTAAGTGAAAAAAGTAACCACACCTTATTGGATATCATGGTATCAATGATGAGTCATGTGAGTCTTCCATTATCCTTTTTGATACATGAGTTTACAAACAATAACACAAATATTAAAACAAGTTCCAACTGAAGTGGAATATGGTATCCCATGCCAATTATGGAATTGAAAAAAACTCATATTTTTATACTTACATGTTTGGGGTTTTGAAAAGTCTCTTAAGGCCTCTTCAAGTAACAAACTTTCACCCTAAAGCACAAAGTGTACCTTTATAGGTTACCTTAAGGAAATAAGGGGGTATTTTCTATATGAACTCTAAGACAAAAAGGTAATAGTGGAAAGACATGTCATATTCCTTGATAGGGATAACATCTTTAAAAGATCTCGTGGGAGTGAGATAGAGTTAGATGAAGTCATGGATCAAGGTATATAGGAGTTGGCACAGGAACAAAATCCATAAATCCCTATAAAAGAAAATGATGTTCTAGAGACACAAGTACTGTGTAGGATTATAAGAGAGGTCATAAAACCATAAAGGTGTAGTTTTTTAGTCACAAAGGACAGTTAATCAATATTAGTTGACAATAATGATCCTCTAACCAGTAAAGAAGTAGTAAGTGGCACATATGTTACCAAATGGAAAGAATCTATGAATTATGAGATGGTTTCCATATACAAAAACCAATTAGGGATTTTTGTACATCCTCTAGGGGATTTAAAGCCCGTTGGTTGAAAATGGGTATTCAATAAGAAACTAGACATGGATATACAAGTAAGTACCTATAAGGCATGACTGGTTGCAAAAGAGTTTAAACATCATTAAGGAATTGACTATGATGAAATTTTTTCACGAGTTTCAATACTGAAATCAATCAGAATTCAACTTTTCATTATGGCCTTCCATGACTATGAGATTTGTAAAATAGATTTCAAAAAATCCTTACTTAATAGGAACCTTTAGGAAGATGTCTATTTGATAAAACCTAAAGGGTTTATGACTCCAAAAGATGCCAACAAAGTTTTAAAATTGTAAAGATCCATTTATGGGTTACATAAAGAATCTATATCATGGAATGTTCATTTAGATTAGGACATAATAGAATTTTGTTTCATAAATAATGAATGTGATCCTTGTTCCTAAAAGTGGTTTATTGGGAGTTTGGCAGTTTTCATAATAGTATATGTGGATGACATATTATTTATTGGAAATGAGATAACACTCTTCCAGTTTGTTAAAGTATGGTTTAATAAATGATTCTCCATAAAGGAATTAGGTGAGGTGGCACATATTCTTGGGATCAAGGTCCATCATGATAGATCTAATATATTACTCATCCTAAGTCAAGGTTTATATATTTAAAACATACTAAATAGGTTTAGAACAATCCAAGAGGGGGTTTTTCAATGTCACATGGAATTCATATTTTCAAGAAAATGTGTCATAAAACACATGAGGAAATACATATAATGGAAGGTATTCCATATGCATTAGTGATTGGATCATTCATGTAGGTTATGCTATGTAATAGGCTAGATGTTTCTTACACCTTAAGTTTTGTGGATAGATATCAAGATGACCCAAGTGACTAAAATTGGGTGATAATAAATATTATCCTTAAATATTTAAGTAATAATTAGTATATATTCCTATCCTATGGAGGAGATAAGGAATTATTCAACAGATAATATGAAAATTCTATTTTCCAAATAGATCAAGATGATATGAAATAACAAATGGGATACATATTCACTTTAAATGAAGGTGTTGTGAGTTGTAAGAGAACAAATAAGGTTGTGGTCATAGATTATATAATAGAGTAGGAGTATTTATGGATTATGAGGTCACTAAAGAATAAATTTGGATACAAAACTTCATCCAAGATAGTGATATTATACCTATCAGTAAAGATCTTATCACACTCTATTGTAAAAAACTACTATGGTGGACCTTTCTAAGGAACCAAGGTCACACCAGTGGATGGAGCATAACTTTTTAAATATTATCTCTTGAGGGATTTTCTTAGAGATGTGAGGTTTTAATGAGTAGTATTTCCATGGAAGATAATGTGGAAAACCCCTTGACTAAAGCCTTGACTCAGTAGAAACATGATTATCATGTGATATCCAGCAAACTAAAATTTATAAGTAGTTGACTCTAGTCCTAGTGGGAGTTTTTTGGAGTTTGTGTCCTAGGATGAACTGATTATATTTTGATTAAACCTATATTAAATGAATTGAATATCGATAAAAACATATTTTTACATATTTTTCATTTTTATGCATGGCTTTAATTTAATAATGTACTAAGGTATTTTTTGTATTGATAATGTCATAGAAGTTCTCTATGATGATTATAACATTGAAGTTCTTTGCTAATATTCTTAAATATATATTTATGGTTGGATAAAATATTATGATAGGACACATAGTATGTATACTTACAGGTGAAAGTACTCGTAAGTAGATGAGTCTTCTTCTCATGAAGTTTTCACTTGGTAATCTCCAAGATGGGATATTATAAAAATAGGACCTCCAATAAGAATTTTGCATATTTTTTGTTTCATTGGATATTCCTATCTGGGAGAATGTGTAATGGTTATTATACTTTACATTATCATTGATTCATTTCCTAATAGTAAAACTTATATTTACTGACCAAAACTATCACGTCATATGTTGGTGGGAATTATGGTATGCTAGGTGTGTTATGAATGACATATTATTAGTGGAATTTGAGGACAGGTTTATCCCTTCCATCTTTAAGGAAGCTTATATCTCAACACTTTGATTGGAATAAAACTATAATTTTAAATTACATGGTCATTGTGTAATGAAATGTTTATTTTAGATAGTCAAAGAAATATGTATCAAACATATAGGTTTATGACACATATGTGAATCCTGCTTAATGAGATACTGATACAAATAGATTACATTACACAATGAGAATTTTTATGTATTTTTCATCATTTCAACATTAAGTTCTATCCCTTAGGTGCCTTGACCCATTTCTAAATAGTAATCTTGTATTTTAAGCAAGACCTCACAATGCCTATGAAAAATAATCTTAAAGGGTCAAATTTTTAGTGTTTCTATTGATCTTGATTAAATTATATTTAAATTTAATTATTGGAATAAATATTATTCACAAGACTGAGGAATAATTTTATTCAAGTTTTATTGTTCACTAATATTTTCAAGGTAATAAATAATTTATTACATGAATATTTGATAAATATTTATTCACTAGATTTTGAATAAAATATTTATTTTATTTATTAATAAATAAAATATTTAATTAAGTACATATTTATGCATTTAATAAATGCCAAGGAGGATGAATGGACCAAGATCACATACATTGACAAATATTAATTTGAAAGGTAGTAAAAATATATTTATTGTTTCTCAAGTTAGCACACACCATAAAATATTATTATTATTATATGTCATGGGGATTTTAAAAGATAATTATATTATTTTGATGGAAAATATGAAATTAAATAATATTTTAACTTAAACCCTAGCTCTATAAATATATGGTTATTTATATTTTGTATGGTTAAATTGAGAATTGAGAATCATTGCACACAACAGACTCCTTAATCAAATTTTCCTCCCCTCCTTTCAATAATGAGAAGAAGTCCTTAATACTTTAAAGATACTAGGGTGATCAAGATGAAAAACATAAGATGATTGGTTCACCAAACTATCACCTAAAAATAAATCAATGTATTTTAGAGATCAAAGGATAACATGTGGATTATCGCAAGAGGTATTCTGTATTTGGATTATTATAGTGAAATGAAGGTAATTATAAAATGGTATTTTAGAAGATCAACAACTTCATCAAAGAAATTGACCTAAGAAAAGGAAATTCATTTATTCAAATCTAAATAAATTTACTATAAATTTAACATGTAAGATCCTCTTTTAGGGTTTTAAGAAACTCTAAATTAAAATAAATTTTAATTTAACACCCACTAACAGTGTTTCCACTATGCTTATAACCTTCATTGTGTTATCTATATATCATATATTTTATGCCATTTCTTTACGCAACCACTCGAGTCAGATAACCTTACCAATACCCAAAAATTTTGAGTTCTAGGTATTTTCCTCAACACCTAAGTTGGTGGTGATATGGATGGTTGACTACCCCCTCTTCCCCAATCTTCTATCAACAATATTGATGATGATATAAGTTGGTGTTGAAGATTACCCAATGATATGGGTTGGTGTTGGATATTACACACTGATAATATAGGTTGGTGTTAGAGATTGCCCAGTGGCGATGAGGTTGTGATATGTGTGTGGGTCATGCATGGAATGAGGAGGGCACAAAGTTGATTTCCTTCATGTTCGCGATGCCTTACTTCCCTAGTTATCTAACATGGTTATGTAGATTAGGTGTTGATGTGATTATGACTGATGCTAACACTAAAATCAAGATCTTGTGGGAGGTTGGGATAGGTAGGGATATGTCCCAACGCACATATGAGATGGATGGATATGTGATGAGATATGCATGGAAGGGATGAGAGAATAAGACGTTCGACGTTCGGGTGTGAGAGTGGACAATCAGTGGGGAATAAATTGTGGGTCACCTTTGCTTTATATTTATTTGATACCATATTGTTGTATTAGATTTGTTATTTGGTGAACATTTCATAGTGATATTGGGATTGGTAAGTTAACCTGTTTAAATGCATGTTGGTTTCACTATTTATTCATCGGTCCATCAATATACTATTTTCACATCTTCACGAGATACCTTAGGTATGATCTTACTAAGTATATATGTTATGATCACCATATTTATACATAAACTATTTTTTCAACTTTTGGGGAGGATTTTAGAGACTAAGCCAAGAATTTCTAGTTTGGATATTAGAGGTTTTGTTGCATAGTTGATGTTGGATTTGACATTTGATATTTACTTAGAGACTTTTATCAGTATTTATTTAAATTATTCATGCATTGTTAAATTATTTTTATTTAATTTTATATTATGTACTAGATTTATTATTGGTTATTCATTATATCTCACGATCATATATTATTAATGAGGGTAATGTATTCTAAATGTGATATTTTTATACTCTCAGTGCTAGTCACCAGCCTAAGGCTTACTAGAGGCAGGACTTATGAGTAATTATCTATCTTTCTTCATTATCAGCCTAGGTGAGGTGCCTTTTTAGGTAGGGGGTCATGAAAATTGTAAAACCCTTTGAATTTATGGCCCATATTCTTTTTTCATTACTAAAATTTAATATTATTAACAAGCAATTTATTAATTTTGTTGATAAAAATTACCATTTCCAAAAAAATTATGACCATTTATGTATTTTACCACTTATTAGTGGCATGTTTCAAATTTCCACTAACATACACTTTTAAAACAAAATTTTAGCAAAATGTTTTAGTATTTTATTAAAAAATATTTAATAATGTTTTATTTGATGTCAATGAGAGACAAAAATTAATTGTAACATATTCAATAAAAAAATCAATGCCTCAAAAAAACCTAAAAATGAATGGTTTATCTTAGAAAAAGAGAAACTTGAAGGAGAATTGAAGTATGAAAATAAGATAATACATTGATACATAAATAATGACCACGGACTACTCTTTAATTTTCAAAATTAGTCATGCATGAAAAAAATGTGAACAAAAATTTTATGAGAGAGAAGTAAATCAATTTTGTCAACATAAGATGGGAATAAAACACAAATTTTCCTCCAAATGGCATATTTTCTATAATATTTGAAGTGATTTTGTATGTGTAGTTATAGTTTGAAAAATTAATATATCTAGATATAGTTGCAGATTTCTACCATCGATAACCACATTTCATGATTTCAGAACCATAGTTTAATGCCATGATTCCCTTATTAAAACCTTTTTATTTTAGGATATATGTCATTTTTTAGCAGAGCTTACTTCATCATTACTAATTTCAGGCATTAAAAGTGTCTCTATTTCATTATTTTTTCAACACATATTGGCTTGGAAAGAAATATTCCCCGATTATGCAATAAAATTGATTTATTCATCAATGTAAAAGCTATTCTAATTTACCATATTCTCAATTTATGATAACTCTATCACCATATAACTTAAAATATATATCTATAGGTGATAATGTTTTTATATAGGTAAATAATTAATTCATTTTTTGATGAGATGATTATTTCATGCTAAGATAGGAATAACATGGTTATATGTTTTGAAACTTGTGATGGTAGTAGTAATTTTGATCAAGGATAATTGGAAATAGATCCTCAACAGTGAGGTGAACATATTCAACTGATATCCATGAATGTATTGTTAGATAATATGATTGATTTGAAACTTGTTGGGAAGTCTTGGGATGGGAAATTATTTTTCTATTATGGAAGGAATAATTTTAATTAAAAAATATATTTTTAATAAAACATTATATAAATTTAATGAATAAACAAAATATCTATAGATAATTTTATTCGGTGGAAGCATGCGAGAAATTTGGGATGACTTCATGTTCAAGGCCTTTTATACCAAAGTATTTTTGAGGGGTGTGTGTATCCGAGTTCAATTAGGTTTCAAATACTATTATGACATGTGTTCTATTATCTTAGGATATATATTTTTTGGTTTTGATGGAATGTTGAAGAAGTGGGTGAATTGAAGTGCCATAATTTTTAATGTTTTTTTAAATAAGGTAGAAAAATATAAAAAATTAAGAACAGTAATGCATAGAAATTTATATCTAGGTTTGTAAATTATTACTCTTAAATTGGTACTGGAATTATGCTAACAAAATCAAATTTTCATGTGTTTGGTTCTAATAGTGTTAAACAACAATGACTTAGGAATCCACATGGACCTAGTTTAGATTGTTTTTTCAGACCTATATTTTCTTGAATAGAACACTCTTTTGGGTTTTCAAAATTGGGTTCTTATAAAATTTTATTTAATAATGATAACTTTTGATCTCAAAATATAATCCCAAAAAATGATGGATTTTTTATCTCACAATTTACGTGGTTCCTATTAGTAAAGACCCTATCACGTTCTATTATGATAATACTACAACAGTGACTCTTGAAAATGAGCCAATGTCAATTAGAAGATGAAGAAAATAATTTAGAAATATTATCTTTTGAAGGATTTTTCATAGAGTGGTGAAGTTGCAGGGAGTAGAGTCACCACAAAAGACATTGTGGAAAACCTCTTGATTAAAGCCTTAACTTAGCAAAAACATGATCATATTATGTGGATCCAGTGGACTGAAAGTTGTTGGAAGTTGAATATAGTCCAAGTGGGAATTTTTTGGAGTTAGTGTTCTAGAATAAAATATTTGAACTTTGGACTAAATGTATATTCTAAGAATTAAATATTAATTAAAATAATTTATTACATATCAATCAAAGTTTTTCATGACTTTAATGTAAAACTGTTCGAGAATATTTGTTGCATTGATAAGGGTATAACAGTTCCCTAATATGGTGAGAACTTTGAAATGTCATGATTATATTATTGAATTTAGTTCTATGGTATAATAAAATTCTCTGATGGGGAACATATTATGTTGACTTTTAGGTGTGGGTACTCAGAAAAAGATGATACTTTATTTCATGAAGTTTGCACTTGGTAATCTCCAATATGGGAGATTATGAATACAGACCCACCTGTTGGAATTCTGTATGTTTATGTGTCATCGACTACTTATATCTTTGAGAATGTGTGATGGTCTTGAGACTTCAATATTATTATTAATCCTTATTATGAATCACGTACTTTGATGTACTGACTAGAAAAATGATGTCATATGTTCATAGAAAGTAGGGAACTTTGGGTGTGTCACGAATGACATGTTATTAACAAATAAGTAGAGGAAGAATTTGTCTCTTCCATATTTATAAAAGATGGTATCTCAACCCTTTGATTGAAATGGGATCATCAAATTAAATTTCATGGCCATGATGTAATGACAATTTTATTTCAAATAGTCATAGAAAGACGTATCGAACATATAGGTTGATGACATGGGTGTGCAACCTACTTTATGTGATATCATGACAAATATATTATATCACATAGTGAGTGTTTGTGTGTGGTGTGTAATTGTGACATTAACTAATTTCTCTTGGGTTCTTTTACCCATTGCTAAACAGTAATCATGGAATTTAAAAAATCCCACCCAATGTCAATGAGAAAGAAGTCTATATGGTTACACACAATGTTTTTTCATTGATCTCAATTAAATTCTATTTGAATTTATATATTGAAATAAATATTATTTTCAAGACCAAGAAATAATTTTATTCAGGGTGAATTGACTATAAATATTAAATAAATATTTATTCGCAAGGTAATTTTTTTATTACATGAATATATAAAATTTATTTATATCTTATTATTCTGAAGACATTTAATAATTATTTATTTATTAATAAATAATTTACTCAATCATGTGAATATTTAATAAATATTTATTCATCATATTGTGAATAGAATATTCATTTTATTTTTTGAACAAATGATATTTTTTTTAAATATTTTTTCCAGAATTCTATAAATGACAAGGAGAATAAACATACCAATATTTGGGTCCAGTGACAAATATTTATTTACTATATTGTAAAATAATTATTTTTCATTGTGCGGGTCAACACACTCCATCCAATTAAATAATAATATTATTTTATTACATGGGGCCAGACATGAGTTTAGTATTTTATTAAGGGAACTTGTGAAATTAATTAAACATGAAACCCTAACCCTAGGTCAATAAATAGACTACTATCACATTCTATATAAGGTTAATCGTTTTTCACAATAAATTCTTCTCAAGATCTTACTCCTGGCATTCTCTCCAAAAAAAGAATAATAAGAGAGATTCCTTCAAGCCTGAAGGAACGAGAAATGATCAAAGGAAAATAATGCAAAGTAATCTATTGATCACGCTAGCACATGATGATTTATCAATGTTATTTGGAGATCAAAATTTCACATATGAATCAACACTAGAGGGGATCTACTTTGGGTCCTCCCTATGAAATGTCTCTACCATTTGGGTTAGAGTGATCAGCATCCTTAATAAAGAAAGATCTCAAGATCGACATAATATTTCTTCTTTAATTTTAAATTGATTATAAAATTAATGTGAAATATCCTCTCTCTTGGTTTCCAAAAATTTATTTCACTACCACAAATCTAGGAAAGGGATGCGCTGACTTTTATCAGCTCTAAAAAAAGTTCTGATAAAAGGATGATTTATCAGTGCTATTATTATCACTGATAAATTTTTTTAATAAAAAATAATATTAATTTATATAAATTTATTATATTTATATTTAAAAATAATGTTTATTTGTATACATTAAATAAAAAATGCATGTTTATAATTAATTGATATTTTTTAATAATTCAAATTTATATATAATGTTTTAAAAAAGTATTTATAGTATAATATTTAAATAAATATATATTTAAATAATTATAAGATTATAATAAATTTCATTAAATAATAAATATATTTATTATATTTATAATTATATATTAATAATTGTATATAAATACTTTTTAAATATATATATTTAAATAAATATATGTTTCCAATGAATTTGGTCAATAAATATATTGATGTGTGAATATAATTGACGTTCATATGTTATGTATTTATCATGAATTTTCATTTACACATCACACCCTCATTACTATTCATTTTTTCCATATATATGTGATGACTCATTTTTTATGATCTATACTTTACTAGGTATATATCTATATATATTTATAATTATATACAAATATTTATAAAGATATTTATAATTATAAATATATAAATATGTGTAAATAATTATAAAATTATAATAAATATATTTATTATACTTATAAAGTTATAAATATATATTGTTAAATAAATATATTTATAAATATATGTTTTTTTCTTACTTTCATTAAAGCAAGTATCCTCATTTTGTCTTTCAAAAAGTGTTTAATTGCTAATTAGTCTTTTCAACGTTTTTTCTTTAAATAGAAGAACTTTTATTCCTTATATGTGATGTGATTTGGTTTCATTATTGTTTTGCTAAAATAGAAAACTGTTATATTGTAATGTATTTCAATATATTTATTTATAGTTATAATTATAATAAATATATTTATTATACTTATAAAGTTATAAATATATATATTTAGATAAATTTTATTTTAAATATATACAAATATTTTTAAATAAATACAAACATTTATTATTATAATTCTATATAAATACATATATATTTAAATAATTATAAAATTATAATAAATATATTAATTATATATATTTATAGAATTATAAATGTAATAAATATATTTTTTATAATTTTATAATTATTTAAATAAATATATTTATTTATTTATAATTATACAATAAATAAATATATATTTATTATAACTATAAATAAATATATATAAATTTATAGTTATTAAATAATTATAAAATTATAATAAATATATACAAATATTAATAATTACAATTCTAAATAAATATAGATATATTTAAATAAATATTAAATTATAATAAATATTAAATTTATATATAATTATAAATATAATAAATTTATTTATTATATATTTATATTTATAAATAATTATTTATTTATTTCATATATAAATATAAATATTTATTTATTTATTAATAGTTATTATTATAAATAAATATATTTATTATTTATTATACATACACTTTTATAAATATATATAAAAACATAAATAATTTATTATCACTATAGTTTTATTAGCACTTTTTTAGTACTAATAAAGATTGACCTTTATCAGCGCTGATAAAAGGTGTCTTTATTGGCACTATAATTTTAGCACTGATAAAGTCACCTTTTATCAGCACTAAAAAGTGATGATATAGGTATGTTTTAGCAGTGCTTTCTATTTTAGCAATGATAAAACATACCTTTATTAGTGTTTTTTAGCCTACAATGATAAAAGGTAAAGCCTGATTTTATAAATAAACCCTAACAGTCTCCTCCTTCTCTCGCAGACCACAAACTCTCGCGGAAGCCGACCCCTACCACCTCCTCCTCCTCCCCCTCTTTCATCGACTCCTCCTCCTCCTTCTCCACTATGAATCCATCCTCCATCCCTAAGAATCCATCCTCTGGCACTATAAATCCCTCCTCCGTTGTGAACCTCACCTTCGTCGTCGAACCCCACCTCTACTGCGAACCTCACCTCCACCGCGAACCCCACCTCCACTGCTCGCTGAACCCCACCTCCACCCTGAACCCCTTTTCTATCGCAAACCCACCTCCTCTACATACCCCACCTCTTCCAACAAACCCCACATCTACTATGAAGCCCTCCTCCTCCACGAACCCACATCTGTCACAAACCCCACCTCTTTCATGAACCCCTCCACGACCTTCATCGTCGTTTCCTACCCTAACTCTACCGCTTCCTAAGTAATGAAAACAATAGTATAAGTTACACGTTTATAGTTTCTTCATTTCTATTATATGCATGTTTCATTTATCTAGCATGATGATATTTGTTTTGGGGTTCTTTTAATTGCCTCTAACAGGTGTTGTTAGATCATTATAAACCTATAAAATTCAAATTCATCTATATTTGGATCCATTTGGATTCATACAAAATTCATATGAACTTATTTTAAATCTAGTGTATCAAATACTTATATATTTTTGTCTGATCTTATTTTGGTGTATCCGATTAATATTTTTTTTCATCTCATTTTCATTGGGTGGATTGAATCATCTATATATGTTGTAATGTATTAATTTGGTAGATTGGTTCTCCTTACAGAATTATTTTCTCTATATATTGTGAATTATAATAATCTTGTGGATAGGTTTTAAATTGATTGATTAACTTCATTGGAATCAAATGGATTTACTTCTCAACATATGTAATATTAAATTTTTGTCTACAGATAACCCAGAATAATGAAATCCTTAAATAATATTCTGGTGAAATAGTCATCTTCTTCTCGTGCAATAATATTATATTTTAAAAAACTTATATAATTATATGTGTATGTAAGATTATATAATCATCTACCATGGACTTTGAATAATTAAATCCTTTAATAATCATTTGGTTTCTTAACCATCTTTTGGATTGGTTTTGTTGAGGTCAGGAAATAATGAAAAACATTGTTGTAAATTTTGATGAATTTCCAACCATTAAACAATTTGAATTATCAATAATTGGATATTATAATTTTTCTATGACTTGGTCATTGAATATTATACCATGATAATAAACTAGGATACCTCAGTTTAAAAAATAAGTTAGGTTTTCAAATTGTTTCTTGGTTGAACATGCATAATATAATTCAAGTGATTAATAGAGAACTATATATATGGGGTATTACTCGATCTTAAAACATTAACAATAAGATTAATTATTTTGAGATAGAGCATCACAGTATTAATGGAGTTATTTTGAATGACGATTCTATAGATATAATTTCATACCAAGAAAATTTACTTGATATTAAACTATTAAATAGGGAACAAAATTGAAGTTTTAGATTGAGGATTTCTTATATTAATGAAGTATATAAAAAACTTCATTATTTTATCAAAAATCCATTTTTAGATGGAGTAATAATCATATTTCGAGGTTAAATATTGATAATGGTATGTGGGTTGATACAAATGAAGGCATTAAGAATTTAATAACATATTTTTTTCAAATCATATTTTCTTATCGGAATAATTTTATGTCTAAATATATAAATTATAATTTTATTACAAAATTTATCAAACTATATGAATGAATTATTAACTATTTATATTCAATCTTATGAAGTGGTCATGGTATTTAGGTTGATGCATCCATCAAAGGTACCTAACCTATATTTTATTCATGAAATTTTCTTTAAAATTTTCTAGACTATTTTGGTACTTGATATTTTTAACCTCATGAATGAGTTTTTGAGTGGTAAGAATTATCTTAAGATTTATAATGATATTCTCATCACTTTTATTCTAGAGGTTATAGATCATAGGTTAAAGATTTTATAATGGCTAGTATTTTTAATTTCATTTATAAAGTCTTTTTAAAGATTTTAGAAAATAGACTATGGAAAATCATACCTTCTATTATTAAAGTACCATAGTTATTTTCTTATTTTTAATTGAGACATGATGTACTTAAAAGGGTTGAAAAAATAGTTTCTTCTAGTGATGTGTGTCATAGGGTAATTCTTTATGTGAAATGAATGACACTTGGGAAATTTTTTATTATGTAATGGGTTCATGCTTATAGATTTTATTAGGTGTATTTATAAAGGAAGGAACCAATAATACTTCATGTAAGATACATATACATTGTTCTTGGGGTGTACAACCAATTGATTTGGTGTGAGCCAAGGATCATTTGGATAATGTAGTGTTTGTAGTAAAATGGAACATGAGTGTTTCATGGTTGTGATTTTGGTCACTGAATATGGAACATATCCATTGGGACTGTGGTGTTGTGTTGAAGGATAATTGATATAACTAGACAATGAAAGCATATAACATCACAAATTATTATAGAAATTACAAAAAGTATCATGTTATAGGTTTATTTTTTCTAACTATTGTCTCTTATAATTAACAATATATGGGTGAAAATAAAATTTAAGCAGGAAGGTACTCAGTGGACATGAAAGGCCCCTTTTTGTATTTTTTTTTAAATATTAATATTACTTAATCAAATAGAATGGATATGAAAAAATAATTTATGGATGCTAATTGAATGAAAAATATTATGAAGATGGAGTGAAAGAGTTTATCATGTTTGAAAAAGATCATGTATATAACCCTTCTCAAATCCTTTGTCTGTGTTTATGCTGTTGTTATTAAAGACAATTTAGTTTAGAGGAGTTGGAAGAACACTTGATATGTTATGGAATATATTGAAGTTATAAATTTTGGAATAAATATGGGGAAAAATAAAATCTAGCTAGTGGCTGGGATAACACTACGTTTTATGGATCATCTGATTTGATTATAAGTGTTGACAATAAAGAAGACTATATCGAGGATGTGATTATAGATGTCAATGATGATGAAGATCGTATTGATGAGATTACAAGTAAAGTTGAAGATGAACTTTATGATTGCCCAAATTTTTTTGAGCATTTAAAGAGTGGTGAAAATATTCCATTGTTTGATGGTTGTACTAAATATATAGAATTTTCAGCCATATTAAAGCTATATAATTTGAAAGCTGTCAATGGATGGAGTGACTCCAGTTTTATGGAACTACTTTCTCTCTTTAATAACATTCTCCCAGAAGATAATGAGCTCTTGAGCTGAACATATTATTCCAAATGAATTCAATTCTTGATGGGTATAATCTCTAATTGAATTCATTCCTTCTTGAATGATTGTATACTATTTCAAAAGGACCACAAATCACTTACAGAATACCCAAAGTGTGGCACTTCTTGATATAAGAAAGATGAATCTGGTCCTACAAAAGTTTTATGGTACTTTCCAATCATTCTAAGGTTTAGGTGCCTATATGGAAGTGAGGATACTGTAGATAAATTGACGTGGCACGTAAATACAAGAAATAAATTTGGGAAAATATATCACCTGAAAGAATCTATATAGTGGAAGAGAATTGATCATGAGTATCCTAAATTTGGAAACGAACCGAGAAACCTTCGTCTTGAGTTATCTATATATGTATTTAATCCTTTTGGTTTTCAAAGAAGTACTCATAGTACATGGTCCTTTATGTTAGTAAATTATAACTTGTCACCATAGTTATGCATGGAATGAAAATACATCATGTTATCTATGCTTATATTAGGACCAAAACAACTGGGTAATGATATTTATGTTTATTTGGATCCATTGATCTAGGAATTGAAATTATTATGGGATTTAGGTGTTACATTATATGATTCCAATATAAATGAAGACTGCACATTTAGATCCATGTTTTAAGGGACGATAAATGACTTTCATGCTTATGGAAATTTTTTATGATATAGCACTAAAAGAACTCAAGTATTTCCCATTTTTGAACAAGGTATATAGTCAATTAGGTTAAAACATTCATAAAAAATTGTGTTTCAAAGACATCATAGATTTCTACACCAGTGGAATAAGTATCGATCTTGGACGACATCATTTGATGTAAGTTTGGACGAATGTACAATAATGTCTCCACTAACAGGTGATCAACTGTTTGAGAAAGTAAAAGATGTGGACATTGCTTTTGGAAGACCATTTTCGAAAAACCTTACAAAAACCGATTGGAAAAAGTGATCAGTTTTTTTTGAATTACCATACAAAAATTGTTTGTATGTTAGGAATTTTCATGATTTTATGCATATTGAAAAATAATTTATGTGATAGTGTCATCGGCATGTTTCTAAATACACCTAAAAACAAAGGATAGAATTAAGGTTAGGTTGGACATGGTTGACATGGGAATACAAGAAGAGTTGGTGCCGGTGAAGGGTGAAAAAAAATTCTTCCTCCAGTTACTTAGACACTTTCTAGATAGGAGAGATATTACTTTTGTAACTTCTTGAATGGTGTAAAGGTTCCATAGGGATATTCATTGAAAACCAAGAACATCATGTCAATGACTAATTTAAAGTTTATGGGTCTGAGATCACATGACTACCATGTTTTGATGAAATATCTAATTCCTATAGCTTTATGTTGCATTTTTTTCAATAATGTACATCATACATTAACCAAGATATGTTTATTCTTCAAAGATATAGGTAGTAAAGTTATAGACCCGGTGAAATTTCCAACTATGGAAAGAGAAATTGCCATCATATTATGTGAATTGGAAATGTTCTTCCCACCAACATTATTTGATATAGTGGTTCACTTACTGAGAGAGATTAGACTATTTGGTATTTTACACTATAGATGGATTTACCTAATTGAACCATATATGAATATTTTTAAAGGGTGTGTCAAAAGTTAAAGTCGTCCAGAGGGTTGTATTGCAGAGTGATATATTTTTGAGGAATCCATTGATTGTTGTATTGAATACTTGTCTGGTGTGGAATGAATTGGTCTTCCAAAATCTCATCACATTGGGTGGATTTTGGGTGAAAGAATTTATGTAAGAGATGTTTTCACAATAAATATTATAAATCAAGAGTAGGAACACATTTATGTTTTTCATAATAGTTTGGAGGTTTCTCCATATGTTGAAACCCACAATGAGAATATTAGGCATTTGAATCCATCAAGGGCTAAAAGATGAATATAAAATACACATAATAAACAATTTATAGGATGGTATCAGGACCATATTTTTAAGTAGTAAAATGAAAATCCAAATTCAATTTCAGAATGAATTTGATGGCTAGCCGAAGGACCAAGTGTGTATGTATTGTATTACAATGGTTATGTAATTAATAATTATATATTCTATACAAATGAACATGATGAAGATAGTACCATAAAAATATCAAAGTTACACTTGTGGATGAAGTGATACATGTTATTGTACTAAGGATAGAAATCCAATTTACAAGAATATGTCATACTTAGGAATAATCAAACAAATATGGTATTTGGATTATATAATATTCAAAGTGATGATTTTTCAATGCAAGCGGGTTAGTAATAGGAGTGATATTTAAATAGATGAATTGGAATTCATGAAAGTTGATTTCAGTAAGGAAGGGTAAAAATATGAACCATTTATAATGGAATTATAGGTAATACAAGTATTTTTTGTTCCAGATCCCACAAACCAAAAGTGTTTAGTTATTCTGTTATCGACCAAAACCACTAATGGGTCATATGAAAATTCAACAAAGGATGAACATTTCATTGGGACATCGTAATCATTTTGCAGTGGTCCTAATGTAGATGTAATTGTTTATGTTAGAGGAGACCATAATGAAGGTATTTGGATAGTCTATAGAGGGGTCAAATACATTCAACATTTAAAAAGGAAAAAGAAATTTCAATAGTCAGGTTATATTTTTTTGTAATATACATAATGTCACATCATGTTATTATCCATTATCTACTAAATTTCTGTAATCTAAATTAAATGTTAAACTAATTTTATATAAAATGACTTTTTCACGTGCTAATTCTCCCAATCCCGAGGCACAACAGGTCTCTCAACCTGTTGATGCTCGCAATGCAGAGGAACAATAACCTTCGTCACATGTTGGTGCTCCCAATAATGAGGAGAAATAGGTTTCTCAGCCTACTGTTACTCCTAGTGTATAGGTACAATGACCATATTCACATGCGATGCTACCATTCCGGAGGAACATATTGAAGATGTTGAATCTGAAGAAATTGTATGTGACGAAGGCCTGATGATGCAAAAAAAAATAGGAGCACTGCGGTTTTATGGTGTTAGAAAAAATAATTAAGTTGAAAGTCAAAGGCATCAAGTATGATGTTGGATGGAATGTGTGGGTCCATCATGTCAAAACCAATAATTCCAAGTTCAGTAGTTACATTGGAATTTTCACTCAGCATCGCATGTCGATTGATGTAGATTCATGGCACCATGTTGTACATGTGCTCAAGACACTGAAGTGGGGTGATATTAGAGTAAAATTATGATATCGTTTATTTATTTTACTAAAAAATAAAATAATGAGGCATTGAATTACCCTTAATCATCCATTGTAGGGTGAATTTATAGTAAATGACTTCCACAAGAAATATGTATTAATGTTTGCTGGAAGGATTTATAAGGGGTTTCACACAATTCTAACTAGAAATAATCTTAAAGATGATTAAGGGAAAATAAACCCACACCCACTACTTATCTATTCACACCTGATAACCCAAGAAGTGTGGGATATGTTTACTATCCATCGTGCAGATGTGTATTTTCAGGTACATTGTGGCTAGTAATACATTGTTTGACATTACATGCATTCATCACTTTGATTGAAAATTTTTTATTTATAAAATAGAAACTAAGTGATGGAAATAAGGAATGAGCATAAAAACCAATGTACCCCTACCGTAAATCAAGGATGGGGTATGCTTCACTTGAAAAAAATGGTACATATTTTAAATCTACCATAATACTTTTATGTGACATGAAACAACACCATAATTATGTTCCTCCATTTATATACAGATTTATGACTCCAAATATAAATACACTTCCATCCCACACCATGTGTTATAAAATGAGACATGTGTAAATAAAGAGGAGATACTAATATATGGAAACACACAAAAAGTTTGGGAAGCATGTGTAAGTAATACATAATAATTTTTTTTTATTTAAATCACTATTACATAATAATGATCACTTATTTTCCTATATTTTCTATTCAACATAGTCATTGGAATCATAAACACTTGTACCAAATGAAAAAATACTATCGATGGCATTGAAGTGGCTAGAATAGTATAGCCACATCATAGGTGAGGGTTTTGGGGTGACAACAGGAACATATTTTGAGAAAAAAACAAGAGGATCAAAGTAATGAAATGAAATGGATGAGAAAAAGACTAGATAACCTTGAAGAAAAATTCTAATGGAAATGAGATATGATGGTAACTTTTATGGGGTTAAGTGAAGAGAAAAAACTACTCAAGAACAACCATTGCATGAAGATCCCGCCCCACCCCACTAGCTATGAGGTGATCCATTCCACTCAAAGAGATATCTTAGCTGAGCTAATAAATGTTCTAATAAATGTTTTTGTGAAATGTGAATTAGAAAGATACTGATAACCTTCCTATACTGATATTATATAGGGTGATAATGACTACTATTTATATCTATCAGCACCCACCCATCACCTTATATATAGGGCTATAGTGTTCAATGTCCAAAATGACATGATACACAGCAGACCACTTCCAAAAGGTCATGTGATAGTGTCGATTAGGATATCCCATGAGCTAAATGATGAGATACATATTCCAATTGATGAGAAAGATATTCATATGTTCAAAAAATATGTTGAAACATTCATTTCATAATTGTCATATCTTGTAAAAAACATGTCTATAAGAAGGTATTGATTTCCAATTTATTTTTTAAGATAAATCATTAACAATTGATGAAAAAAGTTCTAAACCAATGAATGTTATTACAGATAGACAAAGGGAAGGGGATTAAATTAAATACCAACTTAAAACCATCTAAAGGATCGACCAAATGATCAAAAAGATATACCAAAAACACCATTACCCCACTCGTTTTATATCCACATTTACTATCATTAAAGGTTCGTGTGGATACAAAGTTAAAATATTGTCGTACTCACGTAGTTGATTTTTAAGAAAATATGTATGGATATAAAGTTCAAGACTTCATTGGTGTTGATAATGTAATTGAAATCCTCGACTATGATTGGCTAGGAGACTTATTTGTAAATTTATACATGAGGTATGTTTTCATGATTTTATTTTCCAAAAGATGATATATTGTGTTAATTATGATTAAATAAATTTCATATTTTTGTTAGGCATATATATGAAAAACAATTGAATGGATTTACCCATGATTTATTTGGACTCATTGGTCCTCACATCACCTCTATAGAACAACCAATAATAGATACCAAAAAAGAATGAAATAGTTACAGGTCTAGTCAATTAATTTGAAAGAAAAATTTTAGAATATAGACTCTATTTAATACTAACAATGCAGGGGTGAAATTCTAAAATTTATTCATATCAAATATATTTTCATTTATTTCATTACTTATTCCTTTTTGTGTTTTTAGGCAGCATTGGATGCTCATTGCGGTAAATTTGGATACTCCAAAGATTTATTTCCTAGATTCAATGCATGGATATCCAACAAACTATCCACACATGATGGGATTTTTCAATTTTTAATACACTAAATCCAATATTTTAGAACTAAACATCAAGTTATATAATTTATATTATATTTTAAAGAGGATTCATTTATGATAGGGCGGTGCATCAATATCATGAAAAACAAGGAATGAGGCTAGGGGATAAGCAAAAGGACTAAGAAAAGTTCTACTATTGGACAAGTATCAGTGTATATATAATAAGATTTCACTATACAAACACATATAAAAAAATTACTTATTCTACTCAATTTTTCTATAGTATTTGAAACAACCCAATGGAAAACATTTTGGTTATTATGTTTGTAAATTTATGAGAGAGATCATATTCCATGAAAAAACTAGCATCCATGAAGAGGTATTTTAGAATATAATTATTATTTAATTGAAAATATTTATTAATCCTTTGTCTAGTTATATTTTTTCAGTACTACTATGATTTTCCAAAAGACTCATATTCATAAGATGATATAGATGTGCTCAGAAATGAATTGGCAGTATACCTAATGGAAGAATTCACACAACTATCATGAAGATGTGACTTCTATAGAAGTAGTGGATTGTTTCAGATTTATGTTTAATTTATTTCTTTTTATTATTACTCACATAAGAATTGTTTTCTTATACAGGAATATTCCTTTGTTTGAGTCAGGGTAGTTCATTAAAAATTGATCATGCTCGTGAGAGATTGGACTTCAAGGCTGTAACTCAAAATTCAATATGAAGGTAAAGTTTTTTAATATACTATGTTTTTTACACATAATATTATTTGTACACAAATGCATTAACATAATCTAAATTAAATATTTGACTACTCATGCAGATAATTTCTTCCATAGAATTATTCTCCCTCAAAAACATGTCACACTTACATTATCAACATTTATCACATTCCTTCAAAGTTATTAGAGGGAACTTTAAGGAAAATGATAAATGTAGACAATGTAGTGTTTCCATTTCGAAAAAGAAATAAAATAGAAAGTATAGAAACACACGATGTGGCCGATATGAATCAATGCATTTATTTTTATTTAATTAATTAATTTTGTCAACATTTTATCTATTATTTGAAAGTTAATTTCCTTATAATTTTTTTCCAATAATTATTTAGATTCTTTACAGATCTGTTGGGAATTAATAACTTCCTTTCAACTATCTGAAACAATCCATAAAAGAGATAACATGTTCCATTCAGGTGGAAGAGGAAACCCCATGTTGTATAAAATGTGAAGTGAATCATAAGGATTCATATACCTAGGGATTTCTCAGAAGTTTAATGTAAAGTATGACTTCCCAAAAGATATATCATGAACATTTTCTTGAACAGTGTAGTAATCAGCCGCACCTCAATCAGATACATAGTATTCTTGGTATGACTCAAAGTGTATGTTTTTAGTTTATAATTTTATTTTATCCTTTAATATTTATGTCTTCTAAAATACCATGCTTTGATCCATGATCTCATGATTATGATATATGATATGCTGGGTATGAATTTCTAATGTTAATATCACCTTCTAACATCTTTATGCTCATGTTATCCTAATATGATCATTGATAGCTCCCTTATTTACACTTATTAAGAATCTATGATCACCCTTTATTATGTTTCATATCCTTAGGTTATTAATAATGGTTATATAAATGATATGTCCAATACGGTTTTAGTAAATAATAACTTAATGAGATACTCTTATGAACTAGTTCTTTATGTTTCCATGTTTCCAAAAGTAGTAGACCTAAACTATTCTGGCATGGATCATTATGTTATGTAAGGAATATTAATATATTAAGATATGATATTATGTATAAAGTTTATGGGTAAATATAGTTAGTATCAGAGCAATAAACCTACTCAAAATCAATCAAAAAGAACAAGTGACTGGTATCACTCAAAATGTCTCTTTTTATTTAAAATTGACATTAATTTTAGTAAAAAGAAAAAACGACACACTAAAAACAGATAAAATTCATTATAATTGTTTTCATACTTTATGAAAAAAATTAATGAGTCATTTTTTATGTGTAGAAGTCAACCAAACCACAATAAAATCTATAGTGTGACCGGTATGACTACAAGTGTGTCCTTTTATTTAAAATTGACATTAATTTAAGGAAAAAGAACAAGTGACATACTGAAAACCAATAAAACGCATTTGGATTATTTTAATACTTTAATAAAATGATCCATGAGTCATTTTTTACATGTATGAATCAACCACACATCAATCTGACGCATTGTGTGACTGGTATGACTAAAAGTGTCTATTATCAGTTTAAAATTAACATTTTAGTTCAAAATGTATCACTCACTAAAAACCAAGAAAACATGATCTGACTATCTTGATAATTTAGGATAGTGATTCATAAGTTATTTTTTACGTTTATGATGTAGTCTCACATCAAACTAATGCATAATGCGACCGGTATGACTCATAATGCATGTTTCCAGTTTGAAATGACATTTTATTAAAAAAACACAACTGACATACTAAAAACTAAGAAAACACATTAATATTATTCTTATACTTTAGTAAAATGATCTATAAGTCATTTTTTACATGTAGGAATCAGTCCTATCTCAGTCTGATGCATGGTGTGACCGGTATGACTCCAAGTGTGTCTTTTTATTTAAAATTGACATTAATTTAAGTAAAAAACAACAAGTGACATATTGAAAACTAAGAAAATGCATTAGTATTGTTTTTATATTTTATTAAAATAGTCCATGAGTCATTTTTGATGTGTAGGAGTCAACCTCACCTAAATACGATGCACAGTGTGACTGGTATAACTCTAAGTGTATATTTTTATTTAAAATTGACAATAATTTAAGTAAAAAAGAACAATTGAATACTAAAAACCAAGAAAAATTCAGATTGTTTTAATATTTTATGAAAAAAATCCATGATTAATTTGCGATGTTTAGGAGTCAACCTCACCTCAATATGATTCATGGTGTTGTTGGTATGACTCCAAGTGTGTCTTTTTATTTAAAATTGACATTAATTTAAGTAAAAAAACAAGTTCCATACTAAAAACTAAGAAAACACATTAGAATTGTTTTAATATTTTAGGAAAATTATTTATGAGTAATTTTTGATGTGTAGGAATAAACAAAACCTCAATCTGACATACAGTGTGACTGGTATGACTAAAAGTGACTATTATCACTTTAAAATTGACATTTTAGTTTGAAATGGGTCACTCACTAAAAACCAAGAAAACATGCTCCGATTTTCTTGATAATTTAGAAAATAAATTTATAAGTAATTTTTGATGTTTATGAAGCATTATCATAACAAAATTACACATGATGCGATTGGTATGACTCATAATGCTTGTTTTCAGTTTGAAATTACATTTTAGTAAAAATTATAACTAGCATATTGAAAATCGAGCAAACACATTAGGATTGTTTTGATACTTTATTACAATGATCTATAAGTCATTTTTCATGAGTATAAATCATCCACACCTCTATCCAATGTACTTTGTGACTAGTATGACTTCAAGTGTGTCTTTTTATTTAAAATTGACATTAATTTAAGTAAAAACAATAAGTGATATAGTAAAAACCAAGTAAACACATTTGGAATGTTTTGATATTTTAGAAAAATGACCCACGAGTCATTTTTTATGTGTAGGAGTCAACAACACCTCAATACGATGCACGGTGTGACCGGTATAACTCTAAATATGTCTTTTTTTATTAAATATTCACATTTTATTAATGTATTCTTTCATATTAATGATTAATTTATTTCTTTATTTTATTATTTACATAATATTTGTTTTCTTATATAGGCGTAATCTTTTTCTCTGGTTGAGATGATTTGTTCGGCAACTGATATCATGGGCGGACATTTTTGAGAGGGGATCACGAGTGTCAAAAGATGAAATATTAATGTTTTAAAATGTTTGTTGGATAATTGTAAATGTAATCATATAAAACATTGGTTGAAATGTAAATAGTAGTGTTTTTTATATAAAACATTAGTGGAAATATTTTTATTCATGATGTAAATTAAATTTATATAGTATTATTTGAAATTACAGGTTGTATATAGAATTGTTTGAAATTACAGGTTTTTATTAGGTGTGTTGTTATATTAACAACACATTGTAGCCAGCTAGGCCATTATCAGCACTAAAAATAGCACATATAAAGGAGTTCCTTTATTATTTATTTTTAGAATGGATAAAGGCACCCCTTTATCAGTGCTTTTTTAGTGATGATAAAGGGGACCCCTATCAATACTATGATTAAAATCACCTTTTTAGTGCTGTTAGAAACCTATTTTTGCATTGTTAAAGGGCATATGTGTAGTAGTGTTTGTTAATATTTTTTGAAAAAAAAGTGTTGGTCATGAAGTTCACATCTTGTGAAATATGAAAATGATCCATTGAATCTGATAAAACTTGAGTTGGCCATAGACCCAATAGGCATTTTCAATACGTTCAGATTTTTCACATCCTTCTAAGTTGTGAATGGATCACTATCACTTGACCCTCCTTAAAAATTATTCTTATCCTCATGACTTAGGGGAGGTAAATGATTATAATGGATGGATACTTATTCCCATGTAGCAACTATAGAAAATGAAAGTGGAAAAAAATTCCATGGCTATGAGGTATCACCAAAAAAATTATGTGTGGTCTTTAAAAAATAAGTGGTGCTCGAACCCAAATGGTGTTTCCCATACCATCATGACCAATCCAACTGCATCACCATGTATTAATTAGTCCACTATTTGTCTTGAAGTTTGGATTATATGATCCAAATAACTTGTTTTTTATCTCTTAAACATATTTAAGGCCCCCCAATATGATGCCTCCATGTTGGGAGTAATCTCTCTTTATCATGTCCAAGTACCTTTTTGGAGTTGGTACATCATGGAAAAGGGGAATCCTAATATATTCAGAATCATTAAATGTCGTTATATTTCTTATAAAACTCCTCACTTCAGTATTTAGGCTGGATTTCGGTGCATCTAGAGAACAAGATTATATGTCAACCCGTTGCATCATTTCCATCCTTAGATAGTCCTCATCTTAATTATACCCCAAAATCAGTACCCAATCCTTATATTCCAACTAGCTATCAACTATTTTACTTTAAACGCTATTGGGATGAAAACTATCGGTCAATAAAAACTGAAAATACGCATGCTCCAGCTGCTCGGCAAGAAAGCTGATTGAATTTTCCTTGTGAATTTTTTTGGTAGAATATAAAGATTTTATTCTGCATTTACATGCTTTAAAATAACCCAATGGATGGTAATTAATTCTCTTATATCTGACACAATGGAATTGATCTTCTTCATCTCACTGTATTCTTTGATTTGAGCTAAATAAGATATAGTAGTGATTTAGAAAAATGTGGTTTTGGTACATTAGGATACCCCCTTTCAACATCTATATTCTAAGAAATATCCCAAATGTTCTTTCCTACTTTATGAACCTGCACAAGAAATATATTTTCATGTGGTACAACACTTTTCATCCTTTTATCCTATTAGATGCATGTTTATTGTTGATAACGGTGTTGCAAAGTTTTTTGTTGTGTGCCCCATATTAAAACATAGATGCTACATGGTCATCTTCCTTAGAATTAGGGGCCTACACCATTCAAGTGGTTGTATGTTTTCCAATAGATTCTTTTTGGGTTGGAAGCGAATCGACCCCAGAATCAAACTCAATTATGAAAAAAAATGTTTTTGATAATCGCCAATATAAATGAAGAGTAAAACCAAATATAAAAATAACAAACAGGGACACTAATTTTTTATGTGGAAAACCCCTCTTTGAATAGTATTAAAAAAACCATGGGGTAACTCCAAGAAAATCCACTGTGAATCATAGAGTATATAGAATCCAAGTAATGAACCTAGACTTGAATTTCAAATACAAAATAGAAAAACTTCTTTAAAAAACCAAACCTTGATACACCTCTCATTGCCTCTTGAATAATAGTCAGTGAACAAACATCACCCTTTGGAGATCAATCTCAAACTTGCGGCGTTGTTGAAGCACCTCTTTGCACAACCCAGTTTGCAGCTACTCACTACTGCCCACACCCAAAAACTATCACCCAAGTATCTGCTCTCCTTGGGTGGTTGCACACCACAAAATCGTCTCCTTCCTTGAGTTGCTACCTTACCTTTTATAGAATCCCATAAACCACATATCTTGTTTGAAATAGATATCTGAAAAAATATATCAAAATGATATTATGAGATATCACTTTTATCTCATATTGGAAGATACATAGTGGAAAATTCCCAATTTAAATATACAAAAAAATATCTTTAAATATAAAAGATACCACATGTGCGGGATGAACCCCAAAAATATCCTCCATTAACCCATAAAAGAAGGATATCACATCCAACAAGCTCAGTTGGAAAGAAAACCAGTTGGTATCACACCAACCTCCATCCTCTGTAGAAAATATGACATCCCTTTTTTGAATCTTTGAAAAAAACTAGAAAACTCGCCTTGGAAAATAAATTCAAATGCTTAAGTCTTTGTCATACCTATTTCTGCACAGTTAATACCAGAATCAATAATATATGGTTCCCCCATAACTGTAATCTCCATATAATTTGAAGCACCTATAGGAATTAAATTTTCCATCTGCTCAACATCCTCTAAGAAGCCCAAAAATCTCAACACATCACCCTGATCTTTGATTTTCATTCTTTCTTCACTAGTGACATTCTTTGAAGAAAAATAATTAGGTGTAAGACCCGAAACACCTAACCTGATATGCTTCAGCTTCCAAACCTTCAATATATTTGATGGTATTCGACTCATGTGAAGTGATCTCATGTGATAGAAATATGATGAATTCCTCTTCGCAACTGCATTCATCACATCACCATGAACCTTTACATCCATCCTATAAAGCGTTTCATAAATTTTACCTCATGCATAAACCATGGATTCTCTATAAAATTTACATCTTCCACTGCCAAAAAAACTCTTAAATCCATCATTATCAAGAGTACAAGAAGATAAAAAATTATGGAATATACCTATCACATGCCACACATCCCTCAACATCAGTGTACAACCTTAATTCATAGTGATACAAATATCACCAACACCAATGACATCAACAAAATCTCAGTTGGCCATCTTCAAAATAACAAATTCGCCTTCTTTATATGAAGAAAATAAATCTCTCTTCAGTGTAATATGGAATAATGTTGCTGGATCAACCACCCATTCAGTGTATGGATCTGACCTATGATAATTAAAACTAGTTGAAAGTAAATCACCCTCACCCTGAATAATACTTACACTGGTATCCTCATAATTAGTGTTTTCATCCTTCTTTTCCTCCTTGAGATTTTTCAAAGCATAGAAGTTTCTTTGTATATGACCCTCATTGTCACAAAATAAGCACTTGAACTTTCTTATTGTCTTTGACTAACCTCTCTAATTACCATGTCCATCTTCTATAGCCATAGTACCACCATTACCTGAATATTAACCATCATTGGTATTTCATCGAGTCTCGTTCATTAACAAAGATGAAATCACATAATCCAACTTCAGTGTTTATTTAAAAAACAACATTGTGGTGATGAGATTATTATATGAATCAGGTAATAAACCCAAGAGAAGTAGTGCATTGTCTTCTTATTCCATCTCAACAGGTACCACATTACCCTTATCATTGTTTTTGATTTCCACAGAAGACAAATCCATCATAAGTTTGGTGAACTCATCTAAATGATTTCTTAAATCTCCATTCTATGGAATTATAAAACAATACAACCATTTTTTCAGATATAAATGATTCGTGAGGGAATTCTATTTATACATGCTTTCAAGTTTTGCCCAGATCTCCTCAAAATTTATCATATTTATCACTTCCTACAATGTATTATCACCCAAATACATCTGAACCATGCTTAACTTCAACTCTCGCATATCCTGCCAATCATCATCGCTCATCATCTCTGGGTTCTCTAATTTTTTCTTCAATGCCTTCACAATATTCTCACAGACCAGAATATTTTTATCTCTTTGCTGCTAAAGTGTAAAATAATTTTTCCCATTAAATAGTTTAATGTGGGTAGAAATCGCACAGCGTGAATCACCCATATTTAATTAGTAAGAAAATACAGATAATCTCATCCTCTGATACTAGATGTTGGGTCGAAAGAGAATCAACCTCAGAATCAAACTCAGTTGTGACAACAAATGTTTGTGAAAATCAACAATGTAAATGAAGAGTAAAACCAAATAGCATAATAAAAAATGGGGACACATATTTTTAACGTGAAAAAAAAACCCTCTTTGTAGAGGACTAAAAAACCATGGGGAAACTCTAAGAAAATCCACTATGAATCAGATATTACACAAAGTCACTACTGGAAATTTAGCCTATACCAACAGTTTGAAACCATGGGTATAACCCACAAAACCATGGGTATAGGATATACCCATAGTTTCATGGAACCATGGGAAACAGAGGCATTGGTATATCCCTAAGATATACCCACAGTTTTCAAACTGTGGGTATAGGTTCACTCCACCGTGTCATCGACCATATACCCATGGTTTTAAAACCATGGGTATAGGTTTTAAAAAATCAGTGGTCGCAAGTTTTGATCCCTATACAATTTCTATATGGTTCCAGTGACTAACCACTACACTATCTTAACTTATTTATATATAAATATATATTTACTTATATATATTTATCTAAACTATGGTTATATATAGAAAATCATGGGTATAGGTGTACCCATGAATTTTTTTTGTCCCGTGGAAATTTTTATTTTCCCATCATAAAGTGGGAAATCTATACCCAAAGTTTTCAAAAACCATGGGTATAGGTATTGAAAAAAACCTACACCAATGGTTTGGTTAAACCATGGGTATAGTTCTTGAAAAAAAAATTATACCTACATTTCTACAAAAAACCATGGGTATAGGTTCACATGCTATCTTTATACCCAACTTTTTGGAAAACCATGGGTATAAGGCCATTTTCTAGTAGTGAATCCCAGTAATAGCCTGAGACTTGAATTGAAAATAGAGCATAGAAAAACCTATGTGAAGAATAACACCCCAATATTCCTTTTTCAGCCTCTCTTATAATAGTTCATAACCAAACTTCACCTTTTGGAGATCAATCTAGAACTTTCAGCATCATTACAACACCTCATTGCACAACCTAGTTTTCCACTACTCGTTGCTGACCACACCCAGAAACCATCACCCAACTATATGCTCTCCTTAGATTCTTGCGCACCACAAAATCATCTCCTTCCTTGATTCATTGCCTGTCATTTTATAGGCCCCATAATCCTTATATCTTGTTTAAAATAGATATTTAAAAATATATCTCAAAAGGATATCATGATATATCACTTGTATCTCATGTTGGTAGATACACATTGGAAAATCCCCAATTTGAATTTCTAAGAAAAAAATTATCTTTAAATATAAAAGATACCACATGTGTGGGTTGAACCCCAACACTTCTCCATATATTGCTTTATCTATTTTCCCCAATGAAAGGATAACTTACCATGAGTCCTACCTTTTTTATTGTACTTTTGAACATACAATAATGATTAATTTTTCCATCTCCCCAATTCCCTCACATCAATCACAGGTATGTCATCTCCTTGAGTAACTGGTATTTAGTCACACTCAGTGCCTACTTCTTTCATTATAATGGTCTCATTCCATGCATGTGCTTCCTTGGCCTAAATTCCATCAAAACATGTACTAGATTATTTGGTTACTAAATAATCCCATTAGTCTCATCGTTGTGTAAGGTTAAACAACCATGTAGAGGTCTCTTGATATTGCATAAAGGTCCCCTGATTCCATGAAAAATTTATTTTGTTACTATTATGCATGGGTCCCCTAATGGTGTTGTATAAGGGTCCCTCATTACTGCATAAGGGTCCCCTATTGTTTTTGCGTAAGGGCCCCCCACTACTGTGAAAAGGTATTCCTCTCTTTCATAAGAACATCCATCATTGATTCTAATCCAGAAGTGCCTCCGCATCATTACTTATCACCTCTATAGTTCCATTCATCACAAAATGCACTTTAAGTGGGAAATTGAGAAGGTGTATTTACCTCTTATCCATATTCTATTTACAAATGTTTCCTAATAGAAGATTTTCATATCAATACACTCACCCATTCTATTAACTACTCATTATTATCCTTTTATTTATCTCTAGATATAGACATGACTACTTCCTCTATGATTATTATTTAGCATTTTTTATCATACAGTAGACAGGGAGTAGGTAACTCACCCTCAACTTTTCCCTTCAGGAAGTCATTTTCCTACACATTTTTAATATTATTGACCACCAAAACTGTGTTCCACCCCTATTCCAAACCAAACATATATTCTTAGTCACTCCCATGTGCCCCCATTTCACAAATCACCTCCGAACACACCTCAAGAATCTTGGACAACAAGAAAGGTCAGACCACCTCATGGTGTTTCTTCTTCTCTAGGAACTCCACCAGAATTGTGATAGTTCTGGAATTCAGCTCATTAAAGTTGTTCATGATACCAATCTAGTTATCTTTTTCCAAGTATAGCATCGATCCACTTGAGTCATCATTTCGTGCCATCAAGGGGAACTTGATGATAGATCTATAGTTGCATGTAAGCCACATCATGTTGTTTCTTACTATCTAGGAATTCCACCAGAAGTGTGATAGTTTTTTGTAATTTAGTTCATTCATGTTGTTCATGATCCCACTCCATCTGGATCTATCCGATTATGGAATTGATCCACTTGAGTCGGTGTCCCATGCCTTAGAGAGGATCTTCATGTAATTTATCCACTGTAATATTTCTCCTCCTCTGGTTAATGAGTGATTCAAATATGATTTTTTTATATAACAGTGTTCTTTTTTTGAAAGTTATCCAATATTACACCTCCTCCATACTTGAGGGGAAAATTACAACATCACTCTCCTCCCCTGAAAGTGTTAATCTGAAAGGTTGATCCTCTCTAACAAACAATTCCTAATTGGGGACTTCCTTGTGTATATTACGATAAGAATATCATAGTTACAAGAATAATAAGAGAAGAAGAAGAATGAATAATAGTGGGAGTATAAAGGAAGAGAGAAGGGTGTCCAGAAGACCCCTTGGTTCTTCCACCCAAGCCACTTGGATGACTAAAAACTTTAAAATATTATCAACCCCTTCTCTCTCTCCCTATCTTCTTTTATAAATGAATCTATCCCCCTCCCCTACATGGGAATAGTTTCTCATTTAATCAACTTCACACTATTGAGACTATCTTACCCCTTCTAGAAGGGGACTTCTAGGTTGTGATTGAATCTCTATCAAATACCATGTTCATTAATAAAATATTGAAAAGTGACTAAAAATTATTCACAACCATTATCATAATGGAAAGTTGTAAGGGTGTTCAAAACTAGGTTTGGATTTCTTGATAAAATGAGTGAAAGATGAAAGATATTTTGGATCTCTGTTTTAAAAAATAAACCAAAATCAAACAAGAAAATCCATCAATGCAAGTAACAAAGTAATGATGACCTAGTTTTCTTAGAACAAGCCTAGGTCCCATACATTTGAATGATATAAATCAGAAGGACTCAAGACACATGTGAGCACCCAAGGAACATAGCTAACCTGAGGATGCTTGATATAATGAATTGACTCATAATCAAAAGGTGAAACAAGACCCAAATTATGATATATTTTTTGAAGAATTTATGTGGGAGGATGGCCAATTCAATAGTAAATATATAGGAACATAATATAAATCATAGATAAATAAAGAGAATAGATTGTTCTAAGCACATATACACCACCATGGAATCAGCCACTACCAAGACATGAGTCATTAAAATCTTGTTAAAAAAATATGTAGTAGTTGAGATAATGATCTAACATAGTAAATCAGTTGCAATCATTATAATTGAAAATAAATTTAATGTAAAACATGGAATAATGATAAACTAAACAACTTCCATAACCAGCAGCCTAAATTGAGGATCCATCGTAATAGTGATAAACCCACCAGTTGAATTAGTTATCTTCAACAGTGATATTCTTTCCAGTTGAATTAGACTTATGAGACCAAGGAATACCTACATTCCTGGAAACATGCTTGATTGATAAATCCATAGAATTAAGAAACATGAAAAAAAATCTGGTTTTCCTGATGTTCCCATTGCCTGAAAGTGGAATCCTTAGGATTTGTAGGAGAGAAAACTGGTAAAGGCTTATCCATTTAAGTGTTTCATTAGCTCTCTTACTTTACATAATTAAATTGGTGGAGTCAAGATTCTCATCCACTAGATCGGTTGAAGTGGTTATAGTAACTAGAAGGCAGGATGAGGATTCCATGTTGCAGAACATAGACACTTAACCCTATGGAGAGTGATGAATCATAAATAATTAGGTTGAATGCCGATAGATAATAATAGGTTACACATTAATGTGAGGCTTGGTAGAACATGACGAGTTGGGGGTGTTACAATACAGGGTGCATAGTGGCATGAGGTGTTTGGTTTACACAAGGGGGGGTGATAATGACATAGGTCATGCAAGAAGGGGGTGTGATGAAAATTTTATCCCCTATGTAACAAAACTTTGGCTGGAAATTTTTTTTCAGAAGAAAAATGTAGCCTACATTGATAACGTGTAGAAATTAGGTATCAGAATCCATGCCTCTCAAGTAAGGATGATCATATTATTTATAGAAAAACAAATATAAAATATGAGGGGTAAATACAAAATTCAAAATGACCAGGAATAAGATCATCCTATTTTAACATAAATATCTCCAAAAATATTTAATTATTGTTATAATTAATATAATGATTATATTAATAAATTTTGTATTTAATTGTTTAATTAAAATAATAATGTTGACATTTATTATTTTTATTTTTATTATTTTATTTATTAATATTTTTATGATTATGGTTTCATCTTAATATTATTTTTCCCATGGAATATTTGTATTTTCTATCACCTTTTAAAAGGAAACCTTTTCCATTATTTGAATGAAATTTGGTTTCTCTTGGTAACTCATAAAATTTATTTATTAAACAAGAATAAAACCATTTTACTTCAACATCTTCCTTTATAATGTTTATTTTCTATTTTATTGAAGAATTTTTCTCTATATACTTGAGAGAAGCATGCTTTTATTTTGTCTTAATCTCAAAATTTTGGGCAAGCACCATTTTATATTTTCATTAAAGATCCAATAAAACCATCCAAATGGTAATCCTATAAATCTTTTGATTCATTGATACTTAGTCTCTTCTTCTCTCATCATCTAGGAAGTTCTCTATGAAACTATTCAACATGACCAGGCTCATTTTATGTCCAACTCAAATATTTTATAAAATATATAATATTTATGAACTAGTGTTACATATCATTTATGGGAATTTCATATTTAGTATTAGACTTACTCATATTTAGATTCATATAAATATATTCCTAGAAACCATATCTCTTAATTGAGGCAAGAATCTTTATTTATAGGTAAACAAATACAATGGATAAGACAGAGATTTGAAATTCAAAATACATAGGATATGGTTAATCTATTCAAACCTAACCAAAATATCTAAATATCTAAAATACTCTAATACTCTTCAATATTGGTTTTCAAAGATCATACACATAAAATAAAACAATGTAAATACCCCTAATACACCCCCTCAAGTGTGATATATCCATCTTGGTATATAAAAAAATAAAATAGAGAAGCACATCTTCATATGCGTCGACCTCTTGTTTTGCTTCAGCCTCCTCCATGTGAAATCCTCATAATGAAATGATTGATAAATAGTTGTTTCTAGTGAACAAGATATAAAAAATTTATAACTCTCATGATGACGATGACCATTTTTTGAAGATGCAGGATGAAATAGTGACTGATGAGCGGCCAAAAAAACGGTCAGGTGATGCGGTGCCCAAATAGAGAACCCAAAAGGTCAGATGAAACAGTGTCTGAATAGATTGAAGCTTTTACTTAATTTGGATGGTTGTCTATGTTGAATTTTGATTTGTGTATACTGGTTTGGTTTCTATATGCTTCTGTTTTTGAATGCGATGAGTAGGAGTCTGATGGAAATTTAGGTAGCTCATTGGACGAATGTTTTGATATGCTTCATTTTTGTGACTTTTTTATTTTTTTATTTTTCTTGTGGTATATTTTTTCAAACATCACAATGGAAAATCATGCTTCACAAGATTATGATCTAGCTTGTGTGGTCTCATTTTTAAAATTTTGGTCAGTATGTCGTTCTATTTCTATTTTTTCTTTTGAATGTGGAGCTTTGGTTGGTGTTCTGTATTTTAAGAATGTTATCCTATATGGATTCAAATCCACCATAAAGTGGTTTTATTTTGTTATATATTTCTATTTATCTCTAAAAATAAAGGGTATCGACCTTTTCCAAGGGGTACAATTTTTTGGTATCTTGGTCTCAACATAGTATTAGTACCTAGGAAACTCTATAGAGACCCTCTCTACACCCCCTGCACTCACCCTATTTGTTGAGAAGTGCAGGGTTTGATCGTAATAAAATTAGTTTTGGTGGGTGTCAAATTTAAAATTTAATTTAAATTTAGACACTCTGATATGAATAATAGGATCTACGCACTATTTTTTAATCAAATATTAATAAATAAAAAATTACCTCAAGTATTTTTTGCACGATTTAATTCCCTCATGATTCCATTGTTTTTGTTTCTCAATGATATAAACATGAATATCCATAGTGATATGAAAATGTGATCCATGAGAGTTGAGAGGTTAGTATTGATACTTCGGGTGCTAGCATGAAGAATCAAGATCACTCCAAAGTCTCTATATCAATCTCAGATGAATTTCTCATATGTATCTCTCTATAACTCAAGAATAATTGGGAGAAAGATTTATTTATGTTTAAAAAACAAAATATTATTATTATTAATAACTCTAATCTATATAATTTAATGACATAATGTGTTTAGAGTTTTATAATTAAAAATATTCTAGTAGGACCCTGAACATTTCTTTAATTTAAAATGAATCCCATTTCATTAACAATTATTTAATTTATCATTAAATAAAAATGTATATTATTTAACTGATAAATAAATAAATTGAGTATAAATTTATATTTATTTAATTTATCTCTTCTTAAAAAAATAATTAGTAAATGTATATAATTAAATAAATCTCATGTAATAATTAATACAATTAAATAATTACCTGGACTTGGACTATTATCTCAATTCGATCATTATCTCAATAAATATATATTCACATGTTTAATAACTCAAACGAATTTTTAATATATTTATATGATAAATACAAATCCAACCTTGTTAATTACCAATCAAGAATCACTTGATATGGAATCACGATAGACATAACTAGAACAAACATTGATTCTTAAACTAAGATAGATTCTATTATAAGAAATCATATACAATTGAATCTGATGAGCTTCTAGATATACTTAGTTGTGACCTTTTAGGTATCTTTCTTAATGGTATTAAATCTAATTCATCGATTAAGAGTGGGGTCCCCATTGAGAGATAGATAGAGAGAAGTTTTAGCAGCGACAACCTTCTTATGAACACTAATTGTGTAATATATTCCCCTTTCCATCTGATATCTAATAAAAAAATCATACTTGTGTCTCAATTCATTAATACTCGATCTATATTTCTTTGATTTACTGTAATGAACTTTCCCATGATAATCATGACCATAGACTTAAGTTGGACACTTTTTTCTCAATCAAAGGCTAGAAACATATTCTTCCATAACCCAAAAGAGACAAATTATTTCTTTATCTTTCAATTAACATCATACCACTTATGACCTACCCGACACAAGCTATTTTTCCATGATCATATGAATTACGGTTTTCATATTTCATCTAAGTATGTGATTCATGATATATGTAAAATTAATAATGATCGTAAGTATAAGGATCATTATAAATGATTTTTTATAGAAATTTCTAGTGATGTAGAGTCTCATGAACTCCTCCTCTAAGATATTACTTAGTGAAAACTTCATGATAAAAGGTATCAATGCTTATGGACCCCAAATACCTTCCATACAGATACATTTGGATAACCTGAGATACTTTAAGAATATTTTCATTGCATACCCAGGTTCTCATTATAGAAAGAACTATTATAACCTATTGATGTGAAAACTATTCTAAGGACATTAGTACATAAGGAATTAATAAGAGTAAAAAATATGTAATAAGAATAAAACATGCATATATAAAACTGAGTACATTTGGTATGTTAATAAAAAATACATAAATAAAGTTGGTTTTGGGGAGCCAACACCAATAATAAAATCATAGTCCACCTAGTATATATCTCACTCTATTATCTCTTTATAGAAAAATTCCCAAGATTCCCATTATCATAGAGGTTATCTAGATTCCTAGGCTACCCGGGTACCCAAGCAGTGCCAGATGCCTATGTTCTCTAGTGTCCAAGTTCCTATGAAACACTCAATTCCCAAGCACCTAAGAACCAAAACAATACCTATGTTATTTTTCCCTAGTATTTTCCAATACTTAGGTGCCTAGGTAGTACCCAACATCAAGATATAATAATTTCTCTAGAGCCTACCATTTCAAATTTAATTGTTACATTGATGAATGGTGTTATTTTTAATATGATTTTTTATTTTCTGACTTGTATTGGATTATATTTGCATGAAATTATAAATTTATTGATACTATAACCACCACTTCCATTGCAGGATCCTAATTGTGTTCTTGTCTCTTATTTTTTGTAAACAATTAGTTGGATATAAATGTAATTATACCATTCATGTAAATATCAATTTCTATCTTAACTGGTTTAAATATAATCTTGTTTCCATGGGGTATATCTAGAAATAATACATTGATTATTTTTACACATTCTCTTTGTTTACCTAAATGAAATTAGTGTGACTCTCTCTTTATCTCTTTCTCTCTATGGTTACCTCTCATCAGTGACATTTACACCAATTTAATGTCAAGAAATTATTTTTTTCATGACTATTTGGGTGAGAAGATTTATAAAGTGTGACAAATGGTTTCATTTATCAATTAGGGTAGTCCAAGGTTTTTCACATTACATTATAATTTTTATGGGCTCAAACAGTATTCATAAATGATAGAACCACAGATACCGACACCTAGAAGGTGTACTCTAGGAGGGGTAACAAGGACTTTACACCTGGTCCAATAAACTAAGGTGGTTCCCACTTAGAGCTTGTTAGGAAATTCACTCAAGCGTGAGTTTATAAGAGTAAGGGGTATGAGATAGGTAGGTATAGTGGATTTTGGTTGTAACATCTAGGGTTTTAGCCATGAGAGAGGGAATATCCTTATTATATAAGTGTATCTTCCTCTTTTCTTTACTTTTGTAACCTACTATAATTTATATCAGATTTTTTTTGGAATATAATGATTTAGTACCATGGTGTTCTTAACTACAAAAATTAGTCTAACCTACCATCCTTCTCTACATCCACTCCCAGCCAAAATGGAGATGGAGACATGAAATCAAGATCACCTAGACGGTTTCGAACATCAAATTGTGAAGCATGATCTCAAGTTTGATTATAATATCACCAATTTAACTATAACTATGGAAAATATCACTGTGAAGTAAAAATCCTGGAAGTAGGTGAACCATTATTGGGATAAATAGGACCTCTATAAGAATTCCAAGCTTTGCAAGGAATAACCACATGATTTCTAAAAATTTCACAAATACATCTTAGGCTTGGTACGCTAATTTTTGAAGGCTATATTTCATGATGATGACCCTCAATCCAATGTACCTAAAATGTGTACATTGCACTCCATAGAACCTACTAAATTGAGTAAGAAATTATGGGTTATGTAATTATCACCTCATCCTATTAAAATCACCTACAATCAATGTAGTGCATGCTGCCGCATCTAATTACCAATTTTTGATGGATCTGAGGCTCAAAGATGGATCAAACATGTTAATCTATTCTTCTACAATAATTAGGTTCAAGAATATGAGAGTTCCTCTTTTTCTCAAATAAGCATGGGAGGCCTTGAAATCTATTGGTTCACCATTATACATTAGGTTCATCTAGGGGCCACATGGATTATTTTTATGGAGGATCTCCTGGGACATCTTAGTGGCCTCGATATCCAAAATCCCTATAAGGAGTTGGATGATCTCAACCAACATGGTATAGTTCAAGATTATATCAAGAATTTTGAATAATTTTCCTCTATTTTACATCGCCAACTATAGAAATAGTGGGTTTGTTATTTTCTTCATGGTTTTCATGAGTAAATTCACAATTGGGTATGCATTTATAACCCCAAAACACACTTATAGGCAATGTGATTGTCCCTCCATGTGGAGTTTGTTGTGAAAAAGGGGGTAGAGATATCCATTCACAATGGCAGTACCCAATAACAATTTAACTATGATAATAGCCTATGTTCATAATCTCAATATCTTGGTATACATATGTAATATTCACCTATGATCCTTCAATATAAAAGGTTAGGTTCTCCCACATGCAGACTCACTCAAGGAGAACACCGACAAGGGCCCCTTGGGAGTCATGGGGTTCTCCACTTATCTAATCATTAATGATAAGGATTCCAAAAAAAGGATTGTGTTTCTGGTCTAGAAAACCAAATAATATGATGCAAAAATGTACTAATTTGAGCATAAAAGTGATATTTATTTCTAAAGATGAAGTTCACCAAGACATGGTTGATGCCACGTTGCCTGAGGACGTTTCCCATATTGACAGTGATCCAATTGAAGTGGTTGAGTTCCAGGAGATTGAAAATCATGGTTCAGGTACTTACCTCCTGGTCCAAGACTATGAAGAACTCACTTCAATGATGGTTTAAGAGAAAATTGATTAAATCCCAATTTTAGGCCTCCTAGACAATGGTGCCACACATAATTTCATCTCCCCAAAACTCACTTCCCTACTCAACTTATTGATCCCCAACTCCAAGAAAAAGAGTTTCAAGTATAGGGATGGTCATTAGTTGTGGTCCCATAGCCTATGCCAACAATTTCTATTAAAAATGGGCACCTACACCTGATCACTTGATTCCCACATATTGGATATCAATAGTTTGGATTTAACCTTGAAAGTTTCCTTACTACACACTCTTGAGGTGGTGAACATTAATTGGAAGTCCATGATTATGAATTTTAGGGTTGGGATTCACTCCCACTCCCTCTATAGAGCTATATGAACAGATAAATCTATCTCATAACTACATGAGTTAACTAGTTCTCTCCATGGAAGGGACTATCTCAAGACAGATAGTGTAGCCCAATCCCAGAGCCCTCCCTGGCCCACTCATTGCACCAGGACTTGAAATAATTATTCCAGGTATTGCACACAGTCTTTAATGTACCCAGGGGCCTTCCCCCATGATTCCAATTGAATGTAAAAAATATACGTTTTTCATGACTATCAGTTTGAGAAAATTTATATAGTGTAGCCTTTATTTTTGTTCCTGAATTAAAGTATTATAAGGGTTTTCACCTTCAATGATCTTTTTACTAGATCAAATAGTCCCCATGAACTTGGTTTGACTGGTTTCATACCATGGTAATTAACTTTAGGATTTCTCAAAGCCTAAATGATCTATCAATTTTTTATTATTATTTGACCACTAAGAATATTTTTTTGGTTTTTATGTGGATAACATTGTGATAAAAAATAGTAATTTTTTGGAAATTAATCAACTCATGCCTTTATTTCATCAATAATTTCATCTTTTAGGCTTGGGTTCTATGAGATATTTTCTGGGATTTATGGTCTTTCTATGCGTTAGTGGTATATTCCTATATTAGATAAAATATTTTCTATATTTTCTACATGATAGAGGGATGTCTAGTGTTGGAACTATTGATACCCCTCTCGAGTAAAGTGAGATATTTCTTCATGTTGTGAGGGAGTTATTCTTATCACCTGATAGATATTGTAGATTTCACTCCATAACCTTGAAATTTATTTTATTTTATTATTATCTTGATGTTTAATCTTTTAATTGAGGTTCAGGTCAAGTCCCTGGTGATAATTTTTGAGTTTTAGAGATTTCGGGTGGTTTTTGGCCCCATAAATGGTTTGATTGAATGGTTTGAATAGAAATTGTGTGATTGGTTAAGAATTAGGGTGTTTTTAGTTCATTTTCTTCTTGCACAGTTTTCATGGCATGTATTGATCATGGATTGGAAAAATTGTGCGAGGTCTAGGAGAAACTGTGCGGTCTTCTTTTGGTGTTAGGTACAAGGTGCAACGCTTGCGCACGATAAGGAGAAACCATGCAGTAATCATGGGAGGGGCCTCTGTAATTTTGATAGAAGTTAGGAGCACAATTAATGTATGGTTTTCCCAAAATTTGTGTCCATACCATGTGGGTGTCCCCCCTATCTAGTAGGGTGCACATAGTTGGTGCACATTTTGGAAAACCATGCTGCCAAACCTTATGAGTTTCCCATGTATCTTAAAAACATGAATTTCCAAGTTTTATCCTCCATATTTTTAATCCATTTTAGGGTTTTTCCCCTTTTCTAAACATAGTCACATGAGAGGTCCTCCCAATATCCTCTCTTTTGGTTATCCTCCCCACATTGTTTCTCTTTCAAGATTCCATGTTAGGTTCCTTTGGATTTCTTGGTCAATTTTATTCTCTTCCGCTTCTCCCCTCTTGGTTTCTTGGTATCTCTTGCCATGGATCCTTCTTGGAAGAACCCTAGGGTGAGGGTTGGATAATGTTGGTTGATTTCTCTGATGTTAGGGCATACAATTTTTTCATTTGTCTTAGTTCTTCCTTCTTCGAAGATTTCATTATGTGTGCAAATCGTTAAGGTTGGTGTTTCAATCCATTTCTTTTCTAGAACATTAAATTTGATGCATCAGTATTTCTAATTAAATTTGAGATGTGTTTCTAATGTTTTTGATGTGTTATTATGAATTTTTGTGGTGTTTTTAAGTTTGAAATTTTATGAAAATGGGTTTTCAAAGGGGTTTCCTTGTTTATATCTATATATATGCCTAAAAATTGTTTGATAAAACGTTAATTGGTTTTAGAAAATGAATTTGGGTATTTTGAGAGTGTTTTTTGCCTTTTTTATGTTTTGGTAGCTTGGTTTGTTTGTGATTTTAGCCTTTTGTGTGAGTTGTGGTGACTTTTGATTGGTTGGTGCTATATGTGTAATGCAAGTTGTGATTCCTTGAATTGGTTTTTGGGTAATACTATGATTTTATAATGATATTCCATCGAATGTGGGAATATTCATAGGTTCACAAAGTGTACCTATGGATAAGAACACAAATAAAGATGGTCTTTCATAAAAATATAGATTTCAAAACCCTTTCCTTCTTCTTTCTTCTCTTCCTTAATCCTCCTCCCTTAAAATGGTTCTAAAATGGTTTGTTGGTTTCCAAATGATCTCAAATGTGTTTCAAATGTATTTTCCTTAAAGTTTTTCCCATTTAGAACTTTTGAATATGAAACATCAACTAAATGACATTAAAGTCCCATTTGGAACATTTTGAGCATGTTTCATGTTATTACCCCAGTTTTGGAAATGGTTTTGGAAATGTATTTTGACTAGAAATGTTAAAGGCCCGATTGGTACCTTCAATACTACATAACATGCCTTTAAAAACGTTTTCATTTATTAGTGCTAGAAAAATGCACTGATAAAGTCCATCTTCATCAGCACTAAAATAAGCGCTAATAAAGGACAGCTTTTATCAGAACTTCTTTAGAATTGATAAAAGGTAACCTTTATCAGCACATTATTTAAGAGTAGATAAAGGTTACGCTTTATCAGTGCTTTATTTTTAGCACTAATAAAGGGTGTCCTTTATGAGTGTTTTTTTAGCACTAATAAAGCTCAAGAATAAAATGAAATAATTAAACAAATAAAAATTAAAAAATTAACAATTTCATTAATTAAATAATTATTATTAAAAAAAATAAATTGAATATACATATATATAAATTTTAAAAATTAATAAATAGTATATATTAAATATATAGATATGTAAAATGAATAAAATTAAATAATTAAACAAATAAAGATTTAAAATGAGAAAATTAAGAAAAAAATTAAAAAAAATATTAATTAAATAATTATTGATAAAATGAATAAATTTAATATACAAATATATAGATTATAAATATTAATAAATAATATATATTAAATATAGATATACAAAATGAATAAATTATAATAATTAAACAAAAATGAATAAATTAAAAATTTATTTAAAAATTTATTAATGAAACAATTATTAATAAAAATTAATAAGTATAATATATACATATATATATTAATTATAAATATTAATAAATAATATATATTAAATATAAATATATATAAAATGAATAAAATTATAATTAAAAAAACATTAATATATTATTCATTTTTAATGTTGTTTGATTTTTCAATTTAACATATATTAAACATCATGTGTTACATTGATTTCACATACAAACACACACACACACACATAATTAATCCATTTTTATATAAAACGCACACACAAATATATTTACGCAATATATAGAAACACATACACCTAATATTTATGTAATTTATTCAAATTTTAGTATATTTTAGACTTTCATTACAACATGATACATTTGATATATTTCATTTTTAATATGTCAATTTTATTTATTTATTTTTAATACTATTACAGTTAGGATTTCATTTTTAATATTTTTTATTTTTTATTTTATTTTTGAATTTGATAATATTCCATTATTTATTTATATATATTTATTTACTATGTTCTAGTATTTTCAATATGTAATCATATTTACTTAAATGTATATATATATCCAAAAAAAATTAATAATTTATATTTAATTACTAAAAATTATCCATTTTTTCAATATTTTTTAAGTGTACTCATTTTGAATTATTCAATTTCACCCATTTTTAAAATTCATGTATTTAAGATTATATATCAACTAATAATGTTAAAAATATATTTATAAAAAAATATTTATAAATCTATATTTATGATATTTATAAATTTAAATTTTTACAATTATTATAAATAAATAATTATATATATTTAAATAATTATACAATTATAATAAAATTATTTAAATAATTATAATTTTAAATCATTTATCAGTACTAAAGTTTTAACACCGATAAAAATCATATTTATAAGCACTAAAAAAGTGTTGTTAAAAGAAACCTTTATCAGTGCTAAAACATTAGAGCTGATAAAGATGTCTTTTATCAGCACTAAAAAAATGCTAATAAAATATCCCTTTTATGAGAACTTATCAATTTAACATTGATAAAAGGGATCTTTATCAGTGATTTTCTGAAAGCGTTGTTAAAATTATCCCTGATCTATTCAAAATAACCCTAACCATGACTCAGTCACTTGCGATTCTGAAGCTCTCATGGAACTCCTCTTTTGTTAGCGTGACTCCTCTATGTTCCCTCAGATGAATAAGGTTAGAATTAAATGTATGTTATTTTCTAATTTTCCTATATAGTTGTTTTATTTTTTGGGTTTTGTGTTTTTCATTCTTGTATTTTTCTTAACCATGAACATCCCTACATCTCATCTCCTCACCACTGAAATACAACAAGTGGTTCTATTTCAATTTTTTTCTCCATAGACAATGGTTTTGGAGAAATAGAAGGATGTTTTCATATAGCAAGGTCAGTCAACATATGTGTGAGGGCCTGTATGGATAAATAAAATAGATTTTTCACCACATGCTACTGCAAAGGTAATGTTGTCTTTATAGCATGATCATATTGATTTTAGTTAAGCATTGAAGAGGTTAACTCATTTCTCAAACATGTTATATATATCCCTTAGCATTGACATAATACTTTAGTGATTGAGAAGTGTGTATGAGGTGATGTGCTAACCTTAATTGGGAACTATTTGGGTATACGAGGTCAAAAATGTTACAAAATGGAATCAAAGTAATAGTAGGGATATTGGTATTGATTATATCCAAAAGCAAAAAAATTCCAGACATTAGTAGTAATCTATAAATATTTCTGGATATCATAATTACGTTGGATACTTGAGTTACCATATGAAGTCTAGTGTTTTTTGTTTTTTTCCTTGAACTATCTTCTTGAGTCTCATGCCTCTTATTTAAGAGTTGATAGGTAGTAATCAGTAAGAATATTTGAAATGTCATGTTCTTATGTGTCTTTGTTTATTTTCTTTCTAGAATCAATTAAAATTTTATATTAATATAAACATGAATAATAGATAAATAGTTTATTCTTATTTACTTATTAGTTATGATTAGGTTTATATAACTTATTAATTGATTGAGTTTATGTATAACCTCCTTTATCGATATTATTAGTTAGTTGTTTCATACTTGTATTTAAAATAATATTCTGACATATGATTAGGTTTATATAACTTATTAATTGATTAAGTTTATGTATAACCTCTTTTATCGATACTATTAGTTAGTTTTTTAAACTTTTATTTAAAATAATATTATGACATCTTTTAAATTATATTTAAAGTATTAAAATACTTATTAAAAAGGAAATGAATGAGATAGAGGAGCAGGGGGTTCACATTTAATATAGATTATTTTTTTTCCAAATTCTGAAAGGTTATTATTTTTTGGAAGGGGTAAATTATGTGAATCTCTACATTAATATAGAATATGTCACCACTATGACCCCTATATCTCAATAGTAAGGATCCAATGAACAAACTATATATGATAGAACTTATATTGATTCTCATGTCTTAAAGGTAATTGTAGATCTACTTCAAGCTATTTGGTATAATTTTTTATGATGAGAACTTATAGTATCTATGGTTACTCTAATATTTTATGTTAATATATCATAATAATAAATTTAGGATTTCATTGAATAGATTCATTTCATTTATAAGAGTAAAAAAATTCTACATCAATACTGAGAATAAGTTTAAAAATTCACCCTTTAAAAGTATGTATGTTATTGGAGGGATCTTATGTTAGATAAAAAAAATATCCATAATTGGAAGGTGAAGAATCCTTGAGTAGACATAATTGATGTTGAATTTAGGTGGGGTGAGATTCATTTAATCAATACCATTATAGTGGATGTATTCCAATTCCTCTTCAATTGATGAAACTTTTGGAGTGATTCTATCAGTGTAGGTTCCTAGGTCACTTTAATACTTATTGCCTCTTTGATATGAAACATTTATATTGATTTGATTAGTTGGGGAACCTCCAATGGTACTTTTTATCTATTAATTATAAGTAGGTTCATTAGATATTATGGGTATATTATTTGTGGCTGATTAGTCAATAGATTATGCTAGACAGGGTTCTTCTATAGTGATAGGTACAAACCTAGTATATTATACTCATGTTGATGGTCTTAAGACACAAAATATTCATGTTCTTTATTTATGAGTATATTATATTTCATATAGGATTGGTATTATAACTTATTCATAATGTTATTAACATCAATATTCTCTATACGTAAACATATATAAAAAGAGTAATCAGTGTCAATTTTATACAATATTGGTAGGCACTCATGGGTATATCTTCTTGAATCGAATGGGAAAGTCTCCTCAATGTTTATGACTATTGATACACACAGATAATATGGATGTAATATGTGAAATATTTATAAATTGAGATATTATAATGTGTATATATAGTCATTTTAAATATTTTTATATCATTATTATGAGGTATTTTGATTTTATTTTTCATATGGACTAGTAAATCAAGATTTGATCTCATGTTGATTGTCATAAAAAGTCATATTTCATTATCCACTTGGACTGGTATTAGTATGAATTTATTAGATAATGGTAATTTAATGCAGATTATATGGGATCAAATTAGGAGAAGGTTGGGTTTATTCCCATATAAATGACTATTATGATTCTTGGAGTGGTTAAATATGAAAAGAAAAATGTTCTACCTTTAGTGGTTAATCATTTTTAGATGTGTTCCTTGATGTTTTTTCTAAGCTACCTTTCAAGAGGGAGGTGGAAATACCTATCAATATATTAGATAAAATAGAGCTAATTTCATTTCAAACTTCTCAAATTTCTCAAAAAAAAATTTAGAGATAAAAATATAGCTAGAATAGATTGAGTACAAGAGATTCATTGGAAATAGTATTTCACCATGGGGTTCTCTGTTCCTCTTTACTAGGAATAGTGATGAATGTATAAATTTATATATAAAGCATCTAATTTTTAATAGAGTAACTGTTATAGAACACTTTCCTTTTACTAGAATCAATGATTTATTTGATTGGTTGAAGGGCATAAAAGGTTTTCAAAGATTAAATTATGCTACGGGAATAATCAACTCTGAGTCAGACCTGAGCATGCTTTGAAGCTGATATAGTCATATTAGTACATAATCAAGCCTTTTGGGTTTTAAAATGATCCAAAAATATTCATTGTGATGTTGAATTAAATATTTCATACTATTCTTACACTACTGATCTAAGTGCATAATCCCTCTGGGGATCCACATGGGAACCAAAATCTACGAACATCATGGGAACCAAAATTTATCTTTATCTCAATTACCTATACCCACAAAACACCACCACTAATTTTTAAACTCATTATAGATTCATATGAGACCACTTTGAACTACATTTCCATCCAATTTTATGAAAGAACTATACAATACATATTTTTCATAATCAACATAAATAAATTTTCATAAAAAAAGGACCACGGGTTTCACAATTAAGGTTGTGTAAATAAGTATTCATTTTGGTAAGATATATATACAATACAATACACTCAATGAATAAAAGTCCACAATTTCATTCATCTTGCATGAAAATTATTACTGTCTTGAATAGAGATATAATACTTCAATATTGTAGTACAATTAACCTTCACTGACTTTATTTACTCCATCCTTAGATGCTTTATTTCCTTCCATATATTGATGAAAGATTGGACTACCTCTTTTAAACTATCCTTCCTCCCATCATTGTGGTTCTAAAGTTCCTTGATGACATACCTCCCAATTAGATTTTATCCATTAATCTCCATCAAAGTCATTTTCATGTATTTGAATACCATATCTCCCAACTCATTCTTCAACTCTTTTAGCCTTTAATCGTCCCCATTTAATACTTCTCGAGAAAATAAAAATGACACCAAAAAATTAATCTAAACATAATGAATGATTTTTTTGGTTTCTTGATATGCATTTTCTTATAGGACTCATTCATTTACTTTTGAAAACACTTCAAAAAAAGTTACTTTTATTTTGAGTGTTGTCACATTATATCCTTTTAGAACTCCTTAGTTTATAATTTTTGGATGAGAATACTACTATGATGAGTTGAATCCTAAAAATACTCATGTTTTAAAAAATTGATGAAAAAACACACTAAACACACCTTTTGATTTTCTTCCCCTTCAAACTTGATAAATTTAAAAGGGTTCAAATATGAATCTCGAAGGTATTACTCCCACAATGAGTAGAGATATACAGACCTATTTTTGACTTCATCTTCAGGATACTTTCTCTTATAATCTTGGAGAAATTTTTGGTTTTCAATCTCTCACATATATCTCACATCAATACCACCATATGTTTGTATCTCCTCTAATCCCTCCCAAAAAATAAACATTTCAGAGGAAGTTACAAATAATAAATGTTTGTGAGTGGAAATAAATTATTTCAAGTGGAAGTCACATGGATTTTAATGTTCATTATTTCATTTTGGTAGTGTAATATATTAGAATACATAATTAAAATCTCATTTAAGTTATTTTTAAGCCTCAGTGGAAACTCGCCTTTCATCTCCTAAACATTTATTATTGTATTTTGTTTCTTGAGACTCATCCCCCATATCTTCTATATTGTTTGAACTACTCTGAGTAGTATTAATAAAAAATGATCACCAGTACATGGTATGGGATTACTTTTGGTTAGATTAGTTCAAGAAACATTAGTGGATTTCCACAAAATATGGGAGATAAATATCAATCAACAAAATTGAATAATAAATGTTTGGGAGCTATGTCATCAGGGAGTTTTGGAACCACAATGATCGTAGGAAGTCTAATTTGAAATAGGGAGTCTAATCCATAATCAAGAGATGGAAGTCAATCAATGTCTGAGGATGGATTAAATAAAGGTATTGAAGTTTATTTGTATTAGAGTATTGAAGTGTTATATCTTTGTTCAAGATAGTAACAATTTTTATGCAAGATGCATGAAAATATGGACTTTTAATCATGGAGTTTATTGTATTATTGTTATTCAATACAAATTAAATGTTTGACTAATCCTGTAGAAAATGTCTTCTACACATGATGATGTAACCAATCCCAAGGAAGAACAGACTATTTATGATGAAACTGTAGAATTATTAGGGGATCAACAACATGTTGATGAAAAAAACAACAGCGATGTAGTATCACAGTGGTGAATAAAATTATCAAGTAAAGAAGTTAGGGTATAAAATTTGAGGTTGGTTGGAATCAACACAGCCAACCTATTGAGCCTAACAAGTCAATGTGAATTATTTATCTTAGGGTCATAATGAGGATAAATGTGCTGATTGATATTGATTCATGGCGTTGTGTCCAACCTATAAGGAAATAAATCCTTTGGAAAGATATAACAATTATGTTACAATATACTTTCTCTATTTTACTAAAAATTTATATAATGAAACATTTATTTAATTTTCATTATTCCTTGCAGACTTAGTTTATTTTAGAATATTTCCATAAGAAATTTTTCTTAATAGATTCTAGAAAGGCCCATAGAGGCTTCCATACTCTTCTTACAAAGTTATATCTTAGGGATGCTGAGGAGAAAATAAATCCCCACCCACCACTTAGTTATGGACACATTATAAAGTAGGAAACAAGGATTGATTTCATCAATCATCAAAATGAGAAATTATTCCAGGTGAATTTTAGTTGATAATATATTATTTGACATTATTTATTTTATCCAACTTGATCCAAAATTGTTAATTTATGAAATATTAAAATATTGATGAAAATAAAGAATGTTCATCAAAACCAAAGTACCCCTATCGAATAGAAAGTATGGGGTACTCTTCATTAGAGAATAAATTGGTATTTATTTTAAATCAACAATAAAATTGTAATTATGTGATATGAAACAAAAAATGTTCTTTTGTTTATATGAATATTGAGGAATCAAAATCTGAAGCCACTTCTATACCACATCATATGCTATGGAAGGAGGCTCTTGTAAATAAGGAGGGTAAATTAGTTGATGAAAACACAAAAACATTACAAGAATAATGTGTAAGTATGAAATAATTGCAATTCATTGTAATTTATAAAAATATTACATAAAAATATCTATTTATGTTGATATTTTTTATATGGTTTAGATATAAGAATTGACAATGAACGTACAAGAAGGAAAGCTACTTTCAGTAACTTTAAAGAGGCCTAAACAATATGGTTGTGTTAGAGTATTAGGTTTTGGAGTCTATCCTTGAACATATTTTGAGAAGATAAAATGACATGAAGATACATATAGTATGGTGAGATAGTTATAGACACAAATAGACTCACTTCAAGACATTAATTTACAGTTTGGTTTGGGAGACCAATGTATAAGAAAGGATCAAAGTGAACCGACAGTGGAACAAAGATCCATGCATGAACTAAATGATACCACCAGTTTTGAGGCTAGTCATTCCCCTAATCACATACCTTATTTCACGACCCATCCCTAGGGGCCTGTTCCATGACAACCCCAAGCCTGCATTCCATAGGCCAAGGGCTGGAGACTAGCACCGGAAAGGCATATCCCTAATACGGGATGGCATTGTCTTTTAACCTGTACAGACACACAATCCAAGAACACAACAAGAAGCAACCACGAAGTATACTACTGTAGTAAAAGTGTGCTGAAATTAAAAGATTTCTAAAAGTAAAAGGGGATAGAATATAAGCCCAACTGAAAAAGGTACAAGTACAATAGAGATTTACAAAATAGCTCTTGGATCGTCCATCGAGGATCCTACCCGAAGGGTAGGTACAACTCATGATCAGTAGTCTTTACGTCACGTCACACCAAATGGTCTACCTCCAAGCATCATCCAGTCCTGAATCCCTCAACCTTGATCAATGATGTCTGTTGTCTACATAAGACACAACAATGTGTGGGCATAGCCCATGCAAGAGTGAGTATAATGATACTCAGTAGGGACCCTGAGACCCTGTAGGTCTCCCAGAGTTCCACAAAGGAAATACCACAAAGAAAGACATCAACTATACTGAGGTATATGCCCATACATATACCTAAGTTTTCAAGATATACTCATCTCATACATGATGAAATAATACCACAAAGGTAACACCGCTAAGGTAGAACTACCACACAGGTAAGACCACGGAGATAGAAGTACCACATAGGTAACACCACGAAGACAACACCATAAAGGTAGAAGTACCACATAGGTAACACCATGAAGAAAACACCATAAATATAGAAGTACCACATAGGTAACACCACGAAGAAAACACCAAAAAGGTAGAAGTACCACATAGGTAACACCATGAAGGCAACACCACAAAGGTACAAGTACCACATAGGTAACATCGCGAAGCTAGAAGTACCACACTGGTAACACTATGAAGATTGAAGTACCACACAGGTAAAAGAATCAACTCACACTCAGGTATAACTTAATTACAGAAGTACAGATGATTATTCTTAAGCTAGATCATCTAATTCTATTAAGTAGTACTGTTGATGAACCATACAGGATCGATAGGGACTAACCCCCACTAACCAACACAGGATATGAACCACACAGGATCAATATGCACTGACCCACACCGGATCGTTGAGTGCTGACCCACACAGGATCTGATACAATCTAGCCCACACATGATCGATAGAGGTTGACCCACACAGAATCTATGTTCTTTCTTCACATTACAGCTTGCCACAGGATTCCTCGCACCAAGTGCGCTCGAGTTTCGTAAAAACTGCCACTAAAGATATCGCTCGTACCTAAACTAACACTAAGATCCACAAAGGTGCAACTCAAAGGACTGCCATGTTGTAAGGGTTCCAATGCGATAGATGGTGCGTCAATCGGACACTTGATCTGAGAGTTATAAGCATTTTAGTTCTGAGGGCCCGGTTGGATTTGGTTTAGATCTGACCCAACCATACTCCAACTATCTCCAAAACTCAATTGGAGTATACCAAAAGTACCATCTTACTCAAAGGGTCCCAATTCCATAGACGGTTCGTCAAACAGACATCTGGTTCTCAAGATATGTCCCTTTAAGTATTTCTGGGTCTGGTTAAGCCCAGGTCTGGTCCAACCCGGTTGGGCTGACCTAGCCCGACCTGTTCTGGGCTGACCTGACCCGATTTGGGTCAACCTAGCTAGGCTAGGCCGTGACGGGCTCAGTCCGCTGGGTCGAGGTCCGGCCCGACCCACGAGGGGGTGGTTCGACCTGCGATGGGATGACCTGGCACGCAAGGGGCGCGACCCACCAGTATGGCCTGTGGTAGGGTCCGTCCTAGGCGGTGTGAGGGGGGGTGAGTCCCCCCTGTATCCCGAATGGCCCAAAGGTCATTCGGTTTGTGAAATGGCAAGGCCACGTGGGTGCCACCCGGTCGCCGCATAACCCACCAGAGGCATAGGTTCCCCCTTTATCGTAGCTTCGTTTGTGGATCCTTTCTCAACGGTGGTGTGCTGGTCACTCTACCCTTCCCTTACACAGCTGGACGACATTCCGACCAACTCCTCTGACCACTTCGGCTGACGAGCCGCAGCCCCTTGCTCACCGGTGGCATGCGATGGCATGCCACACCTCTTCTACAGCTAGCCGGTGTCAGTCGCTCCACTAACTGCCATGGCATCCTCTTGTGGTGCGTGATGGCATGTCGCCTTTATCGTAGCCGATTGGTGCCACTATGCCGACGGTCTTTCACGAAGGCACAAGTGTAGAAAGATAGCAGAGTGTCATGGCAGGGTTTGTTAGGACCATGCCCTCCGCGTTAGCTTGTAATCATGAGGGAGGATTAAAGGGTTAAAGAAAAACACTTGCATTAAACAATAAACAAACCCCTACTTCAAGAACGATGGAGGACGCCCATGATTGTGGCAGTGGGTTGGTGTTCGTCGTCCCTGAAACTAGTCTTCAATGGCATCACTTGATTATCGATCTTCAGTTCTGGGTTTCGGTTTCGTTCATCACCGCACGCCAGAACCAGCTCTACCCTCCAAGGTTTTGGCGTCTCTAAAATTTGTCAGCACTTCATTGCTAGGTGAAGCAGTGTTGACACCTCTCCCCAAGCTCCATATGAATAGGAGAGGGAGATGGTAAGTAACGATGTTGGGAATTAATGGGGTTTATTAATTAGAAACCATCATAATTCCATAACAGAGCTGTTACTTAGGATTTAAAGGTCAATACATTTATTCGCTTGACACGTCGCTGGTCCCACATTGCTACTTGTCCGTTGGAGGAAAAGAAAGAAAATAAAAATTAACTAAGTTATTTTTATTATTGTTTTAAAATTCCCAAAACTTGACTTTTATCTAAACCTACTACTGTCAAAGTGAAGCCTCCCTTAAGTGAATCATGGCACTACGGATTCAACGGTTCCCTCATATTTTTAATCTGAGCACTGGTTCAAAAGTTAGAAAATTCCACTCACGAGTTTACTAAACGTACCTTAAAAAGGTTAGAAATTCATTCCAAGCACACCAGACCTCAGAATCACATGTCATAAATTTTATTAAACTCATAATAATTCCATATAATTAAAAAAATTACATGGAAAAATCTGGGTCTTTACACCTTACCCAGGGGTAATCAATTTTTTCATTACTCTTTATCCTAAATGTGAATAAAACAACTTTCGATAACTTTATATTACTAAAAGTATGTAGGGAATAGTTGTATGTGATTTGTATCTTTCAACACCTATGTATTTCCGTGTTTCGAAGGGTAAATTTTATAATATCTTAGGAGACCAGCTAAATAATCAATCCCTCCCAAAAGATCACATGAGAGTGGGGATTGAGGTAGCTTATGATCTGACTGCTGAGTTGCATGTTCCTTTTGATGGTCCTTATATTATAATGGTTGAAGCTGTTTTTGGAGATTTCATAGCATGGTCATCTAATCTTATAAAGATACATGAGGTACGTCTTTAAAAAAATCATATGAAAAACATGCAACAGTTTATGATAAAAGGTATAAAGTGGGGTATGATATTACCTATGGAAAAAGTGGTGGAGAAACAGAAGGTCGAATCAATAAAATCTAGTGAATAAAACAAGAAAACAAAATGACCTTCTGAGGGTACCTTCTCTCTACTAGTTCTGGAGAAACATTTATTATCATTATAACTTCATACAGAGACCACATTTAAAGATAAAAATACATCTTACATTGAATATGGAGAAGAAATATATGGAGATTACTGGATAGAAAGAATTGGTATCGAGACTCTAAATGAGATTCTCAATAATGAATGGTTGAATGTATCAGTTTTGAATACATACATAATGTATATTTTCACAATACATATGTCCAAATAGCGAGCTTGTATTTTTATTAAAGTTAATAAATATTCATATTTTGTACAGGCCTTTATATCACAACTATATAAAGGGAAGATCGTGTGAAGTGAAATTTGGATTCATTAATCCGTGTATCATTTCTACGCTAGAACTTACTTTGGATAATAAATCAATTAAGAAGAAAAAGCTGAGTTATTTGAAGCATTTAATAAAAAAAATCAGACGGCAAACAATTTTTTATGCCTACAATGCAAAGGTAAAACTCTACAATCCAATCATATAATATATATTTTTAATTTTTACAATACTTAATAGTTTTTATTTTTTTAGGATGCACTGGATGTTAATAACAGTCAATCTAGACACCCTAAATATATTTTTTTGATCCAATGCATGGATATGCCACCAACCGACCACACATGATGTGTATTGTGAATATTTAATACACTACAATCAAAATTTTATAGATAAACTTTAAATTATATGTTCAGTCTATTTTTTAACAATAATATTGTTATGATAGGGTGTTCTCTAAATACAAGCTAGATCATGGCATGAAGTCTGTGTCTGAAGGGATAAAACCTGTGGATTGCTGCAAGTGGAAACAAATTAATGTATATATAGAAATATTTAACTATTAAATCATTTCAAAAAAATCACTTATTTTGGTCAATGTTTCCATAGTGTTTATAAAAAGATAATGACATCAATTATAGATATTATGTTTGCAAATTTATGAGATAAATCATAAATCATGAATAGATCAGTATCCCCCAACTAGTAATTTCCAAAGGTAATTAAAATTTCATTAAATATATTTCATAATACATTATTTTTATATATTTTCTCAGTACTATCAAGATTTCTAACAACCTAGTTACTCAAAATAAAATATCAATTTGTTTAGAGATGAATGGGCAGTGTACCTTTTTTCAGAATGTATGCCGATAACAAATTTAGGTGACTAGCTGTTATTTTTGTAATATAGTATAAGTTATGACCTTCTAAATATATTTTGGGTGTGAATAATTAGTGTCACAAAGCTTATATATTATTTTTTATCTCTTTCTCAAGGAAAATTATAATGGATGGAATTAATTTGTTTTGAAACACTAACCTGTAAATAATAAAATTGGTAAGAAATTATGGAGGTAGAGTCGAAGGCGGAGGTGGAGGCGGAGGTGGAGGTGGGGTAGAGGCAAAGGTGGAGGCAAAGTTGGAGGTAGAGTCAGAGTCAGAGACCAAAGTGGAGGAGGAGGCATAGACGAAGACTGAGGTGGATAAGGATAAGAAGTGCTAACTTGCAGAAAATAAAATTGTTGGGAAATAAAGTAGAATGAGGATAATACAATGATTGTGTTTGAGAAAACTTGTTTAAAATTGGAAACAACACTTTTCACTTAATATAAGAGCCATTTTTCAAGTGTTTCAGGTGACTAATTGAAATAATGTTTTTCTCCACTTTTTTAAGTAATTTTACATACAGTAGTAATCCACCTGTAAGATCATTCTATGTTATAAGCTTTAATTTCTCCCTAGTGTTATTGAAGAAACATTTGTACAACTTCTAATCATCAAATAGGTTTATAATACAACTTAAATGTTTGATGAAATATGTGTGTAATAAACCACTGAAGTTATTAGGTGTATGAAATAACTATTTTAGGGAAACCAATATTGATATATCTTGGTCATCAAGAAGGGCTGGTATCAAAGTGTCCGTTATTTGTTTAAAATTGAAATTTTAATAAAAAAACTATCACTCATTGAAAACCAAAAAAATGAACTCATATTGTCTTGATAATTTGGTAAAATGATTTATAATTCATTTTTGATGTGTATGAATTAGTCTCATGTCAAACCCAAACATGATTCCACTTGTATGGCTCAAAGTGCATGTTTCCAGTTTAAAATGACATTTTAGTAAAAAAAACAAGTGGAATACTACAAACTAAAGAAACGTATTCTAATTATTTCCATATTTAATTAAATCAATCCATAAGTCATTTGGTATGTGAAAGAATTATACGCACCTTAATCCGACACACAGTGTGACCGTTATGACTCCAAGGCTGTCTTTTTTATTCAAAATTGGCATTAATTTTAGTGAAAAAAACAAATGACATAATAAAAAATATAGAAAAGACATTCTTATTATTTTTTTTAATTTAATAAAATGGTACCTAAGTCATTGTTTACATATAGGAGTCATCCGCACATCAATTTGATGCATGGTGTGACCGGTACGACTCTAAGTGTCCATTATCAGTTTAAAATTGACATTTTAATACAAAAAAGTGTCACTCACTAAAAACCAAGGAAACATACTTGTATTGTCTTGATAATTTGGTAAAATAATTAATAATTAATTTTTATGTCTATATGAATTAGTCTCATGTCAAACCCACACACGATGCCACCTATATGGATCAAAGTTCATGTTTCCAGTTTAAAATGAAATTTTAGTAAAAAACACAAGTGATGTACTCAAAATTGAGTAAACACATTATGATTATTTTGATACTTTATTACAATAATCCATAATTCATTTGAGACATATAAGAAATACTGCCACCTTAATCTTATGCATGGTGTGACTGTTATGTCTTCAAGTGATTCTTTTTATTCAGAATCGACATTAATTTTAGTGAAAAAACAACTAACAAACTCAAAACTAATAAAACACATTCATGTTGTTTTTTTACTTTAGTAAAATGATTCATAAGTCATTTTTTACATGTATTAATTGGTTGAACCTCAATCTAATGCACGATGTGACCGGTATGACTCCAGGTGTCTGTTTCAGTTCAAAATTGACATTTTAAAACAAAAAAAGTATCACTCACTGAAAATAAATAAAACACCTTAAATTATATTGATAATTTAATACAATGATTCATAATTAATTTTTTATGTGTATGAATCAGTCTCATGTCAAACCCACACATGATGCCACATGTATAGCTGGAATTGCATATTTCTAGTTTAAAATGACATTTTAGTAAAAAACACAAGTGGCATAATCAAAACCAAGGAAATGAATTTTTATTGTTTTTATACTTTATTAAAATGATCCATTAGTCATTTGGGATGTGTAGTAATCTTCCTCACCTCATTCCATTGCATGGTGTGACCAATATGACACAAAGTGCATCTTTTTATTCAAAATTGACATCATTTTTAGTGAAAAACAACTAACATACTAAAACCCAATAAAATTAATTCTATTGGTTTTGATACATTATTAAAAATATCAATAATCATTTTTTACATGTAGGAATCATCCTCACCTCAATAATATGCACAGTGTGACCGGTATGACTCCAAGTGTCCGTTATCAGTTTAAAATTGACATTTTAATATAAAAAAGTTTCACTCACTAAAAACTAACAAAACATGACCATATTTCCTTTATAATTTGGGGAAGTTATTCATAATTAATTAGTGACATTTATGAATCAGTCTCATGTCAAACCCAAAATTTATTCCACCAGTATGGTTCAAAGTGTGTGTTTCCAGTTTAAAATGACATTTTTTGTAAAAAATAAAAGTGGCATACTCAAAACCAAGGAAAAACATTATGATTATTTTTATACTTTATAAAAAATGATCCATAAGTCATTTGGGATGTGTATGAATAATAGGAACCTCAATTCAATGCACATTGTGATCATTATGACTCAAAGTGCATATTTTTATTCAAAATTGACATTAATTTTAGTGAAAAAAACAACTAACATACTCAAAACTGAGAAATATTATTTAGGTTATTTTGGTAATTTAAGAAAATGATACATAAGTAATTTGGGATGTGTAGGAATCATTTTCACTTCAATCTGATGCATGGTGCGATTGTTATGACTCCAAGTGTTTGTTATCTGTTTAAAATTGGCATTTTAATAAAAAAACGTTTCACTCACTGAAAACTGAGAAAAAATGATTGGATTGTCATGATAATTTAGAAAAATGATTCATAATTAATTTTTTGAAGTGTATGAATCATTCTCATGAAAAACTCACACATGATTCCACCTGTATGGATCAAACTGTGTGTTTCTAGATTAAATTTTCATTTTAGTAAAAAACACTAGTGGCGTACTCAAAACTATGGAAATGCATTTTGATTGTTTTGATACTTTTGTAAAATGATCCATAAGTCATTTGGGATGTGTATGAATAATCCAACGCTCAATATGATGCATGGTGTGACTATTATGACTCTAAGTGCATATTTTTATTCAAAATTGACACTAATTTCAGTAGAAAAAAACTAACATACTCAAAACTGAGAAAACTCATTCAGATTGTTTTGGTACTTTAGAAAAATGATCAATAAGTCATTTTTTATGTGTAGGAATCTTCCTCACCTCAATCCAATTCATGGTGTGACCGGTATGAATCCAAGTTAATCTTTTTATACAAAACTAACATTAATTTTAATAAAAAAAACAACTAACATACTCAAAACTGATAAAACACATTCTAATTCTTTTGGTACTTTAAGAAAATGATCCATAAGTCATTTTTTATGTGTAGGAATCATTCAAACCTCTATTTTACTCACGGTGTTACTAGTATTACTCAAAGTCTTCCTTTTATTCAAAATTTACATTAATTTTAGTAAAAAAACAAATAAAATAATCTATAATAGTATTATTTTCTTTTATTTGTGCTATAAATTTTATTTCATTTAAATTCTTTATTTTTATCTTATTTTTGTAATTTCTATTTCTGTTTCTAGTGATTCAGTGTGTTTTTACAGCACACTGCATTCCCTGTTTCTGGTGCTGCAGTGTGTTATAGCATCACACTATAGTTTTACCCTTTATTAACACTACTAAATTTCCTAATAAAGGATCCCTTTATGAGTTATTCTAAAAGTGTTGGTAAATATCCATTTATCATTGCTTTAAAAATCACTGGTAAAGATATCAATTATCAGTGCTTGTATAAGTGCTGATAAAGGAATCCTTTATCAGTTTTAAATAAAAGTCATGATAAATGGTGTCTTTTATTGGTGTACATATTTGCATTGATAAAGATGCCCTTTATCAGTGCTTTTCTTGAGCTGATAAAAGCCTTGGAATTTTAATTGCGATGAGATAATCAGTGTTTTTCTAGCACTGATAAAGGCATATTCTAGTACTGTTAATGGAATCTTCTGTAGTAGTACTTGTAATGTTTTGTAAATTGGTTTTAAAATTCATATTATGTGTAGGACTTGTTAGCACCTTGGAAGATATTATTTGTGATGGGAACCTATTTGGTAGTCCCTCTGAGGAGAGGGTCATCACATAGGTAGTGTTGGAGTTTGGGATAGAAAAAAACTGGGGTTTTGTAGGTTATTGTTTAATGCCACGCATGTGAGTACCTCCTCATTCTCCATGTACTATAATCATGGGATTCTTGGGAATCTTATAGAGGTTCAAGTGATGGTTTCTTAATGATCTTGATTAGACATATTGGTACCCCCTAGATTTGTGGAGAGGCCAGGTGGGATGTGCCACTGGTGAGGCTAGTTTAGATCATCCAGGTTGGTTATTGACTATGGAGATGCACCATATGACAGCAGGTGAGTCCAACCCAAGTACATTCAAGGATTTATTCTAGATATGTTTAGTAAATTCTCATGATTATATATCTGTATATTCTATTTATTTCTACTGCATTGGATTATCTACTTTTCTAGTTTCCGCCTATTTGTATAGTTTTTGTTCTTCACAGAATAGCTATTTCATTGCCTCATTTGGTTCTTTATTTAGGTTTTGTTTATATAAATTGGATTTTTGAAATGGAAAACAATTTTAAAAAAGGAAATAAGTTTGGGTTGTTTTAAAGAGTGGATTTCTAGAAAGATGTGTTTGGTTATTTAAAATGGTAAAACCATATATTCTAAATGTATTTAAAACTAGTTTTTATGGACTTTTTTGGGAAAGGAAATGTATGTATTATGTAATGCTTAACAGCTAATCTATTTCTTGCTCACACCCTACTTGTTCCACTCGACATCAGTAGACTCGAGTTGTTTTGCAGGTTCGGGTTTCTGGTTTAGGTTGCATGTGGAGTGGGATGGTCTTATAGTTTATGGTGACAGAGAGTTCACATGAAGATTTTCTCAGGTTTTGGTTTGATTTTAGTTTAATTTTTTAGTTTTTATTTTATTTTTTTTATTATTGTATTTGGATCCTATTTGTGTATTTCTTGATGTTTATTTATTATAAATTTATGTTTCTTGATTTTTTGGTCATTTATTCTTATTTTTTTATTGGGGTAAATCATTCCTACTATGATAACTTTGATACTTGGAACTATTTACTAGACTGAGAGGATTGGTAATGCCTTTTAGGCCTTACTACAGACTAGGTTGGTGTCAGATCAGATGGTAGCCCAGACTAGTTCATGACGAAATTGTATCAGGGCAACCCTTTGTTATTTGGGGCATCAGGAAATTTGATATAGAACTATTTTAACTCATGAGGTAGGTATGATAAGAGAGTCATGAAATATTACTCATCTTATACCTCGAGTTACTAGGGGTATTCCAAGCTTTGAGTCTCTTGTTTTGGTTTTTGGGTGTGTGGATGGGGAATGAAAATGGAGGAGACTCGGTGATGTGTTGTGGGCTTATATGGAGTAGTGACCCATATGAAGCCAGAGTGCACGGTTCAAGTTCTTCCTAGTCGTTGGTTCTTTCTTGGGGCATGTTTCACTAAACCATGAGGTTGGGTTTCGCATGGCCACTAGTTCCCTATTCCAAGAGTATGGTGTGAGTTGTGTTTTAGCATGATTTTGGCCAATGTGGGTTTATTTTGAAATGAAAAGTGGTTTTTGGAAATAGGTCTTGGGTGTTTAAATTGAATTTGAAAGTGATTTTGGTATTTTGAAAATATATTTGGGGTAAATCGGTTTTTTTAATTTCATATGAAAATGGCAATTTCTGAAAGTTGTTTTTGGTTTCATTTTGTGATGTTGGTTGTAACAAATCGGGTTTTCTAGAAGGTAAAAATAATTTTTTTTTAAATTTAAATTCCTTAATGTGACCCTTGTAATGTTACCTAATTGAGTCACAGAGGCCATGAGGGTGTTTGGGGATTTTTTGGAGTCAGGAACCCTAGTTTTTAGAGAAGCAGACTAGGTCACATAGTTATGAGAAAATGTGCTCCCCAACCCACATGATTTCCCTAATCATGTGGATAATTTTAGAGGGGATCATGGGGTCGTGCTTTTTTTCTACAACCATGCAAACCCAAGTGCCTGCCCATGCGAGTTGAAATGGATTTTGGGATAGTTCCATGCACACAACATGCAAAGGGTTGGGTAAACTATGTGCCTAGCCTGTACGAGGTCCTCCTTGGACAGTGCTATGGCACATGGCTGGTGCATGGTTTGTCCAACCATGCATCCAAAACCTATGCCCCTGTTAGGATGGGTAAATTTACAATTATACCCTTGATGAAATTTAAACCCCATCCCATATTTCTTCCTCTTATTTCCAATAGCTAAACTCTCATATCCTCTCCCATAATCTATCCTCAAGCCTATTCTAGGTTCTTTGATATCTCATAGATCTAGACTCCAAATCAAGTGTCATAAGAAGTATTGGATCTGAATTGGTAAAATCCCAAATCCTCTTTCTTCCTATTTTAGTTTTCCTTCACATATCTTGTGTTATTTTGGTGTGAGATCATTCTCCCTATTTTTAGGGTGTTGTACCATTCTTTTTTTTCCTTTAGATATACTTCAAATCTGAAGATAATATTGGATAAGGAGTCATATATGGCCCTATGGTAGGTTGTCAAGATTTATTCCCAAAAATTTATTTTGTTTTCATAGCTTGGCCATTATGTTGCACGCCATCCATTTCCACACATTGACTTAAATTGAGTTCTTCATTTCAAAATAATTATATGTGTGATGTTATACTTCTATAGAACCTTTCTAAGTAGTTAGAGGATATCTACCTCAACCATAGCCACACCTTTGGGTGTGTTGAATGTAATTACCTCTTTTATATAATTTTTTAAATGGACCAAAAACCTTTTAAGTGTTTGACATGGATTGTAAATGGAATTTCCCCTGTGTATAATTTCCCAGTTGATTAAATAACCTTCTAAGTGAATGGAGACCTTGATTATAAATTCACATGTCTTGATTAATTAAATTTCTTGTTTATATTGAAAGGAAATGGGTGGAAAGGCCACACATCTTGTTATATAATTATAAAATGTAAATTATATGATATGTGACACCCTTGGTTGAATGGGGCTTGACATTTAGAATGCATTATAGATGATCCCTCATGATATTAGTATTATTATGATTATTCCATTTTTATTGGATATGGAATGATGGTTAGGGGACTTGTTAAGCATGAAGTTTCACTCTCCCTTACAATGGGTGTTGAGCATGACATTTATCACCACTATACTTATATCTAGATGAAGGGTGTGATGTTATATATTCCTTACTTTGGGTATTGGGAATGATGTCTCACACCACCAGTCTTGAGTTTTGATCATGAAGCCTAAAATTAATTATGATATTTAGGGCAGGTAACCTTTTCTTAGGCCTATATCTCATTAGACTGGTTATGAATGCTTGAGTTATTCCCCAGGTTCAACCAGCACCTGGTATCCAAGTATATGGCTACTTAGGTACTCATGTACTTAGTTCATATCCGTGGATACAATATATAAATATACTATATATATATATATATATTATTACTATATATATATGTGGTTACTGATAAAACTCCTATTGTCCTATATACACTACTTGGATTATTTCTAGACATTGTTGGTGGTGGCCTACTGGGATTTTATCTCACACCCTACTCGGGCTACCATTGGTACCCGAGTAGATTAATTGTCTACAAGTATTGATAAGGAGAATTTACCTACTATAGATGTTTGATTTATTTAGCTTATATCATGGATAATAGGATCAGAGGACCGAGAATATGCTCAAGAAGCTAGTGGAGCAGCCTTTTTTCTTTTTTGTATTTTTGTATATCATGTTGCATATGTCTGTCCCCTATTCACTTTTTTTATATCATCACTCTATGTCATCATGTATATTAAACTTCCATTTGGATTTTTATATTATTACAGTTTCTTAGTTATTTATGCTTTGGTATTTTATATATTATATCATTTTTTCTGCTACGTCGGGTTACTGGTCTTGTCATTTAGTGTCTATTTATTTATGCTTCCGCTATTGTATTATTATTTATTATATCTATTGTGCTACTCTGATATGAGGGTAAAGTATCCCCATTATACCACCTTAAACTCTCGCTACTAGTCATCAGTCTCTAGTGTATGGGGAGGTGCGCTTGAGGCCATGTAACCCACAGACTTGGGACCTTAGTTTGAAGGGCTCCAGGTTAGGACATTACAAGGTGGTATTAGATCCCTTATTTTTTTCCTTTGTATTACTATTTGGGAATTATATAGAAAACATGGTGGTAATGGGATTTTATAATGAGTCTATGCTTGGGTGTATCTAACCCATGTATAGGGGAAACCAAAATTACCTAGTATGGGTAACTGCTATTATTGATTATGCCTGTTACAGTTGATATGGAATCACCATTGGGTGACACACACATCTTATTATGATTATTATTATTGGATTACTACATTGATATTATTTAACCTATACCTAATGAAATGAGGGTGTTTCATTACTTTCATCATTATAGGCACAGTATGAATAATAACCCAAGCATTTTTTCATGTCACGCCTATTCTCTACATGCCTGAATGGCCCGAATGCCTTCATTTTTATTGATTTTTCATAACTCCCCTTTCAAAGGATGATGGGGAACCCTTACAAGGCCCATAGGCTTAAAGATTGCATATCCCATAGGCTTAAGAGACATTACATGACCTGAAGGTCTTAGGGGATTCAACCAGACTATAACTACAAGGAACTACCCCTCCCCAACATCTACATCATGATGGTAGCTCTCCACCTTTTCATGGTCGTCTGGCTAAGCTTCCCATGCAGGCATAGGCTGTTCCCGATGGAGTTTCCATACCCTCTCATTCTTCTAAATATGTTGGTTCTACTCTAGTGAGCGCGCCTGCTCTGAATCCTCCTCTAGGGTTGCTCCTTTCTGTAGATTCCATCTGGGGAAACTGCATTGATTATGTGGCCTGAAGGCCTTGAGGTGGCCCGAAGGCCTTAAAGGTGTCCCAAAAGACTTACTGACCTAAAGGAATGGGTGTCCCAAAGGAATTAAGGACTCCAAGCCCAAACTAGTGGCCCAAGGTGAATAGTTTTGACTACTACAATACTGAATAGTAGTTACTACCATAACTGCTACAGTGTTGCTACAGTACCTATAATTATGCCTCCGCTTAGTTTTGAACCTGGGTCTATGGATTCACTTAGAGATACCTCACCAACTAAGCTAAGGCTCATGTTCCCTATTTTTAACATGCATTTTACCACTATATATGGTTAGTGCATGATTATCATATATTGAAATGTGCTAACATTTCTTGTTGGGGAAATTTAATTAGACTAATTACCTACATAAATATAAACATTGATTTCCTATATATGTTGGTGATGAAACCTTAATTAGATGATTATACCAAATTGTGGGTTTTGAACCAACTAGATCTAGACCAAGATATAATTATATTATGTAAAAGATATTATGAACTCAAATTAAATTTAAATCTTTAAATTGAAAAGGTCACTGCTAAATGGGAATTCTAATTACAAATTCAAGGGAATTTTGTTTCTATAGATTGCAATTAACACTCTATATATTGGAACACCTAGACTGTTTTATGAGACCTAGACCCAAACCTGACCTTATTAGTGAGTATATGGGAGTTTCTCGTACTTTTTTATAGCATGATATGATCTTTTCTACCACCTAGACCTGAATTTTGGAGTATGAAAAAAGGCGTGATCTTTTCTATTGGAATTATATGTTCCTATCCAGATTTATTATTAGTAGTTCTTTAAACTATTAAAAATATCTTATGAGGTGTTTGTTTGGTATTATAGAGTCATTTCACTATAATAGGATCGATTTGTATTCCTTGAAGGAAATGATGACCATAAACTAGATGTGGTGGACCCTAAGCCACTAGTGATCCCCCCTATAGTGCCACCTATGGAACCACCTATTGTTATTGATATGGGCATTGATTCCCAATTCCAATAGAATTTCTTTTGCATGATGCAAAGTATGAAAGGTTTCACTCAACCTGCCTTGACTATGGTAGAGTTGACTCAGGAGTTTCAATAGCATCATCCTCCCACCTTTTCTGGGGATGCAAGACCACATGTTGTATAGTAATGGATAGAGACTATGATTTATATCATTGAGCATCTAGAGACACCTCTAGAGTGGAGGGACAAGCTCGCTGCCTATATGTTATGTGATTTTTCCAAGAGATGGTGGGATGTTATTACCCAAGTAGATAAACATTGAGATATGGTCTAGGAAGACTTCTAGATGGTATTTTATGATTATTTCATTCCGAAAACTCTAAGGTATGTCTGGGCTAGAGAGTTTATGAACCTCCAAAAGGTATCCATGTTTATTATGGAATATTTTTCTCATTTTAATGAGCAACAGTATTTATCTTCTACTATATCTGGTGATGATCTTATGACCGTGAGGTGATTTGAGGATGGGTTGGTATACACCATATGGTGCAAGTCAATGTATTTTGGATGATGAATATTTCTGATATTGTCAACCAGGACCTCATTACTGATAATAATTTTAGGAAAGTCGATGGTGTGAACCAGGGTAGTTCAACACCTAGATTTTTCAGTGTTTCTTCTAGTAGATGCAAGCGTCGCTTCGAGGTTTCTCATGGGGGTAACAACAGTCAGGAAGCTCAAGATGATAACTTTTTATCTTTCAAAAATATAGGAATCTAGGAAATAAAAACCTCCATTATATGTAGGATCCAGTGGAATACAGAGGTTATGGTTGGATAGTCCATATCTAGCACTTTTGTAAGACCTTTCCATCAGTGCCTAGCGAGTGGGGATATAAACCTACCCCATGTTCTAGAGCAGGTTTGGTAGTATCACACCAAAAAGGAATCTAGAATACCACTAGCCACTTAGTCCAAGGTGGAAGTCAAGGCATAGGTAGTTAGACTCGTGATTTTTAGCACCAGTAGAGTAGGCTTTGTCGGGGAGGTCAGGTTGTTACACAGGGATGCAATATAGGCCAAATGCATGTAGTGCAGCCTATGCCAGAGGAGCAGAGAACCAGATCTTCTACATGTCAAGGTACTATTCTATTAGATTCTACTTTAGTATCTACTATATTTGACATATTCAGGTCTCGTTATTTCATATCTGAGGAAATCATTGAGATTTTGGGCCTCGATATTGAATTTTTTTGGTGTGATGATGCTCGATACCCTGTTTGGTATCCGATCAGAGAGTGTTTGGCATTGTAAGGATTGTCCCCTTGAGATAGGAAGATATCTCTTCATATGGAATATTTTCATCCTTGACATGAAAGGGTTTTATATAATTATTGAGATGGATTGGTTAGTTCCCTATTGATCCCATATTGACTACTATCATCATAGGGTGATGTTTACATCATCAGAGGGTGATAGACACATGTATAAGGGAGAATGGGACATTCATGAGTCTTGATTAGGACCTGAGAATTTGGGGCTAGGTAGTCTAACAACCCATATTTCCAGTCTCTTCTTGGATGATTAAGGGTTATGACCTACTATTTCCCTCCTATGGTGGATCTTTTTAGGTATGTCTTCCCTGATGACTTTTCTGGGCTACCTCTAATACGAGAGGTAGAATTCACCACTGAGATTGTGTCAGGAGTGGCACCAGTGTCCATTACACCTTATAGTATGAAACCAATAGAGATTCTAAAGCTCAATAAATTGTTGGAGGATCTAGAGGATAAAGTATTTATATACTCACAACACTTCTCTATGGGTTTCATTGGTTCTTTTTTCTAAAAAGGAATACAATACCCTCAGGATTTTCATGGATTACTGCCGACTGAACCAACTTATAGTGAAGAACTAGTATCTACTACCTTGAATAGATGACCTATTTGATTAGATATGAGGAGAGAGAGTATTTTAAAACATTGATTTGAGGTTGGTATATCATCAACTTAATTTCAGGCCTTTAGAAAAACCCCGCACAACTTTCAGGAGAAGGTATATTCTATATGAGTACCTAGTCATATTGTTTGGTCTCATGAACACACCTATTATCTTAATGGATATTATGAATTGGGTTTTCCAATCATATCTAGATTAATTCATGGTATTATTTGTGGATGAAATTTTAGTGTATTCACATTCTATACACAACCATGTCATCCATCTTGAGATCATGTTAAATACACCTAGAGAGCACCATCTTTATGCTAAGCTCAACAAATGACACTTTTTGATCCACCTGAATGGTCCGATGACCTTAATTTTTTATTCATTTTTAATCATACCCCTTTTAAGGTCTTAAGAGGAACCCGTACATGGAACATAGGCTTCGTGACATTACAGGACCCAAAGGTCTTAATGAAATTCATCCCAGACAATGACTACTTACAACTAACCCTCCCTAGCATCTGCATCACGATAATCAATCCACCTTCACATGAAAGTTAGGATAGCTATCATGTGCATGGATGCATAAGCCTAGTAATGATGGAAAATCCCTACCCTGTCATTCTTCTAAGTCCAAGTATTATAGATGCTTCATACAATATTTATCATAGCTTTTAGTTCCTCTTATTGGTTTGACTAAAAAAGGTGTGAAATTCATATGGTCTAAATCTTATGAAGAAGACTTTCAAGAGTTGAAGGGTAGATTAAATTCATCACTGATCTTGATTCTACCGAATCTAGGAAGAATTTATATTGTTTGTTTTGATGCATTAGGTATCGGGCTGGGAGCTATTTTCATATAGTAAAAGTGAGTCATAGTGTATGGGTCTCTTTAGTTGAGGCCTCACAAACAGAATTACCATATTCATGACCTTGATCTAATGGATTTATTTAATGCTCTACACTATTAGATTCATTATTTACTTAGAGAGTTTTTTTGGTATTCACTTATTACAAAATCATCAATTATATCTTTACAGGGCGTGATCTAAATATCAGGTAGTGCAGATGGGTTGAGTATCTGCAATCATTTAATTTTGAGTTTTCTTATACCCATGTGAAATAAAATGTTATAGCTAATTTTCTAAGCTAGAAAACTCATGCACAAGTAGTTAAATAGGCCAGTGATTAGTTTAAGCTCATGGAATTGTTTTTAGAGATGCTTGTTGAGGTTCGGGGGATCATGGGTAGACTATTTTCTCAGCTTTGGAAGTGAACTCTACCATTTCAGAATAGGTAAGAATGTGGAAACTATCTGATCTCGATGGATTATTCCTATGGGAGATTATCACATATGACAATTTATCTTCTGATAATAAAATGTATGAGGATGATAATTTATGCTTTCATGGGTGTGTATGGGTCCCAACAGACATTATAGAAGAGCTGATGTGGGAATTTCATGCCTCATTTTAGTTAGTACATCCAAATGTCACCAAGATTTATTGAGAATTACATCACCATTATTAGTGGACTACTATTAAATGGGATATAGTTGGTTTTATCACTTGGTGTTCCACCTGTCAGTAGGTGAAGGCATAACAATAGTGACTGAGGAGAGTTTTATAGTTGTTGTCCATTCCCAAGTGAAAATGGGAAAATGTTTCTACATAATTCATGATTGGTTTAACCAGATCAGCTCATAGAAATGATATATTTTGGGTAGTTATTGATCATTTGAGAAATTTCATACACTTATTACTATATATAAATATCATCTCAGTAGAATAGATAAGGAGGACATATGTTAAGTAGGTCATGAATATCCATGAATCTCCTTGTTCTATCATATCTGAAATGGATGATCACTTCATATCTTAGGGATGGTAGGGGTTGTAGAAGGCCTTGGGTACACAGGTGCTTCTGAGCATAGCCTATCACCCTCAGACCAACAGATTGATAGAGCACATGATTCAGGTGTTAGAGGACATGATTTGTGCATGTGTCCTTGACTTTAAGATTTCTTGGGATAAAAACATACCCCTTATTGATTTCTTTTATAATAATAGATTTTAGTCTACCATAGAGATGGATCCTTAGGAAGCCTTATATGGTAGGCCTTTTCAATCACCTCTGTGCTGGGTAGAGGCATGGGAGGAAACTTTTCTTGGACTGCGTCTCATTCAGGAGACTATAGAGTAGGTCAAGTAGATCAGAAATAACATGATGATAGCTTAGTTTAGACATCAACCATATTCCAATCGATGTCGACAAACTTTTGAGTTTGAGGTCGAAGATCAGGTTTTCTTGAGAGTTTTTCCCAGGTTGGACCATCAATGTATTCAACGGTAGGGTAATATTTCTCATTGGTTCATTAGACCCATTGAAGATGTGAAGTGAATCATACTAATGGATTACCAGATAATGTTCTCTCATAGATACCAATCTATGCATGATGTATTTCACATATCTCAGTTTCATCGGTATTTTCGAGACTCATCGCATGTATTCCAACCTGATGAGGTTGATTTGGAGATGTATTCTTCTTTTGATGAGTATCCAATGCATATTATGGATTAGATAATGAAGAAACTCGAGGAAAGATAGTTCCTTTGGTATGGGTTTTATGGAAGAACAATCGAGTATGGGATGATACTTAGGAGTATGTGGCTAATATATGAGCTCAGTGGCTAGATATTTTCTCATATGATAACTCTTTACCCTTATATGGCTAACTTAGGGACTAGTTTCTTTAAATAGGGGAGGTTGTAACGACCCAAATTTTCACAAAGGTATGGATCATTTTTTATCAATTTTAAATTCCCTAATGTGTACCTTGTAATGTTACCTAATGGAGTCACATAGTTCACAAGGGTGTTTGAAGATTTTTCAGAGCATAGAACTCTAGTTTTTGGAGAAGTAAATTAGGTTGCACAGTTAGGAGAAACTATGCTACCCATCCCAATTGGTTTCCTTAACCGTTTAGGGAGTTTCAAAGGGGGGAAGGGTGAAACACAATTTTTGTAACAATTTCATCTCAGGTGCATGTCCATCTAGTATTAAGAGGGTCTTGGGACAACTCTATACACACAACTTGTGCACGATTAGGAAAACTATGCACCTAGCCCATATGGGGTCCTCCTTGGGTAGTGCTATGGTGAAAATTTGGTGCACATTTTGGCCAACTGTACGGCCAAACCATGTGCCCCTATCAAGATTGGTGAATTTAAAATTATACCTTTAATTAAATTAAAAACCTCACCCCCTCTTTCATCATATAATTCCTAGTGGCAGAACTCTCCTCTCATCTCTCATAAGATCACCTCAATCATATTCTATGTTTATTGAAATATCCTTGATTTTGAATCTAAATAATGTTTCATCAGAAATATTGAATCTGTGTTGTTAGGATCTAGAATCCTTTTTATTCTTATTGAAGTTTTTATTCCCATCTATTACACTATTTTGGTGTAAGCACAGTGGCCATATTTTCAATGTATTGGACCGTTCTTCATTTTTCTTTTAGCCTACTTCAAATATAAATCCAATATTGGATAAGGGGTCATCTGCGTCCCTAAGGTAGGTGGCCTATATTTTTTCCCCAAAAGTTAGGTTATTTTCATAGCTTAATTATTGTGCTACACTCCATCTATTTCCACAGGTTTCCTTAGAATGAGTTCTTTATTTCTAAATAATTATATGCATGATGTTATACTCCTATTTTTTGTAATAGTGGGTTCTCTAGAACCAACTATACAATAATTTTGAATACCATTTATTGTATATATTGAGATATGAAGGATGTATTCTTACCATTATAGTGTATAATTTTATGCATCCACTGTTTAAATAGTAATTTCCATAGATTAATTATTATATCAAAATGTTATAGTAGATATCATTCTATAATGAGAACCTAAATATACTATGAAATTAATCTTAAACAAAGGTCCTATGGTCTAGATAAATCATAATAACTAGACACAGTTGATGTTTGATTATCATGTGATGGGGGATAATAAGAATTTATACTTATTATCATGAATTTTTCATTTGTTGATCTCTAGAATTGAGATCATGAGTATAGAAATACCAATAGGATCACCACATGTTTTAGGTGTCATCGGTTCTTCCTATCAAAAAACAAGTGTATTGATCTCCAGACTTGAGGTCATTATCAATGTGTTCCATTTGATATCATAATTTGATGAAAGGAAAAGACCATAATAATGAAATTTTGGTGAGGTATCTTGTTTTGGGTGTGTCATTGGTGGTATGAAATTTGTTGAATGGTCAAGATAGAATTTGTCACTTCTAAGTTGAGTAAGTAATATATCTTATATCTGGTTGATCAGGATGGTGGTACCTTCATAAATCCATGTCCATGGTAGTTCAATGTAAATTCTTCTAGTTATATCAACAAATAACGAATCCATAAAAGTATGATTACACAAGTGTGAATCCTACTTTATGATATATTTAAATACAAGGAGATTATAGTACACAATGCATGTTCATAGGTTGGTTGTCATTGCTATGACTATCCTTATATATTTAGGTTCCTTGATGTATTTATAGAATCCGCTCTTGGTATATTAATATTATTCATTGCTATCAATATAAGGGCCTAGAGGGTCACACACAATAGCATATTCAAGAATCTACCCTATTCAGGTGAATAGGTATGTAGTATATAGAGGGCCCTGCCATTGCGGTTTGAGATTTTTCAAAGGATATACGACCAAAAAATAAATAAATAAATTCATATTATTCAATAAAATAATAAGTTTCATTGAATTTATTTATTAAATGTATTTACAAGTTTTAAAGTAAATACATGGAAAATATTATAGGAACAAATATTAGTTTAAAATATTCAAGGTTCATCTAATATTTGTAGGAACGATGAGTCGATTTAATGGCTCAAGCATTATCATGTAATATATTTATTATATTACATGAAAGTGATGATAATAAAAATGATATTTATGACTCGTCAGAGTAATCATAATATACCATTTATATAGTGTGTTATATATTTGGGGGGGTTAGGAAGTCTATCCAGGTAATTTATTAACACACTATAAATAGACTAAGAGGAGGATCTCTCTAATGACTATTCATGGTGAGATAGTGAGAGATAATCTATCCTATCCAACTTTATAGAGAGATAATATTTGGATCCAGGTGATCGGATTGAGCTCTCCCTCTTGCATTGAAGGTATAGAAATGTGGTGATCATCGGGGCATCAAAGGCGTCGTCAGATCTCCACACTAGCACCCAGAATTTGATGATCAGAACTCCTACATATTTTTGATGAATGTGTGGATGATCAAGAAGAATTTTAATTTATATTCTTCAAGTATTGATCACTAGTGACATGCATATATCGAGCACAACTTCGGATCAAACCATGTATTTATGGTTTAATATTTTGTGCTTTAAACTCTTCACACGAAGTCTCTAGGATTATAACGAGGATATGCATCACTATAGATGATTTTCTTACATTGATCTATAGTTAAAAATATTAAATACATATCCCATTGACTTCCAATGCACACATTGGTACCTTCAATTGGTATCAGGGAGACACGTGATGATTTTAATCCAAGTTTAATTTTATTTATGCATTTAATTTTAATACACCATTTTAATGTGTATTGACTAATAATGAGACATAGACTAACCAATGTATGTCTATTTCATGTTTATTTATTAATTTATTTCAATGGTGGTTTTTAATAATTAGTTTAATAAATGATGATTGGTGAGTCATCTTTGTCATTAGTTGTATAATGGCCTACGTGTCTATTTTCTGAGTTGTATTTTCTACTTCTGAGACCCCCTCTCTTTTGTGTGAGTATTGTTATATAATGATGAATACAATAAATGATGTAATTCATGCCAAGATATGGTGACACACCAGATAGTAGTTTGACACATTGGATTGGTGATCACTATAACTTGAGTCATAAGCAAAGCGACTCAAGGAGTTACCCCTATGGTCTAGGTTGATCCATTATTTTCTCAATGGATCAACCGTTAGTATTGAACCATGATCACGTCATAATTTTATTTATGCATGGTTTATTATTTTATGTATGTGTAGTTTACACATGATCACATAGTATAATAAACAAGCATGCATAGGTAAAATGAACATGTGACACGATGAATATTTTTTATTTGTTGCATGGTATGTTGTGAGCGTAATCACATAGTATGTGTTTATTGGATAGAAAATGATTTCATTTTTTCATTTAAAAATAATAAAACCCTCAAAGAAATATTAATTCATAATTTCCTTTCATCATTTGAATTTGAACAAAACTAGATATTCGGGATGCTCGGACAACTATAAATGAGGGTGCCTCTTTCTACTGGGGAATTCTTATGAAAACAATGGGTTGGCTTAACTGAATTTGGTAGTAAGGATTATACATAGCTAAATTGATATTATTTTAGAGGCAAATAATGTAGGGAATCAAGGTTACAATTCTGAGTAGTTGGTACTTCACTCAACAGATCAAGGAACCGCCAATTAATGTGGTTGGCCAGTCAAACGTCTACCTTGAACTCTCTGAGTAGTGGCATAGACATAGCTTATAGACTATGATGGGAAGTTCAAGGATATTTTACACTATAATACTCAAGTGATGGTTTATTCAAATTATAGTATATAGGGTTCCTAGAATTTGATAAACTAGTGGGAGACATTTAATGATTAAACTAATTTGTAAGCACATAAGCCTCAGCCTAGTTGGTGAGGTTTCCTTAAGTGCATCAATGAGACCTAGGTTCAAAACTAGGTAGAGGAACATTTTAGGTACTGTAGCAGCACTGTAGCAGAAATGTACACTGTGTGGGTACTGTAGCAGACTGTACACTATGCAGGTCCTATAGTAGAACTGTACACTATGCAAGTACTATAGAAGGAACTGTAGCAGCTAATGTTTGGTACTTTAGCAGCTAGAACTATTCACCTTGGGCCACCGGTTTGGGCATGGAGTCCTTAAGGATTTTGGGACACCCAGTCATTCTGGATATTAGGGATTTAGGGCCACCTTTAAGGCCTTCGGTCCACCTCAAGGCCTTCAATCCACATGTAGTTGCCCCATACAGACTCTAAAAAAAAGGAGCAGCCCCAGAAGAGGATTCAGAGAAGGTGCACTCACCAGAGTAGAGCCAAATGGATTTTTCAGAATGAGAGGGTATGGTTATGCCATTGGGACCAGCTTGTGCTTGCATGGGAATCCTAGCCAGGAGGCTATTCAAATGTGGAGAGCTACTATCATGATGCAGATGATGGGGAGGGGCAGTTCCTTGTAAATAGTCTGGTTGAATTCCCTAAGACCTTTGAGTCATGTAATATCCTAAATCCTATGGTCCATGGTATCTTTGAGCCTACGGGCCTAGTAAGGGTTCCCCCTCATCCCTTGAAAGGGGGTTTTTCAAAAATCAATAAAAATGAAGGCCTTCGGGCCATTCAGGCAAATGTTTATTTCGATAATCAAGATAAAAAGTACTAATATGTTAAAATTTTATTTTTTGTAGAAAATGGGAAGAAATACTGCAATAAATACTATAATGTCTAATTGAAAAAGTATGTCCACATTGGAATGAGTATACAAGATTAGTATAGGTACTTGCACAAAATACTACGATATCATAAATTCAAGGTGCTAGTGTTCCTAATTTCTATTAAGCCACCTTAGGAAGTGTGGGTGTATAATTTCTTATATGAGACTCATGTATGAAGAATATTATGGTTATTTGATCATTATATGATCAATTTAAAATGTTAGTTGTGGTAAATACATCAAGATATGGATGATATAACATATAGTCACATCTCTGAGAATTTTTTAAGGAGAAAGAGAATCACATATATGAATAGGTAATGATTACACTGGATCTGTGTAAATTGAAAGGAGGATTATGATATTTCAATACATATTATTATAATATCATTTTCACCCATTTTCACTATTTTATTTTAATATCAAAAAATGTTCATTATGGATAAAACAATTAATTACCTTCTAGGTAAGGTTTTCCAATCAATAATAACAATAAATAAATATAAATATTTAATTATTCTGAAGAAAAAATTGAAAGGCAAGGCAATAAGGCCAATGAAAAGAATAATGCCAAAGGTACCTTCTCAAAATCCTTAAATGTAATGGGGTTTTATATTAAACAGAAGGTTATTTTCATTTCATATCATAAAATAAAACTATGAAAGTTTAAATGTAATGAACAAAATTGCAGAAGCAAGTATTCACTTCTTCTTCAAGTATATTCATCAATATAAAATGTAATGATTTGGTTATAACTTTTGGGTATTAGATAAAATATTTTGATCATGTATTATAATTTAAATATAGTTATCAAGTAATTAATATAAACATTACAATAAGTAAGGTGTATTCTCTAAGCAGCTGAGAAAGGGTGGTTCCTAAGTCGGCAGTGAGAAGTACATGACTTCTCTATTCCCAAGTGAATGATTCTTGTAGAATTTTTATTGAGTATTAGAAAAAAATTATCTCATGTTTCCTCTGGACACAAGGAGACATTATTCCAATTTTAGGAATGAGTTTTTTTTGTGGTGTAAAATACTCAAGTAATAGTTCAAGTGATACATGAATCATTGGAAATATGTGATGAATATAATTGTAAGACTTATTTACCCAGTTGTAGAAAAATAAATATTTTCAATCAAAAATAAAGTGGATGTCCAAGATATACCTAGTATGGTGTTTAGACTCATTATAAATAAACACCTTAGGTATTATCTATGTATATACTTTGTTTTAGACAAAGAAAACTTTAAGGATAATGGTACACCACAAATATTTTAAAATTAGTTCAATAAGAGAACATGAACTATTACAAGGGTAATCTAGTGGTAAATATACTTCGTTATATTCCTGTAAGTGATTAAGTAATTTGAAATTTAATTATGATTTATTCATGGTCTGAATATTTTAGTTTCTTTGGGACAACATGTAGAATAATATCCTGACCAAGCATTCATTGATCAATAAAAGGTAGCATATGGTAATTCCTAAATTAACATTACCTTATCTACATCATGACATAGATATTAATAATAATAATCATTGATGATTCTTACATGTTAACATTTTTCACTATAATGTATCATGAAGAAATTCTTAAATGCACATTTTATACATCAGATTCGTGATGCAAGGAGTATCAATTTTGCAACTTTTAGAAACTCCCATTATATTTCATGACATGATTTGAAAATAATGATGTTATCCCATTACTATATTCCAACTAAAATGACAAATGGATATCATATGAGTCATAGTATGATGAAAATTTATTATTTCATAAGATATTTGTTTATATGTAAAGTGTTTGTTAGGATATAAACAAACTTAAATCAATAAAAACACAAAATTAATCTAAAGTAAGTATCCTAAAAGTATCTTAGGATATTATAGAAATCCATAAGATATAAAGAAGATAGTCAAAGTTAATGACTGTATTTCAATATAAGGGTGAACATATCTACTTGAGATAGAGGGAGAAATATTTACTTGTTTTGAGTCAATGCTAGAGATGCACAAATAGTTGGCATAGAAACTAATTCCACAAGTCATGTGGAAGAGGGATGTTCTAGAGATACATACTATGTAGGAAGGTTAAAAACCATGGTGATTGTTTTATATTCATCGTGATCGGTGATCCATTATTCATTATGAATAATAATTCTTACAATTATTATATGGTAATTAGCTAATATTTAAAAGATCAAATAAAATTCAATAATGTATTCCATGTATTAAAGTGCAATGGGGGATTATTATTTTGAATACTGTAGTGAGTATTCAAATGAGTTTATACATGGATGGTACAAATGTTGTACCAATAAGGATCGATTGATAATACCAATTTGGTATTCCTAAATCCATTATAATTTTACTTATCATAGCTAAGTTCTATGATCATTTTATTAAGAATTAGATATAAAGACCACATTTCTTGATATGTGTCTATACAAAGAAACCAAAAATGTATGGTGACATCATAAAATTATAATAAGGGTTTCAAGTTACTAAAATCTAGTTTTGGATAAAGTACACAATATGATCATAGAGAATTAATTTGGGATGAGTATTTTTCATGTGTCTACTATAGGTTAATGGGAGCGCCATAGTTTTCCAAGTTAAATATGTTTGATAACATATTGAAAACACATATTGGTCTTACAGTTAGCTAAGACCAAGATGAAATAATATCTATAGAGATTAAATTAAATTAGAAACCTAAGTTCTAGGGAACAAGATCTAATGAGGTAGATCTAATGGTTTCTTGAACCTATTTAATCGTACATATATTAACATGGTATTGAAAAATAAAATATGGAATAATTCAATAGAGAATTGTTACTAGTGTCACGTGGTATATATCTCTCTAGGTTGACATGTTTAGGACATAGGAGGAGACTAATGTGGTGATATGAATTCCATAAACTTAGTTATGGATCAATAATGTATGCCATGATATGTACAATAATTGATTTTTCAAAGATATTATGGCATCCCACCTTTTTAATAGATAAATTTTCATTACATTTTACATACATATGATCTTTAAAGTATAGTTTCTTGGAAATAAGGAATAATAAAACTTGAATACAATATAAAAAATTCTTCTAAACCACTTTTAGGGATTCATCATAGGTTCAAACTATGTATAACTACTGCATCTTGTATCCTGGAGACATACATCAAAGGAAAGGGTGAGCAGAAGTCCCAGTAAGGGTAAACAAGGGAATCGGTTTACTTGTGTTAACAATAAGAACTTGAATAAAAAAATATAGACATGAACAATGGAATTATAGGCATATCATAATGAAAATAACATGGAACATAACTTTAATATGTGGCTTCAAAATTTCATTTAGAAATTCATGATCATATCACCAAGGTCCATCTCTAAGGTGTTATAAAAATTACCAGGGTTATTCACCAAGGTATCGTGAAACTTGTCATCTCTAGAGATTAATTCTTTATCCAATGCATTGGAACGCTATTAGGGAGAACCCTTAATATGTATTTACTTTCATGTGATCCACATATATCATAATAAAACATTTCATAAATAACCCAAATATAATCAAAGAAATGGGTTTCATGTCAAAATCATGACGTTTAAAAAGAGCTTGAAAATAAGATCATTATGTCATTTATAACCCATGGAAAGGGAGTGAGGGTTATATGTATGTCAATTACAGAATCAAATATATAATTTTTATATATTTATGAACACCCATAGAAAATAAATAGGTTTGGGTGTTCACATAAATAAAATAAGATAATTTCTTGAGAGAAAGAGATAGAAATTTTGAGACGAAAATTATGCAGCATAACAGCTATATAACATGGTTTTAGAAAACATTTAAAAGAGAGGGGAAAAGGGTCACACACTCATAAACAATTCATAATAAATTATGGGTACTGAATAAGATCATGGTATGGATATTTGAAAGACATACCACATGAAAAGGAAACATGAATGAAAAGAGAAGATGCGATTTCTTTTACGAGAAATTCGGCAGCCTAACAGCATCACTTAAAAATTCAAAAAACAAATTGATGAGAGAGGAAAGGGTCTCTCAAAAATTAGACATGAAATTAATAGAAATGAAAAAATATAATAAAATAACCTCAACATAAAGATATTGAAATTAGAAGACACAACATAAAATAAGTCATGACATAAAAGAGGAGGGTGAAAGGATCCCTTACCTTGAAAAGTAAATTTGAAATATTGATGTTAGAGACCTTGGGAGGATTGAAGGCACCTTGGGAGGACTCCTTGGGAGGTAAGGAGACCATAAATTCGTTTAGGTGGATTTGGAAATGAAATTAATGAGGGAATGGCTTGGTATTTATAGGAGATGTGAGGGGACAAGTCATTAATGGCCAAAGGACACCTCATCAGTAGTATTAGAAAAACCATGGGCTTTCCCATGGTATTGGCCACTTAAGAAACCTCATAATGTATCTTAATATTAATAATTTAACCAGAATTATTACATAATTATTACATCCTTAATGATGTCATTAAACACTGAAAACTAAAAACTATATTTTCACTATTCACCGAAAATTCATTTTTTCAGAAAAATCCCCTAATATCACCTTAACCTAATATCGATGCTCTGAATTCAAAAATGAACTCCATTTTATAAAAATATTTTTATAAATATTTTTAATTTAATTTTTAATTAAAAAAACACTATTCACTCGAAAAAACTAATACTTGACTAATAATTTCTGAAATAGTTATTTACCTATTTTATTGAATCACATTACTTAATCAAGGTACCTAAATTATATAAATACTTTCTTATGTGAGGTTACCTAATCCATTTGGTCACATTACTAATCATAAGCGTAAAATCACTATTCATATCTTACTATTCACCAAAAATTAAGTTCATCTTATTAGACTCTAAATTTCTTACTGAACATAACTATAGAAGACCATTTTTTTAAAATCATTACACATTATTAATTATTTAAGGTTTACATAAATATTTTAAAATATACCTTTTTTCTAAACATCAGTAATATACATCCTATATTTATCTGAACATTTGAAAATTCACAAACTTCACCACAAGAAGAAATCACAATTTTTATTTATATCAAAGGATTACATAAGGCAGCTAAGGTCTTGTTATATATTCCCTTATAACACCAGCATAGGACCTAAGTGTAAGGTGTGCTGAGATGATAGAATCTTGGGGCGGCTCAGCCAACATTGCCTGAGTGGTGATTTCTATCAGCTTGAACTTCTCACGAAGGTGATTTTGTTCCATCTTCACACGATGAAGTTCAGCTTGGGTTTGGTCCAAATAAAAGCCCAATGGTGCTACCTCATTCCCAAGTTCCGTCAAATGGGATTTGATCGGCCCGAGACTACTGGTGGGGCCATCGAATATTCTTTCTGTATTAACCAAGATCACTTGTATTTAGAGAAAATAATTGTAACATTTAGTTTCCAATGGTCATATTGACCAACGGTCATATAACAGTCAAAACCCAATGGTCTCATTTTAATTATACTAATTTTATTAAATTAAATAGTTTTGTTGAGTATAAAATAAAATAATACACAAAATTAGGAAATAAAGATTATTAAAAAGTTTGAGTCGTTACAGATATACTTTATAATTGGAAGATATTAGTTATATCTAGGAGCACTACAATGTAAGAAATCAGAGAAATCCAATTATACTTGAATAAGTACAAAGGATATGTACCAGGTAAGTGGAGAATAAAGGATACTAGTTTTTAGGGGACACAAACCAGTCTTCCTTATATTCATGTGATCTAAAATAACATTTAGGATAAGTTAATAAGAAAGAAAAGCTCATTAAATCTAGTATTATCCATACCTAAAAATACAGAGTATGTTGCAACTTCTGTAGAAGCTAAGAAGAAGTTATAATATGACATGATTTGTTCTAGTTCTTGGAATAAAACCTAGTAAGTAAAGTATTATCAAAATGTAAATTATGATATTATTACTAGCCAATATATCTAGTTTTGACAGTGTAAAAATTGATATACTCAGGGATTCCATCTCTTAAGAAATTTTACTCAAGGAGATGAGGTTATATATAACAGAATTTCCATGTGGTGAAAATGTGTTAGACTTCGAAACTAAAGTCGTGACTCAGTAGAAACATGATCTGCATCATGTGAGAGATGAAAAGGTTGGTTATAAAGTTGGATCTAGTGCAAATGTGAGTGTTGTAATAGTGGGTTCCCTAGACCCAACTATACAATACTTTTGATTACTATTTCATGTATACAATGATATATGCATGATGTATTCTTACCATTATAGTGTAGACTTTTCAACATCCATTATTGAAATGGTAATTTTCATATATTAATTTTTGTATCAAAAGGTTATAGTAGATCCTATACTATAATGAGAACCTCAAGATACTATGACATTGATCTTAAAAAAAGTCATATGGCCTAGATACATTATATCGACTGGATACAGTTGATGTTTGACTATCAAGTGATGGGTGATCATAATTATTGAGACTTCTTCTCATGAAGTTCACACTTGGTGATCTCAAGACTTGAGATCATGAGGACAGAACCTCCAATTGGAACACCATATGTTTTTGGGTGTCATTGGTTATTCCTTTATATAGACATGTGTATTGGTCTCCATACTTGAGATCATTATCAATGTGTTCTATTTAATTTTGTACTTTGATCCAAGTAAAAAACCATGATAATTAAATCTTAGTGAGTTAGATTATGTTGGGTGAGTCATTGGTTTTATGACATTGGTTGAATGGTCAAGATTGAATTTTTCACTTTTAATTATAGGAAGTAATATATCTTAGGCATGGTTCATTGGGATGGTAGTACCTTGATAAATCCATGTAAATGGTAGTCCAAGGTAAATTCATCCAGTTAGATCAATAAATAATAATTCAAGAAAAGGACAATGACACAAGTGTGTGTCCTTCTTTATGTGATATTTAAATACAAAGAGATTATAGTACATAGTGTATGTTTGTAGGTTGGTTGTCATTATTATAACTATCCTTATCTATTTTGGGGACTTTATGGGTTGCTAGACTTTGATTTTGGTTTGTGAATATTATTCACTAGTATCGAGATAAGGTCCTAGAGGGTCACACACAATAGTGTATTCAACAATCTTCCATGTTAAAGTGAATATGTATATAGGATATAGTGGGCCCCGCCACTAGGGTTTTAGATTTTTCCAAGGATATAAGATCACCAAAGGAATAAATTAATTCATATTATTCAATTTAAGAATAATTTTCATTGAATTTATTTATTATATGTATTTACACGTTTTAAAGTAAATACATGGAAAATATTATATGAATGAATATTCGTTTAAAATACCAAGGTTTATTTAATATTTATAGGATCAACGAGTTGAGTTAATGGATCAGGTATTAGCACACAATATATTTATTATATTATAAGAAATTGATAATAATATAAATGATATTTAAAAATCATCACAATAGTCATAATATATAATTTATATAGTGTGTTATATATTCGGGGGGTTGAGGAGTCTATCTGGGTAATTTCTTAACACACTATAAATTGAGTGAGAAGGGGATCTCACCAGTTACTATTCATAGAGAGTTATTGATAGATTCTCTCTCTTATCCTGCTTTCTAGAAAAATAATATCTGGATCTAGGTGATCAGATCAAGATCTCCCTCTTTCATCGAATGTTTGTCAATGTAGTGATCATATGGGCATGGAAGGCATCATCAGATCTCCATACTAGCACCCAAAATTTGATGATTAGTGCTCCCAAATATTTTTGAAGTACGTGTGGATGATCTAGAGGAATTCAACATTGGATTATTAAAGCAATGATCGCCAGGGACAAGAAGATATCGATTGTGACTTCAGATCAAACCAGGTATTTATGGTTTAATATTTTGTACTTAAAACTCTTCACACATGGTCCTCAGACTTATACTGGGTTTTTGAATCACCGGTGATGATATTGTTATGTTGATTAGTGGTGAAATATTTTAAATCCCCAACCAATCATCTTTTACTATGTTCCCCAGTACCTTCAATGTGAACCATTTATAAGTAGTTATAGGATGTCAACCTCAACCATATCCAACCCTTTGGGTGTTCCGAATGTAATTCCATCTTTTATATAATCGTTTAAATGAATTAACTACCTTCTAAGTGTATGACATGGATTTTAAATGTAATTTCCCCTTGCATGTAGTTTCTCCATTGATTAAATCACCTTCTAAGTGCATGGCTTGACCATGATTATCAATTTATATGTATTGATTAATTAAATGGAATGTTTATATTGAAATGAAATGGGTGACAAGGCCATGCCTCTTTTTATATAATTATAAAATGTGAATTGTATGATATGTGATACCCTTGGTTGAATGGGTCTTGAAATTTTTAATAAATTAGAGTTGATCCATCATTATATTCATAATATTATAATTATGATATTTTTATTGTCTTTGGAATGATAGTTAAGGGGATTTTGAGCATGATGTTTCACTCTCCCTTATATCGGGTGTTGAGAATGATGTCTCTCACTGTTATACATCTATTTGGATAATGGGAATGATGTTACAAATTCCTTACTTCAGGTGTTAGGCCTGACATCTAAGCCCACATATCTCTAGTGTTGATCATGACATCTCACATTAATTATGAGATTTAGATCACATACCCTTTACGTGAGCATGTAGCTCATTAGACTAGTTATGGACACTTGAGTTACACCCCAGGTCCATCCAACACTTAGTGTCTAGGTATATGGATAATTATATTCTAATTTACTTAGTGAATATAGTTGTATATAGTATATTACTATATATATTATTACTATATATATCTATGGTTACTGATCAGACTCCTACTCGCCTCTTCCATAGCAGGTAGAACCATCCAGGTGTCCTTATAGAACTTTATATGGCTGGTATTTATTCATTCACTTTTGTTTATTATTCTTCTATAGGCACATTATTATTTTTATTTACACTATTTAGATTATTTCTAGACACTGCTAGTGGTGGAATACTATTATTTTATCTCACACCCTACTCGGGACACCTTTGGTACCCGAGTAGATTACTTATCTATGGGTATGGATAAGGGAAATAACCTTACTACAGATGTTTCATTTATTTATCTTATAGAATAGAGCATAGGATCAGAGCACTGAGAATATTCTCGAGATGGTAGTGCAGTAGTATTTTTTCCTTTTTTTATTTTTATATATCATGTTGTATATTCTTCTCCCTATTCCCTTTTGTATATTATTATGCCATGAAATCATGTATATGAAACGAGCACTTTCCATTTGATGTTATTATAGTTTCTTGGTTATTTATTCTTCTACAGTTTATTTATTATATCATTTCTTCTATATGGGTTACTAGTCATTTCATTGAGTGTATCTTTATTTATGATTTAACTATTTTCAGTTTATTTATTATATCTATTATACCACTCTGATATTAGGGTATAGTCTCCCAATTTTTCCACCTTAGACCTTCACTACTAGTCGGTTGTCTCTAGCATATGGGGATCCAGGCTTGAGGCCATGTGACCCACTATCTTAGGGCCCTGGTTAGAAGGACTCCGGGTTGGGATGTTACATTGGTTTATGAGATGTTATTTTGTTTGTATGTGTTGTTATGATTGAGCTTGGGTGGTTTTTTGGTTTGATGTTGGTTTGGTTTTATGTTTTTGTGCTATATAGAGTATGCCACCCAAAAAGGTTCTGAAGGTTTCCAGTGAGTCTCTTCCTATTGTTGTCCCTTTACAGACTCCAATTGGAGTTGTAGAGTCATGTTATTCTTTGTTGTTTTCGGTTTTCCATGGTGATTGAGGTCTCTTAGAGGATGTGGAGTGGATTTAATGAAGTTGAGGGTGTCCTTAGGTCATTGGGAACTCCCAAAGTTGTGAGAGTGTTTGTTGTTCTGTGTTTGTTTGATGTTCTGGGTTTGGATTGGTGGAAGGTGATCATCCCAACTTCATTGAAATTTGGGATGTATTGGGAATACTTTAATACCACTTTTATCTGATGGTTGATACCTGAAAATGTGAGGGAGAGAAAATTGGTAGAGCTATTGGGCATTCATCAAGGTCAGCCGACAGTGAAGGCCTATATAGAGACCCAGTTTTTTCCTTGTATGAGTTTGAAATAGTTCTACATGTATTTTCAGATCTAATAACAGATATGGAATTTGATTATGAGGCTCGGTGTTCCCAAAATTAATTTTATAAAAAAAATATATTTTACATTACACGCATACAACTTCTTAAAGAAAATGGGATAACTCTTAGTCAAAATCTCAGAGCAGAAATCCAAGACCACAGTTGAGTTTGAAACATTATTTTTACCCTAGATACGACCTAAAATAGTTTTTTCATGGTGCAGTTGTATATCGCGACTGTTGGTGGTGAGTTCAATTGGTTAATAAATTAATTAACCAATTAACCTAATTTGGTTTTCCCCTTAAATACACTGCTATAGAAATTTTATAGGGTTATTCGCATAAACCATGGGATAATTGAGAGCATTCTTCCTCAACTTCCAATGGTGAATCAAATCAGATGATAGTGAGACTCTTAATTGAATCATACCAAAGCACAACGAAGGCAACGAATCCTATCAATCGTTGGAGAGAACATTATTTGACAAAAAAATGATTCAATATCTAGGTAGGAATCTTCATTTGTGTGTTCCGACTAATTTGATTAAATTATTGATCATGATCAGTCCCTTTCTTTGATATACATCAGTTATGGAAAATTTCATTCTTTTGTGTATTGAAATTAAATTGATTATTTTAATTATTTTATAACCCTAGATCTCCCAATTGTATTAATCGGCCAAAAAATCTTGTAAAATAATTGTAAAACCTTTTTTATTTTCTTTTCCCCTAAAAATTCTGCACATTATCCATCATTGGACAATGGGGTCATGATTCAACATTATCGGGTGGGACCAAGCCTGATCGGACCCCTAGATTCATGAAAAATTTTCATTCAAGGAATGGATCGACAAATAAGGTATGGATTTGGTTGGATTGCATGTTGTGGGTGATTTTTTTGAAAATAAAATCCAAATCATTAAGGGTGGAAGAACCGGATACACGTGAGGTGCACGGGAAACATGTGGAAGAACCAAATACCAATTTTTGGCCACTAAATGACCATAAGTAGTCGTAAGAAGATAGATCCACCCTTTTTAGGAGGAGAAAACGACAGATTGAAAATAAAAATGACTATATATGAAGCATAGAGTCTGGATCTTACTTTTTTTTGAAAAAAACGTGACTATATGTCATGTAATTCGAAGAACACATGGTGTGTACGTCCTTATCTATGATGACAAGGGTTTCACATAATTATAAGTATCACATTTTTTGTGGTATCCCCACATGCCATGTGATCATGTGTTGGAATCCCAACATGTACTCTGGGAGTACACAGGCATATGAAGATCTAGGAATATACCATGTTTTGAAGTACATGGGCATGGCTAGAGACATAGGTGGGACCTCATGTGGAGAGACACATTATATACCGAAGTACATGGACATAAGATGTATACAAGGTCACAACCAGAGAACATGGCCATGGACCTGAGTGGCATTGATATTCCATGTAGACCCCCTACACATCATGTAGACTTACATGGGTAGCAATCCATGTACTGTTAGGGACATGACTAGGCGATGGAGTGGGACCACACACTGTATTAGTCCCCTCACATGTCATGTACCCCTTCTTTCCTTCTAATGAAACTTAAACCTATCATATCTCCTTTGTTTGGACTTGGATTTTGGCATACGAGTAGCCTATACTGAGTGTTTTTCCAAGTAGAACATGACATGGGCCTCTGTAGTGGATTTTGAAATATTATGTGAGATGTTCTGAGCATGAATATTATTTAGGTGATTCTCAATAAATATATTGATCAAACAGAGGATCACCAAATACACTATATTGGAACCCCCTAAAAAATTAGGGTGCGAGTTATCTATCTATCAAGTGGAACCCCCTATCAGATAGGGCATGAGTTCTCATGACTCCAATTAAAACCACCCTATCGGATAGGGTGTGCATCTTTGTGATACTGAGTGGAACCCCTCTATCAGATAGAGTGTAGGTTCTCATGACATAGAGTGGAACCAACCTATCAAATAAGGTGTCATTCCTTATGACATAGGGAGGAATCCCATATCGTATAGGGTGTGGGTCCTCGTGAAACTGAATGGAACCACCTTACTAGATAGGGTGTGGGTCCTCATGACACCATAGTGGAACCCCCTAATCCATCAGTATTTTAGTCCTTTATATAATTATTGGAACCCCATATTTGATAGGGAACATGTACTCATGATACTAGATTGGAACCCCCCCCCCTAATGAACCAGGGTGCAGTTCCTTCATATGCCATGTGGAAACCCCTATCAGATAAGGCACAAGTCCTTACGAAACTACAGTGTAACTCCTTGACGCACCAGGGTGCGGGTCCTCTACCTACAAAGTGTAACCCCCTAACACATTAGGGTGTACACCCTATATGAATACATATTGAGTGTAACCCCCTTATTCACTAGGGTGAGAGTCCTCTACTTGGATATTGTTCCCCCTCTATTGTGTAGTAGAGTGATGAGGTGTGTACCTACACCCAATTACTTCTTTGGACAGACATATGAGATGATGGTCATCAAGGATAGAATTTTGGAACTGACAGAACTCTTTACCTGGAATGGTATGTGAGATGGAGATCCCCTTATCTCTCATTTTTGTTTCTTTGGTTTGAGTATATATATATATATATATATTTATCTATGTCATTGTATTTTTTTTTACTCTCTTACTTTGGGTTGAGTTGTTTTCTATCTATTCTTATCGTGTCACCAACTGCTCCCCCTTCAGATTTTGGGGTGTCCTATTAGGTATGTATATACTCACCCCTGCATGAGCTTTTCCCACACATGTCATATCTTATGAAAATGATGGATAGGTCAAGAATGAATATAGAGGATCTTAGGGATACTTGGTGCATTGGACCACGTACAGTGGTCGGAGATTAGAGATCAAGATATGGGCTCTCTCAGCACTATTACTTTCCAATTTTTTTAGGTTGTGCCATATTTCTTATTGGGTATGTATTTTTTTACTTTTACTTTCAGTATTACACTGTCATACTCTTGTATTTCATAGATTTTTCTCACCTTCATGGTTATATTCTCGATATTTCATATTTTTCTTTCATTCCTTTTCACTTTTACATTGAGATGGTTGGGTGTGTGTGTGTATAGGTACATTATGAAAAGGCCTACCATGTTTGATATGCCTTTCAGTGCTTGTCTCCACCACCTATCCTATGGAGGTGGGCTTGGGGTAGTTGTGGATTGAGCCCAGGTTTGGGTGTGGTCATGATATATTGGTATCAAAGTAGTTAATTCCTTGGGATGGTGTTTGGTGTAGTCCCCTTATGAAGATTTGTTTGAGACCTAGGGAAATGGTGTCGAAGTGTATCGAGTATGTCTCTCAGGCCAGGGAACCTAGTGATAGTATAATTAGCTGACGTATCCATTCACCAAGATCATGACTACCTACTTTTCAACTCAGTATACCAAGACATTGGGTGTAGGGATCAATGGTACATGGATCATATAGAATTGAGTCTTTGACTGACCTTATTGATTCATATCCTCATTATATATATGTGGTTATAAGGATCAACGGTAAATGCATTGTATAGAATTGATACTTTAACTATCCTTCTTGAGTTATCTCCTAATTACATATATATATATTTTTATTATCTAACAGTGGTATATCTTGATTAATTTTTTAGGATTTCTCCATGACGGAAGCCATCCAGGTTACCAGTTACGAATCGTGAAGATGATTCAATGAGCGATGAGGCCTCAGTTTAGGTTTTATCCCATCAAATCCATCTTCTAGGTGGATAGTTAGACGCACCCCCACTTGTTGAGTAGAAAATAATACTAGCAAAGAAAGATGAGTATTGTGTGATCTTAACACACTCTATGAGTTCCAATACCCGAGGTCGATGAGGTTCCGCAGTGCACCAAATTCCCAAGTAGTGGAGGATTGGATAGAGTTGGTGGTCCATGTTTTTAAACTTATCTGGACACCAACAGATCAGGTGGTTGTGGTGGCAGATATCCTTTTCCTTGGAGTAGCTAGGCACTAGTGGAGTCTTGTTACCTAGATGCATGATGAGTTGACACTCTCATGGACAGACTTCAAGTAGTCGTTCCATGATGATTACTATCTATCCTGTTTTAATTTAGTTTGGATTCAGGTAATTCTAGAGATACAAAAGGGAGAGATGAAATTGGCTGAGTCTGCAAGTTTTATAGACCTTACACGGTACTCCCTTGACATGATCCAGGATGGATACTTTCAATCATTGAAGTTTTAGAAGGGACTCCATAGAGAGATCATTCCAATGTCATGCCCTTGTTTATTAACACATATGTTGGGGTGTTGGATTGGGAAATAGTGATAGAATGAAACCTATCAAAGAGATGCTAGAAAATTGTATCTAGCACTAGGAATTATAGGTATGAGACATCTCCGGATTCTAGCAGGCACCATTCAACAAGTTCTCAATGCAGGAGACATCCACATGATAAAAATTAGGCATGTGGTTGTGTGGTATAAGGACAACGCAGAAGACCATGGAATCCCTTATAGTAGTGGTGTTATTTTTGTTATGAGTGAGGTCACATGGCACATGATTTCCTAACCTGATGTGCTAAGGAGGGCAGGCAGATAGCTGAGGGACTATCATAGTAGAGACAACTTCATGATCAGAGATCTCCTAAGAGAAGGTAGGGAGGCCCTAGTGAGGTGGAGATGGTAGATTAGAAGGTGGATCTTGGGGTGGAGGAGCTATGGGTGGTGGAATATTCTATGAGATCATTCAACCACCACCACCAGGCATCCCATGTTAGGACCAGGGAGTTGGTGGTCGGGGACGTAGATAGCTACAAAATATGGAGGATTGTGACCCCATGGCACACAAGATGATCAGAGGTATGATATGTGTTTATTATACTATCACTTCATTATTAGTAGACACAGGTGAGAGTCATTCCTTAATCACTATACTCCTGGTGTGAGAGCTAGAGCTTCTAATAGAGGCTTTAGCCCAGTAACTTCATCTTGTGGTTTCTGTGGGGAATACTTATTTTTTATCTTTTATCTATCAGTAGTGCGAGCTATCTCCCGGTGGATATAGGTTCAATTGGGACCTTTTGGTCATCAAAATGGAACCCTATGATGTTATCTTATGTATGTATTGGTTATACATGGTCCTCGCTACACCAAAATTGTTATTTAGGAGTGGTTTTTTAGCGACAGTTTAGTGAACCACTGATAAAAAAAATTCTTGGAATTCCGTGACAGTTTTTTTAAAAACACCACTAAATATTAAGTTTTTAATAAAAACACACTTTTCCCATGACCCCCCCCCCTTCTACCCCTACCCCCATCCTCCTCCCCCGACTCCCCCTACCCTAAACCCTAGCTAACGCCCCCCCCCCCCCCCCCGCCGAAGTTGGCTGAGCCCGATCCGTCCAAGCCGTCACTGGCAGCTCCCAATCCTGAGCCCTCCAAGCCCTCACTAGAATTTTCCTATCTTTATCCCTCCAATACGTCATTTGATGAGCCCAATTCCTCAAATACATCATCAACATCTCCTAATTCGGATCCCTCCAAGCCCTTGCTGATTGATCCCTCGCCAGCTGAGCCCTCTCCATTCGAGCCCCAACCCACGCCCTCAGATCTTAATCCACCAATCCCTTGTTTTCGCTGATCTTCACTACATTTAAAACCTCTCAATTTAGGTATATTTACATATGATTTTATCAATAATAAAATTTGGTAGTTATAATATTCAATTATATAGATACTTCATTGTTTGTTATGGAAGCTTAAGTTACGATTTGGATGATGTTTGTTAGGAAATGTATTTTATAAGAAACCATGCATTAGTGATAGGAATGACATAATCTGTAAGCTTTATAATTAAGAAACATGATTCATTTGTATAGAACATATGTACAGACCATGGTCTTTCTATTTTTTCACCATCAACATAGGTCTCTACCAAGGTATCATGGAACTTCTCAATGACCATACGAGTTCCCCTTGAATAAATGAGTAGAGAATATCCTTCTTGTAAAATTATAATTGTACTCTATTATAATTGATCTCAAGTTCATTTGACATGTGTCGCCTTTTCTCATTTATATGTTCAAATTCATCAAGTCATATATGAAACAATGCTTCCATTTCCTTAACTAGTTTTACTATAGCAATGAGTAATTTCCTAATTCCATGATGGTTTCATTCATATCTCTCACCATATCATCCATACATTTCTATCATGTAGGATGGTGGGTCATTTTATGAATTATTTTGACTGGATATCATGAATGAGTGGTGGTTTACATTAAAAGAATCTTGGGATACACCTTTTTATTTTGTAGGAGGTGGAGGAGGTTGAGTTTTATGTTTGGATATCTACAGTGAGAGGTACCATCCTTATCACATACAATATTAGTTATACTATGATTGAAATTAATTCATGAAATTATAATATATCTATACATCTAGTTAATATTTTGGGGTTTCACATATAGTTTATTCCTTTCTTAATGGTTACTAACACTCCAATTGCTGAGAAAACTAAACCAGTTTTCATGTGTATTGCCTAAAAGATCATGATATATTATGTGGAAATAAATTGGAATTTATTAAGGTTTTACCCTAAAAGGGGTGAGATAATTATGGTATTATAAAAATTAATATTTCTTCCATATATTTGAAATATTTAATTTGGGGTTCCAATAGAGTATAAATCAGTTTATAATCATCCATCTGAAATCCTTTTAGCTCATAATTTGCATATATATTTATAAATAAATACTCCATTTTCTCATTTAAATCCTTTTAGACCATTGAAAACTAATAATCTAGAAATAGGAGAAATATTTAATTCATACCTCATGAATTTTGAAAACTACTTTCATTGTGTGTAATTCATTCCTAAAAAATGATATAATCAACATATAAAAAGAACTAACATCAACTGAAATTCCACAATCATGATATAGTAGTTTTTATTAACCCCACCTCTTTGAGAAAAAAGAATATATAAATACAAATACAGCTTTGTGTTCCTGGATCGTGGTTCATTATTTATTCCATATAAAACTATCAATAATTGGAACACTTTTTCCGCATCCTCATTAAAAAGAAAACTATGTGGTTATTCAAAGTACACTTCCTATTAAAAAACATAATTTTGGGGTCCATACTTCACATACATATGATAAACCTAAAACATGTTTTGATCATATATATAAAATACCAATATTATAGCCTCATTCCATGATAGATATGAGAAATTATAATTTAGATCAATTCCAAATATATGGGAATAACCTTTACACTACTATAGTTTTTATGACATTTAAATCCTCCTTGAGTTTGTTTCAGAAAACTAATTTGGTTCAAATCATTTTTCAGCTCTTTAGCCTTGGAATAACTTTTCTGATCATATTATTTTCTATCAGATCACATTTCACATTCATATATTTAACACAAATCACATCATTAATAACTTCATCCAAAGTTTTTGATTCATATAGGGATATGAAAGATTCTTTCTACTAATCCATCATTCTATTAGCCTATATAGTAGATATCTAGTCACTAACTATATTATTCTAATTGAATTCATCCCTTTTTTATTTTGTTTAAAGAATTTTTTTCTATATTTTTATAATTTACAAAGTTATCTAATATGTATTCTTAATAAAGTTGAACTCCCCTTGTGTAACACAATTCATCTTCAAATTATTCATCGTAAACTAAATTTTTTTCATGTGGTCTATTTTTTTCTGATTAAATGATAGTAATTCCAAGGACGAAGTATTATACTGATTTCAGTCAACTCTCAGTCAATGTTCCCTATACCATACTGATAGATGATGATCCATCTATCTCCCTCCCTACATAATTTGAGACACTATCCATTTCCCCCCTACACCATCTCTTACACCCTCCGCCAGCGTCCCATTAGCAGATCAGCTGATGCCTCCTCATTCAGTAGCCTCAGCAGTGAGGGATTAGGACACCACTCCGGGTTCTTCGTGGGGATATTAGAGGGTCATTGTTATAGGTATAAATTTTTATATGAATAAAGTTATTGAACTTTTTTTATAATACTAACTGTGTTTTCATAAAATATGGAAATAATGCTAATACAAATAAAAATATAAAAAGTTAATATGTCTGGAATATGAACAGACTAAAGATAGTTGTCACATTTAACTGATATAGTGTTCCTACAGATAATTCTATGGGATTATTTATCCAGATTCTAGTCCCGCTGACGTTGGATCCAGTAACCCTCTGATTATGTATGATGATTCGAGGCATATTCCTTCATCTTGGAAAATGAAGTTTTTGATTCATAGATAAAGGTAATTTTAATACATTATGATGTAATTTAATGTCATTATGTTATTAAATTCTAATATTTTCAAAATAAATTTCTTTGTACAGATGTTTTTCCACTTTCCTATTACTGATGTGATAGCACGAAAGTGGAAATTGAAAATTTTGGGCAATAAATGGAATGATTTTAAATTTAGATTATGGAATAAATTCAATGATACTTTGTTGATTACCTAACAATTGTATGATAAGGTACCTGATGGGGTACCTAAAGAGCAATGTAAATTTTTTATTGATAGTCATCATAATGATAAGAACACAGTATTCAAATATATATTATTATATTAATATCATTTTACATTTATACAAGATAAAATTTTATACATTACTATTAAATTACATTTTATTTATTTCAGGATTTTTCAAGGAAGAATGTGTCGAGTCGGGATAATAAAATCATCCCTCATGCTGTGGGGTAAAATAGTTTTTCTAGAATTTGATCGACTCTAGTAATTTGTTAATTAGTTTAAATATTTATAAGACAATATTATCTATTCAATATATTAAATTGTTCATTTATCTTTCTTTAATGAATTCATAGAATTTAGTGCACCAAGAATCCCAAACATAAGTGTGGTTGGATGTTCATAAAAAATCTGATGGGAGTTTTGTTAATGAGTCTGCAAGGAAGTTGGGGTATGAATTCATTTCTCATTATAATAACTTGTTATTATTTGTCAATATGTTAATATATATTGGTTCTAATATGACTGATATTTGATTTATAGGTATAAATTAAATAAATATGGGATACCAACCCCATGTAGTCCTTCTCAGTCTCCCAAGATGATCTAGTTGGTCAAGTCCTTGGGAATGAGCATACTGGTTGTGTGTGTGGGATGGGTTTGAGACCAGTACCATCTGAGATCTTTAGTAGGCCATCAATGATTGCAGCTGCACCTAATCCTAGTTGTAGTCACTCCCTACCCCGAGATACTTAGAAAGAGTTTGTTTTTATTTAAATCACAATTCAATAATAGGGGGATCAGATATCCTCTTTGTAGAAAGCGTTGGTTGATTTATATTAGAAGACAACCAGATCTATCCCTAGTGATATTTCATTTATGACTGGTGGTGAGTAGGTAAATCACACCACTTCAAAATCATTTAATTCACAAACTTTTTTTGATTTTAAGTTTAAATATAAATATACAACATTGTTCAATTTTCAATATAATTGTTTTACAAGTGAAGATAGCAGGAAGTAGAGATGAAGATGGAGAGGATGACAATCATAGATCATCATTTTCCAGTGATTAGTGGAAAGAGTTTGTTCAGGTTTCATTTTTGTCATAGAGTGGACCATGCTGAGTGATCTGGTATTTTAATTGTATATCTGTACTATGATTTTAATATGGTGAAACTTTCATTATGTGTATATTTTGTGTACTCTGATTATGTTATGCTTCATTTGTTATGTGATTCTGTGCATTTTTTGTTTTTTGGGGTTGTAGATTCTACAACATGTTTTTTATAATTTATCATATATAGGCGGTTTAAACTACCAATAAATAAAGGGTTTTTTATTCCATGGAATTTTTAACCACCTCTATATTATGGTATTTTTTGGGAAGTAGTTAAAACCACATCTAAATATGTAAAATTTTATTTAGCAGAATTTTTCTCCATTTTAACAGTAGTTATTTTGGAAAAAGGATTCATAATTTAGTAGTAGTTTTAACCGCTGCTAAAATATCTATATTTTTTGCTATAAAACGACCGCTAAAACCCAAAAAACTTCCACTAAATACGTTTTATATGAAGATTTCCAAAAACTACCACTAAATGGAATGAACCAACATTTGTTGGATGCCGAGACAAATTTTAGAAGTTGTTTCAGGAAACCATCATAGAACCATTTGGCAGTTGTTTAGACCACCAATACATGGTTATTTTCTTATAGTACTAATCCCATATTATTTTCCACCACATATGAATCAAATTCCTTCGCACTAATGGGAAGAGATTATCCTTTGTAAGTGAGATAGATCTCATGGTGGGATGAGTAGGTTTTTTCAGCAGGATGTTACATCCCATCACCCATCAATTAGTGGGTATATCCCTTAGTGTAGTAGGATCTTAAACATCTGGATTCCTTCAGTCATGGATTATTTTATGGGAATCTTCCCTAAGTATGTTCTGGGACTACCTTTAAGGAGAAATATTGAATTTTATACTGAATTTAATCCAAGGACCACTCTGATATCTTCTATAGCATATTGAATGGTCCCTAACAAGATCTGGGAGCTGTACTTTTAGTTAAAGGACCTTCAAGAAAATGTTTTTATTAGGCCCAATGTGTCCCCCTATGTAGCTCTAATGTTTTTCATGAAAAATGTGGATCATAGATTTCATATTTTCATGGATTATCATCACCTAAACAAGACCAAAATAAATAACAAGTACCCCTTTATGAGGATTGACAACCTCTTTGACCAATTGTGAGGCATGAGATATTTCTTCAAAGATCGATCTTCAGTTTGACTACCATTATTTGATGGTTTGCGAGGTTGATATTCCGAAGCTAGAATTCTGATGTTGCTATGGACATTATGTGTTCTTGGTGATGCCATTTGGTGTGAAAAATTCCCCCACCATGTTTATAAATTTGATGAAATGGATCTTCTAGACATACATGGACCATTTTTTGGTTACTATCATCAATGAAATACTCATATACTCTATGTCATATAAGGAGCATTCATAGCAATTGCCAATGGTCCTAAACTTGATTTGGGAGCACCAACATTATGGTAAACTCTCAAAGTGATAGTTCTAGATTCATGAGGTTCACTTCCTGGGGAATTTCATTTCTAAGAATGGTTTATCCATGGACCCAATGAAGATCGATTCATTGATTTCTTAAGATCCACCAGATATCATGTCAGAGGTGTGGAGTTTTCTTGTCTTAGAGGGGCACTATAAGAGTTTTTTGGTAGACTTCTCTAGGATTGTATCCCATTTGACCATACTGATGCATAAAGGGAATCCTTTTACCTAGAATGAGCATTTACAGAGGTCCTTCGAGGATTTGAGGCTGATACTGACGAGTTCTCCTGTTTTGAGACTACCAGAGGAGGGAATGGAGTATGTAGTGTATTGTGATGACTCTGGAACTGGGATCAGCTATGTGTTGATATAGTGGAAGGCAGTTATCATATATGGATCAAGGTTTTTTAGACCCCATGAGAAGAAATATGTGAATCGTGACCTTGAGTTGGTAGTAGTATTCTTCTCCCTAAGGATATGGAGGCACTATTTTCTAGGGAAGCTCTTTGTGGTTTACTCAGACCATCAGAGTCTTAGGTTTGTCTTCATACATAGAGACTTGAACCTGAAACAGGTATGATGGTTGGAGTTTCAGTAGGACTATGACTTTGAGATAGTCTATATTCTAGAAAAGGAAAATGTAGTAGCATAATCTCTTAGCCAGAAGTCCCATGATCATTTAATATAGGAGGCTTCTGAGCAGTTGGATTCCTTGTAGTTGACCCTGGTTGAATAGGAGGGTTCATATTTTTTTCAGTCAATGGTGTTTCTTCAGCGTGTGAGAGAGTCCTAGTTGGGATACATCGACTGTGAAGTCTTTCATGACCATATATCCATATTATATTCACTAGATGGATATTCTGAAGCATGGAATAACATCATCCTTTTTCAAGAAAAGATGGTGTTCCTAGTCATGATGTGGGAGGAGGTGATGCAAGAGTTCCACACATCTTCTTTGGTTGTAAATCCCAACATAGGGGATATATAAAGAGACCTTTAGTGGTAGTTTTGGTGGCTTGTAATGAGACATACCATGGTTTTTTCATCTTACGGTGTCTCACCTATTAGCAGGTGAAGGCTAAGCACCAGGTTCTGGCAGGTTTATTGAAGACCTTTCAGATCCCAGAGTATAAATGGGATGGAATATCCATGGAATTTATGACATCAATTCCATGGTCAACAATGGTCCATGATTTCATCTGGATGATAGTTGATAAAATCATTAAGTTGGCACACTTCCTTAATATCAGGGAGAGGATTTTAGGGGAAATTTTGGGGTATTTGTACATACAGGAGATTGTTCGCCTTCATAGGGTTCTATCAACTATTTTCTTTGAACATGATATGCAGTTTATGTCATGGTTTTAGAGAGTCCTGGGGGATTAATTCGATACTCATATGAGGATTAGTATATCCTTTCTCCCCTAGAAATATGGGAAAACTAAGATCACTATCTAAGTGTTAGAGGATATGTTGAGGGCTTGTGTGTCAAACTTCAGTCAGAGCTGGGATGATCACATTCCCTTGGTGGAGTTTGTGTACAATAATAGATACCACTATACTACTGGCATGGAAATTTTGAGTCCCTATACAGGAGACCAAATAGGTCACCCTCGTGTTGGACATAGATCAACGAGACATCTCTTTTGGGTCTAGAGATGGTGTAAGTGACAATGGAGAAGGTCTAGGTCATACACGAGAAGATGAGGAAAGCCTAGAGTAGGAATAAATCTTACATAGATCATAATCATTGGCCCTTGGAGTTTGAGCAGGGATACCATGTTTTCCTAAGAGTCTCCTAATTATGAGGATTGTATAGATTCATTGAGGTAGGCAATCTACCCTTAAGGTTCATTGTTCCGTTCGAGATCTTGCAAAGGGTTTGAGAGATTTCTTACCACCTTTACCTACCCCCACAAATGGATCAGGTACACGACATCTTCTATGTGTTGCATCTAAGGAGATATGTTCATGACACTATGCACGTTATTGACTGGGGAAAGCTGGATATTGAGGATGGAGCCACTTTTATATATCACCCAATGTAGATTAAGGATTGATAGGAGATAAACCTATATAGATAGACCATCTCTTTGGTTCACATGTTATGGCAGTATAAGAACATGTATCAGAGCTCTTGAGAGATAGAGATCTAGATGTGTGCTCAGTATCCTGAGTTGTTTGTTTAGTTTTTCTTTTATGGGATGAAAATATTGAAGGAGGGAATTATGTAGTGACCTAGTTTTTCCCTTGTAATAATTTGAAATATTTCTACATATATTTTCAAATCCATGCACTAAGACGGAATGCAATTCTGAGGATGGTGTGCTAAAAATTAATTTTATAAAAATATTAAATATATTTTATATTACATGCACATAGTTTATTAAAAAAAGGATAACTCTTAAAAATAATCTCAAATAAAAAATATGATATTGTGGTTGAGTCTGAAATGTGATTTTTACCCTAGGCACAACCTAAAATAGGTTGGCATGAGGTGTTTGGATATCGTGAGCATTGGAGGTGCATTCAGTTGGTTAATTAAATAATTAATTTATTTAATTAATCAATAAATTAATATAATTTGTTTTTCCCTTAAATACATATCTATAAAAATTCTTTAGGTTTATCTGTATAAATCCTAGGATAATTGAGAGTGTTCTTCCTCTTCTTCCATTGGAAAATCAAATCAGATGATGAAGAGACTCCAGATTGATGTAGATCGAAGCACAACGAATGCAACGACTCCTCTCAATCATTAGAGAGCATGTTATTAAATGAAAAAAAATCCAATCTCTAGGTATGAATCATCATTTTTGGATTCTTTTTCATTTGATTAAATTGTTTAGCATGATTGATCTCTTTCTTTGATTTGTGCCAATTGTGGATAATTGCATCTGACCATGTATTGAAATTAAATTGATTATTTAATTGTTTTCTAACCTTGGATCCCCAAATTGTATTTATTGACCATGAAATATTTCCCAATGATTTTTAAAAAAAAATTATGTGACTTTGTCCCACAAATTTTTTGTGTTAGTCACTGTTGGACCACGAGGTTATAATTTGACATTATCGGATGGGATTGAGCTTGATCAGACCTCCAGATTCACAACTTATTTGCATGAAAGGGATGGACTGAAAAATAAAAGATGTATTATGTTGGATTGAAAGTTATGGGTGATATTTTTATGATCTTAATCCAAATCACCAAGGGTGGAAGAACCAGATATGCTCAAGGTGCACGAAATATGTGTAGAAGAACCAGATACTGATTTTTGGCCATCGGATGACTGAAAATCACTAAACGGAAATGGATCCACATTTTTTGAGAGGATAATAGGTTAAATTTAAATTTTGTATGATTTTATGTTAATTTTAGAGTTCATGTCTTACTTTCTACAAAACATTTGACTACACGTTGTGTAGTCCGAAGAACACACAACATGTAGGTCCTTGGTTGTGGTGGCTAAGGTTTCAGGGAATTTTAAGTATCACACATCGTCTCGGAGCCCCACACACTGTGTGACCATATGATGTTAAACCAATATATAATCTGGGAGTACACAGGCATGGTCATGTCCAAGCACATGCCATGTGTCGGAGTACAAGGACATGGCCAGAGACAAGGGTGGAACCCCATATAGAGAGACACGCTGGGTACTGAAGTAAATGAACACGATATGGATACATAGACATGGCTAGGAAGCATAGGCAGAAGCCCAAGTGGATCGTACATTCCATGTAGACCCCTCCCCCCCCCCCCCACACACACATCATGTATCCCTACATGGGCAGCAATCCATGTACCATCCAGGACATGAAGAAACGATGGAGCAGAACCACACATCGTGTACCCCTTCTTTCCTTCTGATGAAACTTCAACCTCTCTCACATCCTTTGTTTAGACTCAGAATCTAGCCAATGAGTATCTTATCCTGAATTATTTTTAATTTAGAACATAATGGGGGCCTCTATAGTGGCTTTCAAGATATGATGTGAGATTTTCTGGGCATGATTCTTATTTAGGTGATGCTCGATGATGGAAATCGTCAGAAAAAGGATCAAATGATACACTAGAGTGGAACCACCCCCCCCTGATGGACTAGGGAATAGGTATGATATCTTCCAAGTGGAACCCCTATTGGATAGGTCACAGTTCCTCATGACACTGAGTTGAACCCCCTATCAGATAGGGTGTTGGTCCTCATGACACTAGAGTAGAATCCCCCTAACGCACCATGGAATGAATCCTCTATCTATCGAGTGGAACCCCATATCAGATAGGGAACAGGTCCTCATGAAAACATAGTGGACCCCCCCCCACACACACACATACTAAGACGAGGTTCATATATCTACCAAGTGAACACCCCCCCCCCCATCAGTTAGGGTGTGGGTCCTTGTAACACTAGAGTGGAACCCATCTGAAGCACTAGGGTGTGTTCCCTCTGTCTATCAAGTGGAACCCCTTATTGGATAGGGCATGTTTCCTCATAACACTAGAGTAGAACCCCTATGACACACTAGTTTGTGGGTCCTCTATTATCCACGTGGATCCCCCTATTCGATACGATGTAAGTCCTAGTAACACTAGAGTGGAACCCCCTTGACGCACAAGGGTGTACGTCCTCTACCTACAGAGTGGAACCCCACTGATGAATCAGGGCATGGGTCCTCTGTAAATATATATTGACTGTCACTCTCAGATGAACTAGGGGTCCTCTACATGGAGATTGTGCCCCCTTATCTATGTGGAATAGTGGTGAGGTGTGGACCTCAACCCAATTACTTCTTTTGAAAAAAGCACAAGATGATGGGAATCGAGGATGGACTTCTAGAACCAATGAAAATATTTAACTAGGATGGTATGTGAGATGTATATCCCCTTATCTCTCATTTGGGTTTATTTGTTTTGATTATATATATATATATATATATATATATTTGTATCCATGTCATTTGATTTTTTTACTCTCTTGTTTTGGGTTGAGTTATTTATTGTCTATTACTATCATGTATCTTATTACTTCCCCTTTATATTTTGTGGTGTCCTACTATGTATGTATATACTCACCCCTGGATGAACTTTTCCCACATGTGTTGTGTCTTATGCAGATGAAATAAAGGTCAACGGTGACTATAGTGAATCTTAGGGATACTTGGTGAATTATACCGCGTATGGTGGTTAGAGCCTGAAGATCAATATATGGGATATCTCGGCACTTTTAATTTTTATTTTTTTTGGTTGGTATATCTTTTTGTTTGGGTGTGTATTTTTACCCTTTAATTTTAGTATTTCATTATCATACTCTTGTACACCTTAGAGGTTTTTCATATGTGTATTTATATTCTAGATATTGCATCTTTTTCTTTTATTCCTCTACACTCATACATTAATATAGTTGGTTGTGTGTATAAAGGCACATTAATCAAATTCCTTCCATGTAGGATATGTCTTTTGGAACTTGTAGCCAACCCCAAACTATAGAGGCGGGCTTGGGGTAGTTGCATCTTGAGCCTCAGGTTGGGTTGGGTTGTGATAGCCTATGTTGACCATTTTGAAAAAATGGTTTCTTTTTCCCCTAAGATAATATCACAGGATAATTTTAAAGCTGCTCTCTTTGTTGGGATTCTTCTTCCTGATATCAAGTATAAAGTTCTTTCGTTAGGTGAAGTTCTATTTGAGGAGTCGGTGGATGAAGAATTTTTAGCCGAGTTGATTCCCAAAATGCAGTTAGTGGCAGTTGATGAACTAGTTTTTCATGGAACTCGTGAAGGTTCCCTAATTAGAGAGAATTGTATTCTAGAGGAACATATTCCTGAGGAGTATCCTTTATCGGTTTCAACTTCTCATTTTTCAGTTCATTCATTCATGGGCTTCCAGTGTGGTCAGTTTGAGAATTCAAATCCATCTTTTCATATCCCTATGATGAATTTTCATCAATGTTGCAATTTGGGTCATCCGAATAAGTTTTACAAGTAGAATTTCCAAAATAATTCTCACCTGAAGGATTTTAGCTTTTGATTATAGGGCATAAAATGCTTCATGACATCAAGTCTCTAGCCACAGGGCCAGAGTGAATATCTTCACATCTTCAGGAATCATCATGGGTGTGGGAAACCTTGGCCTAGTATTTTTCTTCCTCATTGTATGGAGATATTTTAAGTTCCCCTATTTTAATTTCTTTAATTTTTTAAATTTTCTTCTTATTTTGTATAAAATCTTAGTGGTATCAAATTTCTTGTAGAACAATGGTCTCGTTTTCATGTATTTTGAATAGTTGTTTCTTATAGTGATAAATATTTAAATGATTTTTCATTCTTGTGGATTAGTTTTTTTTGGGTGGTGCTCGATTTAGAGATGTTTGTGTCTTGAGTAAATGATGAATTGTGGTTTGGTTCACTATTCGGTTTGGGTTCCTTATGTGGGTTTCACCTTGTGTCAGGGGTCTTTGGTTTGGGTTGGGAGTTCTCAGTGGTTGTGTTGTTAGTCGGTTCTAACTAGTTCCTTCTGGTTGGGACAACCCTTTCCTTTTTCCAATTTGGTGGTTATCCTTATGGATGTTTTCTCTAGAGATATTCAAGTGTGTCTTGTAGAGAAAAATATTCCCACTAAGGTTTGTGTTTTCATTCTGTTTGTTCCATTTTGGGTTCGAGTTTCATTCTGCATTCGGCTAGGTTAATTTTGGGGGTAATAAATTATTTTTGGTGGGTAGAATTATTACATCCCAACGTTTAAATTTATTTATTTTATTCTTTTCTTGATCTTAACTCTTTTGGTTGAGGTTCATGTTGAGTCCCCAGTAATAATTTTTTATTTTTGGAGCTTTTGAGTGGTTTTTGGCCCTATGCATGGTTTGAGTGAACGGTTTGAAAAGAAACTATGTGACTAGTTAAGGATGAGGGTTTTTTTAGTTCATTTTCTTCTCTCATGGTTTTCCTGGCATGGATTGAGCACGTATTGGATAAATCGTGAGAAGTCCAAGAGAAATCATGTGGAATTATTTTAGTGTCATGGATAAGATGTGTGACATTCACATGGTAAAGAGAAATCATGTGATAAGCATGAAAGGGGCCTCTGTAATTTTGATAGAGGAAATGAGCATTTTTGGGGCATGGCTTCTCAAACCATGAAAAACAAACTATGCAAGTTACCCATGTATCTTAAAATTTTGAATTTATAAGTTTTCCCCTCCCTCTTTTTAACCCATTTTGGGTTTTCCTCCCCTTTTATCGACCTAGGTATATGAGAGGGCCTCCCAAGCTCCTCTATTTTGGTTCTCCTCCACCCATTATTTCTCATTAAAGCTTCCAAGGTATGTTCTTTTGGATTTCTTGGACAATTGTATCCTATTCTTCTTCTCCCCTCTTGGTTTTTTGGTATTTTTTTCATTAGTTACTTCTTTTCTAAACCCTAGGGCAATGGTTGGATAATGTTGGTTGATTTATTTGATGTTAGGGTGTGTGGTTTGTCTATTGGGCTCGGTTCTTCCTTATCCAAAGTTTTCATTGCGTGCGCACGTTGTTGAGGTTGGTGTTTTTGTCTAATTTCTTTTCGGAACATTCCATTTGATTCTTGAGTATTTATAATTAAATCCAAAATTTTCTTCTCATGTTTGTGATGTTTTCTTATGAATTACTTTGGTGTTTTTATTTTTTAAATTTGATCAAAATGGTTTTTCAAAGGGTTTTACTTGGTTACATTTATATATATTCCAAAAAAAAAAATTGATAAAATTCCAATTGATCCTAGAAAATGAATTTGGGTATTTTAAGAGTTTGTTTGGCCTTGGTTATGTTTTGGTATCTTGATTTTTTTTTGTGATTTGAGCATTGTGTGTGAGTTGTGGTGACTTTTGATTGGTTGGTTCTATATGTGTAATGCAAGTGGCGATTCCTCGAATTGGTTGTTGGGTATTACTACAGTTTGTTAAGGATATTCCATTAGATGTGGGAGTATCCATAGGTGTGTGGATTGGACCTATAGATAGGAACACAAATAAAGATGGTTTTTCATAAAAATCTTTATTTAAAAACCCTTTGCTTGTTCTTTATTCTCTTCCATAATCCTCCTCCCTTAAAATGGTTCCAAAATGGTTTGATGGTTTATGAATGATCTCAAATGTGTTTCAAATGTATTTTCCTTAAATTTGAGCCCATTTATCTCTTTTTTAATATAGAATGGTAACTAAATGACATTGAAGGCACGTTTGAAAATGTTCAAGCATGTTGCATTTTTTTACCTCAATTTTGAAATTGGTTTTGGAAATGTATTTGGATTGGAAATGTTAAAGGTCCGGTAGGTACCTTCTGATGTTTTGAAAATTGGTTTTGAAACTCATGTGATGTGTAGGCCTAGTTATCCTTTGAATGATTTGATGTGTCATGGACACCTGAATGGTAGTCCTTCTGAGTAGAGGGTTGTCTCATAGGTGGTGTAGGATTTTAGGAAAGGTTAGAATGGTGGAATTTATTGGTTATTGGTTAAAATCACATGTGTGAGGACCTCATCATTCTCCATGTACTATTATCATGGGATTCTTGGGTGTCTTCTAGATGGTTGAGTGATGGTTTCTTACTGATCTCGAATAGACGGATTGATACCCCATTGATTTTTTGAGAGGCAAGGTGGGATGTGCAACTGGTGAGGCTAGTTTAAAGAAGTAGGGTTGGTTATGGACTATATAGATACACCATACACTGGTAGGTGAGTTTGACTTGAGTACATCTAATTTTTTCTTCTAGAGATGTTTAGGAAATACCAGTTATTATATATTTGTATGTTCTATTTATTTTTATTCCACTGGATTATCTACTTTTCTAGTTTCCTCATGATTATAATATTTCCTTTATTTATAGCATTGATCTTTGATCACCTCGTTTGGTTCTTTATTTGGGTTTTGGTTCTATAAATTTTATTTTTTATATGGAAAAATGTTTTAAAGAAGGAAAGCAATGTGAGTTTCTTTTGAACGGGAATTTCTAGAAAGTTGTGTTTGGTTCTTTAAAATGATAAAACCGTATATTATAAATGTATTTAAAAATAGTGTTTCTGGACTATTTAGGGAAAGGAAATGTATAGATTCTATGGTTATTACCTACTGAGTTGATTTATTCTCACACTCTACTTGTTCCACTTGGCACCAATAGACCTGATATGTTTTGTAGTTTCAGGTTTTTGGTTCAGGTTGGCCATGGAGTGGGCTAGTCATATGATTTCTGGTGACCAAGTGGTCACATGGAGACTTAGTGGAGTTTTAGTTTGGTTTTAGTTTCATTTTTTTAGTTTCTATTCTATTCAGTTATTGTTGAATTTGGATCCTATTTTTGTATTTACTGATGTTCAGTTTTTATTGGTTTATATTACATTCTCTGTTTTGGTTATTTATTACAGGTTTTTATTGGGATAAATTGTTCCCACTATGATAAATTTGATGTCTGACAATAGTTTCCAGCCTAAGAGGATTGGGAACACCTCTTGGTCCTTACCATGGACTGGATCGAGTGTCGGATCGGATGACAACCTGGCTTGGTTTGTGACAACAGACACATTGAGAATATGAATTACTTGGCGATGACTTGACTTGATATTGCATGTGTGGTGAGTAAATTGAGTTGATTCATGAAACATTTGATGTGTCTCTCATGTGATTTAACACTTTTCATCATCATATATATCGAGAGATAACTGGTCTTGGGCCCACTATATTCTGATCATGGGAATATAAAAATTGAGACATTTTATGATGTTGATTATATTGGATACCAATATCTTTCAAAAAACCCACTTTTGAGTATGTTATTTTTTGGAGTTAATTTGATCTCTTGGTGATATAGAAACAAAATAATGTATCCCTCTCGAGTGTCGAGTCAGAACATCAAACCTTGATTCATGTTTCCTTAGAAATTTTATATCTGTAATAATTTACATAGGATATCGATTACCCAATTGAGAAACCCACTCATATTTGGAGTGAAAATTAGGCCTCCATTAAAATTGTAACCAACCCATTTTTTCAAGATCAGATAAAACAAATTGAGTTTCACTGTCATTTTTTCAAAGATAATTATGATAGGAAGAAACTTGCATTCACCTATAGTCAAATAGTATGAAAAATGGATGGTGTGATTATCAATTTTTTTGTAGGGTTATTAATAATTTTTTTTGTATAAATTTGGATGTGATTAATATATATGTCTCAGATCGAAGTAGAGTGTTAAAATATATCTGGTATGTGGGAGTGTCCAAATAAGTTTTATTTGACTAGGTCTCTTCTATACCCTTATATCTAAAGTTTTATTTTTGAAACCCCTCTTATAGGTGATCCAATATCACTTTATATCTCTCTATAAATAAAGGATACCAAGTTCATTCAAGAAGCATGATTTTTTATATCTCGATCACGATAATTTTCATGGAAGTTTGATAATCACTAGTAAATTAATGTTTATTTCCTCTCTTTATAATCATCTTTGTATTGATGGGTCCATTAGCTTCAAGTTCTATATAGTTTAAAAATATCTTCCTTTTTAGGATCCTTTCTCTACCCCCTTTTTTCTTCTATGAACCAAATTAATAAAACCTAACCATCTGCAAATCAAAGTACATAAAAATTTGACAAGTGATCACTTGTATTTGCAATATTATTTTAAAGGATTTGTGAGTTTATAAGTGAGAGTGTTTTGGGATGGTTTTGTTCTCTAGAAATGGACCTCTATTGATGTAGCTCTTAGTTTATAGGGTTTCCTTACTTTCCTGCTTTTCAATGGTGTTGATTACCTCCTCTTCATAATGATTTATAGGATCATCATGCTTAGTATAGGTTCTATTTCCTTTTATTCTGGGTTGTTTTGGGTCTTTCTATTAGTTTCTTCCCCTTTTCATCTTCATCTCATTCCTTGGATGGCCTTACTCTTATCTGATGTTTATAGCATCTTGTTGATTTGTGCATTAGACACTTTTAGTCTTCCTATTTCTCATCTAAATTTGGAAACAAGACCCCAGTGGTAGATTTCTTGTTGGGTCATCTCAGGTTCCTTCCCCCCTTCGAGTCTTAGTGATGATCCTTCCAATCCTAAGTGGTGTTGGATTGTCTCCCATGACTCAATGGTTCCAGGTGTTTCAATTATCTTCCTTATATAAGTGGAGTGTGGGTGTGAGTGATTTTGGGGTCTATTTCTTCTTCTAAAAGTGAGGGAATTTAATGTTTTTAGTTATGTAGTCTGGATTTTTAGTTGACTTCATTTCCCCTTGGTCAGCTCTTATTCACATGTTGTTCTTGTTGTGGAGGCTATAGTTTATCTGGGTTCTTCTCTTTATTTTTCATAGTTCCCAAGGTTTTTCCTGTCTGATTACCTTTTAGGGTTTTTGTTAGGCAAGTTTTCCAAGGTTGTTTTATATGGTGAATTTACAACAAAGAGATTATGACATTGGGTTTAGTGATCAGGGGAGGCACTCTATCAGTAAGTGATTTTGTTGGAAAAGTTCATTTTTGGATTTGGTGGAAACTATGGTGTTTTAATGTTCTCGTGGAGATAGAATTTGGTGGAAGTGTTTCTCAATTGTGCTTCCCGACATCATTTTTGGTGTTTTGGACACTTTTGGTCTCCTTTTTTCTCATCCAAATTTAGAAGTAATCCCTCAATGGTAGTTTTTTTTTCTGGGTCATCTCAAGTGTTGTACTCAGTGGTCCCTTCAGGTCTTGGTGATAGTTATTCTAGTACTAAGTGGTATTGGACTGTCTCCCTTGACTTAATGATTCTAGGTGTTTCAATGAGCTTCCCTTTGGCAGTGGAGTGTGGGTGCGAGATATTTTGGGTTATGTTTCATCTTGAACAAGAAAGTGTGTTTTGTGTTTTGATTTTTTTAGTCTTGGTTTTTGGTCCTCCAGTTTTCATTTGTCTTCACCTTTCCCTTGGTTGGCTCCTGTTCATGTGTTGGTTTTACGGTGGAGGCTGCAGTTTCTCCCAGAACTTTTCTTTCTTTCATGTAGTTCCCACGGTTTTCCCTCTATGATTAGATTTAGGGTTTTTATTAGGAAAGTTTTCTAAGTTTGTTTTCTCTAATGAGTTTGATGTTGGGAGATCATGAAATTTGGTTCAGGGTTGAGGAAATAATTTTATCAGCAAGTGATTGTGTTTCAAGGGTTCATTTCTATATTTGGTGGAAACTGGTGTTTTTATGTTCTCATGGAGACTGAATCTGGTGGAAGTGTTCCTCAGTGGTGTTTCCTGACATCGTTCTTGGTATTTTGGAGGTGTTTAGAGGTGATTCTGGTGATTTTTATGGCTTCCTTGTACCATGGAGTGGTGGTGCTTGGCGGCGATGATCATCGATGTTTGGTGGTATTTGGGGATCCTCAATTAATGAGCTACACAGGGTCCTGAGGCACCCTCTGTTTTAGGTTCTTGGAACTCGAAGCTTAGTGTCTACTTGTATGAGGCTCATATTGGTTTGGTGTAGCCCGTTCTATTTTTGATGATGTTTGGTCTGAATTATTGTTGCTCGAACTGCACAGTAGGATGCAACTGATAGTTCACTATAGCAGGCGAGACTTTTCATTAAATAGTACTAAAGATCCTTGGATTTCTAGCCAATATCCATTGTAGCACTTTTGAATTGAGTGGCCAGATTTCACTATAGTGATGTGGACTTTCTAATGGATGGTGGAACAGTGCTTCATCCTCATTATTATCCTATTTCATGTTAGGGTTTTAGTAGTTAGAAACTCTGATTCTCTTCTTGTAATTGTGCTCCCAACATATAGTGAAACTTTTGCCACTCCATGGACATGGGGATCATTTCTTAAACCACATAAATCTCTATGTCCAACTTCTCACCCCCCCCCCCTTACTATTTTTTGAATTGTTTCTTTTTGTTATTGCAACTCCTGATGTTTCCTCCTCAACCCACTATTCTGACTGTTGGGATTATATTGATTTGTGTTTAGGTTTCTGTCAAGGTTGTTGTATGTGCTGTGATTGTTGTGTGTATGTTCCCACACAACCATTAAAATAGACATATTTTATAAAATAAAAAAGTTTATAGAGATAAATAATTCTGATGTGATATTCTTGTGAAAGAACATAACCTTAAAGGCTCTGTTTTCTCTATTCTATCATACACTAACTGAATAGGATGAGTTCTATTTTTTAGTTTTTTTATTTGTGATAGTTTGGGAAATTAAAAATTAAATTTTTATGTCAAATCTATAAACAATATATTTAATCATTTTAATAATCAAATCATCATTTTTTTTCTTCAAAGTTACAAAAGGTAAACCATGTGATTTCAAGATCCCATAAACCAGAAAGTCAAATGATTGATTTGATGATCCATATAGTTTATTATCTTCTTTCATACTCAAAAATTTTCATCCTAAATCCCACTTTTATCCCTAAAATGCTTCAGAAACTCATCAGATATCAATAAATCATTTTTTAATTATCAAAACATGGATTAATTACTACATAAATCGCACAAAGATTTTTTTTTCATTGTATATTTTTCTTCTTATACATTTAGAAACAAATACAAGGGCTAGAAAAAGGGAGATGATCCAAGTATATTTTGGGTTTTGATTTTAATACACCCCTCGATATTAATTTTTTTATTGAAAATTTGATATCAACTGATCCATGCTTTTTTTTCTCGTACCTTATGCCAACTTTTTAGATTGTAGTATGATTTTTTTAGGTGTTTCTTGTGGTAGTATATATATGTTATGTTTGTATCATCATTGTGTTACATTACTTTTTATAAACTCCCTTGATTCCATATTTTTTTTCAAGTCATGAATTTTCATTTTTTTGTATTTAATGTTTACATAGCTCATGAACTTTGGAAGTTGTTAGAGAATATCTTTATGATTTACAAATGAATGAATACATGCGTTTCAAACCTTTGTGTTCTTCTATTCTCTTTACCTAATCATGTTTGTTTTTTCTCTAGTTTAATTTCCTTGGAATAATCTTCTAATGTTCTTCCTAATCTTATGATGATTTTATTATTTGGTTATGGGGAATTGATTTTAAGAGGTATTTGATGCAATGTAAATGATATCCTTGTAGGACCCCAGAGCACCCTTAGAGGGGATAGGTGAATCAGGGTGTCAAATTTTTCTTTTAAAGTGATAAATATTGTTACCATGTTGGTAAGAACTAATTAAATATGTATGATGGATTCAATTAGCAATAAAACATTCACATGTAGAAATAGACAACACAACAATTTTACTTGGTTCACTATAAAGGGCTAGTCTAAAGAGAATACGCTGACAGTGTGTCGGTCGTACCTAAGTCCACTAATCTTCACTGGATTTGGAATACATAAGATACAACATATTCACTCTTTTCTAGTCACATTTCCTTTAAAATGTTTTTGGGATAGCAAACTACATCCCTTAGAACACTTCCATTAACTCCCCCTATCTCACTACTTTGAGAGAATCCAAACTCGGTTTATCGACATGAAGGTTGTTTCAATGGTTTAACATTAAATTCTTTGTACCTAACTTATAATGAGACTATTCCTGAACCATTGACCTGAGTTGATGCACTCTGAAATCTCTATCCACTTAAACCGGATGTTAAATACTACCTTTCGTGAAGCTCCTTCACAAATCTCACTACCTTTATGAAGCTCCCTTGACTTCATGGAACACACTGCCTTTGTGAACTTGACTGCCTTCATGGAACAAAATGCCTTCGTAAAACTCACTGAGTCAACGTGGAATACCCTATCATCGCATATTACTCATAAATCAAAATCATTGGAATCAATCAAGACTAAAGTATTCTTTTTGTGATGCTCAAGCTCGCATGGAATATCAGTTTCATGGAGCTCCCCTAGAATCATGGAATCAGAGTGATTCTATATTTCACTTGAAAAATTCATGTTGAGTGATGAGGGGTAACCTCTTATTTATAGGCTTGATCATTTGTAAAGCTCCACCGCATCTAGCATGATTTCAGGATCTTTCAAAAACACCTTTGCAGCACTCCTCCCTTCGTGATGCTCCAATAAAACTTGTTATTCGCGATGCTCATTGTAGTCATGAATCCTTTCTTCAAAACATCGTGCAGTCGTGATGCTCTTATTCTCATAATCACGTAAAAACACCATATCTATTCTCAATTCTCTTCATATTTGTTAACATAATCCTAGGCTTCATGAAATATATTCCTTTACCATATTTATGAAATGTTGATTCCAAAAAACTACCTTTTTTAATGCTCATCGTAATCACGGAGCACATAGTTATAAATCATAAATCCTTTATGAAACACAACTCATGTAGACATTCTTCACAAAACTCATGCCTTTTCCATATTTTTATATATACTTCAAGTATATCCACTTTTCACGATGCAAGACAACTTCTAAATTTTGGACCCTAAAAATTTGGTAAAAACTAGGAAATGATGCCACCTTCAATACTATTTTCAAATTAAACTGTAGAATCCCTTTCCTTGAAAACTCTTTGATCTTCCTTGTGAGGATTGACAAAAAAACAAACCATACTCTATTTTCAGTAAAGAAAATCCCTGGTTCCAACACTCCTTGATCAGGACATTGATACAATGGTAATCTTTTTATGCATTTCTTATTAATAAGGTAGTTGGTTATCCTTTATCAGTCATTTAATACCACCTTTTACGTGGTTTAGTTTTAAATATTGAATTGTGGGTGTTGGAGTCAGGGTATGATCTAGATTTCAAGAAAATAATGACATGTATAATAATTGCAATATATTTTTTTGTATAATTCAGAAATTACATGCAATTATCTGAGTTTTTATGACTGAGGATTTGTTTCCCGTGCATAATATGTGTGTTTTTGCCTTCTATTTGGGGAGAATACACTTAGAAAATTTCCATTTAATTTAGAAATCCAATCATCCATATTTTTTACATAAATAAGAATAAATTGAGATCTCTCATGACTTGCCCCCCACCCTCAGCCAATAGGGAACCCATCATGGGTCTGTAATGAAGATAAAGACAACCCTCGAACCCCACCTTTAATAGGCCACCAGTTGATGACTAGTTTTAAGGGTATAATCACACATATATGAGAATAATTACTCTCATAACTCCAAGAACATACAAGGGAAACTCCCAATAAAATTTATAGTACAAAATAAAAATTGAATATCCTAAAATGAATGCTAATGTCATAAAAAGAAAACTCTCATAAGTAAATAGTAAAAGAAGATCCTATAATAGCATCTCACTCAACGACTCAAGCCATGAGTATGTTTTTTCAGATCAATCATCAAATCCCTATCGGGAACCAATAAAATAGATTTATATATATATAGGTGAACATATAAGTATACTTAGTAGGATCCTCATTAAGATCTCATGTAAATATGAAAAAATTATACTAATTTCTTAGTAAATAAAAATAAAAACCAATGTACACCTATATTTAGGTAATTATTACCCAACCTCACTAAGGTTCACTCACTCAATATCACATCAAGTATAATAATATATCAGATGAATATATGTAGAGAAGGTACCTCATAACCATTTCCCCAATGATTTTTCACTCCCAAGCCCCAATTAAAAATGTCTTGGTGCTCTCATCCCTTACACATCCACATAGTCACATGTCTACATATCTACATATATGCATACCACATAATAACCATAACCACATATCTATAGCCACATACCACATCACCACACCATAACCACACATTACATCCTCTTCATAATAGGGTATCATGAACATAAAGGACATTAACCTTGTGACCCTCCTACCCTGCATGACCCCCACCATGTATCACACCATCTATCACACCATCTATCACATCATCATCACATCGCATTGTTTGTTCATGGTCTTTTTTCATCACATCTAGTGCATCATAAACTCATACCGTCATAGTATTTACATTATTATAAATGAAGAAATATTTATGATGATGGCTCTATAATGTCTTTATCTTCATTGGATACATTTTATAAAGTTCACTAAAGCAGCAGACAAAATCCTCCCACCTCCATAGGTATCTATAGGATAAACTAAATCACATATCATATGTTTGAGACTCCCCACATTCCATGATGTGATAGAATCTCAAAATGAAAAATAGGTTGGATAAAGAGAGCTTTAGATGATAGGGAGTTTGGTCATAGCATCCTGCAGGCACACAAAGACACACAACCATCACATGGAAGTAGCTTTATATATCCACAAGGATTCTCTTGGATGCTAATTAATTTAATCATGTGTATATAATGCATGTGTAAATTCCAAATCCAGTTCATGCCTCACATTAATTCATGAAAATTTCCATATGTTTCATCTTATAAAATGTTTCCTTAAATGGAAACCAATGTGGTCTTTCAACTATGTCATCAAAGGAGTGGCATAATATTCCATGCAATACAATATAGTCATGCATCACATGAAGGATACGAATCATATGGCCCACCCATTTGTATCATATACAAAATAAAATTTAGGATATATATCTCCATAAATCACCTTTTAGTACATAATATTCAATACCTTGTGAATATCCATCTAAAACCTTTTTTAGATTAACTCTAAAATACTTTTAGAGTATCTATTTGAGTCATACTCGATCCCCATTCAGTCAACCACAAAGTGTGAACCCACAAGCCTTTATTGAATTGGAAAAAATATGAATCACTAGATCCATAAATGTAATCAAGAAAAAAAAATAAATTTTACTCAATCTATAAATGGGTCTGGCGTGATCTCCAGTAAACACATGTATATCTATACGTGCGTCCATCAGTCTACATCATATACAAATTTCCATTCTCATATATTCCCTTTGTCCAAAACATTGAGTGACCATGAGACATGGAGTATTTCTATCTCATATAGACTTACTCATACATTGTTGATTATCATAGCATAGATTCAATTGGTCTATGATACATCACATTTCATTCATCTTCATGGATGAACACATCACATGTCACTCATCCAAATAGATAAGAATATCATATATAATTTCTATGCGATACCACACACTCCATAGTCTATCTTAATCAAAGTCCCAAATATCATACTCATCATATGAGAGGTAAAATATCATCTTGGTTAACCTCCAACCAATGACATGGTCAATAACATAACTAAACATTCCCATATTAGCTAAGACAATGTAATAAACCAAGTTTTTTTTAAATGATATTTGTCTCCTGAGAAATTATGTGTTATATTATAGTACACACAACAAAACCATATCTATTTAATAATGATCAATACATTAGTCTCCAAAATGGGAAAATATAGATCGCTCCAATATGTTAGAATAATGACCTCCACAGCCCACATTGTAGAAATAAAACAAAATATTAGTAATAAACATCTTATAAAATGAAAATATATAACCTTGGAAGAAATTATAGTGAATATTGAATGAAATAATGAAGTGATATTTATAAAGAATAAAGGTAAATGTGGTTATTTTGCTTTAATAATTATAAGAATGTTGGTCAAATATGACCATTGGTCAATATAACCATTGGAAAATTTGATCGTTGAAAACTATTACCTTTGGTAATAACTATAAAGTTATAATTAATGTTTATAAGTAGTAATGAAAAAGGATAATTAATGAATAAAGGATAAAATATGGCCTCATCCAATAGAGTCATACCATATGAAGCCCATTTGTCCAAACTTGGGAGAGAGGTAGTTTCACTGGGGTTCACCCTTGACCAAGCCTAATGCGAGCTTCAACAAGTGAAGCTTGAATGGAATTGCCTATGTTAGAAGTTCAGGTTAGTGAGAATTACCACTTAGTTGATGTTTGTCGAGCCACAATATGAATCTATCACTATCTCACACCTTACCCTGAGGTCATATGTGGGTGTTATAAAGGGTTATGTGTTTAGGACTTAGTTACTTAAAGTGTAATTCATTTTTATAAATAAAATTTTTATTCCATCAATTCCATTTTAAGAATAGTTTTTCTTAATAAAATATATGTTTAATTGAGATGAATTTGATAAATTGATTTTTCAGACACAAATTGTACTTTTCAGAAAAGATTTAATTTTTTATTATAAACTAAGGTATTATGAATAATATTTATTTTAATGAAATAATATGTTAAAAAATATTATTTAAATATAAATGATAAATTAATTTTATTATGTCATCAGAGATTTTTAAGTGTCAAAAAATTGACCGTGCCTTATAACCCTCTATTTTTTTAATAAAAAAAGTATTTTTATTTTTAAAAATTAAAATTATCATATTTAGATAATTATTATGATAAAATAAATATCATATTTAAAATCATCATGTATAAATTAGGTTAGGGTGAATTTATGATAATTTTCTAAGATGCTTTATTTTTTCTGTGAATAGTAAAAATGAAATTTTGGGTTTTTGGTATGTTTAATGACTTCATAATTATGTCATAATGATGTAATAATAAATTAACCAAAATCCAAGACCTAAAATATGTTATTTTATTAATATTAATTATTTTAATGTATTTTAATCAATTTCCAAAAATCTATAAGTGACTTTCCAAAGTCTAAAATGGAAACTTTGATTTTAAAAACACCACTTTGTGGAAAAATTAATTTTCCATGCCAAAAGAAGTAATAAAAAATGATGCTCGTTCTTGTGGGATAAAAGAACTTAAAATTTGACCCAAATTTTTAAGACCATGGGTAAAAACCATGGGTAAGCCAGTGGTTTTTCTTTTCCCACAACCAATATTTCCAAGGCCTATATTTGGAAATTATTAAACAAATCCTCCACTTTTACTATAAATACACACCTATTTAACTATTTAATTTAAATCCCAATCCATATTATAAATATTTGTTGTATTTTTTTCCTAATGAGTCCTCCCAAGGTTCCCCCAATCCCCTAAGGCCCCAATCCTCAAGATTTAGGAGTAACTCTTTAAGGTAAGGGAATTATCCTTCTTTTCTCTTAAATTCAAAAACCTATTTTTTGTATATGTCTTCTAAATTTTATGGTTACTCTCTTTTATTAACCTTTTTATGATACCATTACTTAAAAATTATTTTTTATCAATGATATACCCTTTTCCCATCTCATTTTACCCTTTTCTAAAAACATGTTGTATACCCACCATGCTAACGATTTTACTCCTCAAATTTCTCTCTCTACTTAAAAAATTATAGTTTATTTTAATTTTGTGAATACCCAAACCTATTTATTTTCTATAGGTATTCAACTAGATATAAAAAATATTTATTATATTCTGGTATTTACACATAAGAAACCCACATTCCCTTTTTACCTCGTCGTCGCTGCTTCCTTCACCTTGGGTTGGCGTGGCATCCCTCCTCACACTCAGCCATATCACCCACCATTTCTTGTTCCCTCATCGCCAGATAGGGTTCCATGGTGGCGCGATGATGGTCTACGGCTGAGGGTTTCGTCGTGGCGGGTGTCTTAGTTGGCGGCAACGAGATCTACAGCAGGTCTACCTTCCGGCATTCTGGTGATGGTTTTCTATCTACGATCTTTGCTGTTATTTTGATTTTGGATAAAAGTTTGTTTTTGTGATGTTGAGATCATGATTTTGGCTATGGTATGGTCTATATCTTTTTAATTCCGTGGTTGGGTTGAGGATTTGAAGTCAGTTGGGGCATGGTTCCTTAGAAATGGTCTTGTACCTGTGAATTTGTGTTTATTTGAGTTTTTGATGCTGAATGGGAGACCAATTCTTCATGAAGGAGGATTTCCTCTGAAGTGTGTTCTGGTAGAGACAAGAGGTTAAGTGATGGAGTTTAAGAGGAGTATGGACTGGGTTTTTCTAATCCAGTGGTTCAATATAAATTTTTCTATTGAGTTGAGTTGCTGAAGGCACAATTGAAGAAGGGACCGTAGGTTTGTGATTCCTTTCAGTGATGTTGTCGATGTTGCTCAGGTCTTCGCCAACGATAGGGTTTGGAATGACCATGATGGTGACTGGTGTGTAGGGTGCACTGCTCAAGGGTCTCACAGTGATGATGTTGACGTGTGCTGGTTTGATTTTTTGAATTTTTCTCTGCGTGATATGCGCTTTGGTTTGGCGCCTCTTACTTTTCCTATAGTGTAATGTGTGTTTTGGATGGTGTAATGTGTTTTGTATGTTCTTGGAATGTTTGAAATTATAAGGTTCCCACTTATCCAAAAAGTGGTTCTTTATTCCGAAAATGAAAAAAAAAATATTCGGTGGTGGAATGATATATGTGTCTCGCATTAATTAATACATTTTTAGGGTGTTCCTGATAGCACTCCAATGCATTGGGTAAAGAATTTAATCTCTAGAGATGACATTTTTTACAATACCTTGGTGTATAACCTTGGTAATTTTCATTTACGACACCTTGGTGATAAAACTTGGCAATATACTTATGAATTTATCATTTAAATGTTATAGCCACATTTACATCTTATGATTCATTTTCTTATTATTATTATATTCCACTTACTCATGCCCTATCATTATGCTTGATGTTCTAATTAATATGTCTCAAGATCACATGTTATATGTCTCTCTTGATTATTCCATTATTGGGCCTCGTTATCACCCATTTCCTTTGATGTATGTCCTTAGGTTATGAGGTGTGGTGAATTTAAGTTAGTATAAACCCATCAATAATCCTTTCAAGTGGAATGGAATAATTTTTTTATTTTTTTATGGATTATTTTCTTTATTTCCAAGAAACTAAACTTTAAAATATCCTCTGTTTTTTCCATGTAAGTAAAAGTATATGTAATAAAAAGGTGATATTCCATAGTTGGTATCAAAGTATGGTTTAGTTATTTGTGGGAATTAGGAATAAAAATCCTTAGTATAAACCCTTGAAAAAGTTTAAATATAGGAAAACATCTTGGTATTTTGGTGAAGTTTTAAGTAAGTGTTTTCCAAGAAAATAAATATCTGTCTAGATACAAACAAGTGGATGTTACTATATCACAGATGTATCTAGGGGTAATGCCCAAAAACAATGCATTGATCTAGACTCAATCAGGAACTGGTGCATGAAAATGGGTCTTTCTGCACTCTTGGTTTGAAACTCCTGGGGGGGTATGTTTGGTTAATCACAATGATTTTATGAACCATTCTAAATTATATATAGAAAATTTAATTGTTTTTAAATAATAACATATTTAATCATGATGTTTTAAGAAATAAAATTCGTTTAGAATTATAATATTCTTAAAAGAAACACATTTCTCACTAAGTTTTCCTTATTTTAGGGAAATAGTGGGAAATATGAGGAACCACATAAATGATTAGTGCAATATAATATGCATTAATGGCCCTCTAATGGACTCCAAAATGGAAAACTTCATGAATTGTGAATCATATATCTCGAGTTGTGAATAATAACTTGAATCAAGTTAAGTGGCTAGATTCAACTTTAATGGAACAAATTTTCATTGAGTACTTCATACATCAATGAACACCTTCTTTTAGTTGATCTATCAACCCATTTATTTCTAAACAATGGATATTCTCAATAGAAAATATCTTTTCTATAATCCACTATTCATATCAAGAGAAAGTCACTCAGGAAGTATACTACTTAGAAGAAGAATTTGATTAGTGGTGCACACTAATTAAAAACATGAAGCTAATAAGGGAGACTGATTCTATGGAGTGGGAAGAGTTTAGGGGAATCTTTTTCAATAAATATTTCCCTCGTTTGATATGAATGAAAATGGAGAAAAAATTCCCTAAAAATGAATCATAAGGAAAATAAATCGGTGGGAAGCTATGAGATGAACTTTAAAAGTATTGTTTGTTACACCTATAGCTTTGTTATGAATCCTAATTGAAAGGTTGATAGATTATTTGGTGGTGTGAGACACCATCTGTGGAGAAATATATAAAATTTTGACTATGAAAGCTATACAGAGATAGTACGAAGTGATGTGAAGGTTGAATTGGAGTTTGTAGAAATAGAGTGGCCACATAGGTCGAATGAAAATAAAAGAGATATGGATCAAAAATCAAGGAGGAACGTTGATCATGAAAGAGGAGGAAAGCAAGTGGAACGCACCATGTGCAACAAATGCATGAAGAAGCATTCAGCGAACTTCTTTCTTGGGAGTGGAAAATGATACAAGTGTGGAAGAGATGGCCATATAGATCAAAAGTATCGTAGTGAGGTGAAGCATCAACTTCTCAATACTAAAGACAAAGGGAAGATGGTGTAGGACTAACTTGAAGTTAAATGCTTTAATTGTGGACAACACGGGAATTTTTCCAATCACTTCTCCAATCATAAGATAATGTATGGAAACCACCATCAACCTCAACATAGGCCAAGGGAGAAAGGTTGGGCATTTTATATCAAGAAGGCTAAAGTAAAGGCTCTTAATGATATGGTGTAAGGTACACTCATTGTGCTCTCAAAACTATAAAGTACTTGTTTTATTCTGGTTCTATGCATTCCTTTATTTCCTCTATGTTTTCAAAGAATATAAAATCAATCCTTGAGCTACTAAAAGTAGAGTTATTATTAAAGACTCCTAAAGGGATTATATTAGAATAAATAGTGTATAGAAACTCTAGTATTGTCTTTGGAAAGCATAATATCATTGAAAATATAGTAGTCATTCCCATAATGGAATTCAACAATATACTAGGGATGGACTGTCTCTCATGTATAATGCTATGTTAAAATGAAGAAGCATGGAAATCTTAGTAGTCTTGAATGGACAATGTACATTTATTTTCAAAGAGAGATATCCCAACCTAAGATTTTTCAAAAAGAACCTCCCATGGACTTATTTATGGAGATAATCCATGAATAGGGAGAATAAAATAAAAGTGTAAAGATAGAGAATGACCACATCATTCAGGAATACATTGATGTATTTCTTGAGGAGTTACTTGGACCTCCCCTAGAAAGAGAGGTAGAGTTCCCCATTTAACACATACCTAGATCCAAGAAAATATCAAAGACCCCGTATAGAATGAAAAATGTGTATCTAGAGGAATTAAAGAAACAATTTCAAGATCTTTTAGATAAGGGATTTATCTGACCAAGTGTGTCTCCATGGGGAGAACCTATTCACTTTGTGAAGAAGAATGATGGATCAATAAAGCTATGAATTTATTATAGATAAGTTAATGGGGTCATAGTAAAGAATAATTACCCTATCCTAAGGATTGATGATTAATTTGACTAGCTTAATGGGCTACAATACTTATCAAAGATTGATCTTTGATCTAGTTATCATCAATTAAGGATAAAGAAAGAATATATTACAAACACTACCTTATGATCAAGATATGATCTTTATGAGTTTGTTGTTATGCCCTTCAGTTTGACTAATTCTCCTACTATATTTAAGGATTTGATGAATAGAGTCTTTAAGGACTACCTCGAAAAATTTGTGGTAATTTCTATTGATGATATTCTAATATATTCCAAAAGTCATGAGGAGCATGAGGATCATCTAAGGGTTATATTGAAAACTCTGAGGAAGGAAAGGATATTTTTAAAATTTAGAAAATATGAATTTTGGTTACAACAGGTTTCTTTATTTAAGAACATTGTAACAAATGAAGGATTCTTAATTGACCCTTCTAAGACAAAGGTTGTGGAGGAGTGGACTCATCCTACAATAGTAACTAATATTCTTAGTTTCCTTGGTTTATCATGATATTATAGGAGGTTTTTGAAAAACTTTTCATGACTTTACAATCCACTAACCAAGTTAACTTGAAACTGAACTAATTTAATCTGGACAAAGGAACATAAAGAAAGTTTCCAAGAACTGAAGAAGTTATTGGTTACTAAACCTATATTAACTCTACCCTCTATCATAAAAGGATTTGTTATTTTTAGCAATGCATATCTGAAAGGGATTGGATGTGTCCTCATAAAAATGGAAAAGGTGGTTACTTATGCATCTTGACAGTTAAAGTCTCATGAGGAGAATTATCCTATGCATGACCTGGAGGTTACTGTAGTTATTTTTACTCTGAATATATGGATTCACTATCTCTATGGGGAGAAATGTGATATATACATAGACCACCAAAGTTTGAAGTATATATTCATGCAAAAGTAATCAAACATGAGACAAAGGATATGGTTGTAACTTCTTAAAGACTATGAATGTTCAATTAATTATCACACCAGAAGAGAAAACAAAGTCACTAATGCATTATGTAGGAAAGAGCCTATTGTGATGACAATAATGAGGATTCAAGGATATCCATTGATTAAGGACCTAGTAAGGTTGGACATGGGAATCATGAGGGAAGGGGTATCATCAACCCTATTCCAAATGATTTCTCAACCATTATTACTAGATAAGATAAAGAAATATCAAATAGAAGATCATTTGTTACAAAATAAGATAGAGTATGTAAAGAATGGGAAGTTTCCTGAGTTCAATATTGATCAAGAAGGTGTACTAAAATTTCATATAAGGCTATGTGTTCCATATATTCCAGAGATAAAGAAAGTTTTGATGGATAAATATAATTTATCTACATTATCTATACATCCTGGAATCAATAAAATGTATAGGGACCTTTATGATCATTATTGGTGGAATAATAAGAAAATAGAGGTTATTGACAGCACTATAAGGTACTTGGTATGTCCGCAAGTGAAGGTAGGGCAACAAATTCCTTAAGGGGTATTGTTTACACTACCCATACTAACATGTAAGTGGGATAATATCACTATAGACTTTATCACTATTCTCCCAAGAACATAAAATGGAAACATTGTGATATGGGTTATAGTAGATTGAATCACCAAGACTTCTCATTTCATCGCTATTCGTGAAGATTTCTCTCTTGACCAACTTTCCAAGATATACATAAAGGAACTAGTGAGGTTGTATGGGGTGAAAATTTATATCAATTATGATCATGATCTGGGTTTTACATATAAATTTTGGAGAAGTTTTCAATATACTATGAATACCGAATTGAATTTTAGTATAGCCTATCAATCCCAAACTAATGGCCAGTATAAAAATACTACTCAGGCCCTTTAGGAAATTCTGAGAACATGCTCAATGGAATTTAAAGGTGGATGAGGTAAAAACTCCCATTATTTGAGTTATCATATAAAAAAAACTTCCACTCAAGTATTCAAATGTAACTATATAAAACTCTATTTAGAAATTGATGTATAAATCCTACTTGTTTGGATGAATTTGGTGAGAGGAATTTGCTTGGACCCGATTTTATTCAAGAGGTGATAGAAAAGGTTCATGTCATCCAACAACACATAAAGGATTATCATAGTCAAAAAAATATATATACTAATAACCATTAAAGGTAATTGGATTTTGATGTTGTAAAAAAAGTTTTCCTTTGAATATCACCATGGAAGAGAGTCCTGCAGATTGGGAAGAAAGGGAAGCTTATCCCCAGGTACATTAGCCCCTATGAAATCCTTGATCGTATAAGAGCAGTGTCCTATCAATAAGCACTTATATAAAATATATCTCAAGTTTATGATGTATTTAACATACCTATCTTTAATAAGTATATACCTAACTACCCATATGTACTGAATCTAGAGGTTTTGTAACTATAACATGAACTCTATTATGAGGAGTAGTCAGTGGAGATCTTGGACCACAGAGACAAGGTTCTATACAACAAGACTGCCCACCTTGTCAAAGTGTTATGGAGTAACCATAAGTCTTAAGAGTTGGCATGGGAACCATATGAAACAATGAAGTAGAAGTACCCTCACCTTTTCTCAACTGAGAGAATGAGTTGAAATTTTGGGGATGAAATTTCTAAAGGGGGGACGAATGTAATGAACCATTTTTTTAAATGATATTTTTTTCTAAGAAAATGCATGTTATATTATAGTACACAAAACAAAACCATATATCTCTAATAATGATAAATAAATTAGTCACTAAAATGGGAAAATATGCATTTCTCTAATCCTTTAGAATCATCATCCACACGACCAATGCTGCAGTAATAAAACAAAATATTAGTAATCAATATATTAGAAAATGAAAGTATATAAACTTGGAAGGAATTTTAGTGAATATTGAATTAAATAATGAAGTGATATCTATAAATTATAAAGGTAAATGTGACCATTGGGATTTTACAATTATAATTCCATTGGATAAATATGACCATTAGTCAATATAGCCATTGAAAAATTTGACTGTTGAGAACTATAACCTTTGGTAATAACTCTAACGTTATAATTAGTATTTGTAAATAGTAATGGAAAAGGATAATTAATGAAAAAAGGATAAGTGATTTCTTCAACCAGTAGATTCATGACATATGAAGCCCATTTGTTCAAACTAGAGAGGGAGGTATCATCACTGGGGTTCACCCTTGAAAAAGTCCAAGCCGAGCTTCAACAAGTGAAACATGAACGAAATCACCTATGGAAAAAGTTCAAGTTAGTATAAATTACCACTTGATTAATGTTATCTGAGTCACCCCATGAATCTATCACCATTTCACACCTTACCCTTAGGTCGTACGTGGGTGTTATAAGGGGCTACGTGTCCAGGAATTGGTTACTTAAAGTGTAATTCCTTTGTGTAAATAAAATTTTTATTCCATAAATTCTATTTTAAGAATAGTTTTTCATAATAAAATATATGTTTAATTAAGATGAATTTGATAAATTGATCTTTCAGACACAATTTGTACTTTTAAAAAAAGATATCAATTTTTATAATAAACTAAGATATTATGAATAATATTTATTTTACTGAAATATTGTGCTAAAAACACTCTTATTTAAAGATAAATGATAAAATAATTTTATTATTTCCTGGGAAAATTTTTAATTCTCTGAAATTTGATTGTTCCTTATAACCCACTATTTTTTAATAAATAAATATTTTTATATTTAAAAGTTAAAATTATTAAATTTAGAGATTTATTATGATAAAATAAACACCATATTTGAAATTATTAAATTTAAATTAGGTTAGGGTAAATTTATGAGAATTTTCTAAAATACTTTAATTTTTCTATGAATAGTAAAAATACAGTTTCGGGTTTTTGGTTTGTTTAATCACTTAATAATTATGTAATAATGATGTAATAATTAATTAACTGCAATAAAAAACCTAAAATATTTTATTTTATTAATATTAAGTATTTTAATGTATTTTAATAAATTTCAAAAACCTATAAGGGACTTTCCAAAGTCTAAAATGGAAACATTGATTTTAAAAACATTACTTTGTGGAAAATTTAATTTTCCATGCCAAAGGAAGTAATAAAAATGATGCTCATTTATTAAGGGATAAAATAACTTAAAATTTGACCCAAATTTCCAAAACCATGGGAAAAATCATGGGTAATCCAATGGTTTTTTTCCACAACTTAGATTTCTAAAGCCTATATTTGGAAATTATTAAACAAATCCTTCACTTTTTCTATAAATACCCACCCATTTATCCATTTACTTTCACTCCCAATCCATCGTCCACAAATTTATTGTCTTTATCCTTCCAAATAGTCCCCCAAGGTTCCCTAAATCCCCCAAGGTATCAATCCTCAAGATTTAGGAGTAGCTCTTCAATGTAATGGAATTATCCTTCTTTTCTCTTCAATTTAATAAACTCTTTTTGTATATAAATTCTAAATATTATATTTACTCTTTTTTATTACCCTTTTTATCATAACCTTACTTAAAAATTATGTTTTATCAATGTGATACCCTTTTCCCCTCTCATTTAACCCTTTTCTAAAACCACATTTTATACCCGTCATGCTGATGATTTTACTCCTCAATTTTCTCTCACTACTTATGAAATTATCTTTTATTTTCTTTTTTTGAAAACCCAAACCTCTTTCTTTTCCAAGGTTATTCACATATATTTAAAAGTTATTTATTTTATTCATTTATTTACACATAATAAATCCGCATTCCCTTTTTATGGGCTAAAAATGATGTAATAATCATGTCTTTAAGAACTTTTGTACTCCATGATTTTGATAAGAAACACATTATTTATTCTCCATGAGTTATTAATCAAATGATTAATTACGATATATAAGTCTCAAATTAATTAATACATATTAATTTTTCACCCTGATATCACTCTAATGCATTGGGTAAATAATGTAATCTCTAAATAAGACATGTTTTACAATACCTTGGTGAATAACCTTGTTATTTTAATTTACGAAACATTGGTGATAAACCTTGGTGATATTCTTATAAATGTATCATTTAAATTTTATATCCACATTTCCATGTTATAATTCAAGTTATTATAATTATGATAAACCTATTTATCATTCCTTATATGTATTCCTCATGTTATTATTGATATATCTCAAGATCACATGCTATATGTATCTCTTTCTTATTCCCTTAATGGGCCTCATGTTCACCCCTTTCTTTTAATGTATGTCCCTAGGTTATTAGATGTAGTAAATGTAACTTAGGATGAACCCATGAAGAAGATTTAAATTGTATTAGAATAATGGTTTATGTTTTTATGTATTATGCTCCTAATATCCAAGAAACTAAAATTTAATATATCCTTTGTTTTGTTCCATGTAATGAAAAGTTTATGTAATAAAAAGGTAAGATGTCATAGTCAACATATTGACTTATGTAACTAGGGTATCAAAGTATGAAGTTTCTCATTCTAGGTATCTTACCAACCTTAGGTAATGTTGAACCAAATATGATCCATGCACCCATAGTATACCAAAAAAATTAGTGTATGACATTCCATGTGGTATACTTAGTGGGTCATCCAGTGCACAAAAACACTTATATGTGCCTCATGAGTGTTTCATATATCTATACAATAATCCACTTAAAGATAAACTTAACACATAATTATAACATATAATACTCCATGACAAACATCGATTAGGGATAACTCAATTTCATACTTTAAGAGGTCAATTATCATTACACTTCATGAAATGTATATTTATATATACATTTATGTTGCCAACGCGAAATAATTATGGTGTGGAGATTTCCAAAAATATGATACATTTTTATATATTTAAACTCTTTTAAGAATATTTAAAAAACCCAACATGAGATCCTATCTATCATATCATATATGATAAATCATTATACTAGACTTATGTATGTTCTACTTTTAGGGGGTTTTCTAACTCATTACATCGTATGTAATTCTTGTCATATCTCTATGTGACCATCAATAAAACCCTTACACTAACTATTTAGTGAGTAACATACATGAATAAAGAAATTTTGAATAATTATGATATTTAGGAATCATATTCCTAATGTCAACTCTTTGAACAATTCAAATTCCGTAATTTCAAAACAATAGATGTTCTGATGTCAACTTAATTTCAAATCATTATATGTTCAACTCTTTCAGGATAAAGTGATATACACTAAGCTAATTTAACTAATATAATTTTTTACATTTCTCTTTTTTGTAATACCCTAAACTCTTTTTGGATATCAAGTGTAATTCACTATGTAATTTTACCGGTATAATCCTTCAGCAAATAGTGATAGTCACTTTTTCATAATAACTAAATGTAACTGTTTACATTTTTTTGTTTTTTGTCATATATCCTAAACTCTTTAGGATATTAAGTGAAAAATAATTTTTTTTTTGTGGAAGCTAAATATAACTATTTACATTATTCTTTATCTCCACATATCCTAAACTTCGTTTGGATATAATCTAGAAACAACTACACCTTTAGACTAGTATAATATTTTATTTTTTAACTTTGAACTTCTCTAAGTTCAAACATACTCCCACTATCCTCGTAGATACTATATTATTTTCAAAATATATTTCTAAGATACAAAAACCCTTATATGTTGGGAAATAACATATATTTAATCTTAGTAGGAACATTTAAAAAATAAACTAATGTTTCTATATCATATATGATATTCTATGTGTTTGGAAAATTTTATTTTGAAAAGAATATTATTAAAATATACCACTGATGGGTGGTGAGAACACATTCCCTCGTATTTTAAGAAACAAATAGACCAACACATTACCATGGATAAAACATTTTTATCCTAGTCTTTTTTCAAAATATGTTATAGAATTTGATGAATCATAAACCCTGTGTATAAAATTAATGATTTCATTTTTTTCATAAAAACTATTTGTTATCTAAAAACACTTCTTATCTTATAATAGAAATGATATGAAGTGATATTTACTAAGATTCATATAAGTTTGACACATTACTTTATGTTCAAATACTTAATGTAGTAACTATTTACTTCATCGCATGAATATAAACTATAGGCTCATTCAATTCATTGTTGATTTTTAACTCCTATATATTTACAGTATTTTTAAAATATAAAATTGGCATCACATACCCTTCAAAATTAAATAATTAATTTCAATAACACCTATACTTCATATGGATGTTCTATAGAGTTTACCGAACTCCTTTAGGTGTTTAGGATAATTCCATCATATAGAATTACTATTCTTTCCTGATAACACCTTCAGGTTTCAAATGACTTCGACTAGTTATTAGAATAAATAGTATTGGATTCTTGAACTAAATTTTATCCTTTCAGTTTGAACTTTTACCCATTTGTACTGTCTGTATGGTATTAGTACATGGACATCATATGTCTAGTTCATCAATCCTAAATAATTAGAGATTAGGTAAACTTTTCTCTAACTCATTTACATTGTTGGGAAATTCCCATAAATGTAAATGAGATGGATTCTTTAACTAGAACAAGCCATTTTTAGTCTCCCTTAAAGCATGGTAAAAAATTTAAGAGGTTATAAACTATGTTTATTAAAAACAAATTGAATTAAACAATCGATTTTTTATTATCCCTTAAATCATGTTATATAATTTAAAAAATCATAAACTATGTGTATTAAAAACACCCATATCTTTTTATTAATCAACAATTTTTTACATTCTCTTCTCAAGAGAAAAATGAGATAAAAATACACATCTTATTACAAGTTTATCCAAGCTTATAACATACAGGACATCAATGAAAAATCTCTTTTTCTTAATTACTAAAAAATCTTCAAACTTCAATTTTCAAGTATTTCTTATCTTTTGATATTTTTTTATATTTATAACTTTTTTAAAAAATACATACAACATCATATATCTATCAGAATGAGCCTAAAAGAAAACCTATAGTCTCACCAAATCATTAACATACTCAATCATATTGAATATCATTTGGAATACCCATTCATATTGAGTGTATGAAACAAAAATTTCTTAAATAATTTAGAATCAAAATGCCTTTGAAACCTTAAGAGAATCATTCTATTCTTCCATAAGTATATAGATTAACCAGTTTAACAATTTTAACACTTTGTAATTTGGGAATTTGTTTCTATAACACATATAATTTTACTTAATAACTTTTCTTAAATCACCAGTCTTAGGATTTTCTTACATTAAGATTCTCCTTTTGAGGATTAATCTCAAAGTTTTGTTTGATGATGATGTTGTTATTTATCTACAAAAAAAATATTTTATCATATGAGTATCATTTTAAAAATGTTTAATGACTTATTAAATAGGATCACACTAAAATTATGGCCCATTTTTTAAATTCATCATATCCATTAGTGAGTCAAGATCCATGTTTCATTAAGAAATGAGTCCATTATGGTGTTACACTCACCTGTTAATTATTTAGTCTAGTCATCATTCCAATCATATCATATATGACTCTTGAATAATCAAGTGAACATCTTTTTTTCCATTCCATCATATGAATAAACTCGACTTTATTATTTCTATTAATCAGTCTTATTAGGTTCTCTTAGTTTGTGTAACCCAAACTAAACATGAAGAATAGGCTAATAAAGGATAATTCAGGTGTACCCAACTATGGAATGACCTACCCAAGGATTTTCTAGTGTCACCCATCACTTTCTTTCCTTATACAAGATAATCCATGAACACCCAACTATGACATGGACTACTTGGTTGGATGATCAAGATCTTGAAAAGTTCGAATTTGGAAGGAATATAACACTTTGTATTTGAAGGGGTTTCTGATAGAGTCAGAGAACCAACTACCTGTATATAGAGAAAAATGGAACAAAAATATAGACAAGATTTGAGGGAAAATAAGAAAACATGAACAAAAATGCATGAGGGATAGGACGACGATGGAGAATATATATATAGAGAGAGAGAGAGAGAGAGATTATTTCTCCTCACCCAAGCCATAGTCGTGTCCTAATCTAAAGGTCGACTTCCTAAATAGAATAATCCCTTCCTTTCACTCTCTCTTTACCACCCTTCTTATAAAAACCCCTTATAACAAACTATGTGACCTTTAACATATTCCCTTTGGATCCCCATAATATTCCCTTTATATATCTAGCATATTTATTGTTCCTTGAATGGATATTATGGTAAATTCCCTAGAATAATAGAAGTGCCCTTGCATTCCTATCACTACCACCATCCTAAAGAACCACATTTTCTTCAGGGTTTTGTTCATGTACTGTACTATGAAATCTAGGTCGTACCCTACAGTGACTAGATTTCCAAAATTTATATACAACCCAAAATGAAATGCAACAGTAGCAGTGGGGGATAACCTCCGTGAAAGTGACCTATGCTATGAATCGTGTCCCCCCTCAAGCAAATAAATAAAAGGTATAAATATCGTGTTAATTGAAGAAGGATATCATTTAATTGTTTCCCCCTTTTCTTGGTTTGGTTTCAAATAATCAAAACATTCTTGCCTTTTTATTTCAGACCTCTTTTTATCTCTAGCTACTATAGGGAATGTATTTTCATCTGTATCATGTAATCTAGTGGGAGACAACAATTAACTGCATTTTTTTGTGAACTTGTAGAGTTTTCACACCTTTAATTCCAAACTTGTGAGACCAAAGCATGCCCCTTGATATACCTTTTTATGATAAAAAAATATTTATTGTGAGTTGTGACAGCCTCTTGCACATAGCACGAGTTTCCAGTTCCCCTGTCCTCATCATATGTCTTGATGATAACTTCATAAATGTATTGTTTCAATATTTTTACATCCAAATCCAAAAAATTAGTGGTAGGTATTTTGTACAACATTTCTCCATTATATTCTTAAACACACCCCTTCTCATCCACTACATATTATCTTCCCTAGTAGAATCCTTATGTAGCATCTCATTATGAAATTTTAGGTACTTATAACCTTTTTTTATCATAATTTGGTTGGATCTTATTTTAGTATGTTTTTAGATACTTTTGAAATTTTTTGGAAGTTTTTGGGATGTTTTATGGTTGGTGTATGGTTAGAAAAAACTGTGCGGGCCAGTCTAGGAAACTGTGTACCATATGTTGGATTTATGGAAGATAGTGCATGATTAGTACAAACTATGTGTCCTCCCCCTCAAACCATATAGAAAACCCATGACACATCTTCCATTATCCTAGGTGAGGGTGCACATTTTTTCAAACCATGTGGTCAAACTGTACAAATCTATCTAGAATCCCAATAAGGGTGCATGGTTAAGCACACTGTTAGTACCAACCATGTCGCCTACCGTAGGAAAACATGAAATGGAAATTTAATTCTCTGATTTTCTTAATTAAATCTCTAAAATACCAATGTTTTCTCAAATTTAAGTGTCGGTGGATGTGTTGGATTCCTTCCAGTAAGTGTAATATCTTTGGTTGTGATTCCTTCTTAATTCTTATCTCACATAATTTTAGATAAATATATCTTCATTTAATTTATGTATCTAGACATTTCTTTGTTGATTTTTGGAACTAAGATTCTCCCTTTATCATTCTATCCTTCAACTCTCCTTGTGGATCCCTTTTTGGGTGTTGAAGATCGTGAATTCAGGTAGGTGGTTTCATAAGATAATCTCTTTCAATTGAAACCCTTGATTCTTATTTATTTTAAATTGGTTTCCCAATTGATTTATAAAGATTTAATTGAGTATCTTGATAAATGTTTGAAATGGTGTGAAGTGTGTGTGTGTGTGTGTGATGCATTCCATTGAAAATGTATTTTGAAACAAAGTGCAGATTTTTGAAAAAATGATCTTGTTTTGAAATGAATTTTTTGAGCATGATTTTGATGAGATTAATGACATAAAATTATTTTTTATTTTATATGATATTATTTTAATTTAAATACATGATTTTTTAATAAAAAATGTTTTCTTGGTTTTTGAAATGAAATTAATTTTTTTGAAACTCAAACTTGGGGCAGAGTGAAATGATTGAGATTGATTGAATTGAACTATAGTCCCATACCTATTTGATTTACCTTCAAGAACATGGAATACTAGGTAGTTATGTGTGAATAAAACATGCTAATCATGTATCATTTCTACCTGAAAATAGATTGATGATGAAAATGCTAACAAAACTATCTTGTGGGTAGGGAGATTCTTCTTTGGGATTCTATCTTATTCCCCCTAGGCTTTCCTATCTATGGAGTGTGTGAACACATAGAGTCATACTTCATTGTGATGTGTGAGAATCACTATACCAATCTAACCCTGGGTATCTTAACCATGTTGTTGTGAATGAAATTGATTGTATATATTGATGTTTGATTGAAAATGATTTACTCATGTTTGTTTTAATAGAAATGATTATTCGTGCCTATTCTGATAAAGATGCCTAAATCTTCCTGATTTGATAGAAATTCACTATTAAACCTATTTTATAATATCCATTGAAATGTTTTAAAAATCATATTTTGATATTAGTTGTGAAAATTTTTCAATGCCATGTTTTATTTAGAAGTTAAGAAAAGTTGGTTTATTGATTATAGATTGCATATGAAATTCTTGGCGATATTCTACTAGGATTTTTTGCCCACACCCTACCTTTTCCTTTGAGATTTTATAGACATTATTATTCCATTTCCAAGAAAAGTTAAATCACCACTCATAGGTGGTGGTTGTTATTCATTATCAGATCTTGAGAGTTGGTGGTAACCCACATAACATGTGATCCATTTGTTACATTGAGTTTCTAGGTTGACATCTGGATGGTATCTTCTAATGTATTAGGTTGACATACCTATTTTTGAGACTTATATCTATTTAATTATGGGTCTTCTCCCTTGGGGAGTGTTTGAAATATTGACTAATTGTTGTTTTATTTTTTATGATTTGTATTGAAGAGTTTCTCTTTTGGAGAAATCATTCCCGGTGCTAGCCGTCAACCCATAGGAATCAGAAACACCCTTCAGGATGTGTCAAAACTGATTCGGGTATCGTTTATGTGGGTTATTTGTGTTGTTTCATGAAAAAATCATATCAAAATGAGGTTGTACCTCTTCTTTAATGTCAGTATGCAGTTTGGGATGCCTTGGTAGACATGAGACAGGATTGTGAGCGAGTGCCTGACGAAATCTCATCATAATGAGCCTTAAGTTACCATGTGTTGTTGGAAAAGGGTCATTAAGGATTTTTTTTATATGATTCTAGATTTTTCCCAGGATTTTATTTGAGTTTTTTGATTCCATGTAAAATTTTGATTGATAGATTTGATGATCTTATATCTCTTAACTAATTTTTACCCATGTTATCTATTGATTATGTTTAGTATCATTCCCCCAATAAGATGTTTGAATAAAGGATGGAGATTTCGATGTACCATAACAAGTGAACCATCTATTTTATCAAAACCTTTTGAAATTTATTGTCTATGTCATCTAGGATCTGGATCAAGTATATTAACATGTTCCCATTTAGGTTATAGAGGTTTTACCATAGAGGGATGATAATAAAGATCATGCTCATGAATTTCTTTTTCGGAAGCTACCATATTTATAGGGTACCAATTTTCCTCAAGAGGGAGATGATTGGTTGATGAAATTTGAGCACCTGTTTGAGTTATTAGAGATAATTGAATCTATTAAGGTGAAATATTCCACCTTCTATCTTGAAGGGTCTTGCAGAAGATGGTTGGATTCGATAGTTTAGACCACAAAGAATGTGGTCTTGGAGTGGAAAGGATTTAGGGCTCTTTTCACGAAAAAATTATAATCAATGGTGTTGGATAAGTCTATAGAGTTCCTTAAACTTGAGCATGGTTATTTAACTGTGACTCAATATTCCAACGCTTATCTGAACTTGTTCATTTCTCACCTGATGTGACATCGAATGAGAAAATAAAAGCCCTGATGTTTGAGATGGATCTTTGACCAAATATTCAATTTCATGTTTTCTTGTTGAATATCACCTCATATGCATATGTTTGGGATAGAGATTAGATGGCGTAACTTGATTTGGATGGTAATTCAGGTTTGGTGGGAGTTCCTATTATTCCTAGTTGGGACTCAAGTGGTTCTTTTAAATAGAAAAGAAAGTGGGATGTGACTCACTGATAGGGAGGAGGGGGCTCAGGTGGGTCAATTGGAGGTGTCTAAATATATTAAATAAAGGGTAATTTTTTCTTTGTATTGAGCCTGTGTTTTATATTGTTCTATTTTATCTTGGATGGGATACAGTGGAATCACTCTTGTTCTACAATAGTTTCAGAGGTATTTGGCCAAACTCTTGAAGTGACAACCAAGGGAGTTCATCTTCTCTTTATATTTTTTCCTATAATACATTACTTTGGTTCATACTTACTAGTAATATAGATATGTTAATTTAATTTATTTTGAATTAATGAATTGTTTAAGGTTCTAATTTTCATCTATGTTTTTATCAATTTTTTGCTTCCATTAAGAGTTTCATGTAGAGTTGATTCAACCCTATATAAGACCAAACTTTTTAGTGGACGATGATGCAGATGAAATAAAGATTAGTAGAATTGGAAACAAATATGGATCGGTTATGGTAGGTACATATAGTAGAAACTCTACAGAGGATAGAGATAAACCAAAATAATGAAGGAATTTTCACAGAGATATGAAAGACAGTCGAGGGACTCTTGTAGAAACTGCATTTCTAGTTATAGGAATCAATGAATGAGCTTTCACAGACTCTATAGGAGAAAATTAAGGCTATAAAAAATATATATGTACATTAGTCAATTTTGGATTTGGTACAACAAGTTAAGGAAGAACCAGATTCATCTAAGGTTTTCCTAGAATATTCAGTGGATATAGGAGGGGAGTGGAACAAGATTGATGATGATCTCTAGGTGTAGGGATTTTTTTCCACACTCTTATTTTGAGTAACATGTAGTCGAATGAGTGGAATTGGTAATAGTTGACCAGATTGGTTGCGAGAATAGTGATGTATGAGATACCATGAAAACTGATTTGAGTAGTCTAGCTAAGTGAGTTGAATTACATACTTTATTTTGGGAAGATCCAGTAGTTTGGATTTCATTGGAGGAGAAATATTTTATGATCCACAAAACTCATATCCTTTTTTAGGTACCCATTCTACAATTGTATTCGAAAGTACAAGTGAGACACTAGATTCCTTCCTTGCTCAAGATGTGGTCGACACTTGAGTGGGAAGATTTTAAGGTAGATATATTAGAATGATTAGGTACAACTAGGGAGAATGGTCCCCTAAATCACTAAAAAGGCATTAAAAAAGAAGGAATTGTGGAAGAATAAATCGATGAATTTGAGAGAGTTGATTTGAGAATACCAAGTTTTCTTAACAGTTGGTATATAAGTTTTTTTGGGAGGATTATGAACAGAAGTTGATAGCGTAATGGATACTCAAAAACCTAGAACTAAATCATGAATTATTTTTTTGACATGAAGCATTGAATACAATTTAATAGTTAAGGAAGTCATTTTTGGTCAGGAAGTTAGAAAATTAGTAATACCTATGTCTTATGGTGGCACCAATAGTGGTTGGATAGTTAAATTCAATCATGTTACAATGAATTTGGATAGGGTATGACATGCAGAAATAAATGACAACATCTTGAGAGGGAAATAGGCTCACAATATTTATTGTTCAGAATTTAAAGAATTAAAGGCTAAGAGACTCTATTAGTTTTAGGGAGGAAAATTTGGTCTAGATTACAAGTGTCCAGACAAAGGCTTCTGACTGATGGCTTGGGAGTGTATCAAGACTCAAGGCATGGTGGAAGATATAACAACGATAAAACTTCTATATTGTGATGGTTAAGAAGAAAATCGGGAAATGAACTTTCAATCCTTATGACTTAGTGCATTTTCTGGGTAGGGAGTTTGGGAAACTAAGTCAATGATTCTTGAAGGATCAATTTCAAGAGATCTTATACTAGTGATTGTGGATAGTGGCACATGACACAATTTTGTTTTGAGATAATTTCTTAAGATGTTGGTTGTACCAATTTCCCATACTAAAACTTTTGGAGTAGGATTGGGAGATGTCCAATGAATAATGTCTAGTGGAATTTGTTGGTCTTTATCTGTTCAGCTGGTAAATTTGTCTTTTTAAGTGGAATCTTATCTATTTTAAATGTTTAGACCAGATTTTGTATTGGGAATGTCTTGGTTAGAAAATTTGGGAAATGTTACTTCCCATTGGAAGAACTTAACCGTGACATTCATTTTTCATGGTCAATCAGTAACCTTGCAAGGTATACAGACCAGTTACACTAATACAAACTAGGACTTTAATAGTGCTAGAAATTGCCTTTATTATCTCTAGAAAAGTGTTGACTACATGAGCAAGGTTAAAATCCCTAGTCTTTTATCACTGTTGATAAAGGGTATTTTATCAACACTTATAAAAGTGCTGATAAAGTATACCTTTATCAGTTATTTTATAAGAATAGATAAATGGGTCCTTTATTAGTGTTTTTAAAAGCACTGATAAAGGGTCATTCTACAGTGTAATATAACAGCACACCACAACACCACTGTAGTGTACTGTAACAGTACACTGTAGCACCATAAAAACACCAGATATCAACAAAAACAAGTCCCAATATATAATTTAAATAAAATAAAATTTACAATGAAAATACAAGAAAAAAACACTATATTATAGACATTTCAAACAATGTTTTATACAATTACATAAATACAAATTATTACATACATTCAAAAACATCAATTTTCCTTTATATTTTAATCCTGACCCAACTCATGCTATTTTTGAACAAACCATCCCTGATCGATCAAAAGAACACACCTGTATAAGAAAAAAATTATTATGTTAGTAATAATATATAGAACTAAATTAATAGAAAGTGTTAATTTTGCTAAAATTGATGTCAATTTTAAATAAAAAGATGCAATTGGAGTCATGACGGTCACACCATGAATTAGATTGAGGTTCTTTTGATTCTAACATGTCGAAAATGAATTGTGGGTTATTTTACTAAAGTATAAAAATAATCTGAATGTGTTTTCTCGGTTTTTAGTACGTCAGTTTTCTTTTTTACTAAAATGTCATTTTAAACTGGAAACACACACTTTTGACTCATTCTGATCACATCATATATCGATTTGACATGAAATATATGTTTACACATCAAAAATGAATTATAAATTTTTGTTATAAATTATCAATAAAATCAGAGTGTGTTTGATCAGTTTTTAGTGAGTGGCACTTTTTGAATTAAAATGTTAATTTTAAACTAATAACAGACACTTTGAGTCATGTAGGGAACATCTTGTATTGGATTAAAGTTTATGTGATTTCTACCAATCAAAAAATGACTTATGGATCATTTTCATAAAGTATAAAAAGAATATGAATGCATTTTCTTAGTTTTGAGTAGGACAGTTGTTCATTTTACAAAAATTGATGACAATTTTAAATAAAAAAATGCACTTTGAGTCATACTGTTCACACCATGCATCATATTGAGGTGATGATGATTCCTATAAGTCCAAAATGACTTATGGATCGTCTTCCTAAAGTATCAAAACAATATGAATATTTTTTTTGGTTTTGAGTATGTCAATTTTTCTTTTGTAGTAAAATGTCATTTTAAAATTGAAACATGCACTTTGACTCATACCGAAAACATCATGTATCGAATTAAGGTTATGTTGATTCCTACTTGTCTAAAATGACTTAAAGATCATTTTCATAAGGTATAAAAATAATATAAATGTGTTTTCTCAGTTTTGTGTAGGTCAGATGGCCTTTTTACTAAAATTGATGACAATTTTAAATAAAAAGACACACTGTGAGTCATACCGATCACACCGTGCATCAGATTGAATTAAGGATAATTCTTACATGTCCCAAATGACTTATAGATCATTTTTCTAAATTATAATAATAATATTAATTTATTTTATTGGTTTTGAGTATGTCACTTGTCTTTTTTACTAAAATGTCATTTTAAAATTGAAACATGCATTTTGGCTCATACCGATCACATTGGGTATCAGATTGAGGTACAAATGATTATTACACATAATAAATGAATTATGGATCATTTTACTAAATTATTTAAACAATTTGAATTTATTTTCTCAGTTTTTATTAGTTCAGTTGGCCTTTTTACTAAAATTGATGTCAATTTTAAATAAAAACACACACTTGCAGTCATATTGGTCATACCATAAGTCATATTGAGGTGCAGATAATTCATTCACATCTCAAATCACTTATGGATCTTTTTACTAAAGTATCCCAATAATCTTAATGTGTTTTTTCAGTTTTTTTGTGTGGCTAATTCTTGAAAATTCATGACACGTTGATCCATAGAAATCACACCATGTGTCGAATTGAGGTGTGGCTAATTTCTACACGTCTCAAATAAATTATGGATTATTTCCCTAATTTTAAATGAAGTACACACCTACATTGACCTATTTTTTCCATCATATAAAACCCTATAATTTTTTTAATAAAAAAACAAAGGATCTTTATCCAAACAATGAATCCACACATAATATACATAGTGATTTCCACAAAAATAGATATCTCTAAATAGGCATGATAGAAATAGGGGAACTAATTCATGAAAGGATAACCATTTTAAGGTTAAAATTCAGAAAAAACACCATTTGAACTATGAAATTATTATTTCATTAGACTTTTATAATCAAATATGAACTTACAACAACCACAAAAAAATGAGGAAACTCTAAACGTCTTCACCCGAACACGGGATAAAACAACTAATCCATTGTGTTGTATGCTTATTTCATAACAAATCATCTAAAAAAACTTCCTCCAAAAACTTCTAAAAATGGAGATCTTTGGACAAGAGGACATGATCCTTGATCCTTAGATAAAGAACCCCCAATGAAAAGAGAAGCTTTCAACAGATCATGCAACACCACCTTTAGAGAAAAGTAAACCAACTCTTTGAAGTGTTCAATATAATCCTTCACCGCACACTAAACTTGATGAAAACTCATGAGATATTCCCTTTTATTCATCCTCACATCCTTAGGTATAAACCATTAGAAAAATATAGACTTAAAAACTTCCCACATCATCCCGAATTGCATCATTGGAGGGGGGGAAATCTCATTCTTCAAAAGATGGAACCCAAAAAAAACCCAGAACATCACAAAATCTAATGGCTTTGGGAGTTCCCAACACTATAAAGACATGATCAACTTCATCAATCCACTTCACTCCCTCTAATGAACCTATATTTCCCTAGAAGATGGGCAGAAACTGATGAGAACTAGAAATAGGGAGATACCCACTAGAAAACTTCAGGGAACTTTCTAGGTGGCATATTATGAATAACACAAAATTCATAAAACCAGGTTCAGAATAAATTCCTCGCATACCCACACGTATGAAAATGCTCATAAGGAATATTGAGGGTTACACTTACCACTTTATCACCAAACACAATAATTTACCAAATTTTCAATCCAAAACATTTTCCTTTAAATGTAATTTTTTTCCAATCTGGTTCCATTTGAAAGAAATAATTTTAATTTTCAAAATCATTTCCAATTTAAAAGATTAATCACAATAACTAAGACTAAAACAATACATAATTCATGCTAAACCACAGGAATGAGGAACTAGTAGTCATGCTTAACTTGGCGACATGGTAGTGGGATATATTTTACTTAGTATACAAGTTTACTAAGATTAAAAGATCAACAACCCCCATCACTAATCAAATATAAAAAATACCATCATATACATAATACTAGGCCATTGGGTTCTTGGTTGTGTTAACAGTGGTCCTATTTACACTAGACAATCAATAGATACCTGGTTCCATTACATTGGGTACTCAATTCCTACCGCACAAGGGTACCTCTATCTCTTCACCACTCTCTCCTATCAAATCCTCTAACCCCTCTTTTAACTCACCTTCAACACAAAATACACCCAAAATGGGACTAAGATACTAACATTAAAGGGGATTACATGGTTAGATCGTATGGGGTATTTAAAACCACCATAACCTCAATCATTTCATACTCAATAAGATACAACCATATTCTTGAGGGAATAGATTCAACCATTGGGTTTTCATATATGTAAGGCTAGCTGTTAAGAAATTTCCTAGAATTTTCCAATAATTTTAAAAGGTTTTATGTATTTCAATGTTAATTTCCTCTTATTTCTAATCCATTAGTGAATAAATCTCAATGAAACATAAATAAACAAAAGATCATTAACATTAAATTACAAGGGTCACCTCTAATGGTTATTGTAGGACATTAGTTGACTTTGAGTAGTTTCAAAATGTTTTTGAATTAACATCACTTGTTATAATATTTCTTGGAAAAGACTAAGGATATTCATAGCAGATTATTTTATCTTTATCCAACATAAAGGAGAGTGGAAATTTACTTAATATAATTCTTCATATGGGTCCATATGGATAAGTGATTTATAACTATTTTTATAAGAGAATTACACCAAGGGAAGTTAATCCTTCTAGGAGCCACTAAATTCAAGTATTAAGTCTCAAATAATATCCTCCAATATCAAGATAGTGTGATTAGAATGACCGTTTATCTGTGGAATAATGGAAGTATAAAATTTCACCCATAAACTCATTGAAAATTAATGTCCTTACTATAACCAAGATAAAAATATCATATCCCAATCAGATACAGCACTAGATGGGACACCTGGAAGCATTATTATATCTTTGATATATAATTAATCGAGTTCATCAACTAAGGAAGCCTCTTCAATATGTAATAAGTTGTTCATCTTAGTTAGGTGATCTACTATAACCCACACTATATCTTCCTATTTAGTTGTTCTTGAAAAACTGGTCAAGAAATCCTGCATGAATGCATCTCATTTCTTAATAGGAAAAGAAAGTGTTCAAAGAGTGCTTATTGGTTTTTTTTATTTTTCCTTCACCGAATTATAAGTAAAAATTTAATACTACGATTCATATCATCATTTCAGGCCACAAAAACTGGTGACTAATATCATGGTACATCTTTATGATCCTTAAATGAACCTAGAGGAGGTGCTCCAACAGTGGTGAGGAGATGAGATGTAGGGTTCGTCATGGTTAAGAACAACACAAAATGAAAAATGCAAAACACAGAACCCAAAAGATCAAACAACAATAGAAAAAAGTATAAAATAGCATACATTGGATTCTAGACTTGACTCATCTAAGGGAACGTAGAGGAGTCATAGGAGTTCCACAAGAGCTTGAGAATCGTGACTGACTGAGTACCGATTAGGATTCTTTTAAATAGGTTGGGAACACTTTTAACAGCGCTTTTAGAAAATCACAGATAAATATACCTTCTATTGGAATTAAATTGATAAGTGTTGATAAAAGGGATATTTATCAATGATAAAAAACACTCATAAAAAACATCTTTATCAGCGCTAATATTTTAGCACTCATAAAGGTTCTTTTTAATAGTGCTTTTTAGTGCTGATAAAGATCGATCTTTATCAACATTTTTTTAGCACTGATAAAGTATTTATTTAATTAAATTTATTATTATTTTATTATTATTAAATATATATAATTATTTATTTATAATTATATAAATACTTATTTAAAAAATAATTATTATTATTTATAGTAATTATAAATATATAAATTTATAAATATAGTAAATATAAATTTATTAATATATTTATTTATAAATATTTATTTACAAATATATTTTTAACATTATTAGTGGATATATAATCTTAAATACATGTATTTTAAAAATGAGTGAAGTTGAATAATTCAAAATTTGTACACTTCAAAAATATTGCAAATAGATAAATTTTATTAATTAAATATTAATTATTAAAAAATATGGATATATATATTGAATTAAGATGAATACATATTGAATATACTAAAACATAGTAAATAAATATATGTAAATAAATAATAGAAAACGATCAAATTAAAAAATAAAATAAAAAATATATATTAAAAATGAATGCCCAAACTGTAATAGTATTAAAAATAAATAAATAAAATTGAATGATTAAAAACATAATATATTAAATTTATCATGTTATAATGAAATTCTAAAATATACTAAAATTTAAATAAATTACATAAATATTAGGTGTACGTGTTTCTATATATTACGTAAATATATTTGTGTGTGTGTTTTTATATAAAACTGCATTAATTATATATATATATACCCACATGTGAAATCAATGTAACACATGACATTTGATATATGTTAAATTGAAAAATCAAACAACATTAAAAAAGAATAAGACATTAATATGTTTTAATTAAAATTTTATTAATTATATATATATATATAATATATATTATTTATTACTATTTATAATTTATATATATATATTATACTTATTCATTTTTATTAATAATTGTTTCATTAATAAATTTTCAAATAATTTTGTAATTTATTCATTTTTAATCTTTTTTGTTTAATTACATATTCATTTATATATATACATTTAATATATACTATTTATCGATATTTATAATCTATATATATGTATATTAAATTTATCCATTTTTATCAACAATTATTTAATTAATAAAATGTTTCATATTTTTCTAATTTACTCATTTTAAATTTTTATTCGTTTAATTATTTCATTTTATTCATTTTAAATATCTATATATTTAATATTTACTATTTATTAATTTTAAACATTTATATATATGTATATACAATTTATTCATTTTTAACAATAATTATTTAATTAATGAAATTGTTAAAAAACTAATTTTATTTGTTTAATTATTTTATTTTATTGTGGACCTTTATCAGCGCTAATAAAGCGCTGATAAAGGTTACCATTTATCAGTGCTTTATTTTTAGCGCTCATAAATTGTAGGTTTTATCAGTGCTAAAATAAAGCATTGATAAAGTTGAACTTTCTCAACACATTTGTCTATCTCTAATAAATGTCGACGCTATTAAAGGAACATTTTGTAGTAGTGTTAAGATGCCTCTCTATCTTTGCAAACAATTCTGACTGATCATAATTTTTTTACACAGGGAATCCAGTGGCACCAAGGAATTTAGGATACCAAGCTCGACTATTCCACTATATAGGAATTTGTTACGACATTTCACAAGTCGTTAGAAGAGTATACCTAGATTTTTGAAGAGCCCAGGGGCCTACCACCTCATCATGTGATAGATCATGCCATAATTTTGTGTGATCTGATGTCTCTAGTTAATCTTTGACCTTACAAAATTTCTTATCTAAGGAATAATGAAGTAAAGAGGTAGGTTTCAAATTTTTTACAACATGGGGCTATTTTCAGTAGTACTAGTCCTTATTCTAGTTCGATCATCTTATTCTAAAAGAAATAGGTAAGATAACACATGTGTGTTGACTACTTGTCATTGAATAAAAAAACTATTCTGGATATATTTTCTATACCCATTATCGATGAATTATTAGATGAATTGTTTGTGTCCCAATGCTTCTCCAAATTAGACTTTAAATTAGGTTTCCACCAAGTATATGTCTAAGAGGTGGATGTTGAAAATACCACTTTCCACAACCATGAAGGACACAATGAATTTTTGGTTATTCCATTTTTTCCTATGAATTCCCCTATCACATTTCAAGATACCATGAATATCCTCTTTAAACCATTACTGTGAAAGTTTTTTTAGTCTTATTTGATGATATACTTGTTTATAGCACCAGTTGGAAGGAGCATTTGGAACATTTGGCCCACATGTTAGTAATCCTGCAGTATAAAAAATTCCATGTTAATAATAAGAAATGTGTCTTCAATAAACCTAAGGTTGAGTATCTAGGCCAACACATTACTCAAGAGGGTGATTCTATGGACCCCATAAAAATATCTAGTGTTTTCTATTGGAATATTCCATAGAATTTTAAAGAGGTACATGGGTTTTTAGACCTCACTAGTAATTACTGTAAGCTTTTTAAGGATTATGGGAAGTTGGAAAAACCACTTACAGACCTTACTAAAAAGAATAATTTTCAGTAAGGGTTAGAGGCTCAATCTGTTTTTGAAGTTTTAAAGTAGAGTTTAGTTACGACTCATATTCTATAGTTACATGATTTTACTAGAAAATTTACTATTTAGTTTGATGCTTTGTGAGGTGATATTGGTGCAGTCCTCATATAGGAAGGGAGGACTATAGATTATTATAGCAAGACATTTTATTCTACCACCTTACTCAATTTTGTAGATGAGAAATAATTTGTAGATCTCATGCATGTCATTACTCATTAGCGGCATTACCTTTTGGGTGGAAAATTCATTGTTTTTAAAAACCATAAAAGTCTTAAAAATATTTTGAGTTAGATAATTATGTCGATAGACAACCAATGATAGTAATCCAAGTTGTTGGGTTATAATTTTGATGTCATTCATAAATCTGGAAAAATAACTTATGTTATGGATTCTCTTCTCAGAATGCATGAACCACAAATTTTTCAAATGACCCTCTCTGAACCCTACTGGATTGATATGCCACTGTTCTGGGCATAAAATAGCCAAGATAGATTTTTCTAGAACCATGTCTTATCTTTCCACACTCTCGATTCTATACTTGTGAGTTTTTCACTACATAACAACATTCTTTATTTTAAAGGCCACATAGTTATCCCTAAAACCTCCCAGTTAATTCCCACATTGCTAAATTCTTTCCATGAATCCTCACATGGTGGTCATAAGGGATATTTAAATTTCTATAAATGATTGGTAGTGAGATTATATTGGAATGTTATGACTCAAATAGTGCTCAAATGTTTTAGAGAATGTGCTATTTGTCAGAAAAAAATACCAAACTTTAAGTCCAGTGGGTTTAATACAACCACTTCCAGTTCTATACTTGATATGGGAAGAAATATCTATGGATATAATTTCTGTGATTCCTAAATCACAAGGGTATGAAGTGATATTTTTTGTGGTGGACCATCATTCTAGGTATGCTCATTTTTTACCAATCAAACATCCTTTTTCATAAAAGGGTGTATCTAATATTTTTATGAAATAATTTTTTCATTTATATGGAAATCCTAGTGAAATTATCATTGATTGAGATTTGATGTTTACCAATTTATTTTGGAAGGAATTGTTTCATTTACATGGTATTAATATTAAACTGAGCTTTTTTTACCATCCAAAAATGAATAGTCAAACTGAGATTGTCAACTGAATCATTGAAACCTATTTATATAGTTTTTCTTCTGAAAAACCATAGAATTGGTTTCATTGGTCACCTAGGGTCAAATTTTTTTATAATATATCCTTTCATGTTTTGACTGGACACACTCCCTTTGAAATTGTTTATGGGAAGACACCCCCTACTCTTCTCCATTATACTATTGGAGACACTCCCTTGGACACTATGGTTGCAAAATTGATTGACTATAATGATGCTCTTTATTATTTAAAAAATTGTTTATTGATGGACTAGTATTATATGCAACAATAATCTAACAAAAAATGGTGGTACGTTTCATTCTAACCTGGTGATCATGTTTTTGTCGAGCTTCGGTCTCCTAACCCTACAGTTTCACTTGCAAAGTTTGTATTAAGATTTATCCATGATTTCGTAGCCCTTTCCCAAACCTTTATAAGTTTGGGGTCATTTCCTATCATTTTGATTTTCTAGAACACGATAAGGTTAAACCTATATTTCATGTCACTCAACTTAAGTTTCCTGCTGGGGATCCCATTTCAGAACATCTCCCCAAGAATTTTTGTGAGGATCACCCCGAGTAGGTTTTTCCAAAGTCCATACTAGATACTAGGGGATGGGGCTATGAAATTCAGTTTTAGTGACCCAGTTTTTTCCTTGTGAGACTTTGAAATATTTCTATATATATCTATATAGCTATGTGTTGAGACGGTGTGCAATTTTGAGGCCCGTTGTGCTAGGAATTGATTTTATAAAAATATTAAATATATTTTATATTGTGCACACATATTCTTAAAGAAAATGGGATAACTGTTAAATTGTATCTTGGATAAGAAATACGAGACAATAGTTGAGTCCATAATGTGGTGTTTACCCTAGGCATGACAAAAAATGATTTAGTGTGGGGCATTTGGACTCTTCGCTTTGAGTCAGTATGTTAAGTGGACTAATTAATTATTAATCTAATTAATTAATTCATTTTTAACCTAAATGATATATTATAAATATATCATTATGGAAAAATCATCAAGGTTAGCCTCATAATTCTGAAATTTCTGGCCAAACTCTCCTTCATCTTTCCTCCTTCCTTAGGTGGATTATCTCAGATGATGATAGAATGTCGAATCGGATTAGATCGAGATGGAACAAATGCAACACAACTCCTCTCAGATTTTTTTCATCCACATTCTTCATCAAATATCGATCTGTAAATGAGGTAGGACTCTTCAATTGGTGTTTTTACACCCTTGGATTAAATATATTGAGTATATTTATTTTTTTTCTTCAATCTTCACCCCTGTGAAACCTCTACATGTTTCCATGTACAGAGGTCTAGTTTTTTTTGTTTTTTTCTACTCTGGAATCCCCGTTCTTGATCGATTGGTCAAGAATGATTGAAATTGATCAATTGATCTTTGTTCTTGTTCTTTTCCCCCATGTTTCTTCACGTTCTTCATCAGTTGGATCCCCATGGTCTTGGTTTAACCTTGCGGGAGGTACTGAGATCAATCTAACCCCCAGATTCACAATGGATCAATGAAACAAGAATGGTTTGACGAACCGAGCATAGATCTAGGATCATTGCGGTTCAAGGATGATTTATTTGATGGTTTGGGGATGTAAATTCAATGGTTTAAATCGTAGGTGCATGTGTAATTAATGAAGTATCCATTGACGAACCAAACAGAACCATTTTCTAGAAAGCAGTGGCCCAAAACCGTGATTTTCAGGTAAATCATTCATGTTTTTTCTAGATATAGGGCTGAAATCAAATCCAAATGAGAAAATATAGGAATATAAATCAGATATAAGGAATATATTGAAATCCTGACTTCACGCCGTGTTCCTAGATGAACACACAATGTGTATCCTTTTAGAGGCAGTGGCTAGGGTTTTAGAAACCCATGAGGATGGCACAATGGGTATATATCCAACACATCATGCACCACCTTCCCATGTGAGTAAGTTGTGTGAAGGATCACATGGTTAGGAACATGTCATGTACTCCGGTACATGGACACAAAGTTTGGTATATAGAAACAATAATCAAGACATGACTTGAGTCCTGGTTAGCTAGGACATGTCATCTAGTCTACCTACACAGTGTGTACTGCTACATGGGATGGAGTTGCACACCATCCAAGGACACGTCTAGGTGGTGGAGTGGAACCAAACTGTTTTTGGGTCTCATAACATGATGTGTACCCCTTGATATATTTTTATAAAAATTCAATCACACATATATTCTTTGTTTAAACATGTATTTTGGCTTGTGAGTAGCATATCTTAAGTGTTTTTCGACGTAGAACATGATTGTTCCCTCAATTGTGGATTTTGAGATACGATGTGGAATTATTTGGGTAAGGAACCTTTTTAGGTGATGCTAAATGAAGATAATGATCATGTGATATCACTAGAGGTTTCCTTCCAAGTGAAACCCTCTTGCAGGGCATGGTTTGGGTTCTCATTGACATAGAGTGGAACCCTCCAGCTGGGCTGGGCATGGGTCCTCGACTTTCGGATTGGAACCCTCCTACAGGGAAGGTAATGTGTCCTGGATGACCTAGAGTATAACCCCCCTTACTGGTCTCAGCATGGGTCCTCTAATTTTCAAGTGGAACCCTCCTACAAGATAGGTAATGGGTCCTCGATGACCTAGAGTGTAACCCTCTAGCTAGTCTGGGCATGAGTCCTCGATGACCTAGAGTGGAAACCTCCAACTAGGTTGGGAATTGTTACTCGACCACCAGAGTGGAACCCTCATGTTGTATCAGGACATGGGTCTTATACCTAGAAATTGTGACCCCTCAACTATGTGTCATAGTGAAGAAGTGTGACTTGACGTATCTTTGGACTTACTAGGAAGAGGGAAACTGTCACACCCCGACCGCGGATGTCCGTAATTGTTCTTCTTTCTTGGTCCCGATTTAAATTTGTCGGAGTTTAATTGCGATTGGCGGTTTCGCGCCGGTGCGCGGTCACTGCATCATTTGCGGTGACCGTGCGTTCAGCCCGGGTGACTGTGTATTCACCCGGCATGTTTAAATACTATAATTTTTATGTTGATATTTTATTATTAACGCTATTTAAGTTGTGTTATTAATATGTTAGTTAATTTTATTCTATATATTTTTATGTATGTTTTATATATATATATGTGTGTGTAATAATGTATACATATATGTATTATGTTTAGATGATTTTATTATTTGATCAAAATGATTATTATTAGAATTAACTTACAATTATTTTTATAAATTCTATTATTATTATAAGTTTTAATCATTATTTTCATTAATGTTATAAAGTTTAATTATTTTTATTATAAGGGTTTTATATCATTATTATTATGATGTTTTAGTATTATTATTAATATATTAAGGTTTGATGATTAAAATTATACTTATTATTATTATTATAAAGTTTTACTATTTTTATAATGTCTTATTATTATTATTAAGTTTTGGTTTTATTTATTTAATTAATTTATCATATTATTAGTATTATTATTATTTTCCTTTTCATTATTTATATATTATTATTAATATTATATATATATATATTTTTTAGAACCCCTAACCCTAACCTATTCCTCCCCATAGCCGCCACCCAGTCCCCCTTTTCTCCTCTTCTCTCTCCCCCGTTTTCTTTTCTCCTTATTCCCCGTGCAACCCCCGGCCTTCCGTTCCTTCCCGCACCGAGCCGCAGTCGGCCTCCTCTTTCCCCTGGCGGTGACACCACCCTGACCCCGCCTCCATCTCCGGCGCATCCCGCCTCGTCCCGGCCATCACCACCGTCTGGCCTCCAGCCGCCGTCCCGGCCTCCCGGCTCCGCCACCTCCCGCGTACACCCCCTCCCTTCTGCCACGCCGGTTTCCGCCGCGCCCTGCCCTTCCTCCGGTGTCTCCCCGTCGTCCCTCCCTGCTCCCTCGCTGCACCACCCCGGCTGCGCGCCCTCTCGTCCGGCGCTCCGCCTCCCTGCACCCGGCTTCCCAGCGCCCCGGTCTCGTCCGGCGCTCCCCGTCCCGGCGTCTTCCCTCGCGCAGCACCCCGGACCCCGATGCCCCGCCTGCTCCCCCTGTCCCGCTCCCCGTTCCGCATACCCCGTCGCCGCACCCCTGGCCCAGCGCCGCCTGCTCCTCCCGTCGCCGACTCGTTCCCCCCTGCGTGAGTTCTCTTTTTTTTTATTTGTTATTTTTGTTTGTTTCGTTTTATTATAATTATTATTATTATATTACAATTAATATTATTATACTATCAATATTATTGTTATTATTATGTTAATATTATTATTAATATTATTACATCATTATTAAAATTATTATTATGTTATTGTTATTAATTCTATATTATTATTATTATTATTATTATTATTATTATTATTATTATTATTATTATTATTATTATTACTATCATATTATTAATATTAATATTTTTATTATTGTGATTATATTATTATTATCATTATATTATTATTATTGTGATTATATTATTATTATATTATTATTATGTTGATATTATTCTATTCTTATTATTTTTATTATATCATTATTGTTATTATTGTTATATTATTAATATACTTATTAAATTATTATTTTTATATCATTCTTGTTATTAAAGTATGTTATTATATTATTATTAATATTAATATTTTATTAAGATTAAGATTATTATTAGTATTATTATTTTCAAGTTAATATTATTAAGTTATTATTTTGTTATGTTATTGTTATTATTATGGTTATGCTATTATTATCATTATAATAATAATATTATTATTATTATTATTACTCTGGCATTTACTTGTGCTTTGTTAGGGGTTTTCTTCATCAATTTATACTTGTTTTTGGTAGGTTTAAGACTTTAGGACCCGCGCAGGGCGTTTCCGAGAAAGCGCCATCGCCGCGCCTTGTTTCCGAGGTTCTGCCGTCTCCGTGCCTCAGTTTCGAGAGTGTTGGACTTTATCACGTGGCTTCGGACACACGTCATGTCATCGCACTTGGATCTTGAGGTAGGTCTCCCTATGCACTTGCCTCTAAATTAAGAATTTATTTATTCCTTGTCCTTTTATTAAATTTCAGTAAATTTAAGAAAATAATATTAAGTAGTTTTTATAGTGTGGTGATTTGCTGATAATGCAAACTGTTTAATTCTTGCATTTCATTAAAAGTGTTTTCTTGGTTTAAATTGTGGGATTTCATAGTAATGTCGCTAAATGGTTCTTCCTGAGTAACGAAAGACATGTTGAATTGGGTTTTGAAATGTTTTTGGCATGTGTAAATTAGTAAATGTACTGTTTATGGAAAATGGTGTTTTCTTATAACTTTGATTAGAGAAAACGTCGTGTGACCTTTTGGAATTGTTTTTGGAAACTTTACGTGTGGTTCTTGGTTGACGAAAGATGTGTTCCCTTGTTGTGTTATTAAAAATAATGCTTTCTGGGTTGTGAAAGTTGTTTATGTTCTTGTTTGAGTGTTTCCAAAAAGGGGTTTTTGCAAAATGATTAGGTAATGACATTTATATTTTCAGAAAGGTATTTTTGACGTGCGTGAGTTTTGAAATATTGTTTGGGTGTGGAAATGGTGACTTTTGTGTGCGATATCTTGTTTGGCCTGCGATATGAGGAAGAAATATACTATGTTAATGTGAAGCTTGTTTGAGCACACGGGGAAACCCTGGGTATCTAGGTGGGCGGACTAGAACTAGTGTGCTAGTGAGCCGGATGGGTGTTGTCCCTGTTTCACTTAGCTGGATTGACGTTTGCAACATTAACTAAACATATGATATCTGAGGGTCGTGGCCTTCTAAGCCACGTGTTCTGAGGGTCGTGGCCTTCTAAGCCACGTTTTCTGAGGGTCGTGGCCTTCTAAGCCACGTTTCACCGAGACACGAGGTTCTAGGGTCCCACGCGAGCTAGATGAACCTTAGGGGATTTACCCATAGTGCTCTACCATCTCTGGCGTGGTGCCTTCCGTCGGCATACGGGGGACCACTTGGGTGTGAGTGTGTGCGTGTGTGAGTATGTGTGTGTGTGTGTGAGTGTGTGAGTGTGTGTGTGTGCCCATGGTTATTGCTGATAACTTCTGGTTTATTTTTACTTGTACTTGGTTTTCCTTGCCTGTTTACCTTTACATGCACTTGTTTTCCTGCTTGTTTGCCTTCAGTCATATTTCACAGCCTATACTATTAGACTTTGGGAAAAATGGTTTTCAAATGAAAATGCTTTATTCTCTTTGGGTTAGCTTTGAAAATGTAATACTTTGCTTATCATAATGAGTTTAAAACTAATGGAATGGAACTAACTTTCGAAAAGGAATAAAGGAAATGTCTCGTGTTTGATTTTCAAGTAAAGCATTGTGAAAACTTACTTTTATACATTGTAGTTCAAACCTGGAATAGGTAGATTCTTTATTTACTGGCAGTGCATTGGGTTTTGTTGTGGGGCTCACCTACTGAGTACTTTTGTGCTCACGCCTATCTTTTACCTTTTCAGTTGCAGGTTCCTTGTGTTCAGGTTTTCCTGGCTTGCGTCGCTCAGTGTGGGAGCGACGTTGGTTGTAGTTGGGTGGTGACCCGCGAGGTCACGTGGAGGTATGTCGTGGTGTAGTTTTGTTTGTGTCTTTAGTGTTTGTTTGTTTGTTTAGTTTATATTCGTTCTTTCGATCCTGTTTTTATTTTGGGCTGAAATCATTCCCAACGATTAATGTTTCAATGCCCGGCACTTGTTGCCATCCCGGGGGGATCGGGAACGCCCCTCGGGACTTGCCGCGGACCGGCTCGGGTGACCGGTTCAGGGTCGACCCGGGCTGGTTCGTGACAAAATGGCATCAGAGGGAGGTTCTTGTTATTTGGGTTGTCCGGTAGAAGGAGATTAGGATTGTCGGAACTCGAGGGGTAGGTACGGGAAGAGCGTCGCGAACTCTTGCTCGCACTGATCTTCGAGTTACCAGGGGTAGTTCTGGAATTGTGTCCTTGTCTTTTCTGGTTTGTCTTGGATTGAGAGATGATACAGAGGCAAGCCGACGTTACTTTGTGACTTCACCTGGAGTAGTGACCCATGTGGAGTCCGAGTACGTGGTTTGAATTCCTCCTAGTGGTCGACGCTGACTTGGGACATGGCCCACTACCATGTCGCTAGGTTGAGCGTGACTACTGGTCCCTCATTTCAGCGATTGATGCAAATTTGGATGTTGTTTTCGTTTTGGTCTGTGTGAGTGCGTAGTTGGAAATGAAAAGGGTTTTTGAAAATTTGACTGGTTTCTTTTAAAGGACTTTAAATGTATGAAATGGATTTTTAAAACTGAAATCTCTGGATTTGGAAATCTGTCGTTTTCTTGGAATTGGATAAGAATGATTTGGGTTGAAACCTCGGTTCCTCTTTATGAACGTTTGCACATGTGTGAGAATGCATGGAAAGTGTGTGTGGATGCACGTATGAATGGAATGTGAATAAAGACATGTGCAACGGGTCATGGGAGTACCTGGGTGTGTATTTGAAGTTAAAGGCTTGACTTTGTTTTCTAAATTGGTTTTAAAGGGGAAACGGTTTTGGAAAGTTTTGGTTTGAAAGTGGATTGGTTTTTGGAAAGTGATCTTGAGAAAGGGTGGTTTTGAAATCAAAAATAAAAAGGGGATTTTGAAAAGGAAGTTTTATTTTGGATTGTGTTCGTATTTGTTTGGTCCTTGTGCTGACTGTTTTTGATGAAGGCGCTTTTATTGATGTTGCTTCGATTTGATGTTGGTTTTGGCTTTGAGTTTTATATATCGCTTAGGAAATGCCGCCCAGAAAGGTCTTTAAGGATTCGAATATGTCATGCCCAGTTTTTGGTCCTCCTCAGACTTTGCCTATTCTCCATGGTGATCAGGGTCCGATAGAAGCAGTGAAATGGCTCGAGGAAGTGGAACGTGTCTTAAGAATATTGGGAACTCCCGATAGTGTTAAGGTCCGTGCAATTATGGAGTTGTTTGAGGGTCCAGCTCTGGACCAGTGGAAGATGGTTACCCCACCGTCAACGCAAGGTCAAATGACGTGGGATGTCTTTAAAATGGTTTTCATCCAATGGTTTGTACCTGAGGAAGTGAAGCTGGAGAAAAGAGGGAGCTTGTGCATATTCAACAAGGTCGACGGACGATGAAGGCATATGTTGACCATTTCAAGGAACTAATTTCCTTTTCTCCAGATGTAGTGTCGCATGAGCTCATGAAGGTCTCTCTTTTCACTGGGGGTCTGCGTCCAGAGATCAAGGAGCGAGTCCTCCCTTCTGAAGACCCTTGTTTCGAGAAGCTCGTAGAGGAAGCATTCTTGGCTGAGTTAGTTTCTGGTGTGCGGGTGGTTAATACTTCAGTGTCCCCTGTTGTTGTTCGTAATAGTTCCCCCTCTGGTGAGGAAAAGGCGCCAGAGATACCTATTCCTAAGGAGTTATCCCCTTTGGTCTCAGCTTCCAATTAGTTAGATCGTTCGAGGGTATGCTATCAGTGTGGTCGTTTCGGCCATTTAAGGCCGTCTTGTCACAACCCTCCGAAGACGTGTCATCGATGCGGTTGTCTGCGTCATCTGGAGAAGTTTTGCAGGAAGCATCGCTTAAAGAGGACGCCGTGATGGGAGAACGTCAGTACCTGACTGTGAGGCAGAAGATGCTTCAGCCACCAGAGCCCCAACCACAGGTCTTGGGGTGAAGCTCGCGCACAGTCAGGAGTCCCCAGGGGTGTGAAGCCTTGGTCCAAGTTTTGTGTTCCGTGTTAGTAGTGGAACAATCAAGATCTTTTAGTACTTTTTTTTCTGCTGATAAGTTTTGACGTTGTTGTATGTTCATCATTTTACCATGGGGTTATCATGGACTTGTTCTATTATAATCCAAGTAGTCTGGTTTATGTAAATGTGTTGTTTTTCTAAAAAGTGACAATGGACTTGTTCTATGATAAATCTAAGCAGACTTGTCGTGTGGAGGTGATATTCTAAATCGTGTGACCTTCTTAAAAGTGTGTTTGACTCTCGTGTGAGTTGACCTCGTTTTAGTTATGTTTAAAATGTGGTTATGTTTCGTGGACTTCGGTGGATCATGTCTCCAATTTGATGTTGGTTAAATGTTTTCTATGGGTTTTCCCTGGTGTTGAAGGTTGTTGACTCTAGTCGTGGGTTCAAAGTCTCGACGGAGGTGTTGTTTTAATCGTGCTATGAGAGTTGGTTTGAATCGGTTGGGAGTTCCCGCGTTGACCCCCCCCCCCTTTTTTCTAGGGTTGTCTATTTAAATGGTCTTCTTTTCTGCACTAGTTAAGTTCTTGTGGTGGGGAGAACCCCTTCGTGTTCTCCCATCAATCTCGGACCCCAGTTCTCTCTTGAATCGGTCGGGTGTGACCTGTGCTGAGTAAGGTCATCCCCGAGATTCTCAGTTCTCTCTGATTTCTTTGGTTCCGTTGGGGCATGGACTTAAATCTTGATCGACTTTTGGCCTGGTGACTTTCTGGGGGCAGAAAGTGTCTGTGGTGGGGAGAATTGTCACACCCCGACCGCGGATGTCCGTAATTGTTCTTCTTTCTTGGTCCCGATTTAAATTTGTCGGAGTTTAATTGCGATTGGCGGTTTCGCGCCGGTGCGCGGTCACTGCATCATTTGCGGTGACCGTGCGTTCAGCCCGGGTGACTGTGTATTCACCCGGCATGTTTAAATACTATAATTTTTATGTTGATATTTTATTATTAACGCTATTTAAGTTGTGTTATTAATATGTTAGTTAATTTTATTCTATATATGTTTATGTATGTTTTATATATATATATATATATGTGTGTAATAATGTATACATATATGTATTATGTTTAGATGATTTTATTATTTGATCAAAATGATTATTATTAGAATTAACTTACAATTATTATTATAAATTCTATTATTATTATAAGTTTTAATCATTATTTTCATTAATGTTATAAAGTTTAATTATTTTTATTATAAGGGTTTTATATCATTATTATTATGATGTTTTAGTATTATTATTAATATATTAAGGTTTGATGATTAAAATTATACTTATTATTATTATTATAAAGTTTTACTATTTTTATAATGTCTTATTATTATTATTAAGTTTTGGTTTTATTTATTTAATTAATTTATCATATTATTAGTATTATTATTATTTCCCTTTTCATTATTTATATATTATTATTAATATTATATATATATATATATTAGAACCCCTAACCCTAACATATTCCTCCCCGTAGCCGCCACCCAGTCCCCCTTTTCTCCTCTCCTCTCTCCCCCGTTTTCTTTTCTCCTTCTTCCCCGTGCAACCCCCGGCCTTCCGTTCCTTCCCGCACCGAGCCGCAGCCGGACTCCTCTTTCCCCCGGCGGTGACACCACCCTGACCCCGCCTCCATCTCCGGCGCATCCCGCCTCGTCCCGGCCATCACCACCGTCTAGCCTCCAGCCGTCGTCCCGGCCTCCCGGCTCCGCCACCTCCCGCGCGCACCCCCTCCCTTCTGCCACGCCGGTTTCCGCCGCGCCCTGCCCTTCCTCCGGTGTCTCCCCGTCGTCCCTCCCTGCTCCCTCGCTGCACCACCCCGGCTGCGCGCCCTCTCGTCCGGCGCTCCGCCTCCCTGCACCCGGCTTCCCAGCGCCCCGGTCTCGTCCGGCGCTCCCCGTCCCGGCGTCTTCCCTCGCGCAGCACCCCGGACCCCGATGCCCCGCCTGCTCCCCCTGTCCCGCTCCCCGTTCCGCATACCCCGTCGCCGCACCCCTGGCCCAGCGCCGCCTGCTCCTCCCGTCGCCGACCCGTTCCCCCCTGCGTGAGTTCTTTTTTTTTTGTTATTTTTGTTTGTTTCGTTTTATTATAATTATTATTATTATATTACAATTAATATTATTATACTATCAATATTATTGTTATTATTATGTTAATATTATTATTAATATTATTACATCATTATTAAAATTATTATTATGTTATTGTTATTAATTCTATATTATTATTATTATTATTATTATTATTATTATTATTATTATTATTATTACTATCATATTATTAATATTAATATTATTATTATTGTGATTATATTATTATTATATTATTATTATGTTGATATTATTCTATTCTTATTATTTTTATTATATCATTATTGTTATTATTGTTATATTATTAATATACTTATTAAATTATTATTTTTATATCATTCTTGTTATTAAAGTATGTTATTATATTATTATTAATATTAATATTTTATTAAGATTAAGATTATTATTAGTATTATTATTTTCAAGTTAATATTATTAAGTTATTATTTTGTTATGTTATTGTTATTATTATGGTTATGCTATTATTATCATTATAATAATATTATTATTATTATTATTATTACTCCGGCATTTACTTGTGCTTTGTTAGGGGTTTTCTTCATCAATTTATACTTGTTTTTGGTAGGTTTAAGACTTTAGGACCCGCGCAGGGCGTTTCCGAGAAAGCGCCATCGCCGCGCCTTGTTTCCGAGGTTCTGTCGTCTCCGTGCCTCAGTTTCGAGAGTGTTGGACTTTATCACGTGGCTTCGGATACACGTCATGTCATCGCACTTGGATCTTGAGGTAGGTCTCCCTATGCACTTGCCTCTAAATTAAGAATTTATTTATTCCTTGTCCTTTTATTAAATTTCAGTAAATTTAAGAAAATAATATTAAGTAGTTTTTATAGTGTGGTGATTTGCTGATAATGCAAACTGTTTAATTCTTGCATTTCATTAAAAGTGTTTTCTTGGTTTAAATTGTGGGATTTCATAGTAATGTCGCTAAATGGTTCTTCCTGAGTAACGAAAGACATGTTGAATTGGGTTTTGAAATGTTTTTGGCATGTGTAAATTAGTAAATGTACTGTTTATGGAAAATGGTGTTTTCTTATAACCTTGATTAGAGAAAACGTCGTGTGACCTTTTGGAATTGTTTTTGGAAACTTTACGTGTGGTTCTTGGTTGACGAAAGATGTGTTCCCTTGTTGTGTTATTAAAAATAATGCTTTCTGTGTTGTGAAAGTTGTTTATGTTCTTGTTTGAGTGTTTCCAAAAAGAGGTTTTTGCAAAATGATTAGGTAATGACATTTATATTTTCAGAAAGGTATTTTTGACGTGCGTGAGTTTTGAAATATTGTTTGGGTGTGGAAATGGTGACTTTTGTGTGCGATATCTTGTTTGGCCTGCGATATGAGGAAGAAATATACTATGTGAATGTGAAGCTTGTTTGAGCACACGGGGAAACCCTGGGTATCTAGGTGGGCGGACTAGAACTAGTGTGCTAGTGAGCCGGATGGGTGTCGTCCCTGTTTCACTTAGCTGGATTGACATTTGCAACACTAACTAAACATATGATATCTGAGGGTCGTGTCCTTCTAAGCCACGTGTTCTGAGGGTCGTGGCCTTCTAAGCCACGTTTTCTGAGGGTCGTGGCCTTCTAAGCCACGTTTCACCGAGACACGAGGTTCTAGGGTCCCACGCGAGCTAGATGAACCTTAGGGGATTTACCCATAGTGCTCTACCATCTCTGGCGTGGTGCCTTCCGTCGGCATACGGGGGACCACTTGGGTGTGAGTGTGTGCGTGTGTGAGTATGTGTGTCTGTGTGTGAGTGTGTGAGTGTGTGTGTGTGCCCATGGTTATTGCTGATAACTTCTGGTTTATTTTTACTTGTACTTGGTTTTCCTTGCCTGTTTACCTTTACATGCACTTGTTTTCCTGCTTGTTTGCCTTCAGTCATATTTCACAGCCTATACTATTAGACTTTGGGAAAAATGGTTTTCAAATGAAAATGCTTTATTCTCTTTGGGTTAGCTTTGAAAATGTAATACTTTGCTTATCAGAATGAGTTTAAAACTAATGGAATGAAACTAACTTTCGAAAAGGAATAAGGGAAATGTCTCGTGTTTGATTTTCAAGTAAAGCATTGTGAAAAATTACTTTTATACATTGTAGTTCAAACCTGGAATAGGTAGATTCTTTATTTACTGGCAGTGCATTGGGTTTTGTTGTGGGGCTCACCTACTGAGTACTTTTGTGCTCACGCCTATCTTTTACCTTTTCAGTTGCAGGTTCCTTGTGTTCAGGTTTTCCTGGCTTGCGTCGCTCAGTGTGGGAGCGACGTTGGTTGTAGTTGGGTGGTGACCCGCGAGGTCACGTGGAGGTATGTCGTGGTGTAGTTTTGTTTGTGTCTTTAGTGTTTGTTTGTTTGTTTAGTTTATATTCGTTCTTTCGATCTTGTTTTTAGTTTGGGCTGAAATCGTTCCCAACGATTAATGTTTCAATGCCCGGCACTTGTTGCCATCCCGGGGGGATCGGGAACGCCCCTTGGGACTTGCCGCGGACCGGCTCGGGTGACCGGTTCAGGGTCGACCCGGGCTGGTTCGTGACAGAAACTTTCCCCACTGAAATTCATTTTTTAGACATGACCAAAACCATGTGGTTGAGTCATTGCCACCCAAAGTGGTTAGTGTTAAGGTTTGGTGAATGATTTCCTTATACTTGTGTGCTCAGGGAATATGTGTGAGATGTTGGTCATCATTGTTGGACTTTTGGAATTGTTGGATAACATCCTTTATGGTCTGTGTTGTGAAATGGATATCCCCTTACTCTCTAATTTGGGATTATTTTGACTGAGAATTATATATATATATATATATATATATATATATATATTCTTCTTCTATATCCACTCCTTTTATTTGGTTACAATCCTTCCAAGAGAGGTTAAGACGTGTGGGTTATGCCACATGCTTTACGTGTTTATCTTCTTGTGGTTGGATGAGTTTACTCTCCATTTATAGGTGGTGAAGACTCTATGAGTAGTTCATATACTCACGATGTTTAGACCATTTTTCTTTGAAGATCTTGATTTCACTCTTTTTTAGGTTGATTTGTGCTCTTTCACTATACATTGTTCTATCTAATGTCTTTATATTCCTCTTGAATCTCTTACTCCCCCCCCCCCTCATATTTTGGGGTGTTCTACTACGTATGCATATACTCAACCCTACATGGTATTTTCCCACACGTGTCGTGTCTTATGTAGAAGATGGAAAGGTTGACCATGACTATAGAGGAGCTTAGGGATACTAGGTTCTTGGACCATGTATGATGGTCATATCTTAAGATTCATGGGATGGGCTCTCTCAGCTATTTAATTTTCTAATTTTCGGCCAGGTTGTGATATATTTATGGTTGGGTGTGTATTTTTTACCTTTACATTTTAGTTTAAATTGTTGTACTTTTTTAATGTCTATAGTTTCATGCATGCTTGATTTACTTTATAGTAGTGTTTCATCTTTTCTTATTTACCTCTAAACTTTTTAATTAAGTTGGTTGTGTTCATCTGTATAGGTTTTTATACAAATTCCTCCCCGAGTTAGTTATGACTTTAGTGCTTGTCGCCACCCCCTAGTCTATGGAGGTGGGCTTGGGGTAGTTACAGCTCGAGCCCTAGATTGGGTCTGGTCACAAAAAATTAGTATCAAAGAAATTTAATTCCTTGGGATGTTGTTTAGATATATCCCCTTAATAGGATTTTTTTGGGTTTAGGAAATTGTTTCAAAGTGTCTCGAGTGTGGCTCTCAATCTAAGGAATCTAGTGATGGTGCGGTGACTAACGTATCCATTTACCATGACCTTGATTACCTGATTTTAGACTTGGTATACCGAGAAATTTTTTTCAAGGATTAATGGTACATGAATCATATAGGATTGAGTCTTTTACTTTCATTCTTGAGTCATCTCCCCACTATTTTATATATATATATATACTCATCTGATTGTGGTACTCCTTGAAAATTTTCAGGATTCCTTTGAGATGATATCCATCCAGGATACCATCTCCATTTCATGAAAATGACCTGATGAGCGATGAGGACTTAGTTCAGGGTCCATCTCATGACCCCCTTCCTCTAGGTTGGAAGGTAGTATCACCTCCCCATGTCAAGCAGTAGACCGTTCCAGCAGAGAAGGCTGAGGATGCACACAAGCTTAGCATTCTCTGTGAGTTCTAGCATCAGAGACTACTGAGGTTCTATGGTGATCTAAATACTCATGTAGTATAGGATTGTATAGATTCATTTTCTTATATCTTTAGGATTGTTCGGACCTTAATGGACCAGGTGGTTTCATTGGAATCTAGCCTTTTTCAAGGAGTAGTTGGGTGCTGGTGGGTCCTTATTACATAGATTCACGATGAGTCAACACTCTCATGGACCGAATTCTAGTAGCTATTTCGTGAGAAGTACTACCCCTCTTGATTTTGCTCATTACATATCCAAGAGATTCAAGATATGTATCAGAGAGGGATGATAGTGATTGAGTATGCGGTGAGGTTCACCGACCTTACTCAGTACTCTCTTAACATGATCCAGGATGGCTACTTATGAGCACAAAAGTTTGAGCAGGGACTCTACAGAGAGATCCAATCCAATATTATACCCTTGTGAATCCCTAACTATTTCATGGTTCTAGAGAGGGAACTGGTGATAGAGATATTTCTATATGATGGGAACCAGATAGTTAGAGATGGTAGCAGGAACCATAGAACTGATTCGTCTGCAGCAACTAGCAGACGTCGGGTGTCGAGATCTTAGTGCAGGAGATCCTTCCATGATAAGACTTAGGCACATGGCTAGAGGTAGTGTAGAGGGAAAGTGAATCCCTAAGATGGGTTTTTATTTAATTATTATGGGAAAGGTCACATGGAGTGTTACTTCCTAACTAGATTTGTTGAGCATCACAAGCAGATAGCTGATGGATCGCCATGGGAGAGGTAGCAACTTGATCAGGGATCTCTCAGGCATGGACAGGTTGGTCCCAGGGAGGCAAAGTTGGTATAGGAGCAGTAGGAGGAGGATCTATGGGTGGTGGAAGTTTTTATGATATACTTTTACCACCACTTCTAGGTGGACCACATCAGGTGCAAGGAGCTAGTGGCCATGGCTACAGATAGTTATAGGCTTTAGAGGTTTATGATCCTGCAACACATGAGATGACAAGAGGTGCAATCTATGTGTTTTCTACACTTGATTCAATGTTAGTATACATATGTGATAGTAATTCCTTTATCTTTATACTTCTAGTGTGAGAGATGAGTCTCTCATTTGGGATGCTAGTACAATAGCTTCATCTTAAGGTTCCTACAGGGAACGCTTCTTCTGTATATTTCATCTGTCAGAAGTGTGAGCTATCACTTAGGGGAGAGAGGTTCATTTTTGAAATTTTGGTCATCATGATGGAACCCTATGACATCATCTTGGGAATGGATTAGCTATCTAGGGTTTGAGACCAGATTTTCTTTCACCGTAGAAAGTTCAGGTGCCTACATGCTGATGGGACAAGATTCTACTTTTCTGGCGAGAGAGATCTCATGGCAGGGAAAGTGGGTTCTATGAATAGGTAGTTGGATCCCATCACCCATAAATTATTGATTATATCCCTTTTTGTAGTAGTTTCTTCGGGGATGTGGGTTCCTTCAGTTGTATAGCATTATATGTGCATCTTCTCTGAAGACGTTTTGGGACTACCTCTGAGGTGGGAGATGGATTTTTTTATTGACATGCATCCTAGGACCAGTCTGATATCTTCTATGGCATATCATATGGCACCTACCAAGATCTGGGAGTTATGGTTGTAGTTGTAGGACATTCATGAGAATGGTTTCATCAGGCCTAGTGTGTCCACCTGGGAAGCTTAGGTCCTTTTGTGTAAAAGGCAGACAAGATCTTATGGATTTGCGTGGATTATCATCATCTGAACCAAGTCACAATAAATAAAAAGTACCCCTTGATAATGATTTATGTCCTCTTTGATTAGTTTTGAGGCATGATATGGTTCTCAAATATCGATATGAGGTCTGACAACCCGTATTTGAGGGTTTACAAGCCTGATATTCCAAAATCTTCATTCTGATGTCGCTACAGACACTATGAGTTCCTAGTGATTCCCTTTGATATGATTAATTCCCCCACCATTTTTATGGATTTGATGAACTAGGTCTTCTAGACATACTTGTACATGTTTTTTATTGTCTTTATCAATGAAATACTTGTCTACTCTACAATAGAGGAAGAGTATGTAGAGAACTTGAGGATGATCCTAGACTTTCTTTCAGAGAACCAACTTTATGGGAAACACTCAAAGTTCCAGTTTTGGATATGTGAGGTTTAATTTCTAGGGAATTTAATTAATATGAATGTTTTAACCATGTATCCAGCAAAGATTGATGTATTTCATTCTTGGGATCCACCCAAGAACATGTCAAAGGTGTAGAGATTTCTTGGCATAGAGATGTACTATAGGAGGTTTGTGGAAAACTTATTCATAATTGCAACCCCATTGGCTGCACTGACATGGAAAGGGTAGTCGTTTACCTGGTTTAAATAGTTTTATAGGGAATTTGAGGAGTTGAGGTTCAGGATGATGAGTGCTCCAGTGTTGAGGCTGCTAGATGAAGGCGTGGAGTTTGTAGTGTATTGGGATGACTCAAGAGCTGGGCTCGGTTGAGTGTTGATGTAGTTATAGGTAGTTATCACATACAATTAAATGTAGTTGAGACCCCATGAATAGAACTATGTGATTCATTAACTAGATATATAAGTATTATTTTTTTCACCCCAAGGATGTAGAGGAACTACCTTTTAGAGTATCACTTTGTGTTTTACTCAGACCATCAAAGTCTCATGTATGTCTTCACACAGAGAGACCTGAACCAAAGGCAACGATACTGGTTAGATTTCCTGTATGGATATAATTTTGAGATATTATACACTCTAGGGAAGGGAAAAATTTTATTAAATACCCTTAATATAAATTTCTAGTCAAGCTTAGTATAGGAGGCTTCAAAGTAGTTGGCCTCCTTGCAGCTGGCCCTAATAGAGAAAAAGGGTACAACTTTTCTGTAGTCGATGGTGTTAACTCCTTCACTTCTTGAGAGTGTGAGAGATTCCCAGCTAGGATACATTTAATGTGAGGTATTATGTGATTATGTATCCATAGGTGAATAACTATATTGGTATTCTAAAGGAGGTAACCGCATTATCTTATTTTAGGGGAAAACAACAGTTCCAATCATGTTACAGGAGGAGGTGATATGAGGGTTCCACACTTCTCCCCAGGATGTACATCCTAGTGTAGGAAAGATGTATAGAGAACTTCAATGGTAGTTTTGGTGGTCTAGAATGAGGCAAATCATATATGATTTTGTCTCTCAATTCCTCACTTTTCAGTGGGTGAAGGATGAACACCAAGTTCTTGTAGGTTTGTTGTAGCCCCTCAAGATCCCAGAGTTGAAATGGGATGACATATGCATGGAATTTTTATAAGTATTATGCACATAGTGAAGATACATGATTCCATCTGGGTGACTATTGAATGACTCATGAAGTTAACATACTTACTTGCCTTCAAGGAGTAGAGTTCCTTGTATATTTTCTGGTAGTTGTACGTGCGTGATATTGTTTTCCTTTACGGGGTTCCCTCAATGATTGTCTTCAATCGTGATGCATGGTTTACATCAATATTGTGGAGAGGAATGTTTGAGGATTATGGGACACAGTTGAGGATGAGTATTTCCTTTCACACCCAGACCAATGGGAAAACTGAGCACACTATCCAGGTGTTATAGGATATGCTGAGGGCTTATGTGTTGGGCTTCTTCTGGAACTAAGAGGATCACCTGCCCTTGGTAGAGTTTTCATACAACAATAGCTACTATGATATTATCAGCATGACACCTTTTGAGGACCTATATGGGAGACCCTACAAGTAACCCTTATGTTGGAAAGAGATTAGTGAGTCATATCTTATAGTCCTAGAGTTGGTTCAGGTGAGGACAAAGAAATTCTAGGTCATCTATGAGTGGATGAGGACAACCCAGAGTAGATAAAAATCTAATGAAGATAGCCATCGAAAGCCCTTGGATTTAAAGCAGGGAGACCGGGTTTTCCTGATAGTATCCCCACAATGAGGATTGTGAAGGTTCAATCAGGGAATCAAGCAATACCTAATGTTCATTAGGTAATTGGATATCGTTTTAAGGGTTGGTGTGGTTTATTACCACCTTACCCTACCCCCACAGATAGAGTTAGTGCACGTTGTCTTCCCTGTGTTGCAGCCGAGGAAATACATGAATGGTCCTACACATGTCATTGACTGGGGTGAGATGGACATTGAGGATGGATCCACCTATATAATACATCTGGTGGCGATCTAGGATCATTAGGAGAGGACCCCATGTGGATGGACCATCCCTTTGGTTTACATATTTTGGTGTCACGAAAATGCATGAGATAGTTCCTGGGAGTGGGAGAGCCTAGTATAGGCTTAGTACCCCAAGTTTTTTTCAAAATTTTTCTTTTCAGGGATGAAAATATTAAAGGGGGAAATGATGTAGAGACTTTGTTTTTTTCCTTGTGAGACTTTGAAATATTTCTATATATATTTCTAAATCTAGGCGTTGAGACAGTGTCTCATTCTGAAGCACATTGTGCACAGAATTAATTTTATAAAAATATTAAATATATTTTATATTGAGCACACGTAACTTATTAAATAAAATGGGATAACTCTTAAAAATTATCTCAGATCATAAATCTAATACCATGATTGAGTTCATAGTGTGGTTTTTACCCTAACCATGACATAAATGAGTCGGCACGGGGCATTCAGACCCTTTTCTTAGAGGTGGTGCGTTAAGTGGATGAATTAATTATTAATCTAATTAATTAATTACTTTTTAACCTAAATGATATATTATAAATATAGTTTTATCAAAAAAATTACAGGGTTATCCTCAAAATTCTGAAATCATCAGCAAAGCTCTCCTTCCTCCTTCCTCCTTCCTCTAGGAGATTATCTCAGATGATGACAGAACACCAGATCAGATCAGATCAGGATGAAATGAATGCATAATATCCTCTCAGATTGTTTACAACCATGTACTTCATCAAATATTTATCCATATACATGTTAATACTCATAAATTAGTGTTTTTATGACCATGATTAAATATATTGAGTAGATTTATTATTGTTCTTCTATCTACACCCATTTGCAACCTGTGCATGTGTCCTGTATAGAAATCCAATTGTTTTTAGTTGTTTTCTAATCTAGAATCTCTGTTCTTGATAAATTGGACAAGAATTCTTGGAATCGGTCAATTTACCTTTTTCCTTGTGTTTTCCCCCTTGTTTCTTCATACTCTTCACTGGTTGGATCCATATGGTCCCAGTTTGACCTTGCTGGGAGGTACCGAGCTCGATCGGACCCCCAGATTCATGGTGTATCAGATAAATAAGAATGGTTTGAAAAAACAAGCACAGATATGAGATTGTTTTGGTTCAAGGATGATCTATTTGATGGTTTTAGGTCATATCTTAAATGGTTTAAAGCTCAAGTGCATGAAAAATGAATGATAGATCTACTAATAAGACAAACATAGTCATTTTCCGACAAGCAACAAAATGAAACCATGATTTCTGGCTAGATCCTTCATTTTTTGATAGAGATAGGGCTGAAATCAAATCCAAATGATCAAATCTAGGTGTAGAAATTGGATCTGAGGAATCTATTGAAATCCCGACTACAAGTTGTGTTCTAATATGAACACACAACGTGTAGCCTTTCAACGACGACAGCTAGGGTTTTTGAAACCCATAAGTATGGAACGATGTGTATATATCCAACATTCCATGTACCACATTCTCATGTGAGTATTTTATGTGATGGATCATGTATCCAGGAACATTTCTTGTTCTCCGGTACACAAACACAAGGTCTGGTACATAGGCACAACAACCAGGACATAGCCCGGGTCCTGATTAGTAAGGACATGATGTGTAGTTTACCTACATGGCGTGTACTACTACATAGTATGAATCTGTGTGTCATACAAGGATATGAACATGTGGTGGAGCGAGACCACATGTCATTTGGGTCCCCTCGCACTCCGTTTACCCCTTGGTCACTTTTAATAAAATTCTATCACCTGTATCTCCTTCGTTTAAACTTAGATTTTAGCCTATAAGTAGCCTATCATGAGTGTTTTTCTAAGTATAACATGATGGTACCATTAGTGGTGTATTTTAAGATAATATGTGTAATCTTATGAGAATGAAACCTTTTGAGGTTTTCTTTCCAAGTGGAACCATCTTGTGGGGTTGGGAATGGGTCCTTGATGACCTGGAGTGGAACCCTCCTGTTGGGCTGGGCATGGGTCCTCGATTTTCTAAGTGGAACCCTCTTGCAAGGCAGGTTATGGGTCCTTGGTGACCTAGAGTGGAACCCTCCAGCCAAGTTGGGAATGGGTCCTCGACCACCAGAGTGCAACCCTATTATCGTACCATGGCATGGATCCTCTACCTAAAAATTATTATCCCTCAACTGTGTGGCACAATGATGAAGAGTAGTTTGACATAGCTTTAGACTCATGAGTAAGAGGGATGCTTTCCCCACTAAGATTTGTTTTTTGAGATGCAACTAAAACCATACAAGCGAGTTAGTTCCACCAAAAGAATATAGTGTCAAGGTGTGGTGAACAAGTTCCTTGGACTAGTATGTTCAGAGCAGATGAATGAGATGTTGGGAATAATTTTTGGACTTTTGGAACTTTTGGCTACTCTTATTTCTAAGTTGAGTTGTGATATGGAGATCCCATTATCTCTCATTTGGGATTATTTTGACTGAGCATATATATATCCTTATTCTGTATCCACTCCTTGTGTTTGGTTACTCTCCTTCTAGGAGAGACGAAGATGCATGGGGTATTCCACATTCTTTCTATGTTTATATTCTCATGGTTGGATGAGTCTACTCTCATGCTATAGGTGGTGAATACTTGAAAATTAGTTCATCTACTCACTGTGTTTATCCCCTTATGCTTGTATGATCTTACTTTCACTCTTTGGGGTGTTGATCTGTACTCTTTTACTATACCTTGTGTTATCTACTATCTTTCTCTTCCTCTTTCATCTCATACTACTCCCCATCATATTTTGGGGTGTTCTACTAGATATGTATATACTCACACCTACATGGGATTTTCCTGCATGTGTCATTTCTTATGCAGAAAAAGGATAGGTTTAACATGAATATAGAGGAGCTTAGTGATACTAGATTCTTAGACCACATACGATGGTCGTAGCTTGGGATTTAAGATCTGGGATCTCTTAGCTGTTTACTTTTCCAATTTTCTATTAGTTTGGGACATATTTTTAGTTGGGTGTTTATTTTTTACCTTTAATTTTTAGTTTACACTATTGTAATTTTGTACTGTCTAGAAGTTCATGCGTGTTTGGTTTAGTTTATAGAATTTTTTCATCTTTTATTCCTTACCCATAAACTTTTTCATTGAGTTGGATGTGTGCATGTGTATAAGTTTTTAGTAAAATGCCTCCCCAATTTAGTTAGGTTTTTATGAAAAGGCCTCCCTTATTTAGTTATGTCTTGGGCGCTTGTCATCACCCCTTGGCCTATGGTGACGGTATTGGGGTAGTTGCAGCTTGATCCCCAACTTGGGTCAGGTCATGACATTGGTGGATTGTTAAGTAGCATGGAAATCCATATAGAGACAAAACTTGGGAGAATTATCAGTTGTTTTAGGCTCAGTTTCCTTTCTTCTACCTTGGGGACAAGGTGGAAATTCAGGTGGATGGAATTAATAGTAGGGAGGGTACTCAGACGGGTCAGTTGGAGACTCCAACTCTATTAAAAAATTATGTTAGATGTAGGTGTCTAAGTATTTTAAATGAAGGTTAGTTTTGTCTTTGTGTTGAGCCTGTGGTTTATATTATTTTGTGTCATCTTGGATGTGATATGGTGGAATCACTTTTAGGCTACAGTAGTTTCAGATGGTTTAGTTGGGCTCTTAAAGAGACAACTAAGGTAGTTCATATTCTATTTTATTTTTTGATTGTATTACTTGATTTTTGTGCATACCTACTAGTACTGTATAGTTTTAATGCAATTTATTTTCAATGAATTAATTTTCTAAGCTTCCTATTTTGATCTATGATTCTATCACTCGTGGAATAAATCATATTGGCTGATCTCAACAACAATTTTTTTTAAATATTCTATAGTACCCGGTAGATAACCACTTACTTGTTTCCAGTGTGGAAAATTTTGGCACTCAAAGTGTGTCTGCACAAAGATGTGTAATATCTATAGATCATGTGGAAGATTAGTTCACTGGTAGATATTTTTTCAGGTCTTTAATACTCTATATAGTGGTATAATATTGATGGTACCCATAGGATATGTGGTGCAATCCGATGCTTCAAGAACAAATGGGTTCCAACCATGGGCATTAGGAATAAAGCTTCTTCACACAGTGGATGAGTCTCTAATAGATTTTGATACAAGTCCCACAATAGTGATATGTACCACTACTATTACTTTGAATTCAATCTATGATTTATTTGATATTGATTCCTCTCATTCCTTAGTATCTACCCGTATTGTGTAACCATTAAATATTTTTATAGATCTAATTATTTTGTTATAGAGATTTCTATTCCTCTTAGGATAATAGAGAGTAGGATCTTTAATTCCCCTATTTTAATTTCTATTTATCGAAAATCAAGCTTGCTTGTGAATTTTTAGTTTTGGATATGAAACCTATAGATTCCATTCTCAGGATGGATTTATTAATTTTTCATAAATCTCATATGGACTATTTTCTTTGGTGGGACTTCTTTAATGCTCTTGATGGGGTGTTTTATGTCTTTTAAGGAGAATGAGACATGAGGTTGAGTAGGTTTGGACCTCATCTTCCATAGTTGGGTAGGATGATATCTGTATTTTCCTTTGAATTGGATAATGATACTTTGGGTGGTGATCTTCCTTCAGTACTCAATGTGTTTCTAGATGTGTTTTCTTCTGAATTTTATGGTTTTCCACCAATATGATAGGTGGAGTTTTCTATTTACCCGGTACCAGATACCTATACTTTTTTTATTCCCTCTTACTGAATGATACTAGTTAAACTGAAGGATTTAAATAATTAGTCAGATGATTTGATGTCCAAAGGCTTCATCTGATTGAGTGTGTCATCTTGGGAACCTCCAGTGCTTTTTTTCAAGAATTTTGACTACATCCTTTACCTTTTTGTTGATTATTGAAAGTAAATTAGTTTATAATTAAGAATAAATATCATTTTCCCTGAATTGATGATTTTTTTGACCAACTTAAAGGGGTTAAGTGGTTCTCTAAAATTAATATTTGGTATGGGTATCAATAGATTAGTATAAAAGAGTTTGATATCCCTAAGACAGACTTGAGGAGAAGGTATATCAATTAAGAGTACCTTGTTATGGATTTTTTTTATTAATGTTCCTACTGTATTTATGGAATTATGAACATGGTATTAAACTAGTACATTGATTCTTTTGTAGTGGTATTTGTGATGAAATCTTAGTTTACTCTAAGATTGATGAGGATCATGTACATGAGAGTAGTTCTGAAATTTTTGAGAAATCACAGGCTTTATGTAAAATTTTATAAATGAAATTTCTAGATTCATGAGGTAAAGTTCTTAGGAAACATAGTTTCTAAACATAGTATTTTATTTTATTATAATAAGTTAAAAGTTGTTATGACCTAGCAGGAACCATTAAATGTCTTTAACATTCAGAGATTCTTGGGCTTGGCTGGGTATTATCACAGGTTTGTGAAGGATTTTAAAAACTTTTCTTCTCTATTGAATGCTCTTATTTGGAATGGAGTAAAGTTTATATGACATTTGAAATGTCAGGATTCCTTTTATGAGTTAAATTATTAGCTAACTTCAGATCTTTTTTTACGCTTCTATAATCTGGTCAGGACTATGTGGTCTTCTATGATGGATTAGGTTCAAGATTGGGTTGTGTCCTTGTGCATGGTGATCACATTGTGTCTTATGGTTCTCATCAACTTAGGAATCTTGAGAAAAAAATATTTCAAGGATGATCTTCAGCTTGTGGTTGTGATACATTCTCTAAAGAATTAGTGGCATTAACTTTTCAATGAAATATTTATTGTTCACTCTAATCATAAAATCTTGAGTTATATCCTCTTACAAAAATATTGGAATCTTTGGTAAAGATGGTGGGTGGAGTCTGTGTAATCCTTTGATTTGACATTTTCTACAGTCTTGGTCAGGGGAATTCCATTGTTGATGCTTTGAGTGGGAAACTTCCATCCTAGGCTATGAAAGAATCTTCTGAGGAATGAGATCTAATGAATGTCTTTTCTTTTATTCACTTGGGAGTTCGGGAGGATGAGACTAAGGTTACTAAGTCAAGTGTTCAGTTGACTTCCCCACTTCTCAAGGTGATTCTTTAGGAACAGTAGATTGATTATGATTACTATTATATTAGGGATTATTTATATGGTGGGGAGACCATTGAAAATTGGTCACTATCTTTAGAGGGGATCCTATTATTCTGAAGTTGTTATGTAATTTCTTTTCCTTTTAAGAAGGTTATGAAGGGGGGTTTCCATAATTATTAGTGGTCAGTATACCCTAGCACCGCAAATATGTTTTATGATATGAGATGGGGGTTCTGGTGGTCATGTATGATTTGGGACATTACTATTTTTTGTTCTCATTATTATACTTGTTATCTAATCAAAGCTAAGCCTCATAAGACTTTAGGTTTGATTCATGTACTGATATGGATGTAGGACAAGATATCTATGGACTTTGTGGTTGGGTTACTACATGCACCTCATGGAAATAATGTGATTTGAGTGGTGACTAATCAATTGTCCAAATTGGATCAATTTATTCTCATTCAAGATACCAAAACGTTGTGTACTTGGGATATCTATATGTGCAGGAGATCATCAGATTGCATCAAGTTCTATATTTTATAGTTTATGATAGGGAATCCCAATTCATTTCTCATTTTTTGAGAGGCCTTTATGAGGTGATGAGATACCAGTTAACATTGATCACAACATACCATCATAAGGTGGATGTTCAGATAGAACATGCTATATAGATTCTTGAGTACATGCTCCAAGATTGTGTCCTTGACTTTGGAGGAGCTTGGAATAACCACTTGAGAGTATTTAAGTTTTAATATAACAATAGTTACCAGTTTCCCATCAATATGACACCCTTTGAGGCCTTGTGTGCATGGCCTTTTAGATCTCCTCTTTGTTAGTTGAAGGTTAATGAAACTTCCCTGGTTCGATCTAGTTTGGTCCAAGAGATGGTGAAAAAGATTCAATTTATTTTTCAAATAATGGAAATGGCTCAAAGTTTCTATAAATCTTATATGGATCATTGATTTCAACCTTTGGAGTTATTGGTTGGTGATCTAGTGTTTTTGATAGTTTCACCTTGTTTAGGTTATCGATGACTTGAAAAATAGGAAAATTTGACACTGAGATATGTAATACTACTAGTGGTTGTTGAGAAGATTGACAAGGAGGATTACCATTTGGATTTTACACCTCATATTACATCAATCCATAATTTGTTTCATGTTTCACATCTCAGAAAGTATCTATATAACCCATATCATGTCTTGATCTATGAGGATCTTGATATAGAACCTAATTTATCTGTGATCGATTATCCAATTTAGATCGTTGATTCTCAAATAAATGTTCTATGTTTTAAATCTTATATCTTGGTTTGGGTGCTTTGGAAACATGGTACTGATTCACATGAGACTTGAGAGAGTGAGACAGTGATGAGAGAGAAGTGACCTCATCTTTTTGGTATGGAGTTTTCTTGACAGGTCTTCTTGGGGAAGAAAGCATTTATGGTGGGGATTTTATAAAATCTTATTAACACGTTTCAATTACTTCCAACCCTTTGTTTTGAACATCATTTGTTTGGATATTTTTTTCAGATTTTTTTGGATATATTTTGAATTTTTTTAAGTTTATAGGCCAGTACACGGTTGGTGCATAATCATGGAAAACTATACAGGTTAACCCAGAAAACCATGTGCCATATCTTGGATTTCTGGAGGGGGTGCATGGTTAGTAAAACCTATGCAGCCTCCCCCTGAAACCATGCAATATGAGATAGTGGGGGGATCATGGTTGGTTCATGGTTTATCAAACTATGTGTCTAAACTATGAAACCTCTTCCACTAGCCTAGGTGAGAGAACATGGTTGGCATACTATTTTTCAAATCATGTTTCCAAACCATTAAAAAATATATAGAATCACATAAGGGCATATTATTAGTACTAACTATGTGGTCTACCCCAGAAAATCATGCAACAAGAATTTAATTCTTTGATTTTATTAATTAAATGCCTAAAATCCCCCAGTTTAACTCCAAACCTCTCCCATTTGAACCTAATATGATCCTTTGGTTCTTAGAGGCCTCTCTATAGTCAATTTTGTATCCAATAACCTCTTCTCTTCTTAGATAGAAGTTCTGATGGATGCATTTAATTCCTTCTAGTAAGTGTAATCTCTTTGGTTGTGATTCCTTGTTCCTTCCTCTGTCACCTTCTTTGAGAGAGAAATACCCTCATGAAATTTATGGATCTATATATTTCTTTTTTGATTTTTGGAACTAGGGTTTTCCCTTATATTTCTATAATTTGACTATCTTTTTAGATCCCTTTTGGGGTGTTGAAAATCATGAATTGAGATAGTTGGTTTCATAAGGATATCTATTTCAATTGAAACCATTGATGTTTATTTATTTCAAATTAGTTTTCCAATTTATTTCTAAATCTTAAATTGAGTCACTTAATGAATGGTTCAAATTTCATGGTGTGTGTGCGATGAATTCTGTTAAAAATGAATTTTGAAACAAAGTGTAGATTTCTAGAAAAATGATCTTGATTTGAAATGAATGCTCAGGACATGATTTTTATGAGATGAATGACATGAAATGATTTATGATTTGAAATGAGATGATTTTAAAGGAATGAGTTTTTTATGAAGCTTGGTTTTTTAAATTAAAGGAATTTTTTTTAAACTCGATCTTGGGGATGATTGAAATGATTGTTTGAAATGATTAGAATTGATTAAATTATAGTCCGATAATTGTTTGATTAACCATAAATCACATGAGAGACTATATAATTATGTGGGAAAAACCCATGATATAAATGAATTATCTCTACCTAGAAATGGACTAATGTTGACAATGTTTTAAGATCTCATTCTCTTTCCAGGTACATACCTTTTGAGTTTCATCCTTTGTTCTAGGTTTGGAAAGTGTTTTATTTTGGTTCAGAAGGCTTTGGATGTGGCTGAATATTTTATGAAAAAACTTTTTGGGCTTAAAAACCATCTACAAAAAAATTTACATGCCATTTAATGATATTACACATAATTTAATAGTTTAAATTGGGATAAAATCACCCAAGGCAATGAGTTTTTTGGGTTAAACCATTAAAAATAATTACATGTCATGTAATTCTCTGAGCAACAAATTAAAAATTGTTGTGCAGTTCATTTTGGTTTATTTAAATTTGTGCATCAATACTCCTCTGACCCTAGGGATAATCTTAAAATATTTGGAGTGATTTCTTCATCTCTGATCATTGAGTATTGGTGTTGTATGTCTGGTAATCCCCTTTTTCTTTGGTTCCCTTCTCTTCTTCCTTCTTCCAGTGAAGTGGTGGAACCTTTGATAATTGTGGGTTTTGGGATTGATCTTGATCCTAGTTTTTGGTCTAGATAAATTCTACCATTATTGATTCAATCGTATTACATCAATTGGGGTTTTCCATTATCAAGTGTTATTTATAAATTTTGAGGTAGGTGGTATATTATTCAAATCCCAAATTCTTGATTTTGATTACGTATATGTAATTATATAATTTCTTTTGGATGATTAGCAATTGAGTTCCCAAATTTGAATTAATTAATTTGGTAGATTAATTAATTAAGGAATTGTGGAATTAGTGATATTGGTATTATGGGTATTTAATTTATTAATTATTGAATTGATTAAGGGATATTATTGTGATTGGGAAATTGATTAAATCGATTAATTAATTGTTAAATTAATTAATGTAATGGATGTAATCAATTAATTCTTGAATTAATTAAAGGGATTGATATGATTAATTAATTATTTAATTAATTAATTGAATTAATATAATCAATTAATGGGTGGATTAATTGAAAAAAAAATTGTGATTAATTAATTGATGAATTAATTAATGTGATATTATGACACATATGAAATTGTTATATTGTGATATATGTTTTAAATGTGTGTGGGAAAAGGATTGAGGATCCAAATACCCATATGTGTTAAATTTGTGTGGGACATGTAGTGAGTCTCCAAATACCCATATGAGATAGTGAGTATGGGATAGGGACTGAGGCTCCGAATACCCATGTGACATTGAGTTGTGGGATAGGGACTAAGGATCCAAATACCCACAGGGAATTAGACACAATGTTCCTCACCCATGAGTTGGCATTGGACTATGGTTCCAATTGGATGTGATGTGAAATGATATGTTTAATGGTAATAATGGAATTTAGATATATGATATTCCTTGGGGATAGTTCAAACTCTAGCATGGGCCAAAGTAGGTATTGAGGTTCGGGATTCCTAGGTAATCTGGGGGTTTATGTGGTTAACTAAAGAGTAATTGAATAAATGTAAATTGTTAACTTTATTACTTTTATTTTATTATTTATAAGACTTTATACACTATATATATTGGATATTGTTTTATACACCATTGGTGGTGGCCTGCTGAGTTATACTCACACCCTACTCGGGCTCCCAGATCGCTACCTAAATAAACTTCACGTTTGATAGACAAGATAAGGGAAAAGGCCTTGTATTAGATGGTTGATTTGGGATAGATCATGGATGAGGGAACCAAATGTGGTTCGAGACCCTCTTAGGAGTTGACAGTCTCTTTACTTTTGGGTTTTCATTTTGACACTTGGAACGTACTTTAGCATAACATGTCTACTTTTTAGTTTTGATATTATATTTCCAGTTTGGGTCATCTTGTGATACTGATATTTTTCTAGTTATGTTATATATATTGGGTATTATTGTTTATTTATGTTGTTGAGCTACTTTGATAAAGAGGGTGTAGTCTCTCCACTATCAAAATTAGACCCTCGCTACTATTCGATAGCCTCTAGCATATGGGGAGGTGCACTTAAGGTTATGTAACTGATCGAATCGGGGAACCAATGTGTGGTACCTGAGTCCAGATGTTACAAATTATAACTAAACTATCTTGAGGGTAGATAGATTATTATTTTGGATTCTATGATATTCTCCCTAATATTTTTGATCTAGGGAGTGTGTGAATGATAAATATTCAAGTAACCAAAAAACCTTTCAAAAATTATATAAGCTTATTTTAAGAAGAATTATAATGGAATAAAATATAATAAGGAAGAAGGAAACACTTTAGAAAGAGGACGTACCCTTAATCCTTCCCAAGCCCTAGGACGTTACTACTATTTTCCTCTCTACCTCTCTATCTCTCTCTCTTCCCCACATCCCTTATAAGAAATTAACTGAGGGGATATTTAAAAAAAACCCTAAATGTCCCATATCATTTTTTAGATCTGGTTTGAGGACCCTCTTATCCCTCTTGGAATATACTTTCCAGGTGGCAGTGTCCTTTTTTCTGTCACTACCCCCTTACAATTAGGCTTTCCCTTGAGACTGAGGGTGTGTAATTGATTACAGAGGAATAATTCATCCTCTGAATTGGTGTCTTCCAATGGGTTCCCCTTATATTGAATTAACCACTAGGGAACAACACCACCATTTTTTTGGATGGAGCATTGAGATATGAATTTTTCGGGTTCTCATGTAGCTAAAGAACCCTCAAAATCACTAGGAAGCCCTAAATAATAGTTTTTCATGCCTATAACCTATTTAAGATAGGAAAAATGAAAAAATAGATCAATATATAGGTCAGGGGGTAAATAAAGCTTATAGTACATAGGTCCAATCCACTGAAGCACTATAAATAGGTCATTGAACCTGATAGTGGGATTCTGATGTATATGATAAATAATGAGGTGTTATTAGTGAGGATAAATTTTTAAGAATATGAGGTCCTCCACATGGAAATATAGGTTCTGATGCTTATGATCAACACATTTATTCATGGAATACTGGCACCTAATCGTGTTGAGAAAGGGGTTTTTTTGGACATCTTCCACTTAGTCAGACACATCATGCTAGGTTGGGAAGGACTCATAGAGGTGAATCTCAAAGGGTTATTATTTACAAGAGAGATAATCAGCAGCTGAATTGGTTTTTCCTAGCTTATATTTGACATTGAAGTTATATCTCAACAATTTGGAAATACAACATTGCTAATCCAGGGTAGTAATTCATAACTACAGTAAGTATTTAAGGCTCCTCTAGTCATAAAATACTATAAAAGGTTGGCCTAATAAGTAGGGCTTCTAATGATGAATCGTGATAACCAACACCATAATTTCCTTCTCATAATTTATAAATATTCTAGGAATTCAATTCTTTACTAAATAATACAATGGTTTGTTTTTCTACATGAGGACTACATCGATGTCACATCTCGAGGCATCGTATTCTACCTCAAATTTTTTGGGGAAGTTCAAAAGAGCGGGGATAGGGGTAGTGGTGAGTGTATTATTTAAGTGGTATAAGGTGTTCTGTGCAGTATTATTCTATTGGAATCCCTCCCTATGAGTTATAAATGTGAAGGTATAGGTAATGCTACTGTCACCACTAATTAACTTTTAATAGTAGCATGTATGGCCTTGGAATCCATGGACACCCTTGACTATGAGATGGGCTAGCCATTCCAAAAACACTTTGATTTTAGTATGATTCGTAGCCATTCTTTCCTGGAGACAATGTGGCCCATATATCCAATTTTGGGATGGGTGAAAGAAAATTTTCACTGATTGGAAAATAAATGATTGTTGTGTAAAATCTATAAAACAACTATCAAATTATACAAATGAGAGATCAAATCATGGCTATAAATGAGGATATCATTAGAGAATATGAGAAAAATCTATCATAGAGGAGGATGAAATAATTCATTAATTTTTTATCAGAAAGTTTAAGGGGAATTGGTGAGGCTTAATAACATTACCAAGAATTCATAGTTTCCATTCTGAGTGCAGAAGGAAATTTTTTCCACATCCTCAGCCCACATAGGGATTTAATAGTGGCCTAATTTATGGTCAAGTTTAAAAAAAATAATTGGTTCCATGTAACTCATCTAATAATTCCTCAATAACTATAATTAGAAATTTATTGGGAATATTTACCTTTTTGGGGTCTCAATAATCCACACACATCTTCCACAAAGCATTTTTTTTAAATTAAGACCATAATAGAATAGGAACTAATTATTGGTCTAATGGTACCTTCTTGAATCATTTCTTAGACCTAATTATAAATTTATCTCTTATGGAATTGATGGTATTGATAAGGTAGCATAGAAACAGGTCCCTTTCAGGAAGTAAGGTGACTTTATGGTCAATTGGATGTCATATAGGGAGGTCTTGGGGGTGGTAAAATTTGATTGGAGGCCATTGAAGAGTTGTTGTTATTCCTGGGATTGATAAGTGGTCATTAAAGGATCCATCTCACTAGAGTGGCCAACACTACAAGGAATATTCAATCCTTTTAAGGATAAAATATCTTGTTCTGGGTGGTTAGTTTCATGAAGTTTATGAGAGTTGTCTCTAATGTTGAACTTCATTTTCAAGGATTTCCAATTAATATTGACCTCGTTGAGGGTATGAGGCCACAAAATCCCCAAGATCAAATCCAAACCCCCTATGTCTAAGATGTGAGAATTTATCAAGCAGTTGTAAATGCCCATGGTTAATTTCAAAGGTTGGAATAAGCCATGGGACCATAGCTGATGACCATCTCCTAACCTGGGATTTTTCTTTTGTGCATTGATGGATGAGAAACTGAGAAAATTAGTGAGATTGGTAGAGATAAAATTATGTGTGGCTCTGGTATCCAATAGAATAATAATGGGGGTGTTTCCCACCAGACCTTCTACCTTCATAGAATTTAAGGTTTCGTGGTTGTGAATGTGAATGTAAGTACTTGATCCATGGTTTTATAATACCTGGCACTTAACTTTCTCAAACATGTCACCATCATCTTTGGTAGTGTCCTCAGGCAATGCCGCCTCACCTATGTACAGTAGGACTTTAGCTTTATCCAAAATTCACACACTCATTTCTATATTAGGGAATTTATGCATGGGAGTATAAGGTTTGACACCTCGGAATAAGATCTCCTTCTTGTGATTTTCATCCCATTTTTCTCTAGATAAATGGTGTACCTCACGATCCCCAAGGGAACCCTAACAAGGTGCCTCCTATCCAGATGCATTTATGATAATACCCAACCTTTTATCATTATGAAAGGGTGGAGAAGCCTATGGATGTATACCAAGGCATATAGTTGACTACCATAAGCCTCCATGGTGGACACATTGTTAATGAGTACCACCACCTCAAAGAGAGAGACCCATGACTTTGTATGCAACAATTTCATTGTGGTGATCAAATCGCATTGCTTGTATGAGCATTTTGGGGTTTTGTATATGTACCCATTTGTGAATTTATTCACGAAAACTATGAAGAAAGTATCCAATATATCATTTATCTAGTTTTATATGGAGGAGAGAGACCAAATATTAAAATTTCTTGATATACTTCTGAATGGAACCATGTTGTTGGGGTTATCCAATTCCTCATATGGATTTTGGATGTCTAGGCTACTAAAACCCTCCTTAAAGGTTTGCCAAGACACTCTTGGTGAAACCTCATGCATGAAGGTGAACCAATTTATTACTAATCCTTCTATGATAATTTGTAGGAATGAGACCTTCTTAGCATTCGATGTGTGATTAATTCTGAAGAATAACTTATCTCTTGTAACCAACCTCAAGGATCCAAGCCATTAAAAACCGGTAAGACAACATGGTGGTTGGTGACCCTCTATTCAGGCTGAAGGTTGATAGGGGTGGGTCAGATATGAGGAACCTAAATAGGCCAATCAAGGGTGGGTGACTCCATGTTGTTCATGGCTAATAAATCATAAATATAGGATATACCTATCTATGTTGTGGTGACATATCTCAGTAGTGCACCAGGGAAAAGATGTTATTTTTTGAATTTGGAAAAGGTATGCTTCTTTTCCTAGAATTCATGTTGATCATGATCAAGGAAAACATGTTCCCAAGATTATTGTTGTGAAATGATAGAATATATGGTCAATTTCAATGTTATAAACATTGAATTTATTTTGAGGTTGATCATCTTGAGGTTCTATCTGACACCCTCCCAATGAGACTAATTCTAGGTCTCTATTGGCAGTGCACACCTAGATTCATATTTCACTATGATGTTTGAGAATCCCAATACTAATATTCCAAAAAGCCTCTTAACCATTGTGCTATGAATGAAATTGGTTATATATGTTGATGTTTGATTGAAAATTATTTACTCATGTATTTTTGATAGAAATTATAATTTAAGAATGTTTTGATAAAGAAGCCTAAATATGCCTGATTTTATGGAAATTCGTTTTTAATCCTTTTTCATAGTATCCAATGAAATGTTTTGAAAATAATATTTTGATATGATTTATAAAAAAATTTCCATTCCATGTTTTATTTAAATATTAAACAAAGTTATTTTATTGATTATAGATTGCTTATGAAATTCATGGTGATATCTTACTGAGTTTTATTGCTCACAACCTACCATTTCCTTATAGAATTTGTATACTTTCTTATACCTAGTCGAGGAAAAGGGAAATATCCACTAGGAGGTGGTGAATTTTCTTGATTATCATATCTTGAGAGTTGGCGGTGAATGGTATAATGTGTGATCCACATGTTACATGGAGTTGTTGGGTTGATGTCTGGAGGGTCTCTTTTGATGTATTGGATCGACGTACCTATTTTTAAGAATTTTATCTATTTAATTTATAATTTTCTCCCTTGTTGAGTGTTTGTAATACTGACTGATTATTTTTTTGTTTTTTTGTTTTTTATTGATGATTTTTTCTTATGGAAAAATCATTCCTTCTACTTTTTTTATGTCCTGACACTAGTCTCCAACCCATGGGGCACAAGAATGACCTTTGGGCCCTGTTAAAATTGATTTGGGTACCGTTTAGGTGGGTTATCTAGGTTGGTTCGTGACACCTTACCAGTGGAAGAAAGGTAGCCAAAAATTGGAAAAACTATGGAAGGAAGCTCAAACATGGGAAAACCAGGGATCAGGGTTGCACCATGGCATAGAACTCTAGAGACTTCATTCAACAATGATGCATAAACTATCCAAGGGTCTATCATCCAATGAATATTGGTTGACCAAGTGATAGCATCCTATTTTCAGAAATCCAGATTGCTACAACCATATATGGTGTATAAAAAGGGCGTTGTCTTGTTCTAGGGTATTATCTTCAGTTCCTTGACAATTCCATATTAGGAGAGTATAATGGCCACTGCTACTTCCTGACATTAAAATTTTCGGAACTTAGTTTAGGAAAGAGTTGTTACTGTGATTAAATATCCCTCACACCTATGATGTTTATTGAACATTGATCCCATGAGTAAACTATTTATCCTTGGTAACCCAAATATAGTTGTTCCTATACAACAACGTTACTCATTGTTCAAAGACACCCTATACAGTGAATCTGAAGAATTATAGACTACATGGGAATACATGAGTGGAAAGGCTGAAGGGATTGCATATGTTCCCAAGTTGTCCCCATTCTTCAATACATTGATTTCCATTTGAGAATAAATTATAGTCTCTCTAATGGGATGAATTTGATTGTATTTCTTGAGTTAAAGTTTCCTTTATATTGAGTATTTTTTTATTCATTATGATTTAGCTAAACTCATTTTATCATTGTAGACATCCAAAAATGGTTTATCCATTATCAAAAATATCAAGGATAAATTAAAATCCATTTTTTCTGATAACTTACAAGACCAAAAATCCCCCTTTAAAGGTTCACACAACTAAATATCCCCCTTTACCACATTACATAGTTTCTTATCTCCCTTATTAGATATTCATGACCATATTTTCAAATAAATAAATACTCAAATTCATCCCTCATTTTTAGGATCTAAAAATTTAAAGAGGAATTTGTTAGGTCGCATTTCTTATGTGATTCATGTGACTCATTGATGTCTTACCTAACTCTCACTGGAAAACCCATGGGACATGAAGGCATGAGATTGAGTTTTCACATCACATAACCCTTTCCCCACTAAACATTCACAATCTATGAATCCTTGAGTGGTCATTATAGATAATTTATATGATCCCTCTAAATTAAAATCAACCAATGTGGTGTAGTTATCACATAACCCCCCTTGTGAAGAAGAATATATTTTTTGATTAAGGTTAATTCCTTACTTATGGTTTGTGCAAATTCATACCCTATAAAGTGGACATAAAAAATCGAGTAACTGAAAACATTTTCATTCATGACTATGTACCCTACACTAGGGATATCTACCACATGTATCTTTTGGGACCCACACATGATGCTGATGACTACGTACAGATGTTGTTGTACCTTCGTGAACCTGTGTATGCCCATATCAATCCCTATTCACGTAAGTTTTTTTTCAATGTATGTGAAAGTTATGCATGTTTTCATACCTATTTGATAATGAATATTCTAAATCCTGCTAAATATTTCCCCAATGATGCTTCTCCTTATCTTGTGGGTCCCTAAGTCATAGTCCCTTTGATAATATGGACCACTCATATCAAGGAGCCCATGGCATGTCTCATCACCCTGGATACCAAAATTATTGTTAAATTAATTTTATTAATGGAGTATCCCAAGTTGTGTAGAGGTGGTTTAAAATAGAACCATAATGATGTCAACCCAAGTGATACATGGGTGGATAGGTGGAATGTTGCAACTCATGCCAAGACCAGTATAAGGAGTTATTCCCTTAGGTCATGGTCTGATTTATTATCTTCTCAATAAATCAATTGTTATATAGGCTCATGATTGTACCATTTATCTATTTATTTATCTATTTCTATCTATTTATAATTTAATTTATGGATGTGAGACCATCATCACATAAATAAATTAATTAATGTGCAATAACCGAATTTAAATGAATGGATTATTCATAAATATTTTATATAATATGGATAATTAATTAAGTAAAATCCAATTAATATTAACAAGACATGTAAAGGATACAAAATATAAATTTATGCACGATAAATTAAAATTCATTAACTAAATATTATGTCAGATTTGGCCTTCCATTACTTGACTAGGAATATAATCCTTAGAACTAAGTGTTCAATTAACCCTCACTAGGACACTTACTTTTTAACAAGGAATTATTATGAGGGTTATGGGTTGACTTAACCATATTACATCAAGAGAAGTATCCCTCACTTAACTAGATGTAACTTGGAGTCAAGTGTTGAGGAAATCCAAGTCAGGATTTCAGGATTGGGGATTCCACTAAATGGATCAAGGAGATGCAAGCCCATAGTTGACAAAGACCCACCTACCTAAATACCTTCAAATAGATTTAATAACACTCATTTGGTATATATGAAGGGTAATATGGATAATTTCCACTAGAATTCCCTTGAAAATAAACTTTCTGAGTGACATTGTGAGGGATATTAGGACTTGATAAAATATTGGGAGATTTAATAAAACTTAATTTTATTTTTTATCACATAATTTTTAATCAAGAAAAGTACTAATAATATGCTCTTTTAAATTTTAGAATAAAATGCAAAGTTTGACATACAAATTATCCTTTTGATCCATATTAGAGAAAGTGTATCTCCTCAAAAGAAGTAACTTCCAGGAGTGGTTTAAATTCCTTCGGGTTGTGTTGTGTTATGTACTAGAATAATCAATGTTTGATCCTCCTACTAAGGAGGTGAGTGATGAAGGTTTTCTTTTATATATAAAACATATGAATGATGTGGTCGATGTTTAATGTTTTATATTATCATCTATGTTTAGTGAGCTCATAAAGTCTCATGAAAACATGGATGCTTATAGAATTCTTGATCATCTATGTGGTCTTTATTAATATAGATAAAGATATGAATTGTTTGAGATTTAAATATCACTCTTTCAGAGTAATATTGTAGAGGGTGCATCATCTAGTCCTCACATAGTCAAGATTATTGGATATATTTAATGCTTATAATTTCTAGGGTTTAAAATCCTTAATGAACTATGCACTGATCTCATTATTGCATCACTCTCTTAGAGATTCTCTAGTTTTGTTATTAATTTTAATATGAGAAACATTGAGAAGTATCCTCTAGATTTTCTCACTCTTCTTCACCAAGTAGATAATGATATGAAGTCTAAAAAGCCTTATATCTTTATGGTGAATAAATGAAAAGGTAAAATGAATAGATATAATACCAAATCTTATTCATGACCATCTAAGAAGAGAAAGATCAAGGGTAAATCAAGAGACTGGGATGTTATTTATTTTGCATGTGGTAAGAAGGTCCACTGGAAGAAAAATCGCACCTAGTATAATAAGAAAGGGGAAGATTTAGGTGTATTTATTATCAATTAAAATTTATATATTTCTACAAATTAGGTATTATATATAGATTCTTCTGATCACATATGTATTCAAATATAAGAACCAAGTAGATTTAGACAGATTTATGAGGGGTGGTAGATCTATGAGCCTCTAATGGAGCTAAACTAGTTGTTGTGGCTATTAGGTACTACCATATCATGTTTCCAAAGGAAATGATTTTGATTCTAATTGATTGTTATTTTGTGTCATCTGTTACTAAAAACATTATTTCTATATGCATACATGATGAGGATGGATTTATTTTCAAGTTCTGGAATAAATGTTACTTCTTTTATAAAGATACCATTTGTAATGGCAATACAAATTTAAATAATTTTCATTATGTGTTGTATTACACAAAATAATTAATGACAATCGATAAAAAAATTACTTCACATGACTCATGCTACACCCAAATTTGGAATCATCAGCTAGGTCATGTAAATGAAAATAATTTGACAAAATTACATCAAGATGTATATTTAGATTTATTTGAACTAAAACTAATTGGTTCATGTCATGCATGTTTACAAGGAAAAATTAATAAATCCCAATTTAGTGGAAAAATTAAAAGGGCTAAAGAGATTCTTGAATTAGTTCATACTAATGTGTGTGGAAAATTTTCTATTGAGGAAAGGGTTTGGTACTCATACTTCATAAATTTTACTAATGGTTTTAGTAGATATGGATATGTCAAATTGATGAGGTATAAGTTATATTCCTTTTTTAGGTTCAAGGAATAAAAGAATGAAGTTGAGAACCATCTTGGAAAGAATATTGACAAACTCTTCTCAGACCATGGTGGAGAATATCTTAATTAAGACTTCATTGATTATTTATAAGATTTTGGGATTCTATCCCAAATCACTCCTCCTTATACATCTTAGTGGAATGGTGTAAGAGAAATAAGGAACCACACCTTTTTGGATATTGTGAGATCAATTATGAGTCATGAGAGTCTTTCGTTATCTTGTTAGGGATACACGTTACAAACAAAAACACAAATACTAAACCAAGTAAAAAATAAAGAAGCATATGGTGTAACGACCCGAATCTGGAGCCCCTCAACTGGTTCCCCATGCCTGGTTCGCCACATGACCTCAAGCGCATTTCCCCAAATGCCAGAGGCTGCCAACTAGTAGTGAGGGCCTTGGTAAGTTATTGGGGAAACTATGCCCTCATTTGGTAAGGTATACAAGGTAGAGGAAATAACAATCAATAGCAGAAGCAGTAAACAGCATACAAAAAATGAAACTAAACTGCGGAAGAAATGTATAATATAATAATGATGTAGTATAGTACATATATCTAAGGAAAGCAGCAAACACAACAACATGCTAAAATACAACTGAGAACAAAGCACTAAAATTAAACAGCAGCTCCAGCAGCATCGCAAGCCTAAGCTTGGTCCTATGCTCTCCACATCCAACCAGCAATCATGTACCTGAAGTAGAAGGGCCACAATACCTATCCACACATGAAACCATATAACCTATTTGGGCCTAAAGGTAGGACCCAAACATGATGTGAGACTAATCCCAGTAGGCAATCACCACAAGATCTGTGCCCTACTGTCAGTGAGCAATATAGAAAAAGTAAAGGAATAAATGCAGCAGAGAAACATGAGTACTCTAAATTAAACAATCCTACCAATATCCATTCACATTTATTTATTAATTTAATTCACTCATTAAATTATCAACCAAGGAATCTAGAAAACAACTCTATATTCTTAAGGCATAGCAAGCAATGCAACAGGTATCTCAGTAGACTACCTAACAACAAGAAGTACAAAACCCAAGATTGTTCTTTGGCTTGGTGGACTCGTCAAAACCAACCAAAAATAATCATGGTGACTCTCTGGGTGTCTCACACTGGCAGACCCCTCTAGTCAAGTAAACATACAAAGGCATAGACACTCTCGGAAGCTCTCACCATCAATTCCCCTGCAGCCTTGCAATGATATCTATAAACTCTCTGAGGAATCACTTACGTATAATTCCACCTATATTCTCGATACGTAACTAAGGACACTATAAGGAAGTACAAAGACCCATTACCTTAGGTCCTGTGAACGATACTAATTTATAATAGACTCTCTAGGGAAGCCCTTAATCGTCAATTCCCTCTTTAGTCTACCACACCAGGTTCCCACAGCCCTGAGTAGTTTAGTCGTGCGTAATCAACTGTTAGCATCCCAAATTAATCTCAACAAACTACTTGGATAATAGCTAAAATGCATCAAAATCATATAAACAGTATGAAATACATGAAATCAACTATGTCAAGGCAAACAAGCAATGCAACAAGGTCTGCCTCACAGGCAACCTAATCCAAACGACGATAAACATCCAAAACAGGGGAAACACCCATGGGGTGATCCTCAAACATGCTAACAAGAAATTATCAATCATCTAATAACCTCAAGAATATAATAAATCTAAGGCAGACAGAAATACAAGATCAAAACCCTAACCCGAGATACCCAATACATGGGTATTCAGCACTTTTACACCAAAAACTCAAAGACATTCAATGTATGGAAACAAACCACCTACCTCTATCCTAGGAGATCGATATACTTGAACCTCAGCCTATGAATAATCCTAGAACAGAGAAGATCTGCAAAAATGTCTAACACATTAAACCTCAGATAACTCTCACAAGAGAAGGAAACAGGAAACGTGGCCAAGGAAGAACCAAGAACTCACCACTGCGATTCTATTGCAACCGACGGTGTTCGATTCGGATAACCAGTGACAGATTAGTGACTCAGAGAAGATTTGCAGTTGTACCATCGCTCTCGGTCAAAGAAGTTGGAGAAGAAGACGTATTCGGGGTTAAGTTGCGACCCCAGTCCGTTTAATGAAATAAAAAGAAAAGTACACGGCGTGTACTTCATGAGTACACGGCGTGTACTCGCCCTTTCCGTACACCGCATTAAGCAGCCTCCACATCACCGCTACACACCGTGTGTGTGGCCCAGACATGGCCAGCACACGGTCTCATGTGAGAGAAAAGTACACGGTGTGTACTCATAAAGTACACGGCGTGTACTTAGAAAATTTCCAGATTTTCTTCTTTTTCTCAAAAACGACTAGAAACCAAAAAACATACCTGAAACGAAGATCCGGGTTCTTACATATGGTATCTCATACCAATTATGGAATTGAAAGAAACCCATGTTATTGTACTTACATGTGTGAGGTTTCGAAGCATTTTTTAAGGCCCCTTCAAGTAACAAACTTACACCTCGAGGAATAAAATGTACTTTTATAGGTTACCATAAGAAAACAATGGGGGTATTACCTATATGAACCCTAAGAAAAAAAGGTAATTTTGGAAATACATTCCATATTACTTGAGATGGATCACATATATAAAAGAGATAGTAGGACTAAGATATAATTTTATGAAGTTGAGTCTCAAGGTACATTAGAGTAAGCATAATAACAGATTCCACAAATCCCCAAGGAAGAAAAATATATTTTAGAGACATAAGAACTATGAATGATCAAAATATAGGTTATATAACTATAAAAGTATGGTATTATATAAAAAAAGTATGGTGACTCATTATTAGTTGATAATAATGATCCTCTAACCTTCGAGGAAATAATAAGTGGCACGGATGCTACCAAATAGAAAGAATCCATGGATTCTGAGATGGATTTCATATAAAAAAATAAAGTATGAAGTTTGGTAGATCCTCCAGTGAATTTGAAGACCATTGGTTGTAAATAGGTATTCATGAAGAAAATGGGCATGGATAGAAAAGTCAGTACTTATAAGGCATGATCGGTTGCAACAGATTTTAAACAATATCAAGGCATTGATTGCGATGAAACCTTTTCGCCAGTTGAAATGTTGAAATCCATTAGAATTATAATTTACATTATGTCCTTCCATGATTATGAGATTTTGAAAATGGATTTCAAAACATACTTCCTTAATAAAAACCTTCAGAAATATGTCTATATGACACAACCTGAAGGGTTTGTGACTCTGAAAGACACCAACAATGTTTTCTAATTATAACAATCCATTTATGGATTAAATTAAGCATCTAGGTATTGGAAAATTCATTTCAATGAGTCTATAATAGAATTTGGTTTCATAAAGAAAAAATATGATCCTTGTGTTATAAAATTGGTTTAGTGTGAGTGTGGTTATTTTCATAATAGTATATGTCAATGACATAATACTTATTGGAAAAGAAATACCAGTCTTATTGTATGTTAAAGTCTGGTTGAATAAATGCTTCTCAATAAAGGACTTAGTTGAAGTGACATACATTCTTGGGATCAAGAACCATCCTGACATATCCAATAGACTACATATCCTAAGTCAAGGTACATATATTGAAAATATAATAAACAGGTTTGGTATTGAACAATCCAAGAGGGGATTGTTTCCAATGTCATGTGGCATTTATATTTCCAAGAAAATGTGTCCTTTGATATATGAGGAAATAAAAAGAATGGAAAGTATTACATACACATCAGTGATTGGATCAGTCATGTATATTATTATATATACTATGATATATTTTCTTATTCCTTAAGTGTGGTAGACATATATCAATCAGACCTAGGTGACAACCATTGGATGACAGTCAAGACTATCCTTAAGTATATGAGGCATGATAAGGATATGTTATTGGTATATGGAGGAGATGAGGAATTAGTCATCAGAGGATATGTAGATTCTAGTTTCCAAATAGACCAATACAATATTAAATCGAAAATAGGATACATCTTCACTTTAAATAGAGGTGTTTTGAGTAGTAAGAGCTCAAAGTAGGTTGTAATCGCAGATTTTGTAGTAGAGTCTGAGTATATTATAGCTTCTAAGGGAACTAAAGAAGAATTTTGGATATGAAACTTTGTCCAAGAGATTGATACCATATCTAGAATTAATGATCCTATCACACTCTATTGTGACAATACTGAATTGCTGACCCTTTCTAAGGAACCAAGGTCACATCAGTGGATGAAGCATATAATTAGGAAATATTATCTCTTTAGGGATTTTTTTCAGAGAGGTGAGGTTGTAGTGTGTAGTATTTCTATGTAAGATAATTTGGTGGACACCTTGACTAAATCCATGACTAATCAAAAACATGATTATCATGTGAGGTCCAATGGACATAAATTCATAGGCAGTTGGCTCTATTCCATGTGGGAGTTTGTTAGAGTTGGTATCCAAGGACCAAATTATTGTGTTTTTATTACATTTATATTAAATTAAATGAATATTTATGAAATATATTATTATATATTGTTTATTTTTTTACAATAATTTAATGTAATAATGTCCTAGGATATATGTCGCATTGATAAGGCATAGTAGTTCCCTTCTATGATGATAACCATGAAGTGTTATGATGATATTCTTAAATATAGTTATATGGTTGGATGATGTACTATGATAGGATGTATATTATATATACTATAGTACATTATTACATTAGAGTCATGCATAACAATAAACAATATGTAATAATATGTTTCATAAATATTCATTTAATTGAATATACGTGTATTCTAAGTACAAAAATTTGGTTCTAGAAAACCAACTCTAACAAACTCCCACTTCAACTAGAGCCAATTACCTATGACTTTCAGTCTTCTAGACCTCACATGATAATAATGTTTCTTCTAGGTTAAGGCTTTAGTCAAGGGGCCCTCCATGTTTTCTTTCACAGAAATAATGCTCATCGTAACTTTACCTCTCAGAGAAAAATCCCTTAAGAGATGATACTTTTAAAGTATGTGCTTCATATGATGATGTAACCTTTGATCATTTTTGAGATTCACTACTACATTATTATCACAGTAAAGTGTGATGGGATATTTAATAATAGGCACAAAGTCAATATATTAGACAAAGTTTTGTATCCAAAATACTTCTTTAGCTGCATCAGAATCCACAATATACTTGAAATATGATGTATAATATACAATCATAGCCTTCTTTGAGATCTTCTAGCTCACAAAACCTCCATTCAAAGTGAAGATGTATCCCATTTGTGAATTCATGTTATCTTGATTAGTTTGGAAAGTAGAATCAACATATCCTCTAAGTACTAGTTCTTCATATCCTCTATAAACCAATAACATATCCTTAGTATGCCTTAGATACTTAAGGATGTTCTTGACTACCATCCAATGGCAGTCACCTGGATCATCTTGATATCTTCCTACCACACTTAATTTTTAGGCTACATCTATCCTAGTACATAGAATAACATACATCACTGACCCGGTCATTGATGTGTATAGAATCCTTTCAATTATATTTCTTTTCTCATGTGTTTGAGGAAACATTTTTCTATAAAGATGAATTCCATGTGATGCTTGCAATAATACTCTCTTAGATTGTTTCATACTAAATCTATTTAGTATATTGTCAATGTATGTAGTTTGACCTAGGCTGGGAAACCTCTTGTATCTTTTATAATGGATCTTAATCCCAAGAATATACGTCACCTCACCCAAGTCCTTTATATAGAATCATCTATTCAACCATTACTTTATATACTATAAGACTGGTATTTATTTTCCAATGAGTAATATGTCATCAACATATACTATTAAGTAAATGAATACACTATCACTAAACCATTTGTAGACACAAGGCTCACACTCATTCTTTATGAAACCAAATTCTATTATAGCTTCACCAAATTGAATTTTCCATGACCTAGATGTTTTCTTTAATACATAAATGGATTTTTTTTTCAATTTTAATATCTTTTTGGAATCCTTTAGAGTCAAAACCCCTTTTGGTTGTGTCATATAGACAAATTCATGAAGGTTCCCATTAAAGAAGGATATTTTTACATTTATTTTTTAAATCTCATAGTCATGGTAATCCATAATGGAAAGTATAATTTTGATTGATTTCATCATTAAAACTCGTGAAAATGTTTTTTTGTATTCAATACCTTGACATTGTTTAAACAATTTTTCAACTAGTCATTCCTTATAGGTACTAAATTATACTTACATGTACATATTCTTCTTAAATAACCATTTTCAATCAATAGGATTTATATCCACTGGAGGATCTACCAAAATTCAGACTTGGTTTTGGTACATGGAATCCATTTCATAATTCATGGATTATTACCAATTGGAAATATCTATTCCACTTACCGCTTTCTTGTAGGTTAGAGGATCGTTATTATCAACTAATAATGAATCAACATCCCCAATGACTAGAAAATCATATCGTTCTAGTTATCTAACTTATCTTGTACTTCTAGGTAGTACTTGTGTCTCTAGAAAAAATTATTATTCCAAGGGTCTTTATGGAATTTTTTATAGTTCCTAATCTTGTGTATCTTGAGCCTGAACTTCATTAAAGACTATCTTTCTCCCACTATCTCTTTTAGAGATAATATCCTTCTTAAGAAATTTGGAATTCTTTTCAACTAAAACCTTTTTTCTAAATGGTTTTATAGTTAATATCCCTTTGTTTCTTTGGGATATCCTATAAATATACACTTAGTTCCGTGGGGGTGAAATCTTGTTAATTTAAGATACCTTAACAAATTATTCACAACCCCACACATGTAAGACAACACGGGTTTCTTTCAATTCTATAATTGGTATGGTATACCATCTAACGCTTTAGTTGGCACTCAGTTTAGTACATATATTGTTGTTTATAACAAAAATCCCCAAAAATATAATGGAAGACTCACATGACTTATCATTGATCTCACCATGTCTAATAAAGTACGGTTCCTTTTTTTTCTTACAGCATTCCACTGAGGCTTATAAGGAGGAGTGAGTTAATATAGTATCTCAAAATCCTGTAAATAATCAATAAAGTCTTGATTAATATATTATCCACTATAGTCTGAGTATATTTTCTTAATATTCTTACCAAGATGGTTCTCAACTTTATTCTTATATTCCTTGAATTTATCAAAATAATTTGACTTATACCTCATTAAGTGGATGTATCCATATCTATTAAAATCATCAGAAAAGTTTATTAAGTATGAGTACCCACCTATTTATTCAATGGGAAATGGTCCACACACGTCATTATGAACTAATTCAAGAATCTATTCAGCCCTTAACCCTTTCCTACTAAATAGATATTTGGTCATTTTCCCTTCTAAACATGAATTACATACACCAAGTGGTTTTAGTTCAAAATAATATAAATATAAATCTTGATGTAATTTATTCAAGAATTTTTCATTTACATGACCTAGCCGGTGACACCAAAGTTGGTTATTATATGAGTCATGTGAAGTAACTTTGTTATTGATTTCCATTACTCGGTTCATGTAATCCAAAATATAAAGGTCATTATTTAAATGTTACATACCATAAAAAAATACTATCTTTATAAGAGAAGAAACATTTATTCCCAAATTTAAAAATAAATACAACTTTATCAAGTCTAGATATAGAAAAAGTTTTTTTGGTAAATGAAGGAACATAATAACAACCCTTAAAACCAAGATCATTCTGGATATAAATGTGAGTTGGTAGTACCCAATAGCTAAAAAATAAGTTTAGATCCATTGGGTTCTTATAGATCTACCCCCCAGTCAATCTTTCTGAATCTAATTGGTTATTATATTTGAATACATAAGTGAGTGCCAAAATCTGTATCTAATAACTAATTTGTAGAAATTGATAAATAGCACTCAATAACAAATGTACCTGAAACTTCTCCTTGCTTATTTTGATGGGTGCAGTTTTTCCTTCAGTGTCCCTTATTAACACATGTGAAACATAAAACATCGTGTTCCCTTGATTTCCCCTCAATATTCCTCTTCTTGGAAGTTCATGGAGAAGATTTGGTCTTAAATATATTTGTTTTCCCTTTTATTTTGTTCACCATAAGGATGGAATGATTTTTACACTTCGTATCCTTATCTAGTTATTAAAGGAGAGTAAGAGGATATGGAAGATACTTATCAATGTTGTTCATATTAAAATTTATAACAAAGATGGAGAAACTATGAGGTATTGATTCTAGAATGAGATCGGTTACTAGTTCTTTGGTGATTTTAAACCCTAGAATCTCTAGGCACTCAATGTAGCCAATGACACTAACAATGTGAGGATCAAATGGGGTAACCTCTCCAAGATTTTTTTGAAAGAGTACCTTCGAAATCTCAAACTTTTCTTATCTATCCCTCTCCAAATAAATACCATGAAGGTGCTCAAGAATTCTATACTCATCCATGTTCTCATGAGACTTTATGAGATCACTAGACATAGACAAAAACATCAAAAAATGAATGTAAAATGTATCACTCCAATGTTCTTTATAGGATAGGAACTCTTCTTCACGTTCCTCTTTGGTAGGAAGATCATACATTTAGTATTATATCATGTAATATTTCCATTCATAGTGTAGAACAACTATAAGGAGTCTAAATAAATCCTAGAAGTTACTACCAGTTAAGAGGTTGTCTTTCTCCAATACTGATTGTAGGGATAATGTGGATGATGAGCTTTCCATTTTATTCTACAATTAAAATTGAATATTATTAGTACTTTTCTTGATTAAAAATTATTTTATAACTAATAAATTAATTGATTTTATTAATTCTCACACTATTTTATCAAGTCTCAATAGCCCTCACTATCGAACTCATATTGTCTAGTTTCTAAAGACATTCTAGTGGAAAGGATCCTCATTAATTTTCTTAATGATCTATAATTTTTCCAAGAAAAATATAATAAAGTAATTAGGTGGGTGGTCTTTCCAAATGAGGTCCTGTAGCTCCTTGATCCATTGAGTGGATTCCCCTATCCTGATATCCTGATTTGGATTTCCTCAACACTTGCCTCCAAATTTGTATTGAGAAAACTTTTGTCGTTAAAATAAATACAAGTTTGGTTAAGTTAACCCAAAACCCACATGATAAATCTCCAATAAAAGATAGTATCCAGACTTTGGCCATGTACCATGCTTAGTTTTGTGATTTCATTCTCAATCAAGTAATGTGAGGCTTAGTAACTTAATATTAGGATGAGGTATTTAAATTAATTATATATAAATTTTATCTTATTTTATCCTTTACACATTTTTTAATATTAAGTGGATGTTACTTAATTTATTAACTATGTTGGATAAAACAGTTATCCATAATTTATTTATGTAATTTTCATCTTTTCACGTTAATTAATTTATTAATGTGATCACGGCCTTGCATCCATAAAATAAATAATTGAGTAGAAATAAGTAAATAAAGTATTAAAAGACCTATTTATGAGATTTTTCAAATTTTTGATTTAATGAGCATACATTAAATAAACCTTTTACCTAAGAGAAATAAATCATATTTTATGTCTTGGCATGAGTTATAACATTCCACCTATCCACCCATGTAACACCATGATTGACATCATTATGGTTCTGTCTTGAACTGCCTCCACATTCCTTGGGAAACACCATTAATTAAAAATATTTATAACTCACACACAAATGAGGGGAACCAAAGTATTTTTTAAAGAGGTATTACATAAATATCCTTGGACACGTAGGTCCTACATAATAATGGAGGGAGAGGTGACTCTCAGGAAATCATTTTTAATTTAATAATAAATAATTTCAAACCCATGTAATAAATTAAATTAAAACATCCAACGCATACAAAGGTCTTGTTCAAGCTCATGAATGGTTATACATGAAATTTATATGCAAAATTAAATGGATAACATTAATTTATTTGACCATTATTTATTATTAAGATGAATGTGTTTTCATTAATTAATTAATTATTTTTTATCTTAATGGCCATCTAGATCCTCTTGAAGATAACAATTATAAATGAAATAATGGAAAATAAATGGAAGAACCAATGGTTTTAGATTTATTAAAATAAACTAATTAATCATTTAAAATTCTTTAAAACCCTTATTAAATTGTCAAACATAAAATTTTCAATCAAATCTATAAATTTTTTATGATGAAATTGTCAATTTAATGTAATTTAATTCTTCTAGTAATTAGGATACTACACAGCGTGTACTATCTAGAAACATGTCATGTACCTTTGTTGTTGTGAATCCAGCTCACATGCATGGGGATTAGACATGTTGACTCGGGCAGACTACACAGCGTGTACATACTATCCACACACCATGTATCCACTTTTTGTGTATCTGGGATACTTTCCTAGGTTTTCATCATGTATATCAATTGATTACACAATGTGTAAAGGCTAGAAACACACTGTGTGGTCTGAATTTCACATGCCTATTCAACCTACTGAAATACCCAGTCTGTTCTCGAGTCAGAGATTACACGACATGTGCCACCAACTACACATTGTGTATCTCTAATGTCATTTTTCCAGATAAATCGTCATGTATCTAGGATGTAGTAATTGATGAACTACATTATGTGTACACTTCATACATGTCATGTATATCATAAATGATCTAATTTTTTAGTTTCATGTGGTTTGACCATGTATAATGACCACACAAATTGCGCGATAAATGTCGTTAACCCATGTAGACTACACGGTGTGTACACCAATACACACCATGTAATCTAAAACCCATTTTCGAGGATGTTTGGTCAACATGTGACATACACCACATATAATAACTATGTTTCATGCTTTTTATCCCATGGCATGGTCAAGTGTGGTGTACTAGGTTACATGGAATATACTTTTGAGTATACATCATGTAATTGTGTCTTACTGGTCAAAAATTTGGTTGTTCCTAATAGAATATTCCGCCATTATTCATCTATTCTTAGACCTTTAAGAATATTATACACTGAGAAAACTTGATTAATATGTCAATAACATGTTAATTCAAATTGTATTAAATAATGAATAATATGAAATTAAAATTCAACCATGATTGTGTATGGATCAATAAAAAAATAAATAATTATAAATTTAAACATAACCTCGCTTTGATACCACTTGATGGTTACAGGCGTAGTGGAAGCATGCATTGGTGGGAAACATATTAAAATTTATTTTAATATTTATATTTCCAGAACCCTAAGCAAGGATATTTCACATCAAATTTATAATTAATTTATTTAATATTGGAAGAAACAAATACATGGGCTTAGGATTTTCTTCGTTGATGATGTTGACTATCTAAAAAGACCCTTTTAGATTTCCTTTGCTGTATTGTGAGGATCCAAGGATAGAATCCATATTTCGATGATCCACACATTCACCTTTGATCTCTAAGAAATGTTAATCAACTTTTGGGTGCTAGTGTGGTGAATCGATTGTCATTCATTGTTTGTGTTCATTGTTCATCTTTCAGTCTCAAAGGATTATCCCCTGTGTTTCTTATTCTTGAAAGGGAGAGTGAATGAGGGTTCAAGAGAGAATTCGTTGTGCACAAAAATTCTTTGTTTTCGATTTCACACCAATACCCTACACAATGTACATAACCATCTATTTATAAAGCTAGGGTTTATGTTAAAATGTTATTTAATTTCATGTTGGCCCTTAACTAATATAATAACCTTTAATAAACCCCATGTCATATAATAATATTATTATAATTATTATTTTGTGGTACATGCCAACTTACACAATAAAAATATTATTTAACTAGCTTGTTAATTAATATTTGTCACTGGATGTTGTCTTGGTCCATTTGAACTCCTATAGAATTTATTGAACACAATAATAAATATTTAATTTAAATGTTTTATTCATCAATAAATATTTGAGTCAATAAAACATGAATAAAATCATCCCTCGGTTATGAGAATAATATTTATTCAATTAATTAAATTCAAATATAATTTAATTGATATCATCATAAACACTTAGTTTGTGACACTCTAGGATTCTTTCTTGTTGTCATTAGGCTGGATTTCCAAAAGTCTAAGATTACCATCTAGTAATGGGTAAAGGAACCTAAGAGAAATAACTTAATTTCACAATGATTAAAACCATATAAAAATGATCATTGTTTAATATAAACCCTTTGTCATGATATCTCATCCAGAAGGTGGCACATTCGTGTCACAAATCTACATGCTTCATATGTCTTTCTTTGAATATATGAAATAAACACGTCATTACACCATATCCATGGAATTTAGGGTGATGTTTCTATTAGAAAAAAAGGGTCTAGATATAAGCTTCCATAAATATAGAAGCAAAAAATACTTCCTCGACTTATCCATTAATGAGTTGGTCACTCATGATGCACCCATCATATCCAACATTCCATGAACTATTACCATCATGGTTTACAAAATACATCTAACTATGCAAGTCATAACATGAACTAATAATCTTAAATTCTAATGTCCATTACACATGCTCGTAGATAGGAATATATGATGACACCAAAATATTCAGAATTCCTACTAGCAGGTCTTTTCCCATAATCTTCCGTCTTGTATATTACCAAGTGTAAACTTCATGAGAAGAAGCTTCGTCCACTTATGAGTACCCACGCCTGGAAATCTATGTAATATGTGTCCCATCATAGTACATTATCAAACCACAGAACATAATTTAAGAATATTTTCATATCACTTCAATATTGTCATCATAGAGAGGAACTATTATGACCTTATTAATGTGACGTATACTCTAGGAAATTATTACATTAGATTCATGTAGAACAATGAAAAATATGTGATAAGAAGTTTTATTAATATTCAATAAATCAAATATGCATGTAATAAAATTAAAAATATTTGGTTTTAGGAAACCAAATTCAAAAATACCCAATTCCTGATGAAGTAGGAAGTGTGTGTGGAGGAGTTATGATAGAATATGTAAGGTAAACATCAAGACCAATTAGATATGGAGATGGAAAGATATGATTAAATGGAAAAGGGGAGGACACAATGAATGAAACATCAGTTAAAACCACATAATGTTGTAAGTCAGGAGAGAAACTATGATACCCATATTACGTCCAATAGTAACCATGGAATATACACTTAAGATCATGAGCATCCAATTTGGTAATAGAAAAATGAGTATTGCAAACATAACACACACATCCAAATATATGAAGGGTTAAGGGGTGTGGGGACTACTTAAGGCATAAAGCATGAAAAGGTGCATTCCCTTGAAGAATGGACGTGAGAGAGTGATTTTATGAGATTTTTGGTAGTCAAAATGGAATCACTCCAAAATATGGTAGGAACATTATATCTAAAAGTGAAGAGCCTGAGCAGTGTCCAACAGATGGTAGTTTTTGTGTTCGGAAACACCATTTTTCTAGGGTGGGTTTGGGAAATAACCCTGATATATGATAGTGGTAAGAACCTCATGGACCAATAGTTCACAATAGGGAACTTATTTATATATATTTAATTAATAATATCATATTTACAAGAGTATGAGGGGGAATAAGAAGAATATAGAAGAAGAGGAAGTACAGTACAAGAGAGAGAACTCAAAAGACTCTAAGGTTCTCCTACCCAAGACACTAGTCTAACTAACAACTTCAGAGTATTCTCCCCACCCATTATCCCTTCCCCCCATGATTATTTTATAACAAAATCCCTCCTCCCCCACATTGTCCAAGTTTCCTATATAATTGAACTTCTATTATTGAGACTCTTTTACTCCTAGAATAGGGGCCTTTGACGAAGAATATAGAGAAACATGTATGTATTTCATCAAATGAAAAATAGGTGTATAGAGATTTAAGGAAGAAGAAGGAAATGAGATATAACATCTGATGTTTACTACTACCCTCATCCAAGACATAGTCTAATTCTAAGCTAGAGGTTGAGATTCCCAGAATAAATCCCCCCCCCCCACTCTCTCTCCCTCGATCCTTATAACAACTCCCTCCCTTCCACATAGCCCCAACCTCCCTAATGGATTACAATATTCACTTTGTTTCCCAAAAATAGAATAACCACCCTTGCATAAAAACTTTTACCCCTAAAAATGACCCCCCATAACCTTAGACTCTATCAATTTCCACCTCTTGAAAAATAGTTTGTATAAAGTGAATCGGTTCCCCCTAGTCTCGATATGTTTTCATGCCCCCATTGTGCTCCTCATCATTATGCACTCTCTTCATCTTCTCCCAGTAGGACCACCCACTATTTGGGATCAACAAACTTGTGTATAGGGATAAAGTGGTCCTCCTAGACCTAGAACACAATCCCTTGCTTCAATGGTCCTCCCATCCTTGGTTCATCATGTTTTGAACATTGCTCCCCCTAGGATATGTCTGATTTGGAACCTCTTGTTAAACTTTGATCCCAAAAGCCTCACCTCATCTGATCAGTTGGGGAGTGATTTAGTTCTATAGAAGTGTCTCCACATGGTTAGGTGGGTTTCATGGTTTAGTTTTTCATACCTGACAGAAATTCCATGAACTACTTCCAAGGTACTGGGTTCCCATTCCACCCATGAAGGCATGCTTCACATGCCAATCTAATCGCATCAATTATAGGAGAGTGTTGGGGTTGTGGATGTAAACCCAAATATGAATGTCTTATTGGATTCCATGAAATAAATACTTGACATATTGTGGCTCAGTTTGGATAGACAGAAAATACATCATATATATAAATTGCTTAATATAGTCCTGGATTGTCCCCTATTGTCATAGGGTGCCTTACTCCTCGTATGGGTTTGGAATATCAAGTCTGTTGAAGTGCTCCATAATCTCTCCTTTGAAAATCAATCATGCTATGTTCGAGTGATTTTCTTAGATGATGGTGAACCAATGTATCACAATCCCCTCTCTATGAATTTGTGTGAGTATAACCTTTTTGTAATTTGACATGTGTTTGATCCAAAAGTTCATCAATCCAACCCCATGGATCTATGCTAGTGAAAATCAGGAGCTCCACATATCAAGCATAAGATTGCTAACTAGATCCAATGATAAATTTTAGTATAATTATTCCATCATCTAGGTCAAGAACTGAATGGTTTCACAAATCCTATGTGAGTGGGGAATAGATCTCCATCATGAGACACAAGTGTGCCACGTCTGGCTGAGGATCCTTATCCAAGAGACGTACCAAGTCAGTGACAGTTTTGGTATGTTCAACAATGTTGTGTGTCTAGGTCTTCTAGAAGTAATATTCTCTTGTCCTCAGGTCTCCGGTAAATATTCAATCCACCCTATCTGTTTGTTGACTTCATATTGTCTTATTTACTTCTGAGTCTCCATTATATTTTCATCCTGAGAATGAACATGCTGATGGGGTATAGGTATCCTTGTAGTGTGTGGTGTAGTGGAATGTGATAAATAGTGTGGGATGTAGGTCCCTCCTTGTGAACTTGAGAAGATTAGACAGTATTCACATCCAACCATGTGTGTATCTTTTGGTTGTGAGATAGTATCATGCAGCTTTGCCGAATGATTCCAAGAAAAGAACAACTCCTCTGGCAAGTTCGGACAAAACACACCTCTTCAAAATGATTTCTAAGAAAATATGGCTCCTATGAATATTTATAGGAAAATTTGGCTCTTATTAATGAAATTTGGAAAATAATTATGTCTGGTTTGAAGAAAAACCACAATGTGTGTGTGCTTCATTCGATAGTTCATCTAATGTGATTTGTGCACACTTCCTCTAAATGCTAACCAACAACACATGTCACCTATTATTGAGTCCTGATAAAGCACACCAAAACAGGTTGGAACAAGTGATAAAGAATAGTGGACAATGTGTATTTATTTTAGTAAATGAACTAGAGTTACATGGGGACTAGAGGAAGAAGAAGGAAAAGATAGAAGACACTCGAGAAGCACTGATTCCCTTTCCCATGTCGAAGCCCAATTCTAAACCAAAGGTCGATATTTCCAGAATAATTCTACTCCCTCCTCCAATCCCTCTCCCTCACTCCTTATAATAACTCCCTCTCATATATGTGATACCAACATCCCCAATGGACTAAAATATTCTCCATATTTCTTCCTAACTGAGTAAACTCCCCTGTATAGATACTTTTACCTCTAAAGTGGACCCCCAGGACCTCAGGCTCTATTAACCTATTGAATTTGGTGTTCTAGAACCAACTTTTTTCACTTTGGATTACACATATATTTAAAGATTTGAATATTAATTAAAATATCTTATTAAGTATCAATTATAGTTCTATATGACTTTAATGTAATAATATCCTAGAGTATCTATCACATTGATAAGAGCATAGTAGTTTCTATGATAAGAACCTTAAAATGATATAATGATATTCTTGAATTTAGTTCTATGGTCAGATAAAATTCTATAATGGATCACATAGTATATTGAATTTCATGTGCCAACACTTGTAAATAGATGATATTTTATCTCATGAATTTTTCACTTGGTAATCTCCAAGATGGGGGATTATGATAAAAGACCCACCCATAGGAATTATTCATGTTTATGTGTCATCATATATTCCTATCTATGATTGTGTGTGATGGTCCTTATAATTCAAGATTATTATTAATATTTTTCATGACTCGTGTACTTTGATTTACTGACCAAAACTATGACCCCATATATTCATGGGAAATAGGTTATGTTGGGTGAATCATTAATGACATGTTATTAATGAATAAGTCGAGGAAGGATTTTTCCCATCCATATTTAAAGAAGATGATATATCATCCCTTTGATTGAAATGGAACTGTCATATTAAATTCCATGTCCATGGTGTAATAGAAGGTCTATTTTAAATAGTCAAAGAAAGAAATATCAAACATATAGGTTGATGACATGGGTATGCAATCTAATTGATGAGATATCATGAAAAATAGATTATATTACAGAGCGATCATCTATATACAGTTGTCGTTGTGATATTAACTTTTTTCTATTAGGTGTTTTGACCCATTTTTATATAGTAATCTTGGACTTTAGGCAAGCCCGCCTAATTCCAATGAGAAATAATCCTAGAGGGTTGCACACTAAGTGTTTTCGTTGGCCTCAATTAAATTCTATTTGAATTTAATTATTGGAATAAATATTATTCTCAAGACCAAGGAATAATTTTATTCAGGATTAATCAATCAAAAATATTAAATAAATATTTATTCATAAGGCAAGTGCTTTGTTATGAGAATATATAATATTTATTTATATCTTGACATTTGGAAGGTACTAAATAATTATTTATTTATTAATAAATAATTTATTCAATTATGTGAATATTTTATAAATATATATTCCATACTGTGAATAGAATATTCATTTTATTTACTGAATAAATAATATTTATTTAAATATTTATTCAAGAATTCAATAAATGATAAGCAGGATGAACTACTCAAGATTTGGGTTTGATGATAAATATTTATTTCCTAGATTATAAAATAAATATTTTTCATTGTGGGAATTATCACACTCCATGCAATTAAATAATATTATTATTTTATTACATGGGGTTACACATGAGTTTAATATTTTATTAAGGGAATTTTTCCAATTAATTAAATATCAAACCCTAACCCTAGGTCTATAAATAGACCACTATCAAATTCTAGATAAGGTTAATCGTTTACCACAAAAGATTCCTCTTAAGATATTCCTTTTCTCATCCTCTCAAGAATGAGAAGAACAAGAGAGATTCCTTCAAGACTGAAAGAATAAGAAGTGATCATATATGAATATTGCAACATGATATATCAGCCATGCTATAACCCGATGATTTATTAATGTTGTTCAGAGATCGAAGGAGCACATGCAGATCACCACTAGAGGGGATCTACTTTGGGTCCTCCCTATGTAATGACTTTATACTGTTCAGGTTAGAATGATCAACATTCACAAAAAAGAAAGATCTCAAGACCAAGGTACTCTTTTTTCTATTTGAAATTAATTATAAAATTAATGTGAAAGATCATATATCTTGGTTTCATCAAATTCAATTTTCAATATTCATTGGAAAATTTTCATTATTTATGACGTTCATTTCTTGTACAATATGTGAATGATCCATTAAATCTTAAAAAATACAAGTTATCCATAGGCCCAATTGGTTCTTCCACTATTTCTAGATCATTCAAGTGGTATCAGAGTGGTCACATTAAATTTATAAGTTTTTATTTGATTATTGATCGATTATACACAAATTTGGTTAGTTTTCACTTACATTTTATTTTTTATTTAATTTTTATTTTAATTAACATGATTTATACACGTTAATTTTCTTTATTAAAGTTTCATATTATCTAAAAGATCTCAATACTGAGATAAATAATGATCGCAGATGCCATCAGGAGGTGATAAGGATTCTAGACGATTGACAGGATTACACGATGTGTGATCAAAGTATACGCTGTTAACCCAAGTGCACTGCACCTGGACATGTCATGGGATACACAAAACATCAAGTAGTAATAACAAGTTGTTTATTCATGGTACATTTTGTTTTGACTGAACCATCCTGACATGTGGTTTGTTGGACCACATGGTGCATAGAGGGCATGTATGTCGTGTATTCTACATGGTTTAGCAGTGAAATTTTCACTGACCATTTGGTCAAATACACAATTCATACCACGTGAAAATGATATCCTTTATAATTAATGATACATGTGGTATGTAGCTGGAATACACATCATGTGATCTCTTAATTCTCATGTCTGAAGAACATGATGATTCAATCAACTAGTTACAAGGACACACGAAAAACAGACCACATGACGTGTAGCTCGTTAGTACATGTTATGTAATCCAACTAAGATACACGCTAACTATTTAAGAGTTTATCCATAATACATGAAAATAGAGGAACCCAACATGAAGTTCATAAGTACACGTCATGTAGTATCCTAGTAAATAAAAGAATTAAATTACATAAAAAATAATTAATTGCATCATCAAAAACCAAATTACACTATTAAGCACCAGATGTGGGGATTATGTAATAATTTTTTTTATGAATTAATAAATGATCAATTAATTTAATGTAATTATATATAATTATTGATCATTCTATTTATTTTCCATGAATGAATTTATGATGAGTATCTCGAAGAGACTTCATATGACCATTAAGATAAAGTAAATTAATTAATTAATTGAATCAATTCAAGTGTGATTTAATAATAAATAATGAATTAAAGTGAACATGAGAAAGTGTAATTTTACATATTCATTACATTTGTATGGATATCCATGAGTTTTTATTAGACCTTTTTATGTGTTAGTTACATTTAATTTAATTTTATTAAATGATTTTACAAATATTTATTATTAAATTAAATATGATGGTTTGTGTGTCATCCCTCCCTCTATTAGGTAGTACCTATATATCTAAGGATTTTTTATGAAATTCTACTCAATCAATTATTTGGTTCCCCTCCCCCACTTGTGAGTTATAAAACATATGTAATAAAAAGGAGTATCTCAAGCCAAATAAAGATGGTCAAGATCGAACCTAGAAGAAGAAAACTTAGGTGATACATAGGTGGATAAGTGTAATACTACAACTCATAATAATACTGGCATAAGGAGTTTTCCCCTAGGGTAATAGGTTGATTTATTATCCTCTAAAAAATCGACCATTAGATAAGCCCATTACTATGTAATTTATTTATTTATTTTATTTTTATCTTATGAATAATTTATTTTATGGATGAAAGATCATGATCACATAAATAAATGAACTAATATGCAAATATGGAATTAAAATAAATAGATTTTTTAAAATCTTTATCATAACATGGTTAATTCATTAAGTAAAATTTACTTAATATTAATAACAAATGTAAAATATAAATTAAGAAAACTTTAAGCATAATAAATAAAATAACTCAACTTAATATTAAGTTAGATTAAATCTTCAATTAATTTATTAGGAATGAACCCATTGAACTAAGTATTTGACCAATCCTCATTGGGACACTTACTTTTAATGGGGAGTTTTTATGAAATTTTTTGGTTGACTTAACCAATTTACATCAAGATAAGTACCCTCGAGAGACATGATGTAACTTAGATACAAGTGTTGATGAAAACTAAACAAGAGTTCTTGGATTGAGGAGTCCACTCAACGGATCAAAGATCCACAAGACAACAGTTGACAAAGAATTTCCCACCTAAATACCTTTGAATAATTTACCAATCCCTCACTTGGGTTTTAAGAAGGGGCGTATGGATCCTTTACAATAGAATGTCCGAGCAACTAGAAATCTTGACACCAATGGTGAGGTATGTTGGGACTTGATAAAATAATGAGAGTCTTAATAAAATTTAAAATATTATTATGTCTCACATAAATTGTAATCAGTTGAAGTAATAATAATATGGTCTTTTAGTATTGTAGAATAATAACAATATTGTCGACCACATTATCCCTATGATCAATTCTAGAGAAAGACCATCTTCTAACTGGAAATAACTTCCCAGAATGGTTCAGATGCCTATGGGTAGTGTTGAACCATAAATGGAAGTCTTACGTGCTATAATCCTCACTGTCTGATCTGTCAGCTAAGGAGGCAAGTTATGAGGTGTTCTCTATTTATTATAAACACTTGAGAGATGTAGTTTATGTTCACTATTTAATGGTTTAATCAATGTTTAATAAACTCATGAAGTTATATAAATACATGGATTCTTATAGAATGCTCTAGAATCTCCATGGTTTGTATCAAGAAAGATAAAGACATGAATGGTTTGAGATATCCAGGGCACACTTTTATAGAAAACTTAGAGAAGATGTGCCAGTTATTCCTCACGTAGTAAAAATCATTGGTTTTATTGATCGCCTAGAGGTTCTAGAGTTTATTCTACTTGAAAAAACATGCACCGATCTAATTCTTTCGTCAATCCCTTAGAAATTTTTTAGTTTTTTCATCAATTTAAATATGAAAAATAAAGAGAAGTATCTCCCAGATCTTCTCACTCCACTTAACCATTATAATAAGGATATGAAGCATGAAAATCCTTCTATCGTTATAGTGAATAAAAGAAAATTTTAGGTGAATACCTATAAGACTAAATATTTTTCTCAACAACTTTAAAACAAGAGAAGGATAAAGGAAAAAATAAGATAACATGATGTTATCTGTTTAACATGTGGAAATAAGGGACACTATAAGAAAGACTACACCTAGGTAAATAAGTAAGGAGAAACTTCAGGTGAATTTGTTATCGAGTGCAATTTATATATTTCTACAAATTGAGTATTAGATATAGCATGTGGTGCTCACATATGTATTTAAATACAAGAACCAAGTATATTATAGGGATAAATATATGAGTATCCAATAGATCCATACTTTTTGTTGTGGTATTGGGGACTACCACCTCATGTTTTCGATAAGAATGATTCTGGTTTTAAAAGATTATTATTATGTTACATCAGTTACCAAAAACATTATATCTAAATCCAGACTTGATACAGATGAATTTATTTTAAAACTTGGGAATAAAGGTTACTTCTTTTATAAAGATAGAATATGTTATGGAAATATATATTTGAATAATAGTCTTTATGTGTTGGATTATGTGAACCAAGTAATGATAACTGATAATGAAACTAATTCACATGAATCATACCCCACCCAACTATTAAATCACCAGCTAGGTCATGCAAACAAAAAGTGATTGACCAAATTACATCAAGTAAAAATAACCAAATCCCTATTTAATGTAAAAGGTGAAAGGGTCAAGAAGATTCTTGAATTAGTTCATACTGATGTGTGTGGACCATTTCCTGTTGAAACAAAGGGAAAGTACTCATACTTCATAAAGTTTATTGATGATTTTAGTATATATGAATATGTCTACTTAATGAGGTATAATTCAAATTCTTTTAAAAGATTCAATGAATATAATAATTAAGTTGAGAAAAATATTGGTAAAAAGATTAAAAAAATCCCATCCCATAGTGGATAATATCTTACTCAAGTATTCATTGATTATTTATATGAGTTTGAGATTCTATTCAAGATCACACCTCTTTATACACCACAATGGAATAGTGTAAGTGAAAGGAGGAACCACACCCTGTTAGACATGGTGATATAAATGATGAGTCATATAAGTTTTTCATTGTCCTTTTGGGGATATGTGTTACAAATAAAAGCACAAATACTAAATCATGTGCCGACTAAAGTGAAAGATGGTATTCTATACCATTTTTTGAGTAGAAAAGAACTCGTGGTGTCATACTTACATGTTTGGGGATGTGAAGTTTTTGTAAAGGCCTCTTCAGAAAACAAACTTGCACATCGAGGCATAAAGTGTTCCTTAATAGGATGCCTTAAGGAAATAAGGGGATATTACATATATGAACCCTCATACAAAAAGGAAATTGTGTAAATACATGCCATATTCCTTGAGTGTAAAAAAAATTCTAAAAGAGATAATGGGAGCGATATAGGGTTTTATGAAGTCCAAGATTAAGGTATACAAGAGTTGGAACAGGAACATATTCCACAAATCCATAGGGAAGAGAACATTCTAAAGACACAATTATTGTGTAGGATTACAATAGAGGTTAGAAAACCTAAAATATATGGTTTTCTAGTTATCGAGGATGGTGACTCGTTATTAGTTGATAATAATGATCCTCTAACCTACAAGAAAGCAGTAAGTGATATAGATGTTTCCAAATGTAAAGAAGTAATGAATTATAAAATGGATTTCATGTACCAATACTAAGTATGGATTTTGGTAAATCCTCTAGTAGATGTAAATACCATTTTTTTAAATGGTAATTCAAGAATAAATTGTACATGGATGGACAATTCAGTACTTATAAGGCATGAATAGTTGCAAAAGGGTTTAAACAACGTCAAGGCATAGACTATGATGAAACCTTTTCACTAGTTTCTATGTTTAAATTCATCAGATATATAATTTCAATAGTAGCATACCTTGAATATAAGATATAAAAAATTGGTGTCAAAATTTCCTTCATTAATGGTAACTTTCAAGAAGATGTATCTATAACACAAATTGAAGGTTTTGTGACTCCAAAGGATTCCAATAAGGCATGAAAATTATAGAGATCTATTTATGGATTAAAGCAAGCATCCAGGTAATGAAACTTTCAGTTTGATGAAGGCATAATGGAATTTGGTTTCATAAAGAATGAATGCATTCCTTGCGTCTATAAAGGGTTTATTGAGAGTGCAGTCATTTTATTAATAGTTTATGTTGATGACATACTAATTGGAAATGAAATTCTGATATTATCATCTATTAAATCCTGGTTGAACACATGATTCTCCATGAAGGAATTAAATGAAACAACATATATTCTTGGGATTAAGATTCATCATGATAGACCTAAGAGACTGCTCAGACTATGTTAGGGTACATATGTTGAAAAGATACTGAAGAAATTTAGTATGGAACAATCTAAGAGGGAATTTTTTCTGGTGTCACATGAAATTCATCTTTTCAATAAAAGGTGTTTTCAGACACATGAAAAAATACATAGGGTGGAAAGGACTCCATATGAATCAACAATTGGGTTAGTCATGCATTTTATGTTATGTACTAGGCTGGATATTGTCTATGACTTAAGCATGGTGGGAAAATATAAAGCTGACCCGGGTAACTGTCATTGGATGGAAGTCAATACTATCCTTAAGTATATGAGTCTTATTAAGGATATGTTTTTGGTCTTTTGAGGAGATAGGTAACTAGTCATTAGATGATATGAAGATGATAGTTTCTAAACAGATCAAGATGATTTGAAATCACGGTTAGAATACATCTTCACTCTCAACGTAGGTGTTGTGAGATGGAAGAGCTCAACGAAAACCATGGTTGTAGATTCCATAGTAGATTCTAAGTATATTGTGGCTTCCAAGGAAGCTAAAGTAACAGTTTGAATAAGAAACATTGTCCAAGATCTTGACATGGTGCCCAAAAGTAAAGACCCTACCACACTCTATTATGATAATAATACAATGGTGATTCTTGCAAAGGAACTAATGTGACATTAGCGGATGAAGAACATACTTCAAAAATATTATCTCTTGAGGGTTTTTATAAAATATTTTAAAGTTTTAGTGATTATATTCTCCATGGAATACAATGTGTAAGACCCCTTGACTAAAACCTCAACTTGGCAAAAACATGATCATCATGTGAGATCCAATGAACTGAAAGTCGTTGGTAGTTGGCTCTAGTCCAAGCTGGATTCTGTTGGAGTTAGTGTTCTAGAAACAACTATTTACACTTTAGATTACTTGTATATTTTAATAATTTAATATTATTTAAAATTTATTATCACATATCATTCATAGTTTTTCATGAATTTAATGAAATAATGTCCTATAGTATCTATCACATTAATAAAGGTGTAACAGTTCCCTACTATGATGAGAACCTTGAAATTCCAGGATGATATTCTTGAATTTAGTTCAATGGTATGATGAAATTCTATGATGGGGAACATATTATGTTGATTATAAAATGTGAGTACTCATAAATAGGTGAGCCTTTATTTCATGATGTTCAAACTTGGTAATATCTAAGATGAAAAATTATAAGAACAAACTCACATGTTGGAATTCATAATGTTTATGTGTCACTGTATATTTCTATCTGAAAGTTTGTGTGATGGTCCTTAGACTTTAAGATTATTATTAATTATTATTATGACTCACATTCTTTGATGTACTGACAAAAACCATGATGTCATATATTCACAGGAAGTAAGGAATGTTGGGTGTGTCACAAATGACATGTTATTAATGAATATGTTGAGGAAAAATTTGTACCTTCCATATTTATGGAAGATGATATCTAGATCCTATGATTGAAATGGAACTGTCACATTAAATTTTATGATCATTATGTAGAAATAAGTTTATTTCAGATAGTCAAATAAATATATATCAAACATATAGGTTGATGGCATGGGTGTGCAACCAGCTTGATGTGATATCATCACAAATAGATTATATTACATAGTGAATGTTTTTATGTGGTTGTTTTCATTATGACATTAACTTATTTCTCTTGAGTGCTTTGACTCATTGCTATATAGTAATCTTAGACTTTAAGAAATATCATATGATGTCAACGGGAAAGAAGTTTAGAGTGTTACAAACTAATCATTTCTATTGATCTCAATTAAATTCAATTTGAGTTTAATTATTGGAATAAATATTATTTTTAAGATCAAGAAATGATTTTATTCAAGATTAATCTATTACAAATATTAAATAAATATTTATTCGTAAGGTAATTGATTTATTAAGATAATATATAATATTTATTTATCTCTTATTATTTTGACGGTATTAAATAATTAATTAATTATTAATAAATAATTTATTCAATTATGTGAAGATTGAAAAAATATTAATTCACCAGATTATGAATAGAATTCTCATTTTATTTATTTAATGAATAGTATTTATTTAAATATTTATTCAAGAATTCAATAAATGGTGAGGATGAATAGAGTGAGAATTGGGTCCATTAACAAACATTTATTTACTAAACTAAAAAATAAATATTTTTCATTACATAGGTTAGGACACTCCATGAAATTAAACAATATTATTATTTTATTACATGTATCAAAAACATGTGTTTAATATTTTATTAAGGGAACCTATACAATTAATTAAATATCAAACCCTAATTCTAGGTCTATAAATAGGTCTCTATCACATTCTAGATAATTTTAATCATTGAACAATGAATTCCTCTCAAGATCTTCCTCCTCTTATTCTCTCCATAATGAGAAGAATAATAAATATTTTTTCAATCTTGAAGGAATGAGAAACGATGAAATACGAATAATGAAACACAATCTATCAGTTGTACTAAAACCTAATGATTTTTTGGTATTGTTCAGAGATCAAAAGTGTGTGTATGGATCACCACTAGAGGGTCTCTACTTTGGGTCCTCCCTATACAACGACTTTATACCATTTGGGTTAGAATGATCAACATCCTCAATAAAGAAAGATCTCGAGATTTAGGTAATCTTTCTTATTTTATTTTAAATTAATTATAAAATTGACATGAAAGATAATCTCTCTTGGTTATAGCAAATTCATTTATCAATATTTTTTGAAAAAAAAATAAATTGTTAATATTTTTTAAAAAATTCATTGGTCATTATGTTCATTTCTTGTATAATATGCAAATTATTCATCGAATCTGATAAAAACTGAGTTTTTCATAGGCCCAGTAGGTGCTTTATCTATATCCGAATCCTTCACAACCTTACAAGTTGTGACTGGATCTCTATCACTCAACCCTCCTTTAAAATTAGTCTTGTACTCAAGACTGAGGGGAGAGAAATGATTATGATGGATGAAGACTTTTTCCCATGTAGTAGCTGTAGAAAATGGAAATGGAAAAAAATATACCATGGCCATGAGGTATCACCAACAAAATTATGTGAGGTGGTCTTTGAAAAATAATAGATGCCTGATCCCAAATGGTGTTTCCCATACCATTGTTCCCAAGTCTACTACATCCCCATGTCTTAATTAATCCTCTAGTTATCATGAATGCTGGATTTTATGCTCCAACTAACTTGTTTTTTTATCTCTTCAACATGTTTAAGGGCCTCCATTATAATGATTCTATGTTGGGAGTAATCCCTCTTTCTCATGTATAAGTACCACTACTAAAGATATTCCCATTAACAGCACGCAAAAAAAGGCTTTTAACAGTGCTAAAAAAGCATTGTTAATCTCAGCACTATTAAAGGGGGGTGCCCTTTATCAGTGTCGATAAAGGCCCCATCTGCTACAATGTGTTGTTTTTATAATAGCACACTACAGCAACCACTTGTAACCTATACAAAAAATATATAATTTAATTGAAATAAATTTTACATCATAAATACAAAAAAACACTAATATATAAATTTCAAACAATGTTTTGTATAATTACATTTATAATTACTATCCACAAAAAAATTAAAACATTAATGTTTCATTGTCATTGGTACCCGTGATCCCATCTCAAAAAGTTCCACCATTGGTAAATTTTTCTGAAAGAATCACCTCAAATTAAGAAAAATAATCCACCTATATAAGAAAACAAATATTATGTTAGTAATATTATAAGGAAATAAATTAAACATTGATATGAAAGAATACATTAAAAAATGACAACTTTAAATAAAAAGAAACACTTCGAGTTATACCAGTCACACCATGCATTTTATTGAGGTGTGGTTGATTCCAGCATGTCACAAATGAGGTATAGATCATTTTCCTAAAATATCAAAATAATTTGAATGTGTTTGCTCATTTTTTACTATGTCACTCGTTCTATTTAATGAAATTGATGTCAATTTTAAATAAAGAAAATTTTGGAGATATATTGGTCACACCATGCATGGGATTGAGGTGAGGATGATTCATTTATTTCACAAATTACTTAAGGTACATTTTCCTAAAGTATCAAAACAATCCAAATGAATTTTCTCAGTTTTCTGTATGTCACTTGTGTTTTTAATAAAATGTCATTTTAAACTTGAAACACACACATATAGTCATACGAGTCACATCATGTTTCGGTTTGATGTGAGACTACTTCTTATATGTCAAAAATGACTTATAAATTGTCTTCCTAAATTATCAATACAATCAGAGTGAATTTTCTTGGTTTTTAGTGAGTGACACATGTTTTGAACTAAAATGTAAATTTTAAACTGATAACAGGAACTTTGAGTCATACCAGTCACAACATGCTTTATATTGTGGTGTAGGTGATTCCTACATGTCAAAAATGACTCATGGAACATTTCCATAAAGTATCAAAATAATATGAATAAATTTTCTTGGTTTTCAGTACATCACTTGTTCCTTTTGCTAAAATTAATATCAATTTAAAATAAAAAGATGCACTTGGAGTCATACCGATCACACAGTGCATCATATTGAGGTTTGATTGTTTCCTACAAATCAAAAATGACTTATGGATTGTTTTCAAAAAGTATGAAAACAATCTGAATTCATTTTCTTGGTTTTGAGTAGGTAAATTTTCTTTTTTACTAAAATCGATGTCAATTTTAAATAAAAAGACATGCATTGAGTCATACTAGTCACACGGTGTGTTAGATTGAGGTGCAACTGATTTATAAACATCTCAAATGACTGATGTATCATTCTCTTAAAGTATCAAAAAATATATAAATGTGTTTGTTCAGTTTTGAGTAGTCCAGTTTTCCTTTTTGCTAAAATTGATATCAATTTTAAACAAAAAGACTCATTTGGAGTCATACTGGTCACACCGTGTGTCATATTAAGGTGTGGCTGATTCCTATATTTCCCAAATAACTCATGTATAATTTTTCTAAAGTATGAAAACAATCTGAATGTGTTTTATTGGTTTTTATTATGGCAATTATTCCTTTTGGTAAAATTAATGTCAATTTAAAATAAAAATACACACTTTGAGTCATATTGGTCACATCCTATGTTGGATTGAGGTTTGGTTAATTCATACACATCACAAATGAATTATGGATCATTTCTCTAAAATATAAAAATAATATGAACTAATTTTATCAGTTTTGAGTTGGTTAGTTGTCCTTTTACTAAAATTGATGTCAAATTTAAATAAAAAGATGCACTTGGAATCATACTGGTCACACCATGTGTCGAATTGAGGTGCGGCTAATTCCTTCATGTTAAAAAAGACTTATGGGTTTTTTCCCTAAATTATCAAAACAAAATGAATATTTTTTCTCAGTTTTGAGTAGGTCAGTTCTCTTTTTTACTAAAATTGATGTTAATTTTAAATAAAAAGATGCACTTGGAGTCATATACGTCACACCATGTGTTATATTGAGGTGTGGATGATTCATACATGTCTCAAATGACTCATGAATCATTTTTTATAAAGTATAAAAATAATAAGAATGTGTTTTCTCAATTTTTCATTATGTTATTTGGTCCTTTTGCTAAAATTAATGTCGATTTAAAATAAAAATACACACTTGGAGTCATATCGATCACACCGTGGGTCGGATTGAGGTGAGGTTAATTATTACACATAAAAATGACTTATGGATTGTTTTCATAAATTATAAAAACAAACTAAATGGTTTTTATTAGTTTTGAGTAGGTCAATTGTCCTTTTTACTAAAATTAAGGTCAATTTTAAATAAAAAAGGCACACTTGGAGTCATAATGATCACACTGTGCCTTAGATTGAGGTGTGGTTGATTTATAAACATGCCAAATGAATCGTGGATCATTGACCTAAAGTTTCAAAACAATATGAATTTTGTTTATCATTTTTTAGTACGTCACTAGTTTCTTTTGCTAAAATTGATGTCAATTTTAAATAAAAATATGCTCTTAGAGTCACACTAGTCACACTATGCATCGGATTGAGGTGTGGTTGATTACTACATTTTTTTCTAAAGTATAAAAAACATTATGAATTAATTTTCTTGGTTTTGAGTAGTTTATTTTTCCTTTTTACTAAAATTGATGTCAATTTTAAATAAAAAGGATGCACTTTGAGTCATACCGGTCACACCATGCCTCAGATTGGGGTATGTCCAATTCTTACACATCCCAAATGATTCATGGATCATTTCTCTATAGTTTCAAAACAATATGAATGTGTTTTATTAGTTTTTAGTATGTCACTTGTTCATTTTAACTAAAATTGATATCAATTTTAAATAAAAAGATTCACTTGGAGCCATACTGGTCACACCATGCATCAGATTGAGGTTCAGATGATTCCTGCATGTTCCAAATGAATCAGGGATCATTTTCCTAAAGTATCAAAACTATATGAATGTATTTTCTCAGTTTTGAGTAGTTCAGTTGTCCTTTTTACTAAAATTTATGTAAATTTTAAATAAAAAAGATGCACTTTGATTCATACCAGTCACATTGTGCCTTAGATTGATGTGAGGATGATTCCTAAACATCCCAAATTGCTCATGGATTTTTTTATCTAAAGTATCAAAACAATAATAATGAATTTACTCAGTTTTCAGTATGTCACTTGTTCCTTTTTACTAAAATTGATGTCAATTTTAAATAAAAAGATGCACTTGGATTCATACTGGTCACACCGTGCGTCACATTGAGGTTCAACTAATTTCTACATGTCACAAATGACTCGTGGATAATTTTACTATAGTATAAAAACAATATAAATGTTTTTTATTGGTTTTCATTACATCACTTGTATTTTTTACTAAAATGTAATTTTAAACTAGAAACATGCACTTTGACTCATACTGGTCACATCATGTATTGGTTTCACATGAGACTGATTATTACACATACCACATGATTTATGAATTGATTTGTTAAATTATCAAGACAATTTGAGAACATTTTCTCAGTTTTCGGTGAGTGACACATTTTGAACTAAAATGTTGATTTTAAACTAATAATGGACACTTTGAGTCATAATGGTCACACCATATGTCGGATTGAGGTGATAATAATTCTTACACATCCTAAATGACTTATGGATCAGTATCCTAAAGTATAAAAACAATATGAATGCGTTTGTTGAGTTTTGAGTATTCTAATTGTTTATTTTACTAAAATTAATGTCAATATTAAATAAAAAGATGCACTTGGAGTCATACCAGTCACACCGTGTGTCAGATTGAGGTGTTGTTGATTCCTACACATCTCAAAGTATCAAAAAAATCTTAAATTCCAATGTTACCATGATTACCATTGTCTTTATTTATCAAACTTCCAACACTGCATATTTATTTGAGAAAGGTTTTTTGGCTAAGAACATTGAATCAATATGCAATGTTGGTAGCTCTATAAATAAAATCAATGGAAAGCATGGTAACATTGGAAAAAAATATGTTATCTCTTTTATGGATTATTATAGATAGTTAAAAGAAAAATATGAATTCCCAAAATATCTTTTAAAACAAATAAATAATTATTAGATAAATATTGTAGGGAAAATAAATTACAAATAATAGATAAAATGATGAAAAATTTAATTAAATAATTAGTAGGAATTCACCTTTTCATGATGGTTGTATACATTCTTGACCCATAAATATGAAAGGAATATGCCTGTATAAGAAAAAAATTCATATATGAGTAATACTAAAAAGAAATAAATTAAAATTGAATATGAAATAATTCATTACTTCTATGGAAGTCACATATTCATGTTATTTGTGTACATTCTACGATCAGGTATACTGCCCATTTCTTTCTAAGAAAATCTATATCATCTTGTGAATAATATTTTTTTCGATATTCATAGTAGTACTAAAAAAATATAAATAAAAAAGGATTGATAAATATTTTAAATGAATTTGTAATTATCTTTGAAAATACCTCTTTGAGGATGCATGTTTTTTGATAGAATATGATCTCTCTCATAAATGTTCAAAAAATAATAACCACAATCTTTTATATTTTTTGTTTTGAAAACTACAGAAATATTAAGGAAAATAAGTAATTTATTTTGATGTGTGTTTGGATAGTGAAATATTATTATATATACCCTGATACTTATCCAGCTGTAGAAATTTTCAGGGTCCTTGTGAGCAATTCTTGTCCTCATGCCATGATTTTCACAATATTTATACACCACCCTATAATAACATAATCCTCATTAAAACATAATATAAATCATATAACTTGAATTTAAGTTCTAAAATGTTAGATTTAGAGTATTAAAAATTGACAAACACCATAAAGTGTGGTTGGTTTGTTGGGAATCTAGGAAATAAATCTTTGGAGTATCCAAAATTGACCGCAATGAGCATCCAATGTTTCCTAAAAACAAAAAAGGGAATAAATAATAAATGAAATTAAAATATATTTGATATTATTAAATTTTAGAGTTTTACCCCGGCATCATTAGTATTAATAAGTGTCTACCATCATCAAGTTTTATTTTCAATTATTTTTCCATGTTTTCCACTATTTCATCCATATTTTGGATTCTATTTTTTTATTCTTTAGAGGTGGTGTAAGGACTAATGAGTCCAAAAAAATCATGGGAAAATCCCTTAAATTGGTATTGATATATACGCCTACAAAAAATATGAAATGTATTTAGTCATAATTAATATAGTATATCAACTTTTGGAAAATTAAATCATGGAAACATACCTTATGTATACATTTACAACTGAGGCTCCTAGCCTTTCATAGTTGAGGATTTCATTTACATTCTCAGAAGAAATGTAGCCAGCACCTTCCTCTTAGTACATTTTTTCTTCAAAAACAACTATGTGACTACTACCACTTTGTAATTTTGTATTTGCATGAACCTTCAATGTTAGTAAATACAGATATTCAATGGGTGGGTAAAGGTTCTTTTGGAAGATATTTTTGATTAGTCGTTTAATCCTTTATATGGTTTCGATTCAACCTTTCATTTCATCTTCATCCCTTTTTATGTCTATAATAACATTCAATGGTTTAGACCTTTTTCATTAATTGTTAAAGGTTTATCAGGAAAAATAAATTGGAAATGAATACCTCCTTGTCAACATGTATTTTTACAAGTTCTGGTGACTATGCAATGAATTTTCTAATAGCTTGGTCGACCTTATGAATATATTCATCATCAAGTGGAATAGGTAGCTCTATGCTCATTCATGAGCTACGCTAATCACCACTCTCACATGACATTTTGGAAAATGTTTTGTAGCATATCATCTTGGATATTGAACATTATATCCCTTGCTACAAGGAAATGGGTGAGTGTTGATAGATATAAATCACAGTCATTCTCACCCTATAGAATATTAGTACAGGAAAGGTATAAATGTTTGTCTGATGCACATTTCATAGAAACAATTATTATAATATTGATTACCTTGAGTAAGATAACTCTTTGTGGATAATGGCTCACCTCAAAGCTGGTGGGGGTGGGGGATCTTCACACAATAGTTGTTCTTGAGTTGTTTATTCTCTTTTCTTTCCCCCCATAACATTTTCTATCAACTCATACTACAAATAAAATTGTTCTTAAAGAGAATCTAATCATTATTTTATCTCTTCCATTGTAATATCTTTATCCTCTTTTTTTGCTCAAAATATGTTTGGGGTGTCACCCCAAAACCTGTACCTCTTATGCAGCCATACTGTTTTGGCTGCTTCAAGGACACTAATAGTAGGTTTTCATCCAGCACAGGTGTTCATGGTTCATGTGACTATGTCGGATAAAAAATATTGTAAAATAAAAAATTATTGTTATATAATAGTGTTTTAAAGAAAAAAAATTATTATGTCATATTTACACATGTTTCCTGTAATTTTTGTGTGTTTTCATATATTAGTATCTCATCTTTATTTACACATTCCTCCTTATATAGAATATTTCATGGGATAGAATTGGATTTGGATTCATCAATCTACATATAAACATAGGAACATAATTATGTTTTTTTTCATGTCACATAAAAGTATTATGGTAGATTTAAAATATATACCAATTTTTTTAAGTCAAGTGTACCCCATCCTTGCTTTACGGTAGGGGTAAATTTGTTTTGATGCTCATTCCTTATTTTCAGCACTTAGTTTCAATTTCATAAATAAAAAATTCTCAATCAAAGTGATGAATATGCATATTTTCAAACAATTTATTACCATCCATAATGTACCTAAAAAGGAATCTTCTCATGATGGCCAATAAATGCATCCCATGCTTCTTGGGTTATTAGGTATCCATACATAAGTGGTGGGTGTGGGTTTATTTTCCCTTCAGCATCTTTAAGATGAAATTTCGATAGAATTGTGCAAAATCCTCTCTAAATCCTTCTAGAAAGGATTAATACATATTTCTTATGGGATTCATCTACTATAAATTCAATATGCAGTGGATGATGATTAGTAAATCAATGCTTAATTTTTTATTTTTTAGTAAAATAAAGAGATAATATCATAATGTTACTATAATCTCTTCCCACATCAGTGTCTTGAGTATGGGAACAACATGGTTCCACGAATCTACATCAATCAGAATGTTTTGTCGAGTGATGAGTCCAATGTAGCTAGTGAGCATAGAATTTTTGGGGGTTAACATGTTATCCACATGCATTCCATCCAATCTTGAATTTTATGCCTTTTCTTTTAGCCTTAATTATCTTTTTTAACACTGTCAAACTACAACACTCCTATTTTTTCTGCATCACTGGTCCTTTATTGTTAACCATTTCCTTAGATTCAACATCATTAATATGTTTTCCTCTAGAGAAGTAGCATTGACATGTACATAAGTTCATTGTACCTCTACACTAGGAGTAACAATAGGTTGAGAAACATGTTGTTTCTCTAGAGTAGTAGCATCGGCATGTGTAGAAGGTCGTTGTTCCTCTACACTATGAGAATTAATATCTTAAGAGAACTATTTTTCCTTAGGATTGGGATCACCAACACGTGTAGAAGTAATTATCTACAGATGAGGTTTAACATTTAATTTAAATTACATAAATGCAGCAGCAAACAGATAATAATATTAGGTAATGCAATGTATAAGACAAAAAAATATAACCTAATTATTGAACTCTTTTTTTAGGCAGAAGGGATTTTACCCCTCTATAGATTATCCAAAACCCTTCATTATGGTCTCCTATGACATGAAAAACCTATCTACATTATAACCATTGTGAAATTATTATGATGACCCAATGAAAGTGTCATCCTTAGTTGAATTTTCATATGAACCTACATTGGTTTTGGTCGATAATAAAAAAATTGACCACTTTCAATTTATATAATCTGGAACATAGAATACTTGTACTGCCTATGATCCCATTATAAATGGTTTTTATTTGTACACTTCCTTACTAAAATCCACTTTCATGAATCTCAATTCATCTATTTTAACAAAACTCATGTTAACAACCCACTTTCATTGAAAAATTGACACCTGGAATTTTGTATAATCCAACTCTCATATTTGTTTGATGATGCCAAATTATGACATCTTCACGTAAATTGTATTTCTTTCCTTAGTACCAAAAACAAGCATCGCTTCAGCCACAAGTGTAGTTCCTCTATTTTTCATGGTATTGTCTTCATCATGTTCATTTGTATAGAACATATAACCATTAATTACATAACCATTGTAAGATAATAAATACACACTTGTTCCTCTGGCTATCCATCAAAGTTGTTCTGAAATTAAATCTGTATTTTCATCTAACTCCTTAAAAATATGGTCCTAAAATTATCCTATAAATTGTTGATTATGTGTTTTTGATATCCATCTTTCATACCTTTATGTATTCAAATTCCTATGAATTTATTTTTGGGTTTCAACATATGGGGAAACCTCTAAACTACAATGAAAAATATAAATGTGGGTCTTCTTCTAATATGTAATATTGATTGTGATAACATCTCTTCCAAAAATTCCTTTACCCATAACCCACCTAGTGTTATGAAATTTCGGTATACCAGTGATTTTCACACCGAATAGGTATTTGGTACAAAATTAAATGGCTTCCTCAACAATATATCCCCCCATAATACAACCCTCTGGCCAACTTTGATTTTTGGAATACCCTTTCAAAATCTCCATATATCGTTCAATAGGGTACATCCATCTATAGTGTACATGATCACATAGTCAAATATTTCACACCAAGTGAACCATCATATCAAATAATGTTGGTGGGAAAAACATTTCAAATTCACATAATATGATGATAATTTCTCTTTCCATAGTTGGAAATTTCACCGGGTCTATAAATTTCCTTCATATAGATTTGAAGAATAAATAGAGCTAGGTTAATGTATGATGAACATTCTTGGGAAAAAATCAATGTAAATCTACATGAATTAGATCTTTCATCCAAACATGGTAGTTTTGTGATTTAAAACCCTTTAACTTTAAATTGGTTATTAACACATTATTATTTATATTCAATGAATACCCCTCTAGAACCTTTACATCATTCAAGAAGTTGAAAAACTAATATATCTCACGCCTAGAAAGAGTTTAAGCAATTAGAGGATGAAAAATTCATTTTTCACCCTTCACTGGTACCAACTCTTCTCGTATGCCCATGTCAACCATTTCCAACCTAGCCTTAATTCCACCCTTTGTTTTTCTAAGTTCATTTAGCAGCATGTCGAAGACACTATCACATAAAGTTTTTTCAATATGCATAATATCAAGAAAATTTTTTATGTGCAGAAAATTCTAGTATGGTAATTAAAAAATGATCTCTTTTTACAACTGATTCTCATAAGGGTTTTTTAAAGTAGTTTACCAAAAATAGTATCCACATATTTTACTTTCTCAAATATTTAATCACCTCTTAGTGGAGATAGTGTTGTACATTCTTCTAAACTTACATCAAATGATTTCTTCCAAGATTGGTACTTATGTCATTGGGGTAGAAATCTATGATTTCCTATAAACACATTCTTTGAAGAATATTTCAACTTAATTAACTATGTACCTTATTCACAAATGGGACACCCATGAATTTATTTAATTATAAAATTTTCATAAGAAGGAAAGTCATTTATCATCCCATAAAACATGGATCTTAATGTGAAATATTCATTCCTGAAAGCAACATACAATGTATCACCTTAATCCCATGATAATTTCAAATCCTTGATCAATGGATCCAAATAAACATGAATATCATTTCCCGGTTATTTTGGTCCTGATATAAACATAAATAACTTGATGTATTTTTTTCATGCATAACCACATTGGAAAGTTATAATTTACCAATATAGTCGGGCATGTACTTTGAGTGCTACTTTGAAAACCAAAAGGATTCACTCCATCTGTAGATAACACATGACAAAGGTTTCTCGCGTCGTTTCCAAATTCAGGATACTCATGATCAATTCCCTTCCACTAAGGAAAGTCTACCAGGTTATGTAGTTTCCCAAATTTATTTCTTGTATCATGCCACGTTAATTTCCCTATAGTTTCCTCACTTCTATATAGGCACTTAAATCTTGTAATGATTAGAAAGTACCAAAAAACATTCATAGTATTAGATTCATCTTTCTTGTATCGAGAAGAATCACACTTTGGGAATTCTATAAGTGATTTTTGGTCCTTTTGAAATAGTATATAGTCATTTGATCATGTGTTTATTCTTTCATAGATCATACCCATAGAGCATAGTATTCTTTTAGAGTTATATGTTTGGATAGGGAGCTCATTATCTTATGTGTGAATTTCATTCAATAGAAAAAATAGTTTTGTAAAACTAGCATCACTCCATCTATTGCCTGATTTCAAATTATACAGATTTAGTATGGCTGAAAACACTGTATATTTAGTGCAACCATCATAGAATGGCATCTTTTCATAACTCTTTATCTTGTAAAACAATTTTGTGAAATCACGAAGTTCATATTCAACTTTCCTTATCATTTCCTCAAAATGATCTTCATCATTATTCACATATGTAATCACATCCTCAATACCATATTCTTCATTTTCCACACTTGTAATCATATCATATGATCCATAAAATGCATTGTTATCCCATCCACTAGATATATTCTCTTTTCCCCCGTATTTATTCCAACATTTATAACTTCAATCTATTCCATGACGGATTAATTATTCTTCCAACTCCTCTGGACTAATTAGTCTTGAATAACAATAGTGTAAACATGGACAAAGGATTTGAGAAGGGTTATATTCATGATATTTTACAAAATTGATGAACTCTTTCACTCTATCTTCATACTCTTTTTTTCATACGATTAGCATCCATCCATTCTTTATTCACATCCATCCTATTTGATTCAGTAATATTAATATTTTACAAAATAAATACACAAAAGATTTTCAACTAGGGTTACCACCTTTCTTACCCATTTTACCACATGCTATAATTTTAAAGATTATCACAGGGAATCCATTTTTGGATTATATAGTAACAATTTTACATATTTCACCCTTTGGGTTGCCTCCTACAATTTATCTCTCATTAGTTCAAGGAATGACTTTATTAGGGTGTTAAAACTCTTTTTCTAAGATATCAATTTTGTATTACAACCTAAAAATTCTAGTTTGAAATAAATTAGAAAAATAAACATTTTCTGTAAAGTTTTAATAAATAATTAGTAGCACATAAAAGTGTGTTAAAACTCTTTTTCTAAGATTTTAATTAAAAGAAAACAATCTATTGAAAACATTTTTCCTCATCCAATACCTCTTGGTCAAATCACCTTTTTAAAATCTAACTTTAAACTATTTTATAAACACCCATTTTTGAAGTACACATTTTAAAACTCAAAGAGGTTTCTAACTATCATACATTTTTCTAAAACATGTTTGAAAACTAACCATTTCCATAAAACTGGGCATGGTGGCCTAAAACCCAATTTTCAAAACTCACACATTCTTAGAGTTTCAAATACAAATCACTCTAACTTTTCTCAATTGAGAAAACTTTTCAAAATATTTATTAAAATAGTTTAAAACACTTAAAAATCATGCTTTCCCTTTTTCCTTCTTTAAAACCCTTTCACAATCCATTTTCAAAAAATTTGAAAAGAAAACTATACAAATAAGGAAGAAATCACACGGTAAAGCACCACTATGTAAAGTCACACAAAATGAGAAAAAATAACAAGAAAATATGTTCCAAACAATAATATAAATAGAAGGGTATACAATATAAATAGAGAGATAAATCCTATAAATGTTATTAAAAAGGATTATAGTGTCATGGGAATCTTCACTGGGCTCTATTAATAAAAGGACTTAAACTAGAGATAAAGAAACTATGTCATCACTACTAAACCTATCCACACCCCTAGAAGTCCCATCAAACTACCCCAAGATAGTGTCCCTATAATTACTTCTTCCATGAGATTGAGGATGCTGTTATCCCTATAATATATACAATTCTTCAATAGTAAACATCCCCACATGGGATCACAAGCTATAATGGTCATACAGGAATCAAAGGGGCTTAAGAGGGTATCGCACCTTTTATGAAAGCTAATTTTTCATAAAATTTCAAATGGGACTTCTCTTTTCAAAACATGCTTGGAATGCCAATCCATTTTATCATTTAAAAAATTCATCTCAATCAACTCTTGGGACCAATTCTATCAAAACACCTTTGAAACTCAAATGGTAATTCACACTACCCTTTAAACAAAAATTCAAAAACATTAAAAGACACAATAAGTTTTAAAATACAATCCACATGGGAAAACACACCCTTTTGAAATAATCCATCTCAATTGGAAATATTAAAATCTTAGAACACCCCAAAACGTTGATATAAAAATTAACCAAGGATAAAAAGTGGTTTTAAATATAGATCACAGGGGTTAACTCACCACTTTAAAAATAAAACAACATTTTACAACAATTTTAACTCTTTAAAATCATCAAAATATTAGTTTTAAATTCAATTAAGATAATAATAATTTTTAAAACCTCAAGTCCGTGATTACAACTGATTTTAAAAAAAATATTTAAAAAAATCAATTTTCGCATTTTCCCAAACACTTGTCTTGGAATAACATTCCCTAATAAGGGATAAATCCACTTATAAAACACCATTTATCCCTCATGGTCACTCATATATTATTAAGTATAATAAGGAAACACTTTCAAAACAACAATCATTTAAAGGCGTGTAATATTTAGTGACCACAAAGAAACACCACAAGCCATATACATAACTAGGGGGTACTAGAAGTCTGAAATGATCTAGTGTATCATAAATAAATAGTTCCCACTTAGTTATTCAGGTTCGCATGAAATCATTTATAAGAGGTCAATTCTCTATATAATAACTTGAAATCATTTATAAGACATTTCTTAAAACACTACACTTAAACTGCCCTTGAAATCAATTTATAAATTATTCCACCTTTATAAAATCACTTGACTAATTAAAACATTGTCTTAATTGTTTTATCCAAGAAACCAAACGGGGTCAAAAAATTTAAACATCACATTTTATTTTAAAGAAAAATTGAAATATTTTATCAATGCTTGACATTTCAAGTATTGATTGAAATGAAAAGAAAAAATATTGTGTCTATTGAGAATTCACTTTAATGACCAAAACACCTTATAAAATCTTAGAATTTATTTATAAAGATAATTCATGTAATTTCTCAAACACATGGTGTGCATGGTTTATTAAAAAATACTTTTAACAAGTTCCACAATTGAGAATTCCTTGGAAATGAAATGAAAACCACATAAAACTTGATTTACCTTTCCAGTAACACATAAGCACATTTAATGCTATTACTTGATATAAAAAACACGGATTTAAACATCAAAACAATCATGGTTCACAAATTCAATGGAAAACGAATAGGGTAACCTATCACAAATCAATGGAGAATGGTCCGTAAATTCAAATATAGGATGAACAAAGCTCAAAAAATTATTCAAATGTCCTAGAAAAAAAGAAATCACAAGAAAAAAGGGTCAACCTTTACCTTTGGGTTTGGCCACAAATGAACATGGTGATGGAGAAGAAAATCAGGGGTGAATCTAGTCCAAAGGCGAAGGTGAAGCGATGGCAAGGTGGTGAGGGTACGGCAGGGAGCGACGGTGGTGATAGTGGTGGTGGTGAGAGCAGCGGCAAGATAGGCGATGAAAAGAGGGGTGGCGAGAGCGGCAATGGCGAGAGCGGTGAGTATTGTGGTGATGGTGAGAAGAGGTGGGTACAGCGGCAGCAGCGAGAAGAGCGGAAAGAGCAACGGTGGCAAGAGCAAATGCATGGTAGATGTTGGGTTCCACGAAAGCTTCAAAGTGTGTAAGAGAGAAGCTGACTGTTAGGGTTCTTTATAGAATCGGGTAACACTTTTATCAGCGCTACTTAAAAAGCACTGATAAAGGTCAGTTTTATCAGCGCTAAAATAGAAAGTGTTGATAAAATGTAACTTTATCAGCACTTTTCTAGCGGTGATAAAAGTATAATCTTAATAACTTATTTATATTAATATATATATTTATAAAATTATATATATTTATAAATATAATTAAAATTAATATATTTATAAACATTTGTATATATTTATAAATACACTTATATATATATATATTAATATATAAATATATATAATTATAATTATAATAAATTTATTTATTGTAATTTTATAATTTTAAATAAATATATTTTTAAATATTTGTTTTTTATTATAAATATAAATTTATTTATTTATTTATTTATTAATATATAAATATTTATATTAATAAAAATATAATAAATGTATTTATTGTATTTTAATAATTATAAATAAATATTTATTTATTTATAATTATATTTATAAATAAATATTTTTATAAATATTTTTATATAATTATAAATATATCTATATTTATTTAGTTATTTATTAATATGTAAATATTTATGTTTATAAAATTATAATAAATGTATTTATTGTAATTTTATAATTATTTAAATAAATATATACATAATTATAATTATAATTATAAATAAAAATTTATTTATTTGTAATTATAATTATAAATAAATATTTAGTAATTTGTAATTATAATTATAAATAAATATATTTATAAATATTTCTATATATATATATAAATATTTCTATATATTTATAAATATTTCTATATATATACATATTTGTATACATTTATAAATATTTTTATATATTTATAAATATATTTATATAATTATATATATTTATAAAATTATAATAAATTTATTTATTATAATTTAATAATTATTTAAATATATTTATTTATTTATTTATAATTAAAATTTTAAATAAATATTTATTTATTTATTTATAATTGTAATTATAAATAAATATTTATTTATTTATAATTGTAATTATAAATAAATATTTATTGATTGATTGATAATTATAATTGGAAATAAATATATTTATAAAGTATTTATATATAATTAAAATTTTATAATTATAAATATAATAAATATATTTATGATTTAAATATATTTATTGTAATTTTATAATTATTCATGTGAACATACAAATAGGTTCATACGTATAACATGGATGAAAAGTTTAAAGCATAAAAAATGACCCATCACATTCATGGAAGCATGAATAATAAGGGATTTATTATCATGAGGTGTAGCACTCTCCATCTTTTCATCTTTTTAGAGGCGTTTTTTCTGTTGATAACGGTGTTGCAAAGTTTGATATCTTGTGCCCCCTGTTAAACCATATATGTTGCATGGTCCTATTACATGGAATCAGGGTCCCACTCTACTCGAGATGTTGTGAGTTTTCCAATAACTTCTCCATCTTCTACTTACTCTAATTTCCCCAAGGTGGTCTTTCCAAAATTCCTACCTTTAAGTTTGATTGTACTTGAGGTCATAAAATTATGCTCAGTTGTTCCAGCTCCGCAATTCCCTTCTGCTAATCATAGGTAAGTCAACTCCTTGAGTGACTCGAATTTTGTCATGCTCAGTGCTTGCTGCTTTTTTCATCATGGTTTCCTTCCATGCCTGTGATTCCTTGGTCCATATTTCATCAAAACACGTACCGTATTCTTTTATTACCAAAGATTCCCATTATTCACCTCATTTCATAAGGGTCAACAACTGCGTAGAGGTCCCTTGTTGCTGGGTAAAGGTCCCCTTTTGTTGTTGTTGTGCATGGGTCCCCTACTGGTGCTATTTAAGGGCCCCTTGTACCTATGTAAGGCTCCCCTGCTATTTTTTCATAATTGTCTATTTCCTAGGCCCTTAAAACGTGTATTCTAGTTTTAATAATAACTACTTCCAGGCAGTTTCCATTGGATTTATTCATGGAACCGGAAACTTCCAATAGTTCTTTATCCAAAGAGGACCTACTTTCCAAAGGTAGACATTCATTAAGTTTGAAATTTACAATACTTAGGAACATACATTGGTTGAGAGGATGGGAGGTCGGACTCATCACACCCTTTTGGGGGGAATTATTGTCTACTATGTGACTCTCTTTGTAAATTTAAGATATTTTCATGAATCCTTATTAATTCACCAAGCATGAAATAAGTTTCCCTTAGAATTTACAATCACTTATTAACATGTGTAAAATTTATAATCATCAGTATGAATTCAAGGTTCTTCATTAATGGAGATATCTTTATGTATTTGAGGTTTTCCATCAATTTTATCCTCTAATATAATTCTTAGATATTATTTTAATCATCGTTATGATGATACTGGTTTTTAAGCCACTCAGTGGGGCACTCTGGGATTTATTTTCATCTAGGGAGACGAAGGTTTGTTTTGATCTTGGGATCATGCCCATAAAATGGGATACCTACGTATCCTTGTAAAAGGAATCAGAACCCTTGTAGTTCGGTTCCACTAAATTGGACACATCATACCTTTTAAGGTCATGTGATAAGGACCTATCCATACAGTTTAATGACAAGTGGTATGGACATCTAAGCAGAAGGTGCTTAGTCAAAACATAGTGTGGGTATTATACTAAAGCATCCCAATGAAATTGGAAAGAATATGGGTTTCCAAGTAGGATCAGAACCTATTGGTAATATGGCCCAAGGAGAACATGGTTGATTTAAGGTATTGGGTTTGAACTTCAAGGAGGTTTCCTATGTATCCCATATAAATGGGAATCAAAGCCCACGTAGTTTAATTAGTCTCATAGGAGAGTATAATTGGGCCTACTTCCTGAAAAGAATGCCTTAGTGACTTAAGGGTTTAATTTGGGGCTTATTCTTAAGGAGGATGCCCAAATTATGAGAATTAGGGTTGGATCCCTAAAGATAATATCCAGTGAGCTCGGTCCTTGATAAGGTTTCCTACGTATCCCAATTATGGTGGGAATAAGAGTTCTCGTAGTTCCTTCAATTGTGCAAATGTTGTGACCATGAAAAATCTCTAATCCCACGTGAGTCATGCTCAGTATGAGAAATAAGAGGATGACAATGATTCAAAAAAGGCAATTAAAATTTCAAATTTTTCCTCCTCCACTGGTGGAAGAGGGCGCGTCGATCGTGGAAGAGGGTGAGGCAACCCGGGAAGAGGGCAAGGTGACAAGCCTTCCCTCTATTCTCTTCACATTGGACAAGGGTCCAAATGGAAGGAAGAAAGAATGAAAGTTAGGGGATTACACCAGGATGGCTTCCCATTCTGAAAAAGCGCAATGGGAGAGGGAAATGTTAACAAGAGTCCATGTTCCCATCTCCCCACTGGTCTTTGGCACCGTAGAAGAAAGGAGGAGTGGTGATGCTACCTCCTGCAAGAAAATCTAGGGGCTTATGCTAGGATGGTTGCCCTAAAATTGATCCTAGTAGGAAAATGAGACTTCTCATTTACTTGCATGGAAAAGAAAGTGTGAATCGTACCTTCCCTACCAGTGACCTGAGGTTCCGAGTCTTAGAGAAAAAAAGGGGAGAACATAACCCAAACCCTAATCCTCCTGACCGATAACTTCCCAACACTGTTTCTAGGAGAATGGTCCATGTGACTATGGATATACAAACCCACAGACACTCCATGAATCCTAACCTTATTTTGAAACAAATTTGGGAAACCTCTGACTGTGGAAATAAAAACCCAAATAGGAGACACGCTGATGTGCCTTTCCCAAAGGTTTGATATGTCATGAGGTTTTGGTGGAGGCTTCAACTAAGTCTCATTAAGATAAGGAAACCAAGGAAGGAGATATCCTGCCATGAATGGATTTTAAAGAGGGTACTTGAGTTGGTATGTAGGATTTATACCAAGATCTGTTGCGCAGGTACATCACGCAAGTATGCCGCGTAGGTACCCCGTCTTGATGTACCGCATAGGTAGACCGCTCAGGTATGCCGCGCAGATGTGGCGCGTAGGTATTCCGCACAGATGTGACTGAAGAATGTGTTTCACATAGGAGAACCAAACCTATGTAAAAATTGCAAAAGACTTTTCAAAACATGTTTATCCCGCTTAATTATCTCTTCTCTTGTGCTTTAAAGAGCTACCAGAGACAATATGAGGGATCTAGGTAAAGAGATACGCAATGGGAGATTTAGAGAGTCTTTAAACTTTTTCAGTCCCTTAAATGGGGAACCCAGGGGCTCTATTTATAGTCACGAATGGGCCTGGTTGAAGTAAGTTTCATCCGTGTAGGTCCCCCGCACAGGTCCTCCGCGTAGGTACTCCGCGTAGGGGCATATAAATTATTCTACCACAGAGCTCTACTGCACAGGTCTGTCCTGTATCTCTGTCACGCAGGTCTGTCGCATAGCTCTGCTGCACAGGTCTTTTTGAGTATTTGACTTTCCTCGAACTCTTTGAACCTTGTCTTGGGATTTTGAAATATCCATAACAATCCTCATGATCTTTTTTTATTCTTAAGTAGTGTTAACAAAATCCCCCCCTTAGGATTGGATCTGATTATAAAGAGGGTCAAGTCCTGAGTTAGTCTCATGAAGAAAAGACCACGAGTACATTACTGGATAGCTAAGGTTTTTCATCGAGCTATTTCATGAAGGTATGGTGCGGAGTATTGTCGCATAGGCATGTCACATAGGCATGTCATGTAGATCTTTGGTGGGCTATAAATAGGTTTGATCCTCAACGATTTTCTTCACCCGTGCCTTCAAATTTTTATGTCTCTCATTGCGTAGATCATTCTCCTAGCCCCATCATGTTGTGATCTCGTGTAATTCCCTTGAAATTTCTTTAAGGTAAAATTATTTAAGCAATGGAGATATTCCAAAGGAATTCATTGAAGGATTTGCACTGGGATCATTGTCAAAGGACCTACGCAACAGACTTCGTCGAAGGACCTACATGACTGACCTTGTCGAAGGCCCTATGCAAATAGTGTCCTTTGCCAAATTTTTTATTTTCTTCTTTAAAATTCCAACCTAATAGGGAAAGTTTGATAATTCTTTTTCAGGAAAAAATGACTCATTTGATCACCCATACTGAAGAAGCTAAGGCTCTTCAAAATGAAATGATGAAGATCGTCGGACCAAACTATTATGATGTTGTTGAAAGTACTCTTCCTGGGCAATGGAAGGTTTTAATTCTATACCAACATGATTATCCACAAAGTCATTACTTGCCCCTGTACGATCATGGTCTTTTGAAAGCTTCCCATGTTCCATCTATTAAGAATTACTTTCCATAGAATTGGTTTCTTCAATACTCCAACTGTAACTGCATGAATATTAGTGAAAGGGGGTTCCAATACAAGAAATAACGGTCCCTATTAGTTTCATACTTTATCATAGTGGTTGCACTCCCGATATGAAGGATCACATTGTAGAGAAAAGGACACATTGCTATGATTCCACTTTTCGGGCTTCTCAAACATATCAATCTAATGGTTGGAAGGAAGACTAGGATCTTCATTTTGGAGGAGGTTTTAAACCTGGGTGGATGTGGGCATTCTGGCTGCGTCGGACTTATGCAGAATTCAGGAAAGAGTTATCAGATATTCATATCTATGAAGCTGTATGAATGGGGAAAACTTATGTATATAAAAATGATTTCATTCCTGAATTACTAAGACTATGGAGTTTGCAAATGAATTCCTTCCATTTGAAACATGGTGAAGTTGGTATTAGTCTCTGGGATATTTACCAAATAGCTGGAATTCCCATTCTTGAGGAAATTTATGAAGAATTCATTCCACATGCTACAACATGAGGTGATACTACCAGAACACCACCAATGGCCCATGAATTATTTAAAATAGCAAAGAATTTACCCAAATATAAGAAATATATTCACGCCAGAGTGTGGATGGATCCTTCTTAGAACTAACAATAGAGAAAGGTCCAACCTATGGATGTCCTACTATTTGTCATTCTGTAGATAACCGGGTCAGTTCAGGCATATATTGGCCTACAATGGAAAGAGGTGACTATAAGCACTGGGGACATACAGTAAAACCCTATATAGATTAAAAGGTATGCTTATCTTACTTCCTTGCTATGTGGATAAGCATTTATTTACTTCCAGCCTGTGAATCCGGAGGTGGTGTAAGAATAGGGACTTTTGTCATTGCAGCTAAATTGGTAGAAGGGAAGTATATTGGGTTAGCAACCCCTTTATTGGCAAGAATTTACCATATTCTACTGCATTTATATAGTGGGAAGGCTCCATTTAGAGTTGCAAGGCCATTCGAAGTGTTGTGGGGCTGGATTGCAGCACATTTTTCTTCATACACAGTGTTGTATTCAGTTAGAGTTCCCAATGGTCGATTCACCCCTTTTTTACAGAAATTTTCTAGTATTCAACCTCTAAACTTGAGACCTGATGTGGTGCTAAAGGCATTGAATGTCTTAGGAGAATTCATCTTCTTTCCTTTTGGTAAACCACCAATTGGAACATTTATTGATAATGGTAAAGAAAAGAATTATGAGATAAGATCTTATATGATGGCATTTAGGGATGGTATATTATCAACTAGGATTGATGGTGAAATTATCTGTGTGGATTACATACCTTATAGGTTTTCTTGTCAGTTCATATGTCTTCAACAATCAAACACTTTTCCATATACGTATGTTAGACATGAGAATCACCCAATGGTAGCGAGAAAATTATAGATTCTAACAGCTTTAGAGGCATCCAAATCTTCGATTACATTGCCTCCATCAGATGCATCAATCGGATTGGAAGTTGGATATACCAAATCTTGGGATTTTTCATATCCTCAAGGGGCTTTGAAAAAAGGAATATATCAAGTGGTAGCTACAACAATTGTTGCACATGGAAATCATGGTAAGAAGTCCAAGTCCATAGATGATACAAAAGTTTCAGAGGTTTGAGAGCCCTCAACACGTCTTTACAGGGGGTGTACTAGGAAGACCAGGGCTAGAGAAGCAATACCTCCAATGCCAAGGCAATCCAGTCACTGCCATCAAACAGAGGTGCCTATTCCATCTGTTGAACTTTCTGAAGAAGAAAGGAGACCTGAAGAGTCTCACCAGTCAGAAGGTATTGAATGATCTCTATAATAAACAATACCAAGATTTAATTACATGCGACCTTCTTCCATTCATCATTAGGAGAGTGTGACTCGTGATCTTAGGGATGCATGGGAATTCCTCCAACATGGAATTCGAATACCAAATATTGGTGACATTAATGGAACCTTCTTATTGTAATCTGGATAATAACCTGGCTGAAGTACATAAGTATATTACGAAGTTGGAGGCTTTTATATATGCAACAGATGAAAAAATCCCAGCCCCTAAACAAGTATCTCATATGATGGACTTAGGAGTACACAAAGGGGTAATTATTGACTCTGAGGAGGAGTGGGATATTTATGTTAATACTGATAATTTATTTTCCTTTTTCTTTTGTCTCAACTTTTCTTTACCATTCATCATCATTAATCTTAATGAAAATGTATTTTTGCAGCTTGAATATAGGGAAAGAAGATCTAAACCAGTTCTGGAATCACCAAAGTGTGGTCCTATAGGATCTCCTATTGATGCAACAAATAATCTTCCCAGGTCTCCAGAACATTCTCTAGGAGAAATAATTATTATTGGGGTAATGGCGATGGATAATCCTCAACCATTACCTCAATTTTCTCTTTCCAAGAGAATTGTTTCAATTTCTCCCCAAGATTTTGAAAAGAAATTCCAGAGAGTAATGAGATTGATCCGAAGTGTTCGCCAAAGGAGTAAGTATTTATAATGTCCTTAGGGCGTGTAATTTTCTCAACACATTTCAGTAATCATGTTTCCTCTTACAGAATTTGTGTCTCTATCTTATCTCAAGGGACTAGGAGTTGATTATTCTAGACCAGAGAAGGAAACCCTAGGAGAAACCCAAATTCATGTTGATGAATCTGCTATCTTAGTAGATAAATCATCAAAAGATTCAGATATACCTTCTACGGGCTCTACTGAGAGAGAGTAAATCCATGGTAAGATTAAATAAATTCCTCAGTTGCTTTCATCAGTGGATCCTAAAATAATCAATACTGATATTCCTATTTCTCTAGAAGAAAGGAATGAGGACCCAGGGCAATCTGAGATAAATACTGATATTGACCCAAACCTAGAAAGACCTTATGTTGTTGTACCAATTGAAGAGCCAACAGAATAGAATGTCAGTGGAGCCAATTTGGGCATCAACCAATGTTTGTTGGATACCTTAAATAGTGAGGATGCTATAACATTCCAAGTCGCATAGACTGAAATAATGGAAGCCCTTAATCCAAATATTGATATTCCGGGTTCCATCAAAGAGTTTGGGGATTTTCATGAGGAATTTCAAGGACATAAGTCCTTATTCTTTCATTTTCCATACATAATCATTTTTTACTTGATTCTTTACATAAAATTTCACCTTATGCAGCTTTATCTGCAGAAAATGTTGCAAAGGCTCTTCAGGAATGGGGTATTTCACTCTATCCTTCTATTGGAGCTGGATAAATACCTATAGATAGCAGGGGATGAATCCAATCAAGTAGCTGACTTATTATTGGGTATATATAATCAGTTGTCTGAATCATATTTTTTTATTCTATTTGAAACGGAAAACGACCTTGATTTATCATTTTAGGGTTATCAGCTCCCAGATCAGAAGGTGAAGCTTCTACTATTTCGAGAGAAGTAGAACAAGGCATCTCTTTAAGAGATCTGTTTTCGGAGTACATTTTACCTCATGGTAGTGACTCAAATTCAGACTTAGAGATGCAATATGATCTTGGCATGGAACGTAAGAAGACATGGCAGAATATCTGGAGCATGATTGCTGAGAAGCCTTTAGATGAACTATTGTCCCATTTTTAAAAACTCCCAACATTATTCTGTGTATTGGGATTTGGTGGATTTAATTATTGACTAGTCCATGATGCTATGAAAGAAATCATTCTCCGATGGAAGAAGGAGCATAATATGCAACAAGATCTTGAAGAGGCTAAATGGCTCATCAATATTGAGGTATTTCAAGATGAAGTAGCTGAAGCGGAGGAAAATCACAACATAAAATAGATCAAAATTAGCCAACAAATCAGTGAAGCCACGAAGAAGTTGTTATATCTTCAACAACAACTGGATTTTGTTCATAAAAAAACTTGAGCAATTGAATTAGTCATTGAGAGAAACCTAATTAGAAGGGATAACTTCCATTTCAACTGCTAAGGAAGCACTTCGCTAGGCTGAGGAGGCTGGAGTTTCTCAACTATCTCAACTTCAACAGGTAACTGATAAGGCTTATGAAGTTGTTCAAAAAATGAAGAGTCATGTTGAGAGTTTATTTTGACGCATGATAGAGAGGCTTCATTCTGTGGATGTCCCTCTGATTCCATATAAATTAAATGGATTTCTTATCTCAAATCATATACGTCTTCATTCCTATTTTCCATGATTTCAGTATTAAAGGTAATGATAATGATGACTTTTTTTCAATCATTAAACCTTCATGTTAGACAACCATGATTACAATGACAAGAATGGAGTTCTCATAAATTTATTATTAAGACAATGGACCTAAATGAGCATAATTTGATCTTTTTATAGGGTTATATGGACAACACCACAAATTTTGTATCTTTTAATTTTTTTTAGTATTGCTCAATATTACCTAAATCATACAAAAAATGTATGTTTAGTGAGATGGTACTCAACTTTTGTTTAGAGTTCCCTTTGTGGGGTTTCAATCTAATGAGTACCAAGTCTTTTATTGTTGGTAGTTTAGAGTCATGCATGTTGGACTATAAAGGGCTAATATTTAGGTTCAAATAGATTTGACCATAAATTTTGAAATTAGTTCCTAAACACTACTCTGTGGCTAAGAATTTATTTAATATTATTTAAATATTTCTAAGGGGAATCTTGAGCCATGATTTTTATGGCCACCAAATTTAAAACCTGTATCAACATAAAGGGAGTCTCTACTAAGAACGAAGTTACCAATATTTGAAAAAACCCGTTATGGGGGTTGTGTTATGCAGTTCCAACTGGGTCATATGTTGCATAGCCAATTAATGGCATCTTTTGGCTGACATGCCTGTTATGTAGGCAACTTATGCAAGGATGCCTAAGGGCACGTACTGTATAGTCAAGAAAAAGAGCTCTTAGTAATTTAACATTTTACTGCTGATAGACAGGGGAAAATAATATTTGGGTGACTCAAGACCACAATGGGTGGTTTTTTCAAGGAAAGGGATTTTAAGAATGAAAGGGATACTTTATGCCGATATATGTCATGAATGGAAAAACCATCTCTATACAAATTCGATGTATGAGTACTATGTAGTTTTAAGTCATGTAGTGAGGACATTGGTACTGTGCAATTTTAAGTCATGCAGTGAGGACATTGGTACTATGAATTTTTAAGTCATGTAGTGAGAACATTGGTACTATGCTGTTTTAAGTCATGTAGTGAGTACATTGGTACTATGAAATTTTAAGTCATGCAGTGAGGACATTGGTACTATGCAGTTTTAAGTCATGCAATGAGGACATTGTGTGGATTTAATTTAAGGTCTTTATCTCTAACCAAAGGTATGAGACTCTCCAAATTTCTTGATAATTTGTTTAGAAATATACTACCATACCCAGGTATGAAATGGAAAAATGTAAACTGTAATTTAAGAATTTCTGAATCCAAAGGATGATATGGGAAAAGGGCTAAAATCATTAGAGGAAGTCTTTTCCAAAACGAAGTTACCGTTATTTGAAAAAACCATTATGGGGGATATGTTATGCAAGGAAAACTGGGGAATATGATGCATATTCAAATAGTGGCATCTTTTGGCTGACATGCCTGTTATGTAGAAAACTTATGTAAGGCCACCTAAGGGCACATGATGCATAGTCAAGCAAAAGAGATCTTTGAAGTTTGACATTCTATTTCTAAAAGCTGAAGAAAGCTTATGGAGATTCAAATTTTCCAAAACACGGAGTTTGGTTTATGGGGAAAGGTACCTGAATATGGAGAGGGTATTTCCAACCAATATTTCCAAAGAATCGTAGGAATATGACTCCTACGAAGGTTTAACCCAAATGTAAGAGTTATGGTGTCTGTAGTTTTAGTTCATACAACAGGGACCAGAAATGGAAACAGTATATGATATGTAGTCAAGTGATTCTAAGATTATTTCATATTTCATTGAAAACATGGTATGGGAAATGTGTAAACTATGGTCTTTAAGAATTTCAGATTGGTAGAAAGATTATGGGACAAGTATACTTGAATGACTATTTTAGAATACAGATTCTTGTATATTGTCATCAAAGTTTGATGGGGGAAAAATACTATAACCAAGAATGAAGTTACCATTATTTGACAAACCCGTTATAGAGGCTGTGTTATGCAGGTCCAAGTGGGGCATATGCTTCATATTCAAATAGTGGAATCTTCTGACTGACAGGTCTGTTATGTAGGCAACTTATGCAAGGCTGCCTAAGGGAATGTGCTACATAGTCAAGCAAAAGAGCTCTCGGGTATTAGAAACTTTGTCACCAGAAACCGTAAGAAAGATTATGAAGGTCTAGAAACATTCAAGATTAAGAGTGTGAAATATGAAAGGGGATTATGCCCAATGCATATGAGAAATATTTAAACCAATATTGGCCATGAGTTTGGAATCCCTTACATAGATCTGATTTGTATGTAAAATGGGGATATTCTTTGTTTCCTTTTGAATTAATATTATGATGTGCAATTTTAAGTCATACAGTGCGGACATTTTCACCCCCATAAGGAATTGAGACGCCTCATATATATAAATAATCCTTTTACCCAATTCCTAAGCCCACTTGAGCTATGCTCGATGTGAGAAACAAGGAGTAGTAAGGGTTTCTTCTAAAATACAAAGGTGACACAGGTGAAGAATGGGGTGTTATATTTCCATGTAGTTTAACATCATGCGGTAAGGATAATATGTACCTATGTGAAAATAAATACTTGTTTTAACTAGACTAAGGGATAAAACCCAAGTGTCACTACATGTCTTGTTGAGGGAAAGAATCAATCCATATGTAGTTTTTACAACATTGCCTATGAAGGTTTGATTATTATACAAATAATAAAGGGTTTTTTATCGTAGATGGTCCCAAGATTGAAGATCTAGTCATCTCTATGTATCTCAAATAGATGAGAATCAAGCCGTATGTAGTTATTTAAACAATCATTCCTCACACCAATTGAGTTTGACATGAAGAGTGGGGGATTTTGACATGTTTTGAGAGAACGGTAAATATTAAGACATTAATGGTATAAGGACCAAATCATATATCTTAAGGAAACACTATCTATAGATCTGATTCATATATAGGAGGAGAAAAGAAAATTAGAAGATTTTGTGATTGTGGCTGGGCCCAAAATTGGAGATTTAGGCGTCTCTACATATCTCATTTGAAAATGAGAATCAATCCATACGTAGTTCTTGAAACAAGGTTCTTATGCAGATCTGACTCAGGCATAAAGAAGAGAGGGACTCATGTACCACTAAGGAGTAGCAAAAATGTCAATGATGTTAGCTTATGGAAGCTTCTAACATCAAATAAAGAAAACATTAGTCGTACAGTTTAATGTCATACAACGAGGACAAATGATGTCATATAGTTTAACATCATGTGACAAGGATGAAGATACTACACATTTTAACGTCATGTAGTATAGACACTTATGGTTGTTATGCAGTTTAATGTCTTGTAACTAGGAAGTTATACTGTGTAGTTTTTAGTCTTGCAGCTAGGACCATGAGTGATTTGCAGTTTTTAGTATTGTAGCAAGGACATTGTACTATGAAGTTTTCAGTCTTGCAGCTAGGACCATGGGGGCTGTGCAGTTTTTAGTCTTGGAGCAAAGACGCATGGTGTATAACTACACAAAGTATTTCTTTAAGAATCTTGCATTGGTTGGAGTTGTAATAATCTCTCCATCCATTGAGATTAAGGCATAAGCTCCATTTTAATAGACCTTGTGTATGGAATATGGTCCTTACCACTTTTGCTCAAGATTTGGAGGTTTCCTCCCTGGTATCATTGGAGTCCTAAGTACCAATACCAATTCTCCTTGAAGAAATGAACGAAGGCAAACTTTCTTGTTAAAATATTGCATTGTTCTGTTCTGATAGACTTCTAAGTGATGCAAAGTATGAAATATTTTTTCATCTAATCCTTCTAAATAGTTGAACCATTTCTAAGAACTCTCATCTATAGACAACTAATCACATATTGCAACTATGAGTGAAGGAGATTGCATTTCAATTGGTAAAACTATTCCTATTCCATATACCAATGAATAAGGAGTTTCTTGGGTGGAAGTACAGGTAGTGGTTTGATAATCCCATAAAGCATTCAGAAGTTTATCATGCCATGATTTATTATCTTTATCCACCATATTCTAGAGTATATTTGATAGGGTCTTGTTGAAATCCTCTATCTGTCCATTAGTCGCCGCATGATAGCGAGATGAATGGTTGGATTTGATATTATGTTCCTGATATAACTTTTTTACCTCATTAGAACAAAAATTGGTTGCATTGTTCATCAAAATATTATGATGGACACCAAATCTGGTGATGATGTTAGTTTTGAAAAAACTAACAATTTTTTTGGCTCCAACTTCTTTGAGAGGTATTGCCTCGGCCCATTTAGAAAAGAAGTTGGTAGCAGTAAGTATATACTTGAACTACTTAGCTATAGCTAGAGGATAAAGCCCTACTACATCCATTCCCCATGTGTAAAATGGCCAAGAGTATTTATCTATATGTAGAAACTCTGAGGTTTGATGAATGAAGTTGGCATGCACTTGGCAGGGATGACATTTCTTAGTGAAATATGTGTAATCCTGCGTCATTGAAGGCCAAAAGTATCCAAGCCTTCAAATCTGATTAGAGAGTATATGCCCAAACTGGTGGGAACCACAATCTCTTGAATATACTTCTTTCATGACAATTGTAGTCTATTCTCCATCAATACATCTGAAGAGGATTCCATCAAAGCCTCACTTGTAGAGGATCTTTTGGTGGTTTGGACTATCATAAAATGTAAGATTAGATGATCATTTCCAGATCTGTTCTTTTTCAGTCCTATTTGATGGAAGTACTTCATTCTGAAGATATTCCATGATGGGTGTTCTCCATCTCATGGTATGACCATATGGCTTAGAAATAGGTCTAATTTCATTAATTTCCTCTATTCTAGTTTGAACAAAAGGTGAGACCACATGACAATGGGCTATGTTAATGATTGTATCATCCCGATTTGGATCTACCAAGGTTGTAGCTGCATTATCCAGTGCATCTTCTTAGGAATTTTGTGATCGCGGGATATAAGACAATGTCAGCTCTGAGGAAAATTCAGCCATTAAACCTCTGACATAATCACACAAAGGTATTAACTCTTCTTTTTTGATATAATATTCTCCATTGATTTTCTTGATTACCAATTTTGAATCACCTTTCACTTTTATGTGATTCACTTGCACCTAAAGGGCCAATTCCAAACCTACGATGAGAGCTTGATATTCTACCTCATTGTTGGTTCCACCTTTCGACAACAAGAAGGAATAAGTCAACACTAACTATTATGGGGAAATAAGGAAAATTTATAACCCAACTTTGTTGATTTTAGGGTTTTCCATTCTCTTCCCTATTAGAGTTTTGTAAGCACCATCAAAGTACATTTCTTAGGTTTGGGAATTATCCTGAATAGAGAATACTTATTCATCAGGAAGTTCAGTATTTAATAATGTATCTTCTATAGATGGATGATTAAAAAAGAAGTCATCTAGAACTTGGACTTTTATTACCTTTTTAGGCACAAACTGGATATCAAACTGTTGAAAAATAATTGCCCACCGTGTTAGCCGCCCTGTAAGCATAGGACGACTGAGGATAAATTTTAGAGGGTTATTGCGAGATACCAATTGGATCTCATGATGTTTCAGGTAGTACCTCAATTTCTGAACTGCAAAGATTAATGCTAGGTAACACTTTTCAATACTTGAATATCAAGTTTCTACATCAAGCATAGTTCAACTGAGATAGTAAAGATTGTTTTCATTCCCAGCATCGTTCTTTTGAGCAAGGAAGGCACCTAGTGATTGCTAAAAAGTTGTCACATAAAGAATAAGCGTACTTCCTTCAATAGGTGGAATTAATACTGGTGGACTCAAGAGATATTTATTGAGGGTATCAAATGCTTCTTGAAAGTCTTCCATCCATCGGTAGGTGACTCCCTTCTTCATTAATCTGGTGAAGGGAAAACCTGCTAAATTGGCGATAAAGTGCTGAATATAGGTCAAGTGTCCTTGGATTCCACTTAATTATTTCAAATTTTAAGGAGAAGACATACCAAAGATTGATTTTTTTTGCTCAGGATCAACTTCAATATCATGATGGTGTACAACGAAGCCAAGGAACTTTCTTGAGGCTACCCCAAAATCACATTTCAAGGGGTTCATCTTCAAATTGTGTTTCCGAGGTTTATGAAATATGGTCTCCAAATAAACCAAGTGATTGGAACATTGTCTAGATTTAACCACCAAATCATCCACATGACATTCAACAAATTTCCCTAAGAAGGGTTTGAAGATATGGTGCATGGCATGTTGGTATGTTGTTCCTGCATTCTTTAAGCCAAAGGGAATTACTTGATAGAAAAGCACACCTTGAGGGGCTTTGAAGGCTATATATTCTTCATCCCATGGGGCCATACAGATGTGATTATACCCAGAGTATCCATCCATGAAGGAAAGAGCTTCATAGCCAGTTGTTGCATCAATTAAATGCTCTGTAATCGGAAATAGAAAATCATATTTAAGACAATGCTGATTAAGATCTATGAAATCAATACAAACTCTAATTTTCCCATTATTCTTTTTCACTGGGACAATGTTTTCCAGTCATTTTGAATATTGAACTTCCCTAAAAAAAGTTAGACTTTATAATCTTATCAACTTCAACTTCAATTTTAGAGGCATGAGTTGGGTGTGTTCTTATTTCTTCTTACTTGAATCCAAGATGTTCTTCTAGAAAACCCAAATGATGGGTGGCTACATCAGGATTGAGTCCTAGAATTTCTGTATAATTCCAAGCAAATATATCTCGATGTTTCTTTATAAATAAAGTATACACCTATTGATCTTCAGAGGTCATGGTCGCACTAATTAGAGTGGGGCGTGGATCTTCTTCTGTACCCAGATTTATTTATCTGTGCTCATCCACGGTGGTAGAGACACCTTCCTCAAATACTGTAAGAGCATCCCCAAGATCTTCCTCTTCTTCTTCATTATGTGTTACCTATTCTATTTCCACTTTCATAGTATATGACGAGGAAAAAATCCCAGAGTTAGAGGGGGAGTCAGTATTTGAATATCCTAAAGAAGAGTCCACCATATCTGACCCTATTGATGATGAAGGGTCTTCCTATGGTAATAAAGAGGTAATGATGGATTGAGAATCAATATCTTTTTCTTCCTCTATAATTGCTACAATTTATTCTACTCTAGTAGATTAAGTAGAGTCTTTTTTTAGTTCAGTGGATGAAATGAAGACATCTCCATTTAAACTTCCATCATTGCTTGGTGGATCAATAGTTTCTCCCATGTTATTAGGCTCAATTGTTGTAATTGACATTATGGAAGTTAATGGATGGGTTCTTGGATTTGGATTTACCCTTTCAATTTGATTGATGGTTAGCACATAATCTGTACTTAGATGTATAAATGGATTTTCTAGAATCATTTCCAGTCCATTCGTAGCATTAACTCTAGTTATTTATTTTATCATGGACTTTGTTCCTTTTGTGTGATAAAACTCTGCCTCAATGTATTGAGATTCACATGTTTTGAATGGAGCCTTATCACCATACAATGTCTTGATTTGACCATTGAAATAGTACTTAATACATTGGTGGTATGACAAAGGTGTGGTTGCATGCTGATGTATCCAATGCCTTCTAAACATAATATTGAAGGATATCTCCTAATGAACAACCATGAAATTTAAATTAGACACAATATCTCCAAACTGAGTTCTGAGTGTAATCTCACCCATAGGTTCTTGCTCATTATTATCATAAAATTGCAACATTAAAGTCAAAGAAGATAAGTCAGATTCAGTCAGGCCCAATCGACGAAGTGTACAAATAGGGATGAGGTTGACTCCAGATCCATTATCAATAAAGGCCCACCATATGTCTATATCATTGACCTTGCCATAAAAATACAAGGGTCTGATATTTCCATGTACAACATCATCTTTATCCTCATCTATAAAAGATACGACTGCATGACATTCTGTAGGATCATTCTCTATATGGTAAACCTCAACAGAAGAAACTTTGGTTTCAAACTCTTAAGGACTTGACAAAGCATCAATAAGTGCTTCTCTAAGGTCTTTTGACAGATTCAAAGCATCCAGAATTGATAACTTGGAAAGTAATTGGGCCAATTGTTTCAAGACATCATACTTTTAGTCCAAAGGTCTATGTTTTCCAGCATGAAGATGCAGTTTTTCTGGTGTTTTGGAAGTTGATTCTTCTAATGTAGACATACTCTATATCAGAGCAGAAGCTGGAAATACTCCTAGATTTGGTAGATTATACTGAATAGATCTATTCACTTTCTGAGAAGAAAATAGTGTGACTTCTAATCTGTCTTCCAAGATAATTTTGTCAGAAATGAATCTTCTTTTCATATAAAAAACTCTTTGTTCTTATTGAGCCTAGTTAAGGGCTATTCCACGAGTTTCTTCTACATATATGGTTCGAGCAGGGGTAGAGTTAAAATGGTGGTTTCTTGAATTCCCAGGTCTTCCATTGTATCCTCGAACTTGTCCTATTCCTCTGGTTCCCCAATTAGGTATAAGGAATTTTGTATCATTATAATCAAAATCACCATTGGCATAAGGATCTGTTAAATGGATATCATTGACAGAACCAGAGATCAAATCTTTATCTGATGAAGATTCTTCTTTGTGGGTTAATTTTGGTTATGATGTTTGGCGGGAAGGTGCCTGTGATTTTGAAATAGATGGCATGAAATCTACCAAGGTCAAGGACAAATTTATCCTTAATGTGATCTCATCTTATTCTAACTGCTCTTTGTACTTATAATCACTTCTCTTCTTCAAAAAACGGCCTTTTGATGAAGATGGTTTTGTTGTGGTAGGAATGGAAGAAGACACAATTGGTTATTTCAACTGTGTTCATAAAATAGCATGAGTCTAGTTGATCATTTTACAGATCATTCAATCATCATATTTATATAAATTTTTATTTTTGACTTCCTTCTATTCGCCATCTTCTTCTAGATCAGTAGCAGTAACACATGCTACTTGAGCTGATAAACTTTTCAGTTTCACTTGTCTAGATTCTACCATCTTTTGCAGGAGGTCCTTGAAAACAAAACATTCTTAGATAGGATGCCCTAACATTTGGTGAAAGGGACAATAATTATAAATATCTTAATCTCCTTCTTTATTTGGTTTCTTCATCCTTGGAAATTGAACCAAATTTTTTTCCAGAGCTGAGATGAAGTAAACAGGAACTTGTTCATTCCGGAAAGAATAAAATTTATTCTTTAATTCCTCAAACTGTTTCTGTATTTGATCTATTTGATCATCTTGATGAATCGGCTATTTATTCCGGTGCTCAGGAGGCAAAGAACTTCAGTATGATGAAGGTCTTGAAGTAGATGTAGGTACAGGTTCCTGCTTGAGTGTAACTATAGTAGCTTCTGCCTTTCCTATCATCCTCCCTGGAGCTGATGGAATTACACAAGTTTTAGCCTTAGTTTCTATAATAGAGTATTTAATCTATTGATTGATTGAAGTAAGGTATCGAAACCCTCCTATGTATTTCACAGGGATCAATGGTGTTTATAACTCATCATGCATATTTTCCACACAAATTGGCAGTAACTCTTCTTGAGGGAGTTCTAGACTTAAGGAATATGTTAATCCTTTCCATTGCGCAATGAAATCTAAAACTCTTTCATTCTCCCTTTTTTTACAATTGGTAATATAAAAAATTGTCATCTTTGGTAGCATTGAGCTAAATTGAAGAAGTAATTTCTAACAAAGATCTTCCCATCCAGTAATTGATCGAGATTGTAAACTTTTATACCAGACAAAAGTCAGTCCGTGTAATGACTGCACAAAACACTTAAGCTTTACTGCTTCTTGTTGTTGAGGAGTTACCATCATGGGATAAAAACGAGAAAAAAAATGTGTTAAGTGTTTTTTCGTATCTCCCAAACCATTAAATATTGGAAATGTGGTATTCCCAAAATTTGGTGGGGGAGGAATTGCATCCACCCATTCAGGGTAAGCTCTCTTTTCTAGCTGAACAGGTGAACTTCATTCCTCCATAGCTTCCAATCAATTCATTAATGCCTCAATTGTGTTTATAATCATTTGGGGAACATCTGGATGATCTGGAACCTATATAGGTATAGCAAGTGGAGCTTGAGCTGGTGCAATGACCGGCAAAACCACTTATGGTGGTGCTAATATTTGCCTTGGATAACCCACAGGAACTAGCCTATCAGGATATATCTGATCCTGCCTTGATTGTGTACCTAGTGGAGGGAATTAATTATCTGCATCTGTAGTTACTACAAATCCTATTTGCTGAGGATCTCCTACAAGATGTTCAAGTTGAGGACCTTCCTGGGGAGTACGTCTACCAGAAATTCTTCTTTGAAGTAACTTTGTATTGAGTCTTTTTAACTCTTTTTTTCCTCTTCTTGCTATGAAAATCTCTCTTCAAGCAAAAGAGATTGACCTTCATCAGTGGAAAAGTGAGATGCAATCTGAATTTTGTTTCTCCCTTGTTAAATTATTTTTAGAGGGGTGGGATTTGGTTATTTTAAGGCATACCTAGATTCTAGGTATGCCTCTAATTTCGGGTATGCACACCTTCTTTATTTTCCTCAGTGTGTATCGTATTATGGACACGAACTTCATATTCTGATTCCCCTGAACTAGACTCATTTTCTGGAAGATCTTCTACAATGGTGTTAATGACAATCATTGATTCATAATGCATCGATGGTATTCTATCAATATTTTTGTGAGATCATCTCCCTCTATATCTTCCATGAGGCTTTATTCTCCTATATGATGAATTCCTAAGAACTATTTGGTGGAAAGTAACCCAAGGGAATCCTCAGATAGTTCATTTGTATGCTTTCCTTGTGGCATATTCTCTTATCTGGAGAAAACTGACTTCTATTGAGGAGGGGATTGCTGATTTGAAAAATCCCCCAGCCCTATAGGATGGGGTTGTTACTGTTCTTCTTCTTCAAATTTTTGAACATTGTTGAATGAATTTTAATGCTAAATTAAATGATCCCCCAACCTTACAATTTGGTGTGATTATTGAATTGTTATGGATAAAATTTGTGTAACTACTCTTCTGATTTTGTGAATATTGGTTCAGACATTAGCTGGATGCATTATCTGACAACCACTCAAATCACATGTTTCAGAAGATCACTTTTCTATTTCAGACATTTGAATTCTCTGACTCCTAATAAGTTATAAGTGGTATGCCTGCTCAAGATTCTCATATGCTTGATGTAAAAGTAACTCAAAAACTTATTTTCTTTGGGCCTGACTCTGATGAGAGCTAGTTGAGGCCTGTTCTTGAGCGTACATTCGATTACATACAAAATATATTGATTGTGGCCGACTGTGGGCAATAACATTTCATGAGGCCACTTTTGGTAGACTTTGCTGATTTTGGAGTGCAGTGATACGCAATGCTTCATGTGCACCCCATCCTTTAATACGGACACTACATAGGGAATCATAAATTAACTAGCGTAGCCACTTTAGATCATTGAGGCTTGCACGCTGAAGGATTCTCTACTATTTTTCAACCATTGGATGTTGGGAAACTGAGAGATATTCCAAGTCAATTTGGCATTGCAACCCTTCTATTACCTTTATATGATTTTGATATTAATCATATGGTAATATTTTGGTTTTCAAAGGACGAAGAGTCTTCTATAAATTGAGGAGGATATCATGAATTCAATCTTCTAAAATCAATTCTGGAATGTTATACTGAGAATTTTCCAAAGGCCAGAACATGACTGGTACTTCTCCCTTAGCTAATTGTTTCCTCATATTTAACACATATTCATCGTCTTTCATTAGAGGTTTCTCCACTTGGTCTGACCAAAATGGATGCTCTGTATTAGAATACAAATGACCCAAGAAAGGTTTAGAGAATTATCGTTCCCTTAAGATGTATTCTGGTTGAGAAAGTGTTTCACCTGTCAAGGAAAAGGCATCAGACATGAATGGCCTTGTATTTGAAAGTGCCTCGAGATAGGAGGAATTTCTCATCGCTACATTGTCAATTATAGAATTTTCTTGACAATGCGAAATACTACTATGGAGAGGACTTTCGCAGTGAATTCCATAATGGGGAGGATCAACATGGTGGATTACAGAAAGGGATAAATCTTCTTTCTCTTTGGTCTTCTGGCCACACGGAGGGTTTCTGTGGCTCTCATCTAGAGGTAGGAACTCTGGATTGACCGAATTTTTATGAAGAAAGCCTTCATGATGAAGTTTCTGATGAGGAACATCAAAATTACTAATAACACTCCCATAATTTGGTAATGAGAGGATGGGATCTTGAGCTGCAATAGATAAATGTCTGAGGGCTTCAAGAACTCCAACATTAAGAGGAGCCAAATCGCAGCTTGACACTTGATTTTACAACAGTGCTTGGTGATAATTCTTTTTGAATGTTCTCTTATACTTAGTTGGGACCACTTTCTGGGAATAGTGGTTAACATGGGAGAGTGTATGTTCATTCCTTGGATTGGTTACTGGAATGGACTGATTACCTCCAATTGGAAAGGGTGTATATTCCTGATCTTATTGTCTGTATGATATGGGGGAGTATGCCCCATGACCCTCCTGGACTGAAATAGAGGTGTGTATCTGTTCTAGGATGGCATGCTAATGTGTCATCACATATATGGGGATAGATTTATGTGTCTATTTCCCTAGTACTACTGAAGTGGTTGTTATAATATCCTAGCATGCTTCCAAAATATGGGCAGGGATTTTTGTTTTCCCTTTCACCATTGATAAGATGTGTTTGGTGACTTCAGTGGTCGGAACAGGAATATACGTCCATTTCATATCTGGAGTAGGTTTATGTGCCTTCTCCTATTCTCATTTTCCTGTCAATGGACATTGACAGTACTCATGCATGGGGTAGAGAGTTTGGTCTGCCCCAAATTTGTCGTCGGAGCTTTCCGACTGACTTCTTCAGGTGCTACCAAATGAGACTGTTGGAAAACCTAATGAACATTGGCAGGTGTATGTGCCTGCTGGCTGTTTCCCATCAAGTATGGTTGATGGAATTCCTTTAATACTGGAAGACGAGACTACTGACAGAATTGGTGATTGTAAATAGGTGTATGTTCCTGTTTACAGTACTCCACCATATTGATCTAGTGGGATTGGTGGGTTGTTTTCAGATGAGTCTACTGAGCAGCAAAATTAGTACGGACGGGTGTATGTGCCTGCTCATTGTTTACCATCAAGTTAATTTGATGGACTTATCTGGAGGAGGAAGAGGTAAAAACCTGCTTCCTGTTGACCAGACGTTGTCCCTGGTGGTTTGTCTTGTGTGCTATGGTCTGAGAGACCTAGGATGAATGTACAGAGACAACACCCCCATCATGTTAGGGGTTCACCACCGCATGATTCGGCTGGGGGTGATTTCTGGTGTCAGACCTCAGAAATGACTCCTGCATTCTTGAATTGAGGACTTGAGTGGCCTCTTACTCCACCTCCCTATAGTATGGGAGGTATTGATTGTTGAGTTTCGAGGATAAGGACCTGAAAATGTTGAAGATAGTGGTTTTCACCGTCTAATTCTTGATCATTATTCGTCGTTGCCCAGATGATCGAGGATTTTTATTGAACTGGAGGGCCTATCGAACAGCCTCCAAAGTCGAGATTGTACCACGCCAGTGATATTCCTTTACCAACACATTAGAGACCCAGTGTTGAAGACACTGGGTTGGTGATGACATCCTTCTCGTGGATGGAGATCCATCTTGAGCAGCAGTCTGTAATTTCACAGATGTTGTCTTGAAGAAATCCATTTTGGAGTGAAGGGAATTCTGATAAAAACTTGAAACAACAACAAACTCCATTGAAATGTGTATTCTAGTTTTAAGAATCATTGCTTCTAGGAGATTTCCATTAGATTTATTTATGAAACTAAAAACTTCCAACAATTATTTATCCAAAGAGGACCTGCTTTCCAAAGTCAGGCGTTCGTTAAGTTTGAACTTTACGATACTTAGGAACGTACATTGGTCAAGAGGATGGGAGGTCAGACTCATCACACCCTTTTGGGGGGAATTATTGTCTACTATGGTACTCTCTTTTTAAATTTAAGATATTTTCATGAATCCTTATTAATTCACCAAGAATGTCATAAGTTTCCCTTAGAATTTACAATTAGTTATTAACATGTGTAAAATTTAGAATCATCAATATGTACTCAAGGTTCTTTATTAATGGAGATATATGTATGTATTTGAGGTTTTCCATCAATGGTATCCTCTAATATACTGCTTAGAGATTATTTTAATCGACGTTATGATGATACTAGTTTTTAAGCCACTCAGTGGGGCACTCTGGAATTTATTATCATCCAGGGAGATGAAGTTTTGGTTTGATCATGGGATCATTCCCATAAAATGGGATACCTATGTATCCTTGTAAAAGGAATCATAACCCTCGTAGTTTGGTTCCACTTAATGGGACACATCATACCTTTTAAGGTCATGTGATAAGTAAAGGTTTCGGGCGCAGCGGAATCACGTTGGTGGGACTTTTCCTAACTTTAATTTTAACGTTTAAACAACGTTCAATCCGAGATCCATCAAGATGTAAAACGCCGAATCTTCAGAATGGAACAAACAATGAAAAACTTAAGAGGGTATCCTAGAACCATAGATATAGGATCATCATATGTTGGTTATAATTAATTTAATTAATTCACAAGAATTACCTTGGTGGAATTCATTCTTCGTTGATATCTCCGGTCACGATCCTGTGATCTGTCATTGCATCGTAGAATCCAAGTGTAGGATTCCTATAGTGGTGATCCACACGTGTGCCACGTATCTCCGGATGTCACCGAAGGGATCTCTGGGTGCTAGCGCGGAAGAACCTTTGCTTGCGATATCTGCCTTCGATCGCCTTGGTCTCTCGGTCTTGAGAGTGTTCTTGGAGGAAGGAGTTCTTTCAGCCTTGAAATAATTCTCTAGAATTTTTGTGCACAATGATTTTCTCTTGAAAAGTGTTGGGGTTGTGAGGATATTTATAATCAGGTTTGAGTTTATAGAGTTATAACAATAAATAAATGTGTTATGTGTTTTATTTATTTCATTAACTCTTATTGAAAACCTCCATGTCGAATTATTAATTCCTTGACATGTGCCCACGCTGATTATAATAAATATCATTTAATAAAATAATATTATATCCTCAAAATCCCGATTGGAAAAACTACACGATGTGTAACCCTTTTTCACAAAACTACACGACATGTATATTTAATATACACAGCGTGTAATTTTATTTTCCATTTATCTTTATTTCCTCCACCACATTTATTAGACCTTGAGTAATGGTTATTTATATCTTAAATAAATGTAATTTCATTACTCGCTAATATATTATTTCACCCATAATATATTCTCTCAAATAACTAGTTTCGAAATAAATGCGACCAGGTATCCTTAAATAATTATTAAACCACATTCGAGAATAATATTTATTTAACTTGTTAAATTAAAATTTAACTGAGATACATGGACACACTTAGTGTGTGACCCTCTAGGCCCCTTTATCAGTGGCATTAGGAGGAGCCTGCCTAAAGTTCAAGGTTAGCGCCTAGCAACATGCCAAGGCACCAATAGAGAAAGAAGTTAACGCCACAATGACGTGTCACCTCCTACGAATGTTTACTGTGTAATATAATCTCTTTGTCACAATATCTCGAATCAAGTGGGTTGCATGCTAGTGCCATCAACCCATGTGATCGATTATTCTTTCTTTGACTTTCCATAATTGAACTCGCCCATACCTTACCATGGCCATGGATTTATTTAGGATATATCAATTCCATCAAAGGGACTGAGATATCTACTTCTGTTATGGAATAGAAGGGACAAATCCTTTCTCGCATTATCTATTAATGCAGTATTACTCGTGACACACCCAACGTATCCTACCTCACTGCAAACAGTGTGTCGTCACAGTTTTCATCAATACATCAAAGTGTGCAAGTTGTAATACCCATTAATAATAATCTTAAATTATAAGGACCAATATACACGTCCACAGATAGGAACATCCAATGACACTAGGAAATGTGGATTTCCTACTGGCGGGTCTCATTCTCATAATATTTTCCTGGATATTACCAAGGGCGCACACCATGAGAATTTGCCTCAAAGTTTTATGATTCCTCACCCCTAATGGCCTATATTATTTGTGTCCCTCAAATAACATCATCCGGACATAGAACATATATTCAAGAACAGTGTTATGGCACTTCCGGGTTCTCATCATAGCAGGGATCCACTATGACCCTTTAATGCAATAGTTATCCTTAGGACATTATCACATGCATTGTCACGCAGAAGAACAATCAAGATGTGATAAGGCTTTTATTAATGAATAAAGTACAAAGTAGTCGGTTCTAGGCCACTAAATCTAACAGACTCCCACTTGGACTAGAGCCAACTGCTAACAACCTTTAACCCGCTAGCTCTCACATGATATTCATTCTTCTACTGGGATAGGCCTTTAGTCATGGGGTCTGCCATGTTCTCTTCCGTGGACACTCTACTCACTACAAATTCACCCCTTTGATATAAATCCCTCAAAAGGTGATACTTTCAGAGTATATTTTTTGTCCGTTGATGTGACCTTGGTTCTTTCGCAAGATCCACCGTTGTGGTATTATCACAATACAATGTAATGGGATCTTTACTGCTAGGCACCACATCAAGCTCCTAGATAAAGTTTTGAATCCAGACAGATTCCTTGGATGCATCAGAAGCCGCTATATATTCGGACTCTGCTGTAGAATCAGTGACAACTAGATGCTTTGAACTCTTCCATCTCACAGCTCCTCCATTGAGACAGAAAACATATCCAGATTGTGACTTCAGATCATTTTGATCTTTCTGAAAACTAGCATCAGCATACCCTATGATGACAAGCTCCTCATCTCATCCATACACCAGGAACATATCTTTAGTTCTTCTCAGATACTTAAGGATAATCTTAACAGCAGTCCAATGATGTTCTCCTGGATCTGCTTGATATCTGCCTACCATGCTCAGTGCATAGGCAACATCAAGCCTGGAACATAACATGGCATACGTGATGGATCTTATAGCTGAAGCGTATGGTATATTACTCATTCTATCTTTCTCTTGTTGTGTATGAGGACACATTTTCTTAGAAATATGTAGGCCATGTGACACTGGAACCAATCCCCTCTTGTATTGTGCCATACTAAATCTCTTTAGTATCTGGTCAATGTATGTACTCTGACTTAGTCCAAGTAGCATGTTGAATCTATCACGAATGATATTGATCCCTAGAATGTAGGCTACTTCACCCAAGTCCTTCATGGAGAAACACTTGTTCAACCAGTCTTTAACTGACTATAAGACTGGTACATCATTTCCAATAAGCAATATGTCGTCAAAATATACTACTAGGATAACGATCGCATTCCCATTAAACCTCTTATAAACACATGGCTCACATTCATTCTTAATGAACCCAAATTCCTTTATGGCTTCATCAAATAGAATATTCCTTGACCTGGATGATTTCTTTAATCCATAAATGGATTTTTTCAACTTACAAACCCGTTTGGCTTCACCTGGTGTCACAAACCCTTCTGGTTGTGTCATATAGACATCTTCCTGAAAGTTCCCATTAAGGAATGTTGTTTTGACATCCATATTCTAAATCTTGTAGTCATGGTAAGCTTCTATGGAAAGTATGATTCTTATGGATTTAAATGTGGCAACTAGCAAGAAGGTTTCATCATAGTCAATTCCTTGACGTTTTCTGAACCCTTTATCCACTAGCCTTGATTTATAGGTGCTAACTTGACCTTCCATGTCCATCTTTCTCTTGAATACCCATTTGCATCCAACAGGATTTACATCAACTAGCTCATCGACCAGAACCCAGACTTGGTTCTGATACATGGAATCCATCTCAGAATTCATAGATTCTATCCATCTTGCAGCTTTTGAGCTTTCTACTGATTCCTTGTAGGAGAGAGGTTCATCATTGTCCAACAATAATGATTCACCATCCTCGGTGACTAGGAAACCAAATCTCTCTAGTTCCCTTACCTCTCTTGAGCTTCTACGCAGTACTTGTGTTTTTGGAACCTCTTCCACAGGGACCTGTGGAACTTGTTCCTGTACCAACTCCTATGTATCTTGAGCATCTACTTCGTCGAAGTAAATCTTGCTCCCACTATCCTTCTTGAGGATGTGCTCCCTCTCAAGAAAGACGGTTTGTCTGGCGATAGTCACTTTCTTGTCTGAATGGTTATATAGGTAATATCCTTTCGTTTCCTTGGGATATCCTATAAAGATACACCTCATACCCCGGGGTGCTAGTTTGTTGCCTGATAAGGCCTTAAAAAACTCCTCGTATCCCCATACACGTGTGTGCAACAAAGTGGGTTTCCTTTCATTTCATAACTCGGATGGAATTAAATTTTCCGCCTTAGTTGGTACTCGGTTTAATGTGTATGCTACAGTTTGTAATGCATATCCCCAAAAGAATAATGGAAGATCCGCATGACTCATCATCGACCTTACCATGTCCAACAAGGTGTGGTTACTCCTTTCACTAAAACCATTCCACTATGGTGTATAAGGAGGATTGAGCTGAGATAGAATCCCAGACTCCCGTAGAAGATCGATGAACTCTTGGTTCATATATTCTCCACCTCGATCTGATCAAAGCTTCTTTATCTTCTTACCAAGCTAATTCTCTACTTCATTCTTGAATTGCTTAATTTTTTCTAAGGACTCTGACTTATACCACATTAAGTAGACATAGCCATATCTACTCAAATCATCAGTAAAATTAATGAAGTAAGAATATCCACCTCTAGCTTCTACTGGAAATGGTCCACACACATCTGTGTGTACCAATCCTAGAATCTCTGTGGCCCTTTCACCTTGTCCACCAAAAGTCGGATTGGTCATTTTTCCTTGTAAACAAGCGTGACATCTATCAAGTGGTTTTAGCTCAGTAGAGTCTAATTATCCATCTTGGCAGAGCTTTGTCAAGCACTTCTCGTTCACATGACCGAGACGGTGATGCCACAACTGGGTGATGTATGAGTCATGTGAGTTTGTTTCGTTATCGATTTCCAAGACTTGGTTTTTGTAATTTAATACATACAAACCATTATTTAAATGTGCCATACCATAACATACATTGTTCTTATAAAAGAGACAACCCTTATTTCCAAACTTGAAAACAAATCCATCCATATCCAAACAAGATACAGAAATTATGTTCTGGTAACACTAGGCACATAATAACAGTTGTGTAAAACCAAAATCATCCCAGTCAGTAGTGAGAGGTGGTAATCCCCAATAGCCAACGTAGCCAGCCTTGCGACATTGGCAGCTCGAATATCCACCTCTCCTCTGGAAATCTTTCTAAATCTACTTGGTTCCTACATTTGAATACAGATGTGAGCCCCATAAGCTGTATATAATACCCAATGTGTAGAAATTGAAAGATTACACTCGATAACAAATGCACCTTTAGCGTCCCCATGCTTCTGGGTGCAGTTAATCTTCTAGTGGCCTTTCTTGCCACATGCAAAACACACTGCCTCCCATTCCTTGCCCTACCTCTGGATCTTCCCCTTCTTGGAGGGACGGTGCTCGGTTTCTTCAGACTGTTTATAAGTCTTTGGCCCCTTTTCCTTGTCCTTCCTTTTCTTTTTCACCATAAGGACTGTGGGTTTGTCACACCCCATGTCCTTGTCTACCTGGAGAATCAAGGTCATAAGCTCTGATATAATCTTCTCATTGCCTCTCATGTTATAATTGACAATGAAGCTAGAGAAGGTCTTGGGCAGTGATGATAGGATGAGATCTTTACGCAACTCATCTGGGAATTTAATCCCTAAGATTTCCAGGCATTCAATGTAGACAATAATCTTCACTACATGAGGCCCAGCTAGCACAGACTCTCCAAGCTTAGTTGTAAACAAAGAATTGGAGATCTCATATCTCTCTTTTCTCTCCTTCTATTGGTAGAGATCCTTAAGGTGAGACATCATGCTATACGCATCCATGTTTTCATGTTGCTTCAAGAGCTCATTGGACATGGACAATAGCATGAAACACTGTACATATGTGGCATCATCCATGTGTTTCATATAGAGAGATAATTCCTCATCACTGGCCTCTTTCCCAGGTGCAACTGGAATAGGCTCTTCCAGCACATACAATTTCCTTTCGTGGTGAAGGATGATGCGTAAACACCTCTACCACTCTTGTAAATTGGTGCCAGTGAGAAGGTTTTCCTTCTCAAGTATGGTTTGCAATGATATGTTTGAAGTCATTTTCTTGTCGTTTCTACAAATTAAGATGATCAAAGGTTTAGTAATTTATTACAAAATTGAGACAAATAAATAAATTAATACTTATTAGTCTCCCGTTATTTTATCGAAATCCAATAGCCCTCACCATTAACTTCAGAATATTCTATTGCCTAAATATTATAGTGGAAAGGATCCATATTTCCCTTCGTATTACCCCAACTAGGGTTGGTCAAGCAACTTGAAGGGTTTTAGGTATACATTCCAAATGCTAACTACATTAACTCGCAGCTCCTTGATCCACTGAGTGGACTCCCCAATCATGAAATCCTTTTATTTTTTATTTCCTCAACCTTTGCCTCTTAGTCACACCAAGTACTATTGTGGCAGTCAACCCTTGATGTGAACCAAGTCAATTCAACCCAAAACCTTGAATTAGAATTCCCCGATAATTGAAAGCACCCCAACTAGGGTTGGTCAAGCACTTTGAACTATGGTTCGATTTTAACCAAGATTATTGAAGGTTATACCGACTTAATATTTCTTTTGAGGAATTTTATCCTTATATGTAAATTTCCATTTTATTATCTTTGATTATATTATTGTTAATATTAAGTGGGATATACTTAAGTGATTAACCATGTCTAAGATAATATTTACACATAAGCCGGTTTTTATTTTAGTTCCATCTTGCATGCTTGTTTAATTAATTAATTGTGTGATCATGACAACACACCCGCAATAAATAAACCATGAAACTAACATAAATAAAATAAATGGTATGATCATGAGCTTTTCTATTGGTTAGTTTATCTAGCAGTTGATAAACTAACCCAAGACCTAGGGGAGAAACACCTTGAACCTTTTGAGTTTGTGTTTACAGCTTTCCACCTGTCCACCTTTGTATCTCCTTGGATTGGTTTCGCCTTGGCTCCTGACTTGAGCTGACTCCACTAGCTTGGGAGGTCCATCCATTATATATGCATTTATCTCATACACATGTGAGGTGTAAAAAGGGGTTTTTACATAAAAGAATCATTGGGTGCGAAAGTCCTACATATTAATGAGGAGAAGGCTCACAGGCCAACAAATTTAAATAAATTAATTAAAAGAAACCATTTACATACAAAGGTCTTGGTCTAGCTCATGATCATCCATACATGAAATAATATTTACGCTTAAATAAAACTAGCATTCAATTATTTAATCATTCTTTCTTAAGATAAATCACGCTCGAATCAATTAATTGTCTTTAATTAATCAATCCTTTTATCTTAAATCCTTTTCTGAATTTCCTTGAGATTCTCATCCATCATAATTTTGAACAAATAAATTCATTTAAAATTATCCTTATAAGTGATTTGCACCTTGGAGGCAACCCGGTAAATTCCCATTTATTACACAGATGTTAAATTAAACACATGTATATAAAACACCTATCATGTGTTGTGCCTCAGCTTTATGCCTGCACTATGGTACACGTCTCAAGGGTTTGTATAATATAATAATAAATTTTAATAAATCTGTGTAATTTGGGTGAGTACACGGCATGTAGTTCTGACTACACGACGTGTACTTTTCTTCACCGTCCATTTGAAGTATATGCCCGGGGACATGGCGTGTTAATGTACTTTGGAAATTTTCAGAGTACACGGCATGTTTAGTGGGACACACACCGTGTAGTTTCCGTGTTACATGGTTTTTAGTCGGGCAAACCATGTACGGGGTACACGGTCCAACCCTAACCCGAAGGGACTACACGTTGCGTTCTGTTGGACCACACGGCGTGTAATCCGGAAACTGTGTGCCGCATGTTCCTATTCAACACACGGTGTCATAAATGACTTAAATAGGATCAATACACGGACTGATTTGGTAGACCAGTCTGATGCATGGACCTATACTACACAGCGTGTACTTCCGAATACACGTCGTGTATTCTGGTGTTGTGCGGCCAGAAATGTTTGGCTCCTCTGGATGAGATCCTCTCTTTTATTTTAATCAAAAAATAAAAGAAAAGTTCATTTCTGTATGGTGAACGAGAAACGATAGAGGGGGAACAGATCTCGAGATTCGGATTTAAAAAATTATTAACTTGAATTAAAACAACTAAATTATTTAATGCATAAATCACAAAAAAAAACTAAATAATTATAATCAATGATATGACCACTCCGATACCACTTGAAGGTTCCAGGCGCAGCGGAAGCGTGTTGGTGGGAGTTTTCCCAACTTTAATTTTAACGTTTAAACAATGTTCAATCCGAGATCTGTCACGATGTAAAAGGCCGAATCTTCAGAATGGAACGAATAATGAAAAACTTAAGAGGGGACCCCAGAACCATAGAGATAGGATCATCATATATTGGTTATAATTAATTTAATTAATTCACAAGAATTACCTTGGTGGAATTATTTCTTCGTTGATGTCTCCGGTCACGATCCTGTGATCTGTCGTTTCATCGTAGAATCCAAGTGTAGGATTCCTCTAGCAGCGATCCACACGTGTGCCACGTATCTCCGAACGTCGCTGAAGGGATCTCCAGGTGCTAGCGCGGAAGAACCTTCGCTTTCTATGTCTTTCTTCGATCGCCTTGGTCTCTCGGTCTTGAGAGCGTTCTTGGAGGAAGGAGTTCTTTTAGCCTTGAAAGAATTCTCCAGAATTGTTGTCCACAACGATTCTCTCTTGAAAAGTGTTGGGGTTGTGAGGATATTTATAATCAGGTTTGAGGTTATATAGTTATGACAATAAATAAATGTGTTGCGTGTTTTATTTATTTCATTAACTCTTATTGAAAACCCCCATGTTGAATTATTAATTCCTTGACATGTGCTCACACTGATTATAATAAATATCATTTAATAAAATAATATTATATCCTCAAAATCCCGACTGGAAAAACTACATGGCGTGTAATCATTTTTCACAAAAATACACAGCGTGTATATTTAATATACATGGCGTGTACTTTTATTTTCCATTTATCTTTATTTCCTCCACCACATTTATTAGACCTTTAGTAATGGCTATTTATTTCTTAAATAAATGTAATTGCATTACTCGCTAATATATTATTTCGCCCACAATATATTCTCTCGAATAACTAGTGTCAAAATAAATGCGATCAGGCATCCTTAAATAATTATTAAACCACATTTGGTAATAATATTTATTTAACTTGTTAAATTAATATTTAATAGATATACATGGACACACTTAGTGTGTGACCCTCTAGGCCCCTTTCTCAGTGGCATAAGGCGGAGCCTGCCTAAAGTCCAAGGTTAGCGTCTAGCAACACACCAAGGCACCCATAGAGAAAGAATTTAATGCCTCAATGACGTGTCACCTCCTATGAATGTTTACTGTGTAATATAATCCCTTTGTCACAATATCTCGAATCAAGTGGGTTGCATGCTAGTGTCATCAACCCATGTGCTCGATTATTCTTTCTTTGACTTTCCGGAATTGAACTCACCCATACCTTACCATGGACATGGATCTATTTAGGCTATATCAATTCCATCAAAGGGCCTGAGATATCTACTTCCGTTATGGAACAGAAGGGACAAATCCTTTCTCACATTATCTATTAATGCAGTATTACTCGTGACGCACCCAACGTATCCTACCTCGCTGCGAATAGTGTTTCATCACAGTTTTCGTCAATACATCTAAGTGCGTGAGTTGTAATACCCATTAATAATAATATTAAAGTCTAAGGACCAATATACACGTCCGCAGATAGGAACATCCAATGACACTATGAAATGTGGATTTCCTATTGGCGGGTCTCGTTCTCATAATATCCTCCTAGATATTACTAAGGGCGCACACCGTGAGAAGGTGCCTCAAAGTTTTATGAGTCCTCACCCCTAATGGCCTGTACTATTTGTGTCCCTCAAATAACATCATCCGGTCATAAAACATATATTCAACAACAGTGTTATGGAACTTCCGGGTTCTCATCATATCAGGGATCCGCTATGACCCTTTAATGCAACAGCTATCCTTAGGACATTATCACATGCATTGTCACACAGAAGAACAATCAAGATGTGATAAGGCTTTTATTAATGAATAAAGTACAAAGTAGTTGGTTCTAGGCCACCAACTCTAAGAGACTCCCACTTGGACTAGAGCCAACTACTAACAACCTTTAACCCGCTAACTCTCACATGATATTCATGCTTCTGCTGAGATAGGCCTTTAGTCATGGGGTCTGCCACGTTCTCTTCCGTGGACACTCTGCTCACTGCAACTTCACCCCTTTGATAGAAATCCCTCAAGAGGTGATACTTTCAGAGTATATGATTTGTCTGTTGATGTGACCTTGGTTATTTCGCAAGAGCCACCACTGCAGTATTATCACAATACAATGTAATGGAATCTTTACTGCTAGGCACCGCATAAAGCTCCTGGACAAAGTTCTGAATCTAGACGACTTCCTTGGATGCATCAGAAGCCGCTATATATTCGGACTCCGCTGTAGAATCAGAAACAACTGGATTCTTTGAACTCTTCCAACTCACAACTCCTCCATTGAGATAGAAAACATATCCAGATTGAGACTTTAGATCATTCTGATCTGTCTAAAAACCAGCATCAGTATACCCTATGATGACAAGCTCCTCGTCTCCTCCATACACCAGGAACATATCCTTAGTTATTCTCAGATACTTAAGGATAGTCTTAACAACAGTCCAATGATGTTCTCCTGGATCTTATTGATATCTGCCTACCATGCTCAGTGCATAGGAAACATCAAGCCTGGTACATAACATGACATACATGATGGATCCTATAGCCGAAGCGTATGGGATCTTATTCATTCTATATTTCTATTGTTGTGTTTGAGGACACATTTTCTTAGAAAGATGTAGGCCATGTGACACTGGAACCAATCCCCTCTTGGATTGTTCCATACTAAATATCTTTAGTATCTGGTCAATGTATGTACTCTGACTTAGTCCAAGCAGCCTCTTGGATCTATCATGAATGATCTTGATCCCTGGAATGTAGGCTGCTTCACCCAAGTCCTTCATGGAGAAACACTTGTTCAACCAGTCCTTAACTGACTGTAAGACTGTTACATCATTTCCAATAAGTAATATGTCGTCAACATATACTACTAGGATAACAATCGCATTCCCATTAAACTACTTATAAATACATGGCTCACATTCATTCTTAATGAACTCAAATTCCTTTATGGCTTCATCAAATCGAATGTTCCATGACCTGGATACTTTCTTTAATCCATAAATGGATTTCTGCAACTTGCAAACCCGTTTGGCTTCACCTGGTGTCACAAACCCTTCTGGTTATGTCATATAGACATCTTCCTGAAGGTTCCTATTAAGGAATGCTATTTTGACATCCATCTTCCAAATCTCGTAGTCATGGTAAGCTGCTATGGTAAGTATGATTCTTATGGATTTAAACATGGAAACTGGTGATAAGGTTTCATCATAGTCAATTAATTGACATTGTCTGAACCCTTTAGCCACTAGCCTTTCTTTATAGGTGCTAACTTGACCTTCCATGTCTATCTTTATCTTTGAATACCCATTTGCATCCAACAGTATTTACATCAACTGAGGGTTTAATTTGGGGATTATTTTTAAGTAGGATGCCCAGATTAATGGAATTGGGTTTGGATCCTTGAAGAGGATATCCATTGAGCTCGGGCCTTAAGAAGGCTTCCTACATATCCCAATTACAGTGGGAATTAGAGTTCTCATAGTTCATTCAATTGTGAAAATGTTATGACCATGAAAAATCTTTAAGACCACGTGAGTCATGCTCAGTGTGAGAAACAAGAGGATGTAAAAGATTCAACAAAGGAATTCACACTTTCAAATTTTTTCTCCTCCACTGGTGGAAGAGGTCATGTCAACCATGGAAGAGAGCGAGGCAACCCAGGAAGAGGGTGAGGCGAAAAGCCTTCCCTCTGTTCTCTTCACATTGGACAAGGGTCCAAATAGAAGGAACAAATAATGAAAGTTAGGGGCTTACACCAGGATGGCTTCCCATGGTGACAAAGCGCAACGGGAGAGGGAAAGGGTAACAAGAGTCTATGTGCACATCTCCCCTCTAGTCTTTGGCACTGAAGAAGAAAGGAGGAGTGGTGATGCTACCTCCTGCAAAAAAATCTAGGGGCTTATGCTAGGATGGTTGCCCTAAAATTGATCCCGGTAGGGGAAGGAGACTTCTCCTTTACTTTAATGGAAAAGTAAGTGTTAATTGTACCTTCCCTATCAGTGACCTGAGGTTCCGAGTCTTAGAGATGAAAAGGGGAGGACATAACCCAAATCCTAATCCTCCAAACTGGGAACTTCCCAACACTGTTTCTAGGAGAAAGGTTCATGTGACTATGGATATAAAAACCCATAGACACTCCATAAATCCTAACCCCATTATGAAACAAATGTAAGAAACCTCTGACTGTGTAAATACAAACCCAAATAGAAGACACGTTGATATGCCTTTCTCAAAGGTTTGATAAGTCATGTGGTTTTTGTGGAGGCTTCAAATTAGTCCCTTTAAGATAACGAAACCAAGGAAGGAGATACCCTTCCATGAATGGATTTTAAAGAGGGTACTTGAGTTGGTATGTGGGCTTTATACCAAGCTCTGTCATGCAGGTACCTCACGCAAGTATGTCGTGTAGGTACCCCACATTGATGTATCATGTAGGTAGGTCATGCAGGTATGCCGCGCAGATGTGGTGCGCAGGTATGTTGCGCAGATGTGACTGAAGAATGTGTTTCACATAGGAAAACCAAACCTGTGTAAAAATTGTAAAATACTTTCCAAAACATTCTTATTCCTCTTAATTATCTCTTCTCTCATGTTTTAGAGAGCTACCTGAGACAATATGAGGGATCTAGGTGAAAGAGCTACGCAATGTGAGCTTTAGAGAGTCTTTCAACTTTTTCAGTCCTTGAAATGGGGAGCCTAAGGGATCTATTTATAGGAATGTATGGGCCTAGTCGAAGAAGTTTTATCCACGCATGTACTCCGCATAGGGGCATAGAAATTATTCTGCTACGGAGCTCTGCCACGTAGGTCTATCACGTAGCTCTGCCACGTAGGTCTGTCATGTAGCTCTACCGCATTGGTCCTTCGGAGTATTAGACTTTCCTTGAACTCTTCAAACCTTGTCTTGAGATTTTGAAACATCCACATCGATCCTCATGATCTTTTTTTATTCTTAAGTAGTGTCAACAGGGTCCCCTGTTGTTTCTATGTGAGTTCCCTCAAGCACAAAGGTCTCCCTCTATTATGTAATAACATTTATTGTTGATTCCATTTTGTTGTGTCATACCCTCGTACCTCTATAGTACCAGTCATCATAGAATGCACTTCAAGTGGGAAACCGAGTAGATATATTCACCTATTCTCCATCTTCTGTTTGTACATGTTTCCTGAGAGAAGGTTTTCATGCCGAGACCATCCCCCATGTTGTTAACTACTCATGCTTCTTGTTTTATTTATCTCTAGATTTAGATGTGATTGCTTCCTCCATTATTCATATTTAATGTGAATTATCCTAAAGTAGATAGAGAGTTTGTAACTCTCCCTCAACTAATATATTCAATAGTGTTGGGAGAACCCCGATTCTAAGTAGAAATTTCTTGCAAAATATTTATGAAAAAACTTGATGAAATATGGAAGCGATGTAAACCAAAATAAATAAATCAGCACGCATGTTTTTTTAATGTGGAAAAACTCTCCCATGTAGAGGATTAAAAAACTATGAGGTAATTCAAAAAATATCCATTATGAATTAGAAAATACAAAGAATCCAAGTAATGTACAAACTTGAATTGGAAATTGGAGAGTGTAGAACCACACCCTGATATGTCTATGAATTCTCTCTAATACACATCTCGCTAACTCCATGTATCGAAAGATCCATCTATGAAAAAACATCACCCTTATGTTGGAAAAATGTCACTACCTCAGATATCTTCATCCGAACAAGAATTAGCCTCACACCATCTTGAAACACCCAAAAGATTTATCTCTCATGATCTCGCCATCATGATGTACCATTGATCATTAACTAGGAAACGCCACTTAATCCTCGCTATCAGTAAGACTTTTGATACATGGCCCCGATCATTGATATGATTGCTATTTCTCTGCACATGTTTAATTCCAACATGCCACACATGGTACCGCTGGTGTGGTATCCCCATTCTTACTCTCAGTGTACTATATATTGAACATCTTTCCAAGAAACTCTCCACACGTACAAGATAATTTTTTCATTATCGTGCCACATGGTCTACCACAAACTTGGAAACCCCTTCTCGATTCTCTCTTGTAGGCTACATCATGATGACACATATTTAAAATATGTTAAATCATCCTCTTATATAGACACCAAGTCCATATCTCCAATTAATTGAGTCAACATTCATTATTCCATCAATTAATATTGATAATAACTCTCCATTAATGTTGGTAAAAACCCCAATTAATGTTGAGATAAATATATCCATTGATAATTTTATCTCTCATAAATAAATGTGCTGAATCCCAAAAATCTCCCCCTTTATCATGTTAAATAATGGAAAGATCCAACAAACCCAGTTGGAAATAAAAAGGTTGATATAACACCAATGATCATCATTTGCAGGAAATGTGACGACACCCTTTTTCACTTCTGACAAAAAATATCAAATTATCCTATAAAAATAAATCTAAAAGCCAAAGTCTCTATCACATCTGTATATACATTTTCTTACTGAACAAGACCAGAACCAGAAACATCTAGCTCCCCCATAATTGTGATCATCTCCCAATCTGGATCACCCATAGAAACAAATTGATCCCCCTACTCAAAATCCCTCGAGAATCTAGTGCATCTCCTCTCTTAACATTCTTTTATTTCCAAATATTATTCTATTTCATGCACACATCTACGATCCTATCCCAAAATTCCATAATTCTCCCAATAAATTGCAAGCACAAATCTTAACCTTTGATACCATTATTGAAGAGAACCCCAATTCTATGCATAAATTGCTTAAAAAATATTTGTGAGAAACCCGATGAAATATGGAAGCGATGAAAAATAGAATAAATAAATTAGCAGACATTTTTTTTAATGTGGAAAAAACCTCCCATGTAGAGGATTAAAAACCCAAGGGGAAATTCCAAAAATATTCACTATGAATAAGAGAATACAAAGAATCCAAGTAATCCCCAAACTTGAATTACAAATGGGTGAGTGTAGAAAACCTTTGTGGAAACCACACCCTAATACACCTTTGCCTTCTCTCTGATAAATATTTCTCCAACACCATGTATTGAAAGATCCATCAGTGAAAAAACATCACCCTTATGTCAACAAAATCTCACTACCTTAGAGATATTCATCCAAACATGCATCAGCCTCACACCATCTTGTGAATCCCAAAGCATTTCTCTCTAATGATCTTGCAATCATGATGTATCACCAATAATTAACCAGGATACACCACCTAATCATCTCTATTAGGAAGACTTTTGATACATGGCCCCAATCATTGATATAATTGTTATTACTCTACACCTGTTTAATTCTGATGTGTCACACATGATACTGTCGAAACGGTACCCCCTTCTTTCTCTTGGTGGACTGCATATTTAACATCTTTCCAAAACCCTCTCTACACATACAAAATAATTGCATAGTTGTTGTGTCACACATTCCACCGCAAACTCAACAACCCCTTCCTGGTTCTCTCTTGTTGGCTACATCATGCTGACACACATTTAAAATATGTTAAATCATCCTATTATATAGACACAAAGCCCATATCTCTAATTAATGCAGTCAATGTTCATTATTCTATCAATTAATATTGATGATAACTCTCTATTAATGTTGGGGAAAAATCCCCAATTAATGTTGAGATAAATATCTCCATTAATAATTTTCTCTCTCATCAATAAATGTGATGTATCCCAACAAATAGGTCATGTTCCTACACATTTCTAATATTATTGGCCTCCAAAACCATGTTCCTCCCCTACTCTAGACTGGACATAGTTTCTTATTCATTCCCCTGCACCACTATTTTTTGAATCACCTTTACCGCACCTTAGGTATCTTGAACTCCAGGGAAGTTTGGACCACCTCTTCATGTTACTTCCTCTCTAGGTGTTCCAAGAGAAGTTTGAGAGTTCTAGAATTCATCTCATTTATGTCAGTTGTGATCCCACTCCAGTTCGATTTGTATGAACGTAGTGTTGATTCACTTGAGTTCACATCCTACACATTTGAGGGGATCTCAATGGATCATTTCCAATGTAAAGTAAGCCACATCATTCCATTACTTCCTCTCTAGTAATTCCACTATAAGTGTGAAAGTTTTTTGGAATTCAATTTGTTCAAGATTTTTGTGATCCCACTCTAGATTATTCTCAACCCCTTCTCTCTCTTTCCATATTATTTTATAATTGAATCCCTCCCCATACCTCACATAGGTCAAGTTTCCCATCTAACTAACTTCCCCTTGTTGAGACTCTTTTAACCCTTCTAGATGGGGCCTTCTAGGTTGTGAATGAATCTTTATCAGATACCATTCTCATTATAAAAATATTGAAAAGTTCTAGAAAAGTATTCACAACCATTATCAGAACGGAAAGTTGTAAGAGTGGTTGAAAACTGGGTTTGGATTTCTTGATAAAATCAGTGAAAGAAGAAAAATATTTTGGATCATTTTTTTAACAAATAAACACAAATCATACGATAAAATATGTCAATTCAATTAAAAAATTAATGAAGACCCAGTTTTCTTGGAATAAGGCTAGGTCTCCATACATCAGAATGATCTAAATCAAAATGAATCAAGACGCATGAGATCACTCAGGGAACATAGATGACATGGTGATGTATGATGTAAAGATAGGACTCGCAATCAAAATGAAAAAAAAACCTAACTCAGGATATAATTTCTGAAGAACATGTGTGGTATTATGGTCGAGTCGATAGGGAATATGAAGGACCGGAGTAGAAATCATGGAGCATGCAATAAGGGAGTACTAGGAATCCATGCTGCATAGCTTAAACACTTAACCCAAGGGAGAGTGATGAATCATAAAGAATTGGGTTGAATGCAGACAGATAATCATAGGTAGTGTAGCGATGTGAGTCATGAGGGGCATGCAACAAGTTTGGGGAATTTCAAGATAGGGTGAAAGGTGGATATAGGTGTGCGGTTCACATAGAGGGAAAAATTAAGATTTAGGTCATGCAAGAAGGGGGTGTGATGAAAACCCTATCTCTCGTGCAATAAAACTTTGTCTGGAAAAGTTTTTTTGAAAGAAAAATGAGACCTGCTTTGATAAAATGTAGAAACTAGGTATCGGAACCCATGCCTCTCAATTAAGGTTGGCCATATTATGTATAGAAAAATAAATATAAGATATGAGTAGTAAATACAAAATACAAAATTCAAAATGACTAGAAATAATATAAGACTATTCAAACATAAATATATTCAACAATATTTAATTATTATTATAATTAATTTAATAATTATATTAATAAATTTTGTATTTAATTATTTAATTAAAATAAATAATAATCACATTTAATATTTTTATTGTTTTTATTTTATTCATTAGTATTTTTATGGGCATGGCTTCATCTTAATATTATTTTTTCCATGGAATATTTGGATTTTCTATCACTTTTTGAAAGGAATTTTTTTCTATTATTTGAATGAAACTAGGTTTCCCTTTGGAACTTGAAACATATCTACTAAACATGAATAAGACTATTTTACATCAACATATTCTTTTATAATGCATGTTTTCTATTATATTGAAGAATTTTTTTTCTATATACTTGAGAGTTGTACTCTTTTATTTTGTCTTAATCTCAAAATTTTGGTGAAACTCCATTTTATATGTACATAAATGATCCAATCAGATCATCCAAATGGTAATCCTCCAAATCTTTTGATTCAATGATCTTTGATCTCTTATTCTCACATCACCTAGGAAGTTCCCTAAGAATCCATTCAATAAGACCAAGATTATTTCATGTCCAACTCAAAAATATTATGAAATTTATAATATTTTTTAACCGATGCTACATATAATTTATGGGAATTTTAGATTTAATATTATAATTATGAATATTTAGATCTATAGAAAGATACTCCCAGAAACCATATCTCTCAAGTGAGGAAAGTGTCTTTATTTATAATGAAACAAATATAAAGGATAATAGAGATAGTTGAAATTCAAAATACATGGGATAAGGTTAACCTATTCAAACATAATCTAAATATATAAATATAAAAATATCTAAAATAATCTAATACTCCTCAAGATAGGTTTTCCTATATTGGTCACATAAAATAAAACAAATTAAAAACTCCTAATACTCCCTCTCAAGTTGGACATACCCAACTTGGTACATAAAAAAGAAATAAAATAGAGAAGTGCATCCTTGTATGCACCGCCCACTTATTATGCTCAGATCTCCACCACGTGAACTCCTCATGATAGAAATGATTGAGAAATAGTTGATTCTATTTAATAAGATATGGTCACAATAGAACTGTGATGATGATGATGACTATTACTTTAAGATGTTGGATGAAATGGTTACCGACAAGCAGCCTCAAAATGGCAGAGTAATATGGTTCCCAAATTGTGGACCCAAAAGGCCAGATGAAGTGATGTCTGAATAGGTTGAATATTTTTATTCATTTGGCTGGTAGTCTATATTGTATTGTGAGCTACATCTATTGGTTTGGTGTCTCAGTGCTTTTGGTTTTGACACTTTTGTTTTTAAGCATGTTGCGCCTGGATGCAAGGAGCAGGAGTCTGATGTAATTTTGGGTAGATCTAATTAGATGAATGTGTTGGTATGTAGTATTTTCATGTTTGTTTTAGTTTTTTTTTATTTTCCATGTGGTGTGTTTTTTCAAACATCACAGTGGATGATCATGGTGCTCAGGATAAATGTTTATCTTGTGTGGTCTCATTTTTTAAATAGTGGTCACCATGTGGTTATGTTTTTGTTATTTCTTCTGTATATGGTGCTTTGGTAGGTAATCTATATTTTAATAAGGTTATACTATATGGTTCCAACTCCAACATAAAGTGGATATGTTTTGCAAAATAAAAAATGGTTTTTTAAGAGAAATTACATCCAAATAGGAGATCCAAAAGGTTGTATAAAACATCACCCAACTTGCGGGCCCAAAAGGCTGGGTAGAATGATGCTTGAATAACTGACCCAAAATGCAAGGTGAAATAGTGCTTGAATATTGGACCCAAAAAATGTGAGAGTGAAGATAACTATAGAACAATATAATGAAGTTGTTTTGTCAACAATAGTGGTGGTTCCCAATGGGGATCTTTATAGTGGCAGCAATGAGGCCTGATGGAAGTCTGGGTAGAAGCTGAGAGTCCTTTGATGAGCAGATCTAGCAGAAGCATGTGTACAGAAGAATAAAATATTTAAGCAGTAATATCTGTAAGTGAAACTCATGTTGTGTATAGGTTCTAACATACTGCATACAACACAAATTCAGATATGGACTGAAAGACATGTTAGTGGGAAGTTTTCATGATATAGTGGACCATGTGATAGGGGTGAGCTGCATGGAAGGGAGCCATCATAATTAGATGAGGAGTAGAGGCATGTGACTAGGCTGGTTAGACAGGGGGCTATCACCCTCTGAAAGTAAAACACCTATGGTTTATCTAAAAAATAGAAAGTGGGGAAGGTTTAGGGTTTAGGATATTTCTTTGATACCATGGAAAAAGAGAGGCCCAGAAACTATACCTCTCAAGTAAAGTAAGTGGATTTATTTATAAGGTAACAAATACAAAGTATGAGAGATAGATTTTAAATTCAAAATACATGGTATAAGTTTGACCTATTCAACCATAACCTAAATATCTAAATATCTAAAATACTCTAATAAGATCTTAGTATGAACAATTTTTACCATTTAACCTTAATAGTTCCCCAATGTATTTTATTAGTGTTTTTCAAATATCATGTACAATTTGGTATGCAAATATATATTTAAATTAATTGTTTCCAATATCATATTAAGATGCATTAATGACCTTTACAAGTTCAAATTTAACTGCATTTGATGTTCACATGGAAATAGCACTAGTGGGTAGCTTATATTTCTATTTCACCATTAACATGATTTTTCACTCCTAATTTTTTTTGTTTGATCAACATACATATTTTTCAATTTTCATAGTCTTTTACAAAAAAAAATTATGGCCTATTTGTAGATCGTTTTTCTATTGAATCATATCTATTTAGGGAAACCATTTAAAGTTTTTTCATTTAGATTTCGTGAATACTAAAATCTAGCAAACATATGGTTGTCTTTAATAACAATTATGGTCCTTAATGACAACTCAATAAAGGGGTAAATTTATGACTTTTAAGTTTTTAATGAATTTAAAATTTTAATGCAGAAAAATAATAACAATCATGCACAATTGGACATGATAATTTATGTTAGAATTTATTTGATGTGTGATTTCATCCATATATGCTATGTTTTCCTAGATTCTTCTATTCCCTTGTCTTTAGAGTTTGAATTTTTATCTATACTCTTATATATTTTTATTTATCTATAAAAATAAAGTGTCTCAACCTTGTTCAAGGGGTACACTTTTTTGGTATCTTGATCTCAATATGGTATTAGAATCTAGGAAACTCTAGAGATTCTCTCTCTACACCCCTGACCACTCTCCTTATTTGTCAAGAAGTGTAGGATTCAAGTGTAATATAAGTAGTCATGGTGGGTTTTAGATTTAAAAATTAGTTTAAATTCAGATGATTTAATATGAAGAATAGGATCTACATGTTGATTTTTTATCAAATATTAAAAACTAAACATTTAACTCAAGTAATTGTTGCACGATTCTATTCCCTCATGATTTTATTTTCTTTGTCGATCAAGGATCAAAACTTGAATATATTTATCTATATTCACACATTCTCCATAAAACTAGGGATTTCGGTATCGATTCTTCGGGTGCTAGCATGAAAAATCGTGATCACTCAAATTTCTATGTGTCGATCTCAGATGAATTTCTCATCTGTATCTCTCTATATCTTGAGAATAATTGAGAGAGATTTATTTATATGTAAAAAAAAGATTTCTATGATGGATAATGCTAATCGACATAATTTAATAACATAATATGTTTAGAGTTTTGGAATTAGAAAGTTGTAAGTAAGTCCCTACAATTTCATTTAATTTAAAATTTAATCCCATTTCATTAACAATTATTTAATTTATCATTAATTAGCAATGTTTATTATTTAACTGATAAATAAGTAACTATGGTGTCAATTAATATTTATTTAATTTGTCTCTTCTTAAACAAATAATTAGTTATGTAATATAATTAAATTAATCCCATGTAATAATTAATACAGTTAAATAATTACATGAATTTAGACTGTTATCTCAATCTTATATTTCTCCCAATAAATAAATATCCACTTGTTCATTAACTCAAAAAACATGTGAATATATATATATATATATATAATAAATACAAATCAAACCCTATTAATTCCTCATAAAGAATCACTTGAGATTGAATTGTGATCGACATAACTTGAACTAACATCAATTCTTAAACTAATACTAATTATATTCTAACAAATCATATTCAATTGAATCTGATGAGCTTCTGGATACACTTAGTTGTGAACTTTTAGGTCTCTTTCTCAATGGTAGTAAATCTAATTCACTAATTAAGAGTGGTGTCCCCATTGATAAAGAGAAAAGTTGTAGCAACGAAAACCTTATTATGAACACTAACTATGTAATATGTTCCCCTTTACATTTGATATCTAATTAATAAATATGAATTCATGTGTCATAATTCATTAATAATTGATCTATATTTCTTTGATTTACTAAAATGAACTTGCATGTGGTCACCATGACTGTAGATTTAAATCATACACTTTTTTCTCAATCAAAGGATAGAAATATCTTTTTCCATAACATGGAAGTAAAAAAATATTTCTTGATCATTCAATTAACATCATACCACTTATAACCTACCCAATTAAAGTTAATCCACCATAAGAATATTCATTGAAATTTTCATCTGTCATCTAAGTATGTGATTCATGATATACATAACATTAATAATGATATCAAGTCTAAGGATCATTATAAACACTTATAGAAAGGAATTTACAATGATGTATAGTCTCATGATATCCTCCTATGATATATTATTTAGAAATAACTTCATGAAAAAGAGTCTTAATGATTATGGACACCCAATACCTTCCAAACAGATGCATCCATACCACAGGACATATTTTAAGAATATTTTCATTTCATGCCCAGGTTCTCATTATAGTGAGAACTATTATAACCTATTGATGTGAAAAATATTCTAAATACATTTATACATAAGTCATTTAGAAGAGTAAAAATAATAATAATAATAAAACATGCATATATCGAGTTGAATGCATGTGGTATGGTAATAAAAAGTATATAAATAAAGTTGGTTATAGGGAACCAACCCCAACAAGGAGCATAAGACACCTAGGATCTCTCTTTCTTTATCTCCTCCCTTTAATGTGTAATTCCCAAGCTACCCATGATCATATAGGTTTTACATGAGCCTAGGATGCCTTGGTACCTAGGCAGCTACTGATTCCTATTCACTTAGGTGTTTATGTGCTTGTACAATACTCAATTCCCAAGCACCTAGGCACCCAAACAATGTTGTTATGATTTTTTCCGAGAAGTTCCCAACACTGAGGTGCCTAGGCAGCACCCAAAATCAAGATTTTATAATAACTCCATATCCCACCATTATAAATCTAACTATTACATTGATGAAAGGTACACTTTTTAACATAATATTTTATTTTCTCACTTGTATCAGAGTCTCTTTGCATGCACTACTGATTTTGTTAGTACTATGATCTCCAGTTACATTGTAGACTCCTACTCATGTTCTAGTATCTTATTTCAGGTAAATGGATTGTGGTGAAACCGACATGGATTCCCTCACAAACTAGTACCCAACCCGAATTTTCACATACCCAAAGGGCATTCATGATCCCCATGGACTGGCAACTAGCACCCAGGAATCAAACAACAACTATAGGGAACAATATAACCCAATTTTAAGAAATAATATAAAATATATATATACACAATAGAGAGAAATAGTGGAAGATAGGAATTTATTCCATAACTTAAAGAAGATAGGATAAATGTTACAACTCAAAAGTAGTAAGAACATCCCAAAGTATAAGTCCAACATCAAAGCACAACTAAAACAAAAACTAACTAATCCCTGTGATAGAATGGGAAAACTCCCACCATATCACCACCATCTACCAAAATAAAGCTGATAGAAACTTTACTACCTCACTATGGTGCCTTTCCTTTCCCTACATCAAAATACGTACAAAGGTTTTCACACTGTCGAAGGGGTGTGTAGTGTGTGAGCTAATAGGATTAGTATGATCCCACTCAGGTGTTCTATAATAAGTCTCAATATAATAATTTGAACTTTCTCAACTATAAATAAAAAAATAAATAATAAAATGATTAAAGTTTTTATATCAAATCATGAGAAAACATTTAATTTTACCTTTTTCCACATTTCCAAAATATTCCAAGTAAAACTATTTCAAATCATTTCATATATACATATCAAAGTAGTCATATCAAATCAAAGAAGGTGTCACATATCATATCAAATCCAATAAAAATCAAAACACAGGTAATATCATACCAAGGATCACTATAAGTAAATCTAATAGACAACTCATACCACAATCAATTAATGGTGTACAATTAATTACTTAGAACATAGTCCTAAGGGGTAGAGATACACCCCATGAGTGAATCCCCCAACAATATCAATATCAATTCCCTATAAAAATGGGCTTAGGGAACAGAGGAACACCCCATGAGTGAACCCCTAATAATAAATGGATGATGGATCAAAGATAAACCTTCCACCTAAGTACCCATGGATTCCCATGTGATCTATTTTCCAAATCATTTCATCAAAACCATGCTTTGATAACCATTTCATAAATACATTTCACAATTCTCTAAAAATACTCTTTTATTTAACCAAAATAAGGAAAAATCCATATTTTATCAAAAAAATTGTTTTCTATACATACAAATAAACCAATCAATCATTAAATTTCATTTATAAAACAATTTTTAAAACCATATCAAAGCAGATCATCCAACATAGTCTAGAGACAAAACCACCTAACTCAAACTCGTGTCACACATGCCCGCATTGGAATCCACCAATAAGGAAGAATTAAAATACAATAATGGAGTCCCTAATATTGATTCAAAAGTCTTAGAATCACATCACAGAATAAAGAAAATGGAGGAAAGGGTAGATCATGACAACCCACAAAGAACTTTCACCTGCCACACTGTAACCAACAAAGGATCATCCCCCATAATAAAATCACACAACAGATCTAGAAAGGATCAAGAATATTATAATCAAATATTAATGAATCCAACAATTCAACACAATAGTGCTACCACGATCAATGTAAATGAGGAAACAAAAGGATTACTCACCTAAAGAAACTCACCACAACCCCAATAATGATCAATCACTTAACAAAACAATTTGGAAGGAAAATAGTTCTCCAAAATTACCTAGGAGAGATCCTAGGTTATAAGGGAAGAGGATGTGGATGAATGAAATAGATATCATGCATACAACATCCTAAAATCTTAACTCATAAGATTTAAAATATGTGTAACCCCTTTTCATGTCATATAATCTACAAAACCCAAGTACACAGAAAAAGTCATCATCATTTATTAAAAAACCCGATTTTACCATTACATGACGTGTGATACATATTCATAGTGTGAAATATTCACACCTTTTACCGGTTCATAGCTTCTTCCTGATACCCATTACATGTTGTATAAACACCTTACATAATGTATAAACTTCTCATGCCCTATATCGGTTCATGAAATCTACCTAAAAATCAACACAGTGTATAATCACTTTACATGGTGTTTATTTCCCCCATAGACTAAGAAAATCCCAGTTTCAACTCATAAATTACCAAAACAACACTTGTATTCCACAAAATTGGGGATAATCCCACAAATACTTTAACATTTTTATACCTGGACTTCATTAATCCAAAAAATCATACACTCCTGAAATTTATTTCACTTTCCCCGGAAAGTGATCTCCATCTTCAGGAGTCCAAAAATGCACCCAAATAAAGAGGGAAATGAAAAGAGAGAATATAAATACCTGAAATTGGGTAATGGGATGTCAAAAACTCCCCACCATAAGACTTTTTTTCCCACATAAGTCATGTAGAAGAATGTTGTTAGGAAAATAGGTTAGGCCACTGATCCCTCATCAATGACTCGTTCACCCAATACTTATGATAATCTAATCCATGTTGCCATAAAACTCTAACCAACAGAATCAACCTCTTATACAAGACTTTAATCTAAGATTCAACGATCTCCAATGACTTCTCTACAACCAAAACATCTGGATCAAACTCAATATCTTCCTAACTCATAATGTGAGAGGGATCAGGATGGTATTTCCTAAGATGCAATATGTAGAAGACATCATGAATACTTGTCAACTAAATGAGAAATTCCAACTAATAAGAAACCTTCCCAAGCTACTCAGTGACCTCAAATGTTCCAACATATCTCAAAGCCAACTTTCCCTATTTTTTAAGATGATGGTGACCCAACCAAAGAGAAACATTCAAGAAAATATGATCACCTATGGAAAACTCCAAAGGATTATTTAACTGTTCTATATAAAACTTTTATCAACTCTGATCTATAACAAGATACCGATGTATATCTGGAATCCTCGTCGATGTATCCTGAACGAGACTCGGTCACAATAAAGAGGTTTTTTATGCCCTTTTCCCAAAAAAGAGGTTATCTTCATGAATGACCATACAAATCCTTGAAAGGATCCATTTTGATTGATGATTGATAACTATTATTATAAGAAAACTTAAGGAGTCTCGGATAGATATCCCAATATCGACTAAAATTTAAGATATAGGCATGGAGAATATCCTCTAAGATCTAAATAGCACGCCCCATTTGACCTTTTGTTTATGGATGGTAAGATATACTCATCCTAACTTGAGTATTATCACCTCCTGAAGACTCCTATAGAACCTTGAAGTAAACCTAGGATCCTTTTCTAAAATAATGGAAGAAGGAACCATGTGTAACCACATGATCTCCTACACATACATTTTACCCAAATCTTTAACTTTTGTGGAGTCCTTGATTGGAATGAAATGAGCTGAGTTTTTCAACTGATCAATCAACACCCAAATATAATTCCTCCCTCAAAAAGTATTTGGTAATCCAAAAATAAAATCCATGGATAACTCATCCCATTTCCAAATTGGCACCATAAGAGTCTAAAGAAAACCAAAAGGTTTCAAATTTTAAACCTTTATCTGTTGGTAGGTGTAATTTTGGGACACATAATCTTCAATGTCATGCTTCATACCCGACAATTAGAATCATTGGTGCATGTCATAATACATATTAAAAGTTCCTAGATGAACAAAACATGAATAAATATGATATTAAAACAAAATTTAGCTCCTCATATATGGTGGGATGAAAAAATGATCCCCAAAACTGAGAATACCATCTAAAAAAGAGACCAACTCGAAACGGTATCCCCACCATATAGGGTCTCTCAAATTCCTCTGAACTCATAATCCTATTGATAAATATGGAGAATAGACTCTGGGAGATATGATGATAATTGAAAAATATCTAGAACCATACCTAAAACATCCTTCTACACATCCAGGTGAAACTAAGTGAAGAGTCCCATAAGGTTCCACTCCCCCTTCAATTCCAAAGAGCCTATGATGGTACTTTCCTAATGAGAGTATCTGCAAAGACATTCCCATTACCTAGGGTGTAGGCGATGTTTTTCACGTCTGTGTTTTTATTTTGAGGTATTTACTCTATTTATTTTGGTATTACCTTTATCCCTTGGGTTCCCCATGATTTATTGGTGAAAAATGGAGAATTTTGGATTTACAGCAGGTGGAACACGGTTAGGGGAAATCGTGCACCCTTTCCCAAGAAACCATGTGGTCAATTGCATTTTTGGACAGTAGAGAACCACAGGGTTGGTTCATAGTTATTCAAATCATGTGGGATAACTGTACAGCTTGTTCCTTCTAGGAAGAGAGGGGTGCATGGTTTGGAAAACTGTGTGGGAAAACCATGTGACTTATCTAGGTAATTAAAAAGTGGGAATTTACCTTATTTCCCTCATCATATTTAACTCTAAATCTCCACTATTCCATCTAATTTAGGATTTAAAGCCCTAGGATCTCCCTTTTCTCCTCCTTGAACCTCTTTATTTTTATTCTTTGGGTGGTTTTGGTGTTGGAACTTCAAGGAATCGTCAAGTGATTTATCCCATGGTTTCTCCCTCTTTTTAGGATTCTTCTCCCCTCTTTCTTGAGTTATTGTTTTCTAGAAGGTTATTTGACCTAAGGAGGATTTGATCTTATGTTATTGGTGAAAATATTGATTGTTTTTGTTCAATATTTTCTTTATAGGGTCTGGTGGTGGCGCAGTTGTGGTTTCACATCAATTTCTTGAAGTTTCCAAGTGTGAGGTAGGTGGTTCCTTACTTTTAAATTATTATATGAATTTGATATACTTTCATGGTTGCTTAAATGTGTTCCATGTATTATTTGTTTTGAGATAAATATGTTTTAGAAAAAATTTGACATGAATATGTGATGGAAGATGGGTTTAAAAAATAAATTGGTTATATTTCTTATGTTATTTGTTTTGGTGCTTCTTGAAAGTGTTTTATGCCTTGTTTGAAAGGTGTGAAATGTGTTTTTGAAGAGATTTAAAGGTGATAATGCATTAAAAGTAAACTTTCCAAGAAAAATGGCTTTCTTTGTGTTGGATTATTTTTTGTTTACCTTTAATGTGTTTTTGAATTATGAAAATAAGGTGAAGTGTGTTATGAAATATTTTTTTATGTGCGTATGAATTTGAAAGGGTATTTTCCCATGGAAATTGTTTGATTCCATATGTGTTCTTCTTGTGGTGTTTTAAAATGGGTTTCATGAATTATTCAAGTGGTTCAAAATGTATTTCTAAATTTTTTTGGGGTGCATGTGAAATTGAAAGTGGTTTGTTTATAGAAAAAGGTGATTTCCTTATGAATTTTGGATCATTGGATCAATTTGAAAATTTGAAAGTGGTGATTTCCTTATGTGCTTTTAATGCTTGGAATGTGTGTGTTAAAGTTATGATTTGTGTGATATTTGAAATTGAATTTGAGAATAAAGGTAATCCTGGGTATTTAGGTGGGAGAACTAAAACTAGTACACTAGTTGACTCAGAAGTGGCTGAGACGTGGATTCATCTAGCAGAATTTACGATTGCAACACTAACTAAACATATGATATGATCAGAGACCAATAGACCTTGGGATGTGTTCCACTCTAGTAAATCATTCATGGGAACACTATTTTGGATACCATTGTACTGTGGGATATGTTCCCCTCTAATGGCTCATGAATGAGGACATTGTTGGTAGTTTAGTGGAGAATTTTGATCACCGGCGTACTAAGTTTCTAGGGTCCTTCTAGTGCTAGTTACCTATAGGGATTTTCCCATGGTGATCTCGTGTGAAATGATTCTTATTAAGTGTGGCTATACCTGTTGGCATATGGTATACCTTGTGTATATTTTATTTCAAGAAATTTTATTGGAAAAAAGGGTATTCTTTCAAAATTGTTTTCCTTGAGAAAGTTTTCCTTAAAACATTTTCTTAGAAATGTTTCAAATGTTTTAAAGGAAATTTTCATGTTGATTTATCTTATAATTTTATATCATGTAATCCTTTCTTTTGGGTGGTATCCTATTGTGATTTGTCTCACACCCCGCATACACCTTTGGGTGTATATAGACTTTGTTATGTATGACCCAAGTAAAGGCAATATGTATCATAGTGATGGTTGATCCGGTTGCTAGAGTTCCACTTCTTTTAGGTGTTGTTGGTGGTGGCTTGAGGGTGATGAATCTCTTGTCACATGGAGGTTTTAGGATGGTCTTTTTGTCCCCTTTTTATGTACCTTTTGGGTTTTTATTAAAATTGTAAATTTGAATCTGAAAATTTTTATGCCGTGTTTTTATTTGGTTATTTATTATTGTGATTTTTATTTATGTTGGTTTTTTATGCTTATATAAATGGGTGAAATTGTCCCCAAATAATATTTTTGATACCTGAGAACTAGTTTCTAGCCTGTTGGGATCAGGAATTCCCTTCGTTCTATGCCATGAACCAGTTTAGGTGTCAGGTTTGATGGAATCTCGATTCAGTTAATGAAAAATGGTATTAGAGATAGGTTATTATCTTTGTGTATTAAGTTACTTGGTAAAGAGTTTGAATATAGTGGAGATTGTATTGTCGATACTTGAGGTTCTGGTTGCGAGTGGGGTTTCTAAACAGCACACCTCATGACAGGACTCAAGTTTCTATGGGAAGTTGGTATTGATTTTACTTCTCATCCAAGTGAGATGTATAGGTTTTAGACTATATATGTACATTGGGTGGGGGTGGAGTGGTTTGGTTGGATTTTATATTATTATGGACTTGATTATGTGTTGATTTATGGAAGTGTTTGAGATTTTTTTTGTTGCTGAAAATTTTTAGAACATGTGTTGATGGTTATTCTTTGTGGTTGTTGCTTTTTGTGGTAAAATGCCTCCTTGGATAATTCTTGTGCAACCATGGGAAGAGGTTAGAGAGATTTATCCCTCACCAATTGATCAAAGGTTAGTGGAATCTGTGTTTTGGGTAGTTTAATCTTTGGGTCAAGGAGCAGGCGCTAGTCCTACTCTGGTTAGAGAATCTGAATTGGGTCCTAAAAAGGACAAGACACGGGATTTCCTCAAGAACAAGACTCTTTATTTTCAAGGTAGCATGGAACCTTATGATGTATAGGAGTGGCTTGAGAAGATAGATTGGATGTTCAAGTTTCTTGATAATCCTCAAGTAGTTAGAGTGAAATGTGTTTTATTCTTGTTGGAGGGTCCCAGTCGGACTGCGCGAGTAGATGAGTTGGAAAGATTTCAAGGTTCTCTTAAATGAGTAGTTTTGCTCTGAGATTTTGGCCTTCTCCAGGACTCAGAAGTTTATGGAGCTTAGCCAGGGAGATCAGACCATGATGGAGTATGTTAACCACTTTTCAGAGTTAGTTTGATATGAACCTAAGGTTGTTTCTAATGAGTAGATGAAGGATCATAAGTTCAATATGGGGTTGAGACCAAAGATCCCATCTCAGGTTTTCTTGTTCAAGATGAAAAATTATGCTGATGTGGTCGATCATGCTATGATGGTCAAAATCGATCATGGAAGAAAGTCTAATTTATCTGGAGTAGTATTAGTAGTGGGAAGTGGTAGTTCATCTAAGAAGAAGAGAAAGCAGGGAGATTAGGAGAAGAAGGGAGGTGCTGGTTTAGGCCATCCTTCCGGGTTATCCTCATTTGTGGTTTCTGAAGCTGGGTCAGTCATGTTCCATCAATGAGGGAAGGTAGGTCATACACGACCTACATGTTCTTCTCCACCTAGGAATTTTCACTAGTGTAGAACTATGGGGAACCTGAAATGATTTTTCAAAGTGGCGCACCCATATTAGAGTAGTGTATGATCGATAGCTTAGAAGGTGATGTCATCCTGGTCAAAACCATCCAGGACAGCTGGTTCTTAGTATGGAGTTCATGGAGGAAATGTTATATCATCATTGGTTTATAGTTAGTTGAGGTTATAATTAGAGTCTAGTGATCATTATTAGGTTCAGGCTGAGATGATATAGCTTCATGCAGTGGATCGGGCACTAGTGGAATCAGGTACAGGGCCTGTGATAGTTCAAGGTGTCATTATTATCGCATCATCTTTAGTTTTTGTTATATTTGATATTTGTTTTTGGTTTCTTTTATTTATACCAACCTTGTTGATGTGCTAAAGTTACCAACTAATCTTATGCCTTATGTGATTGATTTGGTAACGCCTCTTGGTAAGAAGCAAGAGCAAGATTTTAGGTATCCGTCTTGTGCACTCACCGTGTCAGGGGTTGAGTTAGAATGATATTTTCTGGTTTTATGGATTGGATGGTGAATTTTTAGTCACGCATCAATTGTTTTAGGTGACTAGTGAGTTTTGTGGAGCCTGATGTAAGTACCCAAGTTTTTTAGGGAGAATGGGATCCTCAGTTAGGTTATGTTTAACCTCTACTTATGGAGTTGGGAAATCTTGTTTTCCAGATCTCATCACTCATATTGTAGGATGGTGATGGTGATTCTAAGGGTGGATTACCTCCTATAGTGGATGAGTTCTCATAGGTTTTTTCAGAGGATTTCTTGAGTTTTCCTTTAGAGTGAGATGTGGAGTATTCTATTGATTTGGCACCAAGAACACAACTGATACCTATTCCCTTGTGTCATATAGACCCTACCAAGTTGAGTTAATTAAAGGTATAGTTAGATGATTTGGAATCCAAAGTATTCATTCTCCCAAGCATCTCACCTCGATCCGCCTCAGTTCTATTTGTGAAGGAGGTCGATGGATCTCTCCATTTGTGCATCAATTAACAAAAACTGAACAAGGTGATGATTAAGAACAAATATAATTTTCCCAAAATTCATGACCTTTTCAATCATCATAAGGGGTAAAGGTGGTGATTAATGCCTTAAATACAAGTCACCATTATCTTTTTAAGGAGTAATTTGAGGTTTATTCTAATTATAAGAGTTTGGCCTATGTTTTCTCCAAGAAAGATATGAATTAAAGGTAGAATCATTAGGTTGAGTATATTTAGGGGTTAGATTTTGATATATTCTATACCTCGGAAAAAATAAATTTGGTTACAGATGCTTTGAGCAGGAAAGCGCTAGTGCAAGTGTTGAAAAAGTACAGTGATGAGTGCACGTTGATGGGTCTTTTTACTCAGATGCATCTCAAGACCAAGGAACACATTTGTGGCATGATCTTGGATAGTATTTAGCTGAAACCCTCTATCATGGATTTGATTTGTAAAGAGCATCTGAATGATGAGTTGTGCCAGTAGTCTATGCAGTTCTTAAATCGTGGGGATGTGCCTTGTGAATGGTCATTGTCTCTTGAGTGTCTTTTGTGTTTCAAGGGTATCTTCATGGTGTCTTTATTATTGAGGAAGGTGGTGATGCAGGATAGCCACCAGTATTATTGGTATGTTCATCCCGGTGCTACCAAGATGTACTATGATGTGTGTTGGGAGTTTTGGTGGTTAGGTATGAGGTGATATGTAGTTAACTTTGTATCACGGTGTTATATATGTCAGTAGGTTAAATCATAGAACCAAAGGCCCTCCAATTTCCTTCAAACATTGACCATTCCTACCTATATGTGGGATGAGATCCCCATGGAATTTATTATTGGCTTACCTCATACACCCCAAGAGAGAAATTCCATTTGGGTAGTGATTAATCGTCTAACCAAATCATCCCATTTCATTTCAATCAGGGATCAACCAAAGTGGATGAGTTTGGTCGGTTATATGTTTGGGAGGTTGTGAGGATTCATGGTGTGACCTTGGAAATTTTCTTTGATAAGGATCCCAATTTTACCTCACTGTTTTGGTAAGGCCTTTAGAATGCATTAGGGTCGTAGGTCAAGTTGAGCACGACACACCATCCTCAAGTGGATAGTTAGACAGAGCGGGCGAATCAGATTTTGGAAGACATGCTTTGACCATTTATGTTGGATTTTATATGTTTATGGATATCCATTTGGGATTGGTCGATTTTTCATATTACAAAAATTACTAATCCTCAATTTTATTGGCTCCTTTTGAGGTGCTTTATGGCCAACCGTGTTGGTCACCTTTGTATTAGGATGAGGTGGGTGAGACCTCCTTATTGGGACTGAGCCTTGTGAAAGAGACTTCTGATAAATTCAATTTGATCAGGAATTAGTTGTTGACATCTTAGAGTCATCATAAATCCTATTCCAATTAGAGGTTCCAAGCTTTGGAGTTTTCTATGGGTGACCGAGTGTTCTTGAAAATGGAACCTCACTTGGGTCATCGTCATTTGAGTAAGCAAGGGAAGCTAACACCAAGGTATGTCGGGCCCTTTGAGGTTACCTAGATGATTGATAAGGAGGAATATAGGTTATCTTTGTCTTCTCATTTAACATCAATTCATGGCATTTTTCATGTCTCCCAGTTGAAAAAGTATAACCGACACCCATATCATCTGTTGAATTGGGAAGAGTTGGAATTGGATCCTAATTTGTCTGTATTTGAGTGACCAGTGTGGATTGTGGATTCTTAGGATAAAGTGTTTCATAGGAATTCCATTACATTAATCCAAGTTCTTTAGAAGCATGGCAATTATGTGCATGAGACATGGGAGCATAAGTCTTGGGTTGAAGAGGAGTATCCATTTTTTGTTCTCTGATCAAGCTTTAGAGTGACTTTTCGGGGACGAAAATTTTTTATAGTGGGGAGAATTATCACATTTGTGTTTTTATTTTGAGGTATTTATTCTATTTATTTTATTTCTACCTTTATCCCTTGATTTAAACATGAATTTTTGTAGAAAAATGGATAATTTTAACTTTATAATAGGTGGTGCATAGTTGGCGCATGGTTAGGGGAAACTGTACAACCTTGCACAAGAAACCATGCGGCCAATTGCATTTTTAGACAATGGAGAACCACATGGTTGGAGCACAGTTAGTCAAATCATGTAGGATACCAATGCGGCTTGTTCCTCCTAGGAATATAAGGGTGAACAGTTTCCACATGGTTTGTAAAACTGTGTGGGCAAACCATCTGACTTGTTCAGGTCATTAAAAGGTGGGAATTTACCTTCTTTCCCTCTTTATATTTAACCCTAAATCACCTTTATTCTATCCCATTTGGGATTTTCAACCCTAGGATCTCCCTCTTCTCCTCCTTTTACCTCTTTATCTTCAATCCTTGGGTGTTTTAGGTGTGGTAACTTCAAGGAATCATCATGTAAGTTATTTTTACCTTGGTTTATCCCTCTTTCTAGGGTTCTTCTCCCCTCCTTGAGTTCTTGATTTCTATTTGGTTATTTGACCTAAGATGGGTTTGATCTTGTATTTTTAGGGGAGATATTGATTTTTGTTGTTCAATAATTCCTTTATAGGGACTTTTGGTGGTGTTGTTGTGGTTATACATCAATTTCCAAAATTTTCTAAGTGTGAGGTAGGAGGTTCCATGCTTTTACATTATTAGATGATTTTGATATGCTTGATTGGTTTCTTAAATGTGTTCCATTGATTATTTGTGTGGTGAAAAATATTTTTTGGAATTTTTTGACATTAATATGTTATGTAAGTTGGTTTTTGAAAATAAACTGTTTATATTTGTTATGTTCTTTATTGTGGTGCTTCTTGAAAGAGTTTTATGCCTTGTGTGAAAGGTGTGAAATGTGTTTTTGAAGATATTTAAAGGTCTGAATGTGTTGAAAGTGTATTTTACGATATAAATGGGTTTTTTCATGTAATATTCTTTTTTGTGTACCTTTAATGTGTCTTTGAATTGTGAAAATAAGGTTAAGTGTGTTATAAAATGGTTTTGACGTGACTATGAATTTGAAAGGGGATTTGCCCATGGAAATGGTTTGATTCCATATGTGTTCTTCTTATGGTGTTTTCAAATGTGTTTCATGAATTGTGAAAGTGTTTTGAAATGTATTTCAAAATGGTTTTGGTGTGTGTGTGAAATTTAAAGTGGATTTTTTATAAAAAATGGTGGTTTCTATGTGAATTTTGGATCATTGGATCAATGTGAAAATGTGAAAGTGGTGATTTCCTTGTGCACTTGTAATTCTTGGAATGTTAATATGAAAGTGATGACTTTTGTGATATGTGAAATGGAATTTGAGAACAAAGGGAATCCTAGGTATCTAGGTGGGAGAACTAGAACAAGTACACTAGTTGATTTAGAAGTGGATGAGGCTCAGATTCATTGAGTAGGATTTACAATTTCAACACTAAATAAATATATGATATGATCAGAGACCACTAAACCTTGGGATGCATTCCCCTATAGTAGATAATGCATGGGAATTATGTTATAGATACCATTAGACCTTAGGATATGTTCCCCTCTAATGGCACGTTCATGAGGAAACTCTTGGTAGTTTAGTGGAGGATTTTGATCAACGAGGTATGAGGTTTCTAGGGTCCCGCTAGTGCTAGTTACCTAAAGAGATTTTCCCATGGTGCTCTCTTGTGACATGATTCTTATGCATTGTGGTGAAATGATGCTTATGTGGTGTTCTTATAGTCATCGTCATAAAGTAGACCTTGTGTATATGTCATTTCAAGAAATTTTATTGGTAAAAAAGGGTTTTCTTTAAAAAGTGTTTTCCTTGATAAAGTTTTCCTGAAAAAATTTTCTTAGAAATGTTTCAATGTTTTAAAGGAAATGTGCATGCTGATTTGTTTACTAATGTTATAGTATGGAATCCTTTCTTTTGGGTGGTGTCCTACTAGTATTTTCATCACACCCTGCATACACCTTTGGGTGTATGTAGACTTTGTTATGTATGACCTAGGTAAAGGCAAGATGTATCATGGTGATGGTGGATCCAATTGTTAGAGTTCCACTTATTTTAGTTTTTATTGGTGGTGGATTGAGGGTGATGACTCTCTTATCACATATAGGTTTTGAGATGGTCTTGTTGTCCCTTTTTTGCTGTACCTTTTGTATTTTTCTTAAAGTTGTAAATCTGAATCTGAAAATTGTCATGCCACGTTTGGATTTGGCTATTTATTATTGTGATTTTTATTTTAGTTGGTTTTTTATACTTATATAAATGGGTGAAATCATTCCCAAATAATATTTTTGATACCCAGGAACTAGTTTCCAACTAGTAGGGATAGGGAACGCCCTTCGATCCAAGCCATGAATCAGGTCGGGTGTTGGGTTGGATGGCATCCTAGTTTGATTCATGAAAATTTTGAAGTCAAACATCTGAAGGTATTCCACCCACCTTCTCTATTGGTGATTCAAGTCCTTATGAAAGACTATATACCTCAGACTCTCATAGTTATAAAATATCGTGAACCACTCCCTAGAAAGATAGTTCCTCCAACAGTTAAGCACATGCATAACCATAGAAAGCTCTAAGTCATGAGTAGGTAAATTATTATCATGAATTTAAAGTTAACAAGAGATGTAAGCCACCACATGATCATCCTACATAAGTACACAATGAAAACTAGCACCAAAAGAATCATAAAAAATCACATACCCCTTGCTAGGTTTAGGTAAGATCAGAATAAGAGCTTATATCAGAAGTTATTTTGGCTCATTGAAAGAAGACTGACACTTTTCATCCCATGGTAATTTAATTCATTTCCTAGTAAGATAAGTCAAATGTAATTCCAAATTTGAGAAATCATTGACGAACCATCAATAATATCTGTCAATAGCAAGGAAACTCTGAATCTAAAATACCTTCTATGGTTTTTTCCCAGACAAATTAGCCTTCACCTTTTTAGGATCAACTGATAATCCATGATTAGAAATCATGTGCCCTAAGAACTCAATTTTTGGTTCTAAAAAATTTATTTTGAAATATTTCCATAAAAATGGTGACTCCTTAGGATTTCTAGAACTAAACTCAAATAGTTCTCATGCTCATGATCAGATTTTGAATAAACCAAAATATCATCCATGAACACTACCACAAAAGCATCAAGATACTCATGGAACATCTGATTCATCAAATCCATGAAAACTATAGGAGAATTAGTCATTCCAAACAGCATCAAAAGATATTTCTAATGGTCATACCTACTCTTGAAAGCTATATTCAGTATATCAGACTCCCAAAATATAGACTGATGACAATCAGACCAAATATCAATCTCCAAAAACCACTTTATCCCTTTAATTGATCAAAAAAATCATCCACATGAGCCAAAGGATACTTTTTCTTAATATATACTTAGTTTAACTTTCGATAGTTCATGCATAATCGGAGTGACCCATCTACCTTTTTTGAAAATAGCATAGTTTCTACCCAAGGAGAAACACTAGGGTGAACAAAACCTTTCTACATCAGATCGTCCAACTAAATCTTGATCACTTTCAAATCTACTAATTCCATGTGATAAGAAGGTATCTAAATCAGTTTCGTACCTAGAACTATGTCACGACCCGTCCTCGGGGCCCGTGCCGTGACTACCCCAAGCCCGCCTTCCATAGGCCAGGGGCTGGCGACTAGAACCAAGGCGTAAAATCCCAGTAAACAGGGAAGACATTGCCTTTATAAGTAACAACCACACAGAGTCAGCAAGCGGAAAGTAAAGTGCAGAAAAGTAAAGGGGGCCGGAAATACAAGCCCAACTGTAAAGTACAACTGAAAAGTAAAGTACAGCAACTGAAGAAAAGACGGCGGCCTCGTGTCGTCCACTGGCAATCCCACCTGAAGGGTGGGTACAGATAGCCTCCAGGCTCCTCGGGTCCCACGTCCGCTCCGAGCACGTCCCGCCCAGTGGTCCACCTCCAGGTACCGTCCTGCTCCACGCCCCAACCGTGATCAGCGCTGTCCGTCGTCTGCAACCAACACAACAAGGTGCGGGCATAGCCCGTGCAGGGGTGAGTACAACTACTCAGTAAGGACCCCGAGACCCCCGAAGGTCTCCCGAAATCCACAAAGGATATAGCACAAAAGGAGGATGCAATCACGAAGTAACATCTGACTCGACTTAGGTATATGCCCATACATATACCTAAGTCCCCAATTCCAGCTCTGCTCACGAGCTCAAGAACAACTCAATCCACAAAGGAAAGCAAGACTCAAATCCACAAAGGAGAGTAAACAGTAAATCCACATAGGATAGTTCAACACAATCCACAAAGGAGAGTAACATAAGATTCAGCTCAACCAGGTATACTTTTTCAGATGACGTCAAAGATGATCACTGATCCATCTAAGTCGTCGGACCCACGAAGGATCGATAGGTACTAACCCCCGCAAAAGACCCACACAGGATCGGGCTCACACAGAACCTGTAGGCAGTGGCTCACACAGAACCGGTAGTAAGGACCCACATAGGATCGGGCTCACACAGAACCTGTAGTAAGGACCCACATAGGATCGGGCTCACACAGAACCTGTAGCACTGATCCACGTAGGATCGCTGAGTGCAGTAGTCGACGCAGTCCACTGAGGATCTCTGCTCTGTCGTCGCCGCAATCCACGAAGGATCTCTGCTCTGCCGTCGTCGCAGTCCACGGAGGATCTCTTCTCTGCCGTCGTCGCAGTCCACGGAGGATCTCTGCTCTGTCGTCGAAGTCACAGCCAGCGCTAGGGTTCCCGCACAAAGCGAGCTCGTTTAGGAGGGTCCGCTCCACGAGCCGAGAGGCTGATACATCAACTGACACGTAGTCCGAATTTGATGTATCCAAAATTTCCGTATCGACAACAGGATCTCAACGCGACAGACGGCGCGTCAATCGGACGCCCGGTCTGAGAGTTATTGGCATTTTCGTCCCAGGGGCCCGGTTGGTTTTTAGGGAAAAACCAATCCGACCGTACTCCGCCTGTATCCTATCCTCGGGCGGAGTATGCCAAAAGTTCCGTCTCACTTAGAGGAAACTACCACAGCTGACGGTACGTCGTTCGGACGTCCGTAGCTCAAGTTATGAGCGTTTCCGCTCCGAGGGCCCGGTTGGTTTCGTGTACGAACCAACCCGGACGAACCCAAAGTCTTCCGAAACCTTGAGTATAATATACCGAAACGACCGTCTCGATCCAAGGATCGCGTAGCCACTGACGGTTCGTCAATCGGAGGTCCCAGGCCCAAGATATGGGCGAAAGACCGAAGAGGGCCCGAAACGGGGGTTCTGGGCCCGGGGCGACCCGGCCCGAACCCCCCCTGGGTCGGCCGAACCGGGTCGGCCCGACCCGGACCGACCCGGCTAGGCCGGGTCCGGTCCGGCCGAGCGGCCGAGTGAGCCGCCGCGGGTCAAACCCGCGGCTTTGGAGAAACGCGGCCCGCGCGGGCCGCGTGCTGGATGGCCGGACCGCGGACGCGGTCCGGCGGTTCGCCGCCGCCGCGGCTCGGCCGCGGCGGACTCCTCCGGCGGCGCGCCGGGCGCCGCCGCCACCTTCCGCGGGCCGCCGGAGTTGCTCTGGTGGCCCGTTTTGCCTCTCGTCTGCGCCGATGCTCCTCCCGGGGGCCGATCTTCACTGCGGGATCAACAGATCGCCCCTGCCGCGCGGTTCGTCGTCGTCCGCCATATCCGCACAACAAAAGAGATCGGCGGAGGGTTGCCGGGTCTTGTTCGTTAGACCCGCACCCTCCGCGTTAGTCATAATCAACGGGAGGAAAGGCTACAACAATTTTTAATCAAAGATAAAAATTGTTCACTCCTTTTCTTTTAAACGGCATTTCAATTTTTTAATTAATTGAAATTATTCATGCCGGTTCTTTATTTAAAAGAAATAAGAACACGGGAATGAATCATCAAGGAAATAAACCCCTACCTTGTCGTCGTCGTCGGACGAGAGGTCGTCGCGGAATTGCTCGTCGCGGAAGAAGGGGGATCGTCGCGTCGTCGCGGTATCCGGCGTCGCGTCGCCAATCTCCGGATCAAGAACAAACGGATTTAATTAATTAAATCCGTTGTTATTGAAATTAAAAAGGGAGAAATAAAAGATTCGATTCTCACCTTTGTTGCCGAACGAGGATCGGCCGCGGAAGAAGAGGCGTCGCCGAAGAACGTCGCGGGTAGGGCTCGTTGACGTCGCAGATCTCGGTGTGCGTCGTCGAATTCCGGTCGCCGGCGTTCTTCGCGTTCTTCGCGTTCTTCGCGGAGAGGGTGGAGGCTCAGAGGAATTGCACAACGATAGCAATCCTCCAAAATAGACAAGTTGTCTATTTTATTATTTTGCCAACAAACGCAAAACGCGTAAGTAACGACCCAATTAATTCGTTGAATTAATTCAACGAATAAAACAGCCCATTTAATTCACGAAAGAAACAGCCCAATTAAATGGTCTGTTAAGAATTAAAGAAAACGCGTCGGTTGACTTTTCAGTTTCTTTGACGGGTTTTCGCGGGTGCGTTACTTAGCGAAAGAAACGGCGGGGCTCGTGCGGGCCCTGCCTCACAAATATCCTACCAAGGGGGTAGGATATTTCCGGATAGCATCCTATCCAGTTCAACTCAGTTCAAGCCGTCTTTAAGTGACTTCAAGTGGCTTCCAAGCAGCTTAAGTGAAATAAAATAAAGTTGTCGCACAAACTTTATTTTATTTCTGACTTAAAGCCGCAAAATTTAAAAACCACGTCTGAGCAAACGCAACTCCGGAAGAGGCGTTTCTAAGCAAATATCGGCGCTGCGATTTCATCGGTGCCCTCAGAATTTGATTCCGGGCACCGGTTCAAAAGATAGAAAAACCCGCTCGTCCGTTCACTGAACGTACCCGAGCCAAACTTCGGAAATTGATTCCGGGCACACCGGGCCTCGGAATCAGGTGCCGTCTGAAGCTGCGCTCTTGTAAAATTCCAAAGAAAATTAAGAAAAAAAAATTTCCTTGAAATTTGCGGGTCTTTACATTACTCCCACCTCAGGGCTTTACGTCCCCGTAAAGATACATCAAAAATTAGGGGAACAAATGGGGGTACTGAGCACGCATCTGAGCCTCCCGCTCCCAAGTGCTCTCCTGGAGGTTCCCGTGCTGCCATCTGACGCGCATAAGAGGAATCGACCGCCCACGTAGGACCCGCTCCTGTTGATCCTCGATCTCCACTGGGACCTCCGCAAAAGTCGCCCCATCGTCCACGTCCAGCTCCCCAAAGTCGATGATGTGCGTCGGGTCGTGCACGTATCTCCTCAGCTGAGACACGTGAAAGACGTCGTGCACCCGGTGCAACTGAGGTGGTAGAGCCAGGCGATAAGCCACCTCTCCTATCCTGCTGAGGACCTGGAAAGGACCGATGAAGCGTGGAGACAACTTGCCGCCTCGGCCAAATCTCCGTAAACCACGTCGAGGTGAGACACGCAAAAAGACGTGGTCGCCATCCTCGAACTCTAGTGGCCTCCGCCTCCTGTCAGCATATGACTTCTGCCGGCTCTGAGCTGTCCTCATCCTCTCCTGGATGATCTGGACCTTCTCTGTCGTGGCTCGGACCATCTCTGGTCCCACGAGTGCTGACTCCCCAGGGTCTGTCCAGCACAACGGTGATCTGCAGGGTCTGCCGTACAACGCCTCGTATGGTGCTATCCCGATGGTGGAGTGGTAGCTGTTGTTGTACGCGAACTCCACCAAGGGTAGGTGGTCCTCCCAGCTGCGACCAAAGTCGAGAACACATGCACGGAGCATGTCCTCGAGTGTCTGTATAGTCCTCTCCGTCTGACCATCCGTCTGAGGGTGGAAGGCTGTGCTCAGACGGAGCCGCGTCCCGAACGCCTCCTGCAACCCCTTCCCAAGCCGGGAAGTGAAACGAGCATCTCGATCGGAGACGATAGATGATGGCACACCGTGAAGCCGTACGATCTCCTGGACGTAGAGACGTCCCAAGCTCTCCACTGAGCCCTGCTCTCTGATGGGTAAGAAGTGTGCCGACTTGGTGAGTCGGTCGACAATCACCCAAATGGAGTCGTGACCTCTGGAAGTGCGTGGAAGTCCAGTCACGAAGTCCATAGATATGTCGTCCCACTTCCACTCCGGGACCTCCAAGGGCTGTACCAAGCCTGCTGGTACCTGATGCTCTGCCTTCACCTGCTGGCAGGTGAGGCATCGCGAAACGAACTCTGCCACAGCTTTCTTCATGCCCGGCCACCAGTGCTGTCGTCTGAGATCCTGGTACATCTTCGCCACTCCGGGATGTACCGCCAAGGGATAAGTGTGAAACTCTCTCAGCACCTCCTCTCGTAAAGCGACTGGTACGAAGGTACGTCCTCTGAAAAGGATGTCGTGCTCTGCTCCAAGGGAGAAACCATCAGGCGCCTGACCTGAGGATATCAGTGCACGCCGGGTCTCACAGTCAGCGTCCCCACGCTGAGCCTCTCTAACCCGCTGTAGAAGTGGAGGAGAGACTGTGAGAGACTGAAGAAAGGCTGCTCCATCTCTATCCACGAAGGATATCTGTAAGGAGGCTAGCTGCTCTGTCGCCTCCTCAAGTAGCTGAATGCCCGTCCTCCTGCTGAGGGCATCGGCTACCACGTTCCCCTTCCCAGGAGTATAGACTATCTCAAAGTCATAGTCCTGGAGGAACTCAAGCCATATCCGCTGTCTCAGGTTCAGGTCCTTCTGGGAGAAGATATATCTGAGACTCTGGTGGTCAGAAAAGACTGTGAAGCGCTCGCCCATCAGGTAGTGCCGCCAAGTCTTCAGAGCGAAGACCACTGCTGCTAACTCCAAGTCATGAGTGGCGTAGTTCTGCTCATGCGGCCTCAACTGACGTGATCCGTAGGCGATCACGGCCCGCTCCTGCATCAGGACGCATCCGAGTCTAGTCCCTGATGCATCGCAGTAAACTACGTATCCAACTCCCTCCTCAGGCAACCTCAAGATAGGTGCGCTGGTCAATCTCTGCCTCAGCTCCTGGAAGCTCTGCTGACATCTGTCTGACCACACAAAGGGTTTCCCCTTCTTCGTCAAGGCTGAGAGTGGTGCCGCAACTCTGGAGAAGTCTGGCACAAATCTCCGATAGTATCCGGCTAGGCCCAAGAAGCTCCGCACCTCCGTCACTCTCTTGGGTGGATCCCAAGCTAGTACTGCCTCGATCTTCGCGGGATCCACTGCAACTCCCGCCTCAGAAATGACGTGCCCCAAGAAGTGGACCTCACGTAACCAGAACTGGCATTTTGAGAGCTTTCCATAAAGCTGGTGCTCTCGGAGTGTGTCTAGCACAACTCGCAGGTGGTAGGCATGCTCCTCCTCAGTCGTTGAGTATACCAAAATGTCGTCAATGAAGACCACGACAAATCGGTCGAGGTATGGCTGGAAGATCCTGTTCATGAGGCTCATGAACACTGTTGGAGCATTGGTTACGCCGAACGGCATAACCAAGAACTCATAATGGCCATACCGACACCTGAAGGCCGTCTTCTGCACGTCCTCGTCTCGAACTCTGAGCTGATGATAGCCTGACTGGAGGTCTATCTTCGAGAACCACCGCGCTCCCTTGAGCTGATCGAAGAGGTCATCAATCCGTGGCAGCGGATACTTGTTCCTCACTGTCACCTGGTTCAGGCGACGATAGTCGACACATAGTCGCAAGCTCCCGTCCGCCTTCTTGGCGAACAAAATCGGGGAAGCCCAGGGTGAAACACTGGGTCGGATAAACCCCTTGCTCTGCAAGTCCTCCAACTGTACCCGCAGCTCCTGAAGCTCGGCGGGGGCCATCCGATATGCTGGAGTAGATATCGGGGCTGTCCCGGGGTACAAGTCGATGTAAAAGTCTACCTCTCTACGAGGAGGTAGCCCTGGAACGTCGTCGGGAAAGACGTCCACGTACTGGTCCACCACTGCAGGAAAAGCTGGACTCCGCACGTCCACCGCTCCTAGGATGAGGCTAGCCAACTGATGAGAGATGGGCTGCACTCTCCTCCGCGGAAGTCCATCCTGTGCTGCAAAGGTTCCCTTCTCGCCGGTGAAGGTAAACCTGCTCCCGTCGGTGCGAACACATCGCACCTTGCGCCTAAAACAGTCGATCTGGGCATGAACCGTGGATAGCCAATCCATGCCCAAGATGACGTCGTAAGGCCTCGACGCCGCTACAAGGAGATCCCAGCCGAAGCTCTCGCCTCCTAGAGTAAGCTCACACTGCCGGCACCAGTGCGTAATCGTCGAGTCTGCTCCCGTAGGAGTCTCTAGCCGTAAGGATCGAGCCAACGGCTCAGTCGGAATCTCCGAGCTCCGAACAAGGGCAGAGGCTATGAAAGAGTGACTCGCTCCTGTGTCTATAAGTACTGCAGCAAGGGTGGAATAGACACAGATCGTACCTCGAATCATCTCTGGCATGTCGGGGTCGTAGGCCTCCACTGCCTGGAGCTGGGCCTGTCTCTGCCCGCCAGCTCCCTGTGGTCGAGGTGGCCCTCCTGGTGGTGGTGGGGGTAGAGCCTGGAAGCGTCGCCCACCACCCGCTGCTCGGCCAGCTCCTCTGCCTCGTCCGCCTCCTCCCTGCGGACCGCCACGGTCGACCCTCTGCCTCTGCCTGGGTGGCCCCTCCACCGTCTGCTACTCCTCTGGTCGGCGAGTCGGGCAGTCACGAGCCATGTGACCCTGCCCGCCGCAGGTGTAGCACAGCCTGCCTCTCGGAAGGCTGGCACTCCGCTGTGTGCCCTGCACCGCTGAGCCGATGTCCTGAGGCCGTCTGCGTGGGAGTCTGGTCCGCCTGGACCCGAGAGTCATCCGTCGGCTACCTGCTGCCGAAGACTCAGCTACCTGCCGCCCTGCGCTAGGTCTCGCCGCTGAAGAAGGCTCTGCCAGGAAGCTCTCGATCAGGAGGGCTCGCTCCAGCACTCCCACCTGGGTCAGAATGCTGAGGGAGATCAGCGACGCCCGAATCTCCTGTCGCAAGCCCTGCTCGAAGGTCCGGGCCCGGAAGAAGGGGTCCCGTACCATGTCGGTCGAGTAGCGAGATAGGTCAGTGAACCTCGCCGCGTACTGAGTGACCGTCATGCTACCCTGGCGCAGCTGGAGAAGCTCCTGGATGCGCACCGCTCAGAGGGTGGCCGGGACGAACTCAGAGCGGAAGAGGCTCTCGAAGTCCGCCCAGAGCAGGGATGCCTCATCGTGAACCTGGAGCATCAGGCTCCACCATCGTCCTGCCGCCGCCTGCAGGAGGCTCGCTGCGAGAATCACCATGAGATCCGCTGGTGTCCTCACTAGCCTAAAGATCCGTACCACTGCCTCTAGCCAGTCCTCGGCGGCCTGGGGGTCCGCCTCACCGCGAAACCTGGGCGGTCGCTGGCTCTGAAACTCATGCAGTGCCCTGAGGCGACGTGCATCGTCAGCGTCTGGTACTGGCAGCATCGGTGGCTCGACGGGTAAATCTACCGCCGGTGCCACTGCTGGCAAAGGGCCCTGCACCGAGGCCTCGTCGCTCGGTGGGCTGCCGTCGCGCCCTACACTCGGAACCCTAGCTGGCTGTCGTCGCGGGGCCATCCTGAAAAGGAGAACAAGAGCACCACAGTCAGAACAGTATACCTGGTGAGCTGGCACAAGTAATCACAAGGAAAACTTGAGACTTTCATAAAGCAGATCAGTATACCCGGTGAGCTGACACAAGTAATCACAAAGAAAACTTGAAACACACACACAATCAATGTTTTCATGCATCAAGTCGGAAATCAGGAGTCAGGGTCCTGGTGTACGGATACGTCGGCCGCTGCACCAACACTGGGCTCCCTGAACTGATAACCACACTCAATACACTAAACACTATTGCTTCATATAGAAAGAAAGGACGATCAGAGTCTGCGGTAGAACCGACCACCTCTGATACCAATTTGTCACGACCCGTCCTCGGGGCCCGTGCCGTGACTACCCCAAGCCCGCCTTCCATAGGCCAGGGGCTGGCGACTAGCACCAAGGCGTAAAATCCCAGTAAACAGGGAAGGCATTGCCTTTATAAGTAACAACCACACAGAGTCAGCAAGCGGAAAGTAAAGTGCAGAAAAGTAAAGGGGGTCGGAAATACAAGCCCAACTGTAAAGTACAACTGAAAAGTAAAGTACAGCAACTGAAGAAAAGACGGCGGCCTCGTGTCGTCCACTGGCAATCCCACCTGAAGGGTGGGTACAGATAGCCTCCAGGCTCCTCGGGTCCCACGTCCGCTCCGAGCACGTCCCGCCCAGTGGTCCACCTCCAGGTACCGTCCTGCTCCACGCCCCAACCGTGATCAGCGCTGTCCGTCGTCTGCAACCAACACAACAAGGTGCGGGCATAGCCCGTGCAGGGGTGAGTACAACTACTCAGTAAGGACCCCGAGACCCCCGAAGGTCTCCCGAAATCCACAAAGGATATAGCACAAAAGGAGGATGCAATCACGAAGTAACATCTGACTCGACTTAGGTATATGCCCATACATATACCTAAGTCCCCAATTCCAGCTCTGCTCACGAGCTCAAGAACAACTCAATCCACAAAGGAAAGCAAGACTCAAATCCACAAAGGAGAGTAAACAGTAAATCCACATAGGATAGTTCAACACAATCCACAAAGGAGAGTAACATAAGATTCAGCTCAACCAGGTATACTTTTTCAGATGACGTCAAAGATGATCACTGATCCATCTAAGTCGTCGGACCCACGAAGGATCGATAGGTACTAACCCCCGCAAAAGACCCACACAGGATCGGGCTCACACAGAACCTGTAGGCAGTGGCTCACACAGAACCGGTAGTATGGACCCACATAGGATCGGGCTCACACAGAACCTGTAGTAAGGACCCACATAGGATCGGGCTCACACAGAACCTGTAGCACTGATCCACGTAGGATCGCTGAGTGCAGTAGTCGACGCAGTCCACTGAGGATCTCTGCTCTGTCGTCGCCGCAGTCCACGAAGGATCTCTGCTCTGCCGTCGTCGCAGTCCACGGAGGATCTCTGCTCTGCCGTCGTCGCAGTCCACGGAGGATCTCTGCTCTGTCGTCGAAGTCACAGCCAGCGCTAGGGTTCCCGCACAAAGCGAGCTCGTTTAGGAGGGTCCGCTCCATGAGCCGAGAGGCTGATACATCAACTGACACGTAGTCCGAAGTTGATGTATCCAAAAGTTCCGTATCGACAACAGGATCTCAACGCGACAGACGGCGCGTCAATCGGACGCCCGGTCTGAGAGTTATTGGCATTTTCGTCCCAGGGGCCCGGTTGGTTTTTAGGGAAAAACCAATCCGACCGTACTCCGCCTGTATCCGATCCTCGGGCGGAGTATGCCAAAAGTTCCGTCTCACTTAGAGGAAACTACCACAGCTGACGGTACGTCGTTCGGACGTCCGTAGCTCAAGTTATGAGCGTTTCCGCTCCGAGGGCCCGGTTGGTTTCGTGTACGAACCAACCCGGCCGAACCCAAAGTCTTCCGAAACCTTGAGTATAATATACCGAAACGACCGTCTCGATCCAAGGATCGCGTAGCTGCTGACGGTTCGTCAATCGGAGGTCCCAGGCCCAAGATATGGGCGAAAGACCGAAGAGGGCCCGAAACGGGGGTTCTGGGCCCGGGGCGACCCGGCCCGAACCCCCCCTGGGTCGGCCGAACCGGGTCGGCCCGACCCGGCCCGACCCGGCTAGGCCGGGTCCGGTCCGGCCTGGGCGCGGCCCGGCCGACCGGACCGGCCGGCTCGGCCTCGGCCGAGCGGCCGAGTGAGCCGCCGCGGGTCAAACCCGCGGCTTTGGAGAAACGCGGCCCGCGCGGGCCGCGTGCTGGATGGCCGGACCGCGGACGCGGTCCGGCGGTTCGCCGCCGCCGCGGCTCGGCCGCGGCGGACTCCTCCGGCGGCGCGCCGGGCGCCGCCGCCACCTTCCGCGGGCCGCCGGAGTTGCTCTGGTGGCCCGTTTTGCCTCCCGTCTGCGCCGATGCTCCTCCCGGGGGCCGATCTTCACTGCGGGATCAACAGATCGCCCCTGCCGCGCGGTTCGTCGTCGTCCGCCATATCCGCACAACAAAAGAGATCGGCGGAGGGTTGCCGGGTCTTGTTCGTTAGACCCGCACCCTCCGCGTTAGTCATAATCAACGGGAGGAAAGGCTACAACAATTTTTAATCAAAGATAAAAATTGTTCACTCCTTTTCTTTTAAACGGCATTTCAATTTTTTAATTAATTGAAATTATTCATGCCGGTTCTTTATTTAAAAGAAATAAGAACACGGGAATGAATCATCAAGGAAATAAACCCCTACCTTGTCGTCGTCGTCGGACGAGAGGTCGTCGCGGAATTGCTCGTCGCGGAAGAAGGGGGATCGTCGCGTCGTCGCGGTATCCGGCGTCGCGTCGCCAATCTACGGATCAAGAACAAACGGATTTAATTAATTAAATCCGTTGTTATTGAAATTAAAAAGGGAGAAATAAAAGATTCGATTCTCACCTTTGTTGCCGAACGAGGATCGGCCGCGGAAGAAGAGGCGTCGCCGAAGAACGTCGCGGGTAGGGCTCGTTGACGTCGCAGATCTCGGTGTGCGTCGTCGAATTCCGGTCGCCGGCGTTCTTCGCGTTCTTCGCGTTCTTCGCGGAGAGGGTGGAGGCTCAGAGGAATTGCACAACGATAGCAATCCTCCAAAATAGACAAGTTGTCTATTTTATTATTTTGCCAACAAACGCAAAACGCGTAAGTAACGACCCAATTAATTCGTTGAATTAATTCAACGAATAAAACAGCCCATTTAATTCACGAAAGAAACAGCCCAATTAAATGGTCTGTTAAGAATTAAAGAAAACGCGTCGGTTGACTTTTCAGTTTCTTTGACGGGTTTTCGCGGGTGCGTTACTTAGCGAAAGAAACGGCGGGGCTCGTGCGGGCCCTGCCTCACAAATATCCTACCAAGGGGGTAGGATATTTCCGGATAGCATCCTATCCAGTTCAACTCAGTTCAAGCCGTCTTTAAGTGACTTCAAGTGGCTTCCAAGCTGCTTAAGTGAAATAAAATAAAGTTGTCGCACAAACTTTATTTTATTTCTGACTTAAAGCCGCAAAATTTAAAAACCACGTCTGAGCAAACGCAACTCCGGAAGAGGCGTTTCTAAGCAAATACCGGCGCTGCGATTTCATCGGTGCCCTCAGAATTTGATTCCGGGCACCGGTTCAAAAGATAGAAAAACTCGCTCGTCCGTTCACTGAACGTACCCGAGCCAAACTTCGGAAATTGATTCCGGGCACACCGGGCCTCGGAATCAGGTGCCGTCTGAAGCTGCGCTCTTGTAAAATTCCAAAGAAAATTAAGAAGAAAAAAATTTCCTTGAAATTTGCGGGTCTTTACAAACTAGGTCAATTGTAAACTATACCTACCTCTCTAGAGGAATACCAAAGAAATCATCTGAGAAAACACCAGGAAATTCATGAACAATAGTGGGGAGATAAAAAATAGAAGAAACTAATCAGGCTTAACTGTATCAATAGATAATAAAATCTTGATATCTAGGTAGGAATATCCCACATGACTGAACCTCATATCCCACTCTCCCTAAAACAACTGAGATCTCCCATAAGCTTCTAGAAATTACACATGATAACAATAACAATCAACCTCGGCGTGATGAGTAACAAGCCAATCCTTCCATATGATGATGTCAAACAGATCCAGATCGAGAATGAGGAAATCTCAGACTAAATTTACATTAGATATCGACAATGAACAAAGACACAAAAACCCATTATATTTCCTCTTTCTTCGAGGTGTCTCTAACTCTGTAACAAAGAACATGAGCTCGTGATGTTTAATCCTATCAAAAAAATAGCCAAAAATTAACAAGTGGGAAGAAACAGTATCAAATAAAGTAATTTCTACTAAATATGCAATAAAGTTAGAGACTATTACTATTTATATACTCACATATAACTTCATCATAAACTTGTCTATTGTGTGAAGGTGCTTCACTCCTGAGGCCTATAGTTATATCCCTATAGTCTTTGAAGCATCTAATTGTGCCATATTATCCTTTAGAGCTGATGATCCATGACCATATTGAGTTATAGACATATCCTGACAAAAATGATATAGATAACCACAATGTCCACAATTGTTACACGTATTCATAGGTATAAGACAAGAATGTTGGGTGTGTCCAACCTTGTCACAATGATATCAAGTCAAAGCCACGCTACTAGTTGTAACTAAGGGTGCAAAGGAGTAATGCCACTGAGGACCACCTCCACCACTCCTACAGTGATCTTTTTACTTCCTATTTTTGCCTTGTGGTCCACTAAAGCTACCACTAGGTGGAATAGAAGGGGAATAATAACCAACATTTCCTTCCATATTCATCTCTACCATCATCGCCCCATCTACCATGTCTGTATATTTTGAATGTTTCAGAATAAATACCTACAATCTGATATCCAATTACAAACCCTGTAGGTTCTTATAATCTTTTCTCTGGTCATTCATTACTACCTATGGAGAAAAATGAACCAGCTCAACAAAGTGATTGGTGTATACTGAAACCGAATGCTCTCGCTACTGTAAATAGAGGAACTCTGAAACTTCTATATCAATAGTGACTCTAGGTAAAACTTCTAAAATAAGAGGATCTTGAAACTCGTCTAGTCTAATCCCATATACCTATATTACTATACCATATAATCCCACTATCACTTGTTGGGACCCTCAAGTATGAACATCGGACACTTCACCTTGATACTCTCAGGTGTATCCAGTAATTCAAAGATCTTATTTATCTTTTTCATCCATTACTATGCCACTTGAATTTTATTTATACCCCTAAAGGATAGTGGATTATTTCATAAGAACTCCCATGATCAATACCTATCTCCTCAATCTCATGGTTGTACCTCAATAATTGTGTTCTCAGAGGTATATTATTGCACACCAAAATAGAATAAATGATCTGATAATAATATAGTCTCAATTAAAAACAAAAATAATAATCAAAAATTGAGATTAAGATCAAGAACTCAAAATAGGAGACACACATCCCAACATCTCATGGTAACTTGAGTGTTCACATAAAGAGATGGTTAGGCACTCATCGCAACCTACCTCTCAAGTCTGTATAATCCTATCTCCAATCTACTAGACATCCCAAGATAAGGAATCTTGAGGATAAACCACCTATGATACTAAACTATGGTAAACCCGACCCAGATACCCTCTCAAACTGGTACCCTACCTGAATTTCCACATACCCGAAGGGTGATCCCGATCCCCACGGGCTGACAACTAGAACCTGAGCATCGAAAACAACAATAGGGAATGATTTCACCCAACCTGAAGTAACAAAATGGAATATATATATATATATATACACACACACACACACAACAAATAGAAACAATGGAAGAGATAGATATATTTCATAACTAAAAGAAGATATAAAAAATGACACAACTCAAAAGCATTCAGAATTTCTCAAAGTATAAGTCCAACATCAAAGGAAAACTAAAAAAAACAACTACTCCATGTGATATCATAGTCAAACTCACACCATCTCACCACTATATACCTAGATAAAGATGACATAAACCTCACCACCTCACTGCATCACCTTTCCTTTCCTTGCATCAAAAGACATATAAAGGTCTAAGGACCACCGAAGGGGTGCACAGGGTGTGTGCTAAAAGTTTCAGTGGGATCCCACCTAGGTTTTCCATAAGAAGTGTCTATAAAATAATATCAACATGATCCACTTTAAAGAAAACAAATCATGATAAAAAGTTTTTAATTCTTATATCAAAATCATGGAAAAACATTTAATTTTCCCTTTTCCCACATTTCCAAAATAATCCAGGTAAAATGGTTTAAAATAATTTCATATATATATCAAATAAGTCATATCAAATCAAAGAAGGTGACATATATCATATCAAATCCAATACCAATCAAATCATAGGTAACATCATGCCAAGGATCATTATAGGTCAGGATAGAATACCACTCATACCACAATCAATGACTAGTGAAAAATCAAGTCCTTAGAACACATTACTAAGGAGCATAGAAACACCCCATGAGTGAATCCTCCAACAATGTCAATATTAATTCCCTAGAACAATAGGCCTAGGTAATAGAGAAACACCCCATGAGTGAACCCCCCGATAATATATGGATGGTGGCCCAAAGCTAAACCTTCCACCTAAGTACCCAAGGCTTACCATGTGCTCTATCTTTCATACCATTTCCTCAAAACCATTCTTTGAAAATCATTTCAGAAATCCATTTCCCAATGTTTGAAAATACCGTTTAATTTTACCAAAAAAAATGGTACAACAATATTTTATCAAAAAATCATTTTCCACACACACAAATAAACCAATCAATCATGCCATTTCATTTATAAAATAATTTTTAAAACCAAATAATGCATTTTATCCAACATAGGCTAGAGATGGAACCAATTACTTCAAACTCAGGTCACACATGCCCACAATAAAATCCACCAACAAGGAATAATGAAAATATAACAATAGAGACCCTCGGATTGATTTCCAAGTCTTAGAATCATATCCCACAAAAAATCATAAGGTAGAAAGTGTAGATCATGACTAACCTCAAAGAACTCTCACCCTCTAAACCACAACCAACAATGGATCATCCCTCCGAAAAATAATAATGGGTCTAAAAAGAATTAATAATATTTTCATCATAGATCAATGAATCCAATAACACAACAAAATGGTGTTACCACGATCAATGACAGAGAGAAAATAGAAGGATTACTAACCTAAAGAAATGAACTCTAACATCAATGATGATCAATCACTAAATGAAACAATTCCAAATGAGTGGTATCACACCCGACTCTTTTACATTATTTATTTTAATTCTTCTTGGTATTGGGGAGTCTGGGTGAAACTCGACTTAAAGTTTTGAATTCTTATTTAGAAACACACTTTTTGGCCTTGACGGCATTCAGCGCGCCGCTGTCGAATCTGCGCGACCTCGACTGGGTCACCGCGCGGCCTCGCTCGGTTCCCCGCATGCATTCCTGGCGTGAAACTAATTAAATAAAAAGAATTATTGATAAGGAAATAAAATTTAAAAGGGGGATAAAATGAAAATAAAATAAAACAATAAGTTTGATAAAAATTTAATGGATTGTTTTAATATTTAAGGATATTATTATCATTATTATTGTTAGTTATAAATATAATAATTTATTTAAGTTATTATTATTATTCCAATTATTACTATTATTATTATGATTAATATATTAATTATTATTATTATTATTATTGGTTTTGGTTTTGTTTTTAGTTTTTTTTTAGTTTTCTTTTTATTCTTTTTTTCTTTGTTTTTTTTCCTCCACCCTCTATTTGCATCGAGACCTAGCTCCCCCCCCCCCTCGATTTTTCTTCTTCTTCCCCGTCGAAGACCCCTTCCTCGATTCTGCTCATGCCCCCCTGTCAACCACTCCACCTCCCGGTGTTGGTTCTGCTCCGTCTGGCGCGCCCTGCTCGCCCGACCATCCACACCCCATAGCTCCCCCACTGGCCTCCCCAGCTCGCGTCGTCACACGACTTCCCCCAAAGACTCGGTGTCGCACCCCTGCTCTTGGCCATCCAGCTCGCACAGCCTCCCAGACCCCTGCGTGCACCTCATGTGTTGGTCGGCCTTCCAATGACCGTACATCCCGACTGAACTACCATTGCGCCGCCGCCTCTCCCTCTTCCTCCGGGTAAACCCTTCTACGGATCTTAGGGTTTTATTTTGGGGTTTTGAGTTGTTGAGGTCCGATATTAATAAATTTGGTTCGGTCCTCTGTTTTAGCATTCAATTGTGATTTTTTTGGGTGTGAATTATTGTTTTAGGATTCAATTCAATCCGCATGTGGTGCGTTTTGGTGCAATTTGAGATTCGCACAAGTTTTCGGAGTTTTCCTACACTGAGGTAGGTGTTTCCATGCCTTAGCATCACTAGATTAATTTAATTTGTTTTCTTAAATTTATTAATGTATTCTTTGGTTTTATTATGTGATATTCTTGGTGTTTCCTAAATGGTTTGTGTTTAAATGTTGAAATCATATTTCTAATATAGATATTGGTCATGATTCAGTGTTTTCTTTGATGCAATGTTTTTAAAAATGTGTTTTAAGAGTTTTTTGGGTGGTGCTAAATGTCCTTGGAAATATTTTTGACATGCACATGTGATATTGAGTCTACCTTTCATATGAGTCTTATTGTGAGAGTTCTTGGAAACATGCAATTAATTATTTTAGGTGTGCAAAATATGATTTGGTAATAGTTTGATATGTATTTGAGTTAGAAATGTACTTTTCTTGAAAATAATTGGTTGTGTGTCATGCGTATCATATTGTATTGCTTCATGAAAAAGGGTTTTGGGTCCTATCTTAAAAGTGATAAATATTTTCTAAAAGAACTTAAGGTGAGAGTTTTTAAAAAAATTGAAGGAAAATAATATTTATTTTGGCATGTTAAACTTATTGCGCACCTTTTTATTTAAATTTTAAATGGTTGGATTAGCATAAAACATGTTTTGGAACAGTTGTGATGTAAATTCAGTTTTAAAGTGGTGTTTTGGCATGAGATCAAGTCTGTTTTTGGTGTAAAATTTCGTGCGTTAATTTTAAATGTTTTATAAATTGTTTACTTGAGTTTATTTAATTGAATGTAATGTGTGGATGTGGTGTTTGATAGAGCTAAACATGTGTTAAATTTCATGTGTTGTTATTGATTGAAAATTAGGCGTTTTTCATGTGAAACCCTTGATGTTCCAATTAAAAAATTTCTATTAGTTGTTTAAATAATTTATAAAGTATTGCATGTGATGTGATTTATGATGTAAAATAGTTTTGGTGTGTGTTTGGTCTAAAAAGGGGGATTTTGATCATGTATTCAGGTGTAAAGTTTTGTGGTGCATTTACAAATTGTTTTGGAAACTTTTTTTTATGAACTATCAAATTGCATAAGTGGTGTGAGGCGTGTTAATCAAATGGTTTGGTATGTGTATATTTTTAGAGTGGGGTTTGGGCGTGCAAGTGGTGGCACACTATGTACCTTTTTTGGCTTAACTTTTGGGTGTAAATGTGTTGTGTTAGTGATTTGTAGATGTGAAATTTGTTTGAGCACAAAAAGGGAACCTCGGGTACCTAGGTGGGCGGATTAGGACTAGTATGCTAGATGTTACGGAAGTGGTCTGTCCCAGTTTCATCTAGTAGGATTGACGTTACAACACTAAATAAACTTTTGTAATGATCAAATACCACTAGGTTATGGATGTGTTTCCCTATTAGTGGCTCGTGCACGAGAGCATTGTTTCTTGTGGCTCTTATGCCACGTTTATACTGAGGTACGATGTCTCTAGCACACCACGCATACTAGCTACTTTAGGGGATTTACCCGCAGTGCTATACTATTCATGATGTGGTGCCTTCCGTTATAATATGGAGTACCACTTGAGTATGTGCATGTTCTTTATAAATTTTCTCTTCCAATTTAAAGTATTATTTGTGAAATGGTTTTTTTTTCAGTATTCTTCTCTTTTCACTTTCATCTTTTGAATGTTTTTCTTAAAATAATTTTAAAAGTATGGTTTTAAATAAGCATGTTAAATTATCTTTTGATGTTGTGGCATGGAAACTTTTATTGGGTGGTATCCTACTGGTCTTTTGGATCACACCCTGCATACACCTTTGGGTGTATGTAGATCTTGTCACTTGTGCATTCCAGGTTGAGGCATCATTCTTGGTGATGGTGGTTCTATTTGCTGACGGTCTTCACTTGAAGGTTGGTATTGGAGTTTTAGTTCTCTATCTTTGTTGTCGTTCACTTTGGGTTTTAGTTTAATTGTAAACTTTAAACCTATTTATAGTTTAAAGGCGTGTTTGGTTGTCTGTTTCCAGTTTTAGTTTGTTTGTCTTGTTAGTTGTCTTTCTATCTTTTATTTCGGGTAAATCATTCCCATGTAATGTTTTGATACCCGGGAACTTGTGCCAGCCTGTGGGGCTCAGGAACGCCCTTTGGGCCTTTTCGCGGACTGGGTCAAGCGTCGGGTCGGATGGCGACCTGGTCTGGTTCGTGACAAGTGGAGATCTCCAAAATCCCTGGGAGATATCCTAGGTTAAGAGGGAAGAGGTTGTGTCCAAATGAAATAGATATCAGCTATGAAATTCCCTAAAATCCCAACTCATGAGATTTACATGGTGTGTAACCCTTTTTCATGTCTTATAATCCATTAAACCCAAGTATGCTAAAAAAACTATCAAATTTTATTAAAAATTCATATTTTACCATTATACAATGAGTAATATATATTCATAGTGTGAAATCTTCATGCTTTGTACTAGTTCATGGATTCTATCCAGCACCCATTAATTGGCATGTAAATATATTACACATTATGTAAAATTATAATGCCTTGTACTGGTTTATAGAATCTACCCGAAAATCAATACATGGCATGTAATCACTTCACAAAACATTTATTTCTCCTACAGACCACGAAAAGTCTAGTTTCAGCTCAAAAGGACCCAAAGAAACTCTGATATTCTATAAACATGGGGAGAACCCCAAAAATACTTTAAAATTTTTATACCCATAATCCATTAATTAAAACAAATATATATCCCTAAACTTTAGTTCGTTTTCCCCATCAAATTTTCTCCATCTTTGGGAGTCCCAAAATGCACCCAAATAAAGAGGGAAATGAAAAGAGATAAGATAAATACCTGAAAGTGGGTAATGGGATGTTACCTAAGTAGTTGGCTATAAGTAGATTTATACCATTCATGTTAATGTTGATTGATATCTCAATTGGTTGAAAGATTGCCTTGTTGTAATGGGGTATTTCTATAAGAATGTAATTGATTATTTTTAAATATTCTCTCTAGTTTCCTAAACGACATCAGTGCAACTCTCTCTCTCCATAGTTTCCTCTCATCAGTGACTTTTACACCAATTGAATGTCAAAAATGTATTTTTTCATGACTATATGGGTGAGGATATTTATATATTATGACCTTTATGTTCATTTCTCAAGTGGAGCAGTCTAAGGTTTTTCACCTTCGATGGTCTTTTTATGGGCTCAAATAGTATCCATGAATGATAGAACCATGGATACCACCACCTCAAAGGTATACTCCAGGAGGGGTAAGAAAGACTTTACACCTAAGCCAACAAACTAAGTTTGTCCCCAATTAGAGTCTGTTAAGAGATTCCCTCATTTGTGAGTTTATAAGAGGGAAGGGATGAGAGATGAAGTAAGAGTGGATTGTGGTTGTAATGGCCAGGGGATTGGGCAGGAGAGAGGGAGTCTCATTATTAAGTGTATATTATACTTTTATTTTCTTCTATTTATTACTATAATTTCTATTAGGAATTAGTCTGGATATATTGAAGAAGTTCCCTGGTATTATTGTCTATGTTAATTTCTCCAACCTTCCATCCTTCTCTACATCCACTCCCGACCGAAATGGTGATGGAGACACAAAATCAATCTCACTTGATGGTGTCAAACATCGAATTGGGAAACTTGATCTAAATCTCGATTATACTATCACAAATTTAAATGTGGTGATGGATAATCTCACCATGAATTAATAGTCTTGTAAGTAGGTGATCCATGATTGGGATGAATAGGACCAATAGGATCAGCCCAAGTTCTGCAAGTACTAGGTGCATGATTTTTCTAAATTTCACAAATACATCTCAGGCTTGGTGAACCACTTTGATAAGGCTCTGTTTCATTATGACTAACCTCTATCATATTTCACTGAAATGTAAACATCACATTCCATGGAACCTTTTGAACTAGGGAAGAAATTATGGGTTGTGGAATTTATGCCCCATCCCATTGAACTCACCTCTAATTAGCGTGTTTCACACTATCACATAGACTTACCAATTTTTGATGGCTCCGAACCTCGAGGTTAGATCACATGGGATGAGATATTCTTTCGCATAAATCAAACATAAGAAACTGAGAGGGTATTATTTTCAAAACTTATCATGGAAGGTGTTGCAATTCAATGGTTCTCCATTATTCAAGAGGTTCTGTTGGGGTCACATGGACAATTTTTAAGGAGTATATCATGGAAAATTTTAATGGCCTCAATATAAAAAATCTCTATGAGGAGTAGGATGATCTCTACCAATATGGTTCCGTTCAAGATTATATTGATCATTTTGAATACTTGGACTCTCTTTAACATCACCAATTAGAGAAATAATATGTTGGTTATTTTATTCACGATCTACATGAGTGAATTCTCAATTGGGTACACATTCATAACCCCAAAATGCGGTTACAGGCAATGTGATTGGCCCACCATGTGGAGCTTATTGTGTGTAAGGGGGATAAGGCTATCCATTCACAATGTTGGTCCCCAGTCATAGTTTAACCATGATAGTATCCTATGTTTTTTATCTCAATGGCCTGGTATACAACCACAACCTTCATTTTCATTCCACTAAGACAAATAGTTTGGTTCTCCCACGAGTATACTCACTCAGGGAGTACTCTGAAAAGGGCACCTTTTAAGCTACAGGGTTTTCCACTTATCAAACCATGAATGAGAGGAATTATTAAAAAATGTACTATGTTTATATTGTGTGAAATTGTATAATCTGATGTGTAAATGTCCCAATTAAAACATACATGCACTACTACTTACTGAAGATGAAGTTCCCCATGACCTGGCTAATGCCACACTGCCTGAGGAAATTTTCCAAGCTGGTGGTGAGCAAATTGGAGTAGTTGAGTGCTAGGTGATCAAAAACTATGATTCAGGTAATTACCTCATGGTCTATGACCATGAAAAACTCACTTCCATGAAGTTTGATGGGAGAATCGATGACATCACCATTTTAGTTCTCTTGGATCGCGGTGCCACACATAATTTCATCTCCCCTAAACTTTCTTCCCTACTTAGTTTATCAATCCTCAACTCTAAAAAAATTGTTTCAATATCAATTATGGTCATTATTTGTGGTATCACAACCTATGCTAATAATTTCCATTAACCATGGGCACCTACACATACTCACTTGATGCCCACGTATTAGATATCAGTAGTTTGGATTTAATCTTTGGAATTACCTAGATACACACTCTTAGGGAGGTTAAAATTAATTGTAATTCCATGATCATGAATTTCATGGATAGGATTCACTCCCAAACCCTCTATGGGGTTTTCCACACATAACAAGTTATCTCTTCCCTGCATGATTTAACTGGTGCTCTCTATGATGGAGACAATCCCAAGATAGACAATGCATCCCAATCTAGACTACCAGAGCCCTCCCTAACCCACTCGTTGCACCAATACCTACAACAATTATTCCATATACATCGCACAGTCATGAATGTACCGAGGGGCTTTCCCCCACGATACTAATTAAATATCAAAAATGTATTTTTTTCATGACTATATGGGTGAGGAGATTTATATAGTTTGTCCTCTAAGTTTGTTTCTTAAGGGGAGTATTCCAAGTGTTTTCACCTTCCATGATCTTTTTATGGGATCAAATAGTCTTTATGAACTATTTTTAACCAATTTTATACATTGGTGATTAACGTAGGGCTTTCTCAAACCTCAAATGATCTATCAATGTTTTATTAGTAGTTGACCACTGAGAATATTCTACTAGTTTTTTATATAGATAACATTATGATCATTGAGAGTAATTTTGTAGAAATTAATCAGTTCATGCCTTTATTTCATCAATAATTTCATATTAAGGACTTGGATTTTCTGATATATTTTTTGGGAATTAAGTTCTTTTGATGCATTAGTGGTATATTCCTATCTTAGAGAAGATATGTTTTGTATTTTCTATAGGATAGATGGATGTCTGGTGTTGGCACTATTGATACCCCTCTCAATCCAAGCAAGATATTTCTTCATGTTGTGAGTGAGGTATTCTTCTCGCATGATAGATATTACAAACACATCAAGAAGCTAAATTACTTGACCATGACTTGACTTTATATTTCATGTGTAGTGAGTAAATTAAGTTTATTCATGAAATATCTGATGAGACTTTAATGTGATGTAACACTTTGCATCATCATATACATCAAGAGAGAACTGGTCTTGGGGATACTGTATTCTAATCATGGGCATATCAACATTGATACATTTTATGATGTTGATTATGTTGGATAGGTATATCTTCTAGAAAATACAAATTTGAGTACATTATTGTTTTGGAGGTAATTTGATCTCATAATTATGTAGAAACAAACAATTATATCCCACTCGAGTGTCAAGTTAGAACATTGAACCTTGATTCATGTTTCCTTATACATTTTATATCTATAATAATTTACAAGGGATATTGATTACCAAATTAAGAACACCACACATATTTGGTGTGATAATTAGGCTGCCATCAAAATCTTGACCAAATTGGTTTTTCATGAGCAGGTGAAACACATTGAGGTTAACTATCATTTTGTTAAGGAGAATTATGAGATGAAGAAACTCACATTCACATATGATCAAATATTAGGAAAAATGGATGGTATGATTATCAAAGGTGTTGTAGGGTTATTGGTAAAAAAATTATAGCAAGTTATACATGATAAAAATATATATCACAGTTCAATGTAGAACATTAGAATGTATATGGTATGTGGGTATATGAAAATATGTTTTGTTTGACTAGGTATCTTCTATCACCTTATCTCAAAATTTTTATTTTTGAACCCCCTATTATCTTGGATCTTATATCTCTTTATAAATAAAAGGATCCCAGATTCATTCAAGAAGCATGATTTTTGATATCTCGATCTCAAAAATTTGCATAGAAGTTTGAAAATCACGTAAATGAATGTTTTCATCCTTTATTTACAATAATATGTGGATTTATGGTTCAATTAGATTATAATTCTATACAATTTAAAAATCTATTACTTTTAGGATCAAAGAAAAAAATTAACACACCCTTGTTTCATTTATAAACTAACTTAATAAAACCTAACCCACTGAAAATTAAAGTACATAACAATTCAACAAGTGATCACTTGTCACTACAACATGATTTTGAATAATTATTATATGTAATTTGAAAATTGAGAGTGTTATAGGATGGTGTTTTTATCTGGGCATGGACCTATCTTGATGGCCCTCTCAATTTATAGGTTTTCCATCCTCGCATGCTTCTCGGAGACACTGATCCCTTCTTTATGATGTTTTGTAGGGTTTTTGATCTCAGCGTGGGTTTTGTTTTATTTTTGTGTGGGTTGTTTTGTTGTTTTCTATCAGTTTCTTCCATTTTTCCTCTTCATCTCATTCCTCAGATGGCATTTCTCCTTCTCTCTTCTTTTTTGAGTGTCTCATTGATTTGTGCATCAACAACTTTTGGACTCCCTATTTCAATCCAAATTCAGAATAAATCCATTAGTTGTGGATTTCATGCTAGGCCATCTTAGGTTCCATCCCCGGTAGTCCCTTTAAGTCTTGGTGATGGTCCTTCTAGTCCTAAGAAATGTTGTATTATCTCCCTTAACTCGATAGTTCCAAGTGATTCAACAAGATTCCTTCCAATAGTGGAGTGTGGCTGTGAGAACTTTCAAGATCTGTTTAATTTTCATAAAGTGAGGGTGTTTTGTGTTTTGATTTGTGTAGTCTTAGTTGTTTTTCATTTGGTTTTCAATTGTATTCATTTTTCCTTTGGTCGGCTCCTGTTTGAATGTTGGTCTTGTGGTGGAGGCAGTTGTTTCTCCTAGGTCTTCTCTTTATTTCACATAGTTCCCAAGGTTTTCCTCTCTAGTTATCTTTTAGGGTTGTTGTTAGGAAAATTTTCTAAGGTTTTTTTCTCCAGTGAAGTGAACGTACAGTGGAAATAAATTTCCTTCCCTTCGAATAGGACTAAAAATTTAAAGTAGATATGTAGTGACCAAAAAATTGTACAAAAAAATAAATGTTGACACCGTAAGTTTTAATGTGGAAAACCCAAAGGGGAAAACCATGGGACCTAGTCCAGAAAGAATAATCCACTAATAATCAAGAGTAAAAAGTAGAGACTCTCAAATATGAGTGGGATCTCAAAAATAATACTCAGATAAAATAGAGGATCAAAGGAAGGAAGTAGATGCAGTTTGAAAGCAGCCTGAAATGAAGAACACAACCTGATGAAGAAACCCAAATAGAGATGATCATGTAAAGAAGGTGTTCATTGTTCAAATAAAAGGTGAAGATGAAAATACTAGGATTAGATCAAATAGAACTATAGATGAAAGAAAATCATACTGGAGGAATTTTACCAGTTTCAGATCTAAAAACCACTGGGTGAAACCCTAACTGCATCGTTCCTTGAAGGAAGATAAGAAGTGTATAGCACCTCAAATTTATCCACCTCAAAAAAATTAATAACCCCTCAATCCTTTTTTTGTATATTTTTTTAAAATGGAATATGATGGGTGACCAAGGAGAGGAGGTGCCCCAACAAACTCCCCATTCATCTCAACTAGGGATCACCGCTAACCCTAAAATCAATCAAAAAGTCTCAAATTTACCTTTGGGTAAACTCTTGGTCAACATGTATGAACCATTTTCATCATTGTGGGGTTTATCAAGCTCTAATTTTCTCAAATAAAGGATGTAGGGGGTCGAATGATACAAAACATTGATATGTTTTGACCTTCCATGAAAGGTGGGATTCTTTCCCAAACAAATAGCACTCTGACTTACACAAAACAAAGCATACCTATTCTAATTAAAATTAAGCTCCCAAATAAAAATTTTCATTCACAATAATTCTTTACATTCCTTTTTAGCTATAATAAACTTAGATTATGTGATTAGTAAAACAACAAATCTCTATAATCTAGACTGCTAAGATACAGTTCCCCTTACAAAAGTGATCAAATATCCTAAAGTAAACTTCCTCGAATCCATATCTCCTTCTATATATAAATCTGTAAAGCCACAAATAATAGGTTCCCCATTTCCAAAACAAAATCTTAGATTAGAATTACCTCAAATATAATGAAATATATACTTCACTTCTCTCTATTCTCTCTACCTGAATTAGATAGAAAATGACTGACCACATAAACTGCATGAGTTATATCAAGTCTAGTACATACCATCACATACATTAAATAGCTAATGGTAGATTAATAAGGTATGTGTTGAATCTACTCTCTCTCTTCATTAGTAGAAGGTGACAGGCTGGCACTAATCTTAAAATGTAAAGTAAGAGGAGTACTAACCACTTTCACTCTATCCATAGAAAATATCTTAAGAAACTTTTCGATATATATCTCTTGAGATAACCATAGTTTCTAGGCCATTATTTCATTGTAGATAAACATGCCAAGAATATGTCATGTTGGCTCCAAGTCTTTCATTGAAAAATACTAACAAAGATCCTTATTTAATATTTCAATTCTAGAAGCATCATGGCCAATAATGATAATATCATCAACATAAAGTAACAGTATAATAAAATCATCATCAGAATAAAAATAAAATGATCAAAATATGTCTTCTTGAAACCCTGATGAAAAATAAAATATTAAAACTTTGTATATCACTACCCTAGAGCTTACTTAAAACCATACAGACTCTTCTTTAACCTAAAGATGTAATTCTCTTTACCAGTTTCAACAAAATACTCTATTTTCTCCATATAAATCTCCTCCTATAAATCTATATGGATGAAATTTGTCTTCACATCCATCTTCTCAATCTGTAGATCCAAACTAATAGCCAAACCAAGAATAACCTGAATGGAAGAAATTTTGACAACATGTGATAAAATCTCAACAAAATAAATACCTTTATTTTGATAGAATCTTTTAACAACTAACATTTCCTTATATCATGGAAGAGAACTAGATTCTTAATTTTTAATCTGATAAATCCATATATTTTTAAAATCTCTCTTACCTGTAGGTAACTTTACCAGCTCAAAATTATGGTCTTCATAAAATGATCTCTTCTCTTCATCCATTGTTGCAACCCATCTATCCTTCTGATCAAAATCCATCACCTTATAAAAATATTTCAGTTCTCTCCTTCATTAAGGATCACATACTCATCAGGTGAATACCGAGTAAAAATATTATGATGTCAAGATGATCTATGGGGTGAAATTTTGGGTTTATTAATAACCCCTAGAATCTGATCATCAGGAACAAAAGGTGAATCATAAACATAAACTTTGACCAATTCACTCTGAACATTATTATGCACATCCACATGATAATCAGAATAAAAAATATGAGGTAAATGTGAATCAAAAACTTTATCAATACTAAAAAATTCATCAGAAGTTAGAGAAGTATATTTTTCTCCCTTATCAATATCTATAATAGCATAATACTCCTTAAACACTACATCAAATATTCTAAAAAGTTTCTTCAAATTAGGATCATAGAACCTATATCTAAACTCATCATGACCATATCTAATAAAAATACACTATTGTGACTTACCATCCATATTAGATCTCTCATATATGGATACATGAACAAAATCCTTACAACCAAAAACACATAAGGGGTCATACCTGATCTCTTTTCCATACCAAAACTTTTCAGGAGTGTATATCTGAAAAACAACCATAGGTGATAAATTAATAATATAATTAGTGGTAAATAAATCATCACCCCAAAAAATGTTTAGGTAACTTTTCTTCCAAAAACAAACACCAAACTCTTTCCAATAAATTCATGTTCATCTGCTCAGCTAAACCATTTATCTTAGGTGTCTTGGGAGGAATCTTTTGATGTTGAATACCTTTGTTTCTACAAAACTGATCAAACATACCATAATAATCACCCCCCATTTTTAGTGTGAATACATTTCAACTTCTTACCAGATTCCCTCTCATCTAAAACCTCAAATTGATTAAAACACTAAGCACCTAAATTTTTTAATTTAAAACATAAAACCAAATCTTATGTGAGTATTCATTAATAAAAGTTACAAAATAAAGACCTCCACTCAAGGTCTTAGACTTAAAAGGACCACAAACGTCATAATGTACTAATTTAAGTACTCGTTACTTTATATGCAAATGATAACTATTGAAACTCACTCTGCTCTATTTTCTATTTACACAATGATCGCACAAGTCCTATTTGAAAATATTAAGATCTGGAAGTATGTTTATCTTGTCCAAAAAACCAATCCCCTTCTCACTAATTTGGTTGAGCCTCTTATTTCATAACTTGGAATACACATTGCACTCAACAACACAAGCAGTGTCACAAGAAATATAAGCTCTAGTCTAGTACAAACCTGACTACTTCTTTTCTTGACCCACAATCAAGGAAACCTTGTAAAACTTTCATTTTCCATCACTAAAAGTATTGATAAAACATTTATCATCAAGAACACTGGTAGAAATAAGATTTAGACAAACCTCAAGTGCATGTCGAATATTTTTCAAAATTATCTTACTTCTTGTGCTGGTCTCTAAAAAAATAGTTTTTATGCCTATAACATTAGAAAGGATATCATTACCCATCTTAAAATTTCCAAAATTACCTAGTCTATAAGATGTGAAGAACTCCTTCCTCAATGTCACATAAAAACAAACACCACTGTCAACATCCCAATAAGAATCATCAGAAGTAATATTAATGGAGTCATAAACAGTAATAATATCACCTAAGGTATCAAAGTTGAAACGATCATCTCCATCGATATTTTTCTTATACTGGTTTTCATTCATTCAATTTTCTCTTTTCATCTGATATCAAAACCTCTTAATGTGTCCTTTTTTACCATAATGATGACATAAAAACTCTCCCTTCTTCGAATTAGATTTTACTGTTAGGAAAAAATACCTCAAGGAATCCTCTCAGTATTTTTGGGTATGATTGGGTTTGTTGAAAAATCCATATGGCCGTGAATGAGTATGGTTGGTGTTTTTTTAAGGATGTTTTTAAAGTGGTGTAGTTTTTAAGTGTTTTCCAAGTTTTTGGGCCTCAAAATTGAGAGTTTTTTTGGAAAATGGAGTTTTTTCATGAAGGAGTGAATAGTATACAGACTGTGAAGGATAGTTTGTGGACCACATAGGAGGTACACAGAACTATGAGAAAAATGAAAAAGGCAAGATTTCTACATAGCGGCACTACGCAGACCACGAAGTACGGTACACAGACCGCGAAAGAAAATGGTTCTCGGGATGAATATGGTTTGTGGGAAGGCCAATGGTACTTAGAAGGAAAATGCTTCTTAGGATGTCATGTTGTTCGTGGAAATGAGTTGCTGATTTGTGGAGCCGCGAAGGGATTCATTAGTATAAGAGATCATCCACTGCATGGGAGAAAACAGTTCATGGGAGAAATGGTATGAGGTGAAGGTTGTGCCACATAGAAGATTTGGGGATATCAGATTAGTGAGATTTTCAAATCTATTTGCCTATATAATGAGCACTAATCACATCATTATGAGAGAGTAAATTTCATTAGAGAAAATATTTACTCTGGGAAGAAATTCGACTAAGTCCAAAATAAGTTCGTGAGGAGGATTTCACGAAGTGTGAAGCAGTTCGAAAAATAAATTATATGAAAGGGTTTTTATGGAGTACTATAGTTTGCAAAAGAAGAAGCAGTCCATGGAAGAAGGAATTCTGTAGAAGCAGAAGTGGTATGTAGAGGTGGTTTACAGAGGTGGTATGTGAAATTAGTATTCAAAATTGGTATGCAAAATAAGTTCGTTGAGGCAGTACACAATGAAAAAAGTGAAGGAAATTCTTAGAATAGGTGGTATGTGAAGCATATGGACTATTTAGTTCATGGAAGAAGTAATTTGTTCGTGAAAGGACTTAAACAGTTTGCGAAATCAATTTTCGCTAACTAATAGTATGCAGAAAAGTGTATTTCATCTACGAGTGAAAAAAGGACTTCAATAGAGCATCCATATATAGTTGAGGATGTGTTCTTTAATGAGAATGATAATACCTAAAAGTCCATAAACTGTGATTGGATACCTTCCAAGAGTAGTGAGTAAAAGAAGAGGAAGACGATGATCCTTTCCACCAGTAGTGAGACAGAGAAAGAGACATAGGGAGTGACCATTGAGAATGCAGTGAGCAGACCCTGAATCTTTTAAAGGCAGTGATCTTGGGAATATAATTGATCTAGCCTAAACCTTGTAATTGGTAGTGAACTTTAGTGTATTTGGTACATCGAAACATCACTGTTGTATGCTCCTTGGTCATAGCCCAGTGAGGGTGAACCAAGTAAAATCACTGTGTCATGTGCATGATTTCATTTCTGTTCATATATTTCTATGGGAGAAAGATAGAAGTGTGTTTTTTTAATGACAAAACAAGATCAAAATGGGGTAGTATTTTTAATCTTTCATACCCTAATTCACCCCCCCTTAGGGTATTTAACCTAGTGGACCTAACAATTGGTATCATAGGTAAAGGTTAAAATTCAGTGGTTCTATCTCAGTAGAAGAAATGGAGGTTGTTAATCACAAATAGATTATGATATTTGATGGGGAAAAAATCAGCTATGGATGAATTGGATGTAGTACTACTTCTGATCATTAGGAATGGATGTCTTTACAGCAGCTATGCATGTAATATCATCCAATATCGACTGTGGTGCTTTATCAGAAGCTGGATGAATAGAATTGGATGCTAATTCTAAAGGGATAAATACTTTAGGGGAAGCCCTATAAAATGAAATTTATATGAAGGTGATGTCATTTAATTCATCACATGCTATGTGGGAGAAGTTTCTGAATATTTATGACGGTGACTCAAAAGTTAGAGAAGCAAAGTTGTAGGTTCTGTGAAAAAAATATGAGGATTTCAGAATTCACCCTAACAATTTTGTTGATACATTATTTTATTAGTTGAATGTTGTTGTGGAAGACATGCATAGTCTTGGAGAAATCATTGATGATATAAATATTGTCAAGCGTATCTTGAGAAAACTTCTACCTCGGTTTAATCCGAAGGTTTCTGTATTAGAAGACAAGGATCTGAAGGAGCTGACAATAGATAACTTTCATAGTACTCTTGTTTCATATGAAATGAGAAATGATGATAATGATGTTGTGGGAAAGGGTAAGTCCAAATAAGTGTCATTCAGGGCCATAAATAATCTCTCTATTGAATATAGTCAGAAGGAAGACAATTTGGATGATGTCATGTCATTTCTCTCCTCAAATATGCAAAGACGAAGAGGAATGTTCAAAGTTAAACTTCCACTTGCATGATTTTGATGTGGAAATATTTTATATTTTTTTTCAAAGTGTCCTAAGAAGTCTGAAGATGACGATGAAGACAATGATTAAATTCCCCGGAAGAAGTATTTATCCAATGTGAAAGGTAGGAGAAGTGCTAAGGGAAATTTCTTCAAAAAGAAGAATATTCTTTCAAGATAAAATTAATGCTCTGAAGAATATGAGGTAGAATAGTTGGAGGACTTCAAGGATCTTAAATAATATGCTATGGTGGAAGTTGTGTGAAGTTCCCAAACAAAGGAAGAATGCGATAGTGGTGAGGGAGAAGTATAAGGAACAATTTACCTTCAAAATGAATTAGAAGATTCTCTTGAAGAGATAGATGTTTGGAGATCCAAAATAAAGAAATACAAAAAAGTGGTTCATGATGCCAAACTTTATATATATTAATAGGAAGAAGAGAAGTTTTAACTAAATAAATAAATTGAAAAACTAAAGTCTTCGATGCCGGAAAGCTCAGAAAAGTTGGTTGAGTAAAAACTCAAAATTGAAGAATAGAAAAGAGAAATCAATAATTTAACTGAAACTAGAAAAGATCAAATCAAACGTATTGAAAAACTTGAAGAGGAATTCATCGGTTTGTAAAAAAAGTGTTAAGGATCAAGAAAACTTGTTGAGTCACAGAATATCATCGGGAAAATAGATAACACTAGTAATAAAAAAGATGAAAGTGGAGCATAGTTGTCCAGCAGAACATAAGAAATAGTAAAATCCAAATAATAAGAATGTTATGGGGCTTGATCAAAAAAAAAGTAGTAATGGTTGAATTCATACCACAAGAACCCACTCCGATATTGAAGATTGATTTGGGTACAAAGAAAAATAAAAAGATTCAGAGAACCCAAGGGAGAACTAGTGGTGTAGTATTTATACATAGGAATGTACCCCTTATAAGATTCTATTGTTGTGGAAATATGGGACACTCACAAAATGTTTGTTCCATATTAAAGAGGTACTAAAGGGAATAGGGCCAATGGAGTCAATAATATAGAGCTCAATTTTCTAGGTCATGATTTAATGGTCACTGTTTTATGTGTGAAGGATTCATAAACATGTCAAGATATTGCTCATCAATAATACATAGGAATGTGAAAAAGTAGACTGAGGTTGGTTATAAGTAGCAGGAAAATGTATCATCAAATGATCTAAAAATTAAAAATTGATTTGAAGCTGTACAAGATAAAGTTGGTCCATGATATTCTGAGGAATGTCAAGAGTATCAATACATACCAGGTATGAAGTCAGAAACATGGATCAAAAAGAAAATATCTGAGTAGGTAGTGGTTACATAAATCATGTTCAAGTCATCAGATCGCATTGGGATATGGATCATTGACAGTGGATTCACCTCCCATATAACAAGAAACAAGGATCTGGTGATAATAATTAGGTACTATAAAGAAGTTATCATAAGATTTGGTAATGATAAAGGGTTGAAAATTATTGAATCTAGGAAAGCAAAGTTTAGGGGAAAAGACATGAGACGTGTAGATGTATTAGTTGTTGAAGGTCTTAGTTACAACTTATTAAGTGTAAGTCAATTGTGTGACTCAATACATTCCATAAAATTTTCCAATAAATTATGTGTCATAAAGGCAAAATACAGTACTGTTGTATTATAGAGAAAGTGTACAAAAGGGAATCTCTACCTCATGAGTGGAGAAAGAGATGTGTTCTTTATGTCCAAGGAATAAGAAAATAAGTTGTGGCATAAATGTCTTCTTCACGTGATCCAAATGTCCTTGGATGATCTGGTGAAATATAATGTTTTTGGAGATCTCCTTGGATTATCACATGATCATACACATATGTGTGATGTATTCTAATAAGGGAATATCATTTGAAATACATATAAGGAAAAAAGAGAAAAGGTCAACAAGATTGCTTGAGTTGGTTCATATTGATATGTGTGGACTAATTTCACCAAGATATCTTGATGGGAGGAGATATTATGCTCTCTTCATTGATTATTATAGTATAATGGTATGGGTATCAATCATTACCCAAAAATTTGAGGTGTTCATTTTCATTACAAGATATCGACAGGAAGTTGGAAAGATGCTAGGTTAGAAAATCAAAAATATCCAAATATATAATGGAATGGAGTTCATAAATATCTAAGTAGAGGATTATCTTGAGAAACATGGTATAAGTAATCAAGTTTTAGTGGTGAGAACTCCACAGTAGAATGAAGTGGTTAATATAATAAATTGGATTGTCAATAACATGGCCAGAACAATGCTCATTGAGAAAGACCTTCTAGAAAAAATTTGGAAATAAGCAGTGATGATAGTAGTCTACACTTCAAATATAGTGTTTCTATGTTTGAAATAAGATAAGACTATATATGATCTATGGTATGTAAAGAATACACCATTCAAGTACTTTAGTGTCTTTGGAAGTAAGTGTTTCATTCTCAATAAGTATAAACACAGGATGTTTGAATATCATGGAGATGAAGGGATATTTCTAGGTTATTTAAATAAAATCAAAGCATATAAATTTTCAATAAGTGGTTAGAGAAGATAGTTGAAATTTATGATGTAAATATAGTGGAGAATGAGTAGAATCTTGAGAAAATACATTACCAGTCTCAGGAGGATAGTGATGAAGAGACAAGAAGATTAGAGGATTCTTCAATTCCAGAGGTTGATTTAGAAGAAAATTAAGATAATGAGAAGGATGAGAGAAATTAAGTATCTGCACAAAGATAGAAGAGAAGATCCAAAATTAATAGGCAAAACATAATTGGTGATCAGACATTTTCAATGCAGACAAGGAGAATGAAGACTCTACAAAAAACATCATACTTATCACAAGTAGAGCTTAAATGTTTTAGTGAAGTAGTTTGTGATAAGAATTGGGTTTGGGCTATAAATGAAGGGGTTGGCCAAATTGAGAAGAATCAGACATGGGAGATTGTTTCAAGACCAGCTGACAAGAATTTCATTGGGATAAAATGGGTCTTTAATAATAAGTTGAATGAATATGGTGTTGTGATTCGAAACAAAACACGACTTGTGTGCAAAGGGTACTCCTAGATAGAGGGTATTAATGTTGATGAAACATTTTCACCTATTGTAAGTCTAGATACAATTAGATTATTCTTGGCCATAGTAGTGAAAATAAGGTTCAAAGTTTTCTAGATGGACATCAATTCAGAATTTCTAAATGGGGTTCTATAAGAAGAAGTGTACATTGAGAAACCAAATGGTTTTCTCATTCATAACATGGTTTTTTGATTAAATAATAATTTATATGTTTTAAAAAAAGCACCAGGATCACGATATTCAAGGATAGATCATTTTTTAAAGAAGCTAGGTTTTCAGTGTGGTGGAGTTTATTACAATTTGTATGTCAAAAATCACAGTAATCAAATGATGATGGTGTTGGTTTGTGTTGATGACATAATATTTGGTGGATCAGATAAATTGTAGTGGAGAAAGTTTTCTAAATTCATGAAAAATGAGTTTGAAATGTTAATGATCAGTGAACTGACATTTTTCTTTGGTTTATAGGTGACAAAAGGAAAGAATGGAACATTAATTTCTCAATAAAAATATGCTTAGTAGGTTTTGATAAGATTTAGAATTGAAAATTCCAAAAATATGATGACTCTAGTAGAAACACAGATGAAACTATCTCGTGATGATGAAGGCAAAGTGGTTAATGCCATGAAATACATGTAGATCATTAGAAGCCTATTGTACTTAATATTGACATGACCAAATATTGTTTTTTCCATGTTCTAAGCAATGCAGTATCAAATAAATCTTGAGTAAACCCATTTTTTGTAATAAAAATAATACTTCAGTATATCAAGGGCACGGTGGGTTTTGGTTTGTGGCATAATGAAAAATATTAATAATAGTTATTGGGATATATAAATGCAGATTAGGATGGATCAGTGGATGATAGAAAGTCAACAATGGGTAGTGTTTTCTACCTTGGAGTATTTTGTATTTATTGGCTAAATAAGAAACAGGATTGCATTTCATTAAGCATCTTAGAAGCTAAATATATTGCATCCACTCAAGCTTACACGTAGTTATTGTGGATGAAGCAGTTGCTTGATGGTATGGGAGTTGAAGTTAAATCTCTTATTGAAATTCATTAAGATAATTCAAGTGCTATAAATCTTGGAAAAAATCTATTTAATCACTCAAGTACAAATCACATTGAAATAAAACATCATTTTATCAAGGAGATGGTGGAGAAAGGTCTTATGAAGTTGGAGTATGTTCCTATAGAATAAAAATTTGTAGATATTCTGAAAAATACCTTTCCCAAAGAAGCATTTAAAAGGCATCGACTGGCTATGGGAGTTCATTTGACTCCCTGCACTTGAAAAAATTGTGGATGTGGAATCCCCTCTTTCTGAGGTATGGTGTATTTTTATCTAAATGTGCTAATATGTGTTATTTACCCTATTTCATACCTAAAAGGAATGTCCTTCAGCTTCGTTGACAAAGGGGGAGAAATTGTAGCTTTAAAATGGGAGAAAATATCTTAATCAAGACATGGGGAGAAGCTGTTAGGTGGAGAAGTGGGATAGGGGGAGTTGAAGTTGTTAGGGGGAGCAGTGATGTAGGTGGAATATTAAATTTGAAGATGCTAGAAGTGATCGATCAAAGGATATATATCACAACAACTGAGGTTTGTGATGAAAGAAAAAGAGTGGTTTGGAATATAATGAAGTGATTCATTAATTAACTTTTCATTATACTCTTATTTCTCAAACTGAGAATTTATCATATGGGCTTAGAGTATGTGTTTAGTAAATCTTTGATTGATATCTGAATCCTAAGAAGCGAATGTTGTTAGACAATGGAAGAAGCTTTAATGATGTATCAAATTACAAAGAGTTGTCAATAAACCCAAAGGGGTAAATTTTTGGGGGAAACCCCTCAATAAGTCCTCTTGGTGTTTTTGGGTATGATCAAGTTTGTTGACAAAGACAGATGACTGCAAATGAGTATGGTTGGTGTTTTCCAAAGTAGGTTTTTAAGATGACGCAGTTTTCCAGTGTTTTCCAAATTTTAGGGCCTCAAAATTAGGAGTTTATTTTTTTCAAAGGAAGGATTTTTACGAAGGATTGAACAATATATGGGTCGTGAAGGATAGTTCTTAGACCACATAGAAGATACGTAGAACTATGAGAAAAAATGGAAAAGGTGGGATTTCCGCGTAGCGGTGCTACGCAGACCACGAATGAAAATTGTTCACAGGATAAATATGGTTCATATGAAGGCCAATGATACACAAAAGGAAAATGGTTCACATGATAGCATGTCATTTGTGGAAACGATGTGGTGATTTTTAGAGCCATGAAGGGATTTGTTCTCAGAAGATATCGGTCGTCGTGTAGGAGGAAACGGTTCACGGGAGAAGTGGTACGCGGTGAAGGTTGTACCACATCAAATATTTGAGTAGATAAGATTAGAGATATTTTCAGATCTATTTTCCTATATAGGTATTGATAATCCTAACATTATGAGAGAGAGAATTTCATTAGAGATAATCTTTGCTCTGGGAAGAAATTCGGCTAAGTCTGAAAGAGGTTCAAGATGAGGATTCTACGAAGGGAGAAGAAGTTCGTGGAAAAAATTCCTTGAAAGGGTTTTTTTGGAGTACTATAGTCCGCAAATGAAGAAGCGTTCTAAGGAAGAAGGAATTATATAGAAGCATAAGTGGTATGTGGAGGTGGTTCGCAGAGTTGGTAGGCGGAAGCAGTATGCAGAAGTGGTATGCGGAAGCGGTTCGATGAGGCGGTACGTGGTGATAGAAGAAAAGGTAGTTCACAAAATAGGTGGTCCATGAATCATATGTGCTATATAGTTCACGGAATAAGTATTTTGTTTGTGAAAGGACTTAAAAGGTTCGTGAAATAAATTTCTGCTAACTAATAGTACACGGAAAAGTGGATTTCATCTATGAGTGAAAAAGTGACTTCAACAAAGCATACATATATAGTTGAGGATGTGTTCCTTCATGAAAATGATGGGACCTACAAGTCCATAAACTATGAGTGGATCCCTTCCAAGATCAGTGAGCAAAGGAAGATGAAGACAGTGATTCTTTCCACCGGTAGTGATCTAGAGAAAGAGACATAGGGATTGACCCTTGGGAATATAGTGAGAAAACCCTAAATCTTGCAAAGGTAGTGATCCTAGGCATAGAAGTGATCTATCACAAAACTTATAATTGGAAATGAGCTTTAGTGTATTTGGTACATCGGCACATTTTCATTGTATACTCCTTGGACGTAGCCCAGTGAGGGTGAACCAAGTAAAATCGTTGTGTCATGTGCATGATTTCATTTATATTCATATATTACTATGGGAGAAAGAGATAAGTGTGTTTTGTTTAATTATAAAACAAGATTTAAAAGGGCATTAGTTTTAATCTTCCATACCTGATTCACCCCCCCCCTCAGGGTATTTGACATAGTAGACCTAACATTTATTCTGTGTTTTCTCTTACCTCGACTACTCTATCCTTGATTCATTACATGAATCTCCCCTTGTTCTCTATGACTAAAATCTTTGAAGATTATTTATCCTAAGTATGACTTCAGACCTCTTTATTTAAAATAACAAACTTAACAAAATTGAATGTCATGGAACTATTAGAAGTAGAACCGTTTAGAGTAACACACAAATTCTCCCAAGATTTTTGTAAAGTATTAACAAACAAATTTCTAAAACCTCATCTTAAATAGTAATACCCATACCATAAAATTGATCAAAATAGTCATTAAATTCACTCAAATAGTCAGAAGTAGATGTACCTTCTTCTTATTTCAAATTCATTACCTTTTTTAGGATAAACAATTTATTGTTCCCTGTCTTGGAAGAATTGGTAGTCTCAAGATTCTTCTAAAAAGTTCTAGTGTGAGAGATGTTGACAATATAGTTCATCACATTGTCTTTGACCCACTGATAAATGAAACCACGAAAAATATCATGATCAAACTCCCATTCTTCATTTGACATTATTTCTAGCTTCTGATTACTAAACACCATAAGATGTATTCCTTGAAAAAAAATTAGATCCTTAATTTTTAATCACCACATATGGTAGTTGGTACCATTCAACAAATTCATCTGACTGTAATTTTCATCCATAATTTATTTTAATAAAAACCAAACCCTATAATACCAAATATTGGAAAATATGGAAAGTGATGAATGTGTAAAATAACACCAAAGAGAACATGTAGCGGAAAAAAATTTGTTTCATTTCAAAAAATCCTAAAAATTAAAGGGAATGAATAGTGATCAAAAAATAAATATAGAAAAAAGAAATGTTGACACTAGAAATTTTAATATGGAAAACCCAAAGGGAAAAACCATGAGACCTAGTCTAGAAATTATAATCCACTAATAATCAATAGTAAAAAGTAGAGACTCCCAAAGATGAGCAGGATTTCAAAAATAATACTCAGATAAAATAGAGGAATAAAGGAAAAAAAGTAGATGCAATTTGAAGGAATATAGAAATGAAGAACTCGGCCTGATAAAGAAACTCAAATAGAGTTGACCGTGTAAATATAGTGTTCATTGTCTAAATAAAAGGTTCATATGAAAAATATTAAGATCAGATCAAAGATCACCATAGATGAAATCCAATTAGACCAAAGGAATTTTTCCAATTATAGATCTAAAAACTGTTGGGTGAAACCCTAATTATACCATGTCTTGGAGGAAGATAAGAATTGTATTGTACCTCAAATTCATCTACCTCAAAAAAAATTGTAACCCCTCAAACCTATTTATTTTTTTATATATTTTTTTTAAATGGCATGTGATGGGGGCCCAAGGAGAGGAGACACCCCAACATAGGGTGTGAGGGTGGTGCTCCATCAACAAGTGATTGTGTTGCGGGTGTTTATTTTTGTATTTGGTGGCAACTATAGTTTTTTATGTTCTCATAAAGACTGAATTTGTTGGAAGTGTTTCTCATTAGTGTTTCTTGACATCGTTCTTGGTGTTTTAGAGGTTCTTAGAGGTAATTCTAGAGATGTTGATGAATTATTTGTACCTTGTGATGGTGGTTCCTGGAGATGGGGATCATTAATGTTTGGTGGTGTATGGGGATCCTCAATCAAGGTGTTTCACAGGGTCCTAACACACCCTATGTTTGAGGTGTTTGGCACTCGAATATTAGTATCTGCCACTCCAAGGCTTGTTGTTCCAGTTGTTGGGATTGTTTTGATTTATATTTGGGATTATATCCATGTTTTTTTATGGGATGTGATTTATGTTTGTAGGTTCCCACCCAACCATTAAAATGGACCTATATTATAAAATAAAATAAAAAGTTAGAGAGAGAAGGAATTGTGATATGATATTCTTGTGGAAGCACCTAACCTTAAAAGCTCTATTTTATCTCTTTTATATCACACACTAGATGATTGGGACGAGTTTTATATTTTTAGTTTTTATTATATGTGCTATTTTTGGAAATTAAAATTTTAATTTTTATGTCAACTATATAAACAATTGATTAAATAATTTTAATAATCAAGTCATCATTCTTTTTTCTTCAAAGTTCTAATAGTAGAACCATGTGACTTCAAGATCCCATGAATCAACTGGTCAAATGATCGATTTTATGATACATATGGTTGATCATCTCCTTTCATACTCATAAATTTTCATTTTAAACCCCACTTTTGTTGCTAAAATACTCAACAAATATCAAGAATGAATTTTTTAATTATCGAAACATGGATTAATTATCACACAAAGTGCACATATATTTTTTCTTTTATGTTTTATCTTTTTATGTATATACATTTAGAGACAAACAGATACAGGGGGAAAGAAAATGAAAGATGATCCAAGTCTACTTTGGCAGATGATGCCAATACACCCATGGATATTAATGCTTTTCTTGAAAAGTTTGATATAAATTGATCCATACTTGTTTTGATTCCCAGTACATTATTCCAACATTTTAGATTGTAGCATGATTTTTTGGTGTTTTTTGTGGTAGTATATATAAATTTTATGTTTGCATCATGTTTTTGTTCCTTTACTTTGTATGAACTCCCTTGAGTTCATATTTTTTGTCAACTCATGAATCTTAATTTTTTGTATTTAATGTTTATATAGATTTTAACAATTGTAAGTTGTTAGATAAGATCTTTATGATTTAAAAATGACTTTATACATGGTTTTTAAACCTTTTCATTCTTCTATTCTCTTTCCCTGAGCATATTGTTTTTTCTCCAGGTCAATTTCCTTGGCAGCATCTCCTTGTGATCTTTCTGATCTTACGATGATTTCATTATTTGGTTGTGGATAATTTATTTTAAGAGGTGCTAGAATCACTATAAATGATCTCCTTAATCATGACATTAATACAAAGGTAATATTTTTATGAATTTCTTGTTTGGAAGGTAGATGGTTATCCTTTATTAGGCATTGAATACTGTCTATTTACATGGTTTGGTTGGAAGTATTGAATTATGGGTGTGGTTGTGGATGTGGGATTCATGGTATGATATACCTTTCAATAACATAATGTAATCTATAATTATTTCACTATAAATTTTTTGTGTTATTCAGTAATTACATGTAAGTATCTGAGTTTTTATGACCAAGGATTTGTTTCCCATGAGTAATATGTGTGTGTTTGGCCTTTTATTTTTATAGAATCAAATTAAAAAGTTTCTATTTAATTTTGAAATCCAAACATCCATATATATTCCATAGATATGAACACAGTGAGATATTTCATGACCCCCCTCCCCCCACATACACACACACAACAGGGTACCCCTCATGGGCCTATAGTGAATACAAATATGACCCTTGAACCCCACCTCTAAAAATCCATCGATTAACGACTAACACTAAGGGTATAAGCGTACATATATGGGATTAATTTCCCTTATAATCCTAGGAACATATAATGGAAACTCCCAATAAAATCTATAATACAAAATAAAAATTAATATCCCATAATGCATGAAACTTTCATACAAAACAATGTCTCTAAATTAAATACCAAAGAAACTCCAACAATGAATCACTCAACAAATCAAGCCATGATCTAGTTTTTTCAAGTAATTCATCAAATCCCTACCAAAAACATATAATTTTTATATATAGAGAGGTGGAAATATAAGTATACTCAGTAGGATCCTCCTCAAGATCTCGTGAAAATGTAGAAAAATTATACTAATGTCTTAGTAAATAAACAACAAAACCAACGTACACCTATGTCGGGTTACTATTACCCAACCTCACCAAGGCTCACTCACTCAATATCACATCAAGTATAATAATATATCAAATTAATATATACCAAGAAGGTGCCTTTCAACAAATTTCTCACTGATTTTTTACTCTCACACCCAAATGATAAATGTCTTGGTACTCTCATCCCTTTCATATCTATAAAGCCACATCTGCAGATCTGTATACCACATAATAACCATAACCATGTATCCATATCCACATAGCTCACCATCACACTATAACCATACATTCCATCCTCTCCATAGTAGGGTATTGTGAACATAATGGACATTAACCTAGTGCCCCCTCCTACCCTGCATGACCCCCACCATGTATCGCACCCTATATCTTATCATCATCAAATCACATCATTTGCACTCTATCCTTGGCCATCATAGCCAGTGTATCATATCCTTGTAACATCACAACATTTCCATGCATGGAAGTGAATAAATATTTTTGATGATGCCTCTATAATGTCTTGATATTTGTTGGATACATTTTATGAAGATTAATAAAGTGTAAAAAAAATCCTCCCGCCTCCAAAGGTTTACATGGGATAAACTAAATCACACATAATATGTGTGGTAATCTCTATTCTCCATGATGTGATAGCATCTCATGATTTAAAAGAGGTATGAGAAAGATATCTTCAGGTGATAGGAATTTTTTCCATAGCATTGTACAGGCACATACATACACGGACATTTCATGGCAGTAGCTTTATATATCCATGAGGACACTTCTTGATGATAATGAATTTACTCATGCGTTTATAATTCATGTGTAAATGCCATAACTATTTCATTCTTCGCATGCATTTATACAAATAATTTTATGTTTCATCTTATGAAATGGTTTATTAGATGATAGATAATGTGGGAGAGGTATGTCGACAATGTCATCAAATGAATGGAATAAATTTTCTTGGAATACAATATAGTCATGCATCACATGAAGGCTACAAATCATATGACCCACCCATTTGTATCATATACAAAATAATATTTAGGACATATAGCTTCTTCAATCACCTTATATTAAATCATATAAAATACCTTGTGAATACCCATCTAAAACTTATTTTGGATTAACTCTAAAACACTTTTAGATTAGTTCTTTGAGTCAAACTCAATCCCCATTCAGTCAACCAAAAAGTGTGACCCCAAAAGCCTTTATTGTGTTGACAAAAAATATGAATCACCTGATCCATAAATGTAATAAAATAGTGGTCTATAGAAAACCATCAATGTTACTCAATCTATAAAGAAATCTGGCATGATATCCATTAAACACATGTATATCTATACCTGTGTCCATCAGCCTTCATCATATGTGTAGTGACTTCGGTACCAGTAACTCAGATCTGGTGTTTGATATCATTATATTAACAAAAGATACAAGGAAATAACATCCCAAAGGATTGAATAGTTTAGTATTATTGGTAAACTAGATACATACATGAATCTTGTATTAAAATTGAATACACAAATTATAACATTTTTTTTGAGAATAACTTTATTCTATCTAGAATAACCATTCTTATCTTTCTTAGTACACTTTATGGAATCATGGAGAAATGAAATAAGATAAGGGTGAGTTCAAATACTCAGTAAGGGTTAAGTGTAGTGGAATCAATAATGAATCAATTATCATAATCAATATGGAAATGTAAATAACTAAAAACACATTCCATGTAATTTATAAACTAAAAAGAAAGTGTGCAAATAATATAGAAAGACAAGTAATTGAAAACACATTCCATTTAAATAACTTGACTATCATGATAAGATAAGTAAAAATCAATATGGGAAGGTAAATAATTGAACACATGTGCCATTTAAATAAATAAGATGAGAATAAAATGCATCCATAAATTATATCATAGTGTAAATCTCATGGATAATAATGATATCTGAAATGAAGGAAATGCTTAATTATCAGATGTCATGTATCATGCACAAAAAAACCTTTATTGTCAAGATCTATCTTCTAGAAATTTTAAAACTATAGGTAGAAATATATTTAATTTGACCAACTGATTTGTCTCATGAGACCTATCAATTCATCTAGGGGCTATATAAAGTTTGTTCCCCACCTGTCACTTCATTTACAAACTAATCCTCAAATATTGGAAAATTTATTTAATTAATGAACAATGTGACTTATCATAAAATATTCACATTGAGTAAAATATATGTATTTATCAATATTTATCCCAATAAACAAAATTAATTTCAATGTAGAACACTATATGTAAAAAGTACATACAATTTAAATAATAATCATATCCATGATAAATAATGTGTATATTTAGGGTAAATTAAATGTTTAATGATCATAGGAAATTAAACATTTGAAGGGAATGTTTTTCACTACAAAAATGAATTAATAAAGTTAATTTCATTACTTTCCTTGGTCAAAATGATCATAAAACATCCATAGTAATAATAATAATGGTAACATATACCCCTTTAAGTAAGAATAAATGGTTTTTGTCGTTGATGAATGGAAATACCATAAAAGATCATTAAAAATATTCTCGAGGAAAATATCCCTTTCATTTTGAAAAACATTTTGAAAATCCATTTTCTTTGAAAATAATTTTTAAAAAAAATTCTTTAAAAATATATTCATAAACTTTAAAATTAATTTTCAAATAAATTATGGTAGATAATTCTATATATGTCGTATAAGGTAAAAAGAACATTCTTTTTGTATTGTAAAAATGTTATAAAAGTTTCTTGGTCGAAAAGCGACAAGAAGATTCCTTTGAAAGAATTTTGTAAAGAGAAAAAATGGATAAAAATTTCATTTAATAAATTGTATTGAAAATAAAACATTTTTTTAAAACATTTCTAGAAAACATGGTTTCATAAGAAAACGGATTTCCGACCGAAGAGAGAAATGAAGTTGAATTTTAGTAAAACATTTTATCAATAATTTTAAGTAAAAAGGAGTGGTAAATGGTACAATTACTTGAAAAATATCATTAATAACTATAGGAGAATAAAATTAAAGGGTTTTTAAACAATTTTTATATAATTTCTTTAATGTAAATTCAAAAATAAACAATCTCGATTAGAATGAGATTATGACATAAACACTTAAAATGATCATAACATTGAAGTGAGAATAAATCAATGAATCTATTATATGTATCAAATTTAAATAAACATAAAAAAGGTTTAAATAAAAAACTATATGGTAAAAATTAATTATACACATAATCATAGAATATTAACAACAATGAAGAAGTAATATAACTCAATAAAAATAAATTGAGTTATGAAATTTCTTTACCGCTTGGTAACTTTAAGTTCAAATAACCATAGAAGAAATAATTAAAATTAAAACTTAAAATACCATGAATAATTAATTATTTGTGATATTAAATGTCAAATTGGAAGTATATACACCATATAGAAGTAATTAGGTTCATAGAATTACAATATTCCTCAATGAAATGGAATTGAGATGAAATCCCTTACCTTATGATTCCTTTTGGTTGAACGCTCTTTAACCTCATATATAATGGTTTTAATCATGTTATTAACTTATTACTAAATAATATTAATATTTATAATATCATATATGATCCTTTTATCGCATGTTATTACCCATTTTTTAATAATCATTCATTATTTTCATCGTTTTGGGTAATAATTGCTCTGTTTTTCGAGTATGTTTTGACTTGTTATTTTTTTGTTCCTATTACTTAAATAACAATTTAACCATATAAAAAATTTAAACAATTATTTAAATATCATATATATTCAATATATATGTATTTATATTATTTTCTAAAATTTAGTGATATTAAATGAAATATGTCGTTCATGGAGATGGTATGTCATACGTACACATGAACGTTGTTTCCATTTTATTTTCAGATTGAAAGAAAGAAAAGTAAATTCTATATATATATATATATATATTATCATTACATTATAATTTTTATTTCATATATATCACATTTTTTTATTAAACTCATCCTTAATATATTCCATGTAATGTGTGAATGAATCACATCGCTTCGTGAGACGGTAGTCTGCCGTAAACATGAATGGCGTTATTGTATTCCCAAAAAAAATCATGAAGTTATATGCTATATAATAATTAAATAAGTATAAATAAATCATAAATGTCATAAATATCACATATAAATATTATTTCCATCATTATTTTCAACCTTGATAAGTAGTAAGAGAAAAATGAACAACATCGGTTCACGAAGCGGTAGTCCGTCGTACACACGGACGATGATTTCGTAACCCATTTGATGGAAGTGTGATTAGTTGTAGGTTTTTACCTTAACATAAAAACATATTAATAAATTTAATATGATTATTTTATTCTATAATCATGATATAATAATAATTTAAAGAGGTGAAGAAGGAAATAAAATAAAAATGCTTTTAGAAAAACATCACCTCTTCTTTGGGTATCCTCATTAGGTTTGCAATAATGACTTCCTAAGTTGGATTTATTCCCAATATAAGTCTTATATGATTATTATATGGAAGTTATTAAGTTATTTTTTTAGGTTTTGGATGATTCAAATGGATTGGGAGTTCTGAATAAGTGAGGGGAGTGAGTGCCCTTTTATAGTGGAGGAGTGACATTCTTGTAAATACCAAAAAGTAAACACTATTGGTAGATCTCTCTTACCTAATGTGCCACCAATAATAAACCATTTTATATAAAAGAGGTTATATGGTCTAAATAGTTTTATAAAATGGGTTTTTGATAAGTTTTGGGTCATTTCTACACATTATCTTTTAATATTAACCACTAAATAAACTCATTTTTACCTTAATCGCTATGATTAACATTAACTATTTTTGCTAATAAATTTGGTAGAAAATAAAGTTAATTTTTTTGGAAATTATAATTTATTCTAATTAAAAATATGGAATCAATTTTTTTTAATTCAATTCACATAAGTGTAATAATTTAATTTAAAATTTATCCTAAGGACATGACGACAAAGCGGGTTTTTAAAGTGAAAATGTTCAAAAGTTTACTAAGTTTTCATATATAAATTCAATATAAAAATAGTTTAAATAACCTAAATTGTATTAATATATTTAAAATTGATATAATTTTAATTTAAAACCAATTTAAAATATAATTTAAAATTATAAATTATTTAGATGAAAGGTTAATTTTCAATTAAAATTCAGTATTTTTCACTATTTGTCAAAAAATGAAACCTTTGAGAAAAATACCAAAAATTATACCTAATATAATTTTGAAATTACACTCTCAAAAATTATTTTTATTTTTTAAAATAAATTTTATAAAAGTTTTAAAATTTATTTTTAAAACAAGTGCGTCATTAAAAAAGAAACAAAAATGGCTTTAGAAAAATACAGCTTTTTATGCATAAAATTAGATTTGTTCTTATCATATGCCTATAAAATCTATTGGATAAATTTAAAAACTATTTATTTAATATATATAATATATAAATTTCATTAATATCATCTGATAATATTAATTAATTTAATTTATTAAGATAAAACTTCTTTGGCACATAGAAATAGTTTTTTTATAAAGACATTTCATTTATATTCAATTTATTTTTATATTAATTTCTAATTAATTGGTAAAAAATGAATTCAACCATATATTTTCATAATTTATTTGATCCCATCCATAACTGAAAATTTAATATCTAGAAGATAATTTTCATTTTAAATAATAATATTGATAGTATATGATTATTCAGTAAAACTCAGTCTTGCGTGTAACACAAGCTTTTCAAGGAACTCATTATTGATTGTAACATAAGCTAAACTCATTTTTGTGTTCATTTAAAGATATATAATTTTTTATTTAAAATAGTAAATATATTACAGGGTATCAAGATTTTATATTCCCTTCTATGCTTGGTGTTTCATGTCATATACTCTATTAAATAAAATGTTGTTCGTTCATAATTTTTGGGTGTCACATTCTCCCCACCTTAAATAAATTGTATCCTCACAGTTTAAACATAAACTTGGTAATAGAGGGTTTGAAATTTTAAAATAACATTGTTGAAAAACCCACATCATAAAAGAGTTAATAAAATATCTTATTCATAAGATTGGATATTAAGTACAAAGGTCACATGGAATAAAATATAACTTGGTTTATAAATAGGAGAACATTAGTGGAATGTGAAGATATTTATAGGTTGTAAAAGCATAAATAATTGTAGGGAGTGATTGAGTTATTTGATCACAAGAAATTGAATGATCAATGAAAATTTTAGGGCCTAAAATCTATAAATATGTGATGATCTAAAGGACTATTTGATTCAATTAATATGAATGTAATAGGATAACATTTTGGTTTCATGATCATTTTACTAATGTTGAGTAGTTATTTTACTACCTACGAGTATAAGGAAATATACTTACATGATATATTTATATTTCATAAACACAATTTCATTCTTTGGTTGTTCTTTGATCAATTTTCCATTTATCTCTTTACTCTAAGAAATTAATATCCAAAATGAATTTTTTATACCTAAAGCACTAAAATTAACTTTTAATGGATTGTATGATTAATAAAATAGTGAAAAGTATTTTTGTATATCTCTAACTATTTTCCAAAACCAATGTAGTTAATACATTAATCTATAAACATAAAAAGTAACACTATTGATTCATCATTAATATTTATTTGTCAAATTTTTTAACTAAAAACAATGATGTATCTACCAGGACATTATGTAGTCCAGTGGTAAGCGTGAAAACTTTATCATACTTTAATCATGGGTTCAGGCCTCACCACCTCGCTAGATGTGATGGGTTGTCAACCTGCATGTGGGTTTTCCTTTTTTTGAACTAAATTAATATAATTCCTATAACATTCCCAAGAATTATTATGTAAATCCTTAAAATAAGGTTAATCATTAAATAACCTTTTTTACTATGGTTTTTAATATAACTTTTTTTTAAAAGTCTAATAATATTATTTGACTATAATTTCATTAATTAACATATCATCGCTAATAGTTATCAATACCATTAAACTTATGTCTATAAAATGAAAAGGTGTTATTCCTCAAATAAATTTTTTCACAAAAACATATTATTACCATAAATTTCTCCCAAATTTTTCTTAATCATGGTAAACTATCATCGCATAAAATCTGTAAAGAGATTTTTTTCTCATTTAACTTATTTCCAATCTTAAACTCATAACCCATTATGGTATCAATAACTCTTAAGTTAATAAATACACATATTCTTTTAAAATTTAACACAATCCATATATGTGTCATAATTCTTATCTCCAAAATACTATTAGTAAAAATACATATAAAATTTAATTATTGAATCCCAATACTTCATCCATTTTATTTCAACATAAGTTATTATTTGGTCTAGGTTTTATCCTAGGTCATTCATTGTCATTATCCATTCAACTCCTTCATGATGGTTTTTAAAGAAAATGAAAATTATCCAAATAATATCCCCAAAGAGTGTCAAATCAAGTATGTAGTAAATCCAATTTTTGTTTTCCAAGTTATACTTGAGTCAAGTTCGATGTTCCCATTTCAGATTTATTTCCCCTATGTATATATGTGTTAGAACCATTTCCACTTTTAGTATTCAAATAGGGATGTATTTCTAGGAATACCCACATAATTTCTACCTTACCAAAACTTTAGGATATTATTCTATATTTATCCTCAAATTATATCATATGGTTATGTTTTCTAATCTATGTTTTCTTAAATCTAATTCCCAATAATTCTACTAAAAATTTATTTGATACCAACTATAGAAACCCTGACCCCAACAACTCAGATCTCGTGGCTACTACCATTACATTGGTATAAGATACAAGGAAACCATGTCCCAAAGGACTGAATAGTTTAATAGTCTTGATAAAATACAAACATACATGAGTCTTGTATTAAAATTGAATAAAAAAATTACAACATAATTATTTTTTGAGAATAATTTTATTCCATCTAGCATATCCTTGCTTATCTTTCTTAGTACACTTCATGGAATCCTGGGGAAAGGAAACAAAATACAAGTGAGCTCAAATTCTCAATAAGGGTTAAGTAGAGTAGAAACAATAATTAATCAATGATAATAATCAATATGGTAAGGTAAATAACTAAAAACACATTCCATGTAATCAATAAACTGATAAGGGAGTGTGTAAATAATATGGGTAGGTAAATAACTAAAAACATATGTCATTTAAATAACTTGAATATCATGATAAGATAAGGAAAAATCAATATTGAAAGGTAAATAACTGAAAACATATTCCATTTAAGTCAATAAGATGAGAATAAAATGAATCCATAGATTATATCATAGTGAAAATTTCATGGATGATAATGATATCTTAAATGATGGAAATTCTTAATTATTATACATCATATCTCATGCACATGAAAACGATTACTGTCAATATGTATCCTCTAGATAGTTTAAAACTATAGGTAGAAACCCATTTAATTTGGCCAACTAATTTGTCTTATGAGACCTTTAAATGCATTTAGGGGCAATATAAAGTCTTCCCCTGCCCCCCCCCCCATCACTACATGTCCAAAGCAATCCTCTTATATCAAAAAATCGATTTAAGTAATGAACAATGTGTCTTATCATCAAATATCCATATTGAGTAAAAGATGCATATTTATAAATATTTCTCTTTATAAACAAAATTAATTTCAATTTACAACACCATAAATAAAAATTTCATAAAGTTTAAACAATAATCATATCCACGGTAAATAATGTGGATATTTTGGGTAAATTTAATGTAAAATGATCATGGTAAAGTGAACATTTCAAGGGAAAGTTTTTTACTAAAAAATGAAATAATAAATTGAATTTCAATACTTTCCTTAGTCATAATGTTCATAAACCATCCATATAAATGATTAGGATGGTATTAATATAACATATACCCATTAAAGTAAGAATAAATGGCTATTTTCATTGATGAATGTAAATACCATAATATCTTTAAAAAAAATTGAGAAAAATATCTTTTTTATTTTGAAAAACATTTTTAAAATCCCTTTTGTTTGAGAATAAATTTTAAAAACATTTTATTTAAAAATATATTCATAAACATTCAAAGGAAGCATCAAATAAATTATGGTAGGTAATTTTGTACGTGTTGTAAAAGGTAAAAATAACATTCCTTTTACATTGTAAAAATGTTAGAAAAGTGCCTTGTTCAGAAAGCAACAAAAATATTCCTTTGAAAACATTTTGTAAAAAGAAAAAATGGGTGAAATTTTATTTTAATAAATAATTTCAAAAAGGTTAAATAAAATATTTTTCAAAACATTTTTTAAAACATTTTTATAAAACATGGTTTCATAAGAAAACTGATTTTCAACCGAAGATAAATAAAGTTAAATTTTATTAAAACATTTTATCAATAATTTTAAGTAAAAAAAGAGTGGGAAAATGGTAATATTACTTGAAAAATATCATGAATAACCATAGGAGAATAAAATTAAATATTTTATTAAATAATGATCATATAATTTCCTTTAATATAAATTCAACAATAAACAATCTCAATTATAATGAGATTGTGAAATAAACCCTTAAAATGGTCATAATGTTGAAGTAAGAATTAATAAATTAATTGATTATTTGTATAAAATGTAGATACACATAAAAAAAATTAAATATAAAAATATATTATCAAATGTAATTATATATATAATCATATAATATTAATTAAAATTAGAAATTAATATAACCCAATGAAAATAAATTGATTTATGAAATTTTTTAACCACTTGGTAACATTAAGTTCAAATCATCATAGATGAAATAATTAAAATTGAAACTTAAAATACCATGAATAATGAATTATTAATGATATTACATGTCAAAGGGGAATTATATACCCCATATAAAAGTAATTAGGTGCATAAAATTATAATATGCCTCAATGGAATGAGATTGAGATGAAATCCTTTACCTTACGCTTCCTTTTGGTTGAACACTCTTTAAACTCCTATATAATTGTTTTAAGCATGATATTAACTTATTAAAAAAACATATTAATATTTATAATATCATATATGATTATTTTGTAACATATTTTCACCCTTTTGTTAACAATAATTCATTATTTTCATCATTTCGGGTAATAACTGCTTTGTTTTTCAAGTATGTTTTGACTTTTTTTTTGTTCCTCTATATTAAATCATGATTTAATCATCTAAATAATTTAAATAATTATTTAAATATAATATATATTTATATCATTCCATAAAATTTAGTTCTAGGAAATGGAATACACCATTCATGGAGACGGTAGGTCATACGTACGCATGAACGTTGTTTCCATTTTCTTGACGTATTGAAAGAAAGAAAAGTAAATGATATATATATATATATATATTATCATTAAATTATAATTTTTATGTCATATATATATATATAATATTTTAATTAAATCCATTCTTGATACATTCCATGTAATGTGTGAAAAAATCACATCGCTTCACGAGGTGGTAGTCCGTCGTAAACACGAATGACGCTATCGTATTCCCAAAAAATAAAAATCATAATGATACGTGTTATATAATAATTAAATAAGCATAAATAAATCATAAATATCATATAAAAATAGTATTACTATCATTATTTCTAACCTTTATAGGTGGTAATGGAAAAATGAATAACATCGGTTCGTGAGGCGATAGTTCGTCGTACACAGGAATGATGATTTTATAACCCATTTAATGGAAGTGCATGTGGTTATAGGTATATAAATTAAAATAAAAACATATTAGTATATTTATGATACTAATTTTATTATATAATAATTAAATAATAATAATTTCAAGAGGTGTATAAGGAAATAAAATAAAAATGCTTTTAGAAAAACATTACATCTTCTTCAGGTATCCTCCTTAGGTTTTCACTAATTCTTTCTTAAGTTGAATTTATTCCCGATATAATAATTCTAGGATTAGTTTATTTAAGTTTTTAAGTGTATTTTTTAGGTTTTTTATGACCCAAATGGATTTGTATGTGTGAATAAGTGAGGGGAGTGAGTGCCCTTTTATAGTGGAGGAGGAGTGGCATTCTTGTAAATGTCGAAAAAGTAAACACTATTGGGTGGTCTCCCTTAACTCATGTGCCTCCAATAATGAAAAATTTTATATAAAATAGTATATATGGTCTAAATATATAAATAAAATGGGTTTTGGATGTTTTTTGGGTAATTTTCACACCTTATATATTAAGATTAACAACTAAGTAAACTCATTTTCACCTTAATTGTTGTGTTTACATTAACTATTTTTGCTAATCAATTTGGTCAAAACTTAAGTTAAAATTATTATAAATTATAAATTATGATTATTAAAAACATTTAATCCAATTTTTCAAATTCAAATCACATAATTTGTAGACTTTAATTTAAAATTTATCCCGCATACGTGACAACAAGACGAGTTTTTAAAATGAAATTGTTCAAAAGTTTACTAAGTTTTTATATCTAAATTCAATATAAAAATAATTTAAATGACCTAAATTAGATTAATAGATGTATAATTCGTCTAAATTTAATTTAAAACCAATTTAAAATATAATTTATCATTATAAATTATGTAGATGAAAAGTCAGTTTTCAATTAAAATTAGGTATTTTTCACTATTCATCAAAAAATAAAACCTCTCAAAAAAATAAAACAAATTCACCCTAAGATAATTTTTACATTAAAATTTAAAAAATGAAGTTTATTTTTTCAAATAAAATATATTAAGGTTTCAAATTTTAGTTTTAAAACAAGTGTTTCATTAAAAGGCGGCAAAACTGTCTTTAGGAAAATACATCTTTTTATGCATAAAATTGGATATGTTCTTATCTTATACTTATAAAATTTATTGGATGAATGTAATAAAATTTTATTTAATATATATAATATATTAATTTATTTAATATCATACACTAATACTGATTAATATAATTTATTAAGATAAAACGACTTTGGCGCATAGAAATAATTTTTTATAGAAACATTTCCTTTATACTAAATTGGTTTTTATATTAATTTATAATTAATTGGTAACCATTTAATTCAACAATATATTTTCATAATTTATTTAATTATATTCATAACCACTAATTTAAGATCTAGGAGATAATTTTTATTTTAAATAATAATATTAATAGTATATGGTTGTTCAGTAAAACCTGGTCTTGCGTGTAATGGAAGATTTTGAAGGAACTCATTATTATGTGTAATGCAATATAAACTCGGTGTTATGTGCATTGAAAGCTATATAATATTTTTATTTAAAACATTAAATATATATTAGAGACTCAGGATGTTATATTCCCTTCTACGCTTGGTGTTTTATGCCACAAACGCTATTAAATAAAATGTTATTCATTTAGAATTTTGTGGTGTTACAATATAAAAACATGAATTCTCATATTTTTCTTTTTTCCAAGACATCGAGTGACCATGATACATGGATCATGTAAATACCATATAGTCTTACTCATACATTCTTGATTCTCAAAGTATATATTGACTCGGTTGATGAATACATCGCACGTCATTCATCTTTATGGATGATCACATCACAAGTCACTTATCCAAATAGATAAGCATGTCATGTTTACTTTCTATGTGAGACCATACACTCCAAAATCTATCTCAAATTAGGGCCCAAATTTTATACTCATCATATGAGATGAAAAATCTCATCTTGGTTAACCTCCAACCGATGAAATGATCAACAACGTACCTAACCATCCTTGTATTAGGTAAATCAACATATAGATTTTCATAAGTAGGGTATCAAAGTATGAAGTTTCTCATTATAAGTATCTCAGCAAACTCTGGTAATAGAGACCCAAATATGATCCATGCACCCCTTTTATATCAAAGGAATTAGTGTAATATAGTTCATGTGGTATACTTAGTGGGTCATCCGGTGCCCAAAAACATTTTTTTATGACTCATGCATTTTGTATTGTTATACAACAATCATATTCACACTAACATTAACATTTCATCATAACATATGTTACTCCATGATTCAAATTGGTTAGGGATACTCAAATTCATACTTTGAGAGGTCAATTATCATTACACTTCATGAAATGTATATCTATATATACATTTATGTTTCTAGTATGAAAGAATGATGATGTGGAGATTGTATCTAATATGATATATTTTTATATACTTAAACTATTTTAAGAATATTTAACAAAATCAATATAAGATCCTATCTATCATATTATATATAATAAACCATCAAATCATCCTTATGCATGCTATACTTTCAAGGGTTTTGCTAACTCATTACATCATATATAATTCTTGTCATATCTCTATGTGACCATATGATAAACCCCACCAACTAATTATTTAGTGAGTAAAACACCAATATATTTTTATTAAACAATAATTGTTTGCACACTCTTCTCAAGAGAAAAATGAAATAAAAATACACATCTTATGAAAAGTTTATCCAAACTTGAAACATCCAAGACATTAATGCAGTGACTCCTTTGCTCCATTTCTTGAAAAAAATATTCAGGATACAATCTTCAATTCTTTCTTATCTTTTGAACTCCTATATATTTACAAATTTTTTAAAACATATAGATGATATCATATATATTCCATAATGGTCCTAAAGTAAACCTTTATTCTCACCAAATCATTAACATACTCAATCATATTGAATATGATTTGACATACCCATTCATATTGAGTATATGAAACTAAAATTTATTAGATCATTTAGCATCAAAATTCCTTTTAAATATTAAGTGAGTCATTATATTCTTCCATAGAAATCTATATTCACCTGTTGAACAATTTTAACACTTAGTTATTCAGGAAGTTATTGCTCTAACACGTAGAATTTTCCTTAAAAACTTTTCTTAAATTACCAGTCTTAGGAGTTTCTTATGTTAAACTTCTTATTTCAAGGATTAATCTAAAAGTTTAGTTTTATTATGATGATGATATTTATATACAACAAAAGATTTTATCAGATGGGTATCATTTTTAAAATATTTAATGACTTATTAAATAGGATCTCACTAAAATAATGACCACTTTTTGAAATTCATCGTATACATTAGTGAGTCAATATCCATAATTCATTAAGAAATGATTTTGCTATGGTGTTACTCTCACCAATTAGTAATTTATGTTGGTAATCATCTCAATCATATCATATATGAATCTTTGAGAGTTGATCGGAATTTTTTTTTCCATTTCATCATACGAATAAACAAAACTTTATTCCTCTGATTACCCAATCTTATCAGGGTATCTTGGCTGGTGTAACCCAAAGAAAATTCCAAAAATAGGCTAAAAATTACAATTAAAGGGAACCCGGCTGTGGTATGAACTATAAAAGGATGTTCCAATGTTATCCATCACTTTATTTCCTTACACAAGATAATCCATGGACACATAGCTATGACATGAACTACCCTGTTGGATAATCAAGGTCTTGAAAAGTGCCACTTTGGAAGGAATCTAACAATTGGTATTTTAAGGGGATTTTTATAGAGATAAAGAATCGACTAATTTTATATAGAGAAAAAAACAAAAATATAGACAATATAAAAGTAAAAAGGAGAAAACAAGAATATAAATACAAGCAACAGAGGAGGAAGATAGAGAAAATAGAGGGAGGATCACTATTTCTCCTCACCCAAGCCACAACCACATCCCATACTGGAGGTCAATTACCTAAATAGAATAATACCTTCCTTTAAATCTCTCCTTCCCACCCTACTTATAACAATCTCTTATAACAACCTATGTGGGTTTCAACATATTCTCTTTGGATCCCCAACATATTCCCTTTGGATCCCCAACATATTCATTGTGCCCCCCCATGGTTGTTATGGTTGATTCCCCAACATAACATAAGCACCCATGAATTCCTATCACCACCACCATATTGAAGAACCACCTTATCCTAAAATTAGTGGTTGTTTCATATACTGTGATGACTTGGTCCCTCCCTCCAATTATCATATTTATAGAATTTAGACATAACCCCAAATTAAATGCAATAGTAGTGGTGGGGAATGGCCTTCAGTGCAAGTGACCCATACTACGAATCAGGAACCCCCTTGAGTAGAGAAATAATAGGGATAAATGTCATATTATTCATAGTCATAGATGATTTATATGTCTCTTGCCCTTTTTCTTTATTCTGTTTTAAATAATCAAAGCATCCTTATCTTTTCATTTCAGACCTCTTTTCATCACTAGCTGTTGTATAGCTTGGATCTTTATCCATATCATGTACTATTGTGGGAGACAACATTTGATTGCATTTAATTTTTGTGAACTGGTATAGTTTTTATGTCTTGAATTCCAAACTTGGGTGACCCAAACATGCCCTTGATATACCTATCTATGATAAAAAAGGATATGTTGTGAGTTGTGACAGCCTCCTGGAAATAGAGAGAGTCTCCAGTTCCCCTATCCTCATTATATGGCTTCATGATAACTTCAGTAATGTCTTGTTTTAAGTGTTTGATAGCCAAATCCAAACAAAATAATAGTAAGTATTTAGTACAATGTTTCTCCATGATAGGATTAAACACACCTCTTCCCATCCACCACAAATTCTCATCCCCAGTGGAAGCCTTATGTAGCATCTCATTACCAGATTTAAGGTACTTATAAACCTTTTTTGACCTTATTTTTTATTATTTTTTGATACTTTTGGAAATTTTTGGAAGTTTCTAGGGAAATTCATGGTTGGTGCATAATTAAAGAAAAATTTGTAGGTCATCCAAGGAAACAGTGTTCCATATGTTAGAGTTGTGGAGGGGAGCACACAATTAATACAAACTATGTGGGCTCCACCTAAAACCGTGAGAAAAAACCATACAAACTCTTCTATTAGCCCCAATGAGGGTGCACTATTAGTGTATAGTTTTTCAAACCGTGTGGTCAAATTGTACATCTCTCTCTAAAATCCTAGTAAGGGCACATGGTTAGGTGCACAGTTAGTGCCTGCCGTGTAGCCTACCCTAGGAAATCATATGATAGTAATTTAATTATTCTATTTTATTAATTAAATTTCTAAAACCCTTATTTTAACTACGAACCTCTCAAATTTTAACCTAATATGATCATTTGGTTCTTAGAGTCTCTCTAGAGGTGATTTTGGCTCCTCTGACCTATTCTCTTCTCAGATCAAAGTGTTGTTGGATGTGTTGGGTTCCTTTTGATAAGTGTAATCTCTTTAGTTGTGATTCCTTCTTAATTATTCTCTCACCTTCATTAAGAGTGAAAATACTCATGTGATTAATGGATATAGGTATTTATTTGTTGATTTTTGGAACTAAGAATCCCCATTGATAATTATAGCCTTTGACTATCCTTATGGATCCCTTGTTAGGTGTTTGTGATTGTGAATTGAGGTAGGTGAATTAATAAGACAATATCTTTCAATTAAAACCATTTATTATTGTTTATTTTAAAAAAAATTGCAATTGATTTCTAAATATTTAATTGAGTATCTTGATGAATGGTTGAAATGGCATGGTTGTGTGTGTGATGTATTCCTTTGAAGATGGATTTTGAAACAAAGTGTAGATTTCTAGAAAAATGATATTGATTTGAAATGAATACTTTGAGAATGATTTTTATGATATCAATGATATTAAATGATTTATGATTTGAAATGTTACTATTTTAAATGAAATACATGCATTTTTGATAAAAAACATTATTGCTTGATTTTTGAAATGAAAGAAATGTTTTTGAAACTCAAACTTGGGGCTCATTTAAATGATTGAGATTGATTGAATTGAACAATATCCCCATAACTATTTGATTTACCTTGAATCACATGGGATTCTAGATAGTTATGTGGGATGAACACACACTAGGCATGTATCATCTCTACATGATAATGGATTGATGATGAAAACATGAACTAAACTATCTTAAGGGTATAGAGATTATTCTTTATGATTCTCTCTTATTCCCACTAGGATTTCTAATCTAGGGAGTGTGTGTACAACTAGGTCCATACATCATTGTTATTTTTAAGAATCTATATACTAATATAATCCAGAGTCTCTTAAATATGGTTTTATAAATGAAATTGATTATATATAGCAATGTTTGATTGAAAATTATTTACTCATGTTTGTTTTGATAGAAATGCTTATCCATGACTGTTATGATAAAGATGCATAAATATTCTTGATTTGATATAAATTCACTTTTAAACCTCTTTCATAATAGCCATTGAAATTTTTTTAAATCCATATTTTAATATGAGTTGTGAAAATTTTTCAATGCCATGTTTTATTTAAAAGTTAAGAAAAGTTGGTTTATTGGTTGTAGTTTTCTTATAAAATTATTGGTGAGATGCTACTAATATTTGTTGCCTAAACCCTACCTTATCCTTCAAGAATTTTTATAATTTCTTATGCCAAGTACAAGAAAAGGTAAATCACCACTTATAGGTGGTGGATGTTCTTGATTAGTGAATCTTTAGAGTTAGCGGTGACCAATGGAATTTTTGATCCACATGTTTCATGGAGTTTCTGGGTTGTTATTTGGATATTATCTTCTTATGTCTTGGGTTGACATACCTATTTTTGAGACATATATGTATTTAATTGTGTTTTTTCTCCCTTGGGGATTTTTTAATATACTAACTGGTTATTATTTTATTTCTTCTAATTTTTTTGATGAGTTGTTCTTTTGGTGAAATCATTCCCTCTGGTTTGTTTTGATTCCCTAGTTCTAGTCGCTATCTCGTGGAGATTGAGAATTCCCATCAGGTTGTGTAAGAACTGATTTAGGTATCGTTTAGGTAGGTTATGTGGGTTGGTTTGTGACAAATTGGTATCGAAATGAGGTTTTTCCTCTTCTATGATGTCAGTATGCAGTTTGGGATGTTTTGGTAGACATGAGATAGGATTGTCAGGACTTATGGGGTATATTGTGAGCAATTTTTTGACCAAATCTCATCATAACAAGCCTTAAGTTACCCTTTTATATTGGGAAAAGTTTCCTTGAAGAGTTTTTTAATCTGATTCTAGACTTCTCCCAGGCTTTGATTTTAGTTTTGTGATTCCCTATAAAATTTTGATTGATATAGTTGATGATCTTGTATCTCTTGACTGATGTTTCCCCTTGTTATCTATTGGTGATGTGTAGTATCATGCCCATAAGAAGAAATTTTAAAATGGTATGGAGTTTTTGATGAACCATGATAAGAAAACCCTCCAGTTGATCAAAACCTTTTGGAAGTTGTTGTGTGTGTTTTCTAAGCTTTAGGTCATGTAGTTGTACCTATTCTCATTTAGGCTGCAAAGGTTGTACCATGGAGGGATTATAGTAGATTTTGTGCTTAGGAATTTTTTCATCTAAAGCCACCATATTTCTAGGGTACCAATATTAATCATGAGTCAAATTATTTGTTAAATAAGTTTGAGCACCTCTTTGAGTTCTTGGATATTCCCAACTCTATTAAGGTGAAATGTTCCACCTTCATGCTTGAAGGGTCTAGAAGAAGATGGTGGGATTCAATAGTTTAGACTATAAATAATTTGGTCTTAGAGTGGAAATGATTTAGGTCTCTTTTCATAGAAAAATTCTATATATAATCAATGGTTTTGGAAAATTCTATAGCGTTCCTTAAACTCAATCAAGGTGATCGAACTATGAATCAATATACCAACCACTTCCCTGACCTTTTTCATTTCTCACCTAATTTGACATCAAATGAAAAACTAAAAACCTAGAGTTTTGAGATGGATCTTTGACCAGATATTTGATCTCAGGTTTTCTTACTAAATCTCACCTAATATGCATGTGTTCTAGATAGAGATTTTATGGTGTAACTTAACTTGTTTGGTAATTTAGGTTTGGAAGGAGTTTCTCTTACTTCTATTGGTGGCTTGAGTGATTCCTTTAAAGGGAAAAGAAATCAAGATAAGTATCATTAATGGGGAGGAGGGTGCTCACGTGGATTAGTTGGAGACTACAACTATGTTAAAAACTTATGTTAGAAAGAGGCATACAACTATTTTAAATGATGGGTAATTTGATCTTTGAATTGTTCCTAGGGTTTATAATATTTAGAGTCGACTTGAAGGGGATATAGTGGAATCACTTTCAGGCTGTAGAAGTAGCATAGGGATTCAGTTGGGATCCTAGAGAGACAAACATGGGAGCTTGTCTTCTATTTTACTTTTTTCTTTTAATGCTTTCCTTTTATGAATACCTATTAATACTATTGATCTACTAATGAAATTTAGTTTGAATGAATGAATTTTTTAAGATTCGTGTTTTGATATATGGTTTTATAACTTTGGTGATTTCATTTAGAGTATCATGTGGTGTTGATTCATCCCTGGATAGGACTGAATTGGTTCGTGTATGTCTATGAGGATGGAAGAAAGAGTAGTGATAGTGGAAGCACAAATGGATCAGTTGTGGCAGGTACATATAATAGAAACTCTACAATAGACAAAGATGTAGTAAAACAATAAAGGAAGTTTCAGTGATCTCTAGAATATGGTAAATACCTCTCACAAGAACTATAAGTCTAGTTCTAGGTGTCAATAGAAGATATTTAATAGACTCTATAAGAGAAAATGAATAATATAGTGGAGATATCTTTATGTAAAGTAATTTTGGATTTTAAATAATGAGTTGAGGAAGAACTAAAGTCTTCAAAAGTTTTCCTGTAAGAATCAGTGGTGGTAGGAGGGGAGTGGAACAAGTCTGGAATAGATTGCTAGGTGTAGAGAATTTTTTTTCTACACTCCTGTTTTGTGGAACATTCAATCGAATAGGGGTAATTGGGAATAGTGGTCCAGACTAGTTTTAAGAAGAGTTACATAGGATAGGACATGAAAACAGAGTTGATTAATCTAGATAAATGATAAAAATTACTTAATTTATTTGGGGAAGATCCAATAGTATATGTAAAATGAGAGGAGACGCATTTTATGATCCACAAAATTCACCACCATTAGTAGGTACCTATTTCACAATTGTGTATTGAATGAAAAGTACAACACTATATTATTTTCATTCTCAAGATTCGACTGACACTTGAATGGGAGAAGTTTAAGGAAAAGATCATAGGATGATTTAGTATAACTATGTAGAATTATCCTCTAAATAATATAAAATGAATTAGGCAAGAAGGAACCATTGAAGAATACATCAATGAATTTAAGAGAGTCACTTTCCAAATACCAAGTTTTCCTGACAGTCGGTATATAATTTTTTTGGGAGGATTGCAACTGAAAATTGAGAGCACAATGGATACTCACAAACCTAGAACTAAAGTGTGACTTATTTCATTAACAAAAATCATGGAATTTGAGTTAATAGTTAAGGGAGTCACGTGTGGTCATAATGTTTGGAGGTCAGCAATACCTATGTCTTATGGTCACACTGGTAGTTATGGGGTCGTTAAATTCAATCATGTTTCAGAGAATTTGGATAGGGGATGACATACAGAAATAAAGGATGATTTCTTGATGGGGAAAGGGGATCATAATATTTCTTGTTCAGAATTTGAAGAAATAAATGCTAAGGGAATTGTTTATTCTTATGGAGCAAAATTTGGTCCAACTCACAAGTTTCCAGACAAAGGCTTCTGACTAATGGTGTGTGAGTATATCGAGCCTCAAGGCATGGTGGAAGATCTGACAGCACCAAAATCTCTATATTGTGAAAATGAAGAATAAAATTGGTAGATGACCTATCAAGCCTTATGCCTTGGAATGTTGTCTAAGTAGGTATTTTAGGAAACTAAGTCAATGATTCTCGAAGGTTCAATTTCAGGAGTTCCTATACTGGTGATTGTGGGTAGTGGTGCAGACCAAAATATTATTTCGAGATAATTACTTAATATATTGGTTATACGAGTGTCCTGGACTAAAAAATTTGAAGTAAAAATGTGTTTCAGAAACGTTGGGAGTCACAGCGGCAAAGGTTTTCATATGAAGAAAAGGCAGAAACAAAAGAAGAATAAGATGATGAATACATACACAGTGATTTATGTAGTTTGGGAAAAATCCTATGTCTATAGAGAGTCAGAATCACCTCACTAGAATAGGGACCAAAATTACAGGGAGATCAAAGGTTCACACACAAAACCCTATATCAAATGAGCTAATAAAGAAGACAAATCATTATGCCACCAACCACACAGTAATTCCAATGTACTATAGTGAACGATGGTTAAAAGTTCGCATTGTAGGTCCTTGTCTATTAAGCCGGGCAATTAGGATTTTGAAGTGGAATATTATTTGGTTGAAACGTTTCAACCAAACCTTGTATTGGGAATGTATTGGTTAGAAATTTTGGGATATGTTACTTCCTATTGGAAGAACTTTACCATGATATTCATTTTTCATGGCCAGCTAGTAACCTTATAGGGGATACAGACTAGTCAGGATGCCCCTCTAGCTTTGAAAACAATTCTAACAGATCATAATTTTTTCAAATAGGGCATCCAGTGGAAGCTAGGAATTTAGGAGACTAATCTCGATCATTCCAATGTATAGGAATTTTTTATAACATTGCACAAGTTTTTAAAAGAGTATACCTGAATTTTTAAAGATCCGAGGGGCATATCACCTTGTCATGTGATAGATCATTCCATAAGGTTGTGTGAACCAGTGTCTCCTATTAATGTTTGACCTTACAAAATCTATTATCTGATAAATAATTAAGTAGATAGGTAGGTGGAAGATTTTTTACAGTAGGGGGAAATTCACATCAGTACTTGTAAGGTCCTGTGTTTTTGAACCAGATGGAATTCCAAGGGAATTTGAATTTTAGTGATTACTATAAGGGTTGTTTTTTAAACTGAGATTCAGAATGAAATTATAAGAGTTGGAACACTTCAAAATTTTGTTTTTGGACTTGAGTAAAGGCCTGATAGGTCCTTTTGAGGTCTCTTCAAGTTTTGGGAGCACCCGAGCTGGAAATCCCAATTTTTTGGTGGGTATGTAGAGAGTGTACAATTTTTATGAAACCATGAGGCTCATAGTAGAAAACTATGCGGTTGCAGCAGAGGATCAAAAGTTCCCCACATGGGCTGCACATGATTAGTCCAAATCGTGCACCTATCCCACATGGTTAGTTTCAATTAGGAAGTACCTAAGCACTTTTCATCTCGTGGTTGGCGAATGGTTAGGGTAATTGTTCGGATCAAACCATGTGAGGTGGTTTCTTAGGTAGAGGGTTCCAAATGGTTGGCACACAGTTTGGCTAACTATGTGACCCAAACTGTGCGGTGTGTTCTTTTTAAAGAATTAAATAAATTAAATTAAAATAAAATAAAATAAAAATAAACCTAAACACCCTTCTCCCCTTCCTGAATCATGAAAACCCCCTTCTCTATGGGCCTCTTTAGTTTCATGCGATGCCCCCCTCACAGCTCCTCTTCGCACACTGGTTCCACTGGGTTTCTTCACAATTTCTCATTGATTCTTCTAGGTAAGACCCCTAGATCCTTCCTCTTTGTTTTAGTTTGATGTTTTCCCCTCTATCTGTCACCCAGTGATGCTCTTCCAAACACTAGGGTTAAGGCTAAACAAACCTTTTGTTTTTCTTCTGATGCTAGGGTGTGTGAAAGGCCTCTTGGGTCAGCTTGGGTATGTTTTGGTGTTCGCCATCAATGGCAATGAACTTTGGCCCCTTTTCAGTTTTTCATCACCACTTGAGGTAATTTTTTCTTCTACTTCTTGGTCTATAACAATCTTATTTGGGGTGTTTTGGTGTTTTGAGGTTATATTGTTTATCCGTAGTGAGTTTTGATCACCCTTGTGGTGGGTTCGAGTCACGATAGTCAAAGGCAACTTACCACGTATGCATAGGTAGACACATTTATATGTAAGTTACCCTGTTATATATATATTCACCCTTGGAAAGGAATATATATATATATATATATTTGGGGCTAGGTGTTCTTACATATAATATGAAAAATTCATACAGGTGTAAGTGGAAATGGGCGTATTCATATATGAGAATGTATGTAAGTATCCTCTTGTATATATTCAGGTCCATGTGAATATGTATATAGGGGATAGGTGTACTTATGTGTATGAGAAGGTTCATATTCTCAGAGGTGGAAAGGAGTAGCTTCAATTGGTCACTGACGAGTGTTTGGATTGGCTTGTCCTTCTTCTTTTGAGGTAGTATCCCTTTCCTTTTCCCTTTAAATTTAAGATTACGTTAAATGATTCTTTAACGTGAATTGATTATTCCTCTTGAAATAATGTTTAAAATTCTAGATGAATTTTTTGAAGAACAATGTCACGATTTCATAATAAAACCCCTCAAATGAGGTTCACTATCTTCTAATACAAAAAGCAATGATTAGTTATTTATATCATGCTTGATTTACAGCTTGGAGTATTCTTATGACTTCATGTTAGAATTTAATAATTGTGATTTTGTCCCAAGTCTTGGGATCTTGAATATTAAACTGATAATTATGAATTAAATTTTATATTGATTTGATTAATGGGAAGGGATGGTAAGTATGAACCTTGGCCCATGTTATGCAATTTCTTAATTAAGCACGAATTTCCTTTATATTGTTATTTCCATGTGAGATAGAAAATACTATGTCATGTAGTGGTTTATTTAATCTTGAGAAGCTTATTAAAAAGATTTTCCCATGTGATTGGATTGATTTTTATGCCATGTAATGGATTTTTATTCTTGTGATGCTTTATATATTGAAATTCCCATGTGATTAATTGAGAGGCAAGCCTTGTTAGCTTGCCCCGTGACTTTAGCCACCCTTTGAGTGAGGTTTGGAATGTGATGTTATTGGTTTTGACCATGACTTGCATAAATGAATTGTTTAAATTAAATTGTAATTTAATTATTATAATCCATATGTGATACATGGATTCAAATTAAGAATGAAATGGAAAAACTCAATGATGATTGACCTTTATGCACGAGTGACACTTAGACTCCTGTATGGAATGCCAAGGATGGACTCTGTGACTTGACTATTATATTCCAAGTATGGACTCAAATGGAATTGATCATTTATTAAATGGGTGGTACTTAGACTCCCTTAGTGGAATGCCAAGGATTTAATCGATTGGCAGTGACATTATACAAAACCTAGAGTGATACCCGGGTTCCTGAGAGGTTCACCAGGGATGGGCTTGTAGGGTGTTGGTTTATATTATACCTGGAGTGATAATTGGATTCCAACTTATAAATGTTAAGGATGGGCTAAGTTTATTAATTTAATAATGAATTAAATGGATTGTATGATGTGTCTTATAAGACAAAGAACAAGCTTGGATTTGGTCTTGACTTATACTTTCAAGATGGCCTGTTTAGGCATCCTTGGTTACATATTTATGGGGGACATCAAGCTACATACCAGATCTCAAGACTTATTAATTTAATGAGTTGAATCATATTTTGAACTCGGTTAGAATGACACATTTCTTACTATTAAATTAGAGACTTATTAATCAAATCAAATTGATTAAACATATTTGGTTATAAATGGGAACCTAGACTTTATCAGACATTTACTTTAGAGTACTTCCTTACTTTTCATATATCTTCCTACACACTATTTAATTAATATTCATGGATTGGATTGGTCTAGACATTTTGGGTGTTGGACTACCAATGTTTATATCTCACACCCTGCTCAGGCTACCATTACACCGAGGTACTCAAGTATACCTTATGTTTGCAGGACCACAGACTATTGCTTGTGTTTTCTTGCTTGTACTTGGGAGTTAAGAGTAGAGGATTGAGCTGGATCTCGGGATGCTTGTGGAGATTGCCTTTGAGGATTTTCTTTCTTTTATTTATTTTTGTATTGTACTATAAAACTACCTACTATAAGTATTTTTTTAGTTTATATAGCATCATCTATTATACATTCATTCTTGTAAATTGGCATTGGCCATTTTTATTTATTTATTATAATATATATCTTCCATTATTATCTTATATTTATTTCTATTATACCAATTTGATACTCTGATGTGAGGTTATAGTATCCCCACTATCACCTATTTATACCTTCACTACTAGTCGGCAGCCTCTGGCGTATGGGGAGGCATTCCTGAGGCCATGTGGCCAACTGGGCTCAGAGTACTATTGAGTGGCATCCGGGTCTGGGACATTACAAAGTGGTATGAGAGGATATTTTTCCTTTGTATTACTATTTTGGGTTGGTATATAGGAGACTAGTAATGTGTCATCGCTTGGTAAATAGTCCTATCTGGGACTGATCACCCCACCCACAGGGAAATGACTAAGTGGCCATGGCTGGGAATTGATGTTTATACTGTTTAATGCTACAATTGATATGATTTCACCTAGAGTGATTGGTGTACTTTTTACTACTTATTGATTTATATAATTTATGATATTTTCCCCTTGTCCTAGTATAGAAAGTAATTAACATGACATGCTTCATTATAATCACTTATAAATTCACATACCATGCATATTCCATGCTATGGAGTTGCATTAGTAGGTTTCCTACTGATTTCATGCTTGAGTGTTATATCATGCTTAGTTGAACCTATTTAGGTAAATTTTAGCATTCCGATTTATTTAGAATGTATTTACTATAGTGTAACATGATTATACGATTATATTTTATGCTTCAGTGCTTTTCAGTATGTTTCTATGTATTCATTTCTTATGATAGCATGCTAGTTTTGATTTGGATATATGTGAATAGTTGCAATTTAAATGAAATACAGTTTTTAGTTGTAAGGTGTATGGGAACCTTAGGATTGGAAAAAGGTTATCCCATATATCAAACCATCTCTAGACCTTTATAAATGTTTATAGATATTGTTAAAATGTAAAAGGATGCTAGAGGTCGTGTGTTAAAGTGAAATTGATTTGATCAAAATGGGAACCAAATTCCAACCAGTAGATTGTGTGGTCACTTTATGGATTGGTAGATGGATACCCATATAAATGAACTACTATATATGTATGGACATGTGGTGTATGTTTGAAGTGGTTAAAGTGATAAAGTTTTTTAAATTTTATCTGAATTAATGGTTTCCTTTATAACGACTTATGATTACTTTTCTAAATGCACAAATGGACCCAAGTAGGTCAGTTGGGACATGTTTTTATGAGATAACCCTCTAAGAGTGTTTTAAATCTATTAAAATTTAATATCTTTCATTGGTTTTCTTTCTATAGAACCTAGGTTGGTTTAATGGGACCCTCATAGGTCTTTGTATCTATTAATATTTAAAATTAATTTATCTTATAAATTGTTTAATTATGACGAGATTTCTAAAAATGTTTAAATGTTTAAAAAGGAAGTTAGATAATACTTGTCTATTTTTATTTGAGCTATTAATTCAATATGGTACCTCATGTTTATGCCTTATGAATTGGTTTTTTATTATTATTTAAAAATCCTTTAATGCTTAAATATTGAATGTAAATAAATTTAATGACCTTAAAAATGTAACTTGTAGTGGTTTTCTTATTTAAACCCTCGTGTATGGGTAGTTTAAATGTTTTCTCTGGTATGACTTGGAATGGATACGTGAATGGTTATCTATAGGCTGATTCTTTTTATAAATTTATTGAATGAAGGGCTCTTGAGCCTAGTGAAATATTATTTTAATGACCTAGTGATAGGGTCAATGCTTATGCTTAGTAAGGGTTTATCCCATGGTAGGTAGGACCCTTATACACCATCCAATATTTTTTGATTTTATAAAACACTTTGAGGCTAAGTGAGAACCACCAATCACACAAAAGAAACCATAAGTGGGTCAGAATTGGAACCATGCCCAAGAAAAAACTCACCAAAAAACACAAAACAGCAACAAGAATCAAAAAAATGGACCGGCCAAGGAACACTGCCTAAACCGACCCGCACAAAACACATGAACAAAACATCACACAATGTTTGTTAGGAAGCAGCACCACCGCCGCATCAGGGACCTCCCATCCATGTCCTCCATGTTGGGAGTTGGAAAGCCAGATCACTGGAAATGGGAACGAGGGAGGGGCTCAAACCTATGAAGGCTGATGGAAGAACTAGAGGGAGTAGCATGCACCGCTTGAAATGACTTGCTAATACCGTGAGTCTTTTGACGCTTGTTTTCATTCAGGTGTTGTTTCCCCTTGTGTGATGCTTAGATGTTAAATTAAACCATTGTTCATATGGGTGATCATTGCTTATATGACCCTTATTATGGGCGTGATCATTGAATGTTGCTCGGTTTTATTAGGTTAGACATGCATCAGGCATGGTCAGCTTCTTATTAGGTCGTGTGAACCTATTTTTTTCTTCATTGATGGATAACTTGGTAAGTTTTCATCCAAGTTAGTGGTTCTATGGTCAATATGACTCTGGTTTAAATCTGTGAACAAGCCATATGATATTAGATTGCATAGGGAGGATATCCTATGGATAGTATTTATGATGTACCTTTTTCATTTGTAATCTCGGGGTAGTATCCATTGATATACATAGCACCCATAGAATTTTTAAATGTTTTAATGAACCAGATGAGTTTGGTGTAATCATTGAGCCTTATGCTATTTAGTAGGTTCTCAGGTTGACTCTGGAGTATAGAGACCTAGGAATTACGTAAAGAATTTTGTCACACTGCTTGGGAGGATTATCTAAGACTTAGGTGTTTTGACACACCAGTCGTTTGATTTCAGCTTTAATTCCAAATTATTTCACATAGTGATCATGGTTTGTAGATTATCATACGTGTTTTTAAGGTGAATTTGGTTCAAGCACACTTATGAGTGGTTGTCCTATCTTTTATTTCAATGACTAGAAAACTTCTAATGTGGGGAAAGTTGTGTCAGTTCTAATAAATGTGGCCTTATAGGTAGAAGGAACACATCCAAGGAAAACCTTTTTAAATGGTTGTTTTTCTTGAATTCCCTTGAGGATTGCAAGTTTTAAATCGAGTCAGTGATTTCTAGGCAGCATGGAATTGATGTGTTTGGATGTGTACACAACCCTTTAGAAACACCATTGATTAGGATTATATTTTTGTGGTAAAGTTTGAAATATCATAAATTCCTTGGATGATATAAGAAGCATGGTTTATTTGATAATGCATCAGTAGGTGAAGGAGATATTCTTTAAAATAATTTGACTAGTAGTGTTTTGATTGATCTTATTAGTGATCTTTGGTATCCTCTTAGTTTACTCTTTCGTAAGATATGATCATGTCCCCTATCTTGTTATCGTTCTGAATTCACTAAGAGAGAATCATTCATATGTCGTACTAATGTTTTAAAAGATGTGGGGTTGTTTTGAGATCTCTATCTATGTTATACACTAGATGTATGGTTCTTTTGAGGCTCGGTTAGTCCTGAGTGACACCTAGATTTCTGTGTAAGAACACTTTGGACAGACTTGTGGACACCTGCTACTTCCTTTGACGTGACCACCAAGAAGATTCCACTTTGGGATCAATCAATGTTCTTACATAAACATCATGACGTTATACCAATGTATCAGTTATATCATGGGGTATGGTCTACCTAGGGATAGTTTCATGGACTCTAGTTGGTTAAATCTAAGGTTATCCTAGACATGTTTTCGGGCTTGGATGTAATTCTTCAAAGGATAACGATTTCAATGGGATGGATCTTGGATACACATTTTTTCATAATAAGGCATGATATTTTAAATAACTATGAGATGGTTTGAGAGGTGAACGACACTAAAATTCAGGTATGGACTTCATTGGATGTGTTCATTATCAATACAGAATTACTTGGAAGAAGGAATTTTCATTCTATTAAAAATATGTGGGCTATCTAAGCCGAGAATCTTGAGGGGATCATCCAGCAGTGTCTAGACTTGTTTTCCTTCTTGTCAATGTGTACAGTCGGATGGAACCATTTTAAAACATGTCTCCAGTTTAAGTAGAATGTAGTGTGATGGTCGGTTGTATCTTCCTAGAAAGCTAGTGTGATAGGTTTCTATTTGGTCGATTGAGATTCTATTGTTTCTTTTTAGTGAGTTCTCTGATACAACCTCAGATGTAATCATGTTCACACTATTAAATAAAACACACTGGGAGCATCATTAAAACTCTTAGGTGAGTTCCTTGAAAGGCAATTCCAATGATGGAGGTGTCATGGTTCGGAATTGGCCCTTCCTGTGTTAAATCCTAAGGTGGGGAGAACCTTTGACCTGATGTTAACGAGATGATATGACTGTGCCTTAAGTTAAGTGGGCTCAAGTAAGCATCACTTTGATGATTCAGTAGAAAATTAGGTATTGGATTAGGTTTTTATGGCTTAAGTGTCATGTTCTTAAGAGGTACTTTGAGGTGCATTGGGCATTTGAAAACACGATGCGACCATTTGAATGAAACTTCATAACCCTTTTAGTTCAGATGATGTATTCATTGTTTTTCCAAGGCTTATTGAGAATAATAAGTTCTAAGGTGGGGAGTTTGTAAGGTTCTGTGTTTTTGAACCATACGGAGTTCCAAGGGAATTTGAATTTTGGTGATTACTAGACAAGAAATTTTTAAAACCAAGTATCGAAATACAATTTTGAGAGCTATAAAACTTAAATGTGTTGTTTTTGGACTTGGTTGAAGGATCGATGGATCCTTTAGAGGTGTCGTCAAGTTTCGAGAGCACTCGGGCTAAAAATCCCAATTTTTTGGTGAGTCTGTAGAGGGCGCACGATTTATCTGAAAACTTGCTGCCTACAGTAGAAAATTGTACAGCTGCAGCAGAGGAGCAGAAGTGCCCCACACTGGTTGCACATGGTTAGTCCAAATTGTGCACCTATACCACACATTTAGTGCCAATTATGTAGTTCATAATCACTATTCATCACATGGTAGGCACACGATTAGGGTAATTGTGCAGTTCAAACCATGCGAGGTGGATTCTTAGGTAGGGGTACCACATCGTTGGCACATGATTTGGCTAATCATGCGACACAAACCATGTGGTGTTTTCTTTTTAAATAATTAAATAAATTAAAATAAAATAAAAATAAACCTAAACACCTATATCCTCCTTAATCACGTGACACCCCTTCTCCTTAGGACACTCCAGAAATGCATGACACCCCCCTCTTGGCTTCTCTTCACACGTTAGTTCCACTAGATTTCTTCATTATTTCTCATCAATTCTTTGATTTAATACCTCTATCTCCCTCCTATTCCTTTTGGTTGGACATTTTTTCCTCTCTCTATCACCCGGTGATGTTTTTCTGAAGCCTTGGGTTTGGGCTAACTATATATTTGGTTTTTCTTCCAATACTTGGGCATGAGAAAGTCCTCTCAGATCATCTTGGATATGTTTCAGTGTTCGTCACCTAAGGCGATGTGCTTCAATCCCTTTTTGTTTTTCTATCGCTGCTTGAGGTAATTTCATCTTTCGTTGCTTGTTCTAGCACAATCTTATTTAGGGTCTTTTGGTGTTTTGAGGTTCTAGTGTTTATCTGTAGTGATTTTTTACAACCCTTGAGGCGGGTTCGGGTCACCAGAGTCAAAGGAGACTTATCACATATGCATAGGTAGGAATATTTATATGTAAGTTCCCACAATATTTGTACATTCACCCATGTAAGTGAATATATATATATAGGGATAGTTGTGCTTATGTATAATATGAAAAATGTATATGGGTGTAAGTGGAAATGGGTGTATGCATATATGATCATATATGTAAGTATCTCCTTGTACATATTCAAGGCCATGAAAATATGTATATAGGGGCTAGGTGTCCTTATGTATATGAGAAGGTGAATATACTTAGAGGTGGAAAGGATAATATTTGAGTGGTTGCTGAAAAAAATCAAGTACCAAAGCATTCAACTTGGCTTGTCCTTCTTCTCTTGAGGTAGGATCTATTTACTTTTCCCTTTAAATTTAATATTGCATTAAATGCTTCTTTAACATGATTGAGTGTGAATATTGAAATAATTTTTAACATGATAAATGAATTATTTAAATAAAAATGTTACGATTTTATAATAAAACCCCTTGAATGAGGTGTGTTGTCGTCTATTCCAAAAAGTAATGATTAGTTAATTATATCATCCTTGGTTTATGGCTTGGATTATTCTTATGCCTTCATGTTAGAATTTAATAATTGTGATTTTTTCCTAAGTCTTAGGATGTTGAATATTAAACTGATAATTGTGAATTAAATTGTATATTGATTTGATTAATGGTAAGGGATGGTAAGCATGTCCCTTGTCCCATGTTATTCAATTGCTTGATTAAGCATGAATTTCATTTGTATTGCTATGCCCATGTGAGATACATAATACTATGACATGTAGTAGTTTATTTAAGCTTGAGAATCTTGTTATAAAGATTTTTCCATGTGATTTGATTAATGTTTATGCAATGTAATGGATTTTTTATACATGTGATGATTTATATATTGAAATTCCCATGTGAGTAATTTAGAAACAAGTCTTGTTAGCTTGCCCCGTGCCTTTATCCACCTTTTGGGTGAGGTTTGGAATGAGATGTTATTGGTTTTGACCATGAAATGTATAAATGAATTGTTTAAATGAAACTATAATTGAATTCTTATAATCCATGGGTGATACATGGATTCAAATGAATAATTCCATATATGTACTCAATGAGGATTTACCTTTATTCCTGAGTGACACTTGGACTCCTGTATGGACTGCCAAGGAAGGACTCTATGGATTGAATATTAAATATCAAGCGATACTTGGATCCTGTAGAGGATGATGAGGATGGACTCAAATGGAATTGATCATTTATTCCATGGGTGATACTTAGGCTCCCTTAGTAGACCTCCAAGGAAGGACTCAATTGGAAGTGATGTTATACCACACCTAGAGTGGTACTCGGGTTCCCGAGAGGTTCGTCAGGGATGGTCTTGTAGGGTGTTGTTTCTTATTAGACCTAGAGTGATACTTGGATTCCAACATAGGAATTCCAAGGATGGGATTAGGTTCTAAATTGAATAATTAATGAAATTACTTGTATGATGTGTCTTCCAAGCCAAAGAACAAGCTTATATTCGGTCTTGACTTATACTTTTAGGATGGCCTGTTTAGTAATCCTTGGTTAAATCTTTACAGGGTACATCGGGCTACACGTCGGGTCTCAAGAATTATTAATTTAATGAGTTAAATCATATTTTGAACTCAGTTAGAATGACATGGTCCTGACTATTAAATCAAAGACTTATTACTCAAATAAAATTGATTAAAAAAATTGGATATAAATGGGAACATGGACTTTATCAGATGTTTACTTTCAAGTACTTTCTTACTTGTCATATATCTACCTTCACACTTATTAATTAATATTCACATATTGTATTGGGCTAGACACCATGGGTGTTGTCCAACATAGATTTTTATCTCACACCCTTCTCAGGCCTCCATTTCACTAGGGTACCCAAATATACCTTATATTTGTAGGACCATGGACTATTGGTTGAGTTTTCTTGCTTGTACTAGGGATTTAGGAATAGAGGATTGAGCTGGAGCTCAGGATGCTTGTAGAGATTGCCTTTGAGGCTTTTCTTTATTTTCTTTATTCGTGTACTATAATATAACACTACCTACTATATGTATTATGTTTAGTTTATCTATCATCATCTATCATACATGCATTCTTGTAAATTGGCATTGGCCACTTTTATTCAGTTATTATAATATTTTTCTTTCATTTTTGTCTACTATTTATTTATGTTATACCACTGTGCTAATATAAAATGAGGGTATATTATTCCCTCTATATCCTATTTAGACCATCACTTCTAGTATGCATCCTATGGTGTATGGGGAGGCGTACTTGAGGCCATGTGGCTAACCAGTCTTGGGGCACTGTTGAGTGGCATTTTGGGTCTGGGACATTACAGTACTAGTCTTTATTCTAGTCCAATCATCTTAGTCTAAAAGAAATAGGGGGGTTGACACATGTGTGTTTACTACCAGGCATTGAATAAGTAAACTATTCTATATATATTTTCTATACCCTTATTGATGAATTTTTAGATGAATTATTTGGGCCCCAATACTTTTCAAAATTATACCTTAAATCAAGTTTCCACCAAGTACGTGTCCAGGAGGAGGATGTTGAAAATACTACTTTATGCACCCATGAAGGATGCTATGAATTTTTGGATATGCCATTTTTCCTTATGAATTCCCCTAACATGTTTCAAGCTACTATGAATATCCTCTTTAAGACAATTCTAAAAAAAAATTAGTCTTCTTTGATGATATACTAGTTTATAGAAGTAATTGGAAGGATAATTTGGGACATTTGGACTATGTGTTAGAAATACTATAACATAAAAAAATTCATGTTAATCATGAGAAATGTTTCTTTGGTAGACCTAAGGTTGAGTATCTTGACCATCACATTTATCAAGAGGGTGTTTCTATAGACCCCAGAAAAATCCCTAGCATTCTAGATTGGTCGGTTCCATGGAATGTTGACGAAGGTTTTTAGCCCTCTTTAGTTATTACTGTAAGTTTTTTAAGGATTATGGGAAGTTTAAAAAACTAATTATATACCTTACTCAAAATAATTATTTTCAGTGGGGGCTAGAGTTTCAATCTATTTTTTAATTTTTAAATTATAGTTTGGTTACGACTCATATGCTATGGTTACCTTGTTTTACTAGAAAATTTAATGTTGAGCACGATACTTCGAGATGTGGTCTTGGTGCAGTACTCATATAGTAAGGAAGGCCTATAGATTATTATATAAATAAATTGTCTATTTACACCTTTCACAAGTTTGTATATGAGAAATAATTGATGGTGCTCGTGCATACCATTACTCATTGGTAGAAGTATCTTTTGGGAATACAATTCATTGTTTTTATGGACCATAAAAGTCTTAAATGGTTTTTAAGTCATATAATTGTGTTTATGGACCAATAATGATGTAAATCCAAGTTATTGGGTTATAATTTTGATGTTGTTTACAAATTTATAAAAACAAATTATGTTGCGAATGCTCTTTCTAGAATGCATGAAACACAAATTTTGAAAATAGACCTCTATGAACCCTACTGGATTGATATGCCACTGGTCCAAGAAAAAATAGTCAATATAGATTTTTCTAGGACCATATTTTACCTTTCCACACTCAGGCTTCTATACCTATGGGTTTTTTACTTCATAATGACATGATTTATTTTAAAGGCTACATAGTTCTCTCTAAAACTTCCTGACTAATTCCCACATTTCTAAATTATTTCCATGATTCCCCACTTGGTGGTCACAAGGGATATTTAAAGACCTATAAATTTTTGGTAGTAAGTTTATATTTTCTAGGTATGAATAAATTGATGCTAAAAATTATCTTGTAATATGTTGTTTGTTAGTGGGAAAAATATCAAACTTTAATTCCAACGGGCTTAATAAAACCACTTCTTGTTCCAAATTTGATTTGGGAATAAATATCTATGGATTTAATTTATGGTATTCCTAAATCACAAAGGTATGAAGTGATCTTTGTTGTGGTTGACCATCTTTCCAAGTATGTTCATTTTTACCACTCAAAAATCACTTTTCAGCAAAGGATGTCACTGACCTTTTCATGAAGTTGTTCATTTACATGACATGATTAGTAAAATTATCAATGATTGAGATTCGATGTTCACCAATTTATTTTGGAATGATTTGTTTCATTTACATGGTACTAATATTAAACTGATCTATTCATACCATCCTCAAATGGATGATCAAACCAAGGTTGTAAATTGAATCCTTGAAACTTATTTTTTTTCTTCTAAAAAATGAAGTAGTGGGTTCAATGGTTAACTTGGCCTAAATTCTATTATAATACCTCCTTTCGTGTTTCCACTAGACACACACCCTTTGAAAAAAAATTATGGTCATACACCCCCTACTCTTCCTCATTATACTATTGGAGACACTATGGTCATAGAATTGATTAACCAGAATGATGCTCTTTTTCACTTAAAATACATTTGTTGATAGCCCAATGTTTTATGAAATAGTCAGCTAACATAAAATGATAAGACATTTCTTTCTAACCCAGTGATCATGTTTTTTTCAAGCTTCAGTATCTTAACCCTAGTGTTTCTGCTGCCAAAGTTTTTCCTAATATTTCTCTATAATTTTATGGCCCTTTCACAATAATTTCTAAGGTGGGGGTCATTTCCCATTCTTTTAATTTTCCATAATATAGTAATTTTCATCCTATATTTCATGTCTCTTAGCTTAAGTTGGTTGTTGGTTGTCTCATTCCAAAACATATTCCCAAACATTTTTGTGAGGATCACCCCAAGGGGGTTTTTTTAGAGTCCATACTAGCTATTAAGGGATGTGTTTATAAACTTTAGTGGATTATTAAGTGGAATGGGTGTATATATCATGATGAAACAAAGGATAATTCTTAGTTATTTCAGGATCATTTTCCTTTATTCCACCTTGGGAACAAGGTGTAAATTCAGAAAGATGGAATTGATAGTGGGGAGGTTACTCAGGCAGGTCAGTTGGATACTCAAATACTATTAAAAAATTATGTTATATGGAGGCATGCAACTATTTTAATTGAAGGTTAATTTGGTATTTGGATTCAGTATATGGTTTATATTTTTTTTAGTTGTCTTAGAGTGGATATAGTGGAATCAATTTCAAGATACAATAGTTGTAAAGGGTTGTGGTCGGGCTCCTAGAGAGACACCTATAGGATTTTGAATTCTCTTTTCCTTTTTTATTATAATACTTTCTTTTAGTGCATACATGCTATTATTAAAGAGATGTTAATGAAATTTAGTTTGAAAGAATGAATTTTCTAATCTTCCTATTTTTATATATTTTTATATCACTCATGGTGGAAATCATAGTGGTGGATCTCAATAATATAATTTTTTAAAATCTTCTTTAGTACCTAGTAGAGGACCTTTTACTTGTTTCTGGTGTGGAAAATTTAGGCACTCAAATCATGTATGCATAGATACATTGAAGATAAGTAGATTGTGTGGATGATCAGGTCACTTACAGATATTTTTCCATGTCTTTACTACTCTGTATAGTGGTACAGGCTTGATGGTACCAAGAGGATGCGTGGAATGGTCAGATGCTTTGAAAACAAAGGGGTTTCAGACATAGGCATTAGGAATAAATCTTCTTCACACTGTGGAAGAGTCTCTAATGGAGGTTAATACTGGTCCCATAATAGTGATATGTATCATTACTATTGCTTTGACTTTAGTCACTACTTTATTTGATATCGGTGCCTCGCATTCCTTCATATCTATCTGTACTGTGGAATTGTTAAATATTTCTATATATCTCATGCCTTTTTATGAAGATTATTATGCCTCTCAGGATGAAGAGAGAGTGGGGTCTTCGATTCCCCTCTTTTACTTTCAATTTATTAGAAATAGAGATTACTTGGGACTTTTTAGTTCTGGATATGAAACCTCTAAATTTCATTCTTAGGATGGATTTACTGATCACTCATAAAGATCATATCAACTAATATTTTTGGTAGGTCTTCTTTAATTCCCCCAATGGGTTGTGTCATGTCTTTTAGGAAGAATGAGACCTGATTTCAAGTCAGTTCAGACCGCCTCTTCTAGAGTTGGGTGGGATGATCTCCATATTTTCCTTTGAATTAGAGCAGGATTCTTCAAGTGGGGATCTTCCTCCAATAGCAGTTGAGTTTCCTAATGTATTTCCTTCTGACTTTTCTAGTTTTCCATTGATAAGAGAGGTGGATTTTTCTATTGATTTGGTACCATATACCTAGCATATTTCTATTCCCTCTTACTGAATGAAACTAGATGAATTTAAGGAGTCAAATACTTAGTTATATTATTTGATGTCCAAATGATTCATATAAATTATTGTGTCACCTTGGGTAGATCCAGTGCTTTTTACCAAGAAGGATGATGCCACCCTTCACCTTTGTGTTGATTATAAAAAGTTAAATTGGTTTATAGTTAAGAATAAAAATACTTTTCCCTAAATGTATGATTTGTTTGATCAACTGAAAGGAGAAAAATGGTTCTCAAAAATTGATCTTCATTCAGGGTATCACTAGCTTAGGCTAAATGAGTCTAATATCCCTAAGATTGACTTTAGGAGAAGGTATGACCATTATGAGTACCTTGTTATTCCATTTGGTTTAACTAATGTTCATACTGTGTTTATACCATTAATGAATAGGGTATTCTACCAGTACCTTGATTCTTTTTTAGTGGTATTTCTGGATGACATCTTTGTTTACTCAAAGACTAAAGAGGATCATGTGTGTCACTTGAGAGTGGTTATGGACATATTTAGAAATCAAAGACTTTGTGCCAAAATTTCTAAATGAAATTTATAGATTAAGGAGGTAAATTTATTAGGACACGTGGTTTCTGAACATGGTATTTAATTAGATTTTGAGAAGGTAAAAAATTTTATGATCTAAGAGGAACCATGAAATGTATTCAAGATTTAGAGCTACTTGGGAATGCCTCGGTATTACCACATGTTTGTGAATATTTTTTCAAAGTTAGATTATACCTTGACCACTCTCACTCATAAGGGATTAAAGTTTATATGAGATTCGAAATGCCAGGCTTCTTTTGATGAGTTAAAGCATCTGTTGACTTTATCTCTTATGTTGACTCTTCTAGAAGTTGGTCAGGGCTATGTCGTCTTTTGTGACGTTTCAGGTTTAGGATTGGGATGTGTCCTTATGCAAGGTGATCACATCATGTATTATGGTTATAATTTTCTTATACCTCATGAGAAAAAATATCACATGTATGATCTCGATATCATAGTTTTTATTTACACTCTGAAGAGTTTGCAACATTAACTTTTAGGTAAAAGTTCTACCATCTACTCTAATAATAAAAACTTGAGTTATATCTTCTAAAAAAAATATTTTAATCTTTGACAAAGATTGTGGGTGGAGTACCTATAATCCTTATATTTCAACATTACCTAACTCCTAGTAAGGGAAATTTCATTATTGATGCTTTGAGTTGGAAACTTCCACCCTAGGTCATGAAAGAATCTTCTAAGGAATGAAATCTGATGAATCTATTTTATTATATGCACTTGTGAGTTTGGTAGGACAAGTCTAAGGTTGTTTTTTCAAGTGTTTAGTTGACTTCCTCACTTCTTGAGATGGTTTTTTACGAAAATAATCTTGATGATTATTAATAAGTCATTAAGGATTATTTATATGGTGGGGAGACCATTGGTGAGTGGTCACTATCTTCAAAGGGGATCCTATGATTCTAGAGTTGTGTAATTTGTTTACCCATAAGGAAGGTTGTGATAGGGTATTTCCATAATTCCTAGTGGTTCGTATACCCTAGAACCACAACGATGTTTTATGATATGAGGAGGTGTTTCTGGTGTCTACGTATGATATGTGACATTACTGATTTTTTTTCTCATTATTATACTTGTCAGTAGAATAAAACTGAGCATCAAAATCCATCAGGTTTACTTCATCCCCTTTCTGTGTTGACATGGATGTAGGATGAGATATCCATGGAATTTTTGGTTGGGTTTCCACATACACCACGTGGAAAGAATGTGATTTGAGTTTTGATTGACTTATTGACCAAATTGGATCACTTTATTCCCATTCAGAATACTGCCAAAGTTGAGGACTTGGGACATATGTATGTGTAGGAGATTATCATATTGCATCAAGTTCTATCTGCTATAGTTTCTAATAGGGTTCCTCAATTAATTTATTGTTTTTGTAGAGGCCTCCAAGAGGTGATGAGATCCCATGTAAAGTTGAGAACAATGTACCATCCTAAGGAAGATGGTCAGATATAAAAATATGTACAGATTCTTGAGTGCATTCTTCAAGCTTGTGTCTTTGAATTTTGAGGATCTTTGGATAGCCACTTGGGACTATTCGAGTTTACCTATAACAATAGTTACCAATAATACATCAATATAACACCCTTTGAGGCCGTGTATAGTCAGCCTTATAGATATCCCATTTGTTGGTTGGAGTTTAATGAAACTTCATTGGTTGGCCCTAGTTTGTTCCAAGAGGCAATCACAAAGATTCAGTTGATTTATAAAACAGTGGTAATGAATCAAAGTCAGTATAAATCTTATGCTGATTTTCGACATCAACCTTTAGAGTTATCACTTGGTGAACTGGTGTTTTTTAGATTTTCACCTCATTTGGGCCATCCACAACTTGTAAAATATAGAAAGTTAGCATTGAGATACATAAGACTATTTTAGGTTATTAATAAGATTGAAAAGGTAGCTTACCATTTGGTTTTTCTACCTTATATGATATTGATCCATAATTTTTTTTCTTGTTTCAAAGCTCATAAAGTATCACTTTGACCCATATCATGTCTTGATCTATAAGGATCTTGATATGGAACCTGATTTATCCATGACTGGGTAGATAGTTCAGATCATTGATTCTAAGATAAAGTTTATTTATGGTAAACATATCCCCTTGGTCCAAGTGTTTTAGCAGGAAGGTTCTAATTCACATGAGACTTGAGAGTGTGAGACACTAATAAGAGAGTAGTGACCTCATCTATTTGGTATGGAGTCTCCTTGATAGGATTTATAGGGGAGGAAATTGTTTATGGTGGAGAGTTTAAAACAGCATGTTACTAGGTTTCAATTATTTCCAACCCTTTGTTTTAATCATCCTTTGTTTGGATATTGTTTTGTGTTTTCTTGGAGATTTTTTGAAAATTTTGGAAGTTTATAGGCTAGTGAATAGTTAGCGAATGATCAAGGAAAACCACATGGTTCATCCTAGGAAACGGTGTTCCATATTTTGGAGTTTTGGAGGGGGTTTCATGGTTAGTAAAAAATGTGCATCCTCTCCCTCAAACCATGCAGTATGAGATAGTGGGGGAGTACAATTAGAGCATGGTTTGTCAAATTATAGGTCTAAACCATGAAACCTATTCCTATAACCTAGGTGAGGGGGTGTGGTTGGAACACGGTTTTTCAAACCTTTTGGTCAAATTATGAAACTTTCTCTAGAAACCCATAAGGGTTCATAGTTAGTACTAACCTTGAGGTCTACCCCAAAAAACCATGCGAAGGGAATTTAATTCTCTTATTTTCTTAATTAAATTCCCAAAACCCCCTAGTTTAACTTCAAACCTCTCCCATTCAAACCTAATATGATCCTTTGGTTATTGGAGGCCTCTATAGAATCAATTTTAGCCCCTCCAAACTCTTATAGTCTTGGATAGAAGTGATAGTGTATGTGTTGGAGTCCTTCTAGTAAGTGTAATCTATTTGGTTGTGATTCCTTCTTAATTCCTTTCTCACCTTCTTTGAAAGAAATAGATTCTCATGTCACTGATGGATCTAGATCTTTCTTTTTTGATTTTTGGAACTAGGATTTTCCCTTGATCTTTATATAATTTGACTCCCTTTTTGGGTCCCTTGTTGGGTGTTGACGATTGTGAATTGAGGTAGGTGGTTTTGTAAGGAAATATCTTTCAATTGAAACCCTTGATTGTTATTTATTTTGAATTGGTTTTCCAATTTATTTCTAAATATTGAATTTATTATCTTTTTGAATGTTTGAAATGGCATGTTGTGTGTGTGTATGATTAATACCTTTGAAAATGGATTTTGAAACAAAGTGTAGATTTTCATAAAAATGATCTTGATTTGAAATGAATGTTTTAGGCATGATTTTGATTATATGAATGACATGAAATTATTTTGAAATGATATGATTTGAAAGACATGAGTTTTTGATAAATATTGATTTTTTAAATGAAATGTATGTTTTTGAAACTCAAACTTGGGGCCAGTTGAAATAATTATTTTAAGTGATTGGAATTGATTAAATTGAATGATAACCCCATAACTGATTGATTTTCCTTGAATAACATGAGATTATGTGTAGTTAGGTGGGAAAAACACACACTAGTAATGTATTATATCTACCTAAAAATGGATTGATAATGATAATTATAACTAAACTATCTTTAGGGTGGAGATATTATTTAGGATTCTCTCATATTCTACATAGGCATTCTGATCTAGGGAGAGTGTACATAATAAGGATTCAAGTAATCAAACAACCTTTCACAAAGTATATAAGATTCTATCAAGAAAAATTATAATAGAAGAAACTATAATGAGGAATAATGAAACACTTTAGGAAGAGTAAATTACCTCAATCCTACCCAATCCCTAGGCCGTTACTGCTATTTTCCTCTCCACATATCTCTCCCCCCCCCTCCATCCCTTATAACCACTTACCTAAGGGGATATTTTAACAAACTCCCAATAGGGACCATCTCAGTTTGTTGGAGATGGTGTAAAGACCCTCTTACCCATCTTGGAATATACTTTCTAGGTGGTGGTATCCTTTATTCTATCACTACCCCCTTCCGGAATATCAAGCTTGTTCTTAATACTAGGGGTAGGGAATTGATTATGGAGGAATAAGTCATCACCCAAGTGGCATATTCTAATGGGCACCCCTTTAACTAAATTAACCACTGGGAAAAAACAACACCATTTTTCTAGATGGATCATTGAGACAAGACCTTTTTAGGTTCTGGTGTAGGTGTGGAGCCCTCGAAATCACTATGAAGGCCTAAATAACAATGTTGAATCCTATAGCCTGTTTGATCTAGAAAACATGGAAAACTAGATGAATACATGTGGAAGGGGATAAATCCATCTTATAAGACACTATGAAAATCCACTGAATCACTATAAAGGTGATGTAGAACTCGAAAGGGAGCTTATGATTTATATGGGAAATGATAGGGTGTTGGCGGTGAGGATGAAATTTCAAGAATACGGAGTCCCCCACATGGAAAGATAGGTCTTGATGCCTATGATCAGCATGTTTCTTCAGGAATATTGGTGCCTAATCCTACTGAGAAAGGGTTTTTTTGGAAATATTCCACCAAGTTAGACCCCTCATGCCAGTTTGGAAAGGACTCACTGAGGTGAATTTCATAGGGGTCCGCTTTTTGGGAGAGAACGTCAGTGGTTGAATTAGTTTTCTAGCCTTATATTTGACTTTGAAATGATATCCCAATAATTTATCAAGCTAAAATTTCTAATCTGGGGTAGTAATTCATTTTTGTAGTAAGTATTGGAGGCTCCTTTGGTCAGAAAATGTAGTAAAATTTTTGCCTGATAAGTAGGGTCTCCAATGCTGAATGAAGAGCACCAACACCGTGATTTCCTTCTCATAAGTGAATTTGGAGAAATTCTGGGTTGTCAGTACTTTACTAAATAATACAATGAGTCATTTTTTCTGTGTGAGGATTGCATCGATGCCACGATTCAAGGTATCGCATTCTACCTCAAAAATTTTGGATAAGTCTAGAAGAGATGGGATAGGGGAAGTGGTGAGTGTATGATTTAATTGGTCAAAAGTGTTATGTGTGGTAGTAATCCATTGGAATCCCTCCTTGTAAGTGAGTAGCCTGAGGGCTAGGTAATGTTACCGTAATCACTGATGAACTTTTGGTAGTATCATGTAAGTCTTAGGAAGTCATGGACACCCTTGAACATAATATGGGTCATCCAAACCAAGATATATTTGATTTTAGTATGATTCATAACCATGCATTTAGAGGAGACAATGTTGCCCAGATATCCAATTTTGGGATGGGTGAAATAACATTTTTACTGATTGGAAAAGAAATGATTTTCATGTAAAATATGTAAAATGATTGTTAAATTATACAGATGGGAGATATTTTAATGGCTATAAATGATGATATCATCAAAGAAGATGAGAAAAAACTATCAAGGAAGAAGATAAAAAAAATTATTTCATTATTTCTTGGAAATTTGAGTGGTGTTGTTAAGGCCAAATGACATTACCAAGAATTAACAGTGGCTATTGTGAGTATAGAAGGTGGTTTTTTTCATATCCTCATCCCATATGAATATTTGGTGGTATATTGATTTAACTTAGAGTTTTATAAAATAATTATCACCATGTAACTAATCTAAAAATTCATTAACAACTAGAATTGGAAGTTTATCAGGAATAGTTACCTTGTTGAGGGCCCAACAATCCACACACATGTTCCATAAAGAATTTTTTTAACTAGTAACCCCAAACTATAATAGGAACTCATGCTTGGTCTGATGGTACATTCCTAAATCATTTCTTGGACCTGCTTCTCAATTTCATTCTTACGTAATTGAGGGTACTGATAAGGCTGCATCAAAACAAGTCCTTTCCAGGAAGTAAGGAGACTTTATAGTCAAATGTATGTTGTGGAGGGAGGTTGTGGGGGTGGTAAAAACTGATTGTAGGTCGTTAAAGAGCTTTTGTAATTCCTAGGATTGAGTAGTGGTCAGTAAAGGCTCCAACTGTCCAGATTGGTTGGTTATACAAGGTCTAGTCAATCCATGCAAAGAGAAAATAGATTATCCCTGGTGGTTAGCTCTGTGAAGGGTATGATAGTTGTCCCCAACTTTGAACTTCATTGTCATGGATTTCCAATTAATGTTGAATTTTTCAGGGATACAAATCAAGAAAATCCACAAGATCAAATCAAAACCCTTAATTTCTAAGATGTGAGCATTGATCGAGTAGGTATAGGTTCTCATGGTTAACTTCAAGTGTTGGCATAAGATATTGGACCACGTCCAATGACCAATGCCTAACATAATACATTGCTTTCGAGTGTCGATGGCTAATAAGAAAAGTATAGTAGTGATCTTGGGAGATTTAAATTTATGTGTGAACCCGCTATCCAAGAGTATAAGAATGGGTATGTCTTTTACCCAACATTTTACCTTCATGGAAGTTAAGGTTTCATGGGTGTTCATATGAAAGTAAGTTCCTGATTCAGAGTTTTCCAGCACCTGACATTCAACTTTCTCAATCATCTCGCCATAATCATGGGAACTTCCTTAGGCAGTGCTACCTTGCCTATGTTTAGTGGGGATTTGTCTTCATCCAAAAGTATCATGTGCATTTTTGTGTCAGGAAATTTGTGAATGAGAGTACAAGGTTTTCTATAATGGAAGCAGAGCCCCTTCTTGAGATGTTCATCCCACTCCTAGCTAGATAAATGGTGTAACCTATGACCCCCAAGGGAACCCTGACAAGGTGCCTCCTGAATGGATGAGTCTATGATAGGACCCAATAATTTATCATTGTGAAAGGGAATAGAAGCCTACTGCTACATACTAGGGAATATAGTCAACTGCCATAATCTTCCATGGCATCCAATTTGAGAATGAGGACCACCACCTAGAAGATAAAGATCCATTCCTTTTTGGACAACAATTTCAACATGGAGATACAATAATATATCTTGAAGGTTCATTTTAGGGCCGTGTATCCATACCCAATTGTGAATTTCTTCGTGCAAACTATGAAGAAAGTAGCTAACATATCATTTCTCTAGTTGGTGAGGGATGAGAGAGACCAAAAAATGAAAGTGATATATTCTCTTGAAAAAAACCATTCTAGTGAATTTCATTGAATTTTTCATAAGGATTTTGGATGTCTAGGCCACTAAAGGGAACTATGAGATCCTATTTAGAAGTTGTACAAGACACTCTCGGATGAACCTCATGCATGAAGGTGAACCAATTTATTGTAATGCCATCCATGATAAGTTGTGAAAATTACACCTTCTCAGAATCCAGTGTGTGACTAATTATGAATAATAACTCAACTCTTGAAATCCAACCTCAAGGATCTGAGCCATCAAAAACTATTAAGTTGACATGGAGGTTGATGACCCTTTGTTCGGGCCGAAGGTCAATGGGGGTGGGTGAGATATCAGGAGCCCTGCCAGGCCGATCAAGAAAAGATGACTACATAGGATGTGATGCTGATAAATCAAAAACAGAGGATATACCTCTTATTGTTTTGGTTCCTTCTCCCAATGGTGTACAAAGGTAGATATATATTTTTGGAATTTAGCAAAGGAATGCTCATGTTCCTAGAACATACATTCATCCTGATCAATGTGTGCATGTTTCGACAATTATTTTTGTGCGGTGAGAGAATATATGTACAAGGTCAAGGTTGTAAATGTTGAATCAATTTCTAGGTTTATCATCTCAAGGTGTTTCTCTACACCCTCCTAGAGAGACTAATTTCAGGTGTCCATCAACAATGCACACCTAGATCCATATTTCACTATGATGTGTGAGAATCCCAATAATAATCTAACCATGGGTATCTTAACCATGGTGTTATTAATGAAATCGATTATACATGTTGATGTTTGATTCAAATTGATTTACTCATGTTTGTTTTGAAATAAATTATTATTCATGTATGTTTTGATAAAGATGCCTAAATATTCCTGATTTAATAGAAATTCATTTTGAAACCTCTTACATAGTATCCATTGAAATGTCTTGAAAATAATATTTTTATATGAGTTATGAATATTTTTCCATGACATTTTTTATTTAAAAGTTGAGAAAAGTTAATTTATTAATTATAGATCACATATGAAATGCTTGGTGATATCCTACTGGGATTTGTTGCTCACACCCCACCTTTACCTTCAGGAATTTGTAGACATTATTATGTCAGGTTTAGTAAAAGTGAAATCACCACTCAGAGGTGGTGTATGTTCTTGATTATAAGACCTTGAGAGAGGGTGGTGACTGATAGAATGTGTGATCCACATGTTACATGGAGTTACTGGGTTGATGTCTAGATAGTCGCTTTTGATGTCTTGGGTTGATGTACCTATTTTTGAGACATTTATCTATTTAATTGTAGTTTTTATCCCTTGGGTAATGCTTTCAATACTGACTAATGATTGTTTTGTTTTTTCCTCTTTTTCTTGATGGGTTGTCCTTATGGAGAAATTGTTCCCCTAGTTTTTTGTATTCCCCGACACTAGTCATCAGCCAATGGGGATCAGGAATACCCTTCGGACCGTGTCAAAACTGATTTACATACCATTTAGGTGGGTTATATGGTTTGTTTCATGACACCTTACTAGTGGAAGCAAGGTAGCTAAAAATTGGAAAAACCATGGAAGCAGGGTAGCTGAAACTTGGAAAAATCAGGGCTCAGGGTTGCACCATGGCATGGAGCTTTGAAGACCCCATTCAATAATGATGCATCAACTAAATAATGGTTCATCTTCTAACCAAGATTGGATATCTAAGTGATAAAATCCACTTTTCAGAAATCCATATTACTCCATCCATTAGGGGTAGCTGTGAATGGAGTTGTCTCGGTCCAGGGTATTGTCTTCAGTTCCTTGACAATTCCATCTGAGGAAAGTATAATTTCCAATGCTATTTATGTACATTAAACTATTGAGAACTTGTTTTAGGAAAGAATAATTTCTATGATCGAAGGTCCCTCACACTTAAAGTGTGTATTGAACACTAATCCTATGGGTAAACCATTTAGACTCGGTAACCTGGATGTCGTTGTGCCCATAGAAAAAACTTTTCTAATTGTTCACAACTTCCTTGGGTAGTGCATTTGAAAACTGATATTCTGCGTGGGAATGCATGATAATAAAGGCCAAAGGCATTACATATGTGCCCAAGATGTTCCCATTTTTCTAGAAATTCAGTTACATTTGAGTATATATTATTAGTGAGCCCCATCCAGCTGTTAAATCAACCACCACACCGGTAGTAGTAAGATGGCGGGAATTGGCCTGGTTTTCACCAGTTGTTCCCATGATATTAAGTACCACATCACCCTGGTGTCCTAGTTAAATCAAATCCATTTCCAAAATAGCTTCATCATACCAATATCTTAGATCATGTTTCCCTTCCTTTTTTATTTTGGATGGTAGTGTGCCTGAGTCTTCCATGATCACTAGTGTATGTGCATCATTAGTGGTATCTATCATTTCTGCAAATGGATTTTGAACTTCCAGTCCATCAAATCACTCCAACACAACTTTCTTAAATTCTATCTAAGTTAATTCAGATAATACTATCTTCAAAATGGCGTACCATGGGTTTTTGTTTCCCTCTATACTTAATTTCATAAAAGGTACCTCCATGTCATCTAGAGTTTGATTAATGCGGAAATTCTTCTCAACTCGTGTAATCCATCCATGGAACTGTGCCATTGAAAATCTAAAAATCCACTCACTGTACTGATGATAGGTGGTTTGAAGCACTGTTGAAATCAATCCAGTCAATATCATTGTATCATGCCCCTACGCCTATATAGAATCGGGTGTTGCTAAATGCACTGTATACGACACGGTCATCTAAGAAAGCTGAGTGACCTCCCGCTATGACATATATAGTGGAGGTAGCTCATATTTCATGAGAACAGCTGGGTTGGCCTTCAAAACTATGCGACTCATCAAACTGAGGATCCTTCACTAATTGGTTCACCAGTATGGAGATGTAGTTGTGAAATTTAGTGAAGTCATGTGCCTTTTCCTTTCGTAATTTGGCCTCATGTTCAACTTGGGTGTGGCACACCTTCTCCCAAGCCTGTTGCTTCATGGTGAGTCATTCCATGTCTGATATCATGGTGGTGATTGTATATTAGAGTTTCAATTCAATTTTCAAGCTGAGATTCCCTTTTTATCATTTGACACCCTCTAGACAAGCTTGATTTCATGACTCCATCATCATTGTGGTGGTGGAGTTGATGCTGAGAAGGAAGGTAATGATAGATTGTTGGTTCACCATAGTGGAATATTCGACAGTGAGTCCTTCCTGTGAGGTTGGTTACTATATTATGAATGTGCAAGTGACCTCTATAAACATAATTTAATGAAGAACAAAAATAGTGGGGATGAAGATCAGAGTGTCTTCTGGTAGGTTGGACCAATTGTTAGAGACAGATAATTGACTACTTATATATGGAGAAAACTAGAACAAAAATACATCCAGGATAGAAGGAAGAAGGAGAAGATATATAGATAGTGAGAGATACTTGAGGGGCACTGCTACTACTCACCCAATCTACAGCTGCATCCCAAGAAATAAACTGATTTCTTGAACAAAATAATCCCTTCCTTTCACTCTCTCCAGCCCACCCAACTTATAAAAACCCCTTCTTAGAACCTGTGTGGCCTTAGAATATTCCTATAGGATTCCCAACATATTCTATTTGGATCCCCAACTTATCTCTCTGCCCCCCCCCCATGGTAGTTACAGTAGATTCCCCATCATAACAGCAACAACCCCATATTCTTATCAGATTTAAACTCACCATCTTATCTCATATTATTCCCTACATGTATGAATGCTTCTAGTGATTTAGTTTGGAATCATATTACCTCCACACAATCAATATGTTCAAACCATTTATTTGTGTAACTCTTTACACAACCTACAAGTTTTTATTACTCACCCAAAAATAGAAGTCATGTCTATTCATATATATATCCAAATGCATAATATGCATAAGATATAGGTTTAGAATTATATGAGAGTGGAAATTTCAACATGAGTAAACCTGAACCGACAAATATCCAACCTCATTCACCTTTCTAGACAAAGCATAAGCCTCTAGGATAGTAGGTAGTCTGACCCCAAGTCCCTCTTCTTGAAGAGACTTTAATCAAGAAATAATTCAATTTATTACAATTATAACACTTAATATTAATAAACTATATTCAACAACTAAATTTAATTTCATAACCTCAATTATAAACCAAGGTCAAGGTAGACAAAAAATTAAATTCATTATCAAGTCACACCTAGCATGTAATAAAAATATCCATCCTAGAAGTAGTTTAATATTTAAACTAAATCATACACCATTAATAATATAAAAAATTTATAATTATAAATAAAATGATAAATAACCTTTAAATAGATGAACATTTCAAACCAAATAACAGTACATCCACCACCACCACATCAACCACTAGACTTCATTTTCCCAATCAACTATAATAACCATCCATGATAAGCCCCAACCATGTCCACTATAACCACAACAAGGTCAATGAAATCAATAACGAAAAACCATATCAAAACAAGCATTGAATCACATAAATCAATCACTCTAATAATTCTTTTCATATGAATTATTTGTGGTCAACATAAGAATCCTCACCAAAATTCCAAATTTCTAAAAAACTACTTCGTTGCTATTTTTAAATGATTTTCCTTATATGAGAGGTGATTATAACATGTAAATAGTATAAAACAGGGTCTTTTCATAGTATCCACATAAAATAAGATTCATCAACATATAATAATAACATGAATTTAACATAAATCCCATGTGATCTACCTTTACCCCATCAATTAATTAGTCTGGTTATTATATTTCTTAGGTTAATCCATATTATTCACCCAATAAAAATAGAAACATCATAGATACACACCCACAAATAGATAAAATAAGAGAATCCTTGGATCCCCTACCTCGTCCAAAGCTTCAACAACCACTGCACTAGATGATAAGGAAACTCCGATCAAGCACCGCCCCCAACAGATAAGGATCAACTGTGAGGCCTATGCTCGACCATACCCCATCAAAACCACAACACAACACCCAAACCAAATTAGCTTCACTAACAAATTATCTTTAATGAAGGTTGGGGAGATAACCAAGAATAAGAGAGGATAAATTCACCTTGAATCGCAAAGTGGTTGATCTCTTGAATCCGAGAGCCAAAACCAATCAAAGGGTGTTCTATGGTCTCCAAGGATGCATCTTTAGTTGCCTAGGGTTTGAGACAAGTCGAATTATTTAAAAATAATTTGAATGGGATTCCAAATTTATATTGAAACTTGAACTTTAAAAAATCATGGTGTGATGGGTAATGGTCACACCGCAATGAGGCTAAACTAAACACACATTAGAAAATCATGATATGGTCTCCCTTAATCTCTCCCTAAATATCATGGTCAAACTTATATTAACTCCACACATTCAATGAATTTCATGACACAACCAAGAAGACTACACCATAACACATGATCCTTTGAGAGACACGATGCATCCCTGAAACAAACCATGACATAACAAGGGTATCGCGACATAAAAATACTCAACAAAGAAGAACCATTAAATCAGTAGCCCAAGAAATCACACCCCAATGAGCACAAATGCATTGCAATCTCACTCACGTGAGATTAAACCAAGTCTCATGTGAGATTAAATCCCAAGGATCCCACTTGATATCCAACATGTGTAAGGTAAAATTAAAATGCCTCATGACCAAAACACCACAATGTTACCCCTCGAAGTGCAAGCAATCTTGCATAAGGTGAACTCAGAAGACCTCATGTCAGATTAACCCAAGGACTCTCCCCACATATGAATACCCTAGGAAACTATACACCACAACCAAAGCTCCTCAAGTTGCAACCAAACTTCATTATCGAAATAGCGCGACACTGAACTCTCGGGGCTCACACCCTATGCTGCAACACATGAACCACATCATGACTCAACCCTTCATGGTGCGACACACCAAAACATAGGATTTCCATTTCTTCTAACCAACCCTGCATAGTGAAACACCCATGTAAACACCACACCACTTCCCTTATAGCTGAAATCTTAGCTTTAACTCCACTTTTCTTCCCCAATTTTCTTCTAACACCTCTAACACCAAAAGAAGAAAAGTAATAGTTTGAGATGGTACAAATCATTACATTAGATATCTATAAAATGATTCTAATCCTTGATAATAATATCCAAAACTAAAAAGAAAACAACAAAAATAAAACCCAAACACTCCCTAATAGATTCCTCTCAAATAGATACAATTTCATCAACAAAGCACAATATGGTATAAGGATAAACAATTCCAGTCAAAGAATCACTGAATCAAAAATCTCAACATCAAAGCAAGTAAATATTCAAAAAAATCTGGATATTGAGTGAGCATATATGACTCACATTCCCACATATATTCCTCAAAGCCTTTATGACTCCACAAAACATGAACCAAAGGAATAATGTTCTCACACAACACCTTCTTCTAACAATCATGAATCTTAACCGCTCATTCTATGAATGTTGTATCATCCTTCACATCAAACTCACCTCAATAAATGATATGAAATTTATCTTAAAGGTATCAAAAAATCTATGACACATGAAAAATATTGTGAATATGATCCAACTACAAAGTAAGTGTTAATCGATACACTACCCCAATGATGTCCTCCAACATCACAAAGGAAAAAATAAACTGAGGATAAAGCTTATTCTATATATCAAACATTTCTTTCCCATGATGAGTGGAAAACCTTTGGAACACATGATCTCTAACTTTAAACTTCAAAGGACACATCCTATCAGCATAAGACTTCTAACAATCTTGCACTACCTTCATCTACTCTCGAATCATCTGAACCTTCTTGATAGCATTCTGCACCACATATTTCCAAGGAACATTAATTCTAGTCCAGTAAAATGGAGATTTGAAAGTCCAACCATAAAATTCATTGAATGGATCCATGTTAATGGAAGAGTGAAAACTATTATTATAGGAAAACTCAACTAAAGATGGGTTCTTCACCCATGATTCACTAAAATCCAAAATGCATTGATGCAACATGTCCTCCAATATTTGGATGGTCTGCTTTGTATAACCGTTCATTTGAGGATGAGGATGGAAGATGGTGCTAAGGTGTATCTGAGAGCCAAATGAATGTTGAAATACTCTTAGGACTCATGAGGGAAAATAAGAATTCTAATAAAAAATGATCATCATCGGAACCCCATAAAGCTTCACTTCCTCTTCCACACTCCACCTCACCAATACATATACAACACTCAACTCCTTGATCATTAAGAAATGAGTCGACTTCATTAATCGATCCAAAAACACCCAAATAACATCTCTTCCTCCTTGAGATCTAGAAAAATTAGTGTAAATCCATTGAAATTTTCTCCCACTTCCACTCAAGAACATCCAATGGCTACAACAAACTGTTAGGAACATGATACTCTACCTTTATATACTGATAGAATAAACACCCTGATACAAACTTCACTACAGACCATTTCATATCTAACCACCATAACCAAATCCTAAAGGAATAATGCATCTTGAATATACCAGGATGCATGAATAATAGTGATCTATGAAACTCACAAAGACACTCCTCATGCATCGCCAATGGAACAAACAACCTCCCTGGAAACAACACTTGATGTTGATAATCCTATGACCATATCTCATGATCATCATCATGAAGGACATAATCCCACATCACCTTTACCTTCAAGTCTCCCACATTGATACTACTCCACCTACTATGTTATGTAATATTTCATTGCCATCTAGTATAAAAAATCTATATCACTATCCTCATTTATATCAAGATGCATTATTGTAAGCTCATCGACCACTCTCCAAACATCTTCAGACTCTCAAACATCTCCCCACACCTTCTTACTCAATGCATTAATATCTACATTCCCTTTCCCTGAGGTATAATATATTTTTATGTCATAGTTCTGCAATAACTCCATCCACCTATAATGATGTAGATTCAAATATTTTTGAGAGAATATATACCATAAACTCTTGTGATCTGTAGCAACCAAAAATTATTCTCTGATGAGGCAGTGCCACCATAACTTTAGAGAAAACACCACTACTACTAGATTGAGATCATGAGTGACATAGTTACACTTGTGAGGATGTAATTTTATAGACCCATATGAATCACCACCATATTTTGTACTAAGATGAAACTCAAACTTAGATGTAAGGTATCACATAAAAACTCAAACATAACTCGTTCCCTTGGAAACCAAAGTACAGGATCATTGATCAACTTCTCCTTTAGGTATTTGAAATTCACCAGACACTAATCAGTCTATACAAAATCATGACTCTTCCAAGTTAGGGGTATGAAAGGGGATGTAATCCAAGAGAAGATAGTCATGAACCTCCGATAATAGTCACCAAGACCATGGAAACTATGGAACTTTGTATCATTTTTGGGTGTTTCCCAAGAAACAACAACCTCGATCTTCAAAGGATCGACTACTACTCTCCATCAAGACACAACATACCTAAGGAAATGCACCTAATGCATCTAAAATTACACATGGAAAACTTACCATAGATATAATAGTGCTAAAGGACTTAAAAAATAGTCATAAGTTACTTAGCACGATCCTCTGACTTCGAGTGAACAAGGATGTCATTGATGAAAACCACCACGTACTGATCCAGGAACTCACAAAACATGAAGTTTGTGAGTCCCATGAAAATAATTTGAGTGTTCATGACATCGAACAACATAACTATGAACTCAAAGTACCCATACCGGCACCTGAAAGTAGTCTTCGAGATATCTTCATATTTTACCCCCATCTGATGATACCTAGACTGTAGATCGGTCTTTGAAAAGTATTTGTATCCCTTTAACTAATTGAAAAAAAACATATATCCTCAAAAAAGGATAAAAATTCTTGACTATAACCTAATTCAATCACTTGTAATCTATGCACAGCCTCATGTTTCCTTCTTGGTGAACAATATAAAAGCACCCCATGACAACACACTAGGATGAATGAAACCATTATGCATCCAATCATTAATCTAAATCCTCAATTCTCATAACTTGGAAGGTTTTATCTGATAAGGAACCATCAAAATTAGAGAGGGTCCAGGTTACAACTCAATCTTGAACTCAATATCACGTCGATATGGTAGTTTTACAATCCTTTTGGCTAAAAAATCCATAAACTCTTTGAAAACTCTAGGGAACACCATCGCATGTGCCTCTAATGAATCCAACAACAACTACACTGGTTGAGATAAAAGAGGTTCTAAATGCCTACAACCCATCAGAACCTTGTCACGCGTCAAGAAAACTAGACGGGTCTATAACTGGTGTAGTCAAAATTGGGGAAACTGAAAGCCTCTCCACCCTGATTCCTAAGGCATAGACCAAGGAAGCAGAAATAAAATAATATTAAGCTCTAAAATCATACAAAGAGAATGATAGTGTAAAAGATAAGAATATGGTTTCTGGAATGATCTTTGATCCACTAGGTGTTGGCATCTCCTTGGCATGCAACTGATCATGCCCTGCTCCTCTGCATCATTGGCCCTAATGATAACCACCTCCATGGATGCACTCAACCTAATGTCCCTAAAGACAAGGGATATCATAGGTTTGTATTCTTCCTTCTCTATCTCTGCTGAAATCCTGCTTATCCTACTATTGATAAGGCCTCTGAGGCAACTATTATTGAGGCTAAACTGGGTACTAGACAACACTGTGCTAGCCACCAAGAATGGTTTCACTAAGAGATAAACAAGAACTACCACAAAGAGTAAATATATGAGAGTGACATACCTTCAATCCAACATCTAAGAACCTAATGATCCAATATAAATGATATTTGGAGGGATATATACATGAAAAATATCTAAAACTTCACCCTAAATCACCTAAATCATGAGCCCCCGTGTGGATAGAAATATGGGAGATTTCATGAGTTTCGTGTAAAAAAATTTACTTTTCAGGGTGTTTTTAAGTGATTAAATGGTTAGGTTGCATGGTTGGTCTAATTGTACTTCTATCCATGTGCTAGGCACATATCCTTCTACCAATCTGCATGGTTTCCCATACAGTTCACCTGAACCATGTGCATAACCATGCTTCCTCCAATCATTCTAATAGAGCTCGGGATGACCCAGGAACATGGAAGGTTTATATGCGTGGGGGGGGAACACCAGGAGTTTAGTCTATTAATAGGGGAAGTGAGGAGAGGCATTGGATAGGGAATCATTTTTGTTGGGATTAGCTAATGCTTAGGCAGGAGAGCAAGAAAGGTAAAGGTGTAATTTTGGCCTGGCGGCCTGAAAGCCTGACAGGCTCGACCCGAAAGCCCGAGCGGCCCAACCCGGCAAAGCCCGCGTCAGGCCAGGCCGGGCTCGGGTCGTAGGTTCAGTGGGCCAAGTCTAGGCCTATCCAAGAAGGCATGCGGGCTAGGCTGGGCCGGCACGAAAAAGCCTGGTTCGTTGGCCCGTGCAAAGCCCAACCTGCTAGCCCGTGCGAACCCTGCCTGCTGTAAAAAAAATTAATGAGGAAACTACTGGTAGGGGGATTCGATCCCCCTACCACAAGCTTCCAAGGCTGCGACTGGACCAACTGGTCCAAGCGTTGCGCCTGTTAAGTTATCATCATTCTGTATGTATATATATATATATATATATATATATATTAAAAGGTTGGAGCTGAAGCCTCATTTTATTATTTAAAGCAAAGACCTCTTTAGACTGGGTAGAGGGAGACCCATTATATAGCCTGAAGGCCCAAGGCCAAGTGGCCTAAATACAAGGCTTGAAAGCTCATTTTTTGCCCAAAGGGCCCCTTAGTGAATAGTACTACTACAATAACCAGGTAGCAATAGTACCTGCTATAATATTTCCGCCGCTACATTTCCTGCTACAGTGCCTTCTCCGTAACAGTGTCACCGCCGCAAACAGTTCCACCGCCGCTACAGTACTGCTACAGTACCCGAAAATTAGTCCATGTTCGGATTTGATCCTGGGTCTTTTGGATGCCAAGCAGGAGCATGTACCACTAGGGTACAGGCTCGTTGGTAATATATATCAATAATATATGTATATATATATCATTATATATTAACAAAAAATAATATTATATATATACATATGATTATTATTATATATAATTATAATGTGTATATATATACACACAACTATATATAATTATATATATATATATATAATAGTGTATATATATAAAAAAAGCTATTAATATATATATATATATATCAATGATTTAATATTATATATATATATATATAATAACTTGTTATATATTAATAAAAAAATAACACATTCACCTAATGATGTTTGTGAAAGTACCTCAACCTCATTAATTTTTTTTAAGTATGTTGCAACATGCATATATTATATATACTATACATATATAAATCTATTTAAAAAAATTAACTCACCCACTACGACGCACCCCCCAACCCCTAATTATTATTTTTACAATTTTCTCATATTATATATATATATATATTTATATATACCAATCATTTAACATTATATATATAATAACTTATTATATATTAACAAAAAAATAACACACTTATCCAATGATGTTCGCGCAGACCCTCAACCTCACTATTTTTTTTAAATATGATGAAACTTGCATATTATATATATGTATATATAAAAACAAATCTACTAATAATATATATATATATATATATATCAATGATATGATAATATATATATATATATAAACAAAGCCATTAATAATATATATATATATATATAATGCAATTAATAATATATATCAATTAAGTGTGGCTTTTAAAAATCCATTAATAATGTGTGTGTGTGTGTGTGTCAATGATTTAATATTATATATACAATAACTTATTATATATTAACAAAAAAATAACACACTTACCCAATGATGTTCTCGCACACCCCCAACCTCACTATTTTTTTTTAAATATGATGAAACTTGCATATTATATATATGTATATATAAAAACAAATATACTAATAATATATATATATATATCAATGATATGATATAATATATATATAAACAAATCCATTAATAATATATATATATATAAAGCTATTAATAATATATATCAATTAAGTGTGGCTTTTCAAAATCCATTAATAATATATATCTGTGTGTGTGTGTGTGTGTCAATGATTTAATATTATATATATAATAACTTATTTTATATTAACAAAAAAATAACACACTCACCTAATGATGTCCGTGCACGTCCCCCAACCTCATTAATTTTTGTAAATATATTGCAACTTGCATATATTATATATAAATCTATTTAGAAAAAAATTAACCCGCCCACTGCGGTGCACCCCCCAACTCCTAATTATTTTTTACAATTTTCTCATATTATATATATATAATAACTTATTATATATTAATAAAAAAATAACTACTCACCCAATGATGTTCGGACACCCCCCAACCTCATTATTATTTTTTAAATATGATAAAACTTACATATATTATAAATACTATATATACATATATAAATCTATTTAGAAAAAAATTAAATCACCCACTACTGCACACCCCATAATGGTGTATTAATTTAGGTCCAGACAGGGCCGGGTTGGGCCTGCCCTGCAAAAAAATTAAAAATCGTTTAAAAAAATGATTTAAATTAAACAAACACTTAAAAATACTTTTCATAAATAAGTTAAAAAAATAAATGTAAAAAACATTTTAAATAAATGATAAAAAAATGTTTAAATAACAACGCTTTAAACCCACCACCCACTGCTGCGCACCCCCCAATCACTCATTATTATTTTTTCAATTTGTACATAATATATATAAATTCACAAACATATATAAATCTATTTAAAAAATAACATATCCAGCCACTATAAAATATTTTTACATAAAACGCGTTAAATGTTTAAAAAAATACATGTAAAAAATATGCGTTAAAAAAAATTAGATTAAACGTCTAAAAATAAATGTAAAAAAACGTTTTAAACAAGTGTTAAAAATGGTTTAAATAAAGGTTTAAATAAAAATGATTAAAAAAATTTAAACAAACATTTAAATTATTATTTTTTAAACAAACACATAAAAAATATTTTTTACATTAAAATATGAAAATAAAGTTAAATGTTTTTAAAAAATACTTGTAAAAAGAATTCATTTTAAAAAAATTAAAAAATCTTTTAAATTAATCATTTAAAAATAAATGTAAAAAATTTTAAATAAAAAATATTAACGAACTCTTAAAAAATTATAAATAATTAAAAAAAATAAATGTAAAAAAACGTTTTAAATAAATGTTAGAAAAAAATTTAAATAATAAGGATTTAAACTCACCCACTACTATTGCTCACCCCTCATTATTTTTTTTACAATTTGTAGATAATATATATATATTCACAATATATAAATCTATTTAGACAAAAAAACATATCTACCCACTGTAAAATGTTAATAAAAAATAAAATAAATGTTTTTACAAAAAACATGCAATTAAAAATAAATGTAAAGAAACGTTTTAAATAAATGTCAAAAAAATGTTTAAATAAAAACGTTTAAAAAAAGTTTTAAAATAAACAATTATTTTGAAAACAATAAAATCCCACCATGGCCCGACTCGAAAAAGCTCGGCCCGACCCGATGGTTTGGGCCGGCCTGAGGCCGGGATCGGGCCACCTCATGGTGTTGTTTGGGCCGGCCCGGCCCGACCCTGTTTGGGTCAGGCTGGGCCGGGCTGGGATGAAATTACACCCCTAAAGAAAGGCCTCCTCTCATATACTTATTTTCTTACTATTCTCTATCTTTCCCTCTAATATTTTCTACTCAAATTCTAATACTAATAAGATTATTGATACATAGAATTCCTTTTATTTATATGTACTAATCATATTTTATTAGTCTCCTAATGATTTATCGCTTTTGGTCCAACTTGTTGCGGCCTTATTGCTCAAATGAGTCACCCTTCCCACACTTCCTTACATTGTCAGATGTGTTGTAGAGGACCATCAGTAATGAAAATGGAAACACAGATCCAATATAACCTATAAGGAATAAATCAATGGATGGAATGATTAGAATCCACCATGATGGTCTTAGATACATCTGTGGGCATGTTTAAACATGAGGTCTTAGACTTAGAAGAACTTCATAATTAGATGAATTTTCTGGTGTAGTGCATGGAAAAAAATGTCAGTTTGGTTTGAAATGAAACCATCAGACTTCATGAAAGATTCTCGAGATCATGCATCAGAAATTAGTGAACAAGGTAAGGTCAATGATATCTTGAATGAGGTTGGGGAAGCTTCTTGTAGTACCCATGAGGCACTTTTCTCCATCTAATGTGTTGAACTATCGATGTTTGACGTTCAAGATCCAAACAGGTGGATAAATTGGAGCATTTTATAATTCCAAATTAATCACATGCCAGATGAAACAAAACTCACCTTAAGCCATGTTAGTATGAAAGTGGTGGTGAAACATTGGTTTACATTTTATAGGAGGTGCATTCATATTTATCATGGAAAACATTCAAAGTGTAACTCATGAAGTGTTTCATGGAAATCAAGGTACAAAATCTATATGAAGAACTAGTGGCATTATAGTAGCATGAGACAGTTTAGGAGTACATTGAGTGGTTTAAATATTTAGAAGATCTGATTCTACATCAACTAAAATTACAATATGTTGTATATTTTTTGCACCGGTTGCATGATGTGATCTAAAGTTGGATCTGAATTAATAATATAGAGATGAATTTGAAGGTAATTTTATTGTTCATGCAAGTAGAGTCGGCTGCTAGAATGGCATTGGACCCCAAACTCTGGGAGGAAGCTCACACGTTTATGGATGTGATGTTTGGATTCCTCTAGCATGGTTGGGGTCTCCACCACCCAGTTACACCCATAGCCTTCCTCAGAAACCTGATGAACCACTAGGGGTCATCTTAGGAGTTGTTTAAATATAATTCAGTGGGCACCAAGCTAGTACGCCACCTAACAACTCAGGAGTGGGGAGATCGTGGGTGGAAGGGAATGTGTTTCCAGTGTAGGATTCCTTATATCCCTCTACACAAATGTGACAATTTTAATTTGAGATTTTTGTTACTGGGGTATGGTGAAACATTAGTTGATGATTACGACTTAATAAATAAGAAAGAGGACTGGAATGAGCTGAGGGATGATGGTCATGATGCGGAATACAATTTTTCCAACTTACAAAGTGTAGAGACCTATTATACCAGCCATAAACAACACAAAAAATTCATGAAATATATAAAGTTTGAAGTCGGTATGGGAGGGATTCCCATTTTTTATTGTAATATAGTGGTGCCACTCACAATTCAATAGTACCCAAGTAGGTCCAATTTCTTGGGCTACCAATTACTGATTCTCTAAAATTGATCGTTAAATTGGGGTATGGGAATTACATGGGGACCCTAGGGGAATTCAACCATCTCACACTCACTATGGTTGCCTATAATTGTGTAATTGATTCTCAGGTCCTAGATATTGGAGGCCTCGATATGATTTTGGTAACTTCTTGACTTCAGACTCCCGACAACATAGAAATAAATTGGTAGACTATGTGAATGAAGTTTTTCATGTGGGGTAATCACTTAAATCTTTGTGGTTCTAGTACTGAAAACAAATAAGCATCTTCTTGGGATATGAGAACCTCAATGAGGGATCCTATGAGCCATTATTGGTGCCTATTTGGGGGGAAGAAGAGTCAGGAAATGATCCCATTGACTGAGAAGCAGCACCAAGAATTACAATTGGTACTCCTAACCCTTAGAAATGTGTTTAATACTCCTACAAGTCTACCACCTAGATGGAAGAGGGATCATTCCATCAACCTGCACCTAGTCCAAGGACCAGTTATGGTCTGACCATACTACTACCCTCATTTTTAGAAGAATGAAATAGAACGACAGGTGTAACAGATTTTGGACCAAGGCATCATCAAGGATAGTTCTAGTGTATATTCCAAACCATTTTTTTGTCAAAAAGAAGGATTATATATTAATACTTTTTGTGTACTACCGATCATTAAATAAGGTCACTATTCCTAATAAATTCCTCATACCCATAGTGGAATAATTATGGGATGAATTGCATGGTTCCACTCACTTCTCCAAGTTGGACCTCAAGACCGGTTATCATCATATTTGAATGTGGGAATATGACATTGCTAAAACCACTTTTATCACTCACAATGGTCATTACAAATATTTGGTGATGAATTTTCATCTCACTAATATGTAGTTCACTTTTCAAGATATTATGAATGAGTAATTTTTCCCTTTCCTCCATAAATGTGTTCTATTTTTTTTTTGATAACATTATGATTTACAAAACCGATTGGGAGGGACATCTACACCATATACAATCTTTACTTAGGGTCCTCCGAGATGAATAATTTTTTACCAACCAAAAAAATTTATTTCCAGACAAAACAAGGTCAAATATTTGGGTCACACAATTTAGTCAGTTGGAGTTTCCATTAACCCTTTTAAAATAGACTCCATGCTGCATTGGTCGCTGCCTAAATCTACAAAAGTAGTATAGAATTTTCTAGGACTCATAGGCTACTATAGTAAATTTATCAAAGTTTATGGAAAGGATCCCAAAGAACTCAAATATCTCACTCATAAGGAGGGTTTTTCTTGGTCAAATGAGGCTCATCTGGCATTTTACCATTTGAAAAATCTCATGAAAGAGGCTCCAATATTGGCCTTACCTAATTTTTCACTGGATTTTAAAGTTAAATGTGATGCCTTAGGAAGGGCGTGGGTATAGTCCTCCTGAAATGTGGATTACCCATAGTATAATTTATTTCAGTTGTGGTAGTAAAGAACCTTTCCAAATTGACCTATGAGAAAGAAATTATGGCACTAGTGTTTTCCATCCGGCATTGGTGTCCATATTTATTGGTCTACTCATTCACTATTTTCTCTAAACACCGAAGCCTAAAATATTTTTTGCAATAGTGGATAACCACTTGGATCAAAAAAATTGGATCTTAAAACTCTTGGGATATCAATTTGATGTCATTTAAAAGTCAAGAAAATATAACATGGTTGTGGATACTCTTTCTCAAAGGGATGAACCCCTACATTGCTTGTCCTGCAGTCTAGCCTAGTTTAGGTGGATGGTATCCATTTGAATAAGGTCATGGGTGATGACCCTTACCATGGTAAGGTCCTAAAGGCTATTCGGGGGGTCCAAAAGACACATCTGGGGTTTTCATACTCCCACAAAACACTATTGTTTAAAGTGTGTTTGGTCATCCTATCACCTTCCCCTTGGGTGCCCAAGATGTTGTACGAGTTTCACTCTTCCACTCCAGGAAACCACTCGAGTTACTACCGTGCCTATTTAAAATCGATAGAAAACCTATATTGGATATGCATGAAAACAGAAATCATAGAGTTTGTTCAGTAGTGTGATTTTTTCCAGTGATACAAATATTCGAATCTCACTGGTAGGCCTGTTCCAATCACTGGAAATACCAATGGAAGTATGGTCTGAAATTTCTATAGATTTCATCTCGGTGATGAAAAAATACAAAGGTTTTGATGTGATAATTGTATTCATTGATCATTTTTCAAAATATGATCATTTTTTGCTCTTGAAATACCCTTACAAACCCAGATAGTGGTGGACATTTTCCTACAAGAAGCAGTCTGGTTTCATGGTGTGTCAACATTAATTGCCAGTAATCAAGATTCTATTTTCCTTAGTAATTTATGGAAAGAGATGTTTAATTTGCAGAGGAATGAACTGAAAATCATCTCTTCCTATAACCCACAAATTTACTATCAAATGGAAGTTTTCATTCAATTCCTTGAAATGTATTTACACTGCTTTGTAGGAGACCAAACAATTGCTTAGTCTTGTTGGATTCCTTGGGATGAATTAAGCTACAACTCAACATGGAATGTTTCAATTAACCACACTCTATTTGAGGTATTTATGAAAAACACCCACTATTTTTAGGTTTTTTCCATCCAAAACATGTGTGGAAACTATGGCCCTATCCCTAGAGGTGCATTACGAAGCCTTACAACAACTTTATTATCATATAAACTACTCGCAAGATTATATGAAAAGGAGGGCCTGTAAAACCCTGAGATTTTATGAAATATTTTTTCACATGAATTTGATCTTTTTGTTACTTTATGTTACAACACTTATTTTAGCTTGCATTACACACAACACTGAGTTTAAATGAAACATAACATGCTATTAAAATATTATTCTTTAATGTGATAGTTATCACCTAGTCGTTGGAATGACGGGTATGAATAGGATTAACTAAATTATGAAAATATATGGTTTAAAAATGTATATTTAATGAATTTTTTGGTGACCAATTAATTATAAATTAAAATAAATACCATTTGAAAATAAATGAAATCTTCTTCTTAAAAGTTATTTTTATGCGCACAAATATGTTTTACCTAAATAAATTAAATAAATCACTTTTAGTAAATGATTTTAAAAAAAAATTATATATTATATATAAAATTAAATGGTTAAAAATCATATTATGTGTTTTTATACAATATATAAGAATAAATCCAATTTTATGCTTAAAAACTATATTTTTCTAAAAAAACAGTTTTATCACCTTTTATGCACTTATTTTAAAAATATTTTTTGATGCTTTTAGAAAATTTATTTTAAAATATAAAATTAATTTTTTAAATCATAATATCAAAATTATCTTAGGGTTAATGTTTTATAATTTTCTAAAAAGATTAATTTTTTTATGAATAGTGAAAAATATTATATTTTAATTGAAAATTGTTTTTTCATTTAAATTATTTATAAAGTTAAATTATATTTTCAATTTTATTTAAAGTAAAATTAGTTCAATTATATATCTATTAATCCAATTTAGGTCATTTTAATCAATTTTCTATTTAATTTGGATATAAAAACTTTGTAAACTTTTGATCATTTTCTCTTTGAAAACCTATTTTCTCATCACGTATGTAGGATTAGTTTTAAATCAAATTTTTCTACTTATGTGAATTTAATTTTTCAAAATGGATTCAATATTTGGAATAATAATAATTTATATTGTCTAATAAGTTCAACTTAATTTTTTACCAAAATGAATAGTGAAAACAGTAAAAATTAATTATTGTTGTTAAGGTAAAAATTGATTTACCAGGGGTTAAACTAAAAATATAAGGGATAAAATGACCTAAAAACTTGTCTAAAATATATTTTATGGTTATTTTTTTACCATATAATGTATTATTATTGATAAAAAAGTATTTTTAATCCTTTTGTAATGAGAAAAATGTGGTTACACCTTTTTCTTTTCAAAAATTACAAGCGTGACACTCACCTCACTTATAAAAGGTCACCTCCTATCATCTCTTATTAAAACCTTAAAACCCTTTTGGTTTGGAAAATACCTACCCAAATAACTTAAAAAATTCCATACTCTCATCCTAGAATCATTATTTTGGTCATAAATTCAACCTTGGAAGGATTTTTTTTCAAACCTAAGTAGGTTAGCTGAAGAAGAGGTATCATTCTTCAACGGGCGTTTTCATTTTATTTATTCCTCAACCTTCTTCAATTATTATTAAAACATGATGATATAATTAACTAAATATATTAAATATACTAATATATTTTTAGGTTAATTTAATGGCCTATATCTATCCCCACTTCCATCAAATGGGTTATGAAATCTTCATTCATGTGTACAGTGGGCCACCACCTCGTGAACTAATGTCATTCGTTTTTTCATTAACACCTATAAAAGTTGGGTATGATGATTGATATAAAGTATATATATGATATTTATAATATAATTATACCTATGGATTTATTATATCATATATTCCTTTTTTTAATTTTCATTCCTTATGGAATACGATAACATCATTCGTGTGTACTGCGGACCACCGCCTCGCGAAGCAATTTGATTTGTTTTCACTAACACTTTACATAGAAGCTAATAAATATAAATTTAATATATATATATATATGATATAAATGGTATAATTATGATATTAATGACATATTTATCATTCTTATAAGATAATATATTATTTTTTTCTTACCTTTTCACTCACTAAAATATGATAACGTCATTCGTGTATGTGTGGACTATCGCTTTCACGAAGTGATGTGGCTTTATATTTTTATCATCACACCACATGGATGATATGTATAAAAATATTTAAAGAAATAATATGTTATTTATTATATTATTATCATTCTATAAATATAAAATATTACTTACCTCCTTTCCATAATTATCGTTGAAAAATGGAAACGTTACTTATGCGTACATACGGCCTACTGTATCCATGATCATAACGTACTTAATTTATCAAAACCATATTTCATGATTGGTATTAAAATTATAATTAATATATAATTATTATAATTATTTCATTATTATTATTCTTTATATTACAGAACCATTATCAATGTAATAGGACCAAAAATAAAAAATCAAAACATATACGAAAAACAAAGCGGTTATTACGCAAAATGTGAATTTAACATGGAATTGTTGATAAACGAGTAATAAAAGGAAATAAGTAAATAATATATGGTAGTATATATATAGTTATGGTTCTATAATATATGTATAATTAACTTATATTTATTATAAAGGAGTTTTTAACAAGTATTAAGGAAGACAGGACTTACGGTAAGGGATTTTTAGTCTCTTTTATTGTTGGGAGACATATGAAAATTCACCACTAATTTATTTTGTGTAGTGTATATACTTATCATTTGAAATGTTATGTCATTAATATACTCTTTTTAATGATATAAAAAATTTCATTTTATTTTATTCTTTATTGGGTCTTACGATTCAAAATATTACTAAAGCGGTAAGGGATTTCCATCTCACCTTTTACTTCTCTGAGATACATGCCATATTCACCATGTGTTTCTTATATGTGGTGAATATGCTACATATGAATGTATTTTATATTTATTATAATTAAAATTATGGGTATTTAAATATCAATTTTAGGATCTCTCTTTCACAAGGTTTACAGATCAAAAGATACCTAAGCGGTAAGGGAGTTCTATCACAATTTTCCTTCTTTGATACATATGTTATGTTGTAAACCTATCTTATTTATGAGGTGTATATAGATCCCATTTTAAATATAATATCATGAATTTATTTATTCTGATGATATTATAAGTTTCATTTAATGTTATTATTTTATGGGGTGTAGAATTCAATGTTACCAAAGTGGTAAGATTTTTATGTTACAATCTCATTGTTTATCAGGATTACTAATGAGTATGATTAAAATGATGAAAAATTATGCTATACCTATAAAGAAAATCATTTATTTTATTATTATTTTTCTATTTATGGAGAATACATGTTTTGACTTCATTTTACACTCTTTATGTACTTAATATTTCAAAATAATGTTTTTAAGAAAAATATTCTTTATTTCTCTCTTCGGTTGAGAAAACTTTTTCTTCCAAAACCATGTTTTATAAAAAAAATTAAAAATATTTTAATATTATCCAAATGTTTTATTAAATAAATTTTTACTCATGATTTAATTTTTACAAATTATTTTTAAATGAATCTTCATTTCATTTTCCAAATAATTTTTGTTTGGATTTTACTGAAAATGTGAAAGGAATCTTTGTTTTAACTTGTACGACATGAACAAAATTTCCTGCCATCATGACCATTATTTTCTTTTAATATTACTTTATAAATTTTCAAGTTCATTTTCAAAGAAAAGTATTTTTAAAAAAATTATGTTTTAAATTTTTTTTAAGTGGAAAAGATATTTTCCTGAAGAAATATTTTAAATGATTTTTAAAGATTACTTTATAAGTTTCAAAGTTTATTTTCAAAAAAAAAATTACAAAATGTTTTATGTAATTTTAGTTTTAAAATTTGATTTTCAAAGTAAAGTTATTTTCCTTAAGAAATATTCCAAGTGATCTTTCAAAATCATTCTCCATCTAAGATGACATCCTTTTATGTAACTTATTATTTGTTGGGAATATGAACCAAGGATACCATTATTATTATTTATCTAAATTTTTTATCATGAAAAGATGTTTATGTAACCTAATTCTCTTCCATGGGTTATACCATGATAAAATTCTTATGAAACCTGCTTCTTTTTCTATGGGTTATGCTACGATGAAATGATAAAATTATTGTGAAACCTATCTCTTTTACATAGGTAATGATATGCTGAAATGTTTATGAAACCCATTTCATTTCAGGATTTATGATATTATGAATTTTTTATGATCTTGTGTCACACATACATATTATTTTTATTATGTGACAAGTGGTACCTATATCTTAAATGCATTGGGTAATTATTAATGTTATATGAGCTCAAATAGTATATATGGGGTTATTCAAAGCTTGAAAGAGGGTACATGGGAGTTTATCCAAAGCCCTAACTTTGTACACGGGTGGTTATCCCAATCCTAACATGTTATGAATGTCTTGGTAGGTATCATTGACATAATATTTTTTATAATTATGTGTATGCCAATGTTATGATATCATGGCTCATGTTCTTTGATTCTCTTGTGATTAATGTCTTATGAACTTTTAATATTTATTCCATGACTCAAGATTACAATATTTGATATGCAGGGTATAGTTTTCAAATGTCATGCTTATGTTTTAATTCCCTTATGTTTATGTTATGCTTATTTATCTCCATTATTTACCCTTACTGAGCATCTGAGCTCACCATTTCCTATGTTTCCTTTCCCCATGTTATGAAGAAATGTTTTAAGTATGAGTACTAAAGGGGAGATCTTTATGGGACACATTTAAGATCTTTCATGAATTAAGAAGATTGTTTTCCAAGTTTCCAAAGGCACTAAACTATTACAGTCCTCAGGAATGAGTTTGTGTAATGTAATAAATATTCATCTAAAAATATGTAATATCTATGTATGAGAATCCAGGGTTGTTATAGTTGGTATCAGAGGAAAGGTTTAGTCAACCTTCAGAAACTAGGATGAGAAAAATTTAGTGATATCCTGAAGGATAATTCTAAAGATATATCTAGGGATGTATCTATGGATAATTCTAAGGATTAGTCAAAGTATAGGAAAATATCCTGGAATTTTTTTAAAGGATGGAGTAAGTGGTTTTCATGCAATTACATCCATATATGGATACTATAAGTGGATGTGGATCTGGAACAGAGGTACATGGGGGTAATAAATCTGAAAATGGTGTATTGATTTGGACTCAATCGTCACCTAGTTCACGAAAATATGTCTTTTTTCACACCTAGTTTGACACTCCTATGGGTATTCTTTATAAATTAACAAACTATTTATGAATCATCATGAAGAATTTAATTAGATTCTGAATATGAATGACATAGTATAAACCTAAGGTGTCATTTATTAAAAAAAATCATGATTTAAACATCCTATAAGTGATTTTCATGATTATTAGGTTTCCCACTGGGATTAGTGTTTCTCACACTATGATTTTTGGTTTTATTAAATGGCAGGAACCAAAATAAGTTGGATTAATATTGAATGTGATATACAATATGTTGATGAAAAATCAAATAGGATGATGACTAGATTGAAGGATATTATGATTATGTCTAATCATTTATCATGATATATGATTAATAAAGTGCACCTTAACCAACTCTTGGGCTCACCGAAGAAGAGAATGTTTGTGTTCACTATGAGTTTGGGTGATAGAGACTATTGAGGAAAGAATATTTAGTTTTCTATATGTCGAGAGTGTGGGAAGAAGAAATCTAGGGAATGTCTCAAAGGAATGATAAGATGTTTTGAATGTGGAAAAATAAGGACACAAAGAAAGTAATTACTAAGGAAAAAGGAAAATTTCAGTTAATTCAATGGATGGGAATATTAGTCTCTCTAAATTATAATCAATAGATGAATTTATTAAATGTGTAAAGTATGGGCATTATGAAAATAAATGTCCTAAGGGGAAATATTGTGAAGGAAATCAGTAAGGCTGTATGAGTAATGATTATATTATTGGTGATGAAGAGACTATGAATGACATATAAAGGGAAATGGGTATTAATGAATAAGATTATGAATCATATTTAATGGTTTGATAAGGAAGTGGGATGATTGAAGTATTTATGTATTGGAATTCAAGAATTGTGAAATATATAAGGATTATTCAATATAAGTTTTCATTAAATATTTGAAAGAAAATTTTGAATGATGTTGATGGCTAAGAAAAATGATTTAATGGAAAGGTTATATTCATGGAAAACAAATGATTAAGGTAAATATAACCCTTAATATGTTCTTTATGTTGAGATAATGATATTGGGGTAAAGAGATGATTGATTTGGATAAGGTAAATTGGATAGTAATGATTTCCATAGAATTGATTAATGATTTGTTGACAAAGTGGTCTATTATATTATTTACGGAGTTTAAAAAAAATTAGACTTAAGGAATATATTTGATAATTTGTGTTTTATATAAGTAATGATGAAGCATGTATGTTTTAAACAAGGTTTTATGGTAATTTGGGTTTCAAGAGAATACATGATGAAGGTATTAATATGTTTGTTCTGTGACAATTAAGAGCAACTTCATGTGTTTGGGGGATTAATGATAAGTTAGTTTTTTAAATTTAGTGACCTTGTTTATAAAGTTTTGTATTTTTATCTTTTGGAAGGGTCATAAGGCTCACCATTTATGACATGGTTGAACTTTTGATGAGGCTTCAGAGATTAATGTATCACTTCACCATATAAACATTTATTCATAACTTGTGCTAACCATTTAGTTTTGATAATAACTAGAGATAGAAGGAATGAATTTTCATTCTTTTATGGATTTTATTTAGTAATTTATACGTGAATAATTCATCTCTTAGAGTAAGATATGAAGTGGAAATTGATTAAGGAACAACCAAAGGATGAAATTATTCCTATGAAATAAAAAGATAGTAAGTAAGTACGTTTTCATATATTCTCAGTCTAAATGGAAAAGTATTTCCATAACATTAGGAAAATGATCTTAAAATAAAATTTTGTCATGTTATCATCATTTTTTATGATATTAATGGCCTTTTTCATACCTATTTGGTTTATGGATTTGTGGTCATTAACTCTCTCTTGGCCATGTTCTATATCACTCTCTATCATTATTTGGCTATTAATTTCCTCTTCTATGTCCATTATTTCACTTCCCACCTATGTTATACTATTTGGAAACCTAGTATGTGTTATTCTAGATTACTTTTTCACACCCCTTTCTCTTTTTCAATAGGATATTTTATTAACCCTTTTTATGGTGTGGGTTTCTATGAAGGAATTTTCAAATGTTAAAACTTGGATGACTGAGAAAAATTTTGAGGGAGAAATTAATTTTAAGGAGGATAGAATGTAACACCCAAAGATTTTGTAAAATAATTTTTTTCAAATGAATTTTATCTTTTTGATACCTTTTGTTGCACACAAAAATGATTTTATCTTTAGTTACCACAACATTGGGTTTAAACGAAACATGACATACTATTAAAATATTATTATTTAATAAGATAGTTATCACCCAACTATTGGAATGGAGGGTATGAATAGGATTAAATAAATTATAAAAATATATGGTTTAAAAATTTATATATAATGAATTCTTTTATGACCAATTAATTGGAAATGAAAATAAATAGCAATTTAAAATAAAAGAAATCTTCATCTAAAAAACTATTTTTATGTTCAAAAACATGTTTTACCTTAATAAATTAAATAAATCACTTTTATAAAATTATTTTAATGAAATTTATATATTATAAATTCAATAAAATGATTAAAATTCATCTTATGTTTTTTTAGATAAGATATTAGAATAAATCCAATTTTATGCATAAAACTATATTATTCTAAAAAAGAAGTTTTGTTTCCTTTTGCATACTTATTTTAAAAATATTTTTTAAAAATTTTAGAAATTTTATTTGAAAAAATAAATTTCATTTTTAAAATAATAATATCAAAATTATCTTAGGGTGAATTTTTGAGAATTTTCTGGAAAAAAAAATAATTTCTTGATGAATAGTAATACTGAATTTTAATTGAAAACTACCTTTTCATTTAAATTATTTATAAAGTTAAATTATATTTTAAATTGGTTTTAAAGTAAAATCATTTCAATTATATTTCTATTTATCCAATTTAGGTCATTGGAATCAATTTTATATTGAATGTGGATATAAAAACTTTGTAAACTTTTGAACATTTTCACTTTGAAAACCTACTTTCTCGTCACATCTACGGGATTAATTTTATATAAAATTTTGAAAATTATGTGAATTAAATTTTAAAAAATGGATTAAATATTTTAAAAAAGAATAATTTTTATTATATAATGTATTTAAATTTATTTTTTACCAAAATTAATAGTGAAAACAACAAAAATTAATTACTGTGGTTAAGGTAAAAATGGGTTTACCAGAGAGTTAAACAAAAAATATAAGGGTTAAAATGACATAAAGCTTGTCTAAAATATATTTTATGGCCATATTTATACCTTATCATGTCTAATTATTTATAATATTCCATGTTTTCATCTTTTGGAATGAGAAAAACATGAGTACACCTTTTTCTTTTCAAAAATTACAAGTGTACCACTCACCTCACTTATAAATGGTCACCCCCTCTCCTCTCTTATTAACACATTAAAACCCTTTTGGTTTAGAAGATACCATAAAAAATAACTTTCCAAATTACCTCCTATCATCCTATAATCCTTATTTTGTTCATAAATCCAAACTTGTAAAGCTTTTTGTGCGAACCTAAAGAGGTTACCCGAAGAAGAGATATCATTTCAACAAGCATTTTTATATTATTTATTCCTCCAACTCCTTCAATTATTATTAATACATGATTATATAATGATATAAATAAATTACATACAATTATAAGTTGTTATTTTAATGTGATTACCTAAAACGATTCCTAATTCAATCAAATGGGTTACGAAATCATTATTCATGTATACGGTGGATTACCACCTCACAAACCGATGTCATCTGTTTTTCCATTACCACATCTCATAGTTGGGTATTATGATGGATATAAATTATATATATTATATTTATAACATAATTATACCTCTGGATTTATTATATCATATATTACTTTTTTAATTTCCATTCTGTATGGGATACGATAACGACGTTCGTGTGTACGATAAATTACTTCCTCGCAAAGCGATGTGATTTGTTTTCACTAACGCTTTACATAGAAGATAATAAGGATAAATTTAGTAAATATATATGATATAAATTAAATAATTATGATATTAATGACATATTTATCATTATGAAAATATAATATATCATTTTTTTTCTTACATTTTCACTCACTGAAAGATGATAACATCATTCGTGTACGTGTGGACTACCGCCTTCACGAAATGATGTGACTCTCTCTTTTCATAAAAAAACACATGGATGATATGTATAAGTATATTTAATGAAATAATATTATATTTATAATATTATTATCATTATATAAAGATAAAATATTACTTACCTCCTTTCCATAATGATTGTTGAAAAATGGAAACGTTATTCATGCGTACGTACGACATATCATCTCCATGATCGTATCATACTTCATTTCTTAAAACCATATTTCATGATTGGTCCTAAAAGTATAATTGATGTATAAATATGATAAATATTTAATTATTATTATTCTATATATTATGGAACCATGATCAAAGTAAGATGACCGAAAATAACAAATCAAAACTTATATGAAACACAAAGTGGTTATTTCCAAAAATGTGACTTTAACATGGAATTGTTGATAAAAGGGTAATAAAAGGAAATAAGTAAATCATATATGATATGATATATTTAATTATGGATCCTTAATATATTTATAATAAACTTATATTTAATATATAAGAGATCTAATGAGTATGAAGGAAGTCAATATTTATGGTAAGGTATTTTTAGTCTCTCTTTTATTTATGGGGGACATATGAAAATTCACCACTCATTTATTTTATGTTGTGTATATATTACCCATTTGACATGTTATATCATGAATATCCTACTTTTCATGATATTCAAAGTTTAATTTTATTCTATTCTTTATTGGGTCTTATGATTTAAAAGATTACTAAAGCGGTAAGGGGTTTTCATCTCACTTTTTACTTCTGTGAGATACATGTCATATTCACCACTCATTTATTATATGTTATGTATATACTATCCATGAATTTATTTTAAAATAAATTTGTAAATAGAGTTAAAATATAAAATAGGTCATATGTTAGATGAAATAGAGGCATTAGTAATTTTAGGAATTAACGCAATCACAGCCGCATTAGTTTCCCATAAAAGAGAGATGGAATGGAAAAATATACAATAACAATCAAAGAATAATTTCTAACAACTTTAAAATCTTTTAAAAATGAGTAATTAAACCCATTGGACCCCAGGATTTTTTTAGTATGTATAGAAAAAATTTTAGAATAGGTTACCTTAGGAAAAACCATCACATCCAAAGAAAAACTAGAGGCCTCTTCCAGTGAAGAATGCCCTTTAACCATTGAATTAAAAAAAATTACTAGATAAAAGAACATAATTAAAAGAAAAATATGAAATATTATATTTTCTAGAATTTTCCTTAAAAATTAGCTCGTCACTCAAACTATTCAAAATGATATGGCACTAACTCTATCATGTATAAGAAAATTTTGAAAACTAAAAACTTTTTTGAGAATTGTGTGTACAAAGTGATCAATTTATAGATTTCAACTTTTGATAAACTTGGAACATAAAAAAACCATGTATTGTGATATTCCAAGAAATAGAAACAGTATAGAGAAAACCATCATAATATTCCCAAAAATTAAACTTAAGGATAACCTTAGCCACTTTGCAAGCCAATTTCAAATTGAATAAGAATAGGGGCATGATTTGAAACATCAAAAGGTATGAGTTGCACAAGAGACAATAGAAATGAGTATAGTCACACTTCATTCACTAATTCCATGTCTAACTTATGAATAACCCTGGTAGAACGTTTCTTTCAAGTAAAAAATCAAACCAATACAATTAAGGTGGTTACCATAAATACCATACCTCAAAAGAAGGTAGGGTTATTTATTTATTGATGAAATAAATGAAAGAAAATAAATATAAGTCAGACCATAAATTTATATATATTATAACACTCCCCCTCAATCTGAGATATATATATTTATCATGCCCAGCCTGTTACACAAAAATTGAACATGTGTTCCAGGAACCCCTTTTGTGAGAAAATTGGTAAGATGATCAAAGGTGAAAATGTGACTGGGGGTGATACTATTCCTCTCATAATTTTCTCTAATGAAGTGAAATCAACTTCAATGCAATTTATTCTCTCATAAAAGACCATATTTGTTGCGATCTTGATTGCAGCTTGATTTTCACACTATATATACACTAGTCTATTGATAGTATACCCAATACCCTATAGTATTTATTGTTTTAAAATAATATTTATGGTCACATGTTTCATAGCTCGATATTCTAACTCTACTCTTGATTGGGAGATAAGTGTCTACTTCTTAATTTTACATGAGATCAAATTACCTCTAATAAATACTGAAAAACTAGATGTTGACCTCCTAGAAGAAAGACATCCTACATTATATGCATCACAGAATGATTTAATTTCTATATGTACATGATTAGAATATATAAGGACTAATCCCAGTTCCTTTTTCTCATATCTAACAATGTGAAGAATAGCCTCCCTCTTTTTTTTGGGGATTCCATGAACCAAATTACCTTACTAATTGTATAAGAAATGTCAAATTAAGGAGCTCATGGCATGCCTCATCACCCTGGATACAAACATGATTGTAAAATACATATAATTAATGGATTATCCCAAGACGTGTAGAGGAAATACAAGATATAACCATAATGATTCCAAATTAGGTGATACACGGGTGGAGAGGTGGAATGTTGCAACTCAAGCCAAGATCGGCACATAGAGTTATTCCCCTAGGTCGTAGGTTGATTTATTATCCTCTAAATAAATCAACTATTAGATAATTTCGTGATTAGGTCATTTATTTATTTATTTATTTTTATCCATTAATTATTTGATTTATGGATAAAAGACCATGATTACGTAAATAAATGAATTAATGTGCAAAGATATAATTTAAATAAATAGATTATGCATAAATATTTTATCCAACATGGTTAATTAATTAAGTATAATTCACTTAATATTAAAAATTCAATTAAAGGATAAAACAAGATAAAATTTATGAATAATAAATTAAAATCTCTCAATTAAATATTAATTCAGATTTTTCCTTCCATTACTTGATTAGGAATAAAAACCCCAGAACTAAGTGTTTGACTAACCCTCATTAGGACACTTACTTTTAACATAGAATTACTATGAAGTTTATGGGTTGACTTAACCATATTACATCAAGAGAAGTATCCCTCTCTAGAATTGATGTAACTTAAAGGAAAGTGTTGAGGAAATCCAAATCAGGATTTCAGGATTAGGGAGTCCACTCAACAAATCAAGGAGTCGTAAGATCATAGTTGACAAAGAATTTCCTACCTAAATACCTTCAAATATATTGACCAATCCTTTTAGGATTATGAAAAGGGGAATATGAATCATTTCCACTAGAATTTCATAGAAACTGGACATTCCGAGTTCAATGGCGAGGACTATTGGTGCTTGATAAAATAGAGAGAAATTTAATAAACTTAATTGTATTATTTCTCACATAATTTTTAATCAATAAAAGTAATAATAATATGATATTTAAAATTATAGAAAAAATGACAATTTCATCATCCACACTATCCCTACAATCTATATTATAGAAAGATCATATCCTCACTATTAGTAACTTCAAGGAGTGGTTCTGATGCCTTTAGGTTGTGTTGTGCCACGAATAGAAATCTTACGTTCTAGAATCGTCAATGCCTGATCCGCCTACCAAGGAGGTGAGTGATGAAGAGTTCCTTGTCTATGAAAAACATATGAACTATTCAGTCGACATCAATGCTTTTTGTTATCATCTATGTCTACTGAACTCATAAAGTCTCATGAAAACATGGATGTTTATAGTACGCTCAAGAATCTATGTGGTCCTTATTAGGAGAGAGAAATATAAGAATTGTTTGAGATTTCAAAAGAAATGTTTAAGAATAATCTCATAGTGGTTGTGTCATCTAGGCCTCATGTAGTTAAGTTCATTTTCTATATTGAGTTCTTAGAAGTTATAGGGTTTAAACTCCCTGATGAACTGAAAACTAATCTTATTATTGTATCACTCCCTCAGTTATTCTCTAGTTTTTTTGTTAATTTTAATATGAAAAATATTGAGAAGTCTCTTCCAGATCTGCTCACTCTTATTTATCAAGTAGATAAGGATACAAAGTGAAAAAATCCTTTTATCCTTATGGTGAATAGATGGAAAGGGAAAGCGAAGAGATCTAATACCAAAGCTTCTTCATGACCATCCAAGAAGATAAAGATCAAGGGGAAAGAAAGGGAGTGGGATGTTATTTGTTTCACATGTGGCAAGAAGGGTCACTGGAAGAAAAATTTCACCTCAGCTAAGAAGCGGGGGTAATCTTCAGGTGCATTTTTTATTGAGTGAAATTTACCTATTTATATAAATTGGGTATTAGATATAGCTTTTGGTTCTCACATATGTATTCAAATACATGAATCAAGTAGATTCAAAAAGATTTTCTGAGTGGAAGTAGATATATGAGCCGCTAAAGGATCCAAAATTTCTATTGAGGCTATTGGGGACTACCAACTCATGTTGTCTATGGAAATGATCTTAGTTTTAAAGGATTATTATTTTGTTTATCTATTACCAAAAACATTATTTTTGTATCTAGAATTGATACAGATGTATTTATTTTCAAGTTCAGGAATAAATGTAAATTCTTTTATAAAGAGAGAACTTATTATGATGAAGAAAATTTAAATGATAGCCTTTATGTGTTGGATTACACAAATAAAGTAATGTAAATCGATAATGAAACTACTTCACATGACTCATACCACACCCAAATTTGGAATCACTGGCTAGGTTATGTAAATGAATTTTTTTTAAATAAATTACATCAAGATGGATATTTAGATTCTTTTGAAATAAAACAACTTGGTGTATGTTATTCATTTTTACATGGAAAAATGTCCAAAGCCCTATTTAGTGGGAAAAGGTGAAAGGGACAAAGATATTATTGAATTAGTTTATACTGATGTGTGTGGACCATTTCCTATTGAAGAAAGGGGTGGGTACTCATACTTCATAACTTTTACTGATGATTTTTATAGATATGGATATTTTTACTTGATAAGGTATAAGTCAAATTCCTTTGATATATTCAAGAAATAAAATAATGAAGTTGAGAACCATCTTGGTAAGAATATCAAGAAACTCCACTTAGACTATGGTGGAGAATATCTTAATCAAGACTTCCTTGATTATTTATGAGGGTTTGGGATTCTATACCAACTCACTTCTTCTTATACACCTTAGTGGAATGTGTAACAGGAATAAGGAACACACCTTGTTGAACATGGTGTGATCAATGATGAGTCATGTGAGTCTTCCATTATCCTTTTGAGGATATTCATTACAAAAAGTAGTACAAATACTAAACTAAGTGCCAACTAAATTGAAATATTTTATCCTATACCAATTGTGGAATTAGAAGAAACTTGTGTTTTTGTACTTACATATGTGGGGTTGCGAAGCATTTTTTAAGGCATCTTTAGGTAACAAACATGCACCCCAAGACACAAAGTGTGCCTTTATAGGTCACCATAAGGAAACAAGGGGTATTACCTATATGAACCCTAACACAAAAAGGTAATAGTGGGAAGACATGCTATGTTTCTTAAGAGGGATCACATCTCTAAAAGAGATAGTGGGAGAAAGATAGAATTTGATGAAGTTGAGGCTCAAGGTATACAGGAGTTGTCATAAGAATAGATTCCACAAAGCCCTATGGAAGAAAAGGATGTTCCAAACACACAAGTATTGTGTAGGATCACAATAGAGTTTAGAGAACCAGAATAGTATGGTTTTCTAGTAACCAAGGATGGTGAATCATTATTAGTTGATAATAATGATCCTCTAAACTTAAAGGAAGCATTAAGTGGCATAGATGTTACCAAATGGAAATAATCCATTAATTCTGAGATATATTCTATATACCAAAACCAAGTCTAGATTTTAATAGATCCTCTAGTGGATTTAAATATCATTGGTTATAAATGGGTATTCAAGAAGAAACTAGACATGGATGGATAAGTCTATACCTATAAGGAAATATTGGATGTAAACGAGTTTAAACAATGTTAATCCATTGACTACAACGAAACATTTTCACTAGTTACAATGTTGAAATCCATCAGAATTATACTTTCAATTGCACCCTTACATGACTATGATATTTGGAAAATGGATTTCAAAACAACCTTCCTTAATTAGAACCTTTAGGAAGACATCTATATGAAATAGCCTGAAGGGTTTGTAACTCCAAAAGATGCCAACAAAGTTTACAAATTGTAAATATCCATTTATAGATTAAAGAAAGTATCCAGGACATGGAAATTTTGTTCTTTTGAGGCCATAAGGTAATTTTGTTTTCTAAAGAACGAATGTGAGCCTTGTGTCTACATATGATTTCGTGTGAGTGTGGTTGTTTTCATAATAGTATATGTCAATGATATATTACTTATTGGAAACGAAATACCAGTCTTATAACTTGTTAAAGTCTGGATGAATAAGTGATTCTCTATGAATGAATTTAGTGAGGCGGCATACATTCTTGGGATCAAGATCCAACATGATATATCCAAGAGACCGTATTAATTAAAAAAATTAAAAAATGAATAATAAATACCTCATGTCGGATCTGAGACACATGACGAGTCCCGAGCCTGTGAGGTGGTCCCTTCAACGCTCGATTCTCAGAATGGCATGTAGACACCTCCTACATTAAATTCATTCAAATATCAAACAAATCACACATTCTTGAAAATATATATACCAAAACAAATATACAAACCGCAACACCCTCAGTGGACCAATATGCAACTAAATCACGCCACTGAGCCAGGAGGACACCTCTTGGGACTTTTTCTAGAATGTATGGGGCACCCACATTTGGTACCCAGTGGTCCCTCTTGACTTTGACTTTATAGTCTTTCCACATCTTATGGCATTTACTCATACACACTGGCCGAAACTCATCGGGACATACTTTCAAATTTTTCTATTAAAGAAAAAAATCACATATGTTATTATTATTTATACATAGGGAATAAAGTAAAATGGTCTTCTTACCTGAACCTCCCTCCAAATACGATCTAATGTGTCATGAGGGATAGAAGCCCAATCATGCGTGGTCAATGGAAATCGATGTGGATCACGTATGATATGACCCAACTGACGAATAAATGCAGGGGCATTCCGTCCCACAGGATGAAATACCTCATCAAATGAAACATCAAAAGTCGTGTCGGAATTCCATGATAATATTCCATGACCAGGGCCTCTCCTGTGAGAGGAAGAAGCAGTCGGGTCTGATCCTGTTGAAAACAATTTTATATACAAATTTTCAGATGTTATAAATATATATATATATGTTTATTAATTACATAAAAAATAGATACAATGACATTCCAACATACATCGACCCTGAGATGTAGATGACTCAGATGGATGATGTGGATCTTCTGCCTCTTCCCCTGACATTCCTGCAGTAATGGAAAACATTAGAAAGGGGACTATCCAAAATGTCCAAATGATAAATTGGATTGTTTTTAAAAAAATCAAACTTGTACAGTTGTTAATCAAACAAAAAGTGATTGAATAATTAGTTGGGAATGAATTTAAATAATCAGAAACTTCACAAAACAGATATACAAATTATGTACAAAACCAATCAATGCATAGCCAAATTTCAAATTAAATTAATAAAAATTCAAGCAGAACATGAAACAAATGAAGAATACCTCAATGGAAAGATACACCGACAATAACATCAATATAACATGAGTTAAATCACCTTAAATAGTTATAACTGAATAAACTTCAAAAAGTGAGGATTAAAACTTACAAGGATTTATAAAATGTTTAGATAATTTATGATATCTTGGGCTGAATAGTGGGAAAACAATTATACCTTTCATTAAGCATGCAAATTGACTGTTTCTCCTTCAACAGTCGCTCTGACCCAATAAATATCTTCTTCACATTGAACTACGGTATGTTGATCAAGCTGTTGGGAAACAAAAGGAATAGTCTCGGGTTCATTTTGTTCAAATACAAACACTCATCGCCGAGACATTCTGACAACAACTTGCCAACTTGGATTCGAAGGCAAAGTAACGAAGAATACTTGTTCCGCTTGTGATGTCAAAATGAAAGGTTCATTATCAACTCGTTCATTTCTATATAACATATAGTTAAAATTCACCAATGAAAACTGATATTGATCGACTTTTCATCCACGCACTGGATCAACCCAATTACACTTTAACAATATGTACTTCAACCCGTGTGTGTATACAACTTCAATGATGTCTATCAATTGACCATAGTAATAACCAGAATCGACAAGTGGACAACCGATGCCACTTTTTTGTGTTGCTTGTTTGTCGTCAACATCTTTAATGCGAAATCGAAAACCATTAGCATCTATAGATTTATAACGACGAGCCGTTATAGATGGACCCTCAGCCAGTTGGATAAATTCTTCAGTTAGCATGGGGTCCCCTAACTCCCTCAGCTTATGAACCTACATAATTCATAGAATTCAATAATGATATCTGAAGAAATAAATTAGTGTAATACTTCACTCATAATGAAAATCAATTTATACGTACATAATCCTTGAACCAATCATGAAATGACGCATAATGAGACTATTGAATTTTCAACTCAGTCGCATGATACATCTCTTCTTTTATCTCATTAATGTGTTTTCTGCAAATGATAACGCAATGTTTAAATGATCAACTAATGCAAACAAAACATGTAAAAGGTAAACAATAAAAGTGATAAGATACTTATTGCATTAATGGTGCAACTGATGGAGTATTGAACAAGATATATCGATGCGCTTGTATCCACTCGATGTTGTCCATATCATATGTGGTTCCTTCTCCAACTGGACCATCCTGAATCTGAGAGGGCTTATCTAATTTTGTTTCAACATCCGTAAGATATTCTGCACAAAAAGTAATACACTCATCCATCAAATAACCATTGGCTATTGATGCCTCCGGACGAGCTCTGTTGCGTACAAATCATTTCAATGTACTCAAATACCGCTCAATAGGATACATCCACCTGAATTGCACTGGACCAGCAGCCATTACTTCATCAGTTAGGTTCACTGTCAAGTGGACCATAACATCAAAAAATGAGGGGGGAAATAGTTTCTCAAAGTGACAAAGCGTAAGTACAATTCGTTCCTGTAAACTTTTTAAATCACTCATTCGTTGATTTCTTAAACAAAGCTGTCTAAAAAAATTACTCATCTCAATCAATGGCTGAACAACATTGGGGGATAAACAATCACAAATTGCGATTGGAATCAACTGCTGAAGTAGTATGTGATTTTCATAACTTTTCAACCCTTTCAATGTCTTACTCGTCAGATTCACACACTTTGAAATATTAGAAGAGTAACCATCAGGGACCTTGAGCATCTTCAAAATGGAAAGAAATGTCTCTTTCTCCTTTGTAGTCATCGTATACTGTGCAGCAGGCATATATGCCTTGTTTCCCTCAGCTAACTGTAAATGCAACTGTTTCCTTAAACCCATTTCTTCCAAATCACGGTGTGCATTAACATGGTCCTTTGATTTCCCACTGACACCTAAAATAGTCCACAATATGTTATCACAAACATTTTTTTCAATGTGCATGACATCAAAATTATGCCTCAGCATGTTAGTTTTCCAATACGGAAGACAATAAAAAATACTTTTCTTTTTCCAATTGTGACTGCGCTGCCTACCCGCAGCTCGAATATTACGTACCGGAGGAGCCACCAAATCCTGAATTTCATATACCGTGCGGATGTTTTCTTCCTCAATCTGCGATAACATTTCGACTCCTGCCATGATCTTTGGTGCTGGGTTGAACTCTCTAGAACCATCAAATGCCACTCTGTCCTTTCTGAACCTGTGCTGAGGGGGGAGAAAACGTCTGTGACCCATGTATGCCCATTTTTTGGAATGCTTAAGCCATACGGATTTTTTACTTTTGTTGCAACAAGGGAAAGAAAATTCTCCTTTCGTACTCCAGCCTGATAAATTTGCATAAGCTGGGAAGTCATTGATTGTCCACAATAAAGCAGCCTACAGTTTGAACATTTCATTCATTTCACAGTCATAAGTCATCACACCATCGCCCCAAAATTCATTCAACTCATCAATCAATGGCTGAAGGTAAACATCAATCTTATCCCTCGGACTTTTAGATCCATCAATAAGAGTGGAAAGTAATATAAATTGTTGCTTCATAAAAAGCCACGGAGGAAGATTATACGGAACCAACACCACGGGCCATGTGATATGAGTTGCACCAACCATAGACTTGAATGGATTGAAACCATCTGCTGCCAATCCCAATCGGACATTACGAACATCTTTGGAAAAGTCAGGATGTCTCTTATCAAAATCATTCCATGCATGAGAGTCTGCCGGGTGGGTTAACATATCACTTTCATGAACTCTTTCTGCATTCCATCTCATTAAATTAGAAACTTTAGATGACATAAAAAATCTTTTCAACCTTGGTTTAAGGGGAAAGTAACGCATTTTCTTTATGGCAATCGGTTTCCCCTGTATCACAATCTGACTTTGATGAGTCTGATTTCCCCTGTTCTCTTTCCACCTGGAAGCACCACAAACCGTACAAATATTCAAATGGGCAGTTTCCTTTCTAAACAATATACAGTTGTTTGCACATGCATATATGGTCTCATATGTAAAACCTAAGTTCTCTGTCAGGTTACAAGCATGGTAATACGACTCAGGAATCTTAGCGTCGACAGGAAGAACCTTTTTCAATAACACCAACAGCATGTCAAATGATGTGTCTGACCAATGATTCAAAGTCTTCAAATGAAACAACTCCACGATAAACGACAATTTATTGAAAGAAGTACATACTGGATATAATTCTATTTTTGCATCATCAATTGCTTCATAAAACCTCCTCGAATCACGATCTGCACCAGAGCAAAGATTTATCTCACCGGTCTCAAGATTCTGGATGTCAATGCCTTCAGGATCCAACCCACGTACCATTTTAGTAAGCATTTCATGCATTGGATCATTCATCCTTGCATCAACATCCATCTGAACTGTATCCGTATTTTCACAACGAACATATTCTTCTCCATGATGAGTCCAACTCTTATAATTTTTCAGAAATCCATTAAAGAATAGGTGCTCCCTCATAGTATCTCGTGTGAATTGATATCTGTTAGCACATTTTCTATATGGACAACTAATATAGTCACTTTCAAATCCTCTGGTGAAGTCAATAAACTTCATAATTCCATTGAAATACTCTCTAGACGTTCGATTTGGAAGATCAATCCAACTCTTATCCATAATAAGATCCCTATAACAAACATTTACATAAGACTTATTACATTTTCATTTTTGATATCAAATATATTTAAAATAAATACTAACTAATTGTTTGTGAACCATTTATAAAATAATAATGTAAGTGAAAGCCCATGCCATACCTGATTGCGCTACAAACCTGGAAGGGAGGGGAGCCGACGACGGTGCTTTGAGGGAGAGGAGCGGTGGGGAGCCGGAGCCGGAGCTGGTGCGGCGAGGGAGGGGACGGTGAAGGAGGGGACGGGTGGCGGTGGTGCGGCGAGGGAGGGGACGAAGAATAATGGGATGGGGGTTGGCGGGGTGCGGGGGGGTGTTCGGGGTGCTGGGGGGAGGGACGAGGGGGCGGAGGGCGGAGGGTGGAGGTCGGAGGCCGAAGGGGCTGGAGGCCGAAGGCCAGAGGGCTCCCGAGGGCTTCCGAGCTGCCGAAGGCGGGTGGCGGGAGGCCGCAGGGTGGCCGCAGGGCGGAGGGCGGCCGGAGCCGGAGGGCGGAGGGCGGGCGGAGGGCGGGCGGAGGGCGGCCGGGGAGGGCGGCCGGGGAGGGCGGGGCCGGCGGAGGGCGGCCGAAGGGCTGTCGGAGGGCTGCCGGAGGCGGGTGGAGGGAGGCTCGAGGGTAGAGGGAGGCCGCAGGGCGGCCTCAGGGCGGAGGGCGGCCGGAGCCGGAGAGAAAAGGGCGGCCGGAGGGCGGCCGGAGGAGGGAGGGGCCGGCGGAGGGCGGTCGGAGGGCAGTCGGAGGGCGGCCGGAGGGCAGAGGGTGGCCGGAGGGCGGGCCGGTAGAGGGCGGGGCTACGGAGGGCGGGCCGGCGGAGGGCGGGGGCGGCGGAGGGTGGGCCGGTGGAGGGCGGGGCGCCGGGGAGGGCGCGCAGTTGCGGGGTGGCAGGGAGGGCGTGCGGCGGCAGGGGGGGGGCACGGGCGACGGGGGGGAAGGGTTCGGGGAGGGGGGGGATCACGAGAGTGGAGAGGGGGGGGGGGGCGGAAGCCCCTTATTTTTTTTAAGGAGACTTAGCGACCGCCAATGGCGATCGCTATATGTAACAGGGCTCAAATGCCCATATTTCTAGTAGTGGTGTCCTCATACACGTGAGGAAAGACAAATAATGACAAGTATTCTATACACGTCAATGATTGGACCAGTCATGTATGTTATTCTATGTACTAGGATAGATGTTGCTTACATATTAAGTGCAGTATAAAGATATCAACCTAACCTAGGTGACCTCCATTGGATGAGAGTCAAGACTATCCTTAAGTATCTTTGGCATACTAAGGATTTTTTCCAGGTATATGGAGGTGATGGGGAATTAGTCATCAAAGGATATGAAAATTCTAGTTTCCAAATAGATCAAGATGATAAGAAAACACAAACAAGATACATATTTATTTTAAATGGAGGTGTTGTGAGCTAGAAGAGATCAAAGAAAGTTATGGTTGTGGATTATATAGTAGAGTCTAAGTATATTATAGCTTCTGAGGTAGCTAAAGAAGTAGTTTGAATATGAAACTTCATCCAAGATCTTGATAGTGTACCAAATAATAAATATCTTATCACACTTTATTGTGATATTACTACAGCGGTGTCCCTTTCCAAGTAGCCAAGGTCACATCAGCAGACAAAGCATATAATTCAGAAATATCATCTCTTGAGAGATTTTTCTTAGATATGTGAGGTTTTAGTGAGTAGTATTTCCATTGAAGATAACATGGTAGACCACTTGACTAAAGTATTGACTTAGTAGAAAAATTATTATTATGTGAGGTCTAGAAAACTAAAATTCATAGACAGTTGTCTCTAGTCCAAGTGGTAGTTTGTTGGAGTTGGTGTCCTAGGAACAACTGATTGTATTTTGATTACATGCATATTCAATGAATTGAATATTAATAAAACATCTTATTATATATTGTTAATTTTTCTACATGAATTTAATGTAATAATTTACTAGGATATATATTACATTGATAAGGTTATAGAAGTTCCCCTCTATTATGAGAACCCTAAAGTTCTATGATGACATTCTTAAATATATTTATATGGAAGGATAATGCACTAAGATAGGACACATAGTATGTTGACTATCAAGTGTGAGTACTTATAAGCAGATGAGGATTTTTCTTAAGAAGTTCACACTTGGTAATCTCCAATATATAATATTATAAGAACAGACCCTCCAATAGGATTTTTTCATGTTTTGGTGTCATCGGATATTCATATATGTGAGCTTGTGTAATGGTCTTTAGACTTTAATATTATCATTGATGTAGGTAATAACTCACACACTTAGATTTACTGACAAAAACTATCACACCATATGTTAGATAGAAGTAATAAATGTTGGGTGATACATAAATGACATGTTACTAATAAATAAGTAGAGAAAGGATTTGTCCCTTCCATATTTATGGAAGCTTATATATCGACCCTTGTATTGGAATAGAACCATCACATTAAATTTTATGGTCATTTTTTAATGATGTATTTATTTAAGATATTCAGAGAAAGATGTATCAAGTATATAGGTTGATGACATAGATGTGAAACCTTCTTGATGAGATATTGAGAAAATGGATTATATTACACAGTGTTTGTTTGTATGTGGTTGTTGTTGTTGCAACATTAAGTTTTTTATCTTAGGTTCTTTGAAATGTTGTTAGACAGTAATCTTGGACTTTAGGAAAACCATCCTAATTCTAACAAGAAAGAAACCTATAGGGTCACACACCAAGTGTTTTTTGTGATCTCGATTAAATTCTATTTGAATTTAATTATTGGAATAAATATTATTCTCAAAACTGAGAAATAATTTTATTCAAGTTTTATTGATCGATAATATTCACATGGTAATAAATAATTTATTATGTTAATATTTGATAAATATTTATTAACTAGATTGTGAATAAAATATTTATTTTATTTATTGATAAATAAAATATTTAATTAAATATTTATTCAGGTATTCAGAAAATGTCGAGGAGGATGAATAGACTAAGTCTGCGTCCATTGATAAATATTAATTTATCAGCTGGTAAAAATATATTGACCATTGATAAATTTAATGCATGACATAAAATAATAATAATCACTACTATAAAAGAGGCCTTTAACAGCACTAGAATATGCCTTTATTAGTGCTAAAAAAGCACTGACTACCGCAGCGCAGTTAAAAGCCCTGTGATTTTATCAGCGCTAGAAAAGAGCTGATAAATGGGTCCATTATCATGCCTTATAAAAGCACTGATAAAGATCCCTTTATCAGCACTTTTATAAGCATTGATAAATGACACCATTTATCAATGTTTTTATTTAGTATTGATAAAGGATGCCTTTATCAGTGCATTAAGTAGCACTGATAAAAGGACATACTGTTGTGTGATTTTGCAGCATACTGTTGTGTAATTTTACAGAACACTATAGCACCAAAAATAGGGCATACTACAGTTTGTAGTAATAACACACTAAAACACCAAAAATAGTACTAGAAATTATAAAATTCATATACAAATACAGAATTTAAATGAAATAAAATTTATAACACAGATATAAGAAAAAAACACTATTATAGAGAAAAAGAACGCACTTGTATAAAATAACAAACCACCCCTACTTGAGAAAAACAACACACCTATATAAGAAAAAAATTATTATGTTATTAATGATATAAATAAATAAATTAAATATAAATTTTTAATTTTAAACTAAACTTTGAGTCATATACCAGGAACACTGTGTATCAGATTGAGTTGTGGTTGATTCTTGCATGCCACACCATTTATTGTTCATCTTCAAACATTATCTCTGTAAAAATTAACTAAATAATTTTAAGATAAAAATTATAAGGAAATTAATTAAGTAATAGCAGATAGAATGATGAGAAAATAATCTAGGATTTTTTGCTTAGTTTTGGTGATGTGATGCATGTTTTAAACTAAAATGATATTTTTATATTGAAAAGATGAACTTGGAGTCATATCAATCACACCATGCATTGGATTGAGGTTTAGATAATTCCTACACACCCCAAATTATCTATGGATCATTTTCCTAAAGTATCAAAACAATATGAATGTGTTTCCTTGGTTTTGAGTAAGTCACTTGTGTTTTTTACTAAAATGTCATTTTAAATTGGAACCATACAATTTGAGTCATACCAGTCACATCGTGTATGGTTTTGATGTTAGATTGATTCTTACATGTCAAAAATTAATTATTAATTGTTTTCCTAAATTATCAAGACAATTCGAGTGTGTTTTCTTAGTTTTTAGTGAGTGACACTTTTAGAACTAAAATATCAATTTTAAATTGATAACAAAGACTTTGATTCATATCAAACACATCATGTATCATATTGAGGTGTGGATGATTCCTACATGTCACAAACGACTTATGGATCAATTTCCTGAAGTATCAAAACAATCTGAAAGAGTTTTCTCAGTTTTGAGTATGTTAGTTGTCTTTTTTGCTAAAATTAATGTCAATTTTAAATAAAAAGACACACTTAGAATCATATCGGTCACCCAGTGTGTTATATTAAGGTGTGGTTGATTCTTAAAATCCCAAATGACTTATGTATTATTTTACTAAAGTATTAAAACAATCCTAATGTGTTTTCTCAATTTTGATTATGCTACTTGTGTTTTTTACTAAAATGTCATTTTAAACAGGAAACATGAACTTTGAGTCATACCGGTCACATCGTGTGTGAGTTTGATGTGATACTGATTCCTACACATAAAAAATGAATTATGAATCATTTCCCTAAATTATCATGATAATCTGAGCATGTTTTCTTATTTTTTAGTGAGTGTAACTTTTTTAACTAAAATGTTAATTTTAAATTGATAACATAGACTTTGTGTCATACCGGGCACATCATGTATAAAATTGAGGTATAGATGATTTATACACATCAAAAACGAGTTTTGGATTATTTTTATAAATTATCAAAACAATCTGAATGCGTTTTATTAGTTTTGAGTATGTCAGTTTTCTTTTTTACTAAAATTAATGTCAATTTTAAATAAAAAAGACACACTTGGAGTCATATCGGTCAAAATATGCTTCAGATTGAGTTTTTCATATGATTCCTACATGTACTAAATGATTTATGGGTCATTTTTAAAAAGTATAAAAGTAATAAGAATGTGTTTTTTCAGTTTTGAGTATGCCACTTGTGTTTTTTACTAAAATGTCATTTTAAACTAGAAACATACACTTTCAGTCATATCAATCATGTTGTGTGTGGGTTTAATGTAAGACTGATTCCTACATGTCATAAATGAATTATGAATAATTTTACTAAATTATCAAGACAATCTCAGCATGTTTACACATTTTTTAGTGAGTGACTCCTTTTTAACTAAAATGTCAATTTTAAATTAATAACGGACACTTTGAGTCATATTGGGAACATCATGTATCATATTGAGGATAAGATGATTCCTACATGTCAAAAATGACTTATATATAATTTTCCAAAATTATAAAAACAATATGAATGTTTTTCTTGGTTTTGAGTATGGTAATTGTCTTTTTTACTAAAATTAATGTCAATTTTAAATAAAAAGACACACTTGGAGTCATGCCAGTCACACCGTGAATCGGATTGAGGTAAGGTTGAATCTTACATGTCCCAAATGACTTATGGATAATTTACATAAAGTATAAAAACAATAAAAATGTGTTTTCTGGATTCTGAGTGTGCCACATGTGTTTTTTACTAAAATGTTATTTTAAAGTGGAAACATGCACTTTGAGTCATACTCATCACATCATGTGTGGATTTAACATGAGATTGATTACTAAATGTAAAAAATGAATTATGAATAATTTTACTAAATTATCAAAAATAATATGAGTGTTTTTTATCAGTTTTCAGTGAGTGAAACTTTTTTAACTAAAATTCCAATTTTAAATTGATAACGGAGACTTTGAGTCATACTAGGAACATAGTGTATCTTATTGAGGTTTGGCTAATTCCGGCATGTCAAAAATAACTTATGGATAATTTTCCTAAATTATAAAAACAATATCAATGCATTTTCTTATTTTTGAGTTTTTTAGTTGTCTTTTTTACTAAAATTGATGTAAATTTTAAATAAAAATACACACTTGGTGTCACACCCAGTTTTTTTTTTCATGTCTTGGTTTTGATCTGGCTCACTGGAAATCATGATCCTTTTATTGGTTTTTTGGTGATATTAATTTTTATTTTTGAACTTCTATATATTTCTAATCATCCAACCATATGTTTCCTATAGCTTGTTTGAGAGTTTTGGAGAAAAGGGTGGTTACTTCATGATTTAGGCCAACTATGAGCCCATTTCCATATTTAAAAACCAAATTTTTTTCTTTTATAAATACTTCGTTTTAAAACATTTTTCACTCATTAAACTTTCCACTAGTCCTCCACTTACATATTAAAACCACCGTATCCTTTTGGACCCCTTTTAAATTCATAAGCATGGTGAATTTGGGTTATTTATTCAGGTATTGGGCCAGCCCGTGGGCCCATTTTTAGTTTTAAAAAAAATAATTTGATTCATTTATATATTATTAATTTTTTTATAATTTTAGTTTATTAAACCTCCCATTAGAGTCAAATAACCCTAGGATCACCCCCCATGTTTCATTTTCCCTCTTTGGAGCTCATCTTAGTTGCAGATTAGGGCAAAACTTCTTAATGTTTCTCAAATCGTCCAGATTTTCCAAAGGTAATTTGTCTCATTAATAAATCATTCAATTCGTACTATTTTTGCCACATATATTCTTTAAATGGTTCTTAAATACCTTATGATACTCTCCAAGTAGTTTTAAGTCATTCCTTTTTCTATAAGGGTGCGTATCTAAGAGAAGATGAAGAGTTTTCTAGTTTCCAAGGTGAGATTCCTTCTCATTTCTCCTCCCTCTTCCTCCTCCTTTCATTATTTATTGGTTTTATATTATCCTATAGTAATAATAGAACTAGGTATATGTTATACCAAGATTTTTTATGGGGGTTTTTTTCATTTGGGGCTGGTCGTCATAGGTTTAGTGTTTATAAACCCTCGGATGGTGATATCGGGTGTGCGTTTCCATTACACCAAGGATTTGAGGTAGGATATACATTGAACATGCATTTATCATTTAAGTTTCATAATTTTATTATTTTTATAATCTGATATATATGTTTATTGTTGTTGTTCAGCCTTTGGATAATTTTCTTGGTGTGAAAAACGGTTTTTTAAGCCTTGTTTTGTGAAAGGTAGTGTTGTTTTGTCATAAAAGTGCACACCAAATGTTTGTTTAAATGTTACGTTATCTTTAGCACCTAGTTTGTGAGGTTTAAACCCTGTTTTATGGTATTTTGAACATGTTTTAGGAGATTTAATAAAATATGGCATGAAATTGGTGTTCTATTCCTTGTCAAGTGCTTAAAATAAATTGTTTTGTTTAAAAGTGCATGTCACGTGTTTGCTAAAATTACCAGTTGAATTTTATGTGTTAAGTGTGATTTAAAAAAATATTTTTTTGGATTTATAAATTCATTTGAATCATGAAAAAATTTATTTTTGGGTCCTTCTATGTATTTCCATTTTGGATTTGGTTTTACAAACAAATGGGTTTTGGTTTACAACATGTTTTGGCCCGAGTCGCCGGAAAATGGCCCGTTTCACATCCTTATGAAAATGGTTGTGTTTTGAATATATAAACTGAGTGTTTTAAGGGATTTATGAAAGTTTTTTTTTTTGATTTAAATGGTGTGTATACACCTCCTTAATAAAATTTAAATTCATACCTTTGTCAAATGTTATTTTTGAGAAAAGCTTAAAGGCCCGTTTGGCATTTTTTCTTGTAAAAATGGTTTCTATGTGTATTTCATGTTCTATATTTTGGGTCCATTTTATGGTCCATGAAATTAATTTATTAATTGGTTTTTGGGATTAAAAATCTAGTTTTATATGTTATTTATGGGTTTTGGCCTTAAAAGATCATTTTTGAATGGATTTTATGTGAAAGGCCTCATTATACTTCTTGAAATCGTTTTATAAAAAATTAGGTGGTTTATTGATCAGTGAAAGAAATATGAGACATGTGTGTGGAATGTTTGATGTTTGTATGATTTTTAAATTTAATCTTCATGATAAAATAGTATTTTATAGATTTGTAACTTTTTTGGGCACAAAAAGGTAAAACCCGGGTATCTAGGTGGGCGGACATGTACTAGTATGCTAGTGATCTGGAGAGGTTTTGTCCCTGTTTCACGTAGCAAGTTTGACGATGACAACACTAACTAAACTATGAAGATGATGATGTTAGGGAACACTAGGTTATGGATTATTCTCCTATTTTTGGCTTGTGTTCACGCTAATGGATATTCATTATGGTTACTTTTACACTGAGATACGAGGTACCTGGGGCCCACAACGAACTAGTGCCTACAGGTGTTACCGAGACTTGTGCTCATTGGATATTTTGTACTCACCATCGGCACAGGGTGTGCTTAGTTGGTAAATTTAGAAACATGTGTGTTTTATTTAAAATTTTACCTTCTTTAAATCATCCCTCTTGAAAACTATTTTCATTTTGAAGTTGTACCTCTTTGAAAACAATTTACTAGCATTATTGTTTATAAAACATGCAAATTTTTTTATGATAATTATTATAGCATGGAACCTCATTTAAAAAACATATTTTTATATATTGTATTTAAAACTTGAAATTTATGTTTCTTTTATTTTAAAGTAATTTCATTGGAAATAGAATATCGGGCTAACCTACTGAGTTTTAATACTCATGCCTATAGTCTTATTCTATTTTTAGCCCTTGTACATGTTTCAGATTGAGTTTGATCACCTTGGGTGACATATAATAATTATGTTGGAGAGTGAAAATTGGGGTCACATGGAGCTAGTTGGTTATTAGGTTTGGTCGGTTGAGTTGTTGGTTTAATTGAACTTTCGGTTTCTTGTACAAATAATGTTCAGTTCATTTTTTTTATGTAAATGTATTTTGGGATGTTTGTTTCTTTCCATTATTTGTTTGATTATTTATATTTGGTATAAATAATTCCCTTTTGTACTCTATTAATTCCCTTGGTGCTTGTATTCATCCCAGGAGGATCGGGAACGCCTCTCGGGACTTGTCACGGGCTGGCCAGGGTGACCAGTTCAGGGTCGACTCGGGCTGGTTCATGACACTTGTAGTCATACCAGTCACACCATGCTTTGTATTGAGGTGAAACTAATTCATACACATACCAAATGACTTATGGATCATTTTCCTAAAGTATCAAAACAATCTGAATGTGTTTACTCAGTTCTGAGTATACCACTTTTGTTTTTACTAAAATGTCATTTCAAACTGGAAACATTCACTTTTAGCCATACCGATCAAATCATGTGTGTGTTTGATGTGAGACTAATTCCTACATGTCACAAATGAATTATGAATCATTTTACTAAATTATCAAGACAATATGAGCATGTTTTCTTGTTTTTTAGTGAGTGAAACTTTTTGGACTGAAATGTCAATTTTAAATTGATAATTGACACTTTGAGTTATATCAGGCACATCGTGTATGAGATTGAGGTGTGTTTTATTCCTACACATCACAAATTATGTCATGTTTCCTTTGATACTATCCCTCCTTGATGACCACAATCTCTCAATGTAAGGGCTCAGATCTATATGGATAGACCCTTTGTGTGTTTCTAAAGATTGAGGTGCACGGAGGAGGCTCAGAGGAAGCCTAGAGAAGTTCTGCTGCTAAAATATTTAAGTAGGGATATTTCACGTCATGTGCTGATCAGATCACGATGTGTAATAAATCAGGGTTTTAAAAATAAAAAGGCGGAACATTTTTCAGTGAAAATCTAACCCTAAGGATTACACTATATGAAAGGGGATTACACATTGTGTAAATCCCTGATGATGTGTGTTTTAAGCATTTTCAGCTACTTAGTTTTATCAAACCCTAGGGTTATAGCACCTCTCTTCTGATTCCATGAAACCCGAAAACCCCGTCTTTGACATTTTGGGGATTCCTTTGTCAAGGTTTGATCTCTAGCTTCCCTCCTTTGATTTGTCTTCTATCCAAGGTTTTTTCTACCTCTATTCTTGCATTTTATTTGATATGTTCCCTCCCATTCCTCTTTTCCATGTGATGGTGCTTGATATCCATGTTTCAAAAGGAGTTTTTTTGTTGTTTATTTTTGTGGTTATGGTGCGGTGTCCTAGGGTGGATGCAGTTCTTTTAGGAGATACAGTCGGGACCCACAACATTGGTTCGTTCTCATGAAAAGAATTTTGAAACCATTTTTGAGGTATAGTATTCATTGATTATCTATTTATTTACATTTAATCATATATCTAGCATGATTTAGCCACTTGGATTGCAATGAAATTAGCCTAATAATTACTTGAACCAGATTAAAGAATTGATATCGATCGCATGGTGATGTTTCTGTTTTGTACTATGATAACGATTTGCCTCTTATTTTTATGGATAATGTAATATCTATGAATTGGTTGGATTAGCATGTTATTCTTAATGGAAATTGGTAAAGAACCTAAATATAGAATTAATTTTTAATTAATTGGATAAAAGATTAAAGAGGCATGTTTAATGAATATGGTGTTTAGTAGTTTTAATGTTGTGAACGTGTTTAAATGAATTGATCTTCCATGTGTTAATGAAATTGAATAACGATGTGAAGCATGTTGATGATTGTTGATAAAGTAATTAAAGGCATGTTAAGTTAATAATTTAATTAATTTTTGAAAGCTTATATTGGCTTTTTAGTTAGGTTTCCTATAGTTGGAACCTATAAATAATAAATCTATTAATTCGAGATGGAATAATAATTAGTTGTGCGATAAAAGATAATGCCTTGTAGGGCATGAGTTTCCTACTTACTTTTAAAGACTGGTTTCCTTGTGATTTGGGCCATGAGGGATCATTGTGTATAAAGGTTGGATGTCTTGCTTTAGGGATAAGGGCCCAGTTGCTATGTTTGTTTCCCATTGCTTCTGATGTGATGTGATCCTGGGATGGATGATCCTGGAGGGTTGTTATGGTATATGGTGTGGGGAAGCTCGAATGTTATGTGAGCCTGGGATGGCTGAACCTGGAGGGTTGTTATGGTATATGGGGCTGGGAGGCCCAGTTGTTGTGGCAGCAGTTGATGCTTATGATGGCAGGATGCAATGAGATATGCATGTGGTTGTCGAGGAGGACACCGGGGATGACAGAACAGGTTGAATTTGGGATTACCTGTTGATATGAAAGTTGGATGCTTGTTTGAATCTATTGTTTAGCTGATGTCTAGGTTGTTTTTTATCTACTTTCCTTTCCCCACTGTTTGAGGCATATGGATGTGTTTGGTTGTATACCTTGTTTGGTAGCTTAGGATGTTTTCCTAGAGTACTTGGTAGTATGGAAAGTAATTTTTTAAATAAATGAATAAATTTTTAACCCATGGAGTTAGAACTTGTTGGGATGCAATGCTGAGATTAAAATTTTGAGAAGTCGTGGACTCAGTTTTCTTATGCCTGGATGGCGTGAAACTTTGTTGTAATAGTAATGAAATGTAATGTAGAAAATGTTAATGGATAATTAATGGTTAAATAATTAATTAACATAAATTTAAATTAATGAAAAGGGATAAAATAATTTAATGTAGCTCTTTAAATGGTTGTGTTCTTATAGAATATCTGACCTTAGCAGTGGTAGTAGGGGGTCCGAGAGATGTTAGCTGCATTTGATCCTAATAATAGGTTGTGCCCATAGTGTGGTTGTGAGCTATATTATATCATGTACTTATGTGTTTTTATACTTTAATCCACCCTATTGGTTAGGGTGACTGACACCCTAGGGATTCTAAGCCCTGGGGAGTGTTTTCCCTAACATCCCGATGGGAGGATGGATGGATGACTACCCCCTTTGGCCCCGCTCTCTTCTCTTGGTAGTTACTTTTGCTGGTATGCATGGTTGTTAGTTTTCCCCATATGTGTGTGTAGAGGGTTGTAATGGCTTGTGGTTATTTCACACACATGTATTTTGGATATAGTTTCTTAAGGACTTCTATAGTTATAACATGTATAGGCTATGATGGCTTGAGGTTCCTTACTTGGTGTATGGGATGTGATGGATTGAGGTATAATACCTGATGTGTGATACATGTTATACGAGCTTTGGTGGATCCCAAAAACTACCTGGTTACTTTTGGTTACGTGCACATGGTGGTGTGTTATACGAGGTGCATGTTGTGGTGCTTCACCCAAGTGTCTGTGGGCTAGCCTTTTTTGAGAGAGATGTTCATGATGTGAAATGTTGGGGTAGAGTGGCAAACTAGTGGGGAATAGGTAGTGGGGTATCCTTTATATTATTTATTATATTATATGTTCTTGTATGTAATACTTAGTGAGAGTATCCATGGTGAGGTTGGGAACTTAGTATACCTATTTAGGTGATGAGTTAGTTTCACTTTTTGTTCACTATGCTTTAGCATGCTTTCTTTATCTTTTGCATGAGAGGCTTTGGGGAGGATCCTACTAAGTATATTATTATACCCACCCTATGAATCTATAAATATTTTCTTTTGGTTCAATGAGAGTAGGTTGTAGATTAGGTTGGTTACTACTAGCTTGTGGTTTGTAGGATTTGTTTAGGCTTCATGGTCGTCGTCATTACCTTTTCTTCTGGTACTTGCAATTTTTTCTTATAGTTGTAGTAGTTCTTGAATTTCATTGCATATGTGCACTTTGTATTTTCTTTTATATTGGATTATGAATTAGAGTTTCTTGATGTCTATCTTATCTATCTCTTTCATATGTGTTCTCTTAGAGGTTAATGCCTCCCATCTGTGTATTTATTGTACCTTTGGTGCTAATCCTCAACCCAGAGCCTACTAGAGGTGGTACTTGGGTGTCACTATCTCTCTTCTCCCATTACTGTCCTAGGAGGGGTACACCTTGTGGAGAGGGGGTTATGACATAGTGGTATTAGAGGGGGGTTGAGGGATATGATGGAGTTTGGAGTTAGGAATAGGTGAGGTTGCATGGGACGGTAGGGAAATGATGTTAGCTAAGTTTATCAAGCATTGTAAACAAGGGAGACCAGCTTAGACATGAGTATTTAGGGGCCCCTATGATCTGATGCATGAACCTTTAAGCTTATAGTGGCTACTAAATGTGGTGATACTGGTTTCAAGGTAGAGACCGAGGAAAGGATCATGAATCATTATTCTTTGCACCTATGTTTGAATGGGTAGACCTTAGGATATGTTTGCCTAAAATGAATAAAATAAAAAAATAATTAATGTTAAATTATTCCAAATTACAGGTTATAAGCTTTGACTTCTTGTTATTTTACAAGCATGGTCCTAGGTCGATGTCCTCATCAGGTTTACATAGAAGTTGTTCAGTAAGTTGTGTCAGTAGATCGTCATAGGGTAGAGGTTGACAATGATGAAACTTGGAGGAGGAAACTCTGAGAGTTTTTGTGCCAAAGTCTGTAGAGGTACAAGGGATCCATTTCAGATGCAGTCATGGAAGACTAGTTAGAGGAGGTTGATATAGCCTTCAGTTTGATCTGTACTTAGAAGGAGAACTTGGTATCATTGGTTGTGATGATACTGTATGGGGTAGTGAGGTAGTGGTGTTTATTGTTCCTCGGAGATTGTGAGGAGTTGATAGTCTCATGGGAGGAGTTCTAAGACCAGTTTAGAGTTTAATTTCTTTCTTCGATCATGATGGAATCTAGTATCCAGGAGCTACTTACCCTTCGATAGGGGAGCTCTAGCGTGTGAGAGTTCGGGATCCATTTCAGGAACCTTTTGCGATGTTATTAGGACCTACTTCCTGATAAGGAGGAAAGGGTGAGGCATTTTGAGGAGGATTTGCATCTAGAAATCACACACCAGGTCACCTTGGTTATGCTGAAGAAATATCTTGAGGTGTTAGTGAGAGTAGAGGTCATTGAGAGGATGTTATCTAGAATTGGATTTTTATGAGAGGGGAGTCATTAGGATTCCTCAAGAAGTATATCTATGGTCTGGGGTTCCTAGTTTTTATAATATAAGAACTTTTGATCAGCCAGAAGTTGGTCTCATCCCTCAATGTCTCATTTCTATGGGGGAAGAAACTCTCAGGATTATGTTAAGGGATCAGATGTATTTTTTTCTTATAGAGGCTAAGGTAATCAGTGGAGAGTGTGACTAACCTTTCTAAGTAGTCAGCATGCACCAGCTGTTCTACTTTAGTATCTTCCACTAAGGCATTTCCAGTCGAGGCAACAGTAGCTGGTTTCTCTAGTTTGGAATCAACAAAGAGTAGATGGGGTAAGAAGAGAACAGCCTTAGGATTCTACTCATCCTTAGAGAGCATAGAACGACCATGTAGGTGGTCTTCAGTGTGTTTAGAGAGGTCATGGAGTGGTTCATGGTCAACTTCATGCTTTAGCGTTTCCAGCACCAAGCAAGCCAGACATCGTTCAAGGTACCCTTTACTTATTTTATACTTGGGTGCATGCCTTGTTTGATCTAGGAGTGACACACTCTTTCATATCACCTTCCCTTTTCCATGATTTGGGACTTGAGGTAGAGAGACTTCTAGTTCCATTGGTGTTGACTATGCTAGTTAGAGGTCGATCTGACTTCTTTGATGTATATAGAGATTGTGAGTTGGTTCTGGGGCAACACTACTCTTGGGGAAATTTCTTATGTTTATAAATATAACCATATGACATCATCCTCGGCATGGATTGGTTGTATTGGGTGAATCCTATCATGGATTTCTTCATGAAGTAGGTCATGTTCTTCAATAATGATGGAAAGCTAGTAGTGTTTGTTGGTGAGTGATACCTTTGGATGGGTCAGAGGTTTGTTTTGACCTTGTCATCCTTTACGGATGAGCTGATTCTAAGTTCATTAGAGGTTCAGTAATCATCATTTCCCAGGATCATAGAATAATACTCTTATGTCTTTCCATAGGAGGTTTTAGCATTACCCCCTTGGAGAGATATTGAGTTCGGGATCGAACTACAGCCAGACATGTCTCTTATCTCAATGTCTCCATATAGGATAGTAACTTATAAGTTGTGAGAACTACGTAAATAGCTCTATGGTCTATTTTAATGTGTTTTTGTTCAGCTGAGTGTGTCATCATGGGATACACCAGTTTTTGTATGAATAAGGCTGATGGTGGTTTGTGGTTGTGTATCTATTATCATTGCTTGAACCAAGTGATAGTGAAGAACCACTATCATATTCCACAGGTTTATAATTTATTCAATCAACTGAAGGGTGAAATATGTTTTTTGAAGATCGATTTGCGGTCAATATATCATCAGATGTGTGCAAAGGATGAGGATATCCTAAAGACTTATTTTTATTGTCGCCATGGGCATTATGAGTTTTTTGTGATGTCGTTTGGTGTAATGAATGCTCCAGATGTATTAATGGGGTTAATGAATGTTGTATTTCATGATTTCTTGGATAAGTTCATGGTGGTTTTCAATGATGAAATCCTTGTGTACTCCACATATGAGGAGGATCATGCATAGAATCTGTGTGCCGTTTTGGGAGTTCTTCATCATGAACAGTTGTTTGGGAAGTTTCCATATAGCATCCTGCCTTTTTATAACATAACTTTTCATTACATTTTACAAAACCAAGGATCTTTAAGGTTTAGTGTCTCGGAAACCAGGAACATAAAACATGAAAACATAAAACATTCTTCTTAAACACTTGAAAGGCTTATCCTTATGTTCATCTTGGGTTCATTACTGCATCTCATAACCTAGGGACATACATCAAAAGAAAGGGTGAGCAGAAGGCCCAGTAAGGGAAACAAGGGGAAACATTTAACATGTGAACTTGAGATACATCAATAAAGTCGTGAAAAAGAACTTTAAGGAATGAGAAAGAAATCATGAGGCATATCATAATAAAAATAATGTATTTCATAACTTGAAGAAGTGGCTAAAACATTTAACTTAGACAATCATGAACATATCACCAAGGTCCATCCCCAAGGTGTTATTTGAAATTACCAAGGTTATTTACCAAGGTATTGTTAAAATTGTAATCTCTAGTGGTTACATCATTACCCAATGCATTGGAGAACTATCAGGGCGCACCCTTAAATTTTTCTTTATCATAATGTGATCCACATATATCATCATCAAAAATTTCATAAATAACCCATATAGCATAAAAGAAATGGGTTTCATTTCATAATCATAACGTTTTAAAAACTTCTTTAAAGATGAGATCTTTATGTCAATTTAAACCCACGGAAAAGGAAAGCAGGTATCATGTATATAAATCCCAGAATTTAAAATATAACATTTTGATATATATGTTAATACCCCTATAGAATAAAGAGCTTTGAGTATTCACTTAATAAAACAAAAGAATTTGAGAAAAGGAGAGAGACATTTTGAGACGAAAATTCTGCAGCATAACGGCTATGTTACAGGGTTTTAGAAAATATTGAAAAGAGATAAGACATGGGTAACCCACTCATAAATGATCCATAAAACAGTATAGGGACTGAATATAAAGGATAAAAGAACATGGTAATGAAATTTGAAAGATATACCATATGAAATGAAGAACATGGAAGGAAGACAAAAATAAGATTTCTCTTATGAAGAATTCGGCAGCCTAACGGCATCACTTAAAACTTCTAAAAAATGAATTGATGAGATAAAATAGGGTCTCTCATCATATGAACATAAAATTACAATATGATGGATATAGATATTATACCCCAACATAAGAAAAAGAAACTTGAAAGACTTGGCATGAAAATAGAACTTTGAAAATGAGAAGGGTGAAAGAATCCCTTACAAAAATTCGGCAGCCTAACGATGCCACTTAAACATTCTTAAAACGAATTGATGAGAGAAAGAGGGGGTATCTAATCATATGAAAATGAAAAGAACAGTAGGGTTAATATAAAATAATATCCCAAACATAAGAACATGTAGATTAAATGAAATGACATACAAGAGAGTACTTGAAAAGAAAGAGAGAGGTAGGATCCCTTACCTTAAAACGTAACTCTTAAAACTTGAAGGTTGGGACCTTGAGGGGATTGAGGGCACCTTGGGAGGACTCCTTGGGAGGTAAGGAGACCAGAACTTCATTGAGTATGATTTTTGAATGGAAAGTATGAGATAATGGCTTGGTATTTATAGGGGAAGTGAGGGGACAAGGCATTAATGGCCAAGGGATACCTCATTGGTGGTATTGGAAAAACCATGGGCTTTACCATGGTATTTGCCCATGGTATTGGCCACTTGGGACACCTCATACCTTATCTTACCATTCATAAGTCGACCATATTTATTACATACTTAATACATCATTTAATTATGTCATTAAACACCTGTAACTTAAAAACTGTATTTTCATTATTCACCGAAAATTCAACTTTCTTAGAAAAAACCCAAAATTTCACCTTAACCAAATATCGATGCTCTGATTTCAAAAATGAACTTCATTTTATAAAAATAATTTTCTAAATATTTTCAATTTAATTTTTAAATAAATACACTATTCACCGAAAATTCATTTTTTTCAGAAAAATCCCCAAAAATTACCTTAACATAATATCGATGCTCTGAGTTCAAAAATGAAATCCATTTTATAAAAATAATTTTCTAAATATTTTTAATCTAATTTTTAATTAAAAAACACTATTCACCTGAAAAAAATAATACTTGACTAATAATTTCTGAAACATATATTTACCTATTTTATTGAATCACGTTACTTAATCAAGGTGCATATATTATATTAATACTTTCTTTAAGTGAGATTACTAATCCATTTGGTCACATTACTAATCCTAAGCATAAAATCACTATTCATAAATTACTATTCACCAAAAATTAAGTTGATCTTGTTAGACTTCAAATTTCTTACTGAACACATTTGCAGAAGACCATTTTTTTTAAATCATTACACATCATTAATTATTTAAGGTTTACAAAAATATTTTAAAATATCCTTTTTTTTAATTCATCAATAATATACATCCTACATTTATCTGGACATTTAAAAAAATTTAAAAACTTCACCATAAGAAGAAAACACAATTTTATTTATCTCAAAGGATTACACAAAGCAGTTACGGTCTCCTTACATAGCCCCTTATAACCCCAGCATAGGACCTAAGTGTAAGGTGTGCTAAGGTGAGAGAATACGAGGGTGGCTCGGCCAACATTGCATGAGTATTAATTTCTATCAGTGTGAAATTCTCACGAAGGCGATTCCATTCTAGCTTCACACGATGAAGTTCAGCTTGGGTTTGGTCTAGAGCAAAGCCCAGTGGTGCTACCTCCTTCCTAAGTTCCGTTAGATGGGCTTCGATTGGCCCAAGACTACTGGATGAGGCCATTGAATCTTCTTTCTATATTAATTAACCAAGATCACTTGTATTTAGAGACAATAATCGAAACGTTTAGTTTCTAACGGTTATATTGACCAATGGTCATATAACAGTCGAAACCCAATGGTCTCATTTTAATTATACTCATGTTATCAAATGAAACAGTTTTGTTGAGTATAAAATAAAATAACACACAAAATTAGGAAACAAGATTTATTCAAAATTTTGGGTCGTTACATTCTTCCTCCCTTAAGAAATTGTGTCCTTGCAATTTTTTAAAATTGGTCTTGGAAATTTCATTGAAAGTTCCATATCGGAAAAGGAGTCAGTAAAACTATTACTTTAAAAGAAAGAAATGGAAGTACAAAGGTCACCCGAGTTAACCCATACTAGGATTCCATGTAGGAAAACATGGAGATGGAAGAGAAAACAAAGGGTCAAGTTCTGAGGGAGAGTGATAGAAAACATGATTAGTATAAAGTTAACCACAAGAAAATCAAAAACTTATGATGTGTGTAAACGGTATTTGATTACCCAGTAGGAAATGTAAACCAACAATGTTTTTGTTTTAAGTTCCTTTTCATAATTTTGAGGAATTCATTTACTACATAGAATAAAAACATAAGGAAATATACCTACCTTCAAGTAGAGTTTCATCCTTTAATAAGTTTCTACCAAAACTAATCTTTTCTCCAAACGATGAGCATTCAAAAACACTTGGTCTCATCAAAAGCACAAGAATAATCTTCTAGAGAATCACATAATCCACAAAAGATTAACTATCTATTTCTTCTATCTTTAAACATTATCCCAAAAACAGAGAGGGTAAGATAAAACAACTCTTCAAAAATAAAGAACCCCATAGGGAGGGAAACTACTTTTAAATCTTCAAAATTCCATGGTACTAACCAGAGTTCATCATACACCATTCCATAAATAACTGTCCATAAAATTCCTCAAAATAAACCAAACTAAGATTGAAACCCAAATACAATAAGGATTTGATAACATATTCTACCAAGATAAACTTTATCGTTCATCTCCAAACAACATCAACCACTCCTAACATATTATAACAAAAGTAACTAACCTAAACATATTTTCCCCAAGATAGGTTAATCATTTCCATAAGTAGCCTAAATTACTATAAGTTCACCTTAAATTCATTGATTCTTCAAAATATAAGTCAACCTTTACTCCTCAAAGAAAATACCGTAGTAATCCATTTACCTCGATCATATAGGGTTCCCAAAATAGTGAACGTCTTCCAAAATAATAATCATCTTTTAATCCCCTAATCATGTTTTTTTAAGAAGCACAACTTCACTACATCAACATGTGGTACATAACAATAGATGTTTTCCTTAATGATATAAAACCATCTTAGGTAGTGACTCGATGTTCTTAGAAAACATTAAATATATGCTCATAGGGCACGAACTAAAATACAACATGACATAGACAATTATTGCGAAGAAGTTACATGTACTTTAGTCATCATGATCCATCTCAGCATAGGACTTTCATTGTTCCCTTGTCCTTGAAGATTTTTGATGCTCATCATGCTTCTCATCCCTTCCAAGAGAGCATTTCCTTGGATAATGTCCAACTTCTCCACATTTACCACATTGAATAGTATAAGGTACATTAGATTGAACCTTATCTCCATTCATCAAATTATCCATTTTTTTAAAGCAATTGGCTACTTTATGCCCTATCACCCCACACTTAAAACATCTCTTGATTCCTTTGTGACATTCTCCTTGGTGCCTCTTCCCACACTTTTTGCAAAAAATAAATTGGGTCTTCTTTCCCTTATCAACTTTATCAGATGAACATCCTTAAGACTTTGTCTTCTTCTTCCTTGATGAATTTGGGCATTCAACTATGTAACAATTATTAATTGTGATTTTTGATAGCTGGTTTGGCATAATCACAATATGTTCAACTTGATCTCTCATCATCTCTGTCATATTAATAGGGTAATCGTCACATTTCCTATCACATTGGTTGTTGGGACATGTTCTTTCATTTCCCTCCATTAACTAAGAAAAGAAAGTATAATTAGGGGATTAAATAATTAGCCAATAATCATGAAAAGGAAACTTTAAGGATAGAGGGATAAACTTGTATAAGAAAAGTATATCCTAACTTGTGATCCCCTAGCTTCCAATCTAGGTTATCCATGATCATATATTCTTATGTGAATCTTTATTTTATTTTATCTTTGTTCCTTTAATAATGGTTCATACTAAGCTTATGAATTTACCAAAGCATATCCTTCGGGAGTGTCGTAACCAAGAGTGCAACAAGGCCATGTTGTCGTGTACCAGTTCCCATTCGAGTCTAGCTCAAAGCGGTGTTTTCGGGTTTTACCCCTATGTACATCTGTGCCAGAGCCACCTCTACCTGCTCGTATCCAGACAGGGATGTATTTTCTTGGCAACCCCTTACTCAATACTCATCAAAATACCAGGAAGATTTCCTATATTTAAACTTTTATATAGGGTTCTTCCTAAATTTTTCATATCCTAATTTCCACAAATAACTAAACCATACTTTTATACCAACTATAGCATCTCGCCTTTTTATAACATAACTTTTCATTACATTTTATAAAACTGATGATCTTTATGGTTTAGTGTTTTGGAAACCAGGAACTTAAAACATGAAAACATAAAACATTATTCTTAAACACTTGAAAGGCTTCTACTTATGTTCATCCTAGGTTCATTACTGCATCTCATAACCTGGGGACATACATCAAAAGAAATGGTGAGCAGAAGGCCCAGTAAGGGAAACAAGGGGAAACATTTAACATGTGAACTTGAGATACATTAATAAAGTCATGAAAAAGAACTTTAAGGCATGAGAAAGAAATCATGAGGTATATCATAATAAAAATAACGTATTTCATAACTTGAAGATGTGTCTACAAAATTTAACTTATACAATCATGAACATATCACCAAGGTCCATCCCCAAGGTGTCATTTGAAATTACCAAGGTTATTCACCAACGTATCGTTAAAATTGTAATCTCTAGTGGTTACATCATTACCCAATGCATTGGAGCGCTATCAGGGTGCACCCTTAAATTTGTCTTTATAATCATGTGAGCCACATATATCATCATCAAACATTTCATAAATAACCCATATATCATAAAATAAATGGGTTTCATTTCATAATCATAACGTTTTAAAAACTGCTTTAAAGACGAGATCTTTATGTCAATTTAAACCCACGGAAAAAGAAAGTGGGTATCATGTATGTAAATCCCAGAATTTAAAATAGAAAATTTTGATATATATTTGAATACCCCTATATAATAAAGAGCTTTGAGTATTCACTTAATAAAACAAAAGAATTTGAGAAAAGGAGAGAGACATTTTGAGACGAAAATTCTGCAGCATAACGGCTATGTTACCGGGTTTTAGAAAATATTGAAAAGAGATAAGACATGGGTAACCCATTCATAAATGATCCATAAAACAGTATAGGGACTGAATATAAAGGATACAAGAACATGGTAATGAAATTTGAAAGATATACCATATGAAATGAAGAACATGGAAGGAAGACAAAAATAAGATTTCTCTTATGAAGAATTTGGCAGCCTAACAGCATCACTTAAAACTTCTAAAAAATGAATTGATGAGATAAAATAGGGTCTCTCATCATATGAACATAAAAGTACAGTATGATGGATATAGATATCATACCCCCACATAAGAAAAAGTAACTTGAAAGACTTGGCATGAAAATAGAACTTTGAAAATGAGAAGGGTGAAAGAATCCCTTACAAAAATTTGACAGCCTAACGGTGCCACTTAAACATTCTTAAAACAAATTGATGAGAGAAAGAGGGGGTATCTCATCATATTAACATGAAATGACATACAAGAGAGTACTTGAAAAGAAAGAGAGAGGTAGGATCCCTTACCTTAAAACGTAACTCTTAAAACTCGAAGGTTGGGACCTTAAGGGTCTTGAGGGCACCTTGGGAGGACTCCTTGGGAGGTAAGGAGACCAGAACTTAGTTGGGGATGATTTTGGAATGTAAAGGATGAGATAATGACTTGGTATTTATAGGGGAATTGAGGGGACAAGGCATTAATGGCCAAGGGACACCTCATTGGTGGAATTGGAAAAACCATGGGCTTGCCCACGGTATTTGCCCATGGTATTGGCCACTTGGGACACCTCATACCTTATCTTACTATTCATAAGTCGACCATATTTATTACATACTTAATACATCATTTAATGATGTCATTAAACACCCGTAACTTAAAAACTGTATTTTCACTATTCACCGAAAATTCAACTTTCTCAGAAAAAACCCAAAATTTCACCTTAACCAAATATCGATGCTCTAATTTCAAAAATTAACTCCATTTTATAAAAATAATTTTCTAAATATTTTTAATTTAATTTTTAAATAAATACACTATTCACCAAAAATTCATTTTTTTCAGAAAATTCCCCAAAAATTACCTTAACATAATATTGATGCTCTGAGTTCAAAAATGAAATCCATTTTATAAAAATAATTTTCTAAATATTTTTAATTTAATTTTTAATTAAAAAACACTATTCACCTGAAAAAACTAATACTTGACTAATAATTTCTGAAACAGTTATTTACCTATTTTAGTGAATCACATTACTTAATCAAGGTGCCTGTATTATATTAATACTTTCTTTAAGTGATATTACTAATCCATTTTGTCACATTACTAATCCTAAGCGTAAAATTACTATTCATAAATTACTATTCACCAAAAATTAAGTTGATCTTGTTAGACTCCAAATTTCTTACTGAACACATTTGCAGAAGACCGTTTTTTGAAAATCATTACACATCATTAATTATTTAAGGTTTACAAAAATATTTTAAAATATCCTTTTTTTTCAAATTCATCAATAATATACATCCTACATTTATCCAGACATTTAAGAAAATTTACAAACTTCGCCATAAGAATAAAACACAATTTTATTTATCTCAAAGGATTACACAAAGCAGTTATGGTCTCCTTACATAGCCCTATATAACCCCAGCATAAGACCTAAGTGTAAGGTGTGCTAAGGTGAGAGAATCCGAGGGAGGCTCGGCCAACATTTCACGAGTAGTAATTTCTATCAGTTTGAACTTCTCGCAAAGGCGATTCCATTCTAGCTTTACATGATGAAGTTCGGCTTGGGTTTGGTCCAGAGCAAAGCCCAGTGGTGCTACCTCCTTCCCAAGTTTCATTAGATGGGATTCGATTGGCCCGAGACTACTGGACGAGGCCATCGAATCTTATTTCTATATTAATTAACCAAGATCACTTGTATTTGGAGACAATAATCGAAACATTTAGTTTCCAACGGTCATATTGAGCAATGGTCATATAACCGTCGAAACCCAACGGTATCATTTTAATTATACTCATGTTATCAAATGAAACAGTTTTGTTGAGTATAAAATAAAATAACACACAAAATTAGGAAACAAGATTTATTCAAAATTTCGGGTCGTTACATTCCAAAGTGTGATTTTTGGGCTTGATAAGTCCATTTCTTGGGGAATGTTGTATCCTAGCATGGAGTAGTTGTGGATCCATCAAATATAGAAGTATTTGTGTATTAGATAGCCCCCAAGATATTTCCAAAGGTGCAAAGTTTCCTTGGTCTTGAAGGCCATTACAGGAGGTTCATAGCCGATTTATCTCGGGTTGTGACTCCTCTAACAGTGCTGACCATAAAGGATTAGGAATTATTATGGAATGATCAGTTTCATACATCTTTTGAGTATCTGAAGGATAAGTTGTTCAATGCTCCAGTTCGTTGTCTTCCAACAGAAGGAGTTTAATTTGAGGTTTTTTGTGATGCTTCACATCTTGGGTTGGGTTGTATTCTGATATAGTAGATATCAGTCATTTCTTATGGGTCTCAGTAGTTACATCACCATGATCATAACTATTCCACCCATGATCTTGATTTGGTGGAGGTAGTGTCTACCCTGAAGTTGTGGAGACATTATCTCATCGGTGAACATTTTGTGGTCTTCACCGATCATAAGAACATATGGTATGTTTTCTCCCAACATGAATTGATCTTATACCAGTATCTATGGATGGAGTTCTTATAGTACTACGACTTTGATATTTTGTATACACCTAGAAAGGAGAATTTCATGGCTGATTCACTGAGTAAAGTTGCATAGTGATGCAATACATGAATTTAACTATTCCTGGAGAGTGATGGATGAACTTTTTTCATTGAATCTAGATATGGGAGAAGTTGGGAGAAGAGATTGTATTTTTCATATGATGGTGTAGTCATCTCTGGTAAAAAAGGTGGAAGAGTCCTAGTTTTGGGATCTTGTGGTGGAGTTCTGGAGAGACCGAGTTGTTTGTGGCGAGGCCCCTGATGGTTGGTCTGAGTATGAACAACACCGTTTTTTGTTTTAAAGAATTTTTTTCCCTTTAGAAATGTGTGATATAGTTCTCATAGAGTTCTATATTTTACCTTTAGTATTACATCCTGGCATGAAAAAGATGTATCAAGCTTTAACGGGTCATTATTGGTGGCTTGGGTTGAAGAATGTAGTTGCAGAGTTTGTGTCTCGATGTTTGTTCTACCAGAAGGTGAAGGTCGGGCACCGTGTTTCTGGTGGTTTGCTTTGGCTATTTGATATTCATCAATGGAAGTTATAGGACATCTCAATAGACTTTGTTATTAGTTTACATCAATCTCACGGAGAATATGACTCTATATGGGTGGTAGTGGATTGTTTGACAAAATCATCCCACTTTCTATTGATCAATGAGTCGAGATCAATAGAGATTTTGTCGAGGCACTATATGGAGGTGGTGGTGAGACTACACTGAGTCCCAAGGATGATAATTTCTGATTGACATCCTCATTTTACCTTTAGGGTTTGGAGAGGTCTCCAACATACTTTTGGTTATTAGTTATGCCTTAACACTGCTTTTTATCTGCAGATGGATGGTTAGACTGAGCGTACCATCTAGATTCTTGAATATATGTTGTGATCTTATGTCATAGATTTTTGAGGTTCATGTATGCGGCACCAGTCCTTGTTAGATTTCACTTAAAACAATATTTTTCACTCCACCATTGGTATGGTGTTGTTTGAATCCTTGTATGGATGACATTTTCATTCTCCATTCTACTGGACTGGGGTCGGAGAGTCAACAATTCTCGGTCCAAAACTAGTATAGAATACAACAGAGATGGTTCAGGTGATTTGTGAAAGGATGAAAGCAGTGCAGAATCATCATAAATCCTATGTCAATCATAGGAGTATATCTATGGAGTTTAACATTGGGGATCATGTGTTCCAGAAGGTGACTCCCTATTGTGGGAAGTGAAGGTTTGGTTATGGGAGTAGGATTTCTCCCTGGTTTGTTGGGACTTTCGAGGCGTTAGCGTATATTAGATACATGGAGTATCAGATAGAAATTCCCCTATAGATGATTCTAATACATGATGTTTTCACATGTCATATCTCTATCATTATCTTCATGGTGACTCTCACGTCATTGATTGGGGCAAGATTGATGTTAATGATGATGCAACCTTCAAGGAGCAGCCTGTAGAGACCCATGACCTCCAGGAGAAGGTTTTGTGTGGTAATTCTATCCCATTGGTTTGTGTCTTGTGGTAGTATAGTGGTGTGGAGTATAGTACCTAGGAATTTGAGTCCCAGATACACACTCAGTACCCCGAGCTATTTGATATTTAGTTCTTCTCTTGTAACATTGTTCGTTTTGTGGTGGTAGACCTTTTCTAGTTTATGAGATGGATTTATCTTGTTTCTTGTTGTTTATTACTCTCTTTGAGAGTTATCCTTCCCATGAGAGTGTTTAGGATCTGGTTGTATTGGTTGTGTAGTTTCATGTTGCTCCCTTGGTGATGTGGTTGAGCTCCTGTGGTGGCGAGAGCCTTGAGAGGTATCTCACAAGGTGTCTGTTTGGATGACCATTTTATATTTCCTCTATAGGTTGGTTTTGGATTCTCGAGGATGAGAATTTTTTGAGAGGTATCTAATTTAAGGGTCTAGATCCACGTGGATCAACCCTTTGCATGTTTCTGAAGACCGAGGTGCTCGGAGGAGGCTCGGAGGAATTTTGGAGGAGTTTGGCTGCTAAAAGCTGGAAGCAAGGAGATTTCATGCCATGTAAACATTTACACGGTGTTAAAGTATGTTTTATGACTTGTGCTGATCATATCAAAATGTGTAATAAATCGAGGTTTTAAAAATAAAAAGGCAATTCATTTTTCGACAGAAATTGAACCCTGAGGATTACATGATGTGAAAAGGGATTAAAAGTCATGTAAATACCCAATGTTGTATGTTTTAAACATTTTTATCCACTAAGGTTTGTCAAATACTATGGATGAAACATCTCTCTCCTGATTCCAGGTGACCCAACAACCCCCTTTTTATGTTTTGGAGATTCCTTTTTCAAGGATCAATCTCTAGCTTCCCTCCTTCGATCTTTCCTCTATCCAATATATGTTCTACCTCTATTCTTATGGTTTCTTCGATCTTTTCCCTCTCGTTCCTCTTTTCTATATGATGGTGCTTAATCTCTATGTTTCTAAAGGAGTTTTTTTTTGTTGTTTTTTGGCACGGTTGTGGCGCGAAATCCTCGGGTGGATGCAGTTATTGCAAGAGAGGCGATCAGGATCTGCAATGTTGTTCTTTTATTGTGAAAATAACATTGAAACCCTTTTTGAGGTAGGGGATTCATTACTTGTATATTTATTTATGTTAAATCATAGGTCTAGCATTATTTATCCCCTTTTATCACAATGAAATTAACCTCATAATTACTTGAACCGGATTAAAGAATTGATACTGATCACATGGTGATGTTATTGTTTTGTACCATAATAACGGATTGCCTATTATTTTACTAAATAGTGTGATATTTATGCCTTGTTTAGATTAGCATGTTTTTATTGATAGAAATTGTAAAAGTGAGTAAATCTGGAATTAATTGTTAATTAATTGGCTAAAATATTAAAGAGGCGTGTTTAATGAATCTGGTATGTTGTAATTTTAATGTTGCGAGCATGTTTAAATGAATTGATCTTCCATGTGTAAAATAGAATGTAATAAATATATTAATAATATTGATGCTTTTTGATAAAGGAATTAAAGGCATGTTAAATTAATTTTTTAATTAGTTTGTGACGGCTTTTGTTGGCTTGTTGGTTAGGTTTCCCACAGTTGAAACATGTAAATAATGAATTGATTAATTCAAGACAAAATAAGAATATTTTGTTTGATAAAAGATAATGCCTTGTAGGGCCTGAATTGTCTGCTTTCTTATAAAGTTCAAGTTCCTTTTGCTTTGGGGTCGTGAGGGCTCATTTTTTGTGAAGGTTGGATACCTTTCTTCTAGGGCTAAGAGCCTGATTTCTATGTTTTTTTTCTACTTCTTGTGATGTGATGTGAGCCTCGGATGAATGAGTTTAGAAGGATGTTGTGGTATATGGGATGAAGAGGCCCGGAAGTGATGTGATCCTAGGGTGGCTAAGCCTGGAGGGTTGTTGTGGTATATGGGGTGGGGAGGCCCAATTATTATGGCAATAGTTTACGCTTCTGATGGCGAGATGCATCAGGATATGCATGTGGGTGTCAGGGAGGACATCGTGGATGATTAAACGAGTTGAAGTTGGGCTTACCAGTTGATATGAAAGTTGGATTCTTATTTGAATCTATCGTTTGACTGACAACCAAGTTGTTTGTTTATCTACTTTCCTTTCCCTATTGCTTGAGGTGGATGGATGTTCTTGGTTGTATGTCGTTTTTAGTATATTAGGATGTTTTTCTATAGTACCTGGTAATATGAAATGTAATGTTGTAAATAAATTAATAAATGTTTAACCTATGGGGTTGTAAATTGATGGGATGCAATGCTGAGGTTGAAATTCTAAGAAGTCATGGACTCGGTTTGCTTATGCTTGGAGGGCATGGAAATTTGTTGTAGGGGTAATGAAATGTAATGTAGAAAATTTTAATGGTTAATTAATGGTTATAGAATTAATTAATATAAAGTTAAACTAATGAAAATGGATAGAATAATTTAATGTAGCTCTTTAAATGGTTGTGTGTTTATAGGATATTCGGTCTTAGCAGCGGTAGCCAGGAGTCTGAGAGATGTTAGCTGAAGTTGAGTTTGAGACTAGGTTATGTCCATAGTGTGTTTATAAGATATATTATATCATGTAATTTTGTGTTTTAATATGATACTCCACCTTTTTTAGGGAGACTAACACTCTAGAGATTTTGAGCTCTAGGGGTGTTTTTTTCAACATATCAGTGGGAGGGTGGATGGATGACTACCCCCTTTGGCCCCACTCTCTTTTCTTGGTAGTTACTTGTGTTGGTATACATGACAGTTAGTTTTCCCCATATATGCATGTAGATGTCTGTAATGTATTGTGGTTATTTCACACGTATGTATTCTAGATATAGTTTCCTAATGACTACTATAGGTATAACGTGTATAGGTTGTGTTGGCTTGAGGTTCCTTACTTAGTGCATGGGATGTGATGGCTTGAGGTATAATACTTGATGCATGATACACATTATACGGGCTATGGTGGGTCCTAGAAACTAACTGGTTACTTTTAGTTATGTGGACATGGTGGTGTGTTGCACAAGTTTCATGTTGTGGTGCTTTGCCCAGGTGTCTATGAGCTAGCCTTCTTAGAGATAGATACTCAGGACGTGAAGCGTTTGGGAAAAGCGGCAAACTAGTGGGGAAGCGGTAGCAGGGTACCATTTATATTCTTTATTATATTATATTCTCTTGTATGTAATATTTTGTGAGAGTATCCATGGTGATATTGGGAACTTAGTATACATGTTTAGGTGACAATTTGGTTTCACTTATTGTTCACTATGCTTTAGCATGCTTTCTTTATCTTTTCTATGAGAGGATCTAGGGAGGATCCTACTGAGTATAATATTATACTCACCCTATGAATCTGTAAATATTTTCTTTTTGGTTAGTGTGAGAAGGTTGAAGATCAGTCTGGTTACTACTAGCTTGTGGTTTGAAGGAGCTATTAGGGATTCATGGTCATCATCATATTTTCCTTTTCTTTTGGTAATTGCAGTTTTTCCTTGCAATTATAGTAGTTCTTGTATTTCATTATATATGTTTTCTTTGTCTTTTCTTTTATATTGGAGTCTGAATAATATTTGTTTGGTTTATTTCTTATCTCTCTCTATTTCATGTGTTCTCTTAGAGGGTAATGTCTCATATCTACATATTTATTATACCCTCAGTGTTATTCACCAACCTGAGGCCTACTGGAGGTGGGACTTGGGTGTCACTATCTCTCTTCTCCTATTATCAAACCTAAAGGGGTACACCTTATGGAGAGGGGTTCGTGACACTCAATATTGGTTTTCCTCCAATAGTTCTCTCATACAACTGATGTCTTTGGTGTTTTATTACACACATATTTATTCAAACATTTGAGTTAGATTATATACTTGTTTGATGACTGGATTGGTGTTTTATGACTCTAAAGTGACCATTGTATCTACTACTAATACCCTTTCTTTGTAGTGTAGAGAATTCATGGGCAAGCAATTGCATCTATTTTTTATTTTTGTTTAGCTTGTTCTTGGGGAGGGGTTTCTATCACACTTTAGTAATATTTTATATTACTTGTAATGTGCTAATAGAAATTATATCCTATGATAATAAGTTTGAAAAAAATAATTGGTGTTTGTTTTATTTCTGAAAAAAATTCCTCCACTTAAATTCCTGTATAAAATCAATTAAACAAGTGTTGGAAAACATTTTTTCAATAAGCCTCCCGAAAAACTTACATAATGAATCTTATATTAAGTGACAAGTGTTGTGCACATTTTTCAACATTTTTTATTTAACACAACCTTAGTATGATCCTCATTATACTCCATTTACTAATAATTTTATTGCTTTCAAGCCAACACTTCGTCTCCTCATATGCCTTTGTCTCCACCTCAGTCTCCGCCTCTGCCTCCTCCTCCACCTCGGTCTTCGACTCTGACTCCACCTATACCTCTACCTTTGTCTCCACCATTTCCCAATAATTTTATTGTTTTTAGGTTAGTTCTTATAAACAAATTTATTTCCTCCATTATAATTATCTTTGAGAAACAAATCAAAAATAATATATAATCATTTCAACACTAATGCTTCACCTAAATTTGTTGTCATAAAACATTCTGACAATATGTATGTTATTCACTCATCTCTAAACAAATTTACTTCTTCTTTTGAGTATGAAGTTTGTCGAAAATATTGATGGCACTAAGAAAATATAGACAAATAGATGATTAAAAAATATATTTAATGAAATTTAAATTACCTTTTGGAAATTACTTATTGGGGGATGCTGGTCTTTTTATACTTTATGATCTCTCTCAAAAATTTGCAAACATAATATTCATAATCGTTTCCATTATCTTTCTTCAAAAACTGTAGAAGCATTGACCAAAATAAGTAAAGTTTTTTGAAATATATTTTTATAGTTAAATATTTCTATATATATATTAATTTTTTTCCATTTATAGTAATCTAAAGGATTTATTTGTTCAGAAAACGACTTCATGCCACAATTTAGCTTGTATTTAGAAACTGTCCTATCATAAAAAAACTTATTAAAACATAAACTAAAACATATAATTAGAATTTTATCTATAAAATATTTATGACAGTGTATTACAAATTCACAATACACATCATGTGTGGTCAGTTTGTTGGATATTCATGCATTGGATCTAAAAAATACATATTTGGTGTTTCCAGATTAACTGCGATTAGCATCCAGTGTTGCCTAAAAAAACAAAAACAAATAAGTAATGAAAAAAATAAAAATATATTTTATGTGATTAGATTTTAGAGTTTTAATTATGAATTATAGACATCAAAAAATAGTTTTTCATCTATTGTTTTTTGCTCAAATGTTTCGAGTAGGTTATCTTTTTTATTATTAATTTCATCCTTATCCAAAGTAAGTTTTTCCTTAGAAATGATATATGGATTAATGAATAAAATCATGATTTTCATGATTTTACCTTTATATAAGAGTAATATAAATTCCTGTAAAAAAATATTAATAGTTATTAACTCTAATAAACATATTAGCTCACTATTTGGACAAACTTATTATTAAAATATACCTTATGTATGTATTCAAAACTGAGACTCTCAGCCATTCATGCCGGAGAATATCATTTATAGTCTCGATACCAATTACGTATGTCATAAAATTTCCATATATTTCTTTTTCATATAGAATGTAAGACATATTCATATCTTTAAATGCGGTCTCTGCATGAAGTTGTAATGATAATAACTATTTCTCTGGAACTGGCGGGGAGAAGTTACTCTCAAATGGTCATTTTGATTTCTTGGTCGATTCATTAGATTTTCTTGATTTGACCTTTTGTTTCCCCATCTCTTTATCCATATGTAATATTATACCTCACTTTAGAGCCTTTTTCATCAACTGTTATGGGTTTTTCATATGAAAAAATTTGTTAAAGACATGCCTCGTGTATCTTTATAAGATTAGACGACCATGCTGTGAAAGTTATAATAGCACCATTGGACATTGTAATATCCTAATCATCAAGTGGAACAGGAAACTCAGCAGTCAACTCATGAGCTACCTCAATCCCCACTCTCATGTTATCTTTTGGGAGGTATTTATTATGTAGCTTGTCTTTTGGGATATTATACACCGCACCCCTCACAGCAAGGCAATATGTGATTGTTGAAAAATACAAATCACATACAACTATACCCTATGGAATTTTAATAATATAAAGTTATCAGAAGTTGTTTAATTCACATTTAGGATAAATATTAATGAAAAAATTGATTACCACAGGTAAGGTATTCGGTTGGGGGAATGATTGGCCTCAAAGCTAGTGGGTTCATTTGGTTCATGTGCAGATATTTCTTTGTAACGTCCCCAACCCAGAAGCCACTAAACCGGTGCTCCAAGTCGGGTGGTTACATGACCTTAAGCACGCCTCCCCATATGCCAAAGGCTGCCGACTAGCAGTGGGGATCTATGTAGTCAAGTGGGGAGACTATACCCCCTATTTATCAGAGTAAGCCACAATAGAATAACCAAATAGTAGAAAACCATAACCAATAAACAAGGAACATGTATAACAACATATCCAACAGTAAGTATTCCATGTCATGCTACAAGTGAAAAGGTGAACAAGATCCCAAAATAAAGACAATAGGCAAAATCCCCAAAATAGTCCCGACTCCAAGTCCGGATCCTCCACCAAGTGCTACCCATGCCACTCACTATCTAGCAAGGACCCTTGGCCTTCTCCTGACCTGCAAACATGATGTCTGCTCGGGTACCGAATGGAGGCCCGAGCAGGGTGTGAGTACAACTCAGTAGGCCACCACCAACGGTGTCTACAAAATATCCAGTATAAACAGGTAGTGCATGAAAAAGGGATATAAATGATAAATGTCAAGTAATTAATTATGGTTACATTAACGAAATTCAAATAAAAGCCATTACCTCCTCTATTACCATTCATTTCACAACAATTACCATTACTTACCATTTCATCACATTTCCATGGGTTAATCACATTCATCATGTTACATGGGTCTAAGGCCAACAATCACATGAAAGAGGGTAAACACAATGTTATCCTATCTCACTAGGACTAACCCCTCATAGAAACCATATCCTCACCTCGAAGCCTCAGTTCGGGTGGATACAACCGTTAGGAGAATAAACCCTCAGTCCCCTTTCCTAACCTGTGCATTTAGGGTAGAGTTTAGAGCCTAAGTCTTAGCTCAACCCATGGGCGTAGATCCTCATGTCATACCCCAATCTACGAAGCCATGTGCACATGCTTATATATATGTAACTGTCAACCATCCAACCACTACCCATCGGCAAACACTATTCACAACAACCCACATGGGAATTTACATTATTCATTAACCCATTAACACATTACCATTTCACATCATTTAACCATTCACCCAATTCCCATGTGTTATGCCTATCTCACTAAGCATTCAATCCTAGACCCATAACCTATCCCATTATGGTCTTTAATCAATTTTCGCATTAACCCATTTAACCCATTCATCATTTCCATGAATCAACCATTAATACATTTCAATTAACCCTTTGGTTATTACCAAGTCTAGGTGCATCACCTAACTTATACCCCAAGTTCAACCAATCATTCCAACATGTTTATCAAGGGCTCTACAATTCACTACAACAATTCACTTGTCTAATGTCAATCCCTAAACCTGGGAAAAGCTAGCACATCCCATGGATGGCCCAATTAGGTCAAGTCAATCCCAACACATCCCACAGGGATCGTGAGGGTTCCCATTTTCCATTTTAAACATCATTAAAACCAATAATACCAAGGTTATTCAAAACCTAACCAAGGGAAACAAGAACACAAGTAAACATGCACAAAAACCCTAAATAACCATGGGATATAACTTGTAGACCACCTACTTCGAAACCGCGGTTGAACGCACTCCCTATAGAGTCCTTAGACCTCGATCCAACCAACCTTCAAAGATTCAACCTAAAACTCACCCAAAATATAGGGTTTTAGATCTTCGAAACAAGAGGGAGAGAAGGTACTAACCCTAAACCAAAAAGAGAAGCAAGGATGAGGTTAGCCTTACCCGGAGCTTTGATCTGCAACCAACGGCACCAAAAACGCCTTATAATCTAAGGAGTTTGATCTCTTGAAGTCCTTGGGAGGTTTGGTTCGTGCCTAAGGTGAAGAGAGGAGGAAGATAGGAAAATCTAGAGTGGGGTTTAAAAAGCCCGGAGTGGCAATTTTGTAAATTTTCCCAACTTTAAGTGGTTGCACGGTTTGTCCGCACAGTTTGGAAAACCGTGTGCAAACTGTGCGCATGCCACTGCCCGGAGGAGGAGGATTCACACAGTTTAGCCGCACGGTTTGGAAAACCGTGCACAAACTGTGTGCTCGCTTCTGTCCAGAGGAGGGAGGGTCGCACGGTTTCGCCTGGGCAGGCCGCACGGTTTGATTGACCGTGCGTAGGTCATGCGCTTTGGTCTGCTTTGCCCAGACTTCCCTTATTCCATGCCCCGAGCCCCCAAAACACCCCCAAGGCCTCTCACACTTTCAAGAAACCTTTTAAAGTCCCAAAATCAAGGTTTTAACCTAGAACACAACAAAAACATACCTTTCCAAAAACCGGGATCTTACATTCTTCCACCGCTGGTTCGCTTTGATCTTTTCTCATACATTCGTCCTCCAAACAAAATCAGAAAATAATATCTTACAGTGATTCTATTTGCATATTTAATCATTTCAATGTATTATATGTATCTTTATAAGGTTTTATCTTCTTGAAATTTATTTGAGGAGACACTCCAAAAACTAATCCTCTAACGCAACCATATTGTTTTGGCCGCTTAAACACTACTGAAATTAGTTTTTCTTTCAATACGATTGCTGTTGATTCTTATGTCTAAAATGTATAAAAAATATAAACATAAATATATATTTTTATATAATACTGTTATAAATAATAATGAATTACTATTATAACATACTTACACATGTTTCCCATACTATTTTTTTGTTTTCATCAACTAGTTTACCCTCCTTATTTATGCGAGCCTCCTTTTATAGCACATGACATGGGCTGGAATTGGATTCGGATTTTGATTTATCAATCTATATATAAACAAAGGAATTTATATTATTTCACATCACATAAAACTTTTATTGTTGATTTAAAAAACATTCCAATTTATTCTCTAGTTAAGTGTACCCCATCCTTGCTTTGAGATAGGGGTACATTGGTTTTGATGCACGTTCTTTATTTTCAGCACACTTTTTTTGTTTCATAAATTAATAATTTTGAATCAAATTGGATAAAATAAATAATTTAAAATAATATATTATCAACTACAATGCACCTAAAATGATTTCTCATTGCGAAAATTAATGAAAGAAACCCATGTTTCATGCGTTATAATGTGTTCATAACTATCTAGTGGGTAGGGATTTACTTTCACCTTGGCATCCCTAAGATGTAACTTGGTAAGAAGAGTCTAGAAGCTTATATAGGTTTTTCCAATGGCCATTAAGAAAAAATTGTTATGGAAATTTTCTAAAATAAATTAACTTTACAAAGAATAATCAAAATTAAATCAACATTTGATTATATAATTTTCTAATAAAATAGAGAAAGTATATTGTAACATTACCGTTATATCTTTCTAAAGGGTTTCCTTCATCACAGGTTGGATGTGTCACCATGAATCAATATCAATCAGCACATTCGTTTTTGTTATGAAACCAACATAAATAATGAACATTGACTTTTTTGGGTCAATAGGTTGGTCGCGTTGATTCCAAACAACCTCAAATTTTATACCCACACTTCTTTCCTTGATAATTTTTTTCAACGCTATGATGTTGTGTCATTTTTTTTGTTTTTCATGAACATGTTGTTGATCCCCTGATAATTCTATAGTTTCATCATAAATAGTTTGTTCTTCCTTGGTATTGGTAACATCATCATGTGCAGAAGACATTGTCTGCATGAGTAATCAAACATTTAATTTTTCTTTAATAACAACAACGTAAACACAGACAAAGGATTTGAGAAGGTTCATATGCATGATCTATTACACCAACTCTAATATATGTTACTAGTACTTTTCCCTCACATGTATCTCAAATATAAGAGCTTTATATCCACTTAGGGTCATGTTTAGGGTGTGAGTATAAAAATAAACATTTAAATACTAATAGGGCCCCTAAAATATACAACAATGCATATATTTGAGTATATGTTCAAAGTAGTGACACTGAAAATACACATGTAAGTTGATTCATTGTGTTCTAACTAGGGAAACATGATAATAAAATGTACTGACTTTATTTCATACCAGTGAATTGTACTAATCATACCATAAGTTTATACCACAGTTGTTCCCTGACATTCAAATCATTTCACCAATAAGAGGTTAAAATTTGAATCATAGGAGGAGGAGAAATTATTTATCTCCCTCTAGAAATAACCACATCATAGGTACCATTATATTTGACCTAAAACCCCTAGCATCCAAGACTATTCCTTAGGGACAACCATCACATGTACTTATTGCATCCAAATCATGAAATGGGTATAACATAGCCATTTTTCTTATGAAGTGCATTTGAAATATGGGGAAGTCTTAACATAATTGGTTCCATTAGGAAAGAACCACACAATAGGTGTCACAATACATTATTTAAACCTGACTTCTAAAAAACCGTAAAGAAGAATAAACAACAACACAAATGTTACATCACCCTTATCCTAGCCCTCAATGAATCACTAACATGTATATAGTAACTCACATTCTAATGTATCAAGGATATCATCATATTCCCTATTCTATAAATATTTCCAAAAATCTACTATTATAATATCAATTTTCACCATTAATTTTCTATAATTAAATGAAAAAAAATTATTAAATAATATTTATTGTAATTTAAATTAATTTTCAGAGTAGTTTTGAACCATTTCAACATCCCCCAAAACAATCAACCATGTATAAATTCTTATGGATCGCATTAATTAAATTTGAATATATTTATCATTAATATAAAATTCATAATAAATTATATATGATCTAACTTCATAATAATTATCTTGAATTCTCATGAATTATGCACCCATTTCAAAACAACATATGTAGAAAAAAAATTAAAATACTATACAAATATGGGAATCAAAATTAACTACCATAATTTCATGATTATTTACAATCCTCAATTACTAAAACTATTCATCCATTCCATTTCTCAATTAGTACTTAATACATCCCATATTATAAGAAATAACCTAAATCATGTGGAACATAAAAATTCACCCAATAATAAACAATTCTACATTAAAATCATCATGGAAAAATAGTTAATTTTATTTAGTGGATCCTTATATCAATTTATTATGGATTATTGTATTAACTCAATGGATATGGTAATTTCCATGATTTATTGACTAGAGTATGAGAAAGTTATTATAATTATTTGAATAAGAATATAAATGATTTTTATTTATTAAGAGTATAATGTTGATTGATGAACTAGAATTGATAGAGCTGAAGTAATTTAAAAAAACAACTCGTAATAAATATTTTCCCTTTACTCATTAGACCAAGATAAAGAGAGAATTTTCAACTCTCAAGAACAAGGAGAATAAATATATTGGAATATAAGAGTAAAATTTCATAAATCATTCATGGCACACCTGTAACATTGTTATCTACCTTGTTAGAAAAATATATAGTTTAATTTTTTAAAACCATATTTATATGAATCTCTAGTTATCCAAGACATTTGATATTATGATGATGTATTCTGAAATTCTCTTAATGTACAGATGGAATTTAGAGAATGGTACCATGTGTGTTAGGATATGAAATGAATTACAAAGTCACACTAGAGATCAAATAATAAAGGACATGGTGGAAAAAATATACAACTGCCCATATGTCAAATATATTGTTTGATAGACCTGATTAGCATTCCTAAGGCAACTAAGAATTGGTTAAAGTGTGATATAGGAGGGAATATAGTGCATGAATATTTAAGAGATGTCAAAATAACACTATGAACAATATATAAAATTAAAAAATCACTCATAACACCACACACAGTTCAATGGTTGTACTACAAGGAACATGGGAATAGTGTGATCCAATAAACCAAACTAATTTCTTTTAAGGATAGTCATTATCAAAACGAACCTAAGCTAAGTAAATAAGGATGGTTTTGTGTAAAGGTAAATCTAACTATATAAAGGTCATGTGAAGTCAAAATGGGAAGCAAGAATGGATCATGTTGTATTGGTCACTGAGTTGGACTTCCAATTCGACTTTGAGAAATGGGAACCCCTCTATGGGAAGGTTTAGCACTCATCGAAGAACATACAAAAGTTAAGAAGCATAAGGAATCATTGTTGTCCAGTGAAGAAGTAGGGTTCGTCATGGTTGAGAACAGTGAAAAAAAAAATCGTCGAACCCAAACAAGCAATCAATGAGAGTGGAAAAGTAGAAAATAACATACCTTGGATTTTATCCTCGATTCATTTAGAGAACGTAGAAAATGAACGCTGACAATAGGGGAGTTCCATGAGAGCTTGAGAATCGTGACTGAATCAGTCACGGTTAGGGTTATTTTAAATAGATTGGGGACACTTTTATTGATGTGTACAAAAAATGTCGGTAAAGATAACTTTTATCAGCATTAAATTTGTAAGCGCCGATAAAATGCATCTTTAACAGCATTAAAACTTTAGCACTTATAAAGAATTTATAATTATACTTATAAATAAAAAAATTTGTAAATATATTTATATAATTATATATTTATTTATTATAGCTTTATAATTATTTAAATATATAATTATTTATTTATAATTACATAAATACTTTATTTTTAAAAAAACTATATTTTTTATTTATACATTTATAAATATATTTATAATTATTTATTTATAATGATAAATATATTTATATCATTATATATATTTATATAATTATATATATATCCAATAAATATAAATATAAATATAAATATAGTAAATATATTCATTATTTAAATATATTTATTATAATTTTATAATTATTTAAATATATAATTATTTATTTATAAATATATGAATCCTTTTTTTAAAAAAATATCTATATATTTATATAATTATATATATTTATATAATTAGATATATATATATATAGTCCCTAAGGTACAGCTCAGTGGTAGCTGCCCCTGTGGGTCTCAGTGAGGTCTCGAGTTCGAGTCTCACCGAAAACATCCCAGCATTGTATGTTGTTGGCTTTTCTTTGTAATGTAGCCTCTTTCCCCGAATAAAGTGAGGTTTCGACCTCAACTTATATATATATATATATATCTGTGTGTGTGTGTGTAATAAATAAAATATGAATATAAATATAGTATATTCATTATTTAAATAAATTTATTATAATTTTATAATTATTTAAATATATTTATAATTAATTATTTATAATTATATAAATACTTTAAAAAATAATATTTATTTATTTATAATAATTATAAATATAAAAATTTAGAAATATAGTAAATATACATTTATAAATATTTATTTACAAATATATTTTTAACATTATTAATGAATATATAATCTTAAATACATGCATTTTAAAAATGAGTGAAATTGAATAATTAAAAATGAGTACACTTTAAAAATATTGAAAATATGGATACGTTTTATTAATTAAATATAAATTATTAAAAATTATAGATATATATAGAAGTAAAGATGAATACATATTGAAAATACTAAAACATAGTAAATAAATATATATAAACAAATTATAATAAATGATTAAATTCAAAAAATATGAATAAAGAATAACTAACTATAATAATATTAAAAATAAATAAATAAATTTGACTGATTAAAAGGATAATATATTAAATGTATCATGTTATAATGAAATTCTAAAATATACTAAAATTTGAATAAATTACATAAATATTAGGTGTATGTGTTTCTATATAATATTCCATTAATTGCGTAAATATTTATGTGTGTGCATTTCATATAAAAATTAATTAATTACATAGATTTATTTGAAATAAATGCAACACACATTTGATATATGTTAAATTGAAAAATAAAACAACATTAAAAATGTATAATACATTAATATGTTTTTAATTATTACATTTTATTCATTTCTATACATTTATTTTTAATATATTTTGTTTATTAATATTTATAATTAATATATATATATTAAACTTATTGATTTTTATTAATAATGATTTCATTGATATTTTTTTAATTATTTTGTAATTTATTCAATTTTAATTTTTTTGTTTGATTATTAGAATTTATTCATTTTTAATTTTTTTGTTTAATTATTACAATTTATTCATTTTATATATCTATATTTAATATATACTATTTATTAATATTTATAATCTATATATATGTATATTAAATTTATTCATTTCTATCAATAAATATTTAATTGATAAAATGTTTAATATTTTTCTTAATTTACTCATTTTTAATTTTTATTTGTTTAATTATTTCATTTTATTCATTTTACATATCTATATATTTAATATATACCATTTATTAATATTTATAATTTATATATATATATATATATTCAATTTATTTAGTTTTATCAATAATTATTTAATTAATAAAATTGTTGATATTTTTTTAATTTTTATTTATTTAATTATTTCATTTTATTTTATACCTTTATCAGTGCTAAAAAGGCATTGATAAAGGCTACCCTTTATTAGTGCTAAAAATAATGTGTTGATAAAGGGTATCCTTTATCAGCGTTAAATAAAAGCGCTGATAAAGGTTACCCTTTATGAGCGCTAAAAAAAGCATTGATAAAGGATACTTTTTATCAACGCTTTTATTTTGTGCTGAAAAAAGGTACCATTTATGAGCGCTTTTTTTAGCGCTGATAAAGGACACTTTTATTGGTGTTTTTTTCTAGTACTGATAAAGGTTAACGTTATTAAAGATCTGTTTTGTAATAGTGAATATTATTATATTGTCATAGTCCGACCTGACAGGGCTCGGGCCGCAACTCCCCAAGCCTACCTCCAATAGGCCAGGGGCTGGCGACAAGAGCCGAGTAGGTATATCACAAAAATGGGAGGTCTTTTCCTAAAGTACATGCACACATGCACCCATAAACACCTCAGTACAACAATGCAGAGATATTAAAAGCTTGAAACTAAAATGCACGCATACAATTATCCCAAACCAGAGTACAACAGAAGTATAAAAATCATAAAAAGAACAAAATACACCCACTAAAAACTGTAAAAGCATCCAACCAGCCCATAAGGAGGGGATCACTGTCAAAAGAAACTATCGAAAAGCTCCTCGCCCTAGCTCTGGTAAACACCTCGATCGGTCTAACTCACTAAGCTCTGCCTACCTTGGGTCCTCTGGGGACTCCGTCAAAAAGTTTGTGACTACATAAGACACAACACGAGAGGGAAAATCCCGTGTAGTGCTAAGTATAAGAATACTCAGTAGGTGCCTCAGAAACCCAAAAGAAAAGGGAGAAACTAAAAGATAACAGTTCGCTCAATATAGCTAGAGGGGACCCAATTTAGAGAGAAACTCCATCTCGAACCATCCTCAATTATACATGACTAATTAGTACCATCCACAAGAGGTGTCAACCTAGACATGTGACAACACCGCAAGGACTCCTAGAAACACCCAGATATACTCATCTTAGACTCCAAGTCTTATGAGGTTCTGGACTCATAGCTAGCAACAAGTTTCTACTCAAGGCTCTAAAGGTAACACAAAGCTATGAGAACACACTCCACATTCTCATCCATCTAAGATGGAACTCATCCGTTAGATACACTCCATTAGAAACAACTCTATCATTCTCAATGGTACGTCCAAGAGAACTTGCTCCATCGATAACAACCTACTTAGTCCAGCTCTAGTGCCTAGCACCAGAGGTCCTACCATCGCTAACCTACGCCCTGCACAAGGCTATAAGAAACTAAGTGGAGAGTCTTTCCCCTCACCACTACACACAGTTGAGGGAGAATTGCTCCAAACTATGCACCACATGCATCCTCTCTAATGAGAGTGAACGGATGGACCCGCACCTCGCCACTACCCTGCGGTCAAGGGAGTACCAGCTCCTAACTAACCCGTGAAACTTTTATCGCTCTTGCATAGAGTGTCTTGTACCTTAATTAATCGAGGGACCATAAACTCATAATAAGTAATCGTACGTAACAAGTGGAGGGGACCACTTCTCGTAACTACACTCAACAACCGAGGGAGCTCCAACTCCAATGGTGGACCCACTTCTCGCTGCTACTCAGAGGTGAGTGAGTACAACTTTATAGGTAAGGACTTTCCCCCTGGTACAATAGGGGAGTACAACTCAAAGGATAGAGGACCTCCACCTTAACATGATAGGGGATCCACTACCACAAAACGGGACAAAGCCAGCGTCACCCTTTATCAGTGCTAATGAAAAAGCGCTGATAAAGGGTCTACTTCCAAAAAAATCATTAAAAAATATATTAATATTTAAATATATAGATATAGTTATATTGATATAAATATAATATATATTTTTTAAATATAATTTTAAATATATTTTAGATAAGTATAAATATACAGTTACACTTAATATATAAGATATTTAGTGAAAATGGATTATAAAAAAATTAAAAAAATATTTTAATTAATAATTTTCTAATTATTATGGATTAATAGTCGTTTAATAACAATTTGAAGACTAAAAAAATTAAAAAAAAATTAAAAAAAGATCCAAAATATGTTGAAAATGCAACTCGAACTTCAAAGGGCCATAACTTTTGATCCGGGTGTCCGTTTGAGCTCTACCACATATCAAATCGAAGCCTGCGACAAGCTCTACACCACTGTGACACAAGGAAACCTTGGTCAAGGTTTTTTCTAGGCCAAAATAGGTCCAGAAGGCCTCCAAAACTGATTTTTTAGTCGGGGTACCCCGATTTTTTAACATTTTGTGGATTTTCAGCCTCATTTAAGGGGGTATTATTGGCTTTTTTGGTGGGGACTGAATTTATTCCAAGGTATTACATTCATATTGATATTATGACTTTAAAATTTTATCATTTTTTATAATGAACTGCTATTTATAATCAAATATATAACAATATATACATATTTTTTATATATTCACACATAAAAATTTAATTATAAATATAAATAATAAAATATATTTACATATAAAATATATTAGATTTATCTAAATAATAACTAATATCCATTTTATTTAAAATACTAATATATAAATATTTATATACCTATATATTAATCTAACTATATATATATATTAATATAACTACATATATATATTGATATAACTATAAATATATATATTAATATCACTATAAATATATATATTGACATAACTATATATATATTAATATAACTATATATATATATAATATAACTATATTAATATAACTATATATATATATATTAATATAACTACATATTATGTTTTGAAGCTCAGTTAAAAGAATGGTCAATCCACTAAATGCCAAAATTTCAATTTCCCATGGAATTATACCTTGTATTGAAAACATGGGTCATTACAACCTCCCCCCTTAGAACTTATCATCCATGATAAGCCTTTAGGAACAATGAAAATATCACTTGACCTACAGGGGTCCTAAAGTCTCATTCAAACGGTCACATTGAGTTTCCAATATATAAATATTTATATACCATTTACATATAAAATATATTAGCTTTATCTAAATAATAACTAATATCCATTTTATTTAAAATACCAATATATAAATATTTATATACCTATATATTAATCTAACTATATATATATATTAATATAACTACATATATATATTGATATAACTATAAATATATATATTAATATCACTATAAATATATATATTAATATAACTATATATTACTATATGAATAAATATAACTAAATATATATATATATAAATAAATAGATATGTCATTAACTGGAGAACAAATCAATATGGCAGAGTGGTAAAGGCTTTAGGCATGCAAGGGGGAGGTCTCGAGATCAAATCTTGGCGGAGGCAAGGGCGCGCACATGGGGGTGGATTTGGGGGCTAGTGCAGATAAAGGGGGTGGGGTGGGTGTAGCGCTGATACAGGGTGGAGGGGGGGGGGGTGTGCGGGCGCTTGAGGGGATGGAAAGCGCTGTTAAAAGGGGGATTAAGCGCTATAAAAGCCTCCCCGATTGGTAGGCTTTTTTTAATTTTTATTTTATTTTTTTAATTTTTTTTTACTTTTATCAGCGCTAAAAAAAGTGCTGATAAAAGGGGTCTTTTATCAGCACTAAAAAGAAAGGACTGATAAAGGACCATTTTATCAGCGCTTTTTTTTAGCGCTGATAAAGGGGACCCCCCCCCCCCCTTTATCTTCGCCGGCTTTAACAACGCTTTTCTAGCGCTGTTAAAGGCTATTTTTAGTGCTGATAAAAGGCGTATTTGTAGTAGTATCACTCTATGTCTAGAGGACCCACACCCTTACACAATAGGGGAGTACCACTCTGCTAGCTCGATTACTACGGGGGACCCACAACCTGTCAGGACCCGTCCTCGGGGCCCGTGCCGTGACTACCCCAAGCCCTCCTTAAATAGGCCAGAGGCTGGCGACTAGCACCAAAGGCGTAATCCCGATAAAAAGGGAAGGCATTGCCTTCAAACCTGTAACATACACTGTCTGAACACAAGCTATAGAAGTAACAAGTACTAAAATAGAAAATAAAAGTGTGCTGAAAGTAAGTGGGCCAGTATACAAACCCAACTGAACAACAAGTACAAGTAAAAAAGAAAATAACTCCTGGATCGTCCACCAGGGAATCCTACCTGAAGGGTAGGTACAGAACTTGAACAACTCGTCCCTGCGGTACGTCCCGTCTAGTCCAGCTCCAAGCAGCCTCCCATCCGTCACCCTCAGCCTCGATCACTGCTGACCTTCATCTGCACAGAACACAACAAGGTGCGGGTGAAGCCCGTGCAGGGGTGAGTATAACAATACTTAGTAGGGGACCCCGAGACCCCCGAAGGTCTCCCAGATTCCACAAAGGATAAACCACAGTAGAAATATACAATCACGAAGTATCAACCAATCCTATTTAGGTATATGCTCATACATATACCTAAGTTATCAATCACATTTCAACTCCAACTCTCGAGCCCAAGCACAAACCATTCCATAAAGGAAATAAAGTCAATCACTACGATGATAATGGTTGAAAGACATGACTCAGCTCACACAGGTATACATCTTTCGTAGAGTGTTAGAGATGATCAGATGTAGTCACTGATTCATCTAAGCTGTCGGACCCACACAGGATACAGGACCAGCTAAGATGTCGAACCCACACAGGATATAGGACCGGTTATTCTGTCGGACCCACACAGGATATAGGAACAGAAGTCAGAACTGTCAGACCCACGGAGGATCCCGGTATAGTAGTCATCGCTATCGAACCCACAGAGGATTCTGGTATAGTATTCATCACTGTCGAACCCACAGAGGATCCTGTCATCTCAGTCGCAGCCAGCCCTAGGGTTTCCGCATACAGTACGCTCGATTCCAGGAGGGTTCGCTCCTCGATCCAAGTGTCGATACATCAACTATCACGAATTCCTGATTTAATGTATCATTTAGTTCCGTCTCATCATAAGGAACCCAACGCGACAGATGATGCGTCAAACAGACGCCCGATGTGAGAGTTATTGGCGTTTCCGTTCGAGGGGCCCGGTTGGTTTTTAGGCTTAAACCAACCTGGACATACTCTAACTATGTCCAAACCTCAAGTGAAGTATGCAAAAAAATCGTCTCACTCCAAGAATTCTATCACCGTAGGCGGTACGTCAATTGGACACCTGTATCCCTAGATATAGGCTAAAAGGTGTAAACGGCCATAGCGGGTCCGGGTCTGGTCCGACCCAGTCGGACTGACCCGGCCCGACCCAGTCTGAGGAAGCAACCCAAGCCGAGGGGACAGCCTGACCCAAAGAGACGGCCCGACCCGACGGGCAGCCCGGCCTGAGGGGGCCCGGCTGAAGGCGGCCCGGCCGGCCACGCGAGGGAGGGGAGTGCCCCCCCCCCCCTCGGTTCGTCGAACAGAACCGGCGCGCTGCGCTGGTTCAGGGGCCGCGGGACCCGGCTGGTCCTGCTAGTCCAGCTCCATGGCGGTCGGCTCGGCCATCCGCCTCCGCACCTCCACCGCGGCGCGACGACGCTGCGGTCCTACTACCCTCTGTGCGGTGCGACGGTACCGCGCTTCTTCATCTGCTGCAGCCCTCCCGGTCACGGTTCCTCTTAGTCCACCGCGGCCCTCCTGGCCGCGGTTCTTCTCCGGAGCGGTGCAACAACACTGTGCCCTTTCGGCACTACCTTTGACGTCAACCAAAAAAGAACCAACGGAGGGGCGTCCGGTTGTGTTGGTTCGGCCCGCGTCCTCTGCATTAGGTGATAACAGGTGGCCATCATCGAACCCAAATAAACAACGAGGAACGAGGTTATAATTTATACATTAAAATAATTAAATCCCCCTACCTCATATTTGTCGTTGTACATTGACGAGTCGCGGAAGATGGACGTCGCGGAAGACAGACGTCGTTCTATCAACGTCAGAGGAGGTAGAGCTCGGTGAAGACGAGTCGAGACGATTCCCTCAGTGTACTTCATGGGTAGTGGTGCTTCCCTTCCTTGCTCCGGTTGAAGAAGAAAGAAGATGACGCTTCACATTCTTCGGAGATGAGGAGCATTCTTTATGTTCTTCGTGCAAAATAATGGAGTTCTTCGGTGGTTCTTCATTGGAAGGACGAAGCTCTCCTCTCTCAAGCTTTCCAAAGGATTATGCCAACCCCAAAAATGAAAAAGGACGACCTCTTTTAATTCTTTCCCACAAAAACATAAAGATATGTTTAATTAAATGAGGCAGCTCATTTAATTAATGCTAAGGGATGGTTCAAATTCAAATTTAGAGGAGGTGAAGAGTTTAATTAAAATAAGCTACCTCACTTAATTAATGGGTGAATTGGCACCATTATGGGGGAAGGTGGAAGGTTTCAAGAGTTTCCCCCATTAATGGGGAGCTCAAGGGTTTAAAAGGGGGGTTAAGGGGGTTCAAGCTAGTGGGCCCCACCAAGTTATATCCTCCCAAGGGAGGTTAGGGTGTGGTGGGCCCCACCTCTAACCTTCACTTGGTGGTTTTAACCACCAACCAAATAAAAATATGTTACACATATTTTTACTTAATTTTATTTAGAATCCACAAAAATTAACTTCCAACCTCGATAAAACGCAACTGCAGTAAAGGTCTCCTTAAGTGAATATCGGCGCTGCAAGTTCAGCGGTGTCCTCATATTTCAAGTCTGAGCACCGGTTCAAAAGATATAAAATCCTGCACGTATGTTTTCTGAATGTACCCGAGAAAAACTTCAGAAATTGATTCTGGGCACACCGGACCTCAGAATCAAGCGCCGTCAAAAACTGTGGAGTCGTAAAAATTCTATGTATTTAAAAAAATCATGAAATTTCCTGGTCTTTACATTTTCCCAACCTCAGAGCTTTATGTCCTCATAAGCTACAACTCATACTAAAGGAACAAATGAGGGTACTGAGAACGCATCTGAGCCTCCCGCTCCCATGTGATCTTCTGGAGGTTTCTGTGCTACCAGAAAACACGCACTAGATGTATCAACCGTCTATGTAGGACCCGCTTTTGTCGATCCTCAATCTCCACTGGAACCTCCATGAAAGTCTCCACGTCATCGATGTCCAGCTCCTCGTGGTTGATGATGTGGGACAAGTCGTACACATATCTCCTCAGCTGAGATACGTGGAAGACGTCATGCACCCGGTGCAACTGAGGTGGAAGAGTCAGGCGGTAAGCCACCTCACCTACTCTGCTGAGGACCTGGAAAGGTCCGATGAATCGCGGAGATAACTTGCCGCATCAGCCAAATCTCTGTAGACCTCATCGAGGTAAGACCCGTAGAAAGACATGGTCACCATCCTCGAACTCCAGTGGTCTTCGTCTCCTATCAGCATAGGACTTCTGCCTACTCTGTGCAGTCTTCATCTACTCCTGGATGATCTATACCTTCTCCATCATAGTTTGAACCATCTCTGATCCTACAAGTGCTGACTCCCCTGGGTCATTCCAGCACAGAGGTGATCTACAAGGTCGGATGTAAAGTGCCTCGTAAGGTGTCATCTTGATGGTGGAGTGGTAGCTATTGTTATACGCAAACTCTATCAAGGGTAAGTGATCCTCCTAGCTACGACCTAAGTCAAGGAAACATGCACAGAGCATGTCCTCGAGATTCTTAATTTTCTTCTCAGTCTGACCATCCATCTGAGGATGGAAGGCGGTACTCAAGCGAAGCTACGTCCCGAAAGCCTCCTACAACCCCTTCCATATCCGGGAAGTGAAACTAGAATCTCGATTGGAGACTATTATCTATGGCACACCACGAAGTCGTATGATCTCCCGTATGTAGAGGCATCCCAAGCTCTCTACTGAACCCTGCTCTCTGATCGGTAGGAAGTGGGCCGACTTGGTGATTTGTTCGACAATCACCCAGATAGAGTTGTGTTCTCTGGATATACGTGGAAGTCCCATCACAAAATACATGGATATCCCATCCCACTTCCACTCTATAACCTCTAAGGGATGAACTAATCCTGCTAGAACCTGGTGCTCTGCCTTTACTTGCTGAAAAGTGAGGCATCGTGAGAAAAACTCTGCTTCATCCCTCTTTATACGTGGCCACCAGTGCTATTTTCGAAGGTCCTAATACATCTTCGCCACTCCTGGATTTACCACTAAAGTATATGTTTGGAACTCCCACAACACTTTCTCTTGAAGTGCAACTAGTACCATGGTACGTCCTCTGAAAAGAATGATGTGTTCCCTACCTTTAGAAAATCCATCAGGTGTCTGCCCTATGGATATCTGAGCACGTCATGTATCACAGTCAACATCCCCACACTGTGCCTCCCTGACTCACTGAAGAAGTGGAGGAGTGACTGTGAGAGATTGTATAAAGGATGCTTTATCTCTATCCACAAAGGATATATGCAACGCGGCCAACTGCTTTTTCGCCTCTCCTAGTAGCTGAATGCTTGATCTCCTACTGAGAGAATCTGCTATAACATTCCCCTTCCCAGGAGTATATACTATCTCGAAGTCATAGTCCTGGAGGAACTCGAGCCATCATCGCTATCTCAAGTTTAGTTCCTTCTGTGAGAAGATGTACCTGAGACTCTGGTGGTCAGAGTAGACTGTAAAACATTCGCCCATAAGATAGTGTCTCCACATCTTCAAGGCGAAGACCATTGCTGCTAACTCCAGGTCATGGGTAGCATAGTTCTGCTCATGTCGTCTCAGCTAACGAGAACCATAAGATATCACTGCTCGCTCCTGCATCAGGACACACTCGAGTCTGGTCCCTGATGCGTCACGGTAAACTATGTGCCCAACGCCCTCCTCCGGTATCCTCAAGATGGGTGCACTAGTCAACCTCTGTCTCAACTTCTGAAAGCTCTGCTGGAATCTTTCTGACCACACGAAGGGTTTCTCCTTCTTTGTCAATGCTGAAATTCGTGCTGCAACTCTAGAGAAATCTGGCACAAATCTCCGATAGTACCCATCCAGTCCCATAAAACTTTGTACCTCCGTCACACTCCTGGGTGGCTCCCAAGAAAATACTACCTCGATCTTCACTGGATCTACTACAAATCCAACCTCTGAGATGACGTGTCCCAAGAAGTCAACCTCTCGAATCCAAAACTAGCACTTCGAGAGCTTACCATAAAGCGGGTTCTCTCGGAGTGTGTCTAGTACTACCTACAAATGGTAGGCATGCTCCTCCTCAGTAGTCGAGTAGATCATTATATCGTCGATGAAGACTTTAACAAAGCGATCGAGGTAAGGCTGGAAGATCCTATTCATGAGACTCATGAACACTGCTGGAGCGTTGGTTATGCTGAAGGATGTAACCAAGAACTCGTAGTGGCCATATTGACACCTAAAGGCTGTCTTCTTCACATCCTCATCTCGAACTATGAGCTGGTGATAGACTGACCTAAGGTCTATCTTCGAGAACCATTGTGCTCCCTTGAGCTAATCAAAGAGGTCATAAATCCTCGGGAGTTGGTACTTGTTCTTCACCATCACCTGATTCAGGTGACGGTAGTCAACACACATACGCAAGCTCCCATACTCCTTCTTAGCAAACAAAATCGAAGATGCCCAGGGTGAAACACTGGGTCAGATAAATCCCTTCCCCTGCAAGTCCTCCAGTTGTACCTGCAGCTCACGAAGCTTGGCGGGAGCCATCCGATATGCTGGAGTAGATATCGGTGTCATCCCAGGGTATAGGTCAATGTAGAAGTCTACCTCTCTATGAGGAGTTAGTCCTAGAACTTCGTCAGGGAAAACATCCGTGTACTGATCCACCACAAAAGGAAAACTCGGACTCTGCACATCAACCACTCCGAGGATGAGACTAGCCAACTGATGTGTGATCGGCTGCCCCCTCCTCTGTGTAAGTCCATCATGTGCTGCAAAGGATCCATTCTTGCCGGTGAAGGTGAACTTGGTCCCATCTGTGCGAACACACCACACTTTGTGCATAATACAGTCAATCTGGGCATGAACTGTGGATAACTAGTCCATACCCAAGATGATGTTGTAAGTCCTCAACGCCGCTACCAGAAGATCCCAGCTGAAGCTCTCGCCTCCTGAAGTAAGCTCACACTACTGGAACCAGTGCGTAATCGTCGAGTCTGCTCCCATAAGAATCTCTAGCCATAAGGATCGAGCCAACGGATCTGTTGGAATCTCCGAGCTCCAAACGAGGGCAGTGGCAATAAAATAATAACTCACACATGTGTCTATAAGTACTGCAGCAAGGGTGGAGTAGACACAGATAGTACCTCGAATCATCTCAGGTGCGCCGTGGTCATAGGCCTCAACTGCCTGGATCTGAGCCCGCCTCTATCTGCCAGATCCTTGTGGTCGGGGTGGAACTCCTGGTGGTGGTGGTGGTAGAGCCTCGAAACGTCGTCCACCACCCGCTGCTCATCCAGGTCATCTGCCACGTCCACCTGCTCCTGGCAAACCACCATGATCGAACCTCTGCCTCTGCCTAGGAGGTCCCTCTACTATCTGTTGATCATCTTCATGGCAAGTCGGGCAGTCACGAGCCATGTGGCCCTGCCCGCTGCATGCATAGCACTGCCTGCTCCTCATATAGCTGGCTCTATATCGTGTTCCCCGTACAACTGAACCTGTATCCTGGGTTTTCCCACCTAATGGACTGGTCCTCTTGGACCTCTGTGACATTTTTCTACTGCCAACTGCATAATAATCTGCTACGTGTCGCCCTGTGGTGGGTCTCGCTACTCGTGACTGCTCAGCGAGAAAACTCTCCACTATAAGGGCTCGTTCCATCACCCTCACCTGCGTCGGAATGCTAAGGGGGGTCATCGAAGCCCTAATCTCATGCCTGAGTCCCAGCTTGAAGGTTCGGTCCCTGAAGAATGGGTCCCACACCATATCTGTGGAGTAGCGCGACAGGTCGGTGAACCTCGCTGAGTACTGATCTACTGTCATGTTTCCCTGCTGCAGATGAAGTAACTCCTGAATCCACACCACACGAAGGGTGGCTGGAACAAACTCTAAGAGAAAGAGACTCTAAAAGTCTTTCCAGAGTAATGATGCCTCATCATGCACCTGGAGCATCAGGCTCCACCATCTGCCTACTGCTACATGCAGGAGACTCGCGGCAAGGATCACCATGAGGTCGGCTGGTGTCCCTACCAATCTGAAAACTCTCACGACAGCCTCCAGCCAATCCTTAGCTGTATGTGGGTCCATCTCTCCTCGGAACCTGGGAAGCCTCTAGCACTAGAACTCGTGCAATGCACTCAGGCAGCGTGAACTCTCTGCTGCTGGAGCTGGTGGTATCGGTGGCCCAGTGGGTAGTGGTATCGCTGGTACCTCTGCTGTGATGGGGCCCTGCACCGAGGCCTCATCACTCGGTGGGATACCATATCGTACGTAACTCAGAACCCTAGTTGGATGCCTTCGTGGGGTCATCCTGAAAAGAAAAAGGTGTGCCACGGTTAAAACAGTATACATGGTGAGCTGACACAAAGTAATCACGAAGAAAACTTTTTCAAAGGAAACACACACGCAATCAGTGTTTTCATGCACTGAGTCGGAGATCAGAAGTCAGAGTCCTAGTGTATGGATATGTCATCCGCCACACCAACACTGGTTTCCCTAAACTGATAACCACACCCAAAACACTTAACACTATTTTCGTTAAAAGAATTAGAGTCCAAGTTCTTGTTGGAGTTGGTGGCCTAGAACCAACTACTTTTTACTTTATTTATTAATAAATACCTTATCACATCTTGATTGTTCTTATGCATGATAATGCATGTGATAATGTCCTAAGGACAGCTGTTTCATTAATGGGTCATAGCGGATCCCTACTATGATGAGAACCCGGAAGTGCCATAACACTATTCTTGAATATATGTTCTATGACCGGATGATGTTATTTGAGGGACACAAATAATACAGGCCATTAGGGGTGAGGACTCATAAAACTTTGAGGCACCTTCTCATGGTGTGCGCCCTTGAAAATATTTAGGAGTATATTATGAGAACGAGACCCACCAGTAGGAAATCCACATTTCATAGTTTCATTGGATATTCCTATCTATGAATGTGTGTATTGGTCCTTAGACTTTAATATTATTATTAATGGGTATTACAACTTGTGCACTTAGATGTATTGACGAAAACTGTGACGACACACTGTTCGCAGCGAGGTAGGATATGTTGGGTGTGTCACGAATAATACCGCAATAATAGATAATGCGAGAAAGGATTTGTCCCTTATGTTCCATAACAGAAGTAGATATCTCAGGCCCTTTGATGGAATTTATATAGCCTAAGTAAATCCATGGCCATGGTAAGTAATGAGCAAGTTCAATTCTGAAAAGTCAAAGAAAGAATAATCGAGTACATGAGTTGATGGCACTAGCATGCAACCCACTTGATTAGAGATATCGAGACAAAGGGATTATATTACACAGTAAGTATTCATATGAGGTGACACATCATTGCGGCGTTAACTTATTTCTTTATGGGTGCCTTGGCATGTTGCTAGATGCTAACCTTGGACTTTAGGCAGGCTCCGCCTAATGCCACTGAGAAAGAGTCCTAGAGGGTCACATACTAAGTGTGTCCATGTATCTCAGTTAAATATTAATTTAACAAGTTAAATAAATATTATTCCTGACTGTGGTTTAATAATTATTTAAGGATGTCTGATAGCATTTATTTCAACACTAGTTATTCGAGAGAATATATTATGGGTGAAATAATATATTTATTAGCGAGTAATGCAGTTACATTTATTTAAGAAATAAATAGCCATTACTCAAGGTCTAATAAATGTGGTGGAGGAAATAAATAAAAATGGAAAATAAAAGTACACGCCGTGTATATTAAATATACACGCCGTGTAGTTTTATGGAAAACGAGTACACGTCGTGTATTAATGATTAAACGGCGTGTAGTTTTTCCAGTCAGGATTTTGAGGATATAATATTGTTTTATTAAATGATATTTATTATAATCAGCGTGGGCGCATGTCAAGGAATTAATAATTCAACATGGGTGTTTTTAATAAGAGTTAATGAAATAAATAAAACATGTAACACATTTATTTATTGTCATAACTCTATAACCTCAAACCCGATTATAAATATCCTCACAACCCCAACACTTTTCCCCAATCATTGTGCACAATAATTCTGGATAATTCTTTCAAGGCCAAAAGAACTACTTCCTCCAAGAATGCTCTCAAGACCAAGAGAGATCCTCCTTCATCGGATCAAGGAGATCAAAGGAGGACATTGCAAGCAAAGGTTCTTCCGCGCTAGCACCCAGAGATCCCTTCGGCGACATCCAGAGATACGTGGCACACGTGTGGATCACCGCTAGAGGAATCATACACTTGGATTCTATGACGCAATGACAGATCACAAGATCATGACCAAAGACATCAACGAAGAAAGAATTCCACCAAGGTAATTATTTTGAATTAATTAAATTAATTATAACCAGCATATGATGATCCTATCTCTATGGTTCTGGGACTCCCTCTTTTGTTTTTCATTCTTCATTCTATTCCGAAGATCCGACGTTTTATATCGTGACAAATCTCGGTTTAAATATTGTTTAACGCTAAAATCAAAGTTGGGCGACCCACCAATGCACTTCCTCTATGCCCGGAACCTACAAGTGGTATCATAGGGAGGTTATATCATTGATTATAATTATTTAGTTTTTCGTTGGTGATTTACGCATTTAATAATTTAGTTGTTTCAATTCAAGTTAATCATTATTTAAATATGAATCTCGAGATCTGTTCCTCCTCTATCATTTCTCGTTCACCATACAAAAATGAAAATTTCTTTTAATTTTTTATTAAAATAAAATAGAGTATCTCATCCAGAGGATCCAAACATTCCTGGCCATACAACACGAGAATACACGACGTGTATTCGGAAGTACACACCGTGTAGTCTAGGTGCATGCATCGGACTGGTCTGCCAAATTAGTTTGTGTATTGATCCTATCTAAGTCATTTATAACACCATGTGTTGACCAGGAATAGGTGGCACGTGGTTTCCGGATTACACGTTGTGTGGTCCAATGAACACAGTGTGTAGTCCCTTCGAGTTAGGGTTGGACCGTGTTCCCCGTACACGGTTTTCCCGGCTGAAAACTGTGTAACGCGGAAACTACATAGTGTGTGTCCCACTGAACACGCCGTGTACTCCAAAAATTTCCAAATTACATTAACACGCCATGTCCCTAGGCGTGTACTTCAGATGGACGGTGAAGAAAAGTACACGTCATGTAGTCGGAACTACACGCCGTGTACTCACCCAAATTACATAGATTTATTAAAATTTATTATTATATTATACAAACCCTTGAGACGTGTACCATGGTGCAAGAGTAAAGTTGAGGCACAACACATGATAGGTATTTTATATATATGTGTTTAATTTAACATCTGTGTAATGAACGAGAATTCACCGGGTTGCCTCCAAGGTACAAGTTATGTACAAGGATAATTTTAATTTATTTAAAATTATGATGGATGAGAATCTCAAGGGAAATCAAAAAAAGGGTTTAAGATAAAAGGATTGATTAATTAAAGATAATTAATTGATCTGAGAGTGATTTATCTTAAACAAGAACGATTAAAGAATTGAATGTTAGTTTTATTTATGCGTAAATATTGTTGCATGTATGGATGATTATGAGCTAGACCAAGACCTTTGTATGTGAATGGTTTCTTTTACTTTATTTATTTAAATTAAATTTGTTGGACTGTGAGCCTTCTCCTCGTTAATATATAGGGCCTACGTACCTAAGGATTATTTTATGTAAAAACCCCTTTTTACCCCTCACCTGCATGTGAGATAAATGCATATGTAATGGATGGAGCTCCCAAGCTAGTGGAGGCGGCTCAAGACAGGAGCCAAGGTGAAACCAATCCAAGGAGATACAAAGGTGGATAGGTGGAAAGCTGTAAACATGAACCTGAAAGGTTCAAGGTGTTTCTCCCCTAGGTCTTGGGTTAGTTTATCAACCGCTAGATAAAATAATTAATAGAACAAGCTCATGATCATACCATTTATTTTATTTCTGTCAGTTGCATGATTTATTTATTGTGGGTGTGTTTTCATGATCACACAATTAATGAATTAAACAAACATGCAATATGGAACTAAAATAAAGACCGGATTATGCGTAAATATTATCTTAGACATGGTTAATCACTTAAGTATATTCCACTTAATATTAACAAGCATGTAATCAAAGATAATAAAATGGAAATTTATGTATAAGGATAAAATCCCTCAAAGAAATATTAAGTCGGTATAGCCTTCCATAATCTTGGTTAGAATCGAACCATAGTTCAAAGTACTTGACCAACCCTAGTTGGGGTACTTTCAATTATCGGGGAATTATAATTCAAGGTTTTGGGTTGAATTGACTTGGTTCACATAAAGGGTTGACTTCCACAGCTGGACTTGATGTGACCAAGAGGCAAAGGTTGAGGAAATCCAAAATAAAAGGATTTCGGGATTGGGGAGTCCACTCAGCGAATCAAGGAGCTGTGAGTTAATGAAGTTGGCATTTGGAATGCCTACCTAAAACCCTTCAAGTTGCTTGACCAACCCTAGTTAGGGTAATGCAAAGGGCAATATGGATCATTGCCACTAGAATATTCAGGCAACTGAATATTCCAAAGTCAATGGTGAGGGCTATTGGATTTCAATAAAATAGTGTGAAACTAATAAGTATTAATTTATTTATTTGTCTCAATTTTTATAATAAAGTACTAAACATTTGCTCATCTTAATTTGTAGAAATGTCAAGAAAAATGACTTCAAACATATCATTGCGAACCATAATCGAGAAGGAAAATCATCTCATCGGCACCAATTTCCAAGAGTGGCAGAGGCGTTTACGCGTCATCCTTCGCCACAAAAGGAAATTGTATGTGCTGGAAGAGCCTATTCCAGTTACACCTAGAAAGGAGGCCAGTGATGAGGAACTATATCTCTACATGAAACATGTGGATGATTCCATAGATGTCCAGTGTTTCATGCTATCGGCCATGTCTAATGAGCTCTTTAAGTAACATGAAAACATGGATGCGTATAGCATGATGTCTCACCTTAAGGATCTCTACCAAGAGAAGGCGAGATGGGAGAGGTATGAGATCTGCAATGCTTTGTTTAAAACTAATCTTGGAGAGTCTTCGCCAGCTGGTCCTCATGTAGTCAAGCTTATTGGCTACATTGAATGCCTGGACATCTTAGGGATTAAATTCTCGGATGAGTTGTGTACAGATCTCATCCTATCATCACTGCCCAATACCTTATATAGATTTATTATCAACTACAACATGAGAAATAATGAGAAGAGTATATCGAGACTTTTGACCTTGATTCGACAGGTAGATAAGGACATGGGGCGTGAAAAACCCACAGTCCTTATGGTGAATAGGAAAAGTAAGGACAAGGAAAAGGGGCCAAAGACTTATAAATGGTCTGAAGCCCCTGAGCATCATCCCTCCAAGAAGGGGAAGATCTAGAGGCAGAGCAAGGAATGGGAGGCGGTGTGTTTTTCATGTGGAAAGCAAGGCCACTGGAAGAGTAACTACACCCAGAAGCGTGGGGATGCTAAAGGTGCATTCATTATTGAGTTTAATATTTCTATTTCTACACATTGGGTATTAGATACAGCTTGTGGGGCTCACATCTATATTCAAATGCAGGAACCAAGTAGATTTAGAAAGATTTCTAGAGAAGAGCTGAATCTTAGAGCTGCCAATGGTGCAAGGTTGGTTGCATTGGCTATTGGCAATTACCACCTCTCACTGCCGACTGGGATGATTTTGGTTTTACATAACTGTTATTATGTGCCTAGTGTTACCAAGAACATAATTTCTGTATCTTTTTTTGATATGGATGGATTTATTTTTAAATTTGGAAATAAGGGTTGTCTCTTTTATAAGAAAAATGTATGTTATGGTATGAAACATTTAAATAAGTGTTTATATGTATTAAATTAAGAAAACCAAGTGTTGGCAATCAATAATAAAAAAAACACACATGACTCGTACATCACCCAGTTGTGGCATCACCGTCTCGGTCATGTAAACGAGAAGCATTTGACAAAGCTATACCAAGATGGTTATTTGGATTCTACTGAGCTAAAACCACTTGATAGATGTCACGCTTGTTTACAAGGAAAAATGACCAAGTCTCCCTTCGGTGGACAAGGTGAAAGGGCCATGAAGATTCTAATATTGGTGTACATTGATGTGTGTGGACCATTTCCAGTAGAAGCTAGAGGTGGATATTCTTACTTCATTACTTTTATTGATGATTTGAGTAGATATGGCTATGTCTAATTAATGAGGTATAAGTCAGAGGCCTTAGAGAAATTTAAGGAATTCAAGAATGAAGTAGAGAATCAACTTGGTAAGAAGATAAAGAAACTTCGATCAGATTGAGGTGGAGAATATCTGAACCAAGAGTTCATCAATCTTCTACGGGAGTTTGGGATTCTATCTCAGCTCACTCCTCCGTGTACACCATAGTGGAATGGTGTTAGTGAAAGGAGTAACCGCACCTTGTTGGACATGGTGAGTTCAATGATGAGTCATGCGGATCTTCCATTATCCTTTTGGGGATATGCATTACAAACTGCAACATACACATTAAACCGAGTACCAAATAAGGTGTAAAATGGAATTACCTCTGAGTTATGGAATAGAAAGAAACCTATTTTGTCACATACATGTGTATGGGGATGAACGATGTTTGTTAAGGCCTTCTCAGGCAACAAACTAGCACCCCGGGGCACGAGTTGTATCTTTATAGGATATCCCAAGGAAATGAAAGGATATTACCTATATAAACCTTTAGACAAGAAAGTGATTGTCGCCAAACAAGACGTCTTTATTGAGAAGGAACACATCCTCAAGAAGGATAGTGGGAGCAAGATTGACTTCGATGAAGTTGATACTCAAGATACACAGGAGTTGGTACAGGAACAAGTTCCACAGGTCCCCGTGGAAGAGGTTCTAGAAACACAAGTACTGCGTAGGAGATCAACAGAGGTAAGGGAACCAGAGAGATTTGGTTTCCTAGTCACCGAGGATGGTGAATCGTTATTGTTGGACAATGATGGACCTCTCTCCTACAAGGAAGCAGTAGAAAGCTCAGAAGATGCAATATGGCTAGAAGCTATGAATTCTGAGATGGATTCCATGTATTAGAATCAAGTCTGGGTTCTGGTCAATGAGCCAGTTGATGTAAATCCTGTTGGATGCAAATGGGTATTCAAGAGAAAACTAGACATGGAATGTCAAGTTAGCACCTATAAAGCAAGGCTAGTGGATAAAGGATTCACACAGCATCATAGAATTGACTATGATGAAACCTTCTCGCCAGTTTCCATGTTTAAATCCATAAGAATCATACTTTCCATAGCAGCTTACCATGACTACAAGATTTGGAAAATGGATGTCAAAACAGAATTCCTTAACGGGAACCTTCAGAAAGATGTCTATATGACACAACCAGAAGGGTTTGTGACACCAGGTGAAGCCAAACGGGTTTGCAAGTTGCAGAAATCCATTTATGGATTAAAGAAAGCATCCAGGTCATGGAACATTTGATTTGATGAAGCCATAAAGGAATTTGGGTTCATTAATAACGAATGTGATCCATGTGTTTATAAGAGGTTTAATGGGAATGTGATCATTATCCTAGTAAAATATGTTGACGACATATTGGTTATTGGAAACGACGTATCAGTCTTACAGTCAGTTAAGGACTGGTTGAACAAGTGTTTCTCCATGAAGGACTTGGGTGAAGCAGCCTAAATTCTAGGAATCAAGATCATTTGTGATAGATCCAAGAGGCTTCTTGGACTAAGTCAGAGTACATACATTGACCAGATACTAAATAGATTTAGTATGGAACAATTCAAGAGGGGATTGGTTCCAGTGTCACATGGCCTGCATCTTTCTAAGAAAATGTGTCCTCAGACACAACAAGAGAAAGATAGAATGAGTAAGATATCATACGCTTTGGCTATAGGATCCACCATGTATGTCATGTTATGTACTAGGATTGATGTTGCCTATGAACTGAGCATGGTAGGTAGATATCAAACAGATACATAAGAACAACATTGGACTGTTGTTAAGACTATCCTTAAGTATCTGAGAAGAACTAAGGATATGTTCCTGGTGTATGGAGGAGATGAGGAGATTGTTGATAGAGTTAATATTTTAATTATTATTTATATGTTTTTCAATGATTTAATCCCTCCCAATTATTCAATGTGAGTTTATTTGCATCATTTATGTGTTTTTGGTGTATTTTGGGCTTAAATGTGAAAATGGGGTAATTCTGTAAAATTGTCAGTTTTATATAGCTTCTGTTTTTCGGGCATAACTTTTATAATATGGGTCCAATTGAAGTGAATATTTTTTTTAGGATTTCTATACTTGTGGGATTAAAATGTTCCTTCTGGACCAAGACCCAATTCGAAACCCAATGGTACATAAAATTTAATCAAGTGGAGAAATCAGTTTGGAAGGCAGAATGGACCCCACTTCATTAAATATGGAATATCTCCTTCATCCGACCTTAGAATGAGGTTATTCCAGCTGGTGTCGACAGAGGACTTCAAAGGGACGGCTAAAATTAAATTTCATAAATTATTGAGCTCATTAATGCATCCTTTTGGTGCGTCTAAGTGGAGTGGGTGAAATAGTGTTTGGCGGCCAGAAAAGTAATGGCAATTGATTCATCCATATCTTTCTTTAAACCTGTACAATGACTCTAAAATTTTGAGGGTATATAGAAAACTTCATTTCCAACATTCTATAATAAGGGACCTCAGTGAGTTTCGGCCGGATGGTGGGAAGAACAGAGGAAAACTTCTGGAGGACAGAATATGGAGCACTAAATTTTCTGTTCTTTGTTTTCTCTCTTTTGTTCTTCTTAGTTTTGTAATTAATTATTCTTTCCCCTTAGTCAAAATTACCCTTACCATGGTGGGGTAAACTTATGTGTGATTGGGGAAGAAGATTTTTTCCATGTTGTATTTCATTAGTTCCTTCTCTTAATGTTTTAAAATCCTCTTCTCTTATGTGAATCAGCTTCAATTTCCTATAACAGTTTTTATTATCATGTACGATTGTATCTGATTTTAGATTCTGTTGTTCATTTATATTTGGTCAATGATCAATATCTCCCTCCACTAGGTTTTGGTTTATAAACGATGGAATAGACCAGGACTTAGTGGTGAAGTACTCGGTGATCACCGGTACGTGTGTGAGGAGTAGTGAATGTTCTTGATTACTTGGGATAAACAAGACCCGGTTGGGAATTGCCTAAGATAATTGAGAGTATTTTCTACAACTATATTACACATTGGAAGGATAGTAGACCAACCTAAGATTTTAGTAAGGTTTATTCTCACATTTTTAATTGACCAAGGGAGTGAGAAGAAACTATTGTGGATTCTCACTCTTAACGGTTTAGCAGAAGAGAATTGGATAAATTGGAACAATGATAGAATTACAAATAGAGAACCAACTCTAACCTAATCACCCTTATAATATAATAGTTTCAATTACTTGTTTTATCAATTTGTTCCCAATCCTTTTCTTAAACCTCTTTCTTTCACTCTTGTCTTTTCAAAATCAATCAATTTCTAAAAACATACTCACTTCTTTCTCTTATTTTAAGGTGACAGCGTAATTGTTGTGCACTCCTCTCTGGAGACAACCGAGGATAACCACTATACTGCATTTTAACTTAGGTAATATTTGTTTTTGTCACACCCCACGATAGGAATGTTTCAAAACTTGGCACTATTTCCGGGGAGGTAGCGCCAACATTTCTTTTCTTTTCTTTTCTCTCTTTTCATCTTTTCTCTTCAAAATTGCATGACTCGAACCTCAAAAACTGAAACTTTACCCATAGATCCTGAAATTGAAAGAACATTGTTGAATAGACTTAGAAACATTAATTTGGAATCTGAATTTGAGGAAGTTCCCCTTGCAGACTCAAGTGAAACTTCAAGTGTTCACTCTGAGCCTGTCATCATGGATGAAAATCAAAACCAAACACTTATAGACCTCTGTGCACCACAATTCCTTAATCAAAACAATCAACTTGCCATGCCAGTGTTACAAAATGATTTTGAAATGAAACCTAACATGATTCCTTTGCTTCCAAAGTTTCATGGTTTGGCAGGTGAAGATCCAAACAAACACATTAAAGATTTCACACATGTTTGCTCAACTTTCAGACCCCGTGGAATTACCGAGGAGCAGGTAAAGTGGAAGGCATTTCCGTTTTCATTGGATGGAGCTGCTAAAGAATGGTTTTACGGCCTACAACCAGGAGACGTACATGACTGGAATGACCCGGTAAGATGTTTTATGCAAAGATTCTTCCCCACCTCTAGAAGCACAGCCATTCGGAAGGAAATCTATGCCATACGGCAATCATCTGGAGAAACCCTTTACGAGTACTGGGAGAGATTTAAGAAGCTATGTGCCACCTGTCCACATAAAGCCATTGAGGAACACCACTTTCTTGTCTTCTTCTATCAAGGACTACTGGACAATGAAATAAACCTTCTTGATGCATCATCTGGAGGTGCCTTGATTGACAAGTCACCAGAAGAAGCCAAGGGCTTGATTGAGAAGATTTCACAAAACTCGCAGCAATTTGGAACAAGAGGTATTGGAACAAGAGGTATTCATGAGGTACGCACTTCTCATCCATCACCCTTATTAGAAACTAAGATTGAAGAGCTTACTAGTTTGGTGAGACAGATGGCCTTGAAGCAAGTTAGTGACCAACAAGCGCTAGCTAAGGTATGTGGTTTATGCTCATCAACTGATCATTTTACTAACCAATGTTCTGAAATACAGGGAATGGAAACATGTGCAGCAGCCTTTCAGCCAAGGCAGTTCCAGAAAAATCAAGGATGGAGAGAGCCTAACCAAGTCCAATATGGATTTGGAAATCAACAGAATCTGGCTAGGCCCCCGTACCAAAATCAGTTTCAAAACCAACCCCCATTCCAGAATCAATTCCAAAACCCTCCACCATTTCAACAAAAACCATATTATAACCAGCCTTCTTACCAAAAACCAACCAATCTCCAAAGACCCTATGAGAAACCATCCACCAGTTCACAACCTCCAATTCAAAACCAACAAAAATCTGAGTTTGAAGGACTGAAAGACACTGTTAAAGATTTGTCCAATAAGTTTGAAAGTATCATGGACTTTCTGACCAAAAATCCGGGTAAACTCCCTTCCCAAATAGTCACAAACCCAAAAGAGAATGTTAGTATTATAACTACAAGAAGTGGAAAAGAACTCCAACCACCATCCACCATTGAACCCGAAACAAGAAAAACTAATCTGGGTGAGAATGAAGTTAGAAATGATGAAAATTCTATGAAAATGCATCGGGAAGAAGATAAGAAAGAGGAGGATGATAATGATAGGCCAATAAGGAAGAAACAAGAAACACCATTTCAAAGGAAAAAAAGGGAGAAGAAAGATATACCACCACCATTTCCATCAAGGATGATTGAATCAAAGAGGTTACAAGAAGAATCACTGCAAAAAGAAATTCTGGACACCTTTCAGAAAGTGGAAATCAACATACCTCTGCTTGAAGCACTCAAACAAATTCCAAAGTATGCTAAGTTTTTGAAGGATCTTTGCACCAAGAAAAATAGACTTCAAGGGAATGAGAGGATCAATTTGGGAAGAAGCGTCTCAGCCCTTATCACACCACAATTTCCAACCAAATGTCAAGATCCAGGGACGTTTTCTATTCCATGCACCATTGGTTCATTAAATTTCTCTAATGATTTGTGCGATTTAGGTGCATCAATTAATGTATTGCCTCACTCAGTATATACTTATTTGCATATGGGAGACTTGAAGCCCACAAGAGTGGTGGTCCAGCTTGCAAATAGATCCATAGTATTCCCAGCAGGAGTTCTGGAGGATGTCCTGGTAAAAGTCAAAGATCTTTTATTCCCTGTTGACTTTTATGTGTTGAATATGGAAGATGATAGGATCCCATCACACTCACCCATCATTTTGGGGAGACCATTCTTAAAGACGGCCAAAACCATCATCAATGTCCATGAAGGGACACTTACCATGGAGTTTGGAGATAGCACTGTCCACTTCAATATTTTTGAATCCATGAGGCACCCATCAGATGATCATTCACTCTTCGCACTCTCCCATGAATATGACATAGAACCAATTGAAGAATCAGGTATGTTTCATGAATTTTTATCATTAGGAGAGAATTTTTCCATTAAAGATATCACTGAACATATGGATTCCCAAACTCTTGGAGGTTCTGATTTCCTGTTGGAAGAAGAGGTAAAATCTGATTTCTTTGATAATTTGTTAAATGATGATGAAGATGATATGATTTCTTGTGTGCAGGATGTCAAACCATTGGAAGTGGAGAACCTCAATTTAGTTTCATCTCTTGAGCATCCTCCTGATCTAGAATTAAAACTACTCCCCACTGATTTAAAATATGTTTACCTTATGGAGGGGGAGAAATTACCAGTAATAATTGCTAATAATCTATCTGAAACTCAAGAAAAATCATTGATTGAGATTTTGAGAGAGAATTTCCAAGCAATAGGGTGGAGCTTAGGTGATATCCCAGGAATAAACCCAAAAATTTGCTCACATAGAATTTTTCTTGAGGGAGATTCCAAACCTTTCAGACAACCCCAAAGGAGGCTGAACCCTACCCTGATGGAGGTTGTGAAAAACGAGATTGAGAAGTTATTAGAAGCTGGTATCATCTATCCCATATCATATTCACAATGGGTTAGCCCCATCCATGTAGCCCCAAATAAAACTAGCCTAACCATTGTGAGGAATGAAAAGAATGAATTAGTCCCTGTGAGAATTCAGAATAGCTGGAGAGTATGCATCGATTTTAGGAAGCTGAATCAGGTCACTCGAAAAGATCATTTCCCTATACCGTTCATTGACCAAATGTTAGAGATATTGGTAGGGAGAACTCATTATTGCTTTTTGGATGGATTTTCAGGTTATTTTCAGGTACCCATTGCCCCCGAGGATCAAGAGAAGACTACCTTTACTTGTCCTTTCGGTACTTTTGCATACAAAAGGATGCCATTTGGATTGTGTAATGCTCCAGGTACATTTCAGAGGTGTATGGTAAGTATATTTTATGATCACATTGAAGATTTCTTGGAGTTTTTCTTGGATGACTTCACAGTTTTTGGAAATTCGTTTGACCATTGTTTGAAAAATATGGAAAAAGTTTTGAAAACTTGCATTGAAAAGAACCTTGTTTTGAATTTTGAAAAGTGTCATTTTATGGTTGAGAGAGGAATTTTCCTTGGGCATGTCATTTCACAGAAAGGCATTGAGGTTGATAAATCAAAAATTGAAGTGATAAATTCTTTGCCTTACCCAACTTGTGTGAAACATGTTAGATCATTTTTAGGACATGCAGGATTCTACAGGAGGTTTATAAAAGATTTCAGTAATATTTCTCTCCCTCTCTCTAGATTACTTTTGAAATATTCTGATTTTGATTTCAACGGTTCATGTAGGGAAGCATTTGATGAGTTGAAGAAGAAATTGATTACACCACCAGTGATGTAGTCACCAAATTGGGAAGAACCATTTGAGCTACTTTGTGATGCTTCAAACCAAGCAGTTGGAGCTGTCCTTTCTTAGCGAAATGAGGACAGGACACAAGTCATTTCATATGCCTCAAAAACCTTAGATGCAGCCCAATTCAACTACACAAGAACAGAAAAAGAGTTTTTAGCAGTTGTTTTTGCTTTAGAAAGATTTAGATCGTATCTGCTTGGAACTAAAGTCATTGTTTTTTCTGATCATGCAACTCTTAGGTACTTGATGAAGAAGGATGAAGAAAAACCGAGTCTAGTGAGATGGATGCTACTACTATAGGAGTTCAACATAGAAATAAAAGATAATAAAGGATCTGAGAACCAAGTGGCTGATCACTAAAGTAGACTACCCAACACCGCTGAAGTTGAAATTCCAGACACTGAACCACTAAATGATCGCCTTCCAGGGGAGTAGTTGTACTTGATTGAAGGAGAAGTACCTTGGTACGCTGACATGGTCAATTATCTGGTAACATCTCAGGTCCCATCTCATTTAAATTCTCACCAAATTCACAAATTGAAATCTGAATCTAAATATTACATCTGGGATGATCCATTTCTTTGGAAGATTTGCAATGACCAAATGATCAGAAGATGTTTTCCTAAAAATGAAATTGAATCAGTCTTTAGGTTTTGTCACACATTAGCTTGTGGAGGCCACTTTGGACCTCAAAAGACAGCGAGGAAGGTTTTAGAATCTGGACTTTATTGGCCAACACTTTTCAAAGGTTCTCATGAATTTTGTAAACGATGTGAAAAATGTCAGTTTACAGGAAATATTTCAAAGAGACAAGAAATTCCCCAAAAGCCACTTAATTTTTGTGAAATATTTGAAGTTTGGGGGATAGATTTTATGGTACCTTTCCCAATGTCATTTGGAAATTCTTATATTCTTCTTGTTGTTGATTATGTTTCCAAATGGGTGGAAGCAAAAGCCACCAGAACTGACGATGCTAAAGTTGTTTGTGATTTTGTCAGGGCTAACATATTTTGCAGGTTTGGAGTTCCTAGAGCCATCATTAGTGATCAAGGGACTCACTTTTGTAATTTTATAATGGTGGCTTTGTTGAAAAAGTATGGGGTGAATCATAAAACATCAACTCCCTATCATCCACAGACTAATGGGCAAACTGAAGTGTCCAATAGAGAAATCAAAGGAATTTTGGAAAAGAATATTAATCCAAATAGGAAGGATTGGAGCCAAAGGTTAGAAGACACATTATGGGCTTACAGGACATCCTACAAAACTCCAATTGGAATGAGTCCATATAGGCTGATTTATGGGAAAAGTTGTCACTTACCTGTGGAATTGGAACACAAGGCATACTGGGCTGTGAGGAAGATGAATTTGGATCTTGAAAGTGCTGGGAAAGAGAGAAGATTGCAGTTACAAGAGCTGAGAGAAATTAGAAGGGAATCATTTGAAAATTACAGGATTTACAAAGAGAGAACAAGAGTGGATCATGACAAACTGATCCAACCAAAAGACTTTCATCCTGGAGACAAGGTGTTGTTATTCAATTCAAGACTCAAGTTAATGCCAGATAAACTTTGTTCTAGGTGGGAAGGTCCATTTATAGTTACTAATGTATATCCTTTTGGTGTTGTGCAGATTGTGAAGGATGGAGTGAAGGGTCCATTCACTGTTAATGGGAACAGATTGAAGAAATTCCTTGGGACCATGCCATCAGAGCCAATGGAGGAGATCACACTCCTCCAACCTGTTTATCAATAAACTCCATCAGGTCATACCTCTCCTTTATATTTTCATGATTGTTGTGATTCAATTTCCAATATTCTTACATTTTAAATACATTTTAATGCATTGTGGATACTGCATCATTTAAGTGTGGGGGAGGGAACCTTTTTAGTGTAGGATTTTTATGTGTTGTTTGTTTTCCTATTTGTTTTTAAAAAAACATGTGAGTGTTTAAAATTTTGTGTGTTTATTTTTCAATTTTTGTGTGTTTTTGAAACTTTTGAGCTGAAATGATTATCATTGATATTTTTGAAACCCATCTCCATGAGTGAAATAATTTATTCCTTGAAACTGATCTTAAATGAATGCTGAAAATGACATTGTTTCAAGTTCAATTCTTTGGTAATTTCATGAAAAATACTCTGTTTTTTGAATCCCATGCCACATATCACTGTCTTTATATTTGAAATCACATTCTCGTGAGGCTTCTGAACCTATTATTTTCATATTCTTTACATTCACCTCACTTCTTGAGAGAACCAAATCATGCTTGATTTAACCAGAATTTGATTTATTCCTGTCAAAACTTAAGGGTTTGAGGTACTTGTGTTTTAAATGATTGAGGCATTTCTTTGGTTTGAAATCCCCATTTTCAAGATAATCCCTTTCATAATGGCCTAACTTGAACATTTAATCCTTGTATCCCATAGAATCCATGAACATCCTGTTAGGTTAGCCACATTACAAGCCAATATTCCCTATCCAACCTGCTCTTGAAGTGAAATTACATGATCTATTTGAACATAAGTGTGGGGGGAATATGTCTTGTATTGTACTACCTTTTTTGGGGGATACTTTGGGTGAAAAAAATGTTGAAGAGATGGTATTGCTGTAAAAAAAATCATTCTGCTGAAAGCTGTGCCTTTTCTGGAGCTTTCATGATGAGAGAAGTTGTGCCTTTCTGAAGCTTCTAATGTAAAAAGGAAGTTGTGCCTTTTCTGGAGCTTTCAAGAAATATTATATTTGAAAAGATTGAAATGTTTGCTGTTGAAATGATGAACTATGAGAACATTCCTTGATATTCCATGGATAATGAGTTTATTTTCTTCTATGGGGAGTGAAGAGAAGACCATACTTTGGTGAAAATTAGAGTAATGCAATTTTGCTTCAAAAAGAGCCAAGCCCTCTTCATTCAGCCTCAGAATTTTCACATATAAATCCTACCAACCTAAATCCACAGAACAACCTTAACAATTCCTCATGATAAACATATGTCTTTTACTCACAGCGGGTGGATATGTAGGAATTTATCAAGCCTATGGTGACCCTTGTATGAGTTTGGATGAGAAAGACATTGCTAAAAAAATTGAAATTTGTGTAATGAGAGATAATGAAAGTTAGGTAAGTGTTTTGTGTGCATGGGAGAAGAAATGAAGAGTAAATTTATTGAATGATCCTAAATTAAGAACATTAAATAATAGATTTTGAGGAGGCATGATATATTTTGTTTCTTGTTTTCAAATTGGTGGATCTCATGGATATGTGTTTTGAATTTACTTTGAATTTATTTTGATTCTAACTTGTCCAGGAGTCCAAGTGATAAGTGTGGGGGAATTGATAGAGTTAATATTTTCATTATTATTTATATGTTTTTCAATGATTTAATCCCTCCCAATTATTCAATGTGAGTGTATTTTCATCATTTATGTGTTTTTGGTGTATTTTGGGCTTAAATGTGAAAATGGGGTAATTCTGTAAAATTGTCAGTTTTATATAGCTTCTGTTTTTCGGGCATAACTTTTATAATATGGGTCCAATTGAATTGAATCTTTTTTTTAGGATTCCTATACTTGTGGGCTTAAAATGTTTCTTCTGTACCAAGACTCAATTCGAAACCCAATGGTGCAGAAAATTCAATCAAGTGGAGAAATCAGTTTGGAAGGCAGAATGGACCCCACTTCATTAAATACGGAATATCTCCTTCATCCGACCTTATAATGAGGTGATTCCAGATGGTGTAGATAGAGGACTTCAAAAGGACGGTTCAAATTGAATTTCATAAATTATTGAGCTCATTAATGCATCCTTTTGGTGCGTCCAAGTGGAGTTGCTGAAATAGTGTTTGACAGACAGAAAAGTAATGGTCATTGATTCAGTCATATCTTTCTTTACACCTGTACAATGACTCTAAAATTTTGAGGGTAGATAGGAAAACTTCATTTCCAACATTCTATAAGAAGGGACCTCAGTGAGTTTCGGCCGGATGGTGGGCAGAACAGAGGCAAACTTCTGGAGAACAGAATATGGAGCACTAAATTTTCTGTTCTTTGTTTTCTCTCTTTTGTTCTTCTTAGTTTTGTAATGAATTCTTATTTCCCCTTAGTCATAATTACCCTTACCTTGGTGGGGTAAACTTCTGTGTGATTGGGGAATAAGAGGTTTTCCATGTTGTATTTCATGAGTTCCTTCTCTTAATGTTTTAAAATCCTCTTCTCTTATGTGAATCAGCTTCAATTTCCTATAACAGTTTTTATTATCATGTACGATTGTATCTGATTTTAGATTATGTTGTTCATTTATATTTGGTCAATGATCAATATCTCCCTCCACTAGGTTCTATTTTATAAACGATGGAATAGACCAGGACTTAGTGGTGAAGTACTCGGTGATCACCGGTACGTGTGTGAGGAGTAGTGAATGTTCTTGATTACTTGGGATAAACAAGACCCGATTGGGAATTGCCTAAGATAATTGGGAGTATTTTCTACAACTCTATTACACATTGGAAGGAGAGTAGACCAACCTAAGATTTTATTAAGGTTTATTCTCACATTTTTAATTGACCAAGGGAGTGAGAAGAAACGATTGTGGATTCTCACTCTTAACGGTTTAGCAGAAGAGAATTGGATAAATTGGAACAATGATAGAATTAAAAATGGAGAACCAACTCTAACCTAATTGCCCTTATCATATAATAGTTTCAATTACTTGTTTATCAATTTTTTCTCAATCCTTTTCTTAAACCTCTTTCTTTCACTCTTGTCTTTTCAAAATCAATCAATTTCTAAAAACATCCTCACTTCTTTCTCTTATTTTAAGGTGACAGCGTAATTGTTGTGCACTCCTCTCTGGAGACAACCTAGGATAACCACTCTACTGCATTTTAACTTAGGTGATATTTGTTTTTATCACACCCCACGACAGGCATGTTTCACTTGTCATCAGAGGGTATGCTGATGCTGGTTTTCAGATAGATCAGAATGATCTAAAGTCGCAATATGGATATGTTTTATGTCTCAATGGAGGAACTGTGAGCTGGAAGAGTTCAAAGCAGTCAGTTGTCGTCGATTCTACATCAGAGTCTGAATATATAGCAACTTCTGATGCAGCCAAGGAAGCCTTATGGATTCGGAACTTTGTCCAGGATCTTGATGTGGTGCCTAGCAGTAAAGATCCCATTACATTGTATTGTGATAATACTGTAGTGGTGGCTCTTGTAAAGAACCAAGGTCACATCAACTGACAAAGCACATACTATGAAAGCATCAAATCTTGAGGGATTTCTATCAAAGGGGTGAAGTTTCAGTGATCAGAGTGTCCACGAAAGAGAACGTGGTAGACCCCATGACTAAAGGCCTATCTCAGGAGAAACATGAATATCATGTGAGAGCTAGCGGGTTAAAGGTTGTTAGCAGTTGGCTCTAGTCCAAGTGGGAGTCTGTTGGAGTTGGTGGCCTAGAACCAACTACTTTTTACTTTATTCATTAATAAATACCTTATCACATCTTGATTGTTCTTCTGCAAGATAATGCATGTGATAATGTCCAAAGGACAGTTGTTGCATTAATGGGTCATAGCGGATCCCTGCTATGATGAGAACCTGGAAGTGCCATAACACTGTTCTTGAATATATGTTCTTTGGTCGGATGATGTTATTTGAGGGACACAAATAATACAGGCCATTAGGGGTGAGGACTCATAAAACTTTGAGTCACCTTCTCATGGTGTGCGCCCTTGGTAATATTTAGAAGGATATTATGAGAACGAGACCCGCCAGAAGGAAATCCACATTTCATAGTGTCATTGAATGTTCCTATCTACAGACATGTGTATTGGTCCTTAAACTTTAAGATTATTATTAATGGTTATTACAACTCATGCACTTAGATGTATTGACGAAAACCGTGATGACACACTGTTCGCAGTGAGGTAGGATACGTTAGGTGTGTCACGAGTAATACCGCATTAATAGATAACGCGAGAAAGGATTTGTCCCTTATGTTCCATAATGGAAGTAGATATCTCAGGCCCTTTAATGGAATTGATATAGCCTAAGTAAATCCATGGTCATGGTAAGGAATGGGAAAGTTCAATTCCGGAAAGACAAAGAAAGAATAATCGAGCACATGGGTTGATGACACTAGCATGAAACCCGTTTGATTAGAGATATTGAGATAAAGGGATTATATTACATGAAAAGTGTTCTTATGAGGTGACACGTCATTGCGGCGTTAACTTCTTTCTCTATGGGTGCCATGGCATGTTGTTAGACGCTAACCTTGGACTTTAGGTAGGCTCCGCCTAATACCACTGAGAAAGAGGCCTAGAGGGTCACACACTAAGTGTGTCCATGTATCTCAGTTAAATATTAATTTAACAAGTTAAATAAAGATTATTCCCGACTGTGGTTTAACAATTATTTAAGGATGTATGATCGCATTTATTTCGACACTAGTTATTCAAGAGAATATATTGTGGTCGAAATAATATATTTATTAGCAAGTAATATAGATACATTTATTTAAGAAATAAATAACCATTACTCAAGGTCTAATAAATGTGGAGGAGGAAATAAAGAAAAATGGAAAACAAAAGTACACGCCGTGTAGTTTTATGGAAAACGAGTACACGCCATGTAGTTTTTCCAGTCAGGATTTTGAGGATATAATATTGTTTTATTAAATGATATTTATTATAATCAGCATGGGATCATGTCAAGGAATTAATAATTCGACATGGGGGTTTTCAATAAGAGTTAATGAAATAAATAAAACACGTAACATGTTTATTTATTGTCATAACTCTATAACCTCAAACCCGATTATAAATATCCTCACAACCCCAACACTTTTCCCCAATCATTGTGCACAACAATTTTGGAGAATTCTTTCAAGGCCGAAAGAACTACTTCCTATAAGAATTCTCTCAAGACCGAGAGAGATCATCTTCCATCGGATCAAGGAGATCAATGGAAAACCTCACAAGCGAAGGTTCTTCCGCGATAGCACCTAGAGATCCCTTCGGCGACGTCCAGAGATATGTGGCACACGTGTGGATCACCACTAGAGGAATCCTAAACTTGGATTCTACAACGCAATAATGGATCACAATATCGTGACCGGAGACATCAACGAAGAAAGAATTCCACCAAGGTAATTCTTGTGAATTAATTAAATTAATTATAACCAACATATGTTGATCCTATCTCTATGGTTTCGGTACTCCCTCTTTTTTTTCATTCTTCGTTCTATTCCGAAGATTTGGCATTTCATATCATGACGGGTCTCAGTTTGAATGTTGTTTAACGCTAAAATCAAAGTTGGGAAACCCATCAACGTGATTTCACTATGCCCGGAACCTATAGTTCTGTAGTATAACTGACTCCTCTAATACCAATTTGTTACGACCCGTCCTCGGGGCCCGTGTTGTGACTACCCCAAGCCCACCTTCTATAGGCCTTGGGTTGGTGACTAGAACCAAAGGTGTAATCCCGATAAAAAGAGAAGGCATTGCCTTTAAACCTATAACACACACTGTCTGAACAGAGACTGTAGAAGCAACAAGTACTAAAATAGAAAAGAAAAGTGTGCTGAAAGTAAGTGGGCCAGTATACAAACCCAACTGAACAACAAGTACAAGTAAAAAGGAAAACAGCTCCTGGATCATCCACCGGGGAATCCTACCTAAAGGGTAGGTACAAAACTCGAACAACTTGTCCCTGCGGTATGTCCCATCTAGTCCATCTCCGAGAAGCCTCACGTTCGTCACCCTTAGCCTCGATCACTGCTGACCGTCGTCTGCACAGAACACAACAAGGTGCAGGCGAAGCCCGTATAGGGGTGAGTATAACAATACTCAGTAGGGGACCCTGAGACCCCAAAAGGTCTCCCAGAATTCACAAAGGATAAACCGCAGTAGAAAGATACAATCACGAAGTATCAACCAATCCTACTTAGGTATATTCCCATACATATACCTAAGTTATCAATCACAGTCCGACTCCAACTCTCGAGCCCAAGCACAAACCATTCCACAAAGGAAGTAAAGTCAATAACAACGATGATAATGGTTGAAAGACATGAATCAGATCACACATGTATACATATTTCGTATAGTGATAGAGATGATCAGATGTAGTCACTGATTCATCTAAGCTGTCGGACCCACACAGGATACAGGACTAGCTAAGCTATAGGACCCACACAGGATATAGGACCAGCTATTCTATAGGACCCACACAGGATACAGGAACAGAAGTCAGAACTATCGGACCCACGGAGGATCTCATTACAGTAGTCATCGCTGTCGAACCCACGGAGGATTCTGGTACAGTAGTCATCGTTGTCGAACCAACGGAGGATCCTGTTATCTCAGTCACAGCCTGCCCTAGGGTTCCCGCACATAGAACGCTCGATTCTGGGAGGGTCCGCTCCTCGATCCAAGTTTTGATACATCAACTATCATGAATTCCTAAGTTTATGTATCCCGTAGTTCCGTCTCATCATAAGTAACCCAACGCGATAGATGGCACGTCAAACGGACGCCCAGTCTGAGAGTTATTGGCATTTCCGTTCTAGGGGCCCGGTTGGTTTTTAAGCTTAAACCAACCCGGAAATACTCCAACTACGTCCAAACCTCAAGTGGATTATGCCAAAGAATCATCTCTCCCCAATAATTCTATCATCGTAGGCGGTACATCAATCGGACACCCGTAACCCTAGATGCAGGCTAAAAGGTGTAAACAGCCATAGCGGGTCCGGGTCCGGTCCGACCCAGTCGGATTGTGAACCGGGGTCTGAACTAGTCCGTGGGTCCGACCCGGTCTGAGGAAGTGACCTGAGTTGAGGGGACGACCTGACCCGAAGAGACAGCTCGGCCCGACGGGCGGCCCGGACCGAGGTGGCCTGTCCGACGGCGGCCCGACCTAGGGGCGGCCCGGCCGAGGGCCGGGCCGGCCGAGGGGGGCCCATCCTTGGGGCGGCCCGGCCTTGGGCGTCCTGGCCGAGGGCGGCCCGGCTGAGGGCGGCCTGGCCATGGCGGCCCGGATCGTGGTGGCCCGACTCGTGGTGGCCCGGTCGGCCACGCGAGGGAGGGGTCCCCCCCCTCCCACTCCCCTGGTTCGTCGAACAGAATCAGCATGTTGCGCCGGTTTAGGGGTCACAGGACCCGACTGGTCCCCCTGGTCTGGCTCCACGGTGGCCGGCTTAGACGGCCGCCTCCTCACCACCACCGCAGCGCGACGGCGCCGCGGTCCTACTGCCCTCTGTGCGGCACGACAGCGCCGCTCCACCACCACCGTGGCCCGACCTTGTCGTAGCCTTCTGCTCCACCGCGTGACGCGACGACACCGCGCTTCTTCATCCACCGCAGCCCTCCCGACCGCAGTTCATCTTTCATCCGTCGCGGCCCTCCTAGCCGCGGTTCTTCTCCGGCGCGGTGCGACAGCACCGTGCCCTTTCGGCTCCGCCTTCGACGTCAACCAAACAAGAACCAATGGAGGGGCGTCGAGCCGTGTTGGTTCGTCCCGCGCCCTCCGCATTAGGTGATAACAAGTGGCCATCATCGAAACCAAATAAATGACGAGGAACTAGGGTATAATTTATACATTAAAATAATCAAATCCCCCTACCTCGTATTTGTCATTGTACGTTGACGAGTCTCGGAAGACGGATTTCGTAGAAGACGGACGTCGTTTCGTCAATGTCGGAGGAGGTAGAGCTCGATGAAGACGAGTCGAGACGACGCCCTCGGTGTACTTTGTGGGTGGCGGTGCTTCCCTTCCTTGCTCCGGTTGAAGAAGGAAGAAGATAATGCTTCACGTTCTTCGAAGATGAGGAGCGTTATTTATGTTCTTCGTGGAAATAATGGAGTTCTTCGGTGGTTCTTCATTGGAAGGACGTAACTCTCCTCTCTCAAGCTTTCCAAAGGATTATGCCAACCCCAAAAATGACAAAGGATGGCCTCTTTTAATTCTTTCCCACAACAACACAAATATGTGTTTAATTAAATGAGGCAACTCATTTAATTAATGATAAGGGATGGTTCAAATTCAAATTTAGAGGAGGTGAAGAGTTTAATTAAAATAAGCTACCTCACTTCATTAATGGGTGAATTGGCACCATTATGGGGGAAGGTGGAAGGTTTCAAGAGTTTCCCCCATTAATGGGGAGCTCAAGGGTTTAAAAGGGGGGTTAAGGGGGTTCAAGATAGTGGGCCCCACCTAGTTATATCCTCCCAAGGAAGGTTAGGGTGTGGTGGGCCCCACCTCTAACCTCTACTTGGTGGTTTTAACCACCAACCAAATAAAAATATGTTACACATATTTTTACTTAATTTTATTTAGAATCCCCAAAAATTAACTTCCAACCTCGATAAAACGCAACTGCGGTAAAGGTCTCCTTAAGTGAATATCGGCGCCGCGAGTTCAACGGTGTCCTTGGATTTCAATTCCGAGCACCGGTTCAAAAGATATAAAATCCTGCACATACGTTTAGTGAACGCACCCGAGCAAAACTTCAGAAATTGATTCCGGACACACCGGGCCTCTGAATCAAGCGCCGTCAGAAACTGCGGACTCATAAAAATTCCATGTATTTAAAAAAATCACAAATTTTATGTGTCTTTACACAACCTAACATAATAGGGGAGTATCGACCCCAGGCTAGAGGACCCACTCCCTGGTATGACAGAGGGGTAAAAACTCTTCTGGAAGAACACATATAGAGTACTCGTACCCTGATACAACATGGGAGTTCTGACTCCAAGGATATAGAACCTTCACCCTAACACGATAGGGGAGTACACACTCTATCTATATATTTTATATATAGGACCTATGACCTGGTATGATAGGGGAGTACTGACTCAACGGATAGAATACCCACACTATGGTCCAACAGGGGAGTACCTACCCTATATGGCCAATGTGGATGGAGGTCCCACACCCTAGCTCGATAGGTAAGAGTTGTCTCTAACTACACGAATGATATAGGGAACTCATTCCCTAATCCATTAGGGGAGTACCAACCCCCATAAGAACTACCCAAAGGTAAATAGAACTCACTCCCATGACGTTAGAGTCCTATATCTACCAAAGAAGAGTGGTAAGGGAAACTCGCACTCAGATTCCATAGGGGAGTACCAATCCTAGTATCTCTCTTATGAACCATGTTGATCTAAAACATTATTCAATCACCACTTAAAGTAGTGTCATGCTTATCATACCTCACACCGCAACACTGCCACAGGTAGTAGACCCACACCCTGATACAATAGGGGAGAACTGATATACCATCCTAAAGAGTCTAGGGGACCCGCATTCTAAAACTAAAGGGAAGGGTACCAACCCTGATGTCAACTCGGTGATCCACCCTAATCACTACCCAAGGTTAAACACCTCTACACAAGTATCTTACTTGAAACATACCACCTCATCTCTCGTAGGCCTAAACGGAGGTTACCATCGCATTCTACATAGAAAACTGCTTAGGATAGGTTATTCACAAGCCTGAATATGCACTCTAATGAAGGATATATACAATATGGGAGATCTCAAAAATATTTTCAAGGAGTGAACAACATGCATTGGGGTCCACACTATAGGTTCTGGGCGCAGTAGAAGCAGGAAGGGATGGTGCCCAACTTTAATTTTAACCATATTTAATGAAAAATCCAGGATCAATATGATGATGAATGTCAGTATCCATAGAATTGAATCAAGTATTTAGAAAAAAGAATAGAAACCCAAAACCAAGAGAGTGTATCAACATATTTTGTTTATAATTAATTTAATTAAATTAAAGAATTACCTCCAAGGTTATTCTTTCTTCATTGGTGCGTTCGGACATAGATCTATAGGTGAACCTTCATTGCGTTGTAGAATCCAAGAGTAGGATTCCTCTAGCAGTAATCCACATGTGTTCTACATATCTTCAAATGTCACTGAAGGAGTCTTTGGGTGCTAGCACGGAAGATCCCTACGCTTGTGATGTCCGCCTTAGATCACCTTGAGAATCGCTTCCAAAGCGTTCTCCTTGATCCAGTGGAGGTGGATCACTCTCATTCTTGAGAGTATTATTGGAGATGAAATAACTCTCTAGTCTTGATATCTTTTCTCCAATTCATTATGCACAACCCCTTAGGAATCTCTTGGATAGAACTTGACTAATAAGAGAATAATATAATCAGGTATTTAATTCACTAGGGTAATAATAAATAATTTTCATAAGTTCCTTAATTATTTTATTAATCCTAGCAAAACCCCCATGTCAAATAATAATAGAAACATTATTATTTTCTGACATGTGCTTATCTTGTGAGTTATAATTAAATATTATTTAATCAAATGGTATTTAATATTATTATTTCTCACCGGACCATTAACTCGGTCCATCAATCCTCCACCATATTTATTAAACCTTGAATAATGACTATTTATTTATTAAATAAATATCACTGCATTGTTCTCTAATAAATATATAAATATTATATTCACTAAATAGAAAATAAAAATTTATTAATTATTCCACCCACAATATATTCTCTTAAATAACTAGTGTCGAAATAAATTCGATCAAACATCCATGAATAATTATTAAACCATAACTGAGAATAATATTTATTCAACTTCTTAAATAATATATTATTTAACTGAGATACTGGATACACTTAGTGTGTGACCCTCTAAACCTATTTCTCAATGGCATTAGGTGAACCTGCCTAAAGTTCAAGGTTAGCATCTAGAAACACGCCAAGGCACCCATATAGAAAGAATTTAATGTTGTAATGACACGTCACCTCATACTAATGCTTACTGTATAATATAATCTCTTTATCTTGATATGTCTAATCAAGCGGGTTGCATGCAAGTTCCATCAACCCATGTGCTCAATTTCTCATTCTTTGACTTCCTGAAAGTTGAACTTGACTATAGAACACCATGGACACATATTTATTTAGTCTATATCATTTCCATCAAAGGGACCAATATATCAACTTTCATTATAGAACAGAAGGGACAAATCCTTTCTTACATTATTCATTAATGTAGTATTACCCGTGACACACCCAATATATCCTAACTTGTCACGAACATATGTCATCACAATTTTCACCAATACATCTAATTGAACGAGTCATAATACCCATTAATAATAATATTAAATTATAAGGACCAATACACACATCCGTAGATATGAACATCTAATGACACTTATAAATGTGGATTTCCTACTGGCGGGTCTCGTTCTCATAATATCCCCCTAGATATTACCAAGGGCGTACACCATGAGAAGGTGCCTAAAAGTATTATAAGTCTCTACCCCTAATAGACTATATCATTTGTGTCCCTTCAAATGGTATCATCCAGCTATATAACATACATTCAAGAATAGTGTCATGGTACTTCTGGGTTCTCATCATAGCAGGGATTTACTATGACATTTTAGTGTGACAGCTACTCTTAGGACATTATCACGTATAATGTAATGTAGAAGAAAAATCATGATTTGATAAGAAGTTTATTAATATCCATCAAATGAATACTTTTTTATAATAAAGTACAAAAGAATTTGGTTCTAGGGCACCAAATCTAACAGAATCCCACTTGCACTAGATCCAACTGCTAATGACCTTCAATCCGCTAGCTCTCACATGATACTTGTGCTTCTACTAAGATAGGCCTTTAGTCAAGGGGTCTTCCTCGTTCTCTTCTGTGGATACTCTACTCACTGTAACTTCACTCCTTTGATAAAAATCCCTCAAAAGGTGATACTTCTGGAGTTTGTTCTTTGTCCATTGATGTGACCTTGGCTCTTTTCAAGAGCCACCACTACATTATTATCACCATAAAATATGATAGGGTCTTTACTTATAGGTACCACATCAAGCTCCTAGACAAAGTTCTGAATCCATAAAGCTTCCTTGGCTACATCAGAAGTTGTTATATATTCAGACTCCACTATAGAATCAGCAACAACTGTATTCTTTAAACTCTTACAGCTCACATCTCCTCTATTGAGACTGAAATCATATCCTGATTGTGACTTCAAATCATTCTGATCTATCTGAAAACCAGCATCAACATACCCTCTAATAACAAGCTTCTTATCTCCTTCATACACTATGAACATATCCTTAGTTCTTCTCAGATACTTAAGGATAGTCTTAACATCAGTCCAATGTTGTTCTTCTAGATCTTCTTGATATATGACTACCATACATAGTGCATATGCAACATCGATTCTAGTACATAACATGACATACATGATATATCCTATCACTGAAGCGTATGAGATCTTACTCATTTTATCTTTCTCTTGTTGTGTCTTGGGACACATTTTCTTAAAAATATGCAAGCCATGTGATACTAGAACCAAAACCCTCTTGAATTATTCTATACTAATTCTCTTTATTATCCAGTCAATATATGTACTTTGAATTAGTCCAAGCAGCCTCTTGGATCTATCACAAATGACATTGATCCCTAGAATGTAGGTTGTTTTACCTAATTTTTTTGTGGAGAAGCACTTGTTCAAATAGTCCATAAAATATTGTAAGAATGGTATATTGTTTCCAATAAGTAATATGTCATAAACATATACCACTAGGATAACAACCTCATTCCTATTAAACCTTTTGTAAACACATGACTCACATCAGTTCTTAATAAAACCAAATTCCCTTATGGATTCATTGAATCGATTATTCCATGACTTGGATACTTGATTCAATCCATAAATGGACCTATGAAACTTGAAAACCCTTTTGGTTCTGTCATATAGACATCTTTCTAAAGATTCCCATTAAGGAATTCTGTTTTGACATCCATCTGTCAAATCTCATAGTCATGCTAATCTGCTATGGTAAGTATGATTCTTATGGATTTAAACATGGAAACTGGAAAAAAGGTTTCATTGTATTCAAATCCTTGATGTTTTTTAAAACCTTTATATGCTATCCTTTCTTTATAGGTACTTATTTTACCTTCCATGTCTAGTTTCTTCTTAAATATCCATTTACACCCAACAAGCTTTACATTAACTGGTGTATCGAACAGAACCCAAAATTGGTTCTAATACATGGAATCCATCTCAAAATTAATAGCTTTTATCCATCTTACAACTTTTGATCTCTTTACTACCTCCTTATATGAGAGAGGTTGGTCATTTTCCAACAATAATGAGTCACCATCCTCGGTGACTAGAAAACCATATCTCTTGGGTTCCCTTGCCTCTCTTATACTCCTACACAGTACTTGTGTTTCAGGAACCATTTTTTCCACAGGGACATGTGGAACTTGTTCCTATACTAACTCTTATTTATCTTGAGCATCAACTCCATCGAAGTCAATCTTGCTCCCACTATCCTTTTTTAGGATATTTTCCCTCTCAAGAAAGACGACTTATCTAGAAATAGTCACTTTCTTATTTAAGGGGTTATATAGGTAGTATCCCTTTATTTCCTTGGGATACCCTATAAAGATACACCTTATGCCTTGGGGTGCTAGTTTGTTTCCTGATAAAGCCTTAACAAATTCCTCACATCCCCAAACACATGTATGTGATAAAATTGGTTTCTTTCCACTCCATAGCTCAAAGGGAATTCCATTTTCCACTTTAATTGGTACTCAGTTTAATGTGTATTTTGTAGTTTGTAATGCATATCCCCAAAAGGATAACAAAATATCTGCATGAATCATCATCAACCTTACCATATCTAACAATGTATGGTTCTTCCTTTCACTAAAACCATTCCATTGTGGTGTATAAGGTGAAGTGATATGAGATAGAATCCCAAACTCCCATAAAAATTTGATGAAATCTTGGTTAAGATATTATCCACCTCGATCCGATCAAATTTTATTTATCTTTTTACCAAGATTATTCTATACTTAATTCTTGAATTCCTTGAATTTCTCAAAGTACTTGGACTTAAAAATCATCAAGTAAATATATCCATATATACTCAAGTCATCAGTAAAAGTTATGAAGTAAGAATATCCACCTATAGCTTCTACTGGAAATGATCTGCACACATCAGTGTGTACCAATACTAGAATATCTATGTCCCTTTAACCCTATCCACAAAATAGTGGTTTGGTCATTTTCCCATGTAAACAAGTGTGACATCTATCAAGTGGTTTTAGCTCAGAAGAGTCTAAATAACCATCTTGACAGAGCTTTGTCAAACGCTTCTCATTAATATGACCGAGATGGTGATGCCACAACTGGGTGTTATATGAGTCATGTGAACTTGATTCATTATCAATTGACAACACTTGGTTTTCATAATTTAATACATACATACCATTATTTAAATGTTTCATACCATAACATATTTCATCCTTATAAAAGAAACAACTTTTATTTTTGAACTTGAAAATAAACCCAATTGTTTTCAAAATTGATACAAAAATTATGTTTTTGGTAACACTAGGTACATAATAACAGCCATGTAAAACCAAAATCATTCTCATTGGAAATGTGATGTGGTAGTCACTTATAGTAAGAGTAGAAAACCTCACACCATTGGCAACTCATAGATCCACCACTCCTCTGGAAATTTTTCAGAATCTACTTGGTTCCTACATTTAAATACATATATGATCACCATAAGCTATATATAATACCAAATGTGTAGAAATAGAAAGATTACACATGATAAAAAATTCACCTTTGGATTCCCCTTGCCTCTGGATGCAGTTCCTCTTCCACTGGTCTGACTTTCCACATGAAAATCATACTACCTCTTTTTCCTTTCCATGCCTTTGGATATTCTTCTTCTTGGTAGGATGGTGCTCAGGGGATTTAGACTCTTTATAAGTCTTAGGCCCCTTTAAAGCATTCTTCCTCTTCCTATTCACTATAAGAACTATGTGTTTGTCACGCCCCATGTCCTTATCCACTTGAAAAATCAAGTTCATAAGTTCCAATAGGCTCTTCACATTATTGCCCATATTATAATTCACAATAAAACTAGAGAAGGCCTTTGGCAGTGATGATAGTATGATATCTATATGCAAATCATCCTATAATTTAATCCCTAAGATGTCTAGATGCTCAATGTATCCGATAATCTTGACTACATGAGGCCCAGCTGACGTAGACTCTCCAAGATTAGTGGTGAACAAAGAGTTGGAGATCTCATATATCTCTTGTCTCGCCTTCTCTTGATAAAGATCTCGAAGGTGAGACATCATGCTATAATCATCCATTTCCTCATGTTGCTTCAAGATCTCATTGGTAATGTATGATAACATGAGGCACTAAACATCCATAGCATTATTTAGATGTTTCTCATACATAAAGAGCTTCTCATCACTCGCCTCATTTCCAGGTGCAACTGGTAAATGTTCTTCCAACATATATAGTTTCCTTTCATGGTGAAGGGTGACCTGAAGGTGCCTTTTCCACTCTTTGAAATTAGTGTTAGTGGTAAGGTTTTTCTTCTTGATTATGGATCACAACGATATGTTTTATGTCATTTTTAATGTCATTTATACAAATAATATGAACAAAGTTTTAGTATTTTATCTGATAAAATTAAGATAAATAAATAAATATTCATTAGTCTCCCACTATTTTATCAAAAACTAATATCCCTCACCATTGGATTTGGAATATCCTATTTCTTAGACATTCAAGTGGAAAGGATCCATATTCCCATTCTCATTACCCCAAATTTTATTGGTCAATAAATTTGAAAAGTTTTAAGTAGGCATTACAAATTCCAAATGCATTAACTCACAGTTCCTTGATCCGTTGAGTGGACTCCCCAATCCTGAAATCATTAATTTAGATTTCCTCAACCTTTTCCTCTTAGTTATACCAAGTCCTACTTTGGTAGTCAACCCTTGATGAACCATGTCAAGTTAACCCAAAACCTCAAATTAGAATTCCCCAATAATTTAAATCACCCCAACTTTGGCTGGACAATAACTTTTAACTATGGTTCGATTCTAACCTAAGTAATGGAAGGCTATACCGACTTAATATTTTATTGAGAGATTTTATCCTTTATGTGTAAATTTACATTTATTATCTTTTCACATGCTTGTTAATATTAAGTGGGATAAGATTAAGTGATTAACCATGTATTAGATAATATTTATGCATAAGCCAAATTATTTTAGTTCCATCTTGCATGATTTTTAATTCATTAATTATGTGATCATGATAAAACATCCATAATGAATAACCATACAACTAATATAAATAAAATAAAGGGTATGATCATAATCTTGTTCTAATTTTTAGTTTATCTAGTGGTTGATAAACTAACCACTGACCTAGGGGAGAAACACCTTGAATGGATTAGGTTCATGTTTACAGCTTTCCACCTATCCACATTTATATCTCCTTGGATCAGTTTCACCTCAGATCTTAACTTGAACCGCCTCCACTAGCTTGGGAGATATATCCATTACATATTCTTTTAATCACACATAGGTGAGGGATAAAAGGGTTTTTACATAAAAGAAATCATGGGCACTAAGACCCTATATATTAATGAGGAGAGAAGGCACGTAGGCCAATAATTTAATTTAATAATAAATTAAAAGGGAAACCAATCACATACAAAGGTCTGGTCTATCTCATGATCATCCACATGCATGCAACGAATTATGCATTTAATAAAAGTAGCATTTAACTCTTTAATCATTCTTATTTAAGATAAATCACCCTCGAATCGATTAATTATTATCTTTAATTAATCAATTATTTTATCTTAAACCTTTTTCTGAATTTCATTAAGATTCTCATCCATTATAATTTTAAAAAAATAATAAATTCATTTAAAATTAATTGTGTACATAACTTGTACCTTAGAGGTAACCCAGTGAATACCCTTCCAAAACTACCCAACATGTATTATATTTGTATACACTTTATTCTTTGTGACATTTAACATGCACATAGAATAATAATTATAATACAACTCATACATGATGTGTAGATTTTGAATATTACACGGATATTAATAAAACACACACACACACACACATATATATATATATTAAATATAATCACATGGCGTGCCCTAGATTTACACCCACATGAAAGTACATGTCTCAAGGGTTACATAATATAATAAACTTTAAATATACGTAATTGGTAACAACACACGGTGTGTAGATCCGATCTACATGTCATGTACATTCTTCACCATGTATCTGAAGTACACACCTAAAGACTCGGTGTGTGAGGTGTACTTTGGAAATCTTGGAGTACACGACATGTCCAGTGGGCCACATGTCATATTGACTTCGTGTTACATGTTCACTGGTCAGTTAAGCCATGTATGGGATACACAACCCAACCTTAACCTAAAATGGACTGCTTATCATTTCCAGTGGTCCACATGGTGTGTGGTCTAGTTGACAGTGCATCGGTCTGTCATAGTCAACACGCGGTGTAAGAATTAACTACACTACATGTCATAAATGCACACGACTTGTGTAATTTCTGAACTACTCCTAGTGTACTGAACACAACTACATGACGTGTAGATCCAACTACACGGCGTGTACTACTGTGTTACCTGGAAAGAACCCTTGGCACCTCCGTATGAGATCCTCAATATAATTTTAATCATAAAACTAATCGTTTATGTTAGATATGTGAGAAATGATAGAGGAAGAAATAGATATCATAATTCATATTAAAAGAAATATTAAACTTGAATTGAAAAACTAAATTATTAAAGCGTAAATCATTAAATAATTATTTAAATAATTATAAACAATAATACACCTGCTCTGATACCACTTGTAGGTTTTGGGCGCAGTGGAAGTGCAAAAGGGACGATGCCCAACTTTGATTTTTTCCATATTCAATGAACAATCCAGGATCAATATGATGATTAATTCTAGTTTCCATGGAATTGAATCAAGGATTTATATAAAGGAATAGAAACCCAAAACCAAGAGAGAGGATCAAGATATTTTGTTTATAATTAATTTAATTAAATTAAATAATTACCTCCAAAGTTATTCTTTCTTTGTTGATGTATTCAGCCAAAAATCTACAAGTGTACCATCATTTCATTGTAGAATCCAAGTTTAGGATTCCTCTAGTAGTGATCCACACGTGTTCTATGTATCTTCAGACATCACCGAAGGAGTCTCTCGGTGCTAGCATGGAAGATACTTGTGATTGTGATATCTGCCTTTGATCACCTTGAGAACCACTTCCAAAGCATTCTCCTTGATTCGGTGGAAGAAGATCACTCTTGTTCTTGGTAGCATTCTTAGAGAAGAAAGAACTCTCTAGAATTTAGAGCTTTTCTCTAATTCATTGTACACAACCCCTTAAGCGTCGCTTGGCTATAACTTAGCTAATAAGAGAATAATATAACCGGGTATTTAATTCACTAGGGTAATGATAAATAATTTTTACAAGTTTCTTAATTATTTTATTAATCCTAATGAAACCTCCATGTCAAATAATAACAGCAACATTATTATTTCATGACATGCACTTATCTTGTAAGTTACAATTAAATGTTATTTAATCAAATAATATTGAATATTATTATTTATCATTGGACTATTAACTCGGTCCACCAATCATCCACCATATTTATTGAACATTGAATAATGATTATTTATTTATTAAATAAGTATCACTTCATTATTCACCAATAAATATATAAATATTATATTCATTAAAAATAAAATAAACATTTATTAATTATTCTAACCACAATATATTCTCTTGAATAACTAGTATTGAAATAAATGTGATCAGACATCCATGAATAATTATTAAACCATAACCGAGAATAATATTTATTCAACTTGTTAAATAATATATTATTTAACTAAGATACTGGATACACTTAGTGTGTGACCCTCTAGGCCTCTTTCTTAGTGGCATTAGGCGAATCTACCTAAAGTCCAAGGTTAACATCTAGCAACACGTCAAGGAACCCATAGAGAAAGAAGTTAATGCTGTAATGACACATCACCTCATACTAACGCTTACCGTATAATATAATCATTTTGTATCGATATCTCCAATCAAGTGGGATGTATGCAAGTGTCATCAACCCATGTGCTCAATTTTTCATTCTTTAACTTCCTGGAAGTTGAACTTTCCTATAGAACACCATGACCATGGATTTATTTAGGATACATTATTTCCATCAAAGGGACTGAGATATCAACTTATATTATGGAACATAAGGGACAAATATTTTCTCACATTATTCATTAATGCAGTATTACTCGTGATGTACCCAACATATCTTACCTCACTGTGAATATATGTCATCAAGGTTTTCACCAATACATCTAAGTGCGTGAGTCATAATACATATTAATAATAATCTTAAAGTCTAATGACCAATACATGCATTTTTAGATAAAAAACATCCAATGTCACTTATAAATGTGGATTTCCTACTGGCGGGTCTCATTCTTATAATATCCTCTTGAACATTACCAAGGGTGTATATAGTGAGAAGGTGTATCAAAGTCCTATGAGTCTCCACCCCTGATAGCCTGTATCATTTGTATCCATTCAAATGATATCATATGGATATAGAACATACATTCAATAATAGTGTAATGGAACTTCTGGTTTCTCATCATAACAGGGATCCTCTATGACCTTTTAGTGCGATAGCTACTCTTAAGACATCATCACATACAATGACATGCAGAAGAAAAATCATGATGTGATAATAAGTTTATTAATATTCATCTAATGAATACATGTTTATCATAAAGTACAAAAGAAGATGGTTCTAAGGCACCAACTCCAACACACATGGTGTGTGAGCCTGATCGACCACTTGGATGTGTATCCTTTCTACATGATTTTCTTACCCATTTAGGGGTACACGACATGTACATCCCGTACATGGCATATCCCGCTTCACCCAACCCCTAGTCGTGTTCCTCTTCCACATAGTCGACCAACCATGTCTCTCACACACCATGTATCCCATACTACATGGCGTGTTCAGGATAAATGGACACTTGTCCTTGTGGTTTGTCCATGCTTGTGTCCGGCACCCTGTGTCTATGTACTTTGGTAGTGTACTTTTACACAACCATGTACTATTACATGGCTAACCCTGACCATGTCCTTTGGTCATAAATTTTGGGTCACTACATAGAATGTAACCCCAGTACATAAAGTATAGTCCCTAAAAGTCTTATTCCCTGAATAGGAAGGGCTACACGACATGTATCTCTAGACTACATGCCATTTAGATGGTAATTCCATATGGAAATTACCTTAAAAACACCTGATTCACCCTGGTTTACCCCAAAACCTGCAGATCAACCTAGGAGAGATATCTAGTAACTGTAATTGGGCTATATAACCTTTAAAAAATGCATAACAAAGGGATATCAATACCAAAACTCAAAAAACCTACTTGGAGGGTGAAATACTGAAGCTTTTGGTGTAGAACGACGCCTGGATCATGTTGCTCCTTGATCTGATGACGATCGACACCAAGAACTGAGATCGACAACACCTTATTACATTGATTTGGATCATTTTTCATCTATTTCCAAATAGTAAAGGAGTGGAGTGGTTCCTCTTGTGTGTTGTATTCCGAAGCACGAGGGGTAAGGGGAATTAGGTTAGACATTAATTAAAATTTTCATTTAACTAATAATTCCACCACATAACGCCCCGCCAACTCACCTCCAACTAAAACTCCCAACACGAACAACTTAACATCGTGCCTAGGGTAAAAACAGTGTTATGAACTCAAATGTGGTCTTAGAATTCTAATATGAGACTCTTCTAGGGAGTTATTCCATGTTTCAAGAGAAACTATGCGCATGTGAAAAAATATATTTAATATTTTTAAAATCACCACTTCGAGGCTCTTTGGGCCCCGGATTCCCACACTGACTCAGCACTTGGATTTAGGGATATTTTTAGGAATATTCCAAAGTATTATAGGTCAAACCCAAGTCACTAAATTCTCCCCCACCTTTAATTATTTTTGTCCATGAAAAGTAAAATCCTAGGCATGAGGGAATAAACTGAGCTCTCCACTGGAAACTCCCACACCAGCGAGCCCACCAGGGGTTCCTGTACTACTTACAAGCATGCACTCAAGGGACCACCATGGACAAACCACACTCACATCTAGCTCCAACTAGGTAAACATTTTGCAACAAGTTTCACATGTCTCCTCAACTATGACAGGTGGAAAAGCACCAAGCATCGTGGTCCATCTGTAGTCATGGGTTTAGCGGTACACTATCTTGTTAACCTAATGCAGATACCGACGTAACCCCACAGTATACATCCACCCATAAATTAACTACACTACAACCTCCTTAAGCATATTTCAATCTAGGTTGATTCCAAACATGCGAGGGTACCAACAAAAAAATAGGGTTACTGAATGTAAACATTGGGCCTTACCAAACCCTTCATCTGTGAACCTCTAGCTGTAACATAGCTCACCAAAAAAGAAACACCACTACACCCACTAGTGTAATCCCTAGATAAGTATGGATGGTAGGAAACTAATCCAAAATTCATAAACATCATGGGGTCTAACTCTGCTACTATGGAATGGTTCTAAGTAAGGCTCTTCCTCTACCATGGTTGCCAAGCAAAAAGGGGTCAAGAAAAGAAACTCCATTAAAAAATCCAGGACATGCTTTAACACTTTGTCGCATAACTTATCCTTGAACAAAAAAGTTTAAGGAACTTGTACACCACACCTTGACACTATCCACTTTGAGTGGTACTCACTCACCTGCATGGTTTTTATTGTGTCACAAACATGTCTCGATAGAGAAAGTGTCCCTCTCCCTCATGAATCCAAAGTTATGCCAAACCGCACCACATCCTCCTCGATCGTATCATGTAAAAAGTTGACTCTAAGCATATGAGGGTACTAACGAACAATAAATGGCTTCACAAACACTCAAATTGGGTCTTACTAGGCCCTTTGTCTGCAAACCACCAACACAGGGTTCTACTGAAACCCTATGTCACCCCAGTTAAACCTCGAGGAAGAAGTGGAAAGAAAAGAGTACCTCACAACAATGTTTATCAATTTCTAATATAGAAATTATAGAGGACACATATAGTACCTCTATTCAACCTTAGAGCTTCTGGGTCAAAGGCCTCTACAACTCACAGTTGTCCTCACTCGCATCATCCAACTTCCTGAGCCTGGCGTGGGCCACTTGGGGGTGGTGGTGGCAACACCTCGAACCACTTGCCACCAACTGGTGATCTGCCAGATCCTCCTCCACATCCTTTATCTTATGGAAATCCTTGATCCAAAGGATTCTTGTGGGTCTATATCACCCTAATACCTTAGAGGTCGCTGCCTCTCGAACTCGTGTAGCACACTCAGCCTACGCACATCCCCGGGCTGAACTGTTGGCACAACCAGTTGCTCAATGGGTGGTGGCTTAACTGGAGGACCACCTAGAGGTAATGAATCAGCACCAATACCCTGCATTGAAGCCTCTTCATGGGGAGAATTGGCACCAAAATCCTATCATGTAACCCTATCTGGTTTTTTTTGTGGTGGTATCTTGAAACAGAATTCAAGACATGCCATAGTCAAAGAGTATATCTGGGGAGCTGACTCAAGAAGGACAAGGAAAAAACAAAACTCAATCCTATATGATGCATGTACTGTTATTTACTTGTGACCAATGTCCTAATGTACTGAGTCAAAAATCATGTCATTGGATTCCTAGTGAATGGATACATTGGTCGCTGCACCAACACTAGAACCTTTGGCCTGAGAGTTGAACTTGAAACACTCTAACACTATCGTTATGAAACCCAAAAAAAACTCACGACACTATGGTCCCAAAGTGGAACCCCCTTTGATACCACTCTATCATGGATTGACTTAACAGATCTCAATCCTCAACTCCCTAAGCTCACCTTCAATAGTCCAGGGGATGGAGACTAGCACTGAGTAGGCATATCACACATATGATAGGCATTTTCCTAAATTAATTATACGCACGCACCCACAAATACCTTGATGCAACAGTGCAGAGATATAGAAAGCTAGAAACTAAAATTCATACATACAAATATCCCAAACCAAAGTACATAAGAAGTACTAAAAGCGTAAAAAAGGAAAAAACACATGCCCGCCAAAAATTTTAAAAGTGCCCAACCTACTCAGAAGGAGTGGATCACTATCAAAAGAAAATTTTATAAAGATCCTCAGCCTAGCTTCGGTAAACACCTCGGTCGGTCTAGCTCACTAAGATCTTCCTGCCTCGGGTCCTCTAGGGACTCGTTCGAAAGGCATGTGGTCTTTACAAGACACAACACATGTGGGAAAAGCCCGTATATGGGTGAGTATAAGAATACTCACTAAGTTTCCTAAAAAACCAAAAGAAAAGGGTGAAATTTAAAGTCAAAAGCCTACTCGACCTAGCCAGAGGGAACCCAATTAAGAGAGAAACTCCATCTCAAATCATCCCCAACTATACATTTCTAGTTAGCTCTATCCACAAGGGGTGTCAACCTAGAAACATGACAATACCACAAGGACTCCCATAAACACCTAGATATACTTATCACAGACTCCAAGTATCATGAGGTTCTAACGTCATAGTCAGTAACATGATTCTACTCGAGGCTCTAAAGGTAACACAAAACCAAGAGAACACACTCTATGGGATCAATCATCCCATATGGCACTCGTCCGAGAGATACACTCCATCAGGAACAACTCTATCAATCCTAATGGTACATCCGAGAGAACGTGATCCATTGGGAACAACCTACTAGGTCAAGATCTAGTGCCCAGCACCAGAGGTTTTTTCATTTCTAACATGTGTCTTATGCAAGGCTATAAGAATCCATGTGGAGAAGTCTTCCCCTCACCACTACATATAGTTGAGGGATCACTCCTCCAAACTATACATCACATGAATCCTCTCTAACGAGAGAAAATAGAGGGACTCACACCTTGCCATTGCCCTGTAATCGAGGGAGTAAAAGCTCCTAACTAACTCACGAAACTTTTTTCACTACTGTATGGAGTGGCCCGCACCTTAATCCATCGAGGGAGCACTAACCCATAATCAGGTATTGTATATAACTAGTGAAAGTTCTCGCTCCTTGTAACTGCACTCAATAGTCGAGGGAGCTCCAACTCCAATGGCGGACCCACTTCCTATTGATACTCAGAGGCAGGGGATTACTACTCCATATGTGAGGACCCGCATCCTGATATGACAGTGGAGTACAACTCAAATGATAGAGGATCTTCACCCTAAAATGATAGGGGAGTACCACTCTGTGGCTAGAGGACTCGCTTCTGGCATGATAGGGGAGTAACACTCTACCAGCTCGATTACTATAGGGGACTTACACCTTGACCTGATAGGGTATTATCAACCCTGGGATAGAGGAACTGCTCCCTGGTATGATAGGGGATTAAAAACTCTTTCAGAATAACACTTATGGAGGAACCGCATCTTAGGATGATATGGGGGATCCAACTCCAAGGATAGAGGACTTGCACCCTAACACGATAGTGGAGTGTCCACTTTATCTATACGTCATATATGGAGGAACCATGCCCTGATACAATAGGAGAGTACTAACTCCATGGATAGAGTACCCACACCCTGGCCCAACAGGGGAGTACCTACTCTATCTGGACAACGTGGATAGAGGGTCTTCACCTTGGCTCGGTAGGGAAGCATTGCCTCCAACTACATGAATGATACGGGTAACCCACACCCTAATCCATCAGGGGAGTACCAACCCCCGGAAGAACTACCCAAAGGTAAATAGAACACGCGCCCATGACATGGGGAGTCCCATATCTACCAAAGTAAAGTGGTAAGAGAAACTCACGCCCTGATGCCATAGGGGAATACCAGTCCCAACATCTCTCTTACGAACCACATTGATTTATAGCATCAATCAAGCACCACTAAAAGGAGTGTCATGCTTATCATACCTCGTACCGCAACACTACCATGGGGTAGGGGACCCGTGCCCTGATACAATAGGGGAGCACCAATCTACTGACCTATAGAGTCCAAGGAACCCACATCCTATGACGAAAGGGAAGGGTACCGACCCCGACATCAACCCAGTGATCCACCCTAATCACTGCCCAAGGTTAAACACTGCTACACAAGCATCTTGATTGAAACACATCACCTCATATCTCATAAACAGAGGCTTCCATCACTTTCTAAATGAAAAACTACTCAAGATATGCTATTTAAAATCTAGAATCCGAGCTCCATTGAAGAAGATATGCAAGGTGACAGATCTCTAGAAGATCCTTAAGGATTACACGACATGTACTAGGGTCCACATGACATGTGATCCCACCCGATCACCTATCTATGTATCCTGTCTACATGGATTTCCAACCCATGTAGGGGTATATGATGTGTATAGCTTGTATACAGCGTGTCTTGCTTCACTCGACCCCTGGCTATGTTCCTCTTCCACATGGTCGGCCAACCGTGTCCCTCACACACTGTGTTCAGGATAAATGGACACTTGGTCGTGTGGTTTTTCCATGCCCATGTATGGAACCTCATGTATGTGTACTTTGGTAGTTAAATTTTACATGGCCATGTACTATTACATGGCTAACCCTGTCCATGTCCTATGACCACAAAGTTTGGGTCACTACACAGTGTGTAACCCCGGTATATGGTGTGTAGTCCCCAAAAACCTTATTCCCCAAAGAGGAAGGGCTACATGGAGCATCTCTCTAGACTAAACGTCGTGTAGACGGTAATTCTAGTTGAAAATTACCTTCGAAAATGCCTGATTTTCCCTGGCATACCCCAAAACTTGTAGATCAACCTAGGAGGGATCTCCGATAATTGTAATTGGGATCTACAACCTTAAAACAGTGCATAACGAAGGGATATCGAGACCAAAACTCAAAACACCTACCTCAAGGGTGAAGCCCTAAAGCTTTAGGTGTAGAACGATGCTTGGATCATGATTCTCCTCAATCTGATGATGATCAGCATCAATAAATGATATTGGAAGCACCTTGTTGCGTTGATTTGGCTTAGTTTTCATTCATCGCCAAAGGGTAGAGGAGAGGAGTGATTCCTCTGATGAGTTCTACACCTAAGCATGGGGGGAGGGGGAATTAGGTTAGATATTAATTAAATTTTTTATTTAATTAATAATTACACCACATAACACCCCGCTAACTCGCCTCTGACCAAAACTCCCAGTACATACAACTTAACACCACACCTAGGGTAAACATGACATTATGAACTCAACTGTGGTCTCAAAATTCTGATCTGAGACTCCACATGGGATTTATTCCACATTTCAAGAAAAAATGAACATGTGTGACAAAATATATTTAATATTTTTAAAATCACCACTATGAGGCTCTCTGGGCCCTAGATTCCCGCATCGACTCAACACTTGTCTTTGAAGATATTATTAGGAATAATCCAAAGTCTTACAGTTCAAATCTGATTCACTGCATTCTCTCCACCCTTAAGGCTTTTCATCCCTGAAAATTGAAAATTCTATGCATGAGGGAAGAAACTGAGCTCTATATTGGAACTCCCATGCCGGGGATCCCACCGTGGTCCATCTGTAGTCATAGGGTCTAGCGTTAAACCACCTCGCTAACCTGACGCAGATACTAGCATAACCACACAGTTTGCATCCGCCCCTAGATGAACTTCACTACAACCTCCTCAAGCATCTTGCATTCTTGGTTGACATCAAGCATACGAGGGTACCAATGAACAAAATAGGGTTTTCCAAGTGTAAACATTGGGTCTTACCAGGCTCTTCATCTGTGAACCTACACCTGTAACATAGCTCACCAAAACAAAAATACAACCACACCCACTAGTGGCATCCCAGCTGAGTATGGATTGTAGGCAACCAATCCACACTAGGGAACATTGTAGGGTCTAATTCTGTCGATAAGAAACAGTTTTAAGCAAGGATCTCCCACCACCAGGGCTACTAAGAAAAAAGGAGTCGAGCAGAGAAACTCTACTGGAAAAGCTAGGACCTCCTCCAACACTCTGTCACACAACTTCACCCTAAACGAAAATGTATAAGGAACTTGTCTACCGTACCTTGAAACTATCCACTTTGGGTGGCACTAACTCACCCACATGATTTTTGATCGTGTCACAAAAATAATCCTCAGTGGAGAAAGTTTCCCTCTTTCTCGTGAGTCTAAAGCTACGCTAAAACATGCCACATCCTCCTTAAGCATCTCGCATACAAAGATGAAGCCAAGTGAATGAGGGTACTAACTAACAACAAAGGTCTTCCCAAACACTCACACTGGGTCTTACCAGACCCTCTATCTGTAAACCACCAACACAGGGTTCTACCGACACCTGGTGTCACCCCAATTAAACCCTGAACAAGAAGCAGAAAGAAAAAAGTACCTCACAATAGTGTCTATCAATTATTACTACAGAAATTATAAAGAACATAGAGCGTACCTATATTCAATCTCAGATCTTCTGGGTCAAAATTCTCTACAGTCTGCAGCTATCCTCACCTATGTCCTCCAGCTCCCTGAGCCTGGTGTGGACCACCTGGGGTGGTGGTGGCAACACCTTGAACAAATTGCCACTAACTACTTCTCTCCTAGCTCCTCTTCCACATCTGTTATATTGCAGAACTCCTTACTCCAAATGCTACCTGGGGGTCTGGATCACCCTAATACCTTAGAGGTCGCTACCTCTAGAACTCATGCAGTGCACTTAGTCTGTGCGCATCCTTAGCCTGAACTATCATTACAACCAGCTGCTCAATGGGTGGTGGCTCAACTAGCAGACCACTCGGAGGCACTACTTCAGAACTAGTGCCCTACACTGAAGCCTCTTCATGGGGTGGACCATCACCATAATCCCTCCATGGAACCCTATCTAGATTTCTTCATAGTGGCATCCTAAAACATAATTCAAGATGCACCATGGTCAAAGAGTATATATGGGGAGCTCACTCAAGAAGGACAAAGAAAACCCAAAAATTAGTTATATATGATGCATGTACCATTATTTCCCTATGAATAGTGTCCTAATGTACTGATTTGAAAAGTAGGTTATCATAGTCCTGGTGAATGGATACATCGGTCACCACACCAATACTGGAACCTCTGGCTTAAGAGATGAACTCGAAACACCCTAACATTGTTGCTATGAAACCCAAACCAAAACTCATGACACTATGGTCCCAAAGTGGAATCCCCTTTGATACCACTCTATCACGGACCGACCCGATGGGGCTCGGGCCGTAACTCCCCAAGCCCACCTCAAACAAGAAAAAGGATGGAGATTAGCACCGAGTAGGCATATCACACAGATGAGAGGTCTTTTCTTAATTTTCATGTACACACGCACCCATAAACACCTCGATGCAACAGTACAGAGATATAGAAAGATGGAAACTAAAATACATGCATACAACTATCCCAAACCAGAGTACAATAGAAGTACAAAAAGCGTAAAAATGAAAAAACACACTCCCACTAAAAACTCTAAAAGCATCCAACCTTCTCAGAAGGAGAAGATCACTGTCAAAAGCAACTTCTAGAAAGTTCCTCAACCCAACTTCGGTAAACACCTCGGTTGGACTATCTCACTAAGATCCATCTACCTAGGGTCCTCTAAGGACTCCATCGAAAGGCATGTGGTTTTCATAAGACACAACACATGCGGGGAAATCCCATGCAGGGGTGAGTATAAGAATACTCAGTAGACGCCTCAAAATCCCAAAATAAAAGGGAGTAACTGAAAGACAACAGTCCACTCAACCTAGCCAGAGGAAACCCAATCGAGAGAGAAAATCCATCTCGAACCATCCTTGACTATACATGACTAGTCAGCTCTATCCAAAATGGGCTTCAACCCAAAAACATGACAACACCATAAGGACTCCCAAAAACATCTTGATATACTCATCTTAGACTCCAAGTTTCATGAGGTTTCGACCTCATAGCCAACACAAAGATTCTACTTGAGGCTCTAAATGTAACACAAAACTAAAAGAACACACTCCATGGGTTCATCCATCCTAGATGGCACCCGTCTAATATATACACTCCATCGGGAACAACTCTACCATTCCTGATGGTACATCCGAGAGAATGTGCTCCGTCAGGATCAACCTACTGGGTCCAGCTCTAGTGCCCAGCACCAGAGGTCCTACCATTGCTAACCTACATCCTGTGCAAGGCTATAAAAAACCAATTGGAGTGGCCCTCCCCTCACCACTACACACAGTTGAGGGAGCACTACTCCAGACTATTCATCATGTGCATCCTCTCTAATGAGAGAGAATGGAGGGACCTGCACCTCGCCACTACCCTACAGTCGAGGGAGTACTAGCTCATAACTAACCCATGAAACTTCTATTGCTCCTGTATGTAATGGTCCACACCTCAGTCCTTCAAGGGAGAACTAACTCATGACCATGTATTGTATGTAACTAGTGGAGGGTCCCACTTCTCATAATTGCACTTAATAACCGAGGGAGATCCAACTCTAATGGAGGACTCACTCCCCGTTTCTACTCAGAGGCAGGGGAGTACTACTCCGTAGGTGAGGACCCACACCCTAGTACTACAGGGAAGTTCGAATCAAAGGATAGAGGACCCACACCCTAATACGATAGGGGGGTACCACTCTATAGCTAGAGGACCTGCACCTTGGCATGACAGGGGAGTACCACTCTACCAGCTTGATTATTATGGGGGACCTACACCCTGAAACGAAAGGGGAGTACCAACCCCAGGCTAGAGGACCTGCTCCTCAGTACAACAGGGGAGTACAAACTATACTGAAATAACATATATATAGGATTCTCGCCCTAGGATAACACGGGAGTTACGAATCCCAGGTTAGAGGACCCACAACCTAACACGATAGGGGAGTTCCCACTCTATCTATACGTCATATATAGAAGACCTGCACCCTAGTATGATAGGGGAGTACCAAATCCATGGATAGAGGACCCCCACCCTGGTCCAACAGGGGATTACCTATTGTATCTGGCCAATGTGGATGGAGGGCCCACACCTTGGCTCGGCAAGGAAGCATTATCTCTAACTACACGAACAATATGGGGAACCCACGCCCTAATCCATTAGGGGAGTACCAACCCCCAGAAGAACTACCCAAAGGTAAATAGAACCCACGCCCATAATGTAGTCTTGTCTCTATCAAAGTAGAGAGGTAAGGGAAACTCATGCCTTGATTCTATAGGGGAGTATCGGTCTCAACGTCTCTCTTATGAACCACACCGATCTACAACATCAGTCAGGCATCGCTGAAAGGAGTGTCACGCTTATCATACCTCGCACCGCAACACTACCATGGGTAGGGGACTCATGCCTTGATACAACAGAGAATCACTTCTCTAATGGCCAAAATAGTCCAGGGTACCTGCATCTTAAGACGAAAGGGAAGGGTACCGACCCTAACCTCAACCCAGTGATCCACCCTAATCACTGCCCAAGGTTAAGCACAACTACACAATCGTCTTTCCCGAAACACGCCACCTCGTATCTCATGGGCCTAAACATAGGCCACCATCACATTCTATATAGAAAACTACTCAAGATAGGCTATTCACAAGCCTGAATCTGAGCTCCAGTGAAAGAGATGCGCATGGTGGAAGATCTCTAAAAGATTCTCAAGGAGTACACAACATGCGCTGGGGTCCACACAGCATGTGAGCCCACCCGAGCACCTAGCTATGTATCCTATATACATGGTTTTTCAACCCATGTAGGGGTACACAGTGTGTACAACTCATACATGACATGTCCCATTTCACCCCACCCCTAGGCATGTTCCTCTTCCACACAGCCGACCAACCATGTCTCTCACACATCGTGTATCCCATACTACACAGCATGTTCAAGAGAAACAACCATTTGGTTGTGTGGTTTGATCATGTCTGTGTTCGGCACTCCATGTCCATGTACTTTGGTCGTGTACTTTTACACGACCTTGTACTATTACACGACTAAGCCTAGTTATGTCCTTTGTCCTCACAGTTTGGGTCACTACACAACGCGTAACTCTAGTACACGACATGTATTCCCCAAAAGTTTTCTTCCCTAAATAGTAAGGGCTGCACGATGTGTCTCTCTAGAATGCATGCCATGCAGATGGTAATTTTAGATGGAAATTACCTTAAAAAATGTCTGATTCACCCCAGTTTACCCTGAAACTTGCAGATCAACCTAAGAGGGATCTCTAGCAATTGTATAAGACTCTACGACCTTAAAACAATGTATAGTGAAGGGGGGTTAGAACTAAAACTCAAATTGCCTACCTCGAGGGCGAAACGTCGAAACTTCGGGTGGAGAACGACACCCTGATTGTGCCGCTCCTTGATCTGATGACGATCAATGCTAAGAAGCGAGATCAGTAGCACCTCGTTGCGTTGATTTGGCTCGATTTTTATCGTCGCCAAATGGGAGAGGAGAGGAGTGGATCCTCTTGTGCGTTGTGCACCCAAAGTCTTACAGGTAAAACCCAACTTGAATATATTCTTAGAAATATTCCAAAGTATTACAGGTCAAATCCGAGTCACTACATATGTGGTATGAGGTTTGTTAAATATTATTCTATTGTTTAAGGGTCAATGCACAATTAATGAATATTTTAACCTAAACAATAGCTATATAAATAGATAGTTATGTCTGTTATGTATAGTTAAATTGAAAATTGAAAATTAAGAATCGCTGCACATAACAAACTTCTCTCTCGAATTTTCCTCCTCTTATCCTCTCAAGAGCTAGAAGAATCCCTTCAAACTCGAAGGATATTAGAGCGATCAAGATGAACAATGCACAATGATTGATTCGTCGTGCTAGCACTCGAAAATCAATTAGCGTCGTTTAAATATCAAATGAGCATGTGTGCATCATCGCTGGAGTAATTCTACACTTGGATCCTTACAGTACAATGAAGGTATTCCGAAAAGGGTCTTTCAGAAGATCAACAACATCATCGAAAAAAGGATCCTAAGATGAGGTAATTATGTTATTCAAATTTAAATAAATTAATTATAAATTTAACACGCAATATCCTCTATTGGTGTTTCGAGAAACTCTAAATTAAAAAAAAAATTAATGCCCACCACCAGTGCTTTTTTTGTGTCTGAAACCTTCAGTGTGTTGTCTATCTATCATGTATTTTATGTCATTTCTTTACACACCCACTCGAGTTGGATAACCTTACCAATGCCCAAATGTTTTGGGTCCCGAGTGTTTTCCTCAACATCCAAGTTGGTGGTGATACAGATGGTTGGCTACCCCCTCTTCTTCGCTCTTCCTTCAACAACAACGATGATGATACAGGTTGGTGTTGGAGATTACCCAATGTTACGAGTTGGTGTTGGAGATTACCCACTGATAATACAGTTTGATGTTAGAGATTGCCTAGTGATGATGAGGATGTGATATGTGGTGGCGGTTATGCATGACAGGAGGGCATGAGGCTGATGTCTTTCACATCCACAATACCTTGTTGTCCTGATTATGTGACATGGTTATGTGGATGAGGTTATGTTGTAATGATGACTGATGTGAGCACTGAATGCTAGACCCTGTGGGAGGTTGGGATAAGTAGGGATGTGTCCCGACCCACATATGAGATAGATGGATATGTGAAGAGATATGAATGGATGGGATGAGAGCACATGACATTCAATGTTGGGGTTTGAGAGTGGAAAATCAGCGAGGAAGCGGCTGAGGGTCGCCTTTGCTTTGTATTCTTTTGATACCCTGTTACTGTATTAGATGCGTTTTTAGTGAATGCGTCGTAATGAGATTGGGATTGATAAGTTGACTTGTTTGGGTGGATGTTGGTTCTGATATTTATTCACTAGTGCGTTAATATGCTATTTTCATATGTGCACGAGAGACCTTGGGTATGATTCTACCGAGTATATAAGTTATGATCACCCTGCGTATACATAAATTGTTTTTCAGGTTTTGAGGAGGATTTTAGAGACCGAGAATAGCATCACTAGTCTGGATATTGGAGTTGTTGTTGCGTTGTTGCCGTAGGATTTGTCTTTTGGTGTATACTTGAAGACTTTTATCCATATTTATTGACACTGTTCGTGCATTGTTGAATGATTTAGGTTTACTTTTGTATTATGTGCTGGGGTTGCTAAGTGGTTATTCGTTATATCTCCCGGTCCTATATTATTAATGATGGTGATGTATTCCATATGTGAGATTTATACCCTTGATGCTAGTAGCCAACCCAAGACTTACTGGAGTTGGGACTCAAGAATCAATCTCTCTCTTACTTCATTGCTAGCCTGGGAAAGGTACATTTGTATGGAGGGGTCGTGACAATTGTCAAACCCTTTGAATTTATGACCTACATTTGTTTTCAAATGGTAAAATTTTATACTATTAGCGACCAATTTATTACTTTTAGTTATAAAAATTGTAATTGCTAAATGTTTGATGACTATTTATGTATTTTCCCTCTTTTTAGTGGCATGTTTCAAATTTCCACCAACTTCCACTTTTAAAACAACATTCTGGCAAAATGTTTTAGTATGTTATTAAAAAAACATTAATAATGTTTTATTCGATGTCAATGAGGGAAAAAATGCATTGTAACATATTCAATGAAAAAAGCCAATATCTAAACCCCCCTCATAATAAGGGTCGTTTTAGAAAAGAGAAACTCGAAGGAAAATTAAAGTGTGAAATCTAGATAATAAGGTGACACCTAAATAATGACCATGGACTACTCTTTAATTTTCAAAAGCAGTCATACTTGACACAAAAGGGAACAAAAAATTTACGACAGAAGTAAATCAATGTGGTCAACATTAGATGGGAATGAAAGACAAGCTGAGAATAGACCTTTTGTTGACTGGCTGGTTAGCCGCCGTGATATATAAATTGAAATTAAATGTAAATTTATTAAAATAATATACAAAAATCGGGGTACGTATGCCTTGCTTGCTTCGGTCCCGGGTTCCGGGTCCCGGTCCCAGTTCCCGGGTCCACTTCGATTGACCCGCGCCGTGTTTTTGTAGACGACCAAGCTCGCCGGATTTCAACGTGACGTGGTGTGCTGGGAGATGGTGCCGTTGCTGGGGATTCGAGATGACAGGTCCGCTGGAGGATACCCTGTGTATTAGATCCAAACAGAAATCTCAATTTATCTGTCTGAAAGGCAGAACTCCACTCAAATGGCTGCGTTCTGGCTCTTTCGTGGAGGACGGCAGCTTCGTCTCCCTCTCCTACAGTGTCTTCCGCTCTCTCAATCGTTGCTTACTTCACCACTCCCAAGTCACGATTACCTCCATGACGACGCCCCTAGTGCCATCCAATCCAAACGCTTCCACAATTTTAATGTTTTTGAGTCGGGGCTATCGGGTAGGACCTGCAAATTCTTTCCTGAAAGTGGTCGGATTACTAAATGCGGCGGTTCCCTCACATTGGTTCAAATCGCTGGCATTTCGACTTCTTCTGGTTTAGCTGAGGGAGGAATCAAGAACAATAAGAATTTGGGCAAGGGCGGTCCTTTTGAAAAATCTAAAAAAGAAAACAACAAGAATGAATCGTCTTGGATTGATTTGTATCTTTCCGAGTTTGTTCAGCCTTATGCTCGCCTAGCTCGGTTGGATAAACCCATTGGCACTTGGTTACTCGCGTGGCCATGCATGTGGTAATAAAATCGTACTGCCTTTTTTGATCAGCTCGACTTTTACTTCCAAATGGTATATTTTCTATTATCTTTGAAGTGATTTAGTGGGAGTGGTTCTAGTTTGAAAATTAATATACCTAGATATAGTTACAGATTTCTACTACGGATGACCGCATTTCACGCTTTCAGACCCACAGTTTGATGCCTCAAAGCCCTTGTCATAACCTTTTTATTTTAGGATATCTGTCCTTTTTTCAGCAGGGTTTATTTCGACATTGCTGCTGTTAGGCATTCAAAGTGTCACTATTTCATTATGGTTCAACACATATTGGCTTGGAAAGCGCGATTCCCTGATTAGGCAATATAATTGATTTATTCAGAGAAGTACAAGCTGTTTTGATTTACCATGTTCTCAATTTGTGCTTGCTCCATCACCACAACACTTGAAATATATATCTACAGGAGATAATGTTTTTATACGGGTAAATCATTAATTCATTTTTGGCTGAGATGATTGTTGCATGCTAAGACTGGAATAACATGGTTATAAGTTGTGAAACTTGTGCTGATAGTAGTAATTTTGATCAAGGATAGTTGGAAATAGATCCTCAACAGTGAGGTGAACATATTCAACCGATATCCATGAATGTGTTGTTAGATAATATGATTGATTTGAAACTTGCTGGGAAGGCTTGGAATAGGCCATTCTTCTTCTCCCATGGAAAGAATCCCTGCAATTCATATAAAATGCTTTGGAATAAAACATTATATAATTTAATGAAGACACAAAATCTCTGTAGATAATTTTATTGGGTAGAGGCATGTGAGAAATTTGTGACGACTTCATGTCCAAGGCCTTTTCTACCAAAGTAGTTTTGAGGGGTGTGTGTATCCGAGTTCAATCAGGTTTCGAAGACTGTTATGACATGTTTTCTCTTATCTTAGGGTATATATTTGTTGGTTTAGATGGCACGTCAAAGAGGTTGGTGAATTGAAGTGCCATAATTTTTCATGAATTTTAAAATAAATTATGGTAGAAAAATATAAACAATTAAGCACAATAATGCATGGTGATTTATATCAGGGTTTGGCAATTATTATTCTTAAACCGATACTGGCATTTTGCTAACAAAATCAATTTGTCGAGTGTTTGGGTCCAATAACGTTAGACACCAATGACCCGGGAATCCACATGGACCTAGTTTAGATCTTTTTTTCAGGTCTATCTCGTTTTGAATAGAATGCTCTTTTTGGTTTGCAAAATTGGGTTCTTTTAAGATTTTAGTTATTAATGATTACTTTTGATCTCACAATATGAACCGAAAACAATGGTAGTTCAATTTTGGGCACTTTGCTAAAAATACTTTTTGTATAGCTTGGGTTCAAAAGTGCCGGAGTAGCCTACACTATCTCTCATTTCTATAGTGTTAAATAGCCTAAATTTTAACTAAACTATCTCTACCCTAGGCGGGCTCACTTAGAGTTGATGTGAGTTCCACAACTTGTTTATTCAACTTCATTTCATTTGATGTTGAGGAAATTCTACTTTTTAGCTAATCAACTTACCTTTTCTTTTCTTTTTTCTTTTTCCCTACCCACAACATATTTCGTTTTCTATTCTCGATGCCTCATTTAGTTTTTTTTTAACTCAAGGGATAATATTTCTTATTCTTCTTATGTAAATTCCTTTTTAGCTTCAGTTTTTGAACATATACTATCATTAGGGTTGTTATCAATGGTAGATTTGCTTATTCAGTCGAAGCTCTCCTCATCCAAGCTAGCCCCGCTAAAATCCTAAATGACAGTCTTCATTGCTTTCATCTCACTTTTTTTCTCTCATGCTCTTCTTCCTTAAAGGGCAATCAAGCTTCATGTGTCCCTTTATCTTACATTGATAACATTTGATGTCCTTTGAGTTGTTTCCTTCAACTTTTTTCTTTCTTCCTTTGTTTTTTTCCTTTTCATTAGCTTCAAAAACTTCTTTTTCATGTTTGTAATTTCATCTTCGTTGTCCTCAATTGAAGAATCCTTCTTAGCATACTTTGGAGCTATGGCCGCATTTCATATACCATGGGGATGAGAATGATAGAGAGGAAGGCGAATAAAATGAGAAAGGGAATTTGAAATGTTGTTTGATATATATCAAGCCTTCATTTTTTATTGATTTTTGATAACCCCTCTTTTAAGGGATGAGGGGGAACCCTTACAAGGCCCGTAGGCTCAGAGATTACATGGCTCGTAGGCTTTAGGAGATTACATGACCCGAAGGTCTTAGGGAATTCAACCAGACTATCTACAAGGAACTGCCCCTCCCCAGCATCTGCATCATGATAGTAGCTCTCCACCTTCGCATGGCCGTCTGGCTAGGCTTCCCGTGCAAGTACAGGCCGGTCCCGATGGCATAGCCATACCCTCTCATTCTGACAAATCCATTTGGCTCTGCTCTGGTGAGTGCACCTGCTTTGAATCCTCTTCTGGGGTTGCTCTTTTTTTGTAGTGTGTCTGGGGCAACTGCATGTGGCCCGAAGGCCTTGAGGTGGCCTGAAGGCCTTAAAGGTGGCCCGAAAGCCCTACTGATCTGAAGGCCTGGGTGACCCGAAAGCCTTAAGGACTCCAAGCCCAAACCAGTGGCCCAAGGTGAATTGTTCCAGCTGCTACAGTGTCGAACAGTACCTGCTACAATGCCCGCACAATGTACAGTTCTGCTACAGTACTGCTACAGTACCGAAAATATGCCTCGACTTGGTTTTGAACCTGGGTCTTGTGGATGCACTTAAGGATACCCCACCAACTGGGCTGAGGCTCATGTGCTGTTTGATATATATATATATATATATATATATATAGAGAGAGAGAGAGAGAGAGAATGAAGTATAAGTTAGATTAAACACTTAAAATTATAATGTAACAACAAACAAGCCTTAAACCCAATTAAATAAACTTGACTACACGAATCAAATATTGCCAATTAACTCTATTGAAGACCATATTTTCATTGAAATCATTTAGAGCAAAACCATCATGAATGATTTGTTTAAAGGTCCTTTTAGGTCCATCTCTACTTTTAATAAGTGAATTTAACATTAAGTTTACTCTATTAACAGACGTATCCCTAGATCTTCTTCTAACATGTCCAAACCATCTTAATCTAATCTCAACCATCTTCTCATCAATCGAAGCCACTCTGATTTCCTTTTTAACACATTCATTTCTAATCTTATACATCTTAGTATGCCCACATGTTCATCTTAACATTTTCATTTTTGCTACCCTTATTTCCTGTTCAAGATGTCCCGTTAAAGGCCAAAACTTGGTATCATATAGAATAGCCGGTCTAACACTTATAACAATTTCAAATATTTATTAAATTTTTTATTATAATTTAAAATTTAATCAAAAGCCTCCTCCCCCGCGTGAGTGGAAAATTTCGGCAGTACTCTCCTCCCTCGGAAGTGTTAATCCGGCAGGTCAGATCAAATGATAAGAACCTCTCGGACCAACAATTCCCAATTGGGGACTGCCTTGCGTATATTGCGGTAAGAATATAGAGTTACAAGCATAAGAGGGGCCCGACTAACAATTTTAGAATATTCTCAACCCCTTCTCTCTCTTTTCCCAGCTTCTTTTATAACTAAATCCCCCCCTCCCCCACGCGGGCCAAGTTGCCCATTTAACCGACTTCCCTTTGTTGACTCTTTTACCCCTTCTAGAAGGGGCCTTCAAATTGTGACTGAATCTCTATCAGATACTATGCTCATTAAGAAAAGATTGAAAAGTGCCAGAAAAATATTCGCAACCATTATTGGAACGAAAAGTTGTAAGGGTGGTCGAAAACTGGGTTTGGATTTCTTGATTAAATGAGTGAAAAATGAAAAAGATTTTGGATCGTTGTTTTAGCAAATAAACCCAAATCATACAAGAAAATCCGTCAATGCAAGTAACAAAGTAACAATGACCCGGTTTGCTTGGAACAAGGCTAGGTCCCCATACATCAGAATGATCTAAATCAAAAGGACTTGAGACACGCGAGAGCATCTGGGTAACATAGTTGACCCAGTGATGCTTGATGTAATGACAGGACTCACAATCAAAAGGAGAAACAAGGCCCAACTCAGGATAGACTTTCTGAAGAATCGATGTGGGAGGATGGCCGAGTCGATAGTGAATATGGAGGATCAGAGTAGAAAGCATGGGAGCAAACAAGAAGGGAGGACAGAGAAGCCATGTCGCAGAGCTTAAACACTTAACCCTACGGAGAGTGACATATCATAAAGAATTGGGTTGAACGCAGATGGATAATCATAGGTAGCGTGGTGATGTGAGGTGTGGGGGGCACGCGGCGAGTTGAGGGCGTTGCAAGACGGGGGCGCGAGGCGCGCGGTTCGCACAAAGGGGGGCGACAGCGACGTTGGTCACGCAAGAAGGGGGTGTGACGAAAACTCTAGCCCCTGTGCAGTGAAACTTTGGCCAGAAAAGTTTTTTCAGAAGAAAAATGAGACCCGCTTTGATACCATGTAGAAGTTAGGCATCAGAATACATGCCTCTCAAGTGAGGCCGGTCATATTATTTATAGCAAGACAAATATAAGAGATTAGTGGTAAATACAAAATTCAAAATTCAAAATGACCAGGAATAGGAGAGGCCCATTCAAACATAAATATCTACAACAATATTTAATTATTATTATAATTATTTTAATAGTTATATTAATAAATGTTGTATTTAATTATTTAATTAAAATAAATAATAATGACATTTATCATTGTTATTGTTAATTATTATTATTTTTATACGTACGGTTTCATCTTAATATTATTTTTTCAATAGAATATTTAGATTTTCTATCACTTTTTGAAAGGAAACTTTTTCCATTATTTGAATGAAAGTTGGTTGCCCTTGGAAATTCGCAACATCTCTATTAAACACGAATAAAACCATTTTACTTCAACGTCTTCCTTTCTAATGCTTATTTTCTGTTGTATTGAAGAATTTTTCTCAGTAGACTTGAGAGGTGTACGCTTTTCTTTCGTCTTTATCTCAAAATTTTGGGCAAGCTCCATTTTATATTTTCATTAAAGATCCAATCAGCTCATCCAAATGGTAATCCTCCAAATCTTTTTGATTCATTGATCTTTGGTCTCTTTTGCTTGCATCACCTGGGAAGTGCCCTAAGAATCCATTGAACAAGACCAGGCTCATTTCATGTCGGACTCAAAGATTTTATGAAATTTATAATATTTGTGAACCGATGGTACATATCATTTATGGGTATTTTAGATTTAATATTAGACTTACTCATATTTAGATCTATAGAAAGAGAGGCCTAGAAACCGCATCTCTCAAGTGACGCCTAGAAACCGCATCTCTCAAGTGAGGCAAGTGTCTTTATTTATAGGAAAACAAATACAAATGATAAGAGAGAGATTTGAAATTCAAGTTGGACATACCTGGCTTGGTACATAAAAAAAGAATAAAATAGAGAAGCACATCCTTGTATGCGCCGCCAGCTTGTTATGCTCTGACCTCCTCCACGCGAACTCCTCATGATGGAAATGATTGAGAAATTGTAAAGACCCGTAAAATTCAAGGGAAATTTTTTCTTAATTTTCTTTGGGATTTTACAAGAACGCAGTTTCTGACGGCACCTGATTCCGAGGCCCGGTGTGCCCGGAATAATTTTCCTAAGTTTAGCTCGGGTACGTTCAGTGAACGAACGAGTGAGTTTTCCTAACTTTTGAACCGGTGCTCGGAAACGAATTCCGAGGGCACCGATGGAATCGCAACGCCGATAATTGCTTAAGAACACCTTTTCCAGAGTTGCGTTTGCTCGGGTGAAGTTATTAATTAATTGGGTTAACTAAAGGATAAAATAAAATACTGCGCAACAGATTTTATTTTTATTCTAAGTAGAGTTAACCTAAGCTAAGTGGTTGAAGTGGGACCCACATTCTAACTATTCCACTAGGTAGGATATTAGTGGGGTGGGGCCCACACGAGCCCCACCCTCTTAACTTCCTCAACCCCTATTAATTATGTAACCCACCTGCACCCCCTTTAATTGAAGTCAACTTTTAATTAATTAATTGAGTAGGTTTCAATATATTTAATTCTTGGATTCATTTTGAATTTCAAATGAATTTTGGCTTGTGTGTTAATTAAATAAGACTAAGTCTTATTTCGTGAGAGGTTAGTTCGTTGTGCGAGAGGATTTGGAGAGGAAAGCTCTAAGTTCCGAAGAACGTTCTTCCTCCTTGAAGAACACGAAGAACGCACCGTCGCCGATGAAGAACGCCGACCTCCGACGACGGACGACGGTGAGAGACGCCTTCCTCGGAGATCGACGACGCGATGCCGTTGTACCGCGATGCCAACGACCCTCTCCTTCCGCGACGTTCAATTCTACGACGAACCTTCGTTCAACGATTTCATCGAGGTAGAGGATTATTTTGTTTTTGTTCGAGATTACTTTCATCGCCGATCATCGTCTCTAATCGAGCTGCCTGATATCGCAATAACGGGAGGAGGTCGGACCGCACGAACACGGCCAACTCTCCTCCCCCCTTGATTGTTTGAATTTGTTGCGGCTCGTGCAAAGGCAGCGTTTTGCCGTTGCACCGCGCGAAAACATGAGAATGGGCGAAGAAGTGCGGCGCCGTCGCGCCGCGCCGTTGAAGTCGAACAAAGCCGCGGCGCCGTCGCGCCGTGCTGATCGGACAAGGCCGCAGCCTATGGCCGTGGTGGTGCGGGGGAGTGGCGGTCGGCTTTCGGCCGTCGGAGCAGGAGGGCGGGGCTGCGACGGTCCCGCGACAGCAGCAACCGGCTGGACCGGGCCGGCCGGTCACCGAGAAGGCCGGGGGTCGTAACCCCCGGCTGGCCGAAGGAGCGGCCCCCCACATGGGGGCCGCGGTTACACAAACAGGGGGGCAGCGCGCCCCCCCCCTTCCGCTCGGCCGTTTCGGCCGAGCCGCCTGGCCACACTGGCCAGGCCGAGCGTGCCAGGCCGGGTCGGGCCGCGCCCTAATGGGCCGGACCCGGACCCGGGTCGGGTCGACCCGGTTCGGGCCGACCCAGGGGGTATCGGGCCGGGTCGGACCGGGCCCGAACCCCCTATTCACGAACTTCTTTCGGTCTTTTGCCTATAACTTGGGCTACGGACCTCCGAACGACGCACCGTCAGTTGCGATGCGATCCTTGGACCGAGACGGTCATTTCGGTATATTACACTTAAGGTTTCGGAGAACTTTGGGTTCGGCCGGGTTGGTTCGAACACGAAACCAACCGGGTCCTCGGAGCGGAAACGCTTATAACTTGAGCTCTGGACGTCCGATTGACGTACCGTCGACTTTGTTGGATTCCTCTTAGTGAGACGGACCTTTTGGCTTACTCCGCTCGAGGTTTGGACGCAGTTGGAGTACGGTCGGGTTGGTTTTGACTTAAAAATCAATCGGGCGCCTGAGACGAAAAAGCCAATTACTCTCAGACCGGGCGTCCGATTGACGCGCCGGCTGTCTCGTTGAGTTCCTGTTGACGATACAGAACTTTGTGATACATCAACTCCGGACTTCGTGTCAGTTGATGTATCAGACCCTCGGCTCGTGGAGCGGACCCTCCCCGAACGAGCTTGCTGTGTGCGGGAACCCTAGAGCTGGCTGCGACTGCGACGACGATGACGACTGTACAAAAATCCTCCGTGGATTCGACGGCGACGACTGCAACACTCAGCGATCCTGTGTTGATCAGTGCTACCGATCCTGTGTGGGTCAGATCCTGTGTGGGTCAGCGCTCAACAGTCCTGTGTGGGCCAGCGCATACCGATCCTGTGTGGGTCAGATCCTGTGTGGGTCATTGCGGGGGTTAGTACCTATCGATCCTTTGTGGGTCATTGCGGGGGTTAGTACCTATCGATCCTTTGTGGGTCATTGCGGGGGTTAGTACCTATCGATCATGTGTGGGTCCGACGGCTTAGATGAATCAGTGGCTACATCTGATCATCTCTATCGTCTTACGAAAAAGTATATCTGTGTGAGCTGAGTCTTGACTTTCAATCCTTATCTTCGATAAGATGGACTTGATATCCTGTGTGGATTACGTTATGCTTTCCTGTGTGGATTGAGTTGTGTTTTCCTGTGTGGACTGGGTTGTACTTGGGCTCGGATGTTGGAGCCGAACCGGAATTGATGACTTAGGTATATGTATGGGTATATACCTAAGTAGTGTCGGATGTTATTTCGTGATCTTATCTTTCCTTTGTGGATTATCCTTTGTGGATTCTGGGAGACCTTCGGGGGTCTCGGGGTCCCTACTGAGTAGCTTATACTCACCCCTGCACGGGCTATGCCCGCACTACGTTGTGTTGGATGCAGACGACGGACAACACTGATCGTGGTGGAGGCTTGTGGAGCAAGTCGGTACCTGGAGGTGGACCACTGGGCGGGACGTACATGGAGTGGACGGCTGAACCCGTGGAGCTGAGGAGTCTATCTGTACCCACCCTTCAGGTGAGACTTCCAGTGGACGACTCAACGTTGCGGTTTTACTTTCAGTTGCTGTACTTTCTTTCCAGTTGTACTTTACTTTCAGTTTGGGTTTTTATTCTGGCCCACTTACTTTTCCACACTCACTATTGTATCCAGTTTTACTTAGTGTTTACTTCTGCTTGCTCACTCTGTGGTGTTTGTTTACTTTACAAAGGCAATGCCTTTCCCTTTTTGTCGGGATTTTACGCCTTGGTGCTAGTCGCCAGCCCCTGACCTATGGGAGGCGGGCTTGGGGTAGTCACGGCACGAGCCCCGAGGACGGGTCGTGACAGAAATAGCTGTTGCTATTGAAGAAGCTATGACCACCATAGAACTCCCATGATGATGACGACCATTGCTTGAAGATGCCGGATGAAACGATGGCCGACTAGCGGCCTCCAAACGGTCGGGTGATACGGTGCCCAAATAGCGGACCCAAAAGGCCGGATGAAACGGCGTCTGAATAGATTGAAGCTTTTGCTTCATTTGGCTGGCGGTCTGTGCTGCAGTGTGAGCTGCAGATGTTGGTTTGGTGTCCTAGTGCTGCTGGTTTGACACTTTCGTTTTTACACATGCTGCGCCCGGATGCGAGGAGCAGGAATCTGATGGAAGTTCGGGTAGGTCCAATTGGATGAATGTGTTGGTATTGCTGCATTTTCGTGTTCGTTTTGGTTTTTTGTCTTTTGCGTGTGGTGTGTTTTGTCAAACATCACATTGGCTGATCATGGTGCTCAGGATTGTGCTTTAGCTTGTGTGGTCTCATTTTTGAAATTGCGGTCAGCTTGTGGTTCTGTTTCTGTTTTTTCTTTTGGATGTGGTGCTTTGATTGGTGTTCTGTATTTTAAGGAGGTTCTCCTGTATGGTTCCGACTCCACCATAAAGTGGCTGTATTTTGGAAAATACAAAAAAATGGATTTTGAGGAGAAACGGCGTCTGAATAGTGGATCCAAAAGGTCGGGTGAAACGGTGCCCGACTTACGGGCTCAAAAGGCGCTGAGTGGAACGGCGCCTGAATAACCGACCCAAAATGTCGGGTGAAATGGTGCCCGAATATTGGACCCAAGAAAAGACGCGAGTGAAGATAACTCTAGCACAAGATAATGAAGCCGGGTCGTCAGCAGTGGTGGTGATGCCCAACGGGGATCTGTATAGTGGCAGCAGCGAGACCTGATGGAAGTCTGGGCAGCAGCTGAGAGTCCTTGATAAGCAGATCTAGCAGAAGCGTGTGTATAGAAGAAGCAGATCTGGAAGCAATCGGATCTGGAAGTGCGACTCAAGCTGTGCACAGGTGCTGACACGCAGAAGATGGGGCACACTCAGATATGGACTGAAAGACATGGTGGCAGGAGGCTTGCACGACATAGTAGGCCACGCGATAGGGGTGATCTGCACGGAAGGGAGCCCTCACAATTGGGTGAGGAGCGGCAGCATGTGACTAGGCCGGCTGGCCAGGGGGTTGCTGCCCCCGTGAGTAAAACACCTACTGCTTATCTAAAAAAAGGAAAGTGGGGAAGGTTTTGGGTTTGGGATCCTGCCTTGATACCATGTAGAAAGAGAGGCTCGAGTGAGGCAAGCGGCTTTATTTATAGGGTAACAAATACAAAGGATAAGAGAGAGATTTGAAATTCAAAATACATGGGATAAGGCTGACCTATTCAACCATAACCTAAATATCTAAATATCTAAAATACTCTAACAAGATCTTAGCATGAACAACTTGTATCATTTAATCTTACTAGTTCCCAAATGTATTTTTTTTAGTGTTTTTCAAATATCATGTGCAGTTTGGTATGCAAATCTATATTTAAATTCATTTTTCCAATATCATATTAAGATGCAGTCATGATCTTAACATGTTCAAATTTAACTGCATTTGATGTTCACATGGAAATAGCACTAGTGGGTAGCTTGTATTTCTATTTCACCATTAACATGATTTTCACTCCTAATTTTTTTTGGTTGCTCAACATTCATATTTTTCAATTGCCATAGTCTTCGCCATCAAAAAATGGCCATCTATTGGTAGATCATTTGTCTTTTGAAGCATATGTATTTATGGCTACCATTTAAATTTTTTCCCTTAGATTCTATGAATGCTAAAATCTAGCAAATCTAGGGCTGGCTTTAATACCAATTGTGGGCCTTAATAACACCTCAATAAGGGGGCGAATTGAGGACTTTTGAGTTTTTAATGAATTTAAAATTTTAATGCGGCAAAATATTAACAATCATACACAATTGGACACGGTAATTTGTGTTATAGTGTATTTGATATGTGAGTGCTTCCATATAGGCTATGTTTGGCTAGATTCCTCTATTCCCTTATCTCTCTTGAGTTTGAATTTTGTATCTCTATGTTATCTCTCTTATATCTTTTTATTTCTCTCTACAAATAAAGGGTCTCAACCTTGTTCAAGGGGTACAATTTTCTGGTATCTTGATCTCAACATGGCATGAGAACCTAGGAAACTTTAGAGAGTCTCTCTCTACTCCCCCTCCCCCTCCCCCTCTTTGTCGAGAAGTGCAGGATTCGGGCCTAACAGAAGTAGGTGTGGTGGGTGTCAGATTTAAAAATTAATTTAAATTCGGATACTCCGATACGAAGAATAGGATATGCGTGCTAATTTTTGATCAAATATTAACAAATAAACAATTACCTCAAGTAATTGTCGCGCGATTCGATTCCCTCACGATGTCATTGTCGTTGTTGCTTAAGGTTATGAACTTGGATTTATGTAGTGATATTCACACGTGCTCCACGAAACTCGGGATGTTGGTATTGATCTGTTAGGTGCTAGCGCGAAGAATCGGGATCACTCCAATGTCTCTGTCGATCTCAGATGAATTTCTCGTCTGTATCTCTATAGATCTTGAGAAGAATTGAGAGTGCTTTCTTTATGTGACAAAAACAAAAGATTGCTATAACGACTAACTCTAATCGACATAATTTAATGACATAATATGTTTAGGGTTTTAGAATTAGAGAGCCGCAAGTAGGTCCCTGCACTTTTCTTTAATTTAAAATCGAATCCCATTTCATTAACATTTATTTAATTTAGCATTAAATAACGTCTATTATCTAACCGATAAATAAATAACTATGGTGTTAGTTAATATTTATTTAATTTATCTCTTCTTAAACAAATAATTAGTTAAGTAATATAATTAAATAAATCCCATGTAATAATTAATCCAATTAAATAATTACATGAACTTTGGACTATTATCTCAGTCCGAGCTTTCTCCCAATAAATAAATATTCACTTGTTTATTAACTCAAACAACTTGTGAATATATATAAGAGAAATACAAACCCAACCTCGTTAATTCCCGATCAAGAGTTACTTGAGATTGAATTATGATTGACATAACTTGAACTGACATCGATTCTTAAACTAAGATCGATTCTATTCTAAAAAATCATATTCAAGTGAATCTGATGAGCTTCTATATACACTTAGTTGTGACATTTTAGGTCTCTTTCTCAATGGTAGTAAATATAATTCCCCGATCAGGAGTGGTGTCCTCATTGAGAAAGAGAAAAGTTGTAGCAACGACAACCTTCTTATGAACACTAATTGTGTAATATGTTCCCTTCCATCCGATATGTAATCAAGCAAGATGCATGCATGTGTCATAATTCATCAATACTTGATCTATCTTTCTTTGATTTATTGAAACGGGCTTGCCCGTGATCACCATGACCATAGATTTAAGTCAGACACTTTTTTCTCAATCAAAGGCTAGAAATATCTTCTTGCATAACCTGGAAAAGACGAATTCTTGATCATTCAATTAACATCATACCACTTTTGCCTAACCGGACACAAGTTACTTCGCCATGATCATATGCATCACAGTTTTCATCTTGCATCTAAGTACTTGATTCATGATATACATAACATTGATAACGATCTTAAGTCTAAGGATCATTATAAACGCTTGCAGATAGGAATTTCCAGTGACGCACAGTCTCATGATCTCCTCCTCTCAGAGATTACTTGGTGCGAACTTCATGGTAAAAAGTCCCAATGTTTTTGGACCCCCAATACCTGCTAGACAGATGCATCTAGACCACATGACATACTTTAAGAATATTGTCATTGCATACCCAGGTTCTTATTATAGTGAGAACTGTTATAACCTATCGATGTGACAAATATTCTAAGGACATTAGTACATAAGGCACGCAGAAGAGTAAACGATATGTAATAAGAATAAAACATGCGTATATCAAACTGAATACATGTGGTATGGTAATCAAAAGGCACCAACCCCAACAAGAAGAGCACAGGCCACCCAGGCCCTCTCTCTCTCTCTCTCTCTCTCTCTTCTCTCTTTACGGTGCAATGAACAAGCTGCCCATGAGCATAGAGTCTGTCTAGGCGCCTAGGCTGCCTTGGTACCTAGGCAGTGCCCGATGCCTATGCACTCAGGTGTCTAGGTGTGCCCATGCAATACTCAATGCCCAAGCACCTAGGCACCAAAACAATGCCTTTGAGCCTTTTCCCTAGCAACGCCCAACACCTAGGTGCCTAGGTAGTGCCCAACATCAAGATCTGATAATCACTCCACAACCTGCCATTGCAGATCTAACTGTTACGGTGATGAAAGGTGCACTTTTTAACATACTTTTGTATTTTCTCACTTGTATCAGAGTCTCTTTGCATGCACTGGTACTTTTATTGGTACTCTGACCACCACTTCTGTTGTAGACTCTTACTTGTGTTCTAGTCTATTTCAGGTAAACAGGTAGTTGGCTGTAAGTGGATTTATACCATTCATGTTAATGTTGATTGATCTCTCAATTGGTTGAAAAATTGTCTTGTTGCCATGGGGTATGTCCAGAAACATGACATTGATTATTTTGACACATTCTCTCTGGTTGCCTGCCTAAATGACATCAGTGCGACTCTCTTTCTGGTTGCCTCTCTTCAGTGACTTTTACACCAATTGAATGTCAAAAATGTATTTTTGCATGACTATTTGGGTGAGGAGATTTATATGGTGAGGAGATTTATTAGTGTGACCTCTGAGTTCGTTGCTCAAGTGGAGCAGTCCAAGGTTTGTCACCTTCAATGATCTTTTTATGGGCTCAAACAGTCTCCATGAATGATAGAGCCACAAATACAACCACCTGGAAGGTATACTCCAAGGAGGGGTAAGAAAGACTTTACACTTGCTCCAACAAACAGAGGTGGTCCCCACTTAAAGTTTGTTAGGAGATTCCCTCAGGTGTGAGTTTATAAGAGGGAGGGGGACGAGAGAGGGAGGTAGAGTAGATTGTGGTTGCAATGGCCAGGGGCTTGGGCAAGGGAGTCTCTTTATCCTGTAAGTGTATCTTCCTCTTTGCTTTGCTTTCGTTACCTACTGTAATTTTTGTCAGAAAGTAACCTGAATACACCGAAGTTCCCTGGTGTGCTTGTCTCCATCAATTGGTTCAACCTGCTATCCTTCTCTGCATCCACCCCAGACCACAATGGCGATAGCGACACGACATCAAGCCCACAATGGTGATGGAGACACGACATCAAGCTCACTTGGACAGTGTCAAACATCGAACTGGGAAACTCGATCTCAAGCTCGATTATGTTATCATTAATTTAACTGTGGCGATGGATAATCTCACTGCGAACCAACAGTCCTGGTAGCAGGTGAGCCATGCTTGGGCTGAACAGGACCACCAGGAGCAGTCTAAGTTCTGCAAGGACCAGGCGCATGATTTCGCCAAATTTCGCAAATACATCTTAGGCTTGGTGTGCCGCTCTGAGAAGGCTCTGCTGCACGATGGCGACCCTCCATCCTATGTCACTGAAATGTGCGCATCGCACGCCACAAAGCCTGCCGAACTAGGGCAACAACGATGGGCTGCGGAATTGCCGCCTCATCCCATTGAATTCACCTTCGATCAGCGTGTTGCACTCTCCCGCGTTGACTTAACGATTTTCGATGGCTCCGACCCTCGAGGTTGGATCACATGGGCTGGGCTCTTCTTCCGCATCAATCAGACGCCAGAAATTGAGCGGGTCTCGTTTGCACAATCCGCTGATCTCCACCAACATGGTTCCGTTCAAGATTATATTGAGCAGTTTGAATACTTGGCCTCTCTTTTACGTCGCCAACTAGAGCAACAATACCTTGATTATTTTCTTCATGGTCTGCACGAGGAAATTCACAATTGGGTACGCATTCATAACCCCAAAACGCGCTTACAGGCAATGCATTTGGCCCGTCATGCGGAGTTTGTTGTGCGCAAGGGGGCAGGGCTATCCACTTGCAATGGCGGTCCCCAATCGCAGTTTAACTGTGATAGCAACCTATGGTCATCGTCTCAACGTCCTAGTATACAATCGCAACCTTCGCCTCTGTTCCGCCAAGACAAACGGCTGGGTTCTCCCACTGGCGGACTCACTCAGGGAGCACACTGGCAAGGGCCCCTTTTGAGCTGCGTGGTTCACTTATCTAATCATGAGTGGGAGGAACGCCGAAAAAAGGGTCTGTGTTTCCGATGTGGCAAACCGTATAATCTGATGCACAAATGTCCCGATTCGAACATACGTGTGCTACTACTTGCTGAAGATGAAGTTCCTCACGACCTGGCCGACACCACGCCGCCTGAGGACGTTGCCCAGGCTGACAGTGAGCCAATTGAAGCTGTTGAGCCATGTGTCGGAAAACTGTGGTTCAAGTACTTATCTCCAGGTCTACGACTGCGGCGAACTCACTTCCATGAAGGTTGAAGGGCGAATTGACGACATCCCCATTTTAGTCCTCTTGGACAGCGATGCCACAAAAAATTTCATCTCCCCCAAACTCACTTCCCTGTCCGACTTATCAATCCTCAAACTCTAGGAAAAAGAGCGTCAAGCTCGGGGATGGTCATCAACTGTGGTCTCATAGCCTATGCTAACAATTGACGTTAACCATAGGCACCTACACCTGCTTGCTTGATGCCCACGTCTTGGATATTAGCGATTTGGATTTAATCTTGGGAATTGCCTAGCTACGCACTCCCGGGGAGGTCAACATTAATTGGAAGTCCATGATCATGAAGTTAAGGGCTAGGAGTCACTCCCACACCCTCTACGGGGCTATCCGCACAGAGCAAGTTATCTCGTCCCTGCATGAGTTAACTGGTTCTCTTCGTGGGGGGGACTATCCCAAGACAGACAACACAACCCAATACGGACTGCCAGAGCCTCCCTGATCCACTCGCTGCACCATGACCAACAACAATTGTTCTGGCTACAACACACAGTCTTTAATGTACCCAGGGGCCTTCCCCCACGACGCCAATTGAATGTCAAAAATGTATTTTTGCATGGCTATTTGGGTGAGGAGATTTATATAGTGCGACCTCTGAGTTTGTTGCTCAAGGGGAGTAGTCCAAGGTTTGTCACCTTTGGCGATCTTTTTATGGGCTTAAACAGTCTCTATGAACCTGGTTTGACCAGTTTTATACCTTGGTGATTGACTTCGGGCTTTCTCAAACCCTGAATGATCTATCGGTGTTTTATTAGCAGTTGACCGCTGGGAATATTCTGTTGTTTTTTTATGTGGATAACATTGTGATCACAAAGAGTAATTTTGTAGAAATCAATCAGCTCATGCCTTTCTTTCATCAATAATTTCATATTAAGGACTTGGGTTCTGTGAGATATTTTCTGGGCATTAAGGTCTTTCGATGCATTAGTGGTATCTTCCCATCTTAGAGAAAATATGTTTTGGATTTGCTACAGGATAGAGGGATGTCTGTTGTTGGCTCTATTGATACACCTCTTGAGCCAAGCGAGAGATTTCTTCATGTTGTGAGTGGGGTATTTTGCTCACCTGATAGATATTGCAGACGCGTCGAGAAGCTGGATTACTTGACCATGACTTGACTTGATATTGCATGTGTAGTGAGTTTATTGAGTTGATTCATGAAACATCTGATGAGACTCTGATGTGATGTAACACTTTGCATTGTTATATACATCAAGAGAGAACTGGTCTTAGGCCTGCTATATTATGATCATGGGCACATCAACATTGAGACATTTTATGATGTTGATTATTTAGGATACCTATATCTTCCAAAAAATCCACATTTGAGTATGTTATTTTTTGGAGGCAATTTGATCTCCTTGTGATGTAGAAACAAACTATTGTATCCTGCTCGAGTGTCGAGTCAGAACATCGAACCTTGACTCACACGTCCTTAGAAATTTTCTAGTTGCAATAAGTTACATAGGAGATTGATTACCCAATTGAGAAACCCACACATATTTGGTGCGACAATCAGGCCGCCATCAAAATCGCAACCAACCCGGTTTTTCATCAGTATACGAAACACATTGAGGTTGACTATCATTTTGTTAAGGAGAATTATGAGAGGAAGAAACTCACATTCGCCTATGATCAAATAGCAAGACAAATGGATGGTGTGCTTATCAAAGGTGTTTTGGGGTTATTGGTAAAATTTTTGTGCACCAAGTTGGACATGATAAATATATGTCCCAGTTTGAAGTAGAGCGTGAGAATGTATTTGGTCTGTGGGTGCGTCCAAATATGTTTTGTTTGACTAGGTCTCTTCTATCTCCTTATCTCACAATTTTGTTTTTTGAACCCCCTCTTATCTCGGCTCCTATATTTCTTTCTATCTCTCTATGAATAAAAGGATCCCAGCTTCATTTAAGAAGAATGATTTTTGATATCTCGATCTCAACAATTTGCATGGAAGTTTGACAATCACTTGTAAATGAATGTTTGCATCCTCGCTCTACAATCATCTGTGGATTGATGGTTCCATTAGATTAGAATTCTATACAATTTAAAAATCCCTTTCATTTTAGGATCAAAGCAAGAAATTTAACACACCCTTGATTCATCTATGAACCAACTTAATAAAACCTAATCCACTGCAAATCAAAGTACATAACAATTCAACAAGTGATCACTTGTCTTTGCAACATGCTTTTGAAGAATTGTGATATGCGAGTTGATAAGTGAGAGTGTTCCAGGATGGTGCCGCTCTCTAGGCATGGACCTCTCTTGATGGCACTCTCAGTTTCTAGGGTTTCCTTCCTTGCCCGCTTCTCGGCGGTGCTAATTCCCTCTTCTTCGTGATTCTTTGCAGGGTCGTCGCTCTTAGTGCGGGTTCTGTTTCCTTTTGGTGTGGGTTGTTTTGGGTCTTTCCGTTAGTTTCTTCCCCTTTGCCTCTTCATCTCGTTCCTCAGATGGCCTTGCTCCTTCTCTTTGCTTTTTTGAGCGGCTCATTGATTTGTTCATAAGCCACTTTTGGTCTCCCTGTTTCTCATCCAAATTCGAAAGCAAGCCCTTAGTGGCGGCTTTCGTGCTGGGTCGTCTCAGGTGCCGTCCCCGGTGGTCCCTTTAGGTCTTGGTGATGGTTTTTCCAGTCCTAAGTGGTGCTGGATTGTATCCCTTGACTCGACGGTTCCGGGTGTTTCAACAAGCTTCCTTCTGGTGGTGGAGTGTGGGTGCGAGAGCTTTTGGGGTCTGTTTCGTCTCGACAAGTGAGGGTGTTTCATGTTTTGAGTTGTGTAGTCTCGGTTGTCGGTCCTCTGGTTTTCAGTTGTCTTCATTTTTCCCTTGGTCGGCTCCTGTTCACATGTTGGTCTTGTGGTGGAAGCTGCAGTTTCTCCCGACTCTTCTCTTTCTTTCGCGTAGTCCCCAAGGTGTTGCCTCTCTTATTGGCTTTTTGGGTTGTTGTTAGGCAAGTTTGCCAAGGTTGTTTTCTCCGGTGGGGGCGATCGTGACGTTGGGTTCGGGGTGTGAGGGCGACGCTTTGTCGGCAAGTGATTGTGTTGCGGGAGTTCATTTTTGGCTTTGGCGGCAACTGTGGTGTTTTAATGTTCTCGTGGAGATTGAATCTGGTGGAAGTGTTTTGTAGCAGTGCTGCCCGACATCGTTCTTTGTGTTTTGGACACTTTTGGTCTCCCTATTTCTCATCCAAATTCGGAAGCAAGCCCTCAGTGGCGACTTTTGTGCTGGGTCGTCTCAAGTGCCGGCCTCGGTGGTCCCTTCAGGTCTTGGTGATGGTCCTTCTAGTCCTAAGCGACGTTGGACTGTCTCCCTTGACTCGACGGTTCCAAGTGTTTCAATGAGCTTGCTTTTGGCAGTGGAATGTGGGTGCGATAGCTTTTGGGGTCCATTCTGTCTTCGACAAGTGAGGGTGTTTCGTGTTTTGAGTTGTGTAGTCTCGGTTGTTGGTCCTTTGGTTTTCAGTTGTCTTCATTTTTCCCTTGGTCGGCTCCTGTTCACGTGTTGGTCTTGCGGTGGATGCTGCATTTTCTCCCGACTCTTCTCTTTCTTTCGCATAGTTCCCAAGGTTTTGCCTCTCTGATTAGCTTTTAGGGTTGATGTTAGGCAAGTTTGGTGTAGATGAATTCCCCTTACCTCAATGTGAGACGGAGATATTCTTTTACAGATGAGTAAAAATAATTACAAGGTGGGATATTCCGACGTGGGACTTGGAAATACCCATTATATTAAAATGGGGTCCAACACTCCCCCTCAAGCTGGACATGCCCGGCTTGGACTGAGAGTCCCACAAAGAAAAAAGACGACATCGAACAAGATCATCCATACTCCCCCTCAAGCTGGGCCGTGGAGGCGGTGAATTCCCAGCTTGGTAGTCAGAGAGTCTAGGCGAGCTCCTGGGCGGTCTTTGGTGAAGATGTCGGCAAACTGATCCGCCGTCGGAATATGGCCAAAACTGATATGATTCTGCTTCAGATGGTGGCGAAGAAAGTGACAGTCCACCTCGATATGCTTCGTCCATTCATGGAAGACGAGATTCGATGCAATCTTCGTGGCTGCCTGATTGTCACACCAGATATGAGCAGATGTTTGCGCTGGAAAACCAAGCTCATGGAGGAGATAACGAAGCTAGAGGATCTCAGTGGTGACCGTTGCCATGACACGGTATTCCGCCTCTGCACTAGATCTGGAGACGACAATCTGCTTTTTGCTGCGCCATGAGATGAGGTTACCGGCCAAGAACACTGTAAATCCAGAAGTAGACTTACGGGTAGCAAGACAACCTGCATAGTCTGCATCACAGAAGCCCTCAACATCCAAATGAGCATGATGGGAGTCCCGAAGGCCACGTGCAGGGTCTTTCTTTATGTATTTGGCAATGCGGAGGACAACATCCCATTGAGATCGGGTTGAATGCTCCATGAACTGACTCAATTTGCTAACCGCGCAGACAATGTCTGGTCGTGTCATGGTGAGGTAGTTGAGTTTGCCCACCAGATGACGATAGCTCTCTGGGTGAGGAAAGACTGCCAAGTCGGTATGGAGAGAGCGTTCCCTAGGCTCAAGAGGAGTGTCCACTACAGTCGCTTGGCTCAACCCTGCATCCTGTAAGATATCAAGAGCATATTTTCATTGGCAGAGAGAGATAGTGTCCTCAGAACGGGAGACCTCGACGCCAAAGAAGTAGGTGAGAGGACCAAGATCTTTGGTGTGGAAGTGGTGGAGAAGATGCGCCTTGAGTTGAGCGATTCCAGTGGAGTCGCTCCCTGTGATGATGATATCATCAACATATACCACCAGCAAAATACAATCATTTGACGTTGTACGGAAGAAGACGATGTGATCCTTCATACTGCGAGAGAGGCCAAAGGCTGTGACGACAGTGCTGAAGCAGTCAAACCAAGCACGAGGAGACTGCTTGAGGCTATAGAGGGATCGACGGAGGCGACAAACATGAGAGTCGGCTCCAGAGGCACGAAATCCAGGGGGATGCTGCAGGTAGACTTCTTCGTCAAGAAAGCCACGGAGAAAGGCATTCTTGACATCCAGCTGATGAAGCAGCCAATGATAATGAGCGGCCAGAGATATGGATAGACGGACAAAGGCCATCTTGGCAACCGGAGAGGTCTCAAAGTAGTCGATGCCATATGTCTGAGCAAATCCCTTCGCCACAAGACGGGCTTTGAGGCGATGAAGAGTGCCATCGACATTGAGACGGATCATATAGATCCATTTGCAGTCGACTGTCTGTTTGCCTGCAGGGAGGGGGACTAGATCCCATGTATGGTTGTCATCCAGAGCCTGCAATTCATCCCGCATAGCCTATAGCTACCCGGGTGTGATTTGACATCGCCAACCGTGCGGGGGATAGATATCGTCTCCAGTGCTGACAAACCGCTGTATGAAGATGTAAAAAGAGGAGTAGTCTGACAAGAACGAGTATCTTTCCGGAGTGCAATAGGCAAGTCGTCTGGTGCTGTGACAGGTGCATCGGACGAGGTGGGAGCGATGTTGTCCTCGCCCTGGACGAGGGGTATAGTCGATGAGCGACGAGAGTAGACCGTCCCAAAGCGATGACCAGCAGGGGAAGACACCAGAGGAGGGTGAATGATGAGAGGAAGACACTCATCGATGCTAGTGTCTGGATGAGGAGAGGGCGGAGTGAAAAGAGAACTCTCAACAAACGACACATCGACAGAGATGATATAGCGTCGTAAGTCTGGAGAAAAACACCGGTATCCACGCTGAGTACGTGAATATCCGAGAAAAATACACCGGAGGGATTTGGGAGAAAGTTTAAAGAGGTTGGGGCGAGTGTCCCGGACATAGTAGAGACATCTGAAAACTCGGAGTGGAAGTGAGTGAGGAGGGAGAGAGGGGAACAAAGTATGAAAAAGAGTATCTCTCTGAAGGATGGAAGAAGGAAGACGATTGAAGAGGTAAGTAGCAGTGAGAAGGACATCCCCCCTGAAGAGAAGAGGCACCTTACGGTGGAAGAGGAGGGCACGAGCAGTCTCCAGAATATGCCGGTGTTTTTGCTCAGCCACTCCATTCTGCTGAGGGGTATCAGGACAGGAGGTCTGATGGATGATGCTGTGTGCCTGGAGAAACTGCTGAAAGGGAGTGGACACGTACTCTCGCCCATTGTCGGAGCGTAGACATTTTAAAGAGATGGAAAACTGTGTTTGGATCTCATGATAAAATGTCTAAAAGCTGGAAAAAACTTTTGTCCAATCACGAATAAGGTACAAGCACGTCATACGTGAAAAATCACCAATGAAAGAGATATAGTATTTATACCCTGATTCGAGGTGGCACAAGGACCCCATACATCAGAATGAACCAAATCAAAGGGTTTGACAACCCGTGTGTCTATTCAAGGAATATATGAAGTGCGATGGTGTTTCGCAAAGGTACAAGATTCACAATGAAAAGATAAATGATGACTAATATTTGGATAGAGCTGATGAAGGGCGGAGGCGGAGGGGTGGCCCAACCGAGAATGGAGGTCCAAGGCACGAGCAAAGACAGACGTGTAGGCGACGGATGTCGGGCCATTGAACATGTACACCCCATCTCGAAGCTGGCCTCTACCAAGTTCCTGGTTCGTCGTCCGCTCCTGAAACATAACAGTAGACGATGTAAAGATAGCATTACAATTGAAATCCTTGATCAGCTTACTAATGGAGAGACGGTTAAAAGGACTGCGTGGTACATGAGCCACTGATGATATGTAAAGAGATGAGGTCAGGGAGCATGTACCAAAGCCGACAATGGGGATAGTGGAACCATCAACAACAGTGATGGCTGAGAAACCAGTATAGGGACTGTAGTTGGAGAGAATACCTGTATCACCGATAAGATGGTCGGACGCACTTGAGTCAAGCATCCAGGTAGGGGAGCGATGACTGATAAATGCAGTGGAACCACCCGAGTGGGCAAGAGATGCTGATGAAGAGCCCGATAGGGAGGTGGTCCTATGATCGTGAATCATCTGGATCTCAGCCATGGAGAGATCTAAAGATGAAGGAAGAGCGGCAACAGACGGGGATGCATCCTGGACCGCAGTCTGGCACTGCCGTGGGTGCTGAGCGGGACGGCCATGAATGACCCGACAACGGTCAACTAGGTGGCCGAGCATACCACAATGCTGACAGAGTGGACGGGGTTGTCTTTCTCTACGTCCGCGTCCACGAGGTCCGATAGGGCGGCTACTGCCACGACCCAGGATAACAGTGTGATCAAGGCTAGGGATGGGTGGGGTAAGGGCCCGATGAGCCTTCCCATGGCGATGATAGACCTGCGGAATCTCTAGGGACGAGGGGCTGGCTAGCATCTTTGTAGCCGTTGTCACATATTCTGGGTCGAGGCCATGGAGGAGGCTGAAAAGACAGAGCTGGTCCCGCTGGGCTAATGCTTCCGCAGGTAGCTGTGGAATGGGCCAAAGCTCAAGAAGTTCATCCTGTAAAGCCTTCCATTCCATGAAGTATGCTGGAAATGGACGGGCTTGCTGGTGGAGGAGGGACAATTGCTAAAGAAGATCGGATACCCGAGCCAAATTATTGGTCTTGGTGTACATGAGAGTCAAGGAATCCCAGAGTTCCTTGACTGTGTTGGCTGTTTGGGTGACGTCTTTGACAGAGCGGTCCATAGAATTGACCAGCAAGACAAAGATTTTGCTGTCCGCAAGCTTCCACGGACGATATTTCGGGTCAGTAGGTAGTGGTGGTGGATCCTCGAGATGGGAATCGAGGTCCATGCTGATTAGTGACATTAGCACGGTCTTCCGCCAGACGGAGAAATTTGTGGAGTCGAGTCGCTCATCGACCAAGCGGGTGGAGGTGGTGATAAGTGGAAGTAAGACCGAGTCGGCCATCGGAGGGAGGTCTTCGGGAGTTGCTGATGAACTCGACATTCAGCGCCGGATGCCGACAACCCGCAGGAAGGGCGCCGAGCGGGAGGGGGGGGTTGCGCCTGGGCAGAGCCGGGAGGGCAGGCCGTGGGAGGGCAGGCCGTTGGGAGGTTGGGGGTTGCACTTGGACAGAGCCGGTAGGGCAGGCCGTCGGGGCGGAGTGTACCCGTTGGGAAGGGTGGGACGCAGTCGGGAAGAGGGGCCACGGGAAGGGCAGAGCGAAGTCGGTGGGACGCCGTTGGGGTGGGACGGGAAGAGGGGCCGCGTGCCTTCGTCGGGGCGGAGCGAAGCCGGCGGGAAGGGCGGGGCACCGTTGGGGTGGAGTGAAGCCGGCGGGGGGGGGATGCCTTCTTTTATAGATTGAAAATACGGAATACATAAAGGGGTATTCTGATGTGGGACTCAGAAATACCCAGAATAAAAAACAGGGTTCAACACTCCCCCTCAAGCTGGACATGCCCAGCTTGGAACACGAGTCCCACAAAAGAAAGATAATATCAAGGAAAGACCAGACACACTCCCCCTCAAGCTGGGTCGCAGATGCTGTGGATGCCCAACTTGGAACTGAACGAGGTGAGGCAAGCTCCTTGGAGGCCTTTGGTGAAGATGTCAGCAAGCTGGTCCGCCGTCGGGATGTGGCTAAGGCTGGTATGATCGTGCTCCAGGTGGTGGCGAAGTGGTAGTCCACCTCAATATGCTTCATGCGTTCATGGAAAACGGGATTCGAAACAATCTTGGTGGCTGCCTGATTGTCACACCAGATGTGAGCATATCTCTGCGGAGGAAAGCCAAGCTCCTGGAGGAGATGTCGAAGCCAAATGATCTCTGTAGTGACGATGGTCATGACTCGGTACTCGGACTCTGCACTGGAGCGGGAGACGACAGTCTGTTTCTTGCTGCGCCAAATGATGAGGTTGCCTGCCAAGAACACGACAAACCCAGAAGTCGATTTCCAGGTAGCAAGACAACCAACATAATCAACATCACAAAAGGCCTCAATATCCAGATGAGCATGCTGGGAGCAGCGAAGACCACGAGCAGGATCTCGTTTGATGTATTTGGCAATGCGGAAGACCGCATCCCACTGAGAGGTGGTCGGATGCTCCATGAATTGGCTCACTTTGCCAACAGCGCAGACAATGTCGGGATGAGTCATGGTGAGATAATTGAGCTTGCCCACCAGCCGACGGTACCGCTCTGGGTGTGAATACGATTCCGAGGAGTCATAGAGAGACCGTTTCCCAGGCTCCAGAGGAGTGTCCACAGCAGTGGTCTGTGTCAGCCCAGCATCCTGCAGAATATCCAACGCATATTTCCTTTGGCAGAGGAAGATGGTGTCCGGAGAATAGGAGACCTCGATGTCTAGGAAGTATGTGAGAGGGCCGAGATCCTTAGTGTGGAAGTGCTGGTGAAGATGCCCCTTGAGGTGGGTGATTCCACCAGAGTCGCTGCCGGTGATGATGATATCATCCACATAAACGACCAACAGGATGCAGCCAACAGATGTCGTCCTGTAGAACACTGTGTGGTCCTTCATGCCGCGGGAGAGCCCAAAATCGGTGACGACAGTGCTGAATCGGCCAAACCAAGCACGAGGAGACTGCTTGAGGCCGTAAAGAGAGCGGCAGAGTCGACAGACGTGAGACTCAGCGCCGAAGGCACAAAATCCGGGGAGCTGCTGCAGATAAACCTCTTCCTCAAGAAATCCATGGAAGAAGATATTCTTGACATCTAGTTGATGAAGAGGCCAATGATGATGGGCGATCAGAGAGATGAATAATTGAACGAAGGTCATCTTTGCAACTGGAGAGAAGGTATCAAAGTAGTCAATACCATAAGTCTGCGTGAAGCCCTTTGCCACAAGGCGGGCTTTGAGTCGATGGAGAGTGCCATCGAGATTCAGTCTGACTCTGTAAATCCATTTACTACCAACCGCTTTTTTGCCTGTTGGAAGGGGGACAAGATCCCAAGTATGACTTTCTTCTAGAGCCTGCAATTCATCCCGCATTGTTGCTAGCCACACCAGGTGAGATTTTGCATCACCAACTGTGCGAGGAATAGATACTGTCTCCAGATATGACAGACCGCTGTATGAAGAGACAAATAGAGGAGTATGCTGGCAAGATCGAGTACCTTTCCGCAGTGCAATGGGCAAGTTGTCTGGTGCCGGGGCAGGAGTATCGGACGAAGCGGGGATGATGGTGTCCTCGGTCGGGATAGGGGGTACACTCGATGGGTGACGAGAGTAGACCGTACCAAAATGGTGATCAACAGTAGGGGGAGACACCAGTGAAGGGTGGATAATGAGAGGAAGACAATCATCAATGTTTGTGTCTGGATGAGGAGAGGGATGTGAAAAGAGAGAGCTCTCAACAAACGAGACGTCAGCAGAGATGATATACCGCCGTAGGTCCGGAGAGAAGCATCGATATCCGCGCTGAGTGCGGGAATAGCCGAGGAATATGCAGCGGAGGGATTTAGGAGAGAGCTTGGAGAGACCGGGTTGAGTGTCACAGACATAACAAAGATATCTAAAGACACGCAGTGGAAGTGAGTGAGGAGGGAGAGAGTAGAACAGAGTCCGAAAAGGAGTCACCCTTTGACGGATAGAAGAAAGGAGGCGGTTAATGAGGTATGTAACAGTCAGGATAGCATCACACCAAAATTTGAGAGGCACCTTCATGTGGAATAGGAGGGCACGGGCAGTCTCCAGAATATGGCGATGTTTCCGCTCGGTCACTCTATTCTGCTGAGGTGTATCGGGGCAAAATGTCTGGTGAATAATGCCTTTATCCTTGAGAAACTGCTGAAGGAGGTGGATAAATATTCCCGTCCATTGTCGGAGCAGAGACATTTCAGGGAGGTTGATAATTGAGTATGAATATCATTGTAGAAGGTCTGAAAGGTAGAAAACACTTCAGACCGATCACGAAGAAGGTAGAGCCAGGTCATGCGGGAGTAGTCATCGATAAAGGTAATATAATACTGGAACCTGGGCTGGCTAGGAACCCTGCAAGGACCCCAAACCTCGGAATGAACAAGGTTGAAAGGATTCGCTGCACGCGGGTCCAATCGAGGAACATATGTCACCCGATGACGTTTTGCAAACTTGCAGGGTTCATAATGGAAGGAAAAGTCAGGACAAAATTGGAGGCAAAGCTTAGGTAGGACAGAAGCGGGCGGATGACCAAGGCGAGAATGAAGGTCAAGGGCATGGGCTGAGGTGGATGAGCAAGCAATAGGCTGTGGGAGATCGAGTATGTACACCCCGACCCGCAGATGACCTCGACCAAGTTCCCAATTCGTCGACCGCTCCTGAAAAACAACACCCGAGGATGTAAAAATAGCAGCACAATTTAAATCTTTGGTGAGTTTGCTGATGGAGAGAAGATTAAACTGGCTGTGAGGAACGTGAGCGACTGAAGGCAGGCTAATAGACGAGGTCACATGGCAGGTGCCAAATCCCGTAATGGGGATTGTTGATCCATTGACAATAGTGATTAGAGAAGCACTAGTAGATGGATGGTAGGTAGTGAACATACCAAAATCCCCGGTGAGATGTTCAGATGCACCGGTGTCCAGCATCCAGGCTGGCGCTCGATGAGATTAGGACGGGTGGTCAGACAGGGGTCGGGAGACTGCGGGAAGCGGGCCAAGAGACCGCTGAGGAGGGCGGGGGCTGGTAGATCGCATCAGATCCAGTAGCTGGGAAGAGGCGGGATTTTCTGCGGGAGGGCGCCGCTGATCTGGTAAGTGCTAGACACAGACGGAGTTGGGAGGCCGCCTGAGGCGTCGGACCGCAGCTGCGTTGAACGACCGCTAGAAGGTGGGCATTGCCGGGAGTCGGAAGCACTTTGGGAGCTGACGTAGGAACTGGGAGGATGCGCGGGGAGCTGTCGGTGAATCAGGTTGCCGGTGGAGGGGTGACACCGGTGTAGGAGGGGTGGCGCGGAGGCGGCGGGCTGCCGGTGACGTCGCGAGTGGGCCGCCTAAGGAGTGCCGCGCGTAGAGGGATCCCGGAGGACGCCGGGATGCCGCCGGGGAGCGGGTCGTCGGGACGTGTGACGGGAGAGCGGGTCGCGATCGGGATGCCGGGAGGGCGGCGCGGCGGAGGAGGTGAGGCGGAGGAGGCGTCGGGTAGGGCAGAGCCGCAGGAGGGGAGGGGGTGGCCGTGTAGGGTAGACCCGCAGGGAGGGTGGGGTGGGTGCGTAGGGCAGACCCAGGAAGGGAGGGGTGCCACTTAGGGCAGAGTCAGGAGGACAAAAAATATCTAAAGGAGGGAGGACTCGGGATTAGGTTCCCTCTGATACCATGTAGAAGAGGTAATCTCCATACCTCAAGGTGAGGCGGAGATTTTCTTTTTTAGATTGAAAATACGGAATACATAAAGGGGTATTTCGATGTGGGACTTGGAAATACCCAGAATAAAAAACAGGGTTCAACAAATTACAAGGCGGGATATTCCGATGTGGGAGTCAGAAATACCCATTATACTAAAACGGGGTCCAACATTTGCCAGGGTTTTCTCTGGTGGATTTGATGTCGGGCGATCGTGACGTTGGGTTTGGGGTGCGAGGGCGGCGCTCCTTCGGCAAGCAATTGTGTTGCAGGAGTTCGTTTTTGGCTTTGACGTCAACTGTGGTGTTTTGATGTTCTCGTGGAGACTGAATCTGGTGGAAGTGTTTCTCAGCGGTGCTGCCTGACATTGTTCTTGGTGTTTTGGAGGTGCTTGGCGGTGATTCTGGCGATGTTGATTGTAACGTCCTGGGCCCGGGTGCCACTCAACAAGTGCCCCGAACCCGGTTTGCCACGTGACCTCAAGCGCATTTTCCCAAACGCCAGAGGCTGCCGACTAGCAGCGAGGGCCCAAGTCTGATAGTGGGGAAACTATGCCCTCATTTGTCAAAGTGTAGCGCAGCGGAATATAAGATAAACGTACGACAACAACGGAAGCAACAACAGTATATATAACTGAAATGGATAACTGATAACAAAAAGGGAAACCAACAGTCATATATATAAGAAGATGCAACATGTCACTATTCTATAAAACAACCAGAACATGCTACACTGCAATACAATACAACTAAAGTACAGGTACAGAAAAGCAAAACAGAACAGCCAGCGGCATCGCGAGCCAATGCTCGGTCCCATGCTCTCCTACACCCCAGCAGCAATCAAGTTGTGTATAAGGACCCTTGCCCTTGTCTACACCTGCAGAAACGTAATCTGTTTGGGCCGAAAAGCATGACCCAAACAGGGTGTGAGAAAGAAATCCCAGTAGGCACCCACCAAAGGCCCGTGCTCAACTGTGTGTAAAACATGCAACAATAGTGTGCAGTAGTAAAATGTAATAAAGTAAGCAGTACTAAAAGTAACTAACTTAACCAATTATATTGCCATTTTAATATCCATTTAATCATTTAATTTAAAATATCTCCACAGTGAATATTCTAAATAAACAGCTAATGTCCTCAGACACGTAAACTCCTACCCTCAGGTAAAGAGTATCCAACACAAGAATCTGCCCCCAGGCATACGGATATTGCCCTCGGGCGTAAGAAGTGTCACCCACAGACACAAAATCAACTGCCCACAGGCACGGAAAAAGTTTCCCTCAGGCTAGGATAACAACTGCCCTCGGGCTAAGCAAACAACGCCCACGGGCTAAGTAAAACACTGCCCTCAGGCGCAAGTAACCGGGCCATGCCCAACATGTAAATAAACATTCACAAGCAATTCCTCTCAAGACAATTTTACAATCATTACTTTAAAGGTATACCTGCGGGTATCCTGGCCAAACGGCTAGACAGAGGAACGCACCCCCGGGGTGGTCCTGGATCCAAGCACTGATCCAAACAACAATTTTACAATTTTATTTAATTACCTATACAGTTCTAGGTAGTTAAAATAGCCACGACCTCAGCCACACGACACCCCAAATATGGGTTCGTAGCTCAAAACACACAAAAACGCACGACAGTTGGAAAATAAACACCAAGCCACCTACCTTTAACACCCACGAACGATATACGCGAACGACGATCCTCGATTCGTCCAAAGACCACGTAGATCTGGGTTAGAAGAAAACCCGTTCAAATGTAAATAACTTTCCCTCGGGAAAAAATTGGTTAGAACGGTTTAAGGAGAGCGGAGGGCTTACCCGTGCGGTTCCAACGAGATCGTCCGAGGCGGAAACGGATTCCCGACGTGCGCTTAGTGGATCCTTGAAGATTCGGCCGTCCACTCTCGCTCCTTCCTTCGGTTCTAAGCCTTCCCTGTGAACAGGGGAGGCTATTGCCCATTTTAAGCGAAAAAAACAAAGTTCTCGGCGTGTACTTCCCATTTTTTAACTGTTCCCCTGGCGGCTTCCCGCCAGCGTGGCACTGTTCACCTGCCGACATGACTACACGGCGTGTATTCATGAGTACATGGCGTGTGTTGTCGCACAGTTGGCCACCACCTTACTATTCGCCTGCCGACTGACTACACGGCGTGTAAAGGACCACTACAAGGCGTGTAGTCGGTTCCTACACCCTTCATCGCCGACATGGCCACACGCCCTGTGTACTCATTCCACACGGCCAGAAGTATACGGCGTGTAGAAAAGTACATGGCATGTACTTCCAAAATTTGGGATTTTTCCCCATTTTCCTTTTTAATCTCAAAAACACGTAAGGAAAAAAGAAAAGAAGAAACCCGTATCTCAAAAATAAGAACCGGGTTCTTACAAACTTCCCCCCTTAAAGCAATTCGTCCCCGAATTGCCTTTCCAAGGGTGGCGAAGATAAAGCTCAGAACAGCTCTGGCCACTGAGCACGTACGTCGGTCTCCCGCTCCCAGGTTTCGTCCTGCACTCGACCATGCTGCCATAGCACCCGTACGAGAGGAACTGACCGGCCTCAGAGAACCTTCGTGCTCCTGTCAACGATACGAATTGGATGCTTCTCAAAGGACGCATCCATCTGAAGCTCAACCTCCTCGGGCTGAAGGATGTGAGACGGGTCTGAATGATAGCGGCGCAACTGAGATACATGGAAGACGTCGTGCATGGCCCGGTACCTCTGTGGTAACTGCAACCGGTAGGCAACCAGCCCGACTCTTCAGAATCTCGAATGGCCCCACATACCTCGGTGAAAGTTTACCCTGTCTCCTGATCCGCCTGTGTCCCAGCCTCGGCGAAACACGCAAGAAAACCTGATCCCCGACCACGAACTCTAAAGGCCGTCTGCGGCGATCAACATAAGATTTCTGACGAGACTACGCGGTAGCCATCCGCTTCTGAATCAACTGGACCTGCTCAGTAGTCTCCTGCACGAGCTGTGGTCCTAGTAAAGCTGCCTCACCCGCCTCTATCCAGCACAAAGGTGAACGACATGGCCTACCATATAAAGCCTCGTATGGTGCCATCTCAATCGTTGCCTGAAAACTATTGTTATAGGCAAACTCGACTAAGGGTATATGCTTCTCCCAAGAGCCCCCAAAGTCTAGGACGCATGCACGCAGCATGTCCTCAAGCACCTGTATCGTACGCTCTGACTGACCATCGGTCTGAGGGTGGTAAGCTGTGCTCAGAAGCACCTGTGTACCCAGTGCCCTCTGAAAACTCTGCCAGAAACGAGACGTAAAACGGGCGTCCCTATCTGAAACGATAGAACAAGGGACCCCATGAAAACGTACGACCTCTCGGATATACAACTTTCCGAGCTCGTCAACTCCGAAGGCCTCCTTGATCGGCAAAAAGTGAGCTACCTTCGTGAGTCTGTCCACAACAACCCACACGACATCATTGCCTCGAGGTGACCTCGACAATCCAGTCACGAAGTCCATCGCGACATCATCCCATTTCCACTCCGGAATGGGTAACTGCTGTAATAGTCCGGCTGGCCTCTGATGCTCCGCCTTCACCTGCTGACAGGTGAAACACCTCGTAACAAAACCAGCTACATCTCTCTTCATACCCGGCCACCAGTACCGACGTCTCAAGTCACGGTACATCTTGGTAACCTCGGGATGAACTGCCCAAGCTGAAGCATGAAACTCCCGCATCAGCTCCTCGCGCATATCCCCTGGAACCCACACTCGTCCATGGAAACGCAGAATTTCATCATCGCCTATCGTCCAACCAGGAGGAGGGTCCTCACTTTCCACCGACTCCCGTAGAACTAGGCCTTCTGAATCAGATAGCTGTCTCATCCTCACTCTATCCAGGAGGACAGAAGTCACAGCTAAAGATGAAAGATAAGTTTTCCCCTGACTATCATGCACCTCCAAATGCATCTCAGATAACAAAGCCATAAGCTGCCACTCATCACTGGCCTCCTGCACAACCTGTTTCTGAGTCTTCCTGCTCAGTGCATCAGCTACTTCATTACCTTTACCAGGTGTGTAGGCAAGCTCAAAATCAAAGGACTGAAGGTATTCGACCCACCTTCGCTGCCTCAGATTCAAGTCACGCTGAGTAAAAATATACTTGAGACTTTTGTGGTCGGTGAAAACCACAAAATGTTCTCCCAATAGATAATGTCTCAAACAGCGCAACACATGCACAACTGCAGCCAACTCGAGACCATGCGTCGGGTAATTCCTCTCATGTGGCCTCAACTGTCGAGAATCGTACGTAACAACTCGATCGCCCTGCATCAACACTGCTCCCAGCCCAATACCTGATGCGTCACAGTAAACTGTATAGCTCTTCCCCTGCTCTGGAAGTATCAGAATCGGTGCTGATGTCAACCTTCCTTTCAGATCCTGAAAGGCTGTCTCACAAGCTTCTGACCAAACGAACTTCATACCCTTCTTAGTCAAACCCGTCAACGACGCTGTTAAGCGGGAGAAGTCCTGTATAAAGCGTCTGTAGTAACCAGCCAGCCCTAAGAAACTCCGTATCTCAAACACGTTCTTAGGCTGCTCCCAGGAAACTGCTGCTCTCACCTTCTTTGGGTCTACTGCAACTCCTGCCTCTGAGATGATATGACCCAGGAAGTGAATCTGGTCCATCCAAAAGTGGCACTTAGCATACAGCCGATGATCTCTCAGTGTACTCAATATGATCTCAAGATGGGTGGCATGGTCGTGTCGAGTGTGAGAGTACACCAAGATGTTGTCCACGAATACTACCACAAAAGAATCCAGATAAGGATGGAACACACGATTCATCAGAGCCATGAAAACTTCTGGCGCGTTCGTGAGTCCGAACGGCATAACCAAGTACTCGTACAGACTATATCTGCTCCGAAAAGCTGTAAGCGGTATATCCGATGGTCTCACGCGCAGCTGATGATATCCTGACCTCAAGTCAATCTTCGAGAACACTCGTGCTTCACGAAATTGATAAAAAAGATCATCAATCCTCGGCAAGGGATATCGGTTCTTAACCGTCAACTGGTTCAGCTTCCGATAATCCACACGGAGTCTGAGGGTACCGTCCGCCTTCTTCGCAAAAAGGACCGGAGAACCCCACGGAGAAGTACTGGGTCAGATAAAACCCTTTGCCTATAACTCCTCTAACTGCCTCTTGAGCTCCTGCAACTCAGGCGTAGCCATCCTATAAGGAGGAATGGACACCGGTGCTGCTCCTGACACAAGCTCGATAGAGAAATCCACCTCTCGTTCCGAAGGTAGACCTGAAAAATCGTCCGGGAAGACATCCCTGAAACGATCAACCACTTGAGGGAAATCCGTCTGACAAGTCCCCTGATCATCCAGATATAAACTCGCAATCTGGGCAGTGACACCACCTCACCCATGATGCTCTGGTTCAGCTCGACTCGCCTGAACATCCCATTCGCCCTTGTATAGAAACTCTCCGCCCTCTGGTGTCGTGAAACGCACCCTGCGACGATAGCAGTCTACAAAGGCTCGAAAGGGAACTAACCAGTCCATCCCGAGAATGACATCATAGCTCGTCATCTCTAAGACATAGAGGTCCCATAGAAAGTGACACCCACCAATCTCAAGGGGGCACTCCTTGCACTGATGCACACATGACGTTCTAGTTCCCAACGGAGTGTCTAGCGTCATAACAGCGACAGAAGAAGAAGAAACACAGAGCCCAAGGCTCTCCACAACGGGTACAGATATGAAACTATGTGTAGCACCCATATCAAAAAGTACCGAAGATAAGACAGAAGCTACTAGAATAGTACCTCTGAATGTAGAAGGTCTGAGATCCTGCTCCTGCTGGGTCTGTTGCACTACATATGCCTGCCCAGTGCCGCGGCCCTACGACACAGCCTGGCTACCCTGAGCTGTCCCGCCCTGCTGCCTCTGAGATCCTGGTGTCTGGCTACCACGACCACGACCACCATCTCTGCCTGCATGCCCTGACGTATTCCAGTTCCCTGACTGGTAAGAAGCTGCTGGTCCTGCTCCCGCACGCGAAGTCTGCACAGAACCCCTCTCACTAGCCACTGGTGGAAACGCCCTGCAAAAGCGCTGCAGATGACCCATCTTGCCGCAAGCTCAGCACTCCACTGGGTGACGTGGACACTGTGGCCTCTTGTGCCCCTCTCTACCACACTGGTAGCACATGACCTGGCCACCTGAAGCATTCTTCTGGCTGGTACTGCCACCCTGAGAGAAGTCCATCTGTCTCCTCCTCTTGCCCGTAGAAATAGTACCAGTAACTGGTGCTGAACCGCCCTGGCCCACACCACTAGCTTCCCGCAGGTTCCTCTCTGTAATCAGCGCCTGACTCTCAACGTTTCATCACCCACCAGAACGGGTGTAAAACGTTGAAGCTCGGTAAAGCGAGCCGAATAGTCCATCACTGACATAGCGCCCTGCTGCATATTCATGAACTCTCGAGCTCGATCTGCCCTCAGCGTCTCTGGGAAGAAGAAGTCATAGAAGGCTGCCTGAAAATCTTCCCACGCCATGTCCCTGTGATGTTCTGACTGGGTGGTAACATCCCACCACCTCTTGGCAGAATCACACAACATATACGTCGCGAGCTTGACCCTCCGCCCTGGAGGCGTCTCAAGATGCTCGAAAATAGTCTGCATCGATCCTAGCCAAGACTCTGCAGCCTGTGGTCCGCCATCCCCTGAGAACGTAGGCGGCTGCTGCTGCTGGAAAACACGAGTCAGCTCAGTCATAGAGGTGGCAGCCTGCGGTGCTTCCTGAAAAGTCTGCATGAACCGCATAAAGCCTTCACGGAACTGCGCCTCCGCGCCTGTGTCCGGTATAACAGCTGGCGCCGCCTCTGGCTCTGCTGGAGGATCCACTGGTAGTCCATGGCCCACCATCTCCGGAGTAAAATCGTTGCCGCTCTCCTGGCGAACAACGCGCGGTCGTCTAGGCGGCATGACACTACAAGGGCAAAAACACGCCTTATATTCAAGTTTAACAAGACTGAAAACGAAGGAACCACAAAGGGAACAAGTGGAAGAAGACATTTCAAAATTTGCAAAACAAGACTACACGGCGTGTACAATGACTACACGGCGTGTACTTGACTTTCCTTCCCTTGCCCGGGTCTTTCGACACGGCTAAGCCACACGGCTCTCGTTTGAACAAAACTACACGGCGTGTATACTATCTACACGGCGTGTATGGTGTAATTTTCCAACTGCCCGTGTCGTTTGTGACACGACCGACTACTCGGCTTGACACTACACGGCGTGTTACACCCGCACACGGCGTGTACATCACCCCGTCTCCCCAGCCACACGGCTAAACCTACACGGTCTGTCCTCGGACAAGACTACACGGCGTGTCCCACGGGTACACGTCGTGTACTAGACGAGCTTTGCCGACCCGTGTTGCTAGTTACACGACCGGACACACGGCTCACACTACACGGCGTGTTCTTCATTGACACGGCGTGTTCAGGAAAAGAGTACACCGGCCCGTGTTTGTTAGTTACACGGCCGGGTCTCCGGGTCAACACTATATGGCGTGTATAAAATCTACATGGCGTGTCCGCCCCAATCTCTTCCTTCCCCGTGTCGCCGCCCACACGGTTTGTGACACGGAAAGAGACTACACGGCGTGTACTCGGGGTACATGACGTGTACTCGGGGTACACGGCGTGTACTCAAAAAGTTTATTTTTCTTCCCGAACAGAAGAACGTACACGACGTGTTTAAAGTACTACACGGTGTGTATACTGGGTTTTCGGACAGTATGCCTCAGAAACTTCTCCGGAGCCCAGAAAATACTGAAAAACAACACCTAAGTGTCAAATTCCGACCCGTGAGGGCCCATACTCCTCACGAATCAAAGTTTGACAGCTTATCTGTGTTATACAAAATAAACAGTCAATGATCCACCAAATTCCGGTCAATGGGGGCCCATACTCCCCAAAAACCAAAGTTTGGCGTCCATTCTATAAACAGGCTCAAATAAAATTACCCTATCACGCAACATGTATTTTATCAGAGCAGCTATCACAACAACATGCTCTTTTAGCACAACAACTATCACAACATCATGCAAATTGTAATGCACCTACATGGCATGGAACTATGCATGACAATTGATTTCTTGCATGTGCCTAAATGATGCATGAGATGACACACCCTCATCTCATCGGGTTGCACCTAAATAGAACCCATAGATAAAATATAAACAACGCAATCACAAGTGCGTCACCCAACGGTGAAATCAAATCAACTGTAAATTGCAAAATCAGTAAAATTGCAATACGTGGTAAATTGGCTTTTCCTTGTACACGGGTTAGCTACGCCCGGACACAGCTTATTACCAACTACCGTTCGTCCTATCCCTGATTAAGGCTCCAAATAGTAAGTCAAAGAAAAGAACCCATCTGATACCACTTTGTAACGTCCCGGGCCCGGGTGCCACTCAACGGGTGCCCCGAACCCGGTTCGCCACGTGACCTCAAGCGCATTTCCCCAAACGCCAGAGGCTGCTGACTAGCAACGAGGGCCCAGGTTTGATAGTGGGGAAACTATGCCCTCATTTGTCAAAGTGTAGCGCAGCGGAATATAAGATAAACGTACGACAACGGCGGAAGCAACAACAATATATATAACTGAAATGGATAACTGATAACAAAAAGGGAAACCAGCAATCATATATATAAGAAGATGCAGCATGTCACTATTATATAAAACAACCAGAACATGCTACACTGCAATACAATACAACTGAAGTACAGGTACAGAAAAACAAAACAGAACAGCCAACGGCATCGCGAGCCAATGCTCGGTCCCATGCTCTCCTACACCCCAGCAGCAATCAAGTACCTGTATAAGGACCCTTGCCCTTATCTACACCTGCAGAAACGTAATCTGTTGGGCCGAAAAGCATGACCCAAACAGGGTGTGAGAAATAAATCCCAGTAGCCACCCACCAAAGGCCCGTGCTCAACTGTGTGTAAAACATGCAATAATAGTGTGCAGTAGTAAAATGCAATAAAGCAGTACTAAAAGTAACTAACTTAACCAATTATATTGTCATTTTAATATCCATTTAATCATTTAATTTAAAATATCTCCACAGTGAATATTCTAAATAAACAGCTAATGTCCTCAGACACGTAAACTCCTACCCTCAGGTAAAGAGTATCTAACACAAGAATCTGCCCCTAGGCATACGGATATTGCCCTCGGGCGTAAGAAGTGTCGCTCACAGGCACATAATCAACTGCCCACATGCACGGAAGAAGTTGCCCTCAGGCTAGGATAACAACTGCCCTCGGGCTAAGCAAACAACGCCCACGGGCTAAGTAAAACACTGCCCTCAGGCGCAAGTAACCGGGCCATGCCCAACATGTAAATAAACATTCACAAGCAATTCCTCTCAAGACAATTTTACAATCATTACTTTAAGGGCATACCCGCGGGTATCCTGGTCAAACGGCTAAACAGAGGAACGCACCCCCGGGGTGGTCTTGGATCCAAGCACTAATTCAAACAACAATTTTACAATTTTATTTAATTACCTATACAGTTCTAGGAAGTTAAAATAGCCACGACCTCAGCCACACGACACCTCAAATATGGGTTCGTAGCTCAAAACATACAAAAACGCACGACCGTTGGAAAATAAACACCAAGCCACCTACTTTTAACACCCACGAACGATATACGCGAACAACGATCCTCGATTCGTCCAAAGACCACGTAGATCTGGGTTAGAAGAAAACCCGTTCAAACGTAAATAACTTTCCCTCGGGAAAGAATTGGTAAGAACGGCTTAAGGAGAGCGGAGGGCTTACCCGTGCGGTTCCAACGAGATTGTCCGAGGCGGAAACAGATTCCCGACGTGCGCTCAGCGGATCCTCGAAGATTCGGCCGTCCCCTCTCGCTCCTTCCTTCGGTTCTAAGCCTTCCCTGTGAACAGGGGAGGCTACTGCCCATTTTAAGCGAAAAAAACAAAGTACACGGCGTGTATTTCCAAGTACACGGCGTGTACTTCCCATTTTTTAACTGTTCCCCTGGCGGCTTCCCGCCAGCGTGACACTGTTCACCTGCCGACATGACTACACGGCGTGTCTTCATGAGTACACGGCGTGTCTTCATGAGTACACGGCGTGTGTTGTCGCACAGTTGGCCACCGCCTTACTATTTGCCTGCCGACTGACTACACGACGTGTAAAGGACCACTACACGGCGTGTAGTCGGTTCCTACACCCTTCATCGCCGACATGGCCACACGCCCTGTGTACTCATTCCACACGGCCAGAAGTACACGGCGTGTGGAAATGTACACGGCGTGTATTTCCAAAATTTGGGATTTTTCCCCATTTTCATTTTTATTCTCAAAAACACTTAAGGAAAAGAGAAAAGAAGAAACCCGTACCTCAAAAATAAGAACCGGGTTCTTACATTGATGGCTTCCTTGTACCTTGTGATGGTTGTGCCTGGCGGCGGTGATTGTCGGTGTTCGGTGGTGTCTGGGGGTCCTCAATCGACGAGCTTCGCAGGGTCCTGAGGACCCTATGTTTGAGGTGCTTGGCGCTCGAAGCTCAGCATCCGCCACTCCGAGGCCCGCTGTTCCGGCTGTTGGGCTTCTTTTGATTTGTGTTTGGGTTTTTTGCCCAGGTTGTCGTATGGGCTGTGATTGCGGTGCGTAGGTTCCCACCCAACCGTTAAAATGGACCTATTTTATAAAATAAAAAAAAAGTTAAAGAGAGAAAGAATTGTGACCTGATATTCTTGTGAAAGCCCTTAACCTTAAAAGCTCTGTTTCCTCTCTTTTCTATCACACACTAGCTGAATGGGCTGAGTTCTATATTTTTAGTTTTTCTTATGTGTGCTAGTTTTGGAAATTAAAAATTGAATTTTTATGTCAACTGTATAAACAATCGATTTAATCATTTTAATAATGAAGTCATTATTCTTTTTTCTTCCAAGTTCCAATAGTCCAACCATGTGACTTCAAGCTCCCATGAATTGATTTGATGATCCATATGGTTGATCGTCTCCTTTCATACTCAGAAATTTGCATCTTAAATCCCACTTTTGTCCCTAAAATACTCGACAAACTCAACAGATATCAGGAACGCATTCTGTAATTATCGAAACATGGATTAATTACTGCACAAAGCGCACAAAGATCTTTTCTTTTCCGTTGTATCTTTTTCTGCTTATGCATTTAGAGACAAACAGAGACAGGGGCCTAGAAAAAGGGGATGATCCAAGTCTATTTTGGCAGCTGATGCCAATACACCCTGGATATTAATGTTTTGCTTGAAAAGATTGATTTCAACTGATCCATGGTTGTTTTGGTTTCTGGTACCTTACGCCAACTTTTTAGATTGTAGTATGATTTGCTGCTTGGGTAGATTTTATGTTTGCATCATGGCTGTGTTCCTTTACTTTTTATGAACTCCCTTGAGTTCATATTTTTGGTCAACTCACGAATTTTCATTTTTTTGTGTATTTAATGTTTATATAGCTAGTGACCTTTGGAAGTTGTTAGAGAAGATCTTTATGATTTCCAAATGACTGAATACATGGTTTTTAAACCTTTGCGTTCTCTTTCCCTGAGCATATTGTTTTTGCTCCAGGTCAATTGCCTTGGCAGCATCTCCTGGTGATCTTCCTGATCTTAGGATGATTTCATTATTTGGTTGTGGGGCATTGCTTTTAAGAGGCGCTGGATGCACTGTAAATGATCTCCTTGATCGGGACATTGATACAAAGGTAATCTTTTTATGCATTGCTTGTTAAGAAGGTAGCTGGTTATCCTTTCTCAGGTATTGAATATCATCTCTTTACATGGTTTAGTTGGAAGTATTGAATTGTGGGTGTGGGTGTGGTAGTCATGGAATGATCTTCCTTTCAAAAACATAATGACGGCTATAATGATTGCACTGTAAATTTTTTGTGTTATTCAGCAATTTCTTGCAAGTATCCGAGTTTGTATGACCAAGGGTTTGTTTCCCGCACATAATATGTGTGTTTGGCCTTCTATTTGTGGAGCATCAACTTAAAAAGTTTCCATTTAATTTTGAAACCCAAATATCCATATCTGTTCCATAGATATGAACAAATTGAGATGTGTCACGACCCCCCTCCCCATAGGCCACCGGTTGACGACTGACACTGAGGGTATAATGATACAAATATGGGGCCTTGTAGTGAAGACAAAGACGACTCTCGAACCCCACCTCCAAATAGGCTATCGGTTGACGACTAGCACTGAGGGTTTAATCATACGTATATGGGGGTATTATCTTCATAATCCCATGAACATATAAGGGAAACCCCCAATCAACTCTATAATACAAAATAAAAAGCGAATATCCCACGACGCATGCAAATGTCATACAAAACAAAGTCTCCAAAGTAAATACCAAAAAAAGCTCCTACAATAGCGACCCACTCAACAACTCAAGCCACGAGCTGGTTTTGTCCAGCTCGGTCATCAACTCCTTACTGGAAACCTGTAAAACAAATTTATATATGCAGAGGTGGACATATAAGTATACTCAGTAGGATCTTTCTCAAGATCTCGTGCAAATATGGAAAAATTATACTAATGTCTCAGTAAATAAACAACAGAACCAACGTACACCTATGCCGGGTTAATTATTACCCAACCTCACCAAGGCTCACTCACTCAATATCACATCAAGTATAATAATATATCAAATAAATATGTCAAGAAGGTACCTTGCAACCACTTCCCCACCGATTTTTTGCTCTCACGCCCCAACGACAAATGTCTTGGTGCTCCCATCCCTTGCATATTCACATAGCCACACGTCCGCATATCCGCTTTTCCGCATACCACATCATAACCATAACCACGTATTCACAACCACATACCACATCACCACACCATAACCATACATCATATCCTCGTCGTAGTAGGGTATTGCGAACATAAAAGACATTAACCTCATGCCCCTTCCTATCCTGCATGACCCCTACCATGTATCACACCCTTTATCACATCATCACCACATCACATCGTTTGCACTCTATCTTTTTCCATCATAGCCAGTGTATTATATCCTCAAACCATCACATCATTTTCATATCTAGAGATGAAGAAATGCTGATGATGATGCCTCTACAACGTCTTGATCTTCGTTGGATACGTTTGATGATCACTTAAGTGGCATACAAAAGCCTCCTACCTTTGGAGGTATCCACAAGCTAAACTGAATCGCACATCGTATGCGCGGGACTCTCCATTCTCCATGATGTGGTAGCATCTCATGATGCAAAAGAGGTAGGAGAAAGAGAGCTTCAGGTGATAGGGAGTTTGGCCATAGCATCGTGCAAGCACACACACACAGCCATCGCATGGCAATAGCTTTATATAGCCATGAGGACGCGCCTCGATGCTAATGCATTTACTCATGTGTTTATATAGCATGTGTAAATGCCACAACCAGTTCATGCCTCGCATGCATGTATGCAACATTCCACACATTTCATCTTATGAAATGGTTCCTTAAATGATAGCTAATGTGGGAGAGGTCTGCCGGCCATGTCATCGAAGGAGAGGCATAATATAGTCATGCATCACATGCAGGCTGCAACTCATTTGACCCACCCATTTGTATCTGTTGGAGTCTGCATCCCACATCGGACTTATGGTCCGGTGTGGTTTATATTATTCATTATAAAAGAATCTCAAGGCCTCCTTTAGAGAGTACCTTGGGGATTCGGGTTACCTCTCTTTTATTCCTCAACATGGTATCAGAGGAGGTTTGATAAACCCAACCCCTCCCTCCCATCTATTTTTTTTATTCTGGTCTAGGGTTTATTGATGTTTTCCCCGGAAGGGGGGGTGGCGGCCTCCATGGCCAGCTCTGCCGTCGCCCCTCCCCCCCCTCCCGAGCGCCGCTCGGCCCGCCACGGATTCCCGGCTCAACTCGGCCCCGCCTCCCTCCCTCCGGCGGATCTCCCCCCTGTCAGCGCCTGCTTCCTCAGCGCCCCTCCCCGCTGCGCGCGACGACCCCATCTTCCCGCGCGACTCACGACCCGCCTTTTCCCGCGACATCCATGCGCGACTCCTTGCGCGCAGCTCTCGCCCGCCGCCTCCCTTTCCCGGCGGATTCCCGGCGCCCTTCGGCTCCCGACCCTCCCGCCTAGGTCGCGCCACCCGTCGCGCCACCCGTCGCGCCTCTAGGCCCCGACGGCTTTCCTCCCGACGTGCGCACCTCCATCCGACCCCAATGACTTTCCTCCCTCCCGCGACGACTTTCCCTCCTGGCGGATCTCCCTCCTTGTCGGCCTCCCGTCGCGGCTCCCGACCCGCTGCCCTCCCTTCTCCTGGCCCTCCCGATCCCGAGGCGCCTCCTCCTACAGCACCTTCAGATCCCATTGCGATTCCGCCTTACTGCGCGCCGCCTCTGCAAAGCTACTCCCTCTGCGTCGGCCTCCTGCGACAGCTCTGTCTCCTCGCCGGCACCTCCTGCGAAATCCCCGCCTCCCGTCGCTGACATCTTTCGACGACTCCCGACAACCGCCTCCCTGTCTGCCGACACACCTTCGCGCTTCCTCCACCGTGGCGCAACACTTCGACTGCCTAGGATCCGGGCCCTTTGGCGCCGCCAGATCCGGCAACAATTCTGCGGAATCCCCGCCTCCCATCGCCGGCCCCGCAAGTGCGGCTTTCCCGGTGCTAGTGTTGCTTTCCTGACGTCTCATCGACCGGCCCCACTAGTGCGGCATTCCTGGCGCTCCGTCAACCGGCCCGGTTTGTGTGGTTCCTTTGCTGCGTCCGCGACAACTTCATCCATCCATCATCCCGTGGGGGAGCTGCGATCGTGAGGGGGAGCAACAGTCTTGAAGCTTTATCTTTTATACTGTTTTGTCTTGTTTTGTCGTCAAGCTGGGCATGTCCAGCTTGAGGGGGAGTGTTTGCAGTCTGTTGATTGCTTTGTTTTCATTGGTTTGGTTTGATCTCTTTTCTTTATGTGTTCAAGCTAGGTACACCTAGCTTGAGGGGAGTGTTGAAGTCTGCATCCCACATCGGACTTATGGTCTGTGGTTTATATTATTCATTATAAAAGAACCTCAATGCCTCATTTAGAGAGTACCTTGGGGATTCAGGTTACCTCTCTTTTATTCCTCAACAGTATCATATACAAAATAAGCTTTAGGACATATCTTCTTCAATCACCTTGTATTACATCATATACAATACCTTGTGAATACCCATCTAAAACCTTTTTTTTGGATTAACTCTAAAACACTTTTTGAGTAGCTCTTTGAATCAAACTCAATCCCCATTCAGTCAACTACAAAGTGTGACCCCACGAGTTTTTATTGTGTTGATAGCAAATACGAATCACCAAATCCATAAATGTAAGCAAAGAGCGGTTTCTAGCAAACCATCAATGTCACTCAAACTATAAAGGGATCTGGCACGATCTGAAATGATCTCCATTAAACACATGTATATCTGTAGCTGTGTCCACCAATCTGCATCATATGCAAACGTGCATTCTCATATTTTCCTTTTGTCCAAGACATCGAGTGACCATGAGACACAGAGCATGTCAATCCCATATAGCCCTACTCATACGTTCTTGATTCTTAGATTATAGATTGACTTGGTCGATGAATACATCACGTCATTTATCTTCATGGATGAACACATCACATGTCACTCATCCAAATAGATAAGCACATCATATGTACTTTCTAGGTGCGACCGCACACTCCACAATCTATTTCAATTGAGGGCCAAAATGTCATACTCGTCATACGAGAGGACAAATCTCATTTTGGTTAACCTCCAACCGACGACATGATCAACAACATACCTAACCATTTCCGTATTAGCTAAGTGAGCTTGTAGACTTGCGTAAGTAGGGTATTAAAGTATGAAGGTTCTTATGCTAGCTATCTCGCTAACTTCAGATAATGGAGACCCAAATATGATCCATGCACCCCTAGTATATTAAAGATATTAGTGTATGACATCCCATGTGGGTATACTTAGTGGTTCATTCAGTGCACAAAAACAATTTTTTGTGCCTCATGAGTGTTTTGTATCTCTATACAAGAATCCTATTCACACTAACCTTAACATTTCGTCATAACCTATAATACTCCATGATGAACATCAGTTAGGGATAAAAGTCGTACTTTGAGAGGTCAATTATCATTACACTTCACGAAATGTATATCTATATATACATTTATGCTGCCAACGTGAAAGAATGATGATGTGGAGATTGCCTCTAATATGATACATTTTTATATCCGTAACTTTTTTAAGAATATTTAACAAACCCAACATAAGCGCCTATCTATCATATCTGTAGAATGATAGAGAGTTTGAACCAATACCCAAGATTCCTCTCTAAGGGAGGTCTTGGTGTCTATTTATAATGGATAATAAAGATGACAAAACACCGAAGTTCGATGTGGGACATTGACTCCAACACTCCCCCTCAAGTTAGGTCTTCTTAGCTTGGACATAATTAAAGAAACCAAAGCAATCAGCAAACACTGCTAACACATCCCCTCAAGCTAGACATACTCAGTTTGATTACAAAACAAAATGAAATAAAAATAAATCATTCGTGATCGCAGCTTCCCCTCAAAATGAAATAGTGGATGATGTCGTTGAAAAATATGTGCCAACCGTAGAACAACGCCCGTCATGCAGAACCAGCAGGAGTAATTGGAAATAGAATACACCGACATGAATAACCGGATCGAGCCTTGACAGGAGTAGTCCGGTTAGGAGCATCGAAGCGTGTAGGAACAACACGCGACAAGATCAGAGTCAACGCATCAAGATTCACGCAGTAGAAGAGAGATGGTAGAGGCCCAGAAGAGGGATCAACGCCTGTTGCTGCAGTTGGAAGCAGCGGAGAAGGGGACGCGTCAATGGGGACGTCGATAGCAGGATGCACGCGCAACAGTAGAGGGTCACGCCGGCCTTGTGGGGACGGAGGCACGTACTTGGGCCGACCGACTGGAGGAGGTGGGGTGCCGTCGGGGGCTGTTGGATCCGTCGCGCGAGAGAAGGGGATGCCAGGTGCGACTGATCAGATTTGGCCGGAAGGGAGGGAGCAACGGATGGTGAAGCGAGGTTATTGGAGGTCGTCCGACGATGGGGACCCGCGCAAGACGACGATGGTTGGATGGGATCTGGCTCGTAGCAAAGGGAAGGTCAACGCGGAGGAGAGGCGAGTCGTGTGAGAGGGACGTGCGATAGGGAGGGATGCACAACGGGAGTCAGCGGGTAACTTTAGATCTGATGGCTGACGACGGGGGTCGACAACTCGAGCGGACCACAGATGATGGGAAGCGCTAGATCGGCGATGGCGACGACAGGCCAAAGATCGAGGGCGCCGGAGGGATGTCGCAAACAACAGAGGAGGGGCGCACCGAGAGGGGCCGTCGCACGGGAGTCGCCGACCTGGGAGGTGCCGACGCGACGTTGTGATGGTGGTCGGTGGGGAAGTAGATGGGCAGAGGAGTCGTCGCATCGGAGGTGCCCTCGCACTGGAGGAGTGACGGGAGGGAGGCCTTCGCGCTGGAGGCTCGTCCCACAGGGAGGGTTGCGCACAAAGACAGAGGGGCGACGACTGATTAGGGCTCGGTGGCCATGGGGCCGACACCCCCCGTCAGGGAAATAAAAAAAATGTATGGGAGGGAGAGATCCGAAGGGAGGGAGGGTAGGGTAGGGTTAGAGAACCCGCTCTGATACCATGTAGAATGATAGAGAATATGAACCAATACCCAAGATTCCTCTCCAAGGGAGACCTTCGTGTCTATTTATAATGAATAATAAAGATGACAAAACACCGAAGTCCGATGTGGGATACAGACTCCAACAATATCATATATGATAAACCGTTAGATCAACCTTATGTATGACGTGCTTTCAGGGGTTTTGGTAACTCATTACATCGTATGTAATTCTTGTCATATCTCTATGTGACTATCTCATAAAATCATCTCACTAACTCTTTAGTGAGTAACATCTATAAAGAAAGCAAATTTGAATAATGGTGAGATTTATGAATCATGTTCTCAACGTTCAACTCTTTGAACAATATTCAAATTCTTTAACTTCACAACATCAGATATTCCGATGTCAACTTATGTTGTCTACTTAGAACTTTTTCTGAGTTCACCATTATCATCTTTGGAACCATTTCCATTAAACTCTATTTTAAATATCAGTATAAAGTGATATTCACTTTGTTATGGTAAATAATGCAACTCTTTAGATTTCTCTTTACCGCCATACCCTAAACTCTTTTAGGATATCAAGTTTAATTCGCTATGTAATTTGACCGGTACAATCCTTCAAGAAATAGTGACATTCACTTTTTCATGATAACTAAATGTAACTCTTTACATTTTTCTTTATTGTCATATATCCAAAACTCTTGAGGATATGAAGTGAAAAATCATTTTAATTTTACTTTTGTTGTGGTAACTAAATGTAACTATTTACATTATTCTTTATCGTCACATATCCTAAACTTCTTTTGGATGTAAAGTGGAAATCACTTAACTTTAAACTGGTATAATCTTTTATTCGTTAACTTTGAACTTTTTAAGTTCAAACATACTCTCACTAGCCTCTTAGATACTATATTCTTTTTAGAATATTTTGCTAAGATGCACAAACCCTTTTGTGTTAGGAAATAACATTTATTTCCTTTTAGTAGGAACATTTAACAAACAAACTATTGTTTCTATATCATATATGATATTCTATATGTTTGGAACATTTTATTTTGAAAAGAAGAGTATTAAAATATACCACTGATGGGTGGTGAGGTTACATTCTCTCGTATTTTAAGAAACATTGGATCAACACTTTATCTTGGATAAAACATTTTTATCCTTGTCTTTTTTTCAAAATATGTTACAGAATTTGATGAATCCTAAACCATTTGTATACAATTAATCATTTCATGTTGTTAATGAAAACTCTTTGTTAGCCAGCCAACAACACTTCTTATCGTATAAGAGAAATGAGAAGAAGTGATATTTACTAAGATTTATATAAGCTTGACACATTCCTTTTTGTTCAAATACTTGATGTAGTAACTATTTACTTCATAACATGAATATAAACTGCAGACTCATTCAATTCATCCTTGATTTTGAACTCCTGTATATTTACAACACTTATAAAATATACAATTGGTATCACATACTCTTCAAAATTAAAGAATTGATTTTGATAACACCTATACTTGACATGGACGTTCTTTGGAGTTTTCCAAACCCCTTTAGGTATTCAGGATAATTTCATCATATGGAATTACTATTCTTTCCTGATAACACCTTCAAGTTTCAAATAACCTCGATTGGCTATTAGAAGAAACATTGTTGGATTCTCAAACTAACTTTTCTTCTCCCGGTTTGAAATTTTACCCATTTGTACTGTCTATACGGTATTAGTACATGCACATCATATGATTAGTTCATCAATCCTCAATATTTTGAGATCTGGTAAACTTTTCTAGAACTCATTTACATTGTTGAGACATTTCTATAAATGACAATAAGATGAATTCTTTAATAAGAACAAGCCATTTTTAGTCTTCCTTAAAGCATGTTATAAAATTGAACAAATCATAAACCATATGTATTAAAAACACATAGAATTAAACAAGCCATTTTTAGTCTTCTTTAAAGCATGTTATAGAATTGAACAAATCATAAACTGTATTAAAAGCACCCATCTCTTTTTATTAAACAATGATTGTTTATAAGCTCTTCTCAGGAGAAAAATGAGATAAAAATACACATCTTATGACAAGTTTATCCAAGCTTAAAACATCCAAGACATCAATGCATCAACTCCTTTGCTCCATTACTTTAAAAAAATCTTCAAACTTCAATCTTCAATCTTCAATTCTTTCTTATCTTTTGACTCCTGTATATTTGTAACTTTTGTAAAACATACAGACGATATCATATATATGTCAGAATGAGCCTGAATGAAACCTTTAGTCTCACCAAATCCTTAACATACTCGATCATATTGAATATCATTTGACATACCCATTCATATTGAGTATATGAAACTAAAATTCCTTAGATCATTTAGCATCAAAATGCCTTTGAAATCTTAAGCGAATCATTCCATGCTTCCATAAGTATCTAGATTCACCCGTTGAACAATTTTAACACTTGGTTATTCAGGAAATTATTGCTCTAACACATAGAATTTTCCTTAAGAACTAAATTACTAGTCTTAGGAGTTGCTTACGTTAAACTTCTTTCAAGGATTCATCTCAAAGTTTAGTTTGATGATGATGATGATGCTATTTATCTACAACAAAATCTTTTATCAGATAAGCATCATTTTTAAAATATTTAATGACTTATTAAATAGGCTCCCACTAAAATGATGGCCCCCTTTTGAAATTCATCGTATCCATTAGTGAATCAAGATCCAAGCTTCATCAAGCAATGAGTTCGCTATGGCAATCATATCATATATGACTCTTGGATAGCCAAACGGACAACTTTTTGTCCATTCCATCATATGAATAAACTCAACTTTATTCCTTCGGTTAACCAATCTTATCAGGGTCTTCCAGCTAGTGTAACCCAAAACAAACGCCAAGAATAGGCTAACAAAAAGTTGGATAGCCGAACGGACAAATTTTTGTCCATTCCATCATATGAATAAACTCAACTTTATTCCTTTGGTTACCCAATCTTATCAGGGTCTCCCAGCTAGTGTAACCCAAAGCAAACGCCAAGAATAGGCTAACAAAAGACAATTCAGGGGCACCCAACTATGGCATGACCTACCCAAGGATGTTCCAGTGTCACCCATCACTTGCTTGCCTTACACAAGATAATCCATGGATACCCAACTATGACATGACCCGGTCGGTTGGATGATTGGGGTCTTAACAAGTGTCACTTTGGAAGGAATCTAACACTTGGTATTTGAAGAGGACTTTGATAAACAAAGAACTAACTACTTGTATATAGAGAAAACAGGAGCAAAAATACAGACAGGGGATGAGGAAAAAGGAGAAAACAGGAACAAAAATACAGGCAGGAGAAGAGGAAGACGGAGAAAAGAGAGAGAGCGAGACTCGAGGGGCACTGCTGTTCCTCACCCAAGCTATAGCTGCGTCCCAAGCTAGAGGCCACCTGAACAAAATAATCCCTTTCACTCTCTCCTGCCCACCCTACTCATAACAACCTCTTTTAACGACGTATGTGGCTTTCAACATATTCCCTTTGGATCCCCATCATATTCCCTTTAGATCCCCATCATATTTCCCGTGGCCCCCATGGTTGTTATGGCAGATTCCCCAGCATAACAGCAACACCCTTGCATCCCTATCACTGCCATCATCCCGGAGAACCACTTTGTCCTCAAGGTGGTGGTCGTGTCCTGTACCGTGACAGTTCGGTCCCGCCCTTCAGTGATCAGATTTTTAGAATTTAGACACAACCAAGAATGAAATGTAACAGTAGTGGTGGGGGCTGGCCTCCGGTGCAAGCGACCCATGTTGCGAATCAAAAACCCCCTTGAGCAGAGAAATAATAAGAATAAATATCATATTAATCGAAACATTATCGTCTTTGCATTTCTGACCTCTTTTCATCTCTAGTCACTGCGGAGCTTGGATCTTCCTCCGTATCATGTACTCCAGCGGGAGACAACAGTTAACTGCATTTAATTTTTGTGCACTAGTAGAGTTTTCATGTCTTGAATTCCAAACTTGGGTGACCTGAACATGCCCCTTGATATACCTTTCTGTGATAAAAAAGGATATGTTGTGAGTTGTGACGCCTCCAGCACATAGCACGAGTCTCCAGTTCTCCTATCCTCATCGTATGGTTTGACGATAACTTCAGCAATGTTCTGTTTCAAGAGTTTGACATCCAAAGCCAAACAAAACAGCAGTAGGGATTTAGTACAACGCTGCTCACCCCTTCCCATCCACCGTAGATTCTCATCCCCAGTAGAAGGTTTATGTAACATCTCGTTACCAGCTTTCAGGTACTTCCAACCCTTTATTTTGATCATCCTTTGTTTGGATCTTGTTTTGGGTTGTTTTTGGAGAAATTTGGAAATTTTTGAAAGTTTTTGGGCCAATGCATGGTTGGTGCATGGTTAGGACAAACCATGCGGGTCAGCTTAGGAAACCGTGTGCCATATGTTGAAGTTCTGGAGGGGAGCGCACAATTAGTACAAACCGTGCGACCTCCCCCTCAAACCGTGTGGTCAAACCGTGCAACCTCTTCCAGTAGCCCAGGTGAGGGCGCACGGTTGGCGTACAGTTTGTCAAACTGTGCGGTCAAACCACACAACTCTCCAGAAGCCCAGTAAGGGCGCACAATTAGTTTATTGATTATGGATTGCTTATGAATTGTTTGGTGAGATCCTACTGGGTTTTGTTGTTCACACCCTACATTTGCTTTCGGGCGTTTGTAGACCTTCTTATACTAGGTCTAGGAAAAGGGAAAACATCACTCAGAGGCGGTGGATGTTCGTGATTAACGGACCTTGAGAGTTTGCGGTTACCGGTGGAACGTGTGATCCACATGTTACTTGGAGTTGATGAGTTGATGTCTGGATGGTCTCTTTTGATGTCTTGGGTTGACGTACCTGTTTTTGAGACTTGTATCTATTTACTTACGGTTTTTCTCCCTTGGGGAGTGTTTGGCATACTGGCGGATTATTGTTTTATTTCTGTTGCTTTGTCTTGATGAGTTGTTCTTGTGGCGAAATCGTTCTCTCTGTTTTTTTTTGATGCCCTGACGCTAATTGCCGGCCCGTGGGGATCAGGAACGCCCTTCGGGCCGTGTTAGAATTGATTCGGGTACCGTTTAGGCGGGTTATTCAGGTTGGTTCGTGAAACCTTACCAGTGGAAGCAAGGTAGCCGAAACTTGACAAAATCGTGGAAGCAAGGTAGCTGAAACTTGGCAAAACCAGGGCTCAGGGTTGCACCATGGCATAAAGCTCTGGAGACTCCATTCAACAATGATGCATCAACTAGCCAAGGGTCTATCATCCAACCAAGATTGGTTGGCCAAGTGGCAACATCCCTTTTTCGGAAATCCAGATTGCTCCACCCATCCATGGCGGCTGTAAAGGGAGCTGTCTCAGTCCAGGGTATTGTCTCTGGTTCCCCGAGAATTGCAGATGTGGAGAGTATAAAGGCCAATGCTACTGTCGGACAGTGAACTGCTGGGAACCTGGTTTTGGAAAGAATCGTTGCTATTATCGAAGATCCCTTGCACCTGCGGTGTGTATTGAACACCGATCCCACGGGTAAACCATTTAGCCTCGGTAACCTGGATGCAGCTGTGCCCATACAACAACCTTTCTCCTTGTTCACAGCTTCCTTGGACAGTGCATCCAAAAACTGATAGACTGCATGGGAATGCATGAGTGGAAAGGCCGAAGGGCTTGCATCTGTGCCCAAGTTGTGCCCATTCTTCTAGACATTCAGTTCCATTTGAGTATAAATTGTTGGTGAGGCCCATCCAACTGTTAAATCCGCTGCGACACCGACAATAGTAAGATGGAAGGAATTGGCCTGGTTTGCACTAGCCATTTCCATGATCTTAGGTACCGCAACACCCCGGTGTCCTGGTTGAATTCCAACAGTTTCCAGAACACCTTCAGCATATCGAGAGCTTAGTTCCCACTTCCCTTTTTGATTTTGGATGGCGGTGTGAATGAGTCATCCATGATCACTGGTGGCCGCGTGTCAATAGTTGTATCCGTCATTTCCGCAAGTGGATTCCGAACTTCCAGGCCGTCAAATCGCTCCAGCACAACTTTCTTAAATGATGTCTAAGTTACCGCAGGGAAGACTATCTTCAAAATGGTGTATCGGGGGGCCGCGTTACCCTCCATACTTAATTTCACCAGAGGGACCTTTGTGTCGTTCGAAGTTTGAGGAATGTGGAAATGCCGCGTTACCCTCCATAGCATCGAGCGTTGTAGAATGCACTGTAGGTAGCACAATTGTTTGAGAAGGCGGAGTGACCTCCCACTGACATATATGGTGGAGGTAGCTCACCTTGCACGAGCACAGTCGTGTTGGCCGTCAAAACTGCGTTTCGCCCCTGTGCTTGACCGAATAAAGCGGCTTCGACGCATTCCTTGTGTTGCTGCATGCGTAAGGACGAGAGCTCCGTTGGTAGAGAGGGACGCGACTCGTCGAGCTGGGGAGCCTTCGCCAATCGGGGCACCAAGCCAGAGATGTAGTTGCGGAATTCGGCAAAGTCGTGTGCCTTTTCCTTCTAGAATTTGGCCTCGTGTTCAACCTGGGCGTGGCGCGCCTGCTCCCAAGCCTGTTGCTTCATAGTGAGTCTTTCCATGGCCTATGTCATGGTGGCGATCGTAGAGCCGAGTTTCAAGTCGAGCTTTCCCTATTCGCTGTTCAACACCCTCTAGACAAGCTTGATGTCATGACTGCATCGTCATTGTGGTGGAGTGGATGCTGAGAAGGCGACGACAAACCGCTGGTTCACCGCAGCGACGTCTCCGGCAGCAAGTCCCTCCCGCGAGGGTTGTTCTTGCAGTGCGCTTGCGCAAGCGACCTCTGGAAACAAAATTTAATAGAGAACAACAACAGTGGGGATGAAAAGCCGAGCGCCTTCCAACATGTTGAACCAATCGATAGAGACAGAGAACCGACTACTTGTATATTGAGAAAACAGGAACGAAAATACATGCGAGAGGGGAGGAAGGAGAAGATAGAGTGATAGCGAGAGAGACTTGAGGGGCACTACTACTCCTCGCCCAAGCCACAGTCGCGTCCCAAGCTAGAAGCGGATTGCCTGAACAGAATAATCCCTTCCTTTCACTCTCTCCAGCCCACCCTACTTATAGCAACCCCTTCTTACAACCTGTGGGATCCTCAACATATTCCCATAGGATCCCCAACATATTCCCTTTGGATCCCCAACACCTCTCTGACCCCCATGGTAGTTATGGTAGATTCTCCAACATAACAACACTCTTGCATTCCTATCGGATTTAAACTCACCATCTTATCTCATGTTATTCCCTTTATGTATGAATGCTTCTAGTGATTTTGTTTGGAATCATATTCCCCCCACCCAATCAATATGTGTAAACCATTTTGATGTGCAACTCTTTACATAACCTACAAGTTTGGGTTACTCACCCCAAAATAGATGTCAAGTATATTCATACATATCAAAATGCATCATATGCATAAGATATATGAACTTTTTATGTAAAGGTTTAGAATTATATGAGAGTGACAATTTCTACATGAGTACGCTCAGAGCGACATATAGTCAACCCTATTCACCTTTCTAGACAAGGCATAAGCCTCCATGTCGGTAGGTAGTTTGACCCCAAGTCAGTCCCTCTCCCCGGTGAGACTTTACTCAAGAGAGAATTCAATTTATTATAATTCTAACACCTAATATGCATAAACTATATCCAACAACTAAATTCAAGTTCATAACCTCAATTATAAACCGAGGTCAAGGTAGATGAAAAACTAAATTCATCAGCATGTAATGAAAAGCTCTATCCTTGAAGTAGTTTAACATTTAAACTAAAGCACGCACCATTCATAATATAAACAATTTATAATTATGAATAAAACAGGGATTAACCTTTAAATAAATGATCATTTCAAACCACATAAGAGCCCATCCACCACTGCCACATCAACCACCAGACTTCATTTTCCCAACCAGCAGTAATAACCAGCCGTATAACCCCCAACCGAGTCCACTCTAACCACAGCAAGGGCAACACAATCAACAACAGAAAACCACTTCAAAACCAGCAGCGAATCACATCAAGCAAGCACTCTTTAGTCATTCTTTTCATATGAATTATTTGTGGCCAGCATAAACACCATTACCAAAATCCCCAATTTCCAAACAACCGCTTTGTTACCATTTTTAAATGATTATCCTTTTATGAGAGGTGATTTGAACATGCCAACAGTAGCAAACAAGGTCTCTACATAGCAGCAATACAAAACAAGATTCATCAACATATACTAATAACAGGAATTTAACATAAAGCTCATGCGATCTACGTTTCCCCCCGTCAATTCATTAGTCCGGTTATTATATTTCTTAGGTTAATTCATACTATTCACCCAATGAAAACAGAAGCATGATAGTTCCACCCCGCACATAGATAAAATAGGAGAATCCTCAAATCCCCTACCTCAACCAAAGCTTCAACAACCACCGCACTAAACGATAAGGGAACTCCAATCAAGCACCACCCCCCAATGAAAACAAAAGCATGGTAGTTCCACACCCGCACAAAGATAAAAGAGGAGAATCCTTGAATCCCCTACCTCAACCAAAGCTTCAACAACCACTACACTAGACGATAAGGAAACTCCGATCAAGCACCACCCCCCAAAGGATAAGGATCAACTTCGAGGCCTATGCTCGACCATACCCCATCGAAAGCACAACACAACCAAACTGAATGAGCGCTGATGACACGGGCTCTCTAAGAAAGAAGGGCAGGGGGAGAACCAAGAAGAGAGGAGAAATTCACAAAGTGGTTGATTTCTTGAAGCCGAGGGCCAAAACCAATTAAAGGGTGCTCTAAGGTCTCCAAGGACGCACCTTTAGTCGCCTAGGGTTCGAGAGAAGTCGAAGGATTTCAAAAGAATTCGAATGGGCTTTCAAATTTATATTGAAACTAGAATTTTAAGGAATCATTGTGTGATGGGTGGTCACACCGCACTAAGGCTAAACTGAATGCACATTCGAAAATCATGCCGCAATCTCCCTTAATCTCTCCCCGAATCTCGCGGTCAAAACCGTCTTAACTCCATGCATTCAATGAATGTCACGACACAACCAAGAAGACCATTACGATCCTCTGAGAAACACGGTGCATCCTCGAAGCAAACCACGACGCAACAAGGCCACCGTGGCGTAACAATACTTGACGAAGCAAAACCATGAAATCAGCGGCCTAGGACATTAAGCTACAACGAGCACAACTGCGCAGCAATCCCACTCGCGTGAGATTAGTCCAAGGGTCATGTTAGATAAAATCCCAAGGATCCCACACGGTACCCAACTTGCGTATGGTAAACTCGAAATGCCTCAAGATCACAACGCCACAACATTACCCCTCGTGGTGCAACCAAGCCCGCATAAGGTGAACTCAAAAGAGCTCACTTCAGATTAACCCAAGGACTCTCCCCATGCATGAATACCCTAGGGACCTCCACGCTGCAACCGAAGCTTCTCACGCCACAATCGAACTTCGTTCTCGAAATAGCGCGATACTGAACTCTCACGGCTCACACCCCACGCTGCAACACATGAACCACGCCGTGACTCAACCCTTCACGGCGCGACACACCAGATTGCAAGACTACCGTTTCTTCTAGCCAACCCTTCAAGGCGTAACACCAATGGCCACGCCGCGACGCTTCCCTTATAGCTGAAATCTCAGCTTTAACTCAACTTTTCTTCCCCAACTTTCTTCTGACACCTCTAACACCCAAAAGAAGCAAAGTAACAGTCTGAGAAGGTCTGAATCGTTACATTAGATATCTCTCAAACAATTCTCATCCTCGAGAATCAAAGTCAAACCCAGAAGGAAAACAACAACAATTAAACCCAAGCACTCCCTGGGAGATACCTCTCAAACAGAGACAATGTCATCAACAAAGCACAATGCGACACAAGGATAAACAGTTACAATGAAAGCATCACTGAATCAAACATCTCAACATCAAAGCGATGCAAGATCCAAAACAATTCAGGGCACTGAGTGCGCATCTGCGACTCACGTTCCCATATATATTCCTCGAAGTCGTCATACCTCCACAAAACATGAATCAAAGGAATAATGTGCTCACACAACACCTTCTTCTGACAATCCTGAATCTCAACCACCCGCTCTACGAACGTTTCGTCATCCTTCACATCGAACTCACCCCGATCAATGATATGAGAGTTATCGTGAAGATATCGACGCAGTCGCGACACATGAAAAACATCGGGAATCTGATCCAACTGCGAATGAAGTGCTAACCGATACACTACCTCGCCGACACGTTCCAACATCTCGAAGGGACAAATAAACTGAGGATATAGCTTATTCACTCTGCCGAACATTTATTGCCCACGAAGAGGGGAAACCCTTAGGAACACATGATCTCCAACTTCAAACTTCAAAGACCTCCTATCAGCATAAGACTTCTGACGGTCCTGCATCGCCTTCATCTGCTCTCGAATCATCTGAACTTTCTCGGTTGCGTTCTGCACCACATTTGGTCCAAGGACCGTTGACTCTCCAACCCTGGTCCAACACAACAGAGATTTGCAAGGCTGACAGTACAATGCCTTGAACGGAGCCATGCTAATGGAAGAATGATAACTATTATTATAGACAAACTCAACTAAAGATAGGTGCTTCACCCACGATTCACCAAAATCCAAAACACAGTTATGCAACATATCCTCCAGCATCTGGATGGTTTGCTCCGTCTGGGCGTTTGTTTGAGGTTGAAGATGGAAGACGATGCCAAGGCGTAGCTGAGAGCCAAACGAATGTTGCAATCTTTTTTAGACTCGTGAGGTAAAACAAGAATGCCGATCAGAAATGATCATCCTCAGAACCCCACGAAGCTTCACTATCTCGTTCACACACCGTCTTGCCAATACATATACAACACTCGACTCTTTGATCGCTAAGAAATGAGTCGACTTCGTTAACCGGTCCACAAACACCCAAATAACATCACGTCCTCCTTGAGCTATAGGCAAACCGGTGTACATCCATCGAAATGTTCTCCCACTTCCACTCGGGAACATCCAATGGCTGCAACAAACTGTCAAGAACACGATACTCTTTATCTACCAACAAACCAAACACCCTGACACGAACCCCGCCACAGACCGTTTCATCTTCGTCCACTATAACTGACTCCTCAAGGCATTTACATCTTGAATATACCAGGATGCACGACCAATGGTGTGTTATGAAACTCACGAAGATGCTCCTCACGCATCGCCAATGGAATAAACAACCTCCCTTGAAATAACACCCGGTGCCGATCATCCTCTGACCATCTTTTAGGAGCATCGTCATGAAAGACACAATCCTCCATCCCCTTTCGTGTATCCCCATTGAGACTCCTCCACCTGCTACGGCAAGGATGATTGCACTGCCATCTGGTATAAACATCCACTACCACTAGTCTCGTCCATATCAAGATGCATCGCTGTAACCTCCTCGATTACTTCCCAAGTATCTTCGGACTCTCAAACATCTCTCCGCGCCTTCTTACTCAATGCATCAATAACTACATTCCCTTTCCTTAAGGTGTAAGAAATTTCAATGTCATAGTTCTGTAAGAACTCCATCCACCTCTGCTGACATAGATTCAAATTTTGCCGAGAGAAGATATACCTCAAACTCTTGCAATCTTGCAATCTGTAAGAATCACAAAGCGTTCGCCGAAGAGGTAGTGGCGCCATAACTTTAGAGCAAACACCACTGCTGCCAGCTCAAGATTACGAGTGACATAGTTACGCTCGTGAGGTCGTAACTGTCTAGACCCATATGAGATCACCACGCTATGATGTATTAAGACACAACTCAAACCGAAACGGAAGGCGTCACAGGAAACCTCGAACATAACTTCTTCTCTTGGCAACCAAAGGACAGAAGCACTGATCAACTTCTTCTTTAGATAGTTGAAAGTCGCTCGACACTAATTAGTCCATATGAAAGCCTGACTATTCCTAGTTAGGGCTGTGAAAGGGGCTGCAATCCGAGAGAAGATAGTCACGAACCTCCGATAATAGTCGGCGAGACAAAGGTAACTATGGACCTCTGCAACATTCTTGGGTGATTCCCAAGGAACAACTGCCTTGATCTTCGAAGGATTGACTGCTACTCCCTGCCGATACACCGCATGCCCGAGGAAATGCACCTCATGCGTCCAAAATTAAACTTGGACAACTTTCCATAAAGTTGATGGTGCTAAAGGACTTGCAAAATAGTCCTAAGATGCTCAACACGGTCCTCCGACTTTGAGTACACAAGGATATTGTTGATAAACACTACCATGTACTGATCCATGAACTCACGAAACATGGAGTTCATGAGTCCCATGAAAACAGTTGGAGCGTTCATGACATTAAATAACATAACTACGAACTCGAAGTGCCTATACTGACACCTGAAAGCAGTGTTCGAGATATCTTCCCCCTTTACACCCATCTGATGATACCTAGACCGTAGATCGATCTTTGAAAACTATTTGTCTCCCTTCAACTGATTGAACAAAACATCTATCCTAAAAAATGGATAACAATTCTTGACCGTCACCTGATTCAATCACTTGTAATCTATGCACAACCTCGAACTGCCTTCTTGGCAAACAACATCAAAGCACCCCATGACAACACACTACGCCGAATGATACCATTACGCATCCAATCGTTGATGTGAATCCTCAACTCTCGCAACTTAGAAGGTGTTATCCGATAAGGAGCCATCGAAATTAGAGGCACTGAGTTGCAACTCCATCCCGAACTCAATATCACGTCGATGGGGTAGCGTCACAAATGTTTTTGGGGAAAACATCCAGAAACTCTTCGAAAACTTTAGGGGACACCACCGCCCGTGCCTTTTCCGAATCCAACGACAACTCCGCTAGCTGAGACAAAAGAGGCTCCGGATGCCTACGTGATGGTCTCGCTCCCCAACAAACACCGCATGCCGACCCTCCACATCATTAAACACAACTTTTCTCTCGAAACAATCAATGATCGCCCGCACAGAATACAAAAAGTCCATGCCAAAAACGACATCGTATTATTGTATTTGTAGCAAGAAGAAACCCCTCAGTGATTGATGTTGCCCTATCATCAGCTCACAACTTCGTCGCACATCAAGCAAACTAGACTGAAAGCCTTCTGATCCTTCTGTTGATAAGGCCTCTGAGGCAACTGTTGCTGAGGCTAAATCGGGTTATAATCGCCTACACCGTTGTTTTGCTCGAAAATGCATGGTGCCCTGGGACTTCCAGCCGACAACCACTGTAGCACTTTTGACTTGGGTGACCGACCACCTTTCATTGTAGCGACGCGAACTTTCCGACGGTTGGTGGAATAGTGCTTCATCCTCCTTTTTAGCCCATTTCGGGTTAGAGTTTCTGTGTTGTGTGAAGCTCTGATACTCCCTGTAAATTGTGCTTTCGGATTTTCATAGTGAAGTTATTCTGCCTCTCCATGGATGTAGGGATCATTTTTCAAACCACGTAAATCTTTGTGTCCTGAGTGTTTCTTTTTCCCCCTTTTACTCTTCTTTGAATTGTTGTTTTGTTGCTGTGACTCCCGGTGTTTTCGCATCACTCCTAACTGTTGGTAGCATGTTTGATACTTCTACAGGTCTACCACCCAGGTGGCAGAGGGCTCATGCCATCAACCTACACCCAGGCCAAGGACCAGTTATGATCCGACCATATCGCTACCCGCATTTTCAGAAGAATGAAATAGACCACAGGTGCAAGGGATGCTAGACCAAGGCATCATTATGGCTAGTTCTAGTGCTTATTACAACTCGGTTTTGTTGGTAAAAAAGGACGAGACATGGCGACATTGTGTGGACTACCGAGCATTAAATAAGGCCACTATTCTTGAAAAATTCCCCATACCCATAGTGGAAGAACTGCTGGATGAACTAACTGCAAAACACACTCACTTCTCTAAATCGGACCTCAAGGCCGGTTATAATCAGGTTTGAATGTGGGAAGATGGCATTGCCAAAACTGTTTTTCGTACTCACAACGGTCATTACAAATATTTGGTGATGCCTTTTGGTCCTTTTGGTGTCACCAATGTGCCGTTCACCTTTCACGATGCCATAAATGAGTTATTTCGCCCTTTCCTCCGTAAATTTGTTCTAATTTTTTTCGATGACATTCTGATTTACAACACCGATTGGGAGGCACATCTACACCATATAGAAGCTGTCCGTTGGGTCCTCTAAGACGAGCAATTTTTTGTCAACTGAAAAAAATGCCTTTTCAGCCAATACAAGATCGAATATTTGGGACACATCAAATAGATGCCATGCTGCATTGGCCGTCGCCTGAATCTGCAAAAGGAGTCCGCAGTTTTCTGGGATTCATGGGTTATAGAAAATTTATCAAAGGCTATGGCAAGGTCGCTCAACCACTCACAACTCTCATTCGTAAGGAGGGTTTCGCTTGGTCAAACGAGGCTCAACTGGTGTTTGGCCATTTGAAACAGCTCATGACTGAGGCTCCGATAGTAGCTGTAGAATGAGGAAACCCCCTTGCCTCCTTTCCTCAAAGTGAGGCGGAGACATTCTTTTATAATGAATGAAAATGACCACATCGGACCACAAGTCCGATGTGGGATACAGACTCCAACACTCCCCCTCAAGCTAGGTGTACCTAGCTTGGACACATAATGAAAAGAAAGCAACAAAACAGACGCTAACACTCCCCCTCAAGCTGGACATACCCAGCTTGATGACAAAACAAGACGAAATAAAATAAAAAATAAAAGGCTGCAAGACTGATGCTCCCCCTCACGATCGCAGCTCCCCCTCAGAATGATGGATGGATGATGTTGCGGGCGCAGCAGAAGAAACCACTCAGACCGACCGGTTGGCGGGACGCCAGGAATGCCGCACTAGTGGGGCCGGTCGATGAAAAGCCGGGAAGTCCAAACTAGCACCGGGAAAACCGCACTTGCGGGGCCGGCGACGGGAGGCGGGGATTCCGCAGAATTGTTGCGGGATCTGGCGGCGCCAACGGGCCCAAATCCTAGGTGGTCGAGCTGCTGCGCCAGCGAATGGGCATGCCGGCGGATAGAGATGCGGCTGTCAGGAGTTGTCGGGAGATGCTGGCGAGGCGGGGATGCCGCAAGAAGTGCCGGAGAGCCGAAACTTGAAGCAGGGCAGCCACTGGGAGAAACTGGAGCCGGGTGGCTGCCGGAAGAGGAGCGCAGGAGGAGGCCGACGAGGAAGCAGGACAACGGGAGGCGGCAATGGAACCCGGAGGAGGCCGCCGGCGTGGAGGGGCCGACAAGGAATGGAGGCCGGCTGTCGTGTGGGAGAGGTGCCGGGAGTCGCGAACTGGGCCGCGTAGGGCTGGCTCGGGGAGTAGTGGGAGGCGCCGAGCGAGGGTGGCCGGGAGACGCCGGAGGCGCGGGAGCAGCGGGAGGCGGGGCGCGGGGAGCCGCGGGAGGGCGACGCGGGGAGCCTGGACACCGGGGAGCCGGGAGCCACGCCAGGCCGGAGGGCCGCTAGGGAGCCGGGAGCCGGGAGAGACGCCAGGCAGGAGGGCCGCCGGGAGAACCCTAGCCGGGAAGGAGGGGAGAGGCGGGGCCGGACAGAACCGGGAATCCGCAGTGAGGGAGGGTCGGGACTAATCACCCTCTGATACCATGTAGAATGAGGAAACCCCCTTGCCTCCTTTCCTCAAAGTGAGGCGGAGGCATTCTTTTATAATGAATGAAAAGGACCACATCGGAGCACAAGTCCGATGTGGGATACAGACTCCAACAGCTCATGACTGAGGCTCCGATAGTAGCCTTACCCAATTTTTCATAGGCTTTCAAAGTTGAATGTGATGACTCAGGCAGGGGGTGGGTATAGTCCTTATGCAAGGTGGACGACCCATATCATACTTTAGTTCAGCGTTGGCAGCAAAGAACCTTGCCAAATCGACCTATGAGAAAGAAATTATGGCGCTAGTGCTTGCTATCCAGCATTGGCGGCCATATTTATTAGTCCGCTTGTTCACTGTTTTCTTCGATCACCGAAGCTTAAAATATTTGTTGCAACAGTGGATAACCATTGCAGATGAGCAATCTTGGATCACCAAACTCTTGGGATATCAATTTGACGTCAAGTACAAGCCTGTTGGAGTCTGCATCCCACATCGGACTTGAGGTCCGGTGTGGTCTTTCTTATTTGTTATAAATACACCCCAAGGGCTCCTTTGGAGAGACACCTTGGGGGTTCGGTTCCTTTCTTTTATTCTCCTACATGGTATCAGAGGAGGTTTTTTGAACCCCCAATCCCTCCCTCCTTATTTATTTTTTTCCTCCCTTTGCTTTAGGGTTTCCCGTCCGGGGGCGGCGGCTCCAATCCACATAGCCGCCGCCCCCCCCCCCCCCCTCCGGGCTCGTTTTCTCCGGCGCCTCTCCCTGGTTCTCCAGTCGCCGGCGCCTCCTCCTGCGGAGCTCTCCCTCCCTGCGGCTCTCCCCCCTGCGCGCCTCCCTTCCCGCTGCCTCCTCTGAGCGAGCCGGCCCCGACATCCCGCAGCGGCGCATCCCGTCGCCGCGCCTCCCGGCTGCTCCCGACGGTCTCCCTCTGCTCCCGCGGCCTCACGCTTCTCCCGGCTCCCCGGCTCCCGGCTCGCCCCGTCGTCCCGGCGTCCGCCGTCCTCCCGCGGTGCGCCCTCGTCCCAGCAGACCTTCGCCCGGCGCCCGCGCCCTCTCTCGACGCGCTCCTCCTCCCCCCTGCTCGGCTCCCCGGCACGCCGCGGCTCCCGGCACCTCGGCGCGACTCTCTGCGCGCGGCCCGCTCCTCCTGCGCACTCATCCCGTCGCCGCGGCTCCCAGGCGGCCCTCCGCCTCGTGTCCCTCTGCTCCCGCGGCCTCACGCGGCTCCCGACTCCCGGAGGCTTCTCCCGGCGGCTTCTCCCGGCTCCCCGGCTCCCGGCTCGCCCCACCGTCCCGGCGCACCACCTCCCGGCGTCGCGCCCTAGCGCCCCGCACCCAGCGCCCCGCCCTGGCGTTCTCCCGGCCGGCGACCCCTCTCCGGCCGGCGACCCCTCTCCGGCGGCCTCTCCCGTCCCGCTCCCCTCCCGGCGACCTCGCCTGCTGCTGTCCGGCGGCCAGATCCGGACAGCTCCGGCCGAATCCAGCCGGATCCGGTGATTTCCGGCCAGATCCGGACTGTTCCGGGCAGATCCGGGCAGATCCGGGCAGATCCGGACTGTTCCGGCCAGCAACCGGCCTCCAACCGTGCCGGCCGCTCCACGCAGGTGGCCTCCTCCAACTTCCAGCGTCGTCTTCCGGCCTCCTGCACCCTCGCCGGCCTCCTCCTGCGGCATCCCCGCCTCGCCGGCATCTCCCGGCACCTCCCGGCAGCCGCATCTCTCTCCGCCGGCACGTCCATTCGCTGGCGCAGTAGCTCGACATCCTCGGATTTGGGCCCGTTGACGCCGCCAGTCCCGCAACAATTCTGCGGAATCCCCGCCTCCCGTCGCCGGCCCCGCAAGTGCGGTTTTCCCGGTGCTAGTTTGGATTTCCCGGCGTTTCAACGACCGGCCCCACTAGTGCGGCATTCCTGGCGCTCCGTCAACCAGCCGATCTGAGTGGTTTCATCTGCTGCGTCTGCGACATCATCCATCCATCTCCTGCGCAGGAGCTTCGATCGTGAGGGGGAGCAGCCGCCTTTGCAGCGTTCTTTTTTATTTTTTATTTTGTCATGTTTTGTCATCAAGCTGGGTATGTCCAGCTTGAGGGGGAGTGTTGGTCTCTGTTTTATTGTTTTCTTTTCATTATGTGTCCAAGCTAGGTACACCTAGCTTGAGGGGGAGTGTTGGAGTCTGCATCCCACATCGGACTTGAGGTCCGGTGTGGTCTTTCTTATTTGTTATAAATACACCCCAAGGGCTCCTTTGGAGAGACACCTTGGGGGTTCGGTTCCTTTCTTTTATTCACCAAACTCTTGGGATATCAATTTGACGTCAAGTACAAGCCGAACCAAGAGAACATGGCCGCAGACGCTCTATCTCGAAGGGAGGAACCCCTTGCATTGCTTCTCCTGCAGTCTAGCCCAGTTTGGGAGGATGGTCTCCATTTGACTGAAGGCGTGGGCGACGAACCTTACCTCGGTAAGGTCTTGCAGGCTATCCGGACGGGCCAAAAGACACATCCAGGGTTTTCGTACTCCCACGACACACTACTGTTAAAGGGCGTTTGGCCATCCCAATGGCTTCCCCTTGGGTGCCCAAGCTGTTGCAAGAGTTTCACTCTTCCCCTCAGGGCGACCACTCGGGTTACTACCGCACCTATCGAACATTGGCAGCAAACCTGCATTGGCTAGGCATGAAAACAACAGTTCGGGAGTTTGTTCAGCAGTGTGATGTTTGCCAGCGATGCAAACATTCGATTCTCACCAGCAGGGTTGCTCCAACCGCTGGAAATACCAATGACAGTATGGTCTGACATTTCTATAGATTTCATCTCGGGGCTATCGAAATCTTCGAAAGGTTTTGTTGTGATCTTGGTTGTCATCGATCGTTTTTCGAAATATGCTCATTTTTTACTCCTGAAACACTCTTACATAGCCCGGACAGTGGCTGAACTTTTCCTTCGAGAAGTGTTCCGGTTGCATGGTGTGCATATATCAATTCTCAGCGATCACGATTCTGTTTTCCTTAGTAATTTCTGGACAGAGCTCTTTCGTTCGCAGGGGACTCAACTGAAAATCAGCTCTGCCTGTCACCCACAAACTGGCGGTCAAACGAGTGGTCAATCAATGCCTTGAAACGTGCTTACGCTGCTTTGTGGGAGACTAACCAACTGTCTGGTCTTATTGGATTCCCTCGCCGAATTGAGTTACAACTCAACATGGCATGTTTCCATCAACTCCACTTCGTTTGAGGTGGTTTATGTGTTGGAGTTGGTGCCCTAGAAACCAATTTTTTTTGTACTTTATGATAAACCTGTATTCATTGGATGAATATTAATAAACTACTTATTACATCATGATTGTTCTTCTGCGTGACATAGTATGTGATAATGTCCTAAGAATAACTGTCGCATTAAAAGATCATAGCAGATCTCTGCTATGATGAGAATCCGGAAGTGCCATGACACTATTCTTGAATATATGTTTTATGGCCGGATGATATCATTTGAAGGGACACAAATGATACATGCTATCAGAGGGTGGGGACTCATGAAACTTTGAGGCACCTTCTCATGGTGTGCACCTTTGGTAATATCTAGGAGGATATTATGAGAACAAGACCCGCCAGTAGGAAATCCTCATTCATAAGTGTCATTGGATGTTTTATCTGCGGACGTGTGTATTGGTCCTTAGACTTTAAGATTATTATTAATGGGTATTATGACTCACGCACTTAGATGTATTGACCAAAACCGCGACGACAGATGTTCGCGGCGAGGTAGGATATGTTGAGTGCGTCACTGCATTAATGAATAATGTGAGAAAAGATTTGTACTTCTACGGAAGTAGATATCTCAGGCCCTTTGATGAAAATGATATAGCCTAACTAAATCCATGACCATGGTGTTCTCTAGGCAAGTTCAATTCCGAGAAGTCAAAGAATGAGAAATCGAGCACATGAGTTGACGACACTTGCATGCAACCCACTTGATATGAGATATCGGGACAAAGAGATTATATTACACGGTAAATGTTCGTATGAGGTGACATGTCGTTGCGACATCAACTTCTTTCTCTTGGGTGCGTTGACCCGTTGCTAGACAGTAATCTTGGAATTTAGGCAAACCCGCCTAATGCCAACGAGAGAGCGGTCTTGAGGGTCACACACTAAGTGTAACCATTATCTCAGTTAAATAATTTATTTATTTAACAAGTTGAATAAATATTATTCCCGGTTGTGGTTTAATAATTATTCAAGTATGTCTGATTGCATTTATTTCGTCGCTAGTTATTCGAGAAAATATATTGGGGACGAAATATTTATTTATCGTCGAATAATGTAGTTATATTTATTTAATAAATAAATAGTCATTATTCAAGACCTGGTAAATATTAAAGAGGATTGACGGACCAAGTTATGGGTCCGATAAGAAATAATATTAAATATTATTTGGTTAAATAATATTTAAATATAACGTGCAAGTTAAGCGCTTCTTATGGAAATAATAACATTGCTATTGTTATTTGACATGGGGTTCACATGAAATGATAAATTATGTAACGACACCCGTGCTAATTATTTATTATTACCTGATGAATTAAATTCTCCGTTATGTTATTCTCTATATTAGCCATAGGGTCATTCGACCGGCTAACCAATTGTTGTGTGCACAACATCCTTGGAGAAAAGCTCTCGAGGCTAGAGAACTCTTCCCTCTACAAGAACGCTCTCAAGAACGAGAGAGATCCTTTTCCACCGGATCAAGGAGAACGCTTTGAATGCGATTCTCAAGGCGATCGAAGGCGGACATCGCAAGTGCAACTCTTCTTTGTCTTTTATCTTTGATTCAATTCCGTGGATACTGGCGTTATCGTCGTATTGATCCCAGATTAATCATCGATTATGACAATTTGCAAAGTTGGGTACACACCCATCCTGCGCTTCTGTTGCGCCCGAAACTTACAAGTGGTATCGGAGGGGTCATATTTTCATTTATAATTATTTAAATAATTCGTTGATGATTTACGCTTTAATAATTTAGTCTGTCAATTCATGTTTAATCATTCTTGTAATCTGAATTTCGAGATCTGTTCTTTCTTTATCGTTTCTCGCAGATCTAATAGAAACGAATAATTTTATGATTAAAATTAAATCGAGGATCTCATCAGGAGGCGCCGGCGGTTTTGTCCAGATAACACAAGAATACACTCCGTGTAGTCGGATCTACACGCCGTGTATTTGTGTTTAATGCATCAGGAGTAATTCGGCAATTACTGAAGCCGTGTGCATTAATGACATACGGTGTAGTTAATTCTTACACCACGTGTTGACCAGGGCAGACTGACACACGGTCAGTCGGACTACACGCCGTGTGGCCCACTGGACACAGTGTGTAGTCCCTTCGGGTCAGGGTCAAATCGTGTATCCCATAAATGGCTTGCCCGACTGGTGATCGTGTAACGCGAAGTCTACACGGCGTGCGGCCCATTGGACACACCGTGTACTTCGAAAATTTCCTAAGTACACCTCACACGCCGTTCCCTCAGGCGTGTACTTCGGATGGACGGTGAGAAGGGTACACGCCGTGTAGTCAAATCTACACACTGTGTACTATTTTCAGATTACACAGATTTAAAAATTTACTATTATATTATGTAACCCTGGAGACATGTACCTTCGTGTGAGCGTAAAGCTGAGACACAACATGTGATAGATGTTTGATATTGTAGAATGATAAAATAAGGTGTAGAATGATAAAATAAGGAGAGACCCGAACCCCCAAGGTACTCTCTAAAGGAGCCCTTGGGGTGTATTTATAATGAATATTAAAAAACCACACTGGACCTCAAGTCCGATGTGGGATGCAGACTCCAACACTCCCCCTCAAGCTAGGTGTACCTAGCTTGGACACATAATGAAAAGAAAGCAACAAAACAGATACTAACACTCCCCCTCAAGCTGGACATGCCCAGCTTGATTACAAAACCAGATGAAATAAAAAGAACGCTGCAAAGGCTGCTGCTCCCCCTCACGATCGAAGCTGCTACGCAGGATGATGGATGGATGATGTCGCGGACGCAGCAGATGAACCACACAGAGACCGGGTCGGTTGATAGAACGCCAGGACTGCCGCACTAGTGGGGCCGGTCGATGAAACGCCGGGAAATCCAAACTAGCACCGGGAAAACCGCATTTGCGGGGCCGGCGACGAGAGGCGGGGATTCCGCAGAATTGTTGCGGGGCTGGCGGTGCCAAAGGGTTCGAATCCAAGACGGTCAAGGTGCTGCGCCACGGTGGATGAAGCATGAAGGTGTGCCTGCTGACAGAGAGGCAGCGGGAGATGCCGGCGAGGCGGGGATGCCGCAGGAGGTGCCGGAGAGCCGAAACTTGAAGCTGGGCAGCCGCAGGGAGAAACTGGAGCCGGCTGGCTGCCGGAAGAGAAGCGCAGGAGGAGGCCGGCGAGGGAGCAGGAGGCCGAGAGGCGGCGCTGGAAGCCGGAGGAGGCCGCCGGCGTGGAGGGGCCGGTAAGGGTGGAGGCCGGTTGCTGTAGGAGCCGACAGGAATGGATAGGGCTGAGAGTCTCGTCGAGAGCCAGCGCGAGGGAAGCCGGCGCGAGGGAAGCCGCAGTGAAGGCGGGGCCTGGCGCCGGGAGAGATCCGCCACAGGGAGGGGTCGTGCGCAGGAGGAGCGCGAGCCGGAGGAGACGCCGGGGAAGGAAGCCCGCCGGACTGGAAGGGCTCGCTCGCAGGAGGAGCGCCGTTGGAGAAGCAGATGCGCCGGGAGTTGATCTGCGCAAAGAGGGGCGCCGGGAGGGTCGCGCTCGGGAGGAGCGACGATGGGAAGGGCGCGCGCAGGAGGAGCCGCGCCGGGAGGGATCGTGCGTAGGAGGAGGGCGCGCCGGGAGGGATCGTGCGCAGGAGGAGGGCGCGCCGGCTGGGTTGGGAGCCGGGAGCCGCGCCTGGGTCGGGAGCCAAGTCGCGCCGGCAGGAGATGCCGGGGCGGGGGGAGTCCGCCGGAGCAGCGCGAGGTGTTGCGCACACAGGAGGATCGCCGAAGAGGAGGTCGTGCGTAGTGGGAGATGCGCAGCGGACCGGTTATGTCGCCGGGAGATGCGGGAGCCGGTGCGAGCAGTTGCGGGAGCCGAAGCGACCGTCGGAAAGGGCGGAAGTTGTTGAGGAGGCGGGCGACGGGAAACGACGAGAGGTGTGGGGGGGCCGCTAGCGCCGGGAAGCGCCGGGAGGGTGCGCGGGAGCCGGGACGGAGTCGTGCGCGGGAGGTCTGGAGCGGGACGCCGGGATGGGAGGCGAGGCCGGGCTTCGCCGGGAAAAGCCGCAGAGCTGGGAGAGGATCTGCAGCGGGAGGAGAGCCGGAAGGGGCAGAGGGGGATAGCCGCCGGATATGCAGCAGGCCGAGCGGCGCTCGGGAGGGAGGGGAGGGGCGACGACAGAGCTGGCCATGGAGGCCGCCGCCCCCCTTACGGGGAAAAGGGAGGTTAGCCCTAGACCAGAATTAAAACAAAACGGGAGGGTGCGCGGGAGCCGGGACGGAGCCGTGCACGGGAGGTCTGGAGCGGGACGCCGGGATGGGAGGCGAGGCCGGGCTTCGCCGGGAAAAGCCGCAGAGCTGGGAGAGGATCTGCAGCGGGAGGAGAGGGGAGGGGCGACGACAGAGCTGGCCATGGAGGCCGCCGCCCCCCTTACGGGGAAAAGGGAGGTTAGCCCTAGACCAGAATTAAAACAAAACGGGAGGGTGCGCGGGAGCCGGGACGGAGCCGTGCGCGGGAGGTCTGGAGCGGGACGCCGGGATGGGAGGCGAGGCCGGGCTTCGCCGGGAAAAGCCGCAGAGCTGGGAGAGGATCTGCAGCGGGAGGAGAGCCGGAAGGGGCAGAGGGGGATAGCCGCCGGATATGCAGCAGGCTGAGCGGCGCTCGGGAGGGAGGGGAGGGGCGACGGCAGAGCTGGCCATGGAGGCCGTCGCCCCCCTTACGGGGAAAAGGGAGGTTAACCCTAGACCAGAATTAAAACAAAATGGGAGGGGGGTCGGGATTAGGTTCCCTCTGATACTATGTAGAATGATAAAATAAGGAGAGACCCGAACCCCCAAGGTACTCTCAAAAGGAGCCCTTGGGGTGTATTTATAATGAATATTAAAAAACCACACCGGACCTCAAGTCCGATGTGGGATGCAGACTCCAACAGATATATATATATATATGTGTATAAATGTTTAATTAACATCTGCGTAATGTTTAAAGATCTGCACATCATGTATGAGTTGTATTACAATTATAATTCTGTGTGCATGCTACATGTCATAAAGAATAAAGTGTACAAGTATAAATACATGCTGGGTAGTTTTGGACGAGTATTCACTGTGTTGCTTCCAAGGTACAAGTTATGTACCAGGTTATGGATGAGAATTTCAAAGAAATTCAGAAAATGATTAAGATAAAAAGGATCGATTAATTAAAGACAACGATTAATCGATTCGAGCGTAATTTATCTTAATAAGAATGATTAAAGAATTGAATGCTAGTTTTATTAAATGCGTAATTCGTTGCATGTATGTGGATGATCATGAGCTAGACTAGACATTTGTATGTGATTGGTTCCCTTTTAATTAATTTATTAAATTAAAATTGTTGGCCTACGTGCCTTCTCCTCATTAATATGTTGGGCTTGCATGCCCATGGTTTCTTTTATGTAAACCCCCTTTTTACCCCACACCTGCATGTGAGTTAAAAGCATATGTAATGGATGGAGCTCCCAAGCTAGAGGAGACGGTTCAAGTTAAGAGTTGAGCCGAAACCAATCCAAAGAGATACAAAGGTGGACAGATGGAAAGTTGTAAACACGAACCTTAAACGGTTCATGGTTTTTCTCCCCTAGGTCAGGGTTAGTTTATCAACCGTTAGATAAACTAACCAATAATAAAGCTCATGATCATACTCTATTTTTATTTTTGTCAGTTGTATGTTTATTCATTATGGATGTTTGACGCGATCACATAATTAATGAATTAACAAGCATATAAGATGGAATTAAAATAAAAATGGCTTATGTGTAAATATTATCTATACATGGTTAATTGCTTAAGTATATCCCACTTAACATTAACAAGCATGTTAAAAGATAATAAGTGGCAATTTAAGCATAAGGGATAAAATCTCTCAATTAAATATTAAGTCGGTATAGCCTTCCATTACTTCGGTTAGAATCGAACCATAGTTCAAAGTTGTTAAACCCTCTTTTGTATTATTATGGGTATTTCCGAGTCCCACATCGGAATACTCCCTTGTACATTCCGCTTTTTCATTCTATAAAAGAAGAGCCCCACCTCACCTTGAAGGTAAGTGGGTTTCCCCATTCTACATGGTATCAGAGGGATTTTTTTTTATCCCGAACCCTCCCTCCTCTGCGGCTTCCCGGCGTCCTCCCGGCCCCGCCTCTCTCCCTGCTGTCCTAGCCCTTCCCGGCAGGCCCCCCCCCCCTCCGATGCCGGCGCAGCCCTGCCCTGCCCAGCTCCTCTCCGGCCTGCACCCTCCTGGCAGGCCCTCCCTCCCGGCGCACCTCTCCTCCCGGCGTCCGCCGTCCTCCCGCGGTGCGCCCTCGTCCCAGCAGGCCTTCGCCCGGCGCCCGCGCCCTCTCCCTGGCGGCCCTCTCTCTCCCCGACGCGGCCCGCGCCTCCTCCGTCGGCTCCTCCCAGCGGACCTCCCTCCCAGCGGCGCTCCCGGCCAGCCCCACCGTGCGCGCGCCCAGCCCCTGCGGCTCATCTCCCGGCGGCCCTCCATTCTCCCGGCGCCTCCCGCTACTCCCGCGCGCTCCCGGCTCCCCGGCGTCTCCGGCTCGCCCCGACGTCCCGGCTCCCGGCTCCCCGGCTCCCGGCGCCTCGCCCCGGTGCCTCGCTGCGGCGCCTCCCGCCCAGGCGCCTCACCCTCAGCGCCTCGCCCCGGCGCCCCGCCCTCGACGTCCCGCTCTCGGCGACTCGCCCCGCTTCGCCCCGGCACCCTCACCCTCGCCCGGCGCCTCCCGCAGCTCCAGCGCCTCCCGCTGCCCCGGCGCCTCCCGCAGCTCCAGCGCCTCCCGCTGCCCCGGCGCCTCCCGCCGCTCCAGCGCCTCTGGCGCCTCCCGCTGCCCCGGCGCCTCCCGCCGCTCCAGCGCCTCCGGCGCCTCCCGCTGCCCCGGCGCCTCCCGCAGCTCAAGCGCCTCCAGCGCCTCCCGCTGCCCCAACGCCTCCCGCAGCTCCGGCGCCTCCAGCCCCTCCCGCTGCCCCGCACCTCCCGAGCGCCCCCGCTCCTCTCGCCCTGCGCCCCCCCCTTCCTTTTCGCCACCTTCACCCTAGCACGCGCCCTCGGCCTCTGTCCCAACGGACCCTCCCGGCAGAGCGCCCTTCTCCCGGCGGCACGCCCTCATCCCCGCAGAGCGCCCTCGTTCCGGCAGACCTTCCAGCACGCGCACGTCCTGCGCCCGATCATCCCGCCGGCCCGCTGCCTCAGCTCCCGCCGCTTCCATGGCGGACTCCTCGGGACGTGGTCGTGCTTCACGTCGTCCACGTCCCTTCTGTCACCATTGTGGCAAGTTTGGCCACCTGATCGCCCGATGTTGGGTCCTGCATGGTCGACCATCTCAGCACCTGCGGCAGGGACAGCCCGCGGTCCGGGACGTGTCCTCGACTGTCGCCTCTCTTTTCCCGTCTCTGGCCCTGTCTATGACCGACCTCAGGCGGCCTCATGATCCACCGGCCTCTGTCCGCCCCGCTCCCTCCTCGGCTTCTCTGGCCCGTACTGTTTGCCCCACTGCCTTGGTCAACCATTGCTCCCCTGCATGGTTGCTGGACTCAGGTGCCTCCGACCACCTCACCGGTGATGCTGGTATGTTGACGTCTTATTGCCCATATGCCGGTTCTTCAGCCATCACCGTCGCTGATGGGTCCACTATCCCCATAGCGGGCTTCGGCGCATGCTCCCTGACTCCTTCGATACACCTACCCTCTGTGGCACATGTGCCCCGCAGTCCCTTTAATCTGCTTTCCATCAGTAAACTGACTAAGGATTATAACTGTGCGACCATATTTACCTCCTCTGGTGTTGTGTTTCAGGAGCAGGCTACGAACCGGGAACTTGGTCGAGGCCGGCTTCGAGACGGGGTCTACATGTTCGAGGGGCCCGCACCCATTGCTTGCACGTCTACCTCTTCTCGGGCACTTGATCTCCATTCCCGATTAGGGCACCCGCCTGCATCCACCATTCATCAGATGTTTCCGGACTTCAGTGGGACTCCTACTTTTCATTGTGAGTCATGCTCTTTTGCAAAACATCATCGCTCTTCCTACATTCCTCGCACGGATACACGGGCCTCCCACCCCTTTGCTCTGGTTCATTCCGATGTTTGGGGCCCGTGTACCGTTCCGAGTCACTTGGGCTATAAATACTATATCTCCTTCATTGATGACTATTCGCGAATGACGTGGCTTTACCTTCTTCGGGAACGCTCCGAAGTGTTTTCCACCTTCCAAACCTTTTTTCATGAAATTAAGAATCGTTTTTCTATCTCGGTCAAATGTCTCCGCTCGGATAATGGGCGCGAGTATCTCTCCACTTCTTTTCGACAGTTTCTCCGGGAGAATGGCATCCTTCATCAGACCTCCTGTCCTGATACACCCCAGCAGAACGGCGTGGCCGAGCGGAAACACAGACATATTATAGAGACTGCCCGTGCCCTCATCTTCCACCGACAGGTGCCTCTGCTCTTTTGGGGCGATGCCATTCTCACTGCTACCTACCTCCTCAATCGCCTTCCTTCTTCTATCCTTAAGGGGGAGACTCCCTTTCGGGCTCTTTTCCCCACTCTCCCTCTTCATTCCCTCCCTCTTCGAGTGTTTGGCTGCTTGTGTTATGTTCGTGACACTCGCCCTGGCCGCACCAAACTCTCTCCCAAATCTCTCCGCTGCATATTCTTCGGTTATTCCCGCACTCAGCGCGGATACCGCTGCTTCTCCCCGGACCTTCGCCGGTATGTCATCTCCGCAGATGTCTCCTTTGTGGAAAGTTCTCCATTCTCCTTTCCCTCTCCTCCTCCTGACTCTGCCATGGATAACTGTCTTCCCCTCATCATCCAGCCTCTTCCGGATTTGCCTCCTCCTACCTCTCCTCCTCCTGACCCTGTCCTCGATGATTGTCCTCCTCTCCTCCTCCATCCTCCACCGGCGTCAACCCCTGTTGACACCCATTTTGGTCAGGTCTACTCCCGCCGTCCTTCGACTGTTTTCCCCGTTCCGGCCAGTGACACTGATGCTCCCGCTTCGTCCGCTGCTCCTGCTCCGCCACCCGCGGACTTGCCCATCGCCCTACGGAAAGGTACTCGCTCCTGCCAGAGTACTCCTCTATTTGCCTCTTCTTACAGGGGTTTGTCCGCTCTGGAGACGGTTTCTATACCTCGCACAGTTGGTGAGGCCAAATCTCACCCCGGGTGGCTCGCAGCCATGCGGGATGAATTGCAGGCTCTGGAGGAAAACCATACTTGGGATCTTGTCGCCCTTCCAGCAGGCAAACAGGCAGTGGGCAGCAAATGGATTTACACGGCCATGGGGGCCGCCGCCCCCTTTGGGAAAAACCTGCCGAAACCCTGGACGGAGAGAGAGATGGGAGGGTGGGTTTGGGTTATACCCGTTCTGATGCCATGTAGAATGATAAGAGAGGTGAACCCAATACCCAAGATGCCTCTTAAGCCTTGAAGTTTATTTATAGGAAAATATAAAGATGACAAAACACTCATGTTCGATGTGGGACACTGACTCCAACGACAGTCATCCACCATGAGAATTTTATCTCTTAAAAGGGTTGGCATTGGGAGGTGCAGTGAGAGAAGTGTACTCAGTTCCTGCCCCTGCTTCCGAAGATAGATGAGAACCATCCATTCAAGCAAGCAAATGAGTTTTGAACAGCCACCGCAATTGAAAAGGAGGAAGAAGATATCGAGTCACTCAGAGCATCAAGACCTGAGGAAGACACGGAATCCATAACCCCCCAGCTGGCCTCATCATGAGGAGCATAACGAGGATTAACAACCCGTTTGCCCAAAGAAACAACATCAGCTTGCACATAAACAGTATTAGTGACCTGCAAAGCTTCCGACGGACCTTTCTTCGGAGCAGAGACTGAAAGGAGGTCCTGATCTGGAGCTGAAGCTGAACTTGTTGAAGGAATGTCAGAACTTGTAACCGAAACCTTTGCTGGATCAAGGACCAGAGAAGGGCCTGATGCAGCTGCCGGAACAACATAACTCGAAGCTGGAAAATTCTTGGCACCACCTGCACTTTTCTTATTAGGCTGCTTATGGACCTGCTTCCACCCATCTCTCCATTTTGGGAGGAAACGGACTGAGGGTGCCAGACCTTTGAACTGATTTAGAGTATTGATTATTGAGGTGACCAAAAACCTACAAACTCTGAAAACCTTTGGTGGCCAACCGTACTTCACCTTGATCGAAACCGAAGCCCTGCCTTCCACATCAAGAACAATTTCATCTGGGAATTCCTGCTCGGCTGTCACCTCTATTCAGATTCAAGCGTGTCTAATGCGACTAATGTTTGCTGTAGCTTTATCCGCAAACAACGGTCTACTAACTGCACTCACAATGTAGCTAAGTCTTTTGGCTGTCCAAGCTTTTAGAGGAATACTGCAAAAGATAACCCAAACCGGAAAAGACGTGAAAGATTCTTTACCAAAGCCATACCAGGCTTCCACGATTTCAGAATAAGGGATATACTTGTGAAGAACCACAGGCCTCCAGCCAAAATATCCATTTTATCACAAACAGCAGCAAACCAGAAGAAATAAAATCCATTCTCATTGCATAGCGTTTCAATACTGTCAGCACCCCAATGATTGGAAGCAATTTTCAACACCATTGAAAATGGCGGGTTTTTATCCATAAAGTAGCTCACTACGGTGTTTGACTGCCTATCGGCCCCCACTTGCTACCATCTGGGGTGAGACAAGAGGTGGCAGCTCGTATTGAAAGGAGCCATTCCCTGCTGTTGTCAGACCCGGAGCTTGAGAAGTGACAAGATCGGAACACTTGACTTTATCCACCCACGAGATATGCTGAGCAGCCTCAACTGAAGGAGAGGCCCTAAATGAACCGAAAAGCTGATCCACTGAGGAAGACTGTTATTAAAAGATCTGAGCTGGCCCAGAGACCGCCCACTGGAGCTTCACAACACTAGGAAGCCATTGCCATTGCCGAGAGAAACCAATAGCTGTTTAATATCCTCATAATGAGATGAGCTACTAAGACAGAATGTCTTCACCCACCTTTGATAACCATACTTAAAAACTGTAGAATGGGGAAACCCACTTACCTTCAAGGTGAGGTGGGGCTCTTCTTTTATAGAATGAAAAAGCGGAATGTACAAGGGAGTATTCCGATGTGGGACTCGGAAATACCCATAATAATACAAAAGAGGGTTTAACACTCCCCCTCAAGCTGGACAGACCCAGCTTGGACAACGAGTCCCACAAAAAAAGAATAAGATGACACCACACAAGACCCATAACTACTCCCCCTCAAGCTGGGTGTCAGATGTGGTGGATCCCCAGCTTGGAACTGAGCGAGGCAAGGCGAGCACCAGGGAGGCCTTTGGTGAAGATGTCAGCAAGCTGGTCGGCCGTCGGAATGTGGCTAAAGCTGACATGGTTGTGCTCCAGGTGGTGGCGAAGAAAGTGACAGTCCACCTCAATATGCTTCGTGCGTTCATGGAAGACGGGATTCGAAGCAATTTTAGTGGCTGCCTGATTGTCACACCATATGTGAGCAGAAGTCTGCTGAGGAAAGCCAAGCTCCTGGAGGAGTTGCCGAAGCCAAAGGATCTCGGTAGTGACGGTGGCCATGGCACGGTACTCAGACTCGTCACTGGAGCGAGAGACGACCGTCTGTTTCTTGCTGCGCCAAGAAATGAGGTTGCCTGCCAAGAAAATGGCGAACCCAGAGGTAGATTTCCGAGTGGCAAGGCAGCCTGCGTAATCAGCATCGCAAAAGGCCTCAATATGCTGATGAGGATGCTGGGAGTAGTGAAGACCACGGGCAGGATCCCGTTTGATGTACTTGGCGATGCGGATGACAGCATCCCACTGAGATGTGGTTGGATGCTCCATAAATTGACTCACTTTGGCTACCGCACAGGAAATGTCGGGTCGAGTCGTGGTGAGATAATTGAGTTTGCCCACCAATCGACGGTACCGCTCGGGATGTGGGTATAGAGCCGAGGAGGCATAAAGAGACCGTTCGCCAGGCTCCAGAGGAGTATCGACCGCAGTGACCTGAGTCAGCCCAGCATCCTGCAATATATCCAATGCATACTTCCGTTGGCAGAGGGAGATGATGACAGAGGAGTAGGAAACCTCGATGCCGAGGAAGTATGTGAGAGGACCAAGATCCTTAGTGTGGAGGTGATGGTGAAGATGAGCCTTGAGATGGGTGATACCCACAGAGTCGCTGTCGGTGATGACGATATCATCCACATAGACGACCAATAAGATGCAGCCATGTGGAGTCGTCCTGTAGAAGACAGTGTGGTCTTTCATACTGCGGGAAAGCCCAAAGTCGCTGACGACCGTGCTAAAGCGGCCAAACCAAGCACGGGGAGACTGCTTGAGGCCGTAAAGAGAGCGGCGGAAACGACAGACACAAGATTCAGCGCCGGCGGCACAAAATCCGGGGGGCTGTTGTAGATAGATTTCTTCCTCAAGGAAGCCATGGAGGAATGCATTCTTGACATCCAATTGATGAAGAGGCCACCGATGATGGGCGGCGAGAGAGATGAATAGCCGGACAGAGGCCATCTTGGCAACCGGGGAGAAGGTATCAAAGTAGTCAACTCCGTATGTCTGAGCAAAGCCTTTGGCCACAAGGCGGGCTTTGAGGCGATGGAGAGTACCATCGGGATTCAGCCTGACCGTGTAAATCCATTTGCTGCCCACTGCCTGTTTGCCTGCTGGAAGGGGGACAAGATCCCAAGTATGGTTGTCCTCCAGAGCCTGCAATTCATCCCGCATGGCTGCGAGCCACCCGGGGTGAGATTTGGCCTCACCAACTGTGCGAGGTATAGAAACCGTCTCTAGAGCGGACAAACCCCTGTAAGAAGATGCAAATAGAGGAGTACTCTGGCAGGAGCGAGTACCTTTCCGTAGGGCAATGGGCAAGTCCGCGGGTGGTGGAGCAGGAGCAGCGGACGAAGCGGGAGCATCAGTGTCACTGGCCGGAACGGGGAATACAGTCGAAGGACGGCGGGAGTAGACCTGACCAAAATGGGTGTCAACAGGGGTTGACGCCGGTGGAGGATGGATGAGGAGAGGAGGACAAACATCGAGGACAGGGTCAGGAGGAGGAGAGGAAGGAGGAGGCAAATCCGGAAGAGGCTGGATGATGAGGGGAAGACAGTCATCAATGGCAGAGTCAGGAGGAGGAGAGGGAAAGGAGAATGGAGAACTTTCCACAAAGGAGACATCTGCGGAGATGACATACCGGCGAAGGTCCGGGGAGAAGCAGCGGTATCCGCGCTGAGTGCGGGAATAACCGAGGAAGATGCAACGGAGAGATTTGGGAGAGAGTTTGGTGCGGCCAGGGCGAGTGTCACGAACATAACACAAGCAGCCAAACACTCGAAGAGGGAGGGAATGAAGAGGGAGAGTGGGGAAAAGAGCTCGAAAGGGAGTCTCCCCCTTAAGGATAGAAGAAGGAAGGCGATTGAGGAGGTAGGTAGCAGTGAGAATGGCATCGCCCCAAAAGAGCAGAGGCACCTGTCGGTGGAAGATGAGGGCACGGGCAGTCTCTAGAATATGTCTGTGTTTCCGCTCGGCCACGCCGTTCTGCTGGGGTGTATCAGGATAGGAGGTCTGATGAAGGATGCCATTCGTCCGGAGAAACTGCCGAAAAGAAGTGGAGAGATACTTGCGCCCATTATCCGAGCGGAGACATTGGACCGAGATAGAAAAACGATTCTTAATTTCATTAAAAAAGGTTTGGAAGGTGGAAAACACTTCGGAGCGTTCCCGAAGAAGGTAAAGCCACGTCATTCGCGAATAGTCATCAATGAAGGATATATAGTATTTATAGCCCAAATGACTCGGAACGGTACACGGGCCCCAAACATTGGAATGAACCAGCGCAAAGGGGTGGGAGGCCCGTGTATCCGTGCGAGGAATGTAGGAAGAGCGATGATGTTTTGCAAAAGAGCATGACTCACAATGAAAAGTAGGAGTCCTACTGAATTCCGGAAACATCTGATGAATGGTGGATGCAGGCGGGTGCCCTAATCGGGAATGAAGATCAAGTGCCCGAGAAGAGGTAGACATGCAAGCAATGGGTGCGGGCCCCTCGAACATGTACACCCCGTCTCGAAGCCGACCTCGACCAAGTTCCCGGTTCGTAGTCTGCTCCTGAAACACAACACCAGAAGAGGTAAATATGGCCGCACAGTTATAATCCTTAGTCAGTTTACTGATGGAAAGCAGATTAAAGGGACTGCGGGGCACATGTGCCACAGAGGGTAGGTGTATCGAAAGAGTCAGGGAGCAGGCGCTGAAGCCCGCTATGGGGATAGTGGAGCCATCAGCGACGGTGATGGCTGAAGAACCGGCATATGGGCAGTAAGACGTCAACATACCGGCATCACCGGTGAGGTGTTCGGAGGCACCTGAGTCCAGCAGCCATGCAGGGGAGCAATGGCTGACCAGGGCAGTGGGGCAAACAGTATGGGCCAGAGAAGCCGAGGTGGGAGCGGGGCGGACAGAGGTCGGGGGATCATGAGGCCGCCTGAGGTCGGCCATAGACAGGGCCAGAGACGGGAAAAGAGAGGCGACAGTCGAGGACACGTCCCGGACCGCGGGTTGTCCCTGCCGCAGGTGCGGAGATGGTCGGCCATGCAGGACCCAACATCGGGCGATCAGGTGGCCAAACTTGCCACAATGGTGACAGAAGGGACGTGGACGACGTGAAGCACGACCACGTCCCGAGGAGTCCCCCATGGAAGCGTCGGGAGCTGAGGCAGCGGGCCGGCGGGATGATTGGGCGCAGGACGTGCGCGTGCTGGAAGAGCCGCCGGAACGAGGGCACTCTGCCGGGAGGAGGGCGCTCTGCCGGGAGGGTCCGCCGGGACAGAGGCCGAGGGCGCGTCCTAGGGTGAAGGCGGCGGAAAGGGAGGGGGGGGCGCAGGGCGAGAGGAGCGGGGGGCGCTCGGGAGGCGCGGGGCAGCGGGAGGCGCTGGAGGCGCTGGAGCTGCGGGAGGCGTCGGGCGAGGGTGCCGGGAGCGCGCCAGGCGAGGGTGAGGGTGCCGGGGCGAAGCGGGGCGAGCCGCCGAGAGCGGGACGTCGAGGGCGGGGCGTCGGGGCGAGTCGCCGAGGGTGAGGCGCCTGGGTGGGATGCGCCGCAGCGAGGCACCGGGGCGAGGCGCCGGGAGCCGGGGAGCCGGAGACGCCCGGGAGCCGGAGACGCCGGGGAGCAGCGGGAGGCAGCGGGAGGCGCCGAGAGCAGCGGGAGGCGCGGGAGGCCGTCGGGGCTTGGACGCCGACGGGAAGAACCGCGCCGGGAGGATGGAGGGCCGCCGGGAGGTGAGCCGCAGGGGCTGGGCGCGCGCACGGTGGGGCTGGCCGGGAGCGCCGCTGGGAAGGGAGCCGTTGCTGGGAAGGGAGCCGCGTCGGAGGGTTGGTCGCAGGAGGAGCCGCGGGCGGAAGAGTCCCGAGCGGGAGGAGCCGCGCCGTCGGGGAAGAAGTCCGCAGGGAGGAGGCGCGGCGTGAGCCGTCGTGGAGGAGGGCCCGTCGGCGGTCGTCGCGCAGGAGCAGGGAGGGCCGCTACGGAGGAGGCGCGGGCCGCGGCGGGGAGAGAGAGGGCCGCCGGGGAGAGGGCCGCCGGGAGAGAGGGTCGCCGGGACGGGGGGCCGCGCGGGTGAAGGTGTCGGGAGCCGCGGGGAGCCGCTGGGAGGGAGCGCCCTGGGAGGGAGAGCCGCCGGGAATGGGCAGGCCGGAGAGGAGCTGGGCGAGAGGGCTGCGCCGGGACAGGAGGGGAGGCCCGCCGGGAATGGCTGAGAGGCGGGGCCGGGAGGACGCCGGGAATCCGCAAGGGAGGGAGGGTTCGGGATAAAAATCCCTCTGATACCATGTAGAATGGGGAAACCCACTTACCTTCAAGGTGAGGTGGAGCTCTTCTTTTATAGAATGAAAAAACGGAATGTATAGGGGAGTATTCCGATGTGGGACTCGGAAATACCCATAATAACACAAAAGAGGGTTTAACAAAAACCAATCCTCACAATCTTAGTATATTACCTTCTATTTCAGCTACGATATTATTTTATAAAATCTAGGTTGCAATTATTGTTGTTTTTTCTTTTCGTCTAATGCTGATGGAAATAAAACTCTCTTGAACAAATTCACAGAAAATATTTTTAGATAGATTAGGAAATTTTACATAGCATTTCTTTAGAAAAAAACGTTCTTCTTGACTGAATATACAAATACTGTATTCGACGGCAAATTTCAACAAACATATTCAATTAAAATATGTCAGGTTAATGAATAAGTTTTTGACAGGGCTGTTTTCATTGAAAGTTAGAAAAACATATCTTTCAAAACTATTTTGATAAAAAAAATTCAACAAATTAATTCAGTTTTAATATAAATGGAAACAGAATTAAGTATTATCAATATCCATAAGTTATATTAATATGCATAAACAAAATAAAAGATAAATGAACCACCAGAACAACGATACAGTGAGATGTGATTCATTTGGAGACTTGGAAGACTACAGTACTTGGATGCTGATCATAAGAAAAGACTTAATTTTGTAACGTTGAGAAGTATTTAACCTTAATCTGAATGATTAATTTCAAAATATTTGCATCAACTTCCATGTGTTCTGGTCTATGTAACCGATCTCAACCTGTTTGCATTAAATGCTTATTTGGCCATTGTTGTTTACATGTTCTCAAAATAATCACCAACCAGTAGTGTGGTTCCAAGCTTAATGTGATCTCTCTCTTCATCTTTCTGCTTTATCTTTGCTATGGCGACTTTGATCTGGTCTTCTAGAATCTCTCTCACAATAGTTAAGGGCCTATGATTGTAGGCTTCCTTGGTATGAAATCCTACAACAAAAGATGATATCCTTTTGTGTAATTGCTCGAGGCTTACTCTTATATTTCAGGTAGAGCGTACAAAGTCGAGACCAGTTGCAAGTGGGGCTTTAAGTCCATTTCAAGGGATTTCTTTTCTTGGGATTCAATTGCTTTTGGGTCTTGGGATTCTTCTTCAACTGAACAATTTTAGGTTGGTGACTATTTATTTGTAGGCTTGAAATTTGTTATGCTTTTCTTCCAGATGTATCTAGACATAACAAATGGAAATTTAGCGTTCTACTTACCTGTAACCATTTTGAGATACAGATAATGTCTAATATAATAGGATGGTGCTAGCATGTGTTGTTGTGTCATCCTTGGACGGAGTTAACTGATAATCCAATAGACTGGTACCATGTCAGAGCGTACACAGGTAATACAATCCTCATCTCTAGTGGAACCTGAGTTTCCTCTTTTTAAACCATTGGGCTTTGAATGCACTTTCATATTACTGTCATAAAATTCAGCTCCAATGATATGGACCTCATCGGCATCACCACAATAGTAAAACTGGGCTTCAAAAAGCGTATTCCTTCCATAATAAATGCAATTCCTATCAATATTGAGTGTACAAGGCTGGCTAATCATTTGTCTGCTAGACGAAGTAATCTTGAGTGCATATGACCTTTCTGGTAGGTTATGATCCTTTTTCACCTCATCTATGAAGTGTGTTTGTCACTTAATGAAGAAAACTTAGGGCATCTTTTGTAATGTGCCTGAAAGTGCTTCCCAAGCTTATGCAGAGGTACTAATTGATCGCGTTTAGTTCTGATAGCATGCAATATCTGGGAGAAAATCTATGAATTTGGAAAGAAGATTCAAGGAATGATATGTTGTGGAATATTTAAGGAATTTCAAAAAAAAAAAAAAAAAGAAGTAAATAAAATAAAATTAAGCGTATTATGTAAAATCTTTTTAGAATGAGATATTATTTCATATTATATGTTTTCCTTGTTGATTGTTTATTGCTCTTTTATTTCCAGACAATGTACAGTATAAAAAGGGATGTACTCTTGAATGAAGAAGGTAGAATTATCATTGAATTCCACAACATTTGTGCTGAAAAATCACATAATAAAAAACGGAGGCTTATAAAAGGGGCGGGAATCGTGGACACCGTATCCTCAAAGTGAGGTCTGGTAATTTTATTTATAGATGAAGATATGAGATACAATCGTGAGACAAGGGGAGATTTGAAATTCAAAAATTACATAAGACGATGACCTAGTCAAACCCTCATATCCTAAATATCTGAATATTCAAAATACTGTAACACCCACACTCAAGCTGGAGCACATATATTTATCATGCCCTGCTTGCTGCTCAAAAATTTCACCTGGGTTCTTGAAACCCTTTTAGTAAACACTGACCAATTGCTTTGCGGTCTGTACATAGCCAAAAGTAAGATTTTTCATTTTGAAAAATTCCTGAACAAAATGATAGTCAACCTAAATATGCTTAGTCCACTCATTAAACATCGAATTTGTAGCAATCTTGATTGCTGCCTGATTGTCACACTATATATGTATATGCCTTTTGACAGGATAGTCAATCTCATACAGAAGAAGGTGCGTCCATAAGATTTCAGCTGTTACTTGTGCCAATCTCATCTTAATGGTTTGTTTCTTGCTTCGTCAAGAAACAAGATTCCCACCAATAAAGATAGCATAGTTAGATGTGGATTTGTGAGAAGATAAACCTTCATACTTTGATACCTTTCTTACACAAGTCAAAAGTGACTTAGTTAATCAAGGGGTGGTTTGGTATGCTGGTGATCATGTCGTCGGTTGAAGCTCAATTAAGATGAGATTTGTCCTCTTGTATGACGAGTATGACATCTGGGCTCTCGATTGAGATAGACTAAGGAGTGTGTGGTCGCACCTAAATAGTACATTTGATGTTTTAATCTATTTGGATGAAGAACATGTGATGTGCTCATTCATGAAGATGAATGACATGTGATGTATTAACATACTCCATGCCCCTTGGTCACTCGATGTCTTGGACAAAGGGAAAATATGAGAATGCGTACTTGCATATGATGCAAACTGATGGACAACGGGTATAGAGATACATGTGTTTGATGGAGATCACGCCAAGTCCCTCTATAGCTTGAGTAGCATTGATGCTTTGTTAGAGACCGCTCTTTGTTTATATTTATGGATCTGAAGATTCTTGTTTGTTGTGAACGCTATAAAGGCCCGGAGAGTCACACTTTGTGGTTGACTGAATGAAGATTGAGTTTGACCCAGAGAGCTACTCTAAAAGTGTTTTAGAGTTAATTCAAAATTGTTTTGGATGAGTATTCACAAGGTATTACATATGATGTGATATAAGTTGGTGTTAATGATAGTTTTCCAAAGGTGTTTTTAAGGATATTCAAAAGGTTTTGGATATAATTTCACAAGTTATCATATATGATATTGATGTAAGGTGTAATGACACAAAGCCTTTTAGGCTTTAGTGCAAGTGGGAGATTGGATGGAATATGCTTTAAAACCTATATATATATATACATGGTATATCATATTGTACAATATACATGAATCATAGAATACGATTCATATCCTACAGAAGTATTTTGCATGAATATATATATTTATGGTTTGTGTAGAAGGATAAAATGAGAGACCCGAACCCCCAAGGTGTGCTCCTTAAGGGAGCCCTTGGGGTGCTTTTATAACAAATAGTAAAGACCACACCGGACCTCAAGTCCGATGTGGGATGCAGACTCCAACACTCCCCCTCAAGCTAGGTGAACCTAGCTTGGACACATAAAGAAAAAACAAGCCAAACAAATGAAGACAAAACAATCAACAGACTGCAAACACTCCCCCTCAAGCTGGACAGACCCAACTTGATTACAAAACGAGACGAAATAAAAAGAAAGCTGCAAAGGCTGCTGCTCCCCCTCACGATCGAAGCTCCCCCGCAGGATGATGGATGAATGATGTCGCGGACGCAGCAGATGAACCACTTAGAGACCGGGTCGGTTGACGGAACGCCAGGAATGCCGCACTAGTGGAGCCGGTCGTTGAAACGTCGGGAAATCCAAACTAGCACCGGGAAAAACCGCACTTGCGGGGCCGACGACGGGAGGCGGGGATTTCGCAGAATTGTTGCGGGGTCTGGCGGCACCAAATGGCCCGAATCCTAGGTGGTCAAGCTGCTGTGCCAGCGCATGGGCGTGCTGGCGGACAAAGATGTGGCTGCCAGGAGTCGTCGGGAGATGTCGGCGCGGCGATAATGCCGCAGGAGGTGCCAGAGATCCGAAACTAGAAGCAGGGCAGCCGCTGGGAGAAATAGGAGCCGGCTGCCGGAAGAGGAGCGCAGGAGGAGGCCGGCGAGGGAGCAGGACAGCGGAAGGGGACACTGGAGATCCAACTTGCAGCAGGAGGAGATCACCGAGAGGGAGAAGCCACCCGGATCGCGACGGGAGGAAGGGTCCGACGCGCGCTGCAGGGAGGGGCGCCGAGAAGTAGGCGCTGGCAGGGGGTGAGATCCGTTGGAAGCAGGGCCGCCGGGGTGCACCGCTGGAGCAGGGAGCCGTTGGGAGGTTGGTCCGCCGAGAGCCGGGATCTGGACGTCGGAGAGCCGTGGGCGAGCGCGACGGCAGGGGCGAGCGCGAGGGAGTCGGGATCTGCTAGGGCAGGGAGAAGGCGGGACGGGAGTCGGGAGCCGATCCGTCGGGAGCCGCGCGGGATCTGGGTCGGGGCGGAGGAATGCCGTGGGAGATCGCCAGGGAGAATCGCCGCAGGCGCGGCTGGACGGGAAGCGCCGGGAGGCCCGCGTTGGAGATTCGTCGCACAGGGGAAGCGGCGTAGCTGAGGAGACGCGAGAGGCGGGCCGCCGGTAGAGCCGTCGTGCGTAGCGGGAGAGGCGGGAGGGACGGGTACGCCGAGCAAGGAGGTGCCGACAGGGGGAGAACCGTCGGGAGGGCAGGGTCCGGGCAGAACCGGGAGGCCGCCTGGGATGCGAGCCCGGAGGGGGGCGGCGGCATAAACATAAACCGAACCCTACATGGTGGGCCGCCGCCCCCCACGGGGGGAAATTCTCAGAAACCCTAAACGGGGGGAAATAAAATTGGGAGGGGGGCGGCGGTAGAAGAATTTTGCGTGAATATATATATTTATGGTTTGAATTGTATTATATGATTATAAGGCAATCATAAAAACATATAAATGCATCCCATGCATGAAATGAGATTTCGTGCAATCCTTATTTATGATTGCTTATCATATGGCCTCCATAATACATGCAGTTGTAGAATGCGACTAGTTGAGTCGCATGGCATAGAGTATGCCGCTAATTATGGGCGGTCGAACACTCCCACAAAGGCTATCATTTCATGGTGCGTTTTATCGGAAGGGATCAAATGCATATGATGAACTCATGTGATAAATTGCATGAGTTAATACACATAATGACTGAGGAGCTTCCTCGGGTTCTATATAAATCCCGCTGCCATATGATGTCAGGGAGAAGTGCGATGCACATATTCTTTATGCCTGGTCCATACTCCCGGATCCCATAGCTGTTGTCGTATTCCTCCTTTGCCTCAAGAGATGCTAGCACATCATGGTGGAAGAAATAATTCCGTTTCGAGCGTCGAAACGATTTGGTTGGCCCGTGGATACCTCCAGAGGCGGGTGACTTATGTCTACCACTCGAGTGATTGTCATCAAACACATTCAAAGCTATTGGAGCGGCCACTAAGGCGTAAGGTATGCGTTTACAGTATTCCTCATTTCTGTTTATTGCCTGTGTTTCTTTTATCCTTACATGGAGATCTTGGATTTTGATTCGCTACCGCTGCTTAGATTAATTGTGAATCTATCCCTAAGAAACCTTACACTGACACTTGGGAAACGACAAAAAGGAAAGGGTTTGAAAAAATCCGGACTCTTACATTTGATACCCCCTCAAACAATTCTCGCCATTGAGCATCAAAACCAGCTCGGGAAGAAAAATGGATAAAGAAATGTTCGTAAAACAAATACCCCATGAGATACCTCTCAAACAGAACTTCATCACCGAGAGAAACTAAACACAACATGAACTACCCTAACTCATAACTGACTACTCACCACGTACCCCTTTCACTTCAACCATGCTTCAAATAAAATATATATTGAAAGCAAATTCGCTGCAAATTTAAAACCTTTTAAAAGCAACTCCTAGAATTTACAATGAAAACATAATTATTTTAATTTCCAAATCCCAATCAACACGCTTTTAAAATAAGTTCAAAATCCACTATAGAGATTTCAGTGAAAGGAGCAGGATCACCCCAAAACATATCTACAACTCTCAACTGAAGATTGAGAGGCATGTTGAATCTTGAGGCAGTTATACTGACAATGCCTCACACCATTAAAGAAATGTTCGTAAAACAAATACCCCGTGAGATACCTCTCAAACAGAACTTCACCACCGAGAGAAACTAAACACAACATGAACTACCCTGACTCATTTTCGACTACTCACCACGTACCCCTTTCACTTAAACCATGTTTCAAATAAAATATATATTGAAAGCAAATTTGCCACTAATTTAAAACCTTTTAAAAGCAGCTCCTAGAATTTGCAATGAAAACATAATTATTTTAACTTCCAAATCCCAATCAACACGCTTTTAAAATAAGTTCAAAATCCACTATAGAGATTTCAGTGAAAGGGGCAGGATCACCCCAAAACATATCTACAACTCTCAACCGAAGATTGAGAGGCATGTTGAATCTTGAGGCAGTTATACTGACGATGCCTCACACCATTAAACCAGGAGCAAATCAACTTGCTAGACTCAGGGCATGTCATGCTACTCAAATTTAGGGCTCGAAGCCACGCTCTAGCTCTATAAGATCGCCCCACTCACTTCCACGAACCTCGAGACCCACAACTCAGAGCATTCATCTCAACCTTCCCAATCACTCAGGAGGGGCCTTCATTGGGATCCTCCATCACAGATAAACCCCTCTCCACGATCTCCGCTCAACCCCTAATCTCTGTCCATGACCTTAATTGGAAAGCCATGATAGGTTGCTGAATCTCCGGCCTCAAGGCAGACTCAAATTGTTGCGCTCGCTCATCGCTGGGTAGAAAGTTTGACTAATCAGGTTCATAAAATGATTCCCAAAGCTATGCACCTTCTCAGCTCCTTGCTGATTCTTGTGAAGCTTCCTCAAACGATCACCCATCTGCGCTTGAGAAACGAAGTCCTCCTTGAACATTTCAAGAAACTCCTCCCATGACATCCCTTTTCGGTTGCCGCACATCATCTTCCATCATCTTTGTGCTACCTTTCGAAACAAGCCAACCGCCAAAGAAACTCAGATTTGAAGTCCTCACTAACCGGAATACTTGCAGAGTTGGTGATATGGTCAGAAGCATCGGAATCTAACAACCAGGTTGCAGGGTGCTGAGATGAACAAGCAGAATGCTGCTGAGCCTGAGCTACACATGCACCGGAAGAGGTACGTTCAACGCGGCGGGACTACAGAAGGTGATATTCCTCATCAGATAACTCCATCCTATGACGATGATTAGAAGGAGGTGCCTTAGAATTAACCACTGTAGTTTGAACAGGATGAGAGCAGCTAGATGGTGGTAGATGGTCGGGATGACCATGGAGCTGCCAACACGTATCAATGGTGTGATCAGATAGGCCATGATGAGTACATTGAGGGCGAGGATGATTGCGACCCCCACTACTTGATTGAACGCCACGATTACCACCACGTGTGCCGCCATGAAAAGCAAGGGCACTGCGATTTGAAGAATCCTCTGGAGCAGTGGAGTTGGCAGGATAGCTTGTGCAAATGAGTTGACTGTACACTAAGGATGGATGGAGAGCACCGAGACTAGTAAGCATTTGATAGGAACTCAAGTCGGATTATAATGTTATTGCGGGGGAGGGAATATCAGTCTGTTGAGGGGTGAAGTATAGTTAGTCGAGTAAGGGGTAATAATGTCATTGCTGGGGGGATATTAGTCTGCTTGAGGGAGGGGGGAGGGGGGAGGGGGGAGGGGGGGGGATTCTAGGCTCTCTTGGTACGTGGGGATTTGTTATAATTGGGAGCAAGAGTGTGAGTGAGAAGGGGGAAGGAAGTTGGTTAGATGTTCGACTAGTGACCTGGGCGAGAGTGCAAGGAGCCTCATTTTGTCTTTTCTCCTTTCCTTCTTATTCCTCCTCCAGTCCCCTTATAGCTCAGATTCGTTTACTGAAATACATACAAGCAGTTCTCTGTCTATCAATTGCAAGGAGCCTCTCGGGTGTTTTCTCGTGTTTTATTGTTGGGGGGGTATTAGTTTGTTTGAGGGAGGGGGGATTCTAGGCTCTCTAGGTACGTGGGGATTCGTTATAATTGGGAGAAAGAGCTTGAGTGAGAAGGGGGAAGGAAGTTGGTTAGAGGATCAACCAGTGACTTGGGAGAGAGTGAGGAGCCTCTCAAGTGTCCTCTCTAATTTCCTTCTTATTCCTCCTCCAGTCCCCTTATAGCTCTGGTTCATTTACTGAAGTACATACAAGCAGTTCTCTGTCTCTATCAATTGCAAGGAGTCTCTCGAGTGTCCTATCTCCTTTCGTTCTTCATCGTCTTCCAGTCCGCTGTAGCAGGAGCGTGAGTGAGAAGGGGGAAGAAAGTTGGTTAAAGGTTCGACCAATGACTTGGGCGAGAGTGAGGAGTCTCTTAAGTGTCCTCTCTTCTTATTCCTCCTCCAGTTCCCCTATAGCTATGGTTCGTTTATTGAAATACATACAAGTCCGTTTTGCCGGCTTTTGATCAGAGGAGCCACGTTTTGCAGGGAATCGTTCGACGGAGGCACGTTTTGGCTGGACATCATTAGAGGAGGCGCGCTTTTCTAGGACTCGTTCGGAGGAGCCGCCCGCTGCTAGCTCACGACCAGAGGAGATGCGCACGACTGGATGTGAATAGTGCCACATCTTCTTGGGTGTGTCCTGCAGGACACCAGCCCTACACTGTTGCTCTCGTTCCAAAGCACAGCTCACTGCCAGCTCGCCTTCAGCCACAACACACATTGTTTTTTCCCCTTCACCATTGTTGCCTAATGATCATAGAGACCCACCACCAAACATATCTAGAAGGCTTGGAGCAACGTATGGTTGCGCTTGAGACTGTAGTATCTGACCTGCCGACGGACATGCAAAAAGACCTACAGGAGCACGCTGATTTTTATGTGTACCTCACCCTCATGTGCCACTTGAAGAAGTTGTCACAATAGGAACCAACTTTGCCCTCTTTGACGACAGATTTTCTTGAGTCGTCTTTCGCGGCATTTGGCGCCCTCGCATCACTGGGGGGCAATACGGGTCTCCCTCCCAAACTACTTGGCTTCGCCCATAACCCGACTCCTACTGTACACTAAGTGGAGCTTCCCATTTTTGAGGGCACCGATCCACGTTTTTGGCTTATGTGCGTGGAACTTTATTTCCACATCCATCAGACGCTATATGAGATGAAAGTCCCTCTTGCTCAGGTATGTATGGAGGGTGGTGTTGTGCATTGGTTCACCATTTTGAGGGAAGCTCTCCCTCATGTGAATTCGAAGATGTTGATGTAATGATTTAGTGGTCTCAAAATCCAAAACCCGTATGAAGAATTGACTGCACTCCAGTAAGAAGAGACAATTCATGAGTTTGTCGAGCAGTTTGAATATCTGGCTTCTTTGATGCCACGCCAGTCAGAGCAACAGAATGTTGGATACTTCCTGCATGATTTGCGCGATGACACCCGCACCTGGGTTCACATTCACAACCCGACGACCAGGCTGCAAGCCACACAGATAGCTGTGCATGTGGAGTTCAACTTCAAGGGAGATGATGACGCTCCATTCCTTGGGAGCTGTTGCGGAATCGCCGGGAGACACAACGACAGAAACGAGGAAAAATGAAAAGAAAGAAAGCAAATGACACAACGATTTACGTGGTTCGGGAAAAATCCCTACGTCCACGGGAGAGGTAGAATTCCACTATGATTCGGGAGCACAAAATTACAGAGGATTTCAGTAGTAACCCTAGCCCGAAAATGGGCTATAAAACAATGGAGAAGACGACCACTGTTCGAAAAAGTGGTCTGCGTCGCTACAGTGAACGACGACTGGCTTTGTCAAAAGCGCTACAGTAAAGTTGACCCCGAAGTCCGCACCGCTACAGTGCCTGTCAGTGTCGGTCGATCAGCTCTGCTACAGTGGTCAGCATTGCTACAGTGCCAAAAAAATTGGGTCGGGGGCTTTCGGCCCCCGGAGCAGGGGCGCGTTGCCCCCTGCAACCCCCAACGAGCTCACCGCGGAGCTCGACCCGCGACAGTTGCGGGCCACAAGCAGTCGGCCCAACCGGATCGGGCAACACCAATCCAACAGGAGCGGGTCGCGGAAATTGAGCGGGATACGCAAAGAGGAACCATGACAGCCGCCTAATTGTTCGGGAGCAGTCCCACTCTCTAACTAGTTAGATGAGGCGAGGCTGTCGTACATAGAGTTAGATGAGAGGCTCCAACTCCGACCACTGATAGGGTGTCGGGTTAGTCAGGGGAGTGGGCTGTATATACTAAGAGAAATAGGGGCAATATGGTCAATGTAAATAGAGATGATTAGCAGATTCTTAGGAAGCCTTCGACCACTTAAAAAAACTTATTACGGAGGCACCAGTGTTAGCCTTACCTGATTTTTCTAAGGAGTTGAGGTCGAATGTGATGCTTTGGGTCGAGGGGTTGGCGCGGTATTAATGCAGTCTCGTCGTCCCATAGCTTATTTTAGCAAAGCCTTGGCACCAAAGACTTTAATGAAATCTACTTATGAAAAGGAGGTTATGGCTTTGGTTATGACTATCCAACATTGACGGCCCCATTTGTTGGGGAGACCTTTCACTGTCTTTTCAAACCATAAAAGTTTGAAATTCCTTTTACATCAACGTGTTGCCTCTCCTGATCAACAAAATTGGATTGCTAAGCTGTTAGGATACCGTTTTGATGTTAAATTCAAACCTGGACACAAAAATACTATTGCTGATTCTTTGTCGCGCCGTGAGGAATTTTCATCCCTTCACCAACTTCAGTCTTTTCCTGTTTGGGAAGATATGCATGGCCTCACTGTCGAAATTCATTTGAATCCTTTTCTGCATAATATTGTACAACAGTTATCAACCGGTCACTCAACACATTCCGGGTATTCTCTTTCCCGCGGTATTTTGTTGTATTGAGGCCATTTGGTATTGCCAGAAGCTTCTCCTTTGATTCCCAAGCTGCTTGAGGAGTATCATACGCCCCCCCAGAGCAGTCATTCTGGGTTTTACCGTACTTATTGTCGGCTGGCCGCAAATTTATAATGGATTGGAATGAAACGACAGGTGCTGGAATTTGTCCAGCAATGTGTTGTTTGTCAACGTTCAAAGTATTCTACCCGTCTTTTACAGCCCTTGGAGATTCCTTCGGTTATTTTGTAGGATGTCTCTATGGATTTTATTTTTGGTTTTCCGCGGTCTCAGGGTTATGATGTTATCTATGTTATCTTTGTCGTCGTTGACCGGTTGTCCAAATATGCTCATTTTGCTCTTTTAAAGCATCCTTATTCGGTTAAAAAGGTTGCTGAAGTTTTTTTTCAAGAGGTGGTTCGTCTTAATGGTATTCCAGCTTCTATTGTTAGTGATCGTGATCCGATGTTTCTCAGTCTTTTCCGGAAGGAGCTATTTCAGTTTAGTGGAACCAGGTTAAAATTCAGTTTTGCTTATCATCTGCAAATGAATGGTCAAACGGTGGTCGTTAATCGTTGCTTGGAAACTTACCTTCGGTGTTTTGCGGGGGAGCAGCCTACTAGTTGGTCTTTTTGGCTTCCTTGGGCTGAATTGAGCTATAATACAACTTGGCATGATTCCATTAAATCAACTCCATTTCAAGTGGTGTATGGTTGTTCCCCACCATCAATAATTTCTTATTTGTCTTTTGAAATTCGGGTGGTGGCTGTGGCTTCGGCTTTGAGCGACCGTGATGAAGCTTTGCGTCAGCTTCGCCACCATCTTGCTCGTTCCCAGTGTGCTATGAAGCGGCAGGCGGATCGTAATCGGAGGGCAGTGGAGTTTCTGTCGGGAGATCAAGTTTTCCTAAAATTGCGGCCACATAAACAGTCTTCAGTCGCTCACCGGATCAATCCCAAACTTTCTCCTAGATTTTTTGGCCTTTTTCATGTGGTTAAACGGATTGGACCGGTAGCTTACCAACTGGACTTGCCTCATTCCCGAATTCATCCTATTTTTCATGTTTCCCAGTTGAAACGGGCGCTTGGAAACCATTCAGTTCAGCCCACTTTGCCGGTTGATTTGGTTGGAGATTTCTCTAAATACCGAGAACTAGAAAGAGTTCTCTCTCGTCGTTTGGTGTAGCAGAATGGTACCACTTTGCCCCAGTATTTGGTACACTGGCGTGGGAAACCGTTGGATGAAGCTACATGGGAAGATGAATTTGTTCTTTAGAATCAATTTCTAGATTTCAGTCTTGGGGAGAAGCCTGTTTTTCAATATGGTCAATGTAAATAGAGATGGTTAGTTTGTGTTAGAGTTGGTGTCCTAGAACCAACTATTTGTACTTTGATTAAATAGATATTTAATGTATTTAAATATTAAACATCTTATTACATATTTTTCATTGTTCTGCATGACTATGATGTAATAATATCCTAGAGTATTTGTTGCATTGATATGGTCATGACAGTTCCTCACTATGATAAGAACCTTGAAATGCTATAACAATATTCTTAAATATAGTTCTGCGGTTGGATGACATACTATGATGGGGCACATAACATACAAACCATCAGGTGTGAGTACTCGTAAGTAGATGAGACTTCCTCTCATGAAGTTTGCACTTGGTGATCTCCAAGATAGGAGATTATGAGAACAGACCCGTTAATAGGAATTCTGCATGTTTTGGTGTCATCAGATATTCCTATCTGCGAGCGTGTGTAATGATCCTTAGACTTTAAGATTATTATTAATACGTGTCACGACTCGCGCACTTTGATTTATTGATGAAAACCGTCACGAAGACAGTTGGCGGGAAGTAGGGTACGTTGGGTGCGTCACAAATGACATGTTATTAATAGATAAGTCAATGAAGGATTTGCCCCTTCCATTTATGGAAGTTGATATCTCGGCCCTTTGATTGAAATGGAATCGTCGCGCGAAATTCCATGGCCATGGTGTAACGATGAGTTTATTTCAGGTAGTCAAAGAACGACGTATCAAGCATAAAAATTGATGACACTATCATGAAACCTGCTTGATGAGATATTGAGACAGAGATTATATTATACAGTGAGCGTTCGTATGTGAATGTCGTTGCGTACAGTGAGCGTTCGTATGTGGATGTCGTTGCGACTTTAAGTTCTTTCTCTTCGATGCCTTGACCCATTGCTAGACAGTACTCTTGGACTTTAGGCAAACCCGCCTAATGTCAACGAGAAAGAATCCTAGAGGGTCACATACTAAGTGTTTTTGGTGGTCTCGGTTAAAATCTATTTGAATTTAATTAATAAATATTATTCTCAAGACAGTGGAATAATTTTATTAAAATTAAAATGATTGCATAAATTAAATAAATATTTATTAATCGGATTGTGGGTAAAATATATTTATTTATTTTATTGAATATTGAATAAATATTTATTTACTAGTTTGTAAATAAAATATTTATTTATGAGAATAAATTATTTATTTATTTATTCAGGTGTTCAATAAATGGTAGTGGAGTTCGAGCGGACCAAGGTTGGTCTGGTAGTAAAATAATTATTTGCAAGACGGTGAATTATTATTTAACTAGTTGACACAAATTAAAATAATAATAACGCTGCTATTATTTTGTGACGCAAAATTGTATTTATTCCGTTTTGCGCAAGTTGACACACCATAAATAATGACGCGTTATTATTATTAAAAGTATGAGTTTTCTCTAAGGTTATGAATGTATTTAATTGCTGTTATGCAATTAAATATTGTAACTGAAGCCCCATGTCAATTAATAGAAATGTACGCCTATTGTGCCATGTACCAAACGACACGCCCGATGAATTGAAAAATTGTTGAGCTAGACAATTTTTCTCTCGAATCCTTTTCCCGCCCCTCTCAATAACTAGAGACGTTCTTCAAGGCCGAAGAACAAGCGATCAAGAACGACCGACATAAGACACTCGTTTCGCCGCGCTAGCACCCAGAGAACGAGATGTGTCGATCGAAGGCAATCGGAGGACATGTGGATCACCGCTAGAGGGATTCTAGTTTGGATGCTCGCAAACGCAACGAGATAATCCGGAAGGGTTATTCTGAACAATCAACAACATTAACGAAGAAAATACCGAAGATCCTGATATTCTTTTCTTTATGAAATTAATTAAATTAATTATAAACATGATATGCAAGATCCTCTCTAAAGGTTTCAGACCTCTTCTTTCTTTATCTAAATCTTTGATTCTATTCCGTGGAGACTGACGTTCATTGTCGTATTGATCCCGGAATAATCATTGATTATGGTAAAAATTAAAGTTGGGTGCTGGCCCAACCGCGCTTCCATTGCGCCCTGAACCTACAGTTTGTTTTTAGACCGGATGAGGTTTATAAGAGTCGAGGTTGAGGGAGAGTGGGGGCACGAACTGTATTTGGTTTCTTGAGTTGGCTCTCAACTTGGGCAGGGGAGCAGGGGTGCTCTTGTGTACTAGAAGGGAATTTGAAGGAGTCTCTCCATGGCCAATCGGAGTAGCTCACGGTGATTTCCTGTTTTCTCCTCACCATTGAATAAATTTCGATCTACAGGCTTTGTTTGGATCTCTTTCTTTCATTTCTTGTGTTTAAACTAGTCGAACCTATCAACCACCCATGGTGAGCGATGTGTTTGGCACTTGACAACCCAAGAATGGGAGGATAGGCGGCGTAAAGGCCTTTGTTTCAGATGTGGGCTGCCCTATTGCCCCATGCATAGGTGTGTCGATCCCAACCTGTGGGTGCTGCTGTTGGGAGTGGGCGATGATGTTGGAGATGGAGGAGCTGAATGGTGCAAGGAAGCTGTCCAAGATAAAGAGGGACCACATCCCTTCATTTAGTCTTGAGGAAAAGACTGTTTTCAAGGGGCGACAAGTGATAGAAATTCAAGTTAGGGGTAATAATGTAATTGCGGGGGAGGGAATTTTAGTCTGTTGAGGGGGGAAGTATTATTAGTTGATTAAGGGGTAATAATGTCATTGTTGGGGGGATATTAATTTGTTTGAGGGGGGGGGGGGGTATTCTAGGCTCTCCGGGTATGTGGGGATTCATTATAAATGGGAGTTGGAGCGTGAGTGAGAAGAAGGCTGGTTGGAGGTTCGGTCAGTGGTTTGGGTGACAGTGCAAAGAGCCTCCCGAGTGTCTTCTCTGCTTTCCTTCTTCCTCGTCTAGTCACCCCCCTCCCGATAGTTTGACCTTCTCTCATCCGTATAGTTTTAGTCTCGTCGAGAAGCTCATTTATTTCACACCATGACTTGACCAGATATTGCTTTTGCTATAAGCAAGGTCTATCAATTCATGGAACATCCTACACAATCTCAGTGGGATGAAGTTCTACACATTGTCCGATATATTAAGCCATAGCCCGACTGATTTGCTTTACTCAAATCATGGGCACACGCTTACTGAGGCGTTTTGCGATACTGACTTTGTCGGGTGCTTATCTTCTTGGAAGTCCCCTTCTGGCTCTGCAGTCTTTATTGGCGATAATCTCATCTCCTAGAAAAGCAAGTCGAGTCCAAGTATCATTCTCTGAAACATGTCAGTGTTGAGATTTTCTGGGCCTCATAGTTGCTCCACGAGATCGGGTTTCTCGTTCGTCAAGTGACTAGGATGTTGTGTGGCACAAAGATGGCTACTAATCCCACCTTCCACAAGCGCACAAATACATATTGAGGTCGATTGTCATTTTATTTGTCAGCATTTCCAATAGAAGCACATTATCTTTGGCTTTGTCAAGACCACTAATCATTTCACTGACATCTTTACCAAAGGTTTACTTGGTCCACAGATACACTTTTTCTACTCCAAGTTTGGATTGCACAATATATACATATCAAGCTTGAGTGGGAGTTTTTTTTGGAACTTTTTCTTTTTTTGAGACTATATTCCAAGCTGTACCAGCTTGAGGGGGTGTGATTGTATGGGATAGATTAGTGGGCTAAGCTCATATTATTAAATAAAGGACGCAACCGCTTTATGAGGTACAAGATTTCATTCAACACCAATCATCTAAGAAGAGCTCTCCTTGATTGACGTTGTTGTTTTATCCCTTCAGATGATGTAGACCGCAACAACTAACACGAGCCTCACTCCCACATGCATACCATTTTAGTGTACAGCTTACGATTCACAAAGATTTATTCATTCAGGGCTGCACTTGGTCTACTATGAATTGGTCGATGTGAATCTAAAAGGGGTGGTGAATCATCAATTAGTTGTGGCGCATGAGCGTTTTGAGATATTTTATTATTTGTTGGGCCACTCTGGTAAAATTGTTGCCTTTTTATGCTAATCCATGCAGTGCTGCAATGTATAAAAATAACATCACTTCATTATATTTACTGTTTTACTTTTAAATGTTGTTTTCTGGATTGTTTTATAGTTCTTTAACATTTAATTAATAATAGATACTGATTTTTAATATTCAATTTAATTGCATATTTATGGCTTAGCTCTATTATGGCAGCCGCATTTTAGGGGCTTCATCGCTGCTGCTGGTATTCTCCTATCCTCTCATGAAGAGGTTAACATTCTGGGTAATTCTTTTCAAATGCCTGTTTCGCTAATAAAATTTTAGCCCAAGTTTATTTTCCTCTTGCATATGGGATTGTGGCTGCAAACCTGACCTTGTTGGTGCAGCCTCAAGCATTTTTAGGCTTCACTTTCAACTGGGGAGCTTTATTGGGATGGGCTGCTGTTAAAGGAAATTTGGACCTTTCCATTGTGTTTCCACTTTACATTTCTGGAGTATTTTGGACACTTGTCTATGATACAATTTATGCACATCAGGTATGGTAATTTTTCTTGGAAGTCATCTTTAGTTTGACATTTGCCTTCAAAGGCATCGTCACTACCAGCCTTTTGGCCATAAATTTTTTCTACTTTAGCTCTGAAGTGCTTTTAAAGAGTATTAAGAATGAAAAATAATTTATTCTCACCATGCTTGTAAGTTTTATGATAGTTTTTAAATGTGTGGAATTTTGGATGTATATTGATTTTTTGTCTGTGAAAAACATCTCTTTGCTGATTGTTGCCACAAATTCAGGACATAGAAGATGATTTGAAAGTCGGTGTTAAATCTACAGCATTGAGGTTTGGGGATTTAACAAAGGAATGGCTCACTGGCTTTGGAGTTGCTTGTGTTAGCAGTCTTTCTCTTTGTGGAGCCTTTGCCGAAATGGGTATTTACTTGTGTTTATGGGTATTTGTAATTTGGTGTTAATGAAGTGGGTTCACAACAGCCGCCCGTTTCCTAATCTGAACCAGGATGGCCATATTACATGTTCTTAGGAGCTGCATCTGGGCATTTAGCATGGCAGATTTGGACAGTAGACTTGTCATGCCGAGCTGATTGCAATAGAAAGTGAGTATTCTCTATTCTATAAAGGGCCTGTGAAGTGGACTGGCTTTTTGGTCTTCCTAAAATATCCTTTAGACTAGATCCCTTTCCATGTTTCCTTGAGCACCCATCCCGTTCCCTCGTCATTACATAGCATTTATTTCAAGATTCCTAAATTGCATTCGATGTTTCTCTTTGTCAATTCCCCTTAAATTTTCTCCCCAATAAACCATTTTAAATTGATATTCTATACTTACATTTCTCATAAAATTAACACTTTTTTTTTCAATTTCTATAATTTGCTTCTATAGATTGAGAGGCCTAGAAAACCATGCCTCTCAAGTGAGGCGGGAGGCTTTATTTATAGAGAAATCAATACCAAAGATAAGAGGGAGATTTGAACCCTTGCAGATTGTGGGGAAAAGAGATGCACAAATTAAGATCAATAGTGGGAGTTTGCTGGTTCTGGAAAACGTGAGGTATATTCCTGGCTTAAGAAGAATCTTATTTCTGTTGGGTAACTTGATGATGCAGGCTTCATTACCATGTTTACTGGTGGTGCCTGAAAGATTACCAAGGGAGCTATGGTCATAGCTCGGGGAGTAAAGAATGGTACCTTGTACAACATGACATAAACAATGATGAACATGCTTGCATCAGTAAATGCTGTCGGGGATTCAAAACTGTGACACTACAGGTTAGGCCACATGAGTGAGAAGGGGACGAAGGTGTTGACAACAAAAGGACTGCTATCAGAGCTAAAGTTAGTGGACGTTGGCCTTTGTGAAGACTGTATCTTCAAAAAGAAGGTGTCTTTTGTAAAAGAGAGAACACCGAAGTTTGAAAAGCTGGACTTGGTGCACACAGATGTTTGAGGGTCTGCACCAGTACATTCCCTTAGAGGGTCACAATATTGTGTGACATTTATTGACGACTCAACAAAAAAGGTATGAGTTTACTTTCTGAAAAGAAAATCTGATGTGTTTTAGATGTTTTAGAAGTGGAAGATCATGGTGGAGAATGAGTTAAGATCAAAGCTGAAATGCTTGAGGTCTGACAACGGTAGAGAGTATGACAGTCAGGAGTTCATAGAATTCTCTTCCAATAATGGAATTCGGCGAGAGATGATCGTCCCAGGAACACCACAACAGAATGGTGTAGCTGAAAGGGTGAATGAGACACTGAATAAACGTGCCAGGAGCATGTGGCTGCATTCGGGGTTATCTAAGACCTTCTGGGCTGATGCAATGAACATGACAACACATCTCATTAACAAGAGTCCATCTGTACCGGTGAGAGAATGTCTATCTGAGGAGCTCTGGTCTGGCAAGAAAGTAAGATTCTCACACTTGCGAGTCTGACAGTTTGACATATGTACATATTGATGCTAATGCAAGGGACAAGCTTAATATTAAGTCCAAACTATGCTTCTTCATTGGCTATGGTGCCGAGGAGTTCGGTTATCGCTTTTGGGATGATCTCAATAAGATGGTCATCAGGAGTCAGAACGTGATATTTAATGAACGTGTCACGTACAAGGATCACCATGCAGTTGAAGATGAAAATGAGAATAAAGAATCAGAGTATAAAGAGCAAGTTGTGCTTGAAGGTGTACTTGATCATGAGACATTGAAACCAGTGGAGCCTACTTCTCAAGTGGAGTTGAGGAGATCAAAAAGGGTGAGAATGCCTGTGCAGAGGTATTCACCATCATTACACTATTTGTTATCGACTAACGGTGGAGAACCAGAATGTTTTGAAGAGGCAATGCAGTTGAAAGAGTCGAGCAAATAGGAGTTGGGCATGTAGGAGATTTCTTCACTACATGTCAGCAATACTTGAGAGTTGACACGTCTACCACAAGGGAAGAAAGCATTGCAGAACAAATGAGTATACTAGGTCAAGGAAGAACATGATGACAAGAGGAGGTACAAGGCAAAACTGTAGTGAAGCTTACCACCATTCGGGTGGTTCTCAGTATTGTGGCATCAGAAGACCTGTATCATGAGCAACTTGATGTGAAGACGACTTTCCTTCATGGAGATTTGGAGGAGGACATCTATATGCTGCAGCTAGAGGGATATGTTGAGTCTGGGAAGGAAGACCTGATTGCAAACTCTAGAAGAGCTTGTATTAGTTAAAGCAGGCACCCAGGCAGTGGAACAAAAAGTTTGATACATTCATGACTAAAATTGCATACAAACGATGTGGCATGGATCAATGTTGCTACATCAAGTATTTTGGTGATTAATATATTATATTGCTTCTGTATGTGAACGACATGCTCATTGCAGGATCATATATGCAGAGGATTGGTGAGCAGAAAGGGCATTTGGGTGATGAGTTCGAAATGAAGTATCTTGGCAAAGCTAGCAAGATTTTGGGGATGAAGTGAAGGATCTGGACGCAGCGGAAGTGTGGCGTTGGCTGAAACCCAACTTTGCTTTTTCCGTAATCGATGACTAATTCGGGATCAATACGACGATGAACGCCGATATCCACGGATTTAAATCAAAGATTTAGACAAAGAGAAGAAAAGCACCGAATCCGAGAAAGATGATCCTGCACATCATGTTTATAATTAATTTATTAATCTTTTAATAAATTAAATACCTGGGTCTTTGGTACTTTCTTCGTTGACGATCGTTGATCGTCCGGAATGATCCTTCTGGATTGCCTTCGTTGCGCTTACGAGGATCCAAAGTAGAATACCTCTAGCGGTGATCCACACGTGCTCCAATGATCTCCGATCAACGCCACTCGTTCTACAGGTGCTAGTGCGGCGAAACGAATGTCTTGCGTTGATCGTTCTTGATCGCTCGTTCTTCGGTCTTGAAGAACTTCTCTCGTTCTTGAGAGGGAGAGATGAGAGGAGTCAAGAGAGAAAATTGTTTGGCTCAACAATTCTCTAGCGTCACCGGTGGTTGGTATAATAGACGTACCCGTCTATTAATCGACATGGGGTTTCGGTTATAATATTGAATTGCGTAACAGCGATTAAATGCAATTATAACCATCAGAGAAAACCCATGCCACGTAATAACAATAACATCACCATTATTTGTGGAGCGTCAACTTGCGTAAAACGGAACCATAAAAGTAATCCCAAGCCACACGATGATAACAATATTATTATTATTTTTACGCCCCCTGGATAAATATTATTTACCGACTTGTAAATAATTAATTTATCATCGGACACGGTCTTGGTCCGTTCGAACTCCATTTCCATTTATTGAACACCCGAATAATATTTTTATTCTCTTAAATAAATATTTTCATTTACAAACTAGTAAATAAATATTTATTAAATGTTCAATAAAATAAATAAATATATTTTATTAACAATCCGGTGAATAAATATTTATTTAATTTATGTGATCATTTTAACTTGAATAAAATTATTCCTCGGTCTTGAGAACAATATTTATTCCATTAATTAAATTCAAGTAGAATTTAATCGAGACCACCAAAAACAGTTGGTGTGTGACCCTCTAGGGTTCTTTCTCGTTGACATTAGGTGATCTTGCCTAAAGTCCAAAATTACTGTCTAGTAACGGAACAAGACACCCAAGAGAAAGAACTTTAAGTCGCAACGACGACAATCACATACGAACACTCACTGTGTAATATAATCCATTTGTCACAATATCTCATCAAGCAGGTTTCATGATAGTGTCATCAACCTATATGCTTGATACGTCATTCTTTGACTACCTGAAATAAAATCGTCGTTACATCGTGGTCATAGAATTTAGGACGACGGTTCTATTTCAATCAAAGGGTCGAGATATCAACTTCCATAAATATGGAAAGGACAAATCCTTACCCGACTTATCCATTAATAACATGTCATTCGTGACGCATCCAACGTACTCTACTTCCCACCAACATATAGCGTGATGATTTTCATTAGCAAATCAAAGCGTGCGAGTCGTGACACGTATTAATGATAATCTTAAAGTCTATAGACCATTACAGACGCTCGCAGATAGGAATATCCAATGACATCAAAACATGCAGAATTCCTACTGGCGGGTCTGTTCTAATAATCTTTCGTCTTGGAGATTACTCAGTGCGAACATTATGAGAAGAAGTCTCATTTGCTTACGAGTACTCGCACCTGACAGTCTGTATACTATGTGTCCCATCATAGTATGTCATCCAACCGCAGAACTATATTAAGAATATTGTCATTGCACTTCAAGGTTCTCATCATAGCGGAGAACTGTTATTACTTTATCAATGCGAGAAATACTCTAAGACATTATTACATTATAGTAATGCGGAACAATGAACAATATGTAATAAGATGTTTAGTATTTAATAAATTAAATATTTATGTAATCAAAGTACAAACGGTTGGTTCTAGGACATCAACTTTTACAAACTCACATTTGGACTAGAGTCAACTGTCTACGACTTTCAGTCCGCTAGATCTCACATGATGATCTTGTTTCTGCTGAGTCAAGGTTTTAGTCAAGGGGTCCGCCACGTTGTCTTCTGTGGAAATACTGTTCACTGCAACTTCACCTCTTTGAAAAAAATCTCTCAAGAGATGATACTTTCGAAGTATGTGCTTCGTCCGCTGATGTGATCTTGGCTCTCCCGGCGCGGCTCCCCTCGCTCAGCGGCGCCCTCGCCAGCACCTCGCCCCGGCGCCATCGCCCTCGCCCAGCGGCTCCCCTTTCGGCGCCCTCTCCCGGAGCGGCTCTCGGCCCCGGCTTCCGGCACCCTCCCACGGCGCGCCCTCGCCCAGCACCGCCCTCGTCCCAGCGGCGCTCTCGCCCGGCGCCCGCGCCCTAGCTCTTGCGGCGCCCGCGCCCACGCGGCTCTCCTGCCCCAGCCGCACCCTCGCCCAGCGCTCACGCCCTAGCCCCGGCGGCGCCCTCGCCCCCGCACCGCCCTCGCCCAGCGCTCGCGCCCTGGCCCCAGCGGTGTCCTCGCCCCCGCACAGCCCTCGCCCAGCGGCGCCCTCCCCCGGCAACAGCACTCGCCCCGACGTTTCCTCCTGAGCGCGACCCCTTGTCGCTGCTCCCTCCAGCGACATCTCCAGGCCGCCTCCCTTCCACCGCGCGACTCCCGGCAACCAGTTCCAGCGCCCGCCCTCCATGGACGCTTCCTCAGTTCTACCGTCCCTGATCACGGCCTCCTCCCAGCTTGTTGATGACCGGCTGGATGCCACAAACTTCTCCGTCTGGCGGAAGACGGTCTTGATGTCACTACGCGGCATGGGACTTCATTCTCATCTTGAGAAACCCCCACCCGCAATCACTGACCCCAAATTCGACTCTTGGCAGCTGGCGGACAACAAAATCTTCACATTACTGGTCAACTCCATGGACCGATCCGTGAAAGATGTCACCTGGACTGCCAACACTGTCAAAGAGCTATGGGATTCCTTGGTTGTCATGTTCTCCGAGACCAATAACTTGGCTCAGGTCTCAGACGTTCTACAGCGTCTCTCCCACATCCGCCAGTAGGATCGGACCTTTCCAAACTACTTCATGGAATGGAAGGGTCTCCGCGACGAACTGCAGGAACTCTGGCCTATTCCTCAGACTCCGGCAGAAGCGCAGACTCAACGGGACTAGCTCTGCCTATTCAATCTCCTGAATGGCCTCGCACCGGACTACGCCACGACGACCACTGAGATGCTGGCCAGCCCGTCTACGCTGGATATCCCGCAGGTCTATCATCGCCTGCAGAAGGCTCATCGAGCCCTTGCACCACCCGTCCTCATCCCTGATCACACTGCACTCCTGGGCCGTGGCGGTAGTCGCCCTACCGGCCCTCGAAGACGCGGCCGTGGAGACGGCCGACCTCGCCCCCTCTGCCAGCACTGCGGCAAGCTCGGCCATCTGGTCGACCGCTGTTGGGTCCTTCATGGTCGTCCCGATTCGCACCCCCGACCGGGCCAGACTGCGATCCGTGATGCGTCCTCACCTGCTGCTGCTCTTCCACCGTCTTTGGATCTCTCCCTGGCTGAGATCCAGCTGATTCACAATTACCGGACCACCTTCATGTCGGGCTCTTCATCAGCTTCTCTTGCCCATTCTGGTGGTCCCACTGCTTTTGTCAGTCATCGTTCCCCTGCATGGATGCTTGACTCAGGTGCTTCCGACCACCTCACCGGGGATGCAGGTATACTCTCCAACTACCGTCCCTATAGTGGATCCTCAGCCATCACTGTTGCTGATGGGTCCACTCTCCCCATAGCCGGCTTTGGCACCTGTTCCCTCACCTCCTCCCTTCACCTATCCTCGGTGGCTCATGTACCCCGCAGCCCATTTAACCTACTTTCCATCAGCAAGCTGACCAAGGATTTCAATTGTAATGTTATTTTTACCTCGTCTTCTGTTTTGTTTCAGGAGCGGACGACGAACCGGGAACTTGGTAGAGGTCATCTTTGGGATGGGGTGTACATGTTCGATGGCCCGACTTCCATCGCTTGCGCGTCTGTCCCTGCTCGTGCCGTAGACCTCCATTCTCAGTTGGGCCACCCCTCCGCCTCAGCACTTCATCAGCTCTATCCCGATATTAGTCCCTGTTTATCTTTTCCTTGTGAGTCGTGTCATTTTGCGAAACACCATCGCACATCATATTCTCCTCGAGTTGACACACGGGCCGCTAAACCCTTTGATTTGGTTCATTTCGATGTATGGGGTCCCTGTGCCACCTCGAGTCAATCTGGGTATAAATATTACATTTCTTTCATTGATGATTATTCCCGTATGACATGGCTTTACCTTCCTCGAGATTGGACAGAGGTTCTCTCTACCTTTCAGACCTTTTACCATGAGATCCAGACACAGTTTTCTATCCCTGTGAAATGTCTCCGATCTGACAATGGGCGGGAATACTTATCCACTCACTTTCAGCAGTTTCTGTGGGCCCACGACATCATCCACCAGACCTCCTGTCTTGATACCCCTCAGCAAAATGGGGTGGCCGAGCGGAAACACCGGCATATTCTGGAAACCGCTTCTGCCCTCCTCTTCCACCGCCAGGTACCTCTTCTCTTCTGGGGGGATGCCATCCTCACTGCTACTTACCTTTTCAATCGTCTTCCCTCCTCCATCCTTCAGGGGGAGACTCCTTTTCATACCCTGTTCCCCTCTATTCCTCCTCACTCCCTTCCCCTCCGCATCTTCGGATGTCTCTGTTATGTCCGGGACACTCGCCCCAATCTCTCCAAACTTTCTCCCAAATCCCTTCGATGTATTTTTCTCGGATATTCCCGCACTCAGCGCGGGTACCGATGCTTCTCTCCAGACCTCCGCCGGTATATCACCTCTGCCGACGTCTCGTTTGTCGAGAGCTCTCCTTTCACTCTCCCCTCTCCTCATCTCAACACTACCATCGATGACTGTCTGCCGCTCATGGTTCGCCCGCCTCTGGTGTCTCCTCCGACCGGTCATCTCTTTGGACAGACCTACTCTCGTCGTCCTTCCGCTGTACCTCCCATCCAGGCCTAGGACAACATTGTTCCCGCTTCGTCCGATGCTCCCGTCACAGCTCCCGAGGACTTGCCGATTGCGCTCCGGAAAGGTACTCGCTCGTGTCAGACTACTCCTCTCTTTGTATCTTCATACAGGGGTCTGTCAGCTCTGGAGACCGTGTCGATTCCTCGAACAGTTGGTGAAGCCAAATCTCACCCCGGGTGGCTAGCCGCAATGAGGGATGAATTGCAAACTCTGGATGACAACCATACTTGGGATCTTGTTCCACTTCCGGCGAGCAAACAGGCGGTCGGCTGTAAATGGATTTTCACGATCCGTCTCAATCCCGATGACTCTCTTTGCCGCCTCAAAGCCCGGCTTGTCGTAAAGGGATTTGCTCAGACATATGACATCGACTACTTTGAGACCTTCTCTCCAGTTGCAAAGATGGCCTTTGTTCGCCTATTCATCTCTCTGGCTGCTCATCATCACTGGCCGCTTCATCAACTGGATGTTAAGAATGCTTTTCTCCATGGCTTTCTTGACGAAGAAGTCTACCTGCAGCAGCCCCCTGGTTTTTCTGCCTCTGGTGCCGACTCCCATGTCTGCCGTCTCCGTCGCTCCCTCTACGGCCTCAAGCAGTCTCCTCGAGCATGGTTTGACTGCTTCAGCACTGTCGTCACAGCCTTTGGCCTCTCTCGGAGTATGAAAGATCACACAACCTTCTTCCAAACGACGACGCACGGCTGTATCTTGCTTGTGGTTTATGTTGATGACATCATCATCACAGGGAGCGACTCCAGAGGCATCGTCAGCCTCAAGACGCATCTTCACCAACACTTTCACACCAAAGATCTTGGTCCCCTCACCTACTTCCTTGGCATCGAGGTCTCCCGGAATGCGGACACTATCTCTCTCTGCCAGCGCAAGTATACTCTTGATATCTTGCAGGATGCCGGGTTGAGCACAACCACCGCAGTGGACACTCCACTTGAGCTTGGGGAACGCTCCCTTCATTCCGACTCGGAACCATTTCCTCATCCCGAGAGCTATCGACGCCTGATCGGTAAACTGAACTACCTCACCATGACGCGTCCCGACATTGCCTGTGCCGTTGGCAGCCAGTTCGTGGAGCATCCCACCAGATCTCAGTGGGATGTTTTCCTCCGCATTGCCAAATACATCAAGAAAGACCCTGCACGTGGCCTTCAGTACTCACATCATGCTCACATGAATGTTGAGGTTTTCTGTGATACGGACTATGCCAGTTGTCTCGCTACCCGCAAGTCTACTTCGGGTTTCGCCGTGTTCTTCGCCGGTAATCTCATCTCTTGGCACAGCAAGAAGCAGACTGTCGTCTCCCGATCGAGTGTCGAGGCCGAGTATCGAGCCATGGCCACAGTCACTACTAAGCTCCTCTGGCTTCGTCATCTCCTCCATGAGCTCGGTTTCCCAGCATCGACTCCTGCTCATATCTGGTGTGACAATCAGGACGCCACGAAGATTGTCTCGAATCCCGTCTTCCATGAACAGACAAAGCATATCGAGGTGGACTGTCACTTTCTCCGCCACCATCTGGAGCAGCACCATATCTGTTTCGGCCATATCCCGGCGGCAGATCAACTTGTCGATCTCTTCACCAAAGGTCTCCCAGGAGCTCGCCTTGAGTCTCTCACTACCAGGCTGAGTATTCACAGCCTCCATGGCCCAGCTTGAGGGGGAGTATGAGATGGTGTTGTGTCTTGTCATCTTTTTTCTTTGTGGGACTCCATCCAATCTGGGCATGTCCAGCTTGAGGGGGAGTGTTGGACCCCATTTAAGTTTAAATGGGTATTTCTGAGTCCCACATCAAACTTACCCTCTTTGTAATTAGATTTACTCATCTATAAAAGAGTATCCCCACCTCACATTGAGGTAAGGGGAATTCACCATTTACAATTATAAAATAACCTCAAGGCCTCCTTTAGAGAGTACCTTGGGTATTGAGATTCAGCCCTGTTTATCATTCTACATGGTATCAAAGGAGGTTTAATCCAACCCGAGCCCCCCCTCCTATTTTGTTTTACTCAAATGCGTATCAAATCAAATATGGTGAATGATAGTTCTACAGTTGAAGGATTTAAAGCTGTTCCAGATAAGAACAAACCGATCGAGGAGCAGGGAAAAAAGAAGCAGAAGATTTGATTAATCATTGTCGGAATCGCTGCTGTTGTCGCCATGTTTGTGATCCCCATACTTTCTAAAGGAGGCCTTGAGGTTTTTTTATAATGAATAATAAAGACCACATCGGACCACAAGTGTGATGTGAGATGCAGACTCCAACACTCCCCCTCAAGCTAGGTGTATCTAGCTTGAAAACATAAAGAAAAACAAAGCAATCAACAGATGCCGCAAACAGAGACAATATCTTGGTTGTGTTCACTTCATTGTCTATACTGATCATAAGGCCCTCAAACATATTCTCCACCAACGACTGCCCACAGCAAATCAACAAGATTGACAAGCCAAACTTTTGGGCCTTGATTTCGAAATTATGTATAAACATGGACATAGGAACCAGGCAGCCGATTCTCTTTCTCGTTGTGCTATAGGTGACCTGGATACTTGTGTCACGCCTCTCTCCTTAGGGTCAGCAGTTTCTGAACCACTATGGCTGAAAATAGACATCATTAAGGTGGAATACCAGCAGGATCCTGACCTCAACATGATTATTTTTGTTGCATAATCAGTCTCCTTTGCGACCAGGGTATACTTTTCACCACGGACTGCTCTATTACCACAATCGCCTGGTTTTATCTTCAAAATTCAGCCTTATTCCTAAGTTCTTGCAATATTATCATACATCACCGATAGGAGGCCATGCAGGTTTTCTGAAAACATATAAACGCCTCGTGGGTGGCTACCATCAAACATGTGAAGTTCTACATGTTAATATGCAAGATGTGTGTCAATCCCCATGTAGTGAGGAGGAGTGGCTCGCACATCAGCCCTCTTCGAGTGCTCCAGGTTGTCCGTCATTTACTGCTGGAGGTCGCCGACGATGGTCGTTTAGGAAGCGATGGTTTTCGTGGCTGGGGATGGGCGTGCCTCGCCAAGCTGAGGAGCTTTCTCTAGCTGGCGCATTAAAGCAGAAATTGAGCGATGGAGCTTAGCCTGGTCCAGTGTTAGCTCCTTGCGGTGCTCTGCCTGGTCAGACGCCAACGTCTTGCTGAAGTCCGCTTGGTTCTTCCGCTTCTGCTCCCAAGCTTGCTGCGTTGATTTGAGGACGTCTAGGGAGGCTGTTATAGTTGAGAGAGTAGACCGCAACCACCCCAATGTTTCTCGACACTGTTGAGACGATTCTGATGGCGTGTTTCCATTGTCACGGCGGTTCGTTACATCAGGATGTTGTTGCGGTTGCAAATGTCTCTGGTGGAGAGTGTTGTACATACTTTTGCGGAATAAAGCTAGTGCGTGGGGCATTGGCGGCAGAGCGACGTAGGGATGAAGTTTCCTGATAGTGCGCCTCCTTCGAACGGAACCCGACTGTTCACACACCTCCGAAAAATTATGCAAGTGTCAAGTGGAGAAGAAAAGTCGTTGTGCGCGCCTTGTTCGGATGAAATCGTCCCAGGTTCCCCTGCATCTGCGGTCGTCTCGTATGAGAATGGAAGTCGATGGTGCGTCACCTCCGAGCGAAAGCGCCGCCCCTGTATGTGAGTTGGCCATGGGTGTCACCTCTGAGTGAAGGTACAGCGGGAGATGAAGAATGGTAGGTCCCCTCCTTCGAGTCGGCAGGTGGAGAAGGAATGTTGTTGGCGGAGCTTGCCGCCACCGATATCCTAACGTCTTATGAGAGTGTGCACCAGAGTTGAATTGGAAGTCGACAATGCGCGCCGACAAATTAGACCAAGTGATGGAGACTGAGGATAGAGAGTGAATGCTTTATGTATTAAGCAATAGGAATTATAGAAGTGGAAGGCAAGGAGCAGAAAACAGAGAAGACACTCCAGGAGAAACTTCCGCCCAAGTCAAAGTCGTCCAAGTCTCACGGCCGAATACTAAACAATATTCCTTCCTGCTTCTCTCTTACCCATTGCCCTACTTGTAAGCGATCCCTCGCGGTCCCTGCGAAACAAATATACCAACTGTATTCTCTCCTCTAACAACTATTACTCTTGTTGGATTGGTGTGGTCCGGTCCGTTCTGGATGATGATTGGGTCGAATGCTTCCGATCCATACTGCGCACCAAGCCGCAACCGACAGGGAACTGTAGTAGTGTGGATTTTGGTACGACTGTTGTAACAGTGTGGACTTTGGAGACCGCGGTAATGTAGCTCCGCGGGCTTCCTGCCATCTGCCACTGTAGCACTTTAGACTTGGGTGATTGCGACACTGTAGCGATGCGGACTTCCAGCCGTCTTCCACTGTAGCACGGCGGACTTTCTGTGTGGTTGGTAGAATAGTGATTCGTCTTCCTTGTTAGCTCATTTCGGATTAGGCTTTCTGTGTGCTTGACACTCTGAAATCTTCTTGTAAATTGTGCTCCCGAATCATAGTGAAATTCTGCCTCTCCGTGGATGTAGAGATCATTTCTCGAACTACGTAAATCTCTGTGTTCTGTGTGATTCTTTTTTTTGTCTTTTCTTTATCTGCAAACTTATTCTGTCATTGCGACTCCCGGTGTTTCCACAACCGAAGGTTGGGTGAGGGAGCAGTGATTTCACCTGTTTTCTTCTAACGAATCCTAAGGACTTTCTGGGGGCATAAAGTGGCGTGGTGGGGAGATATTGACACCCGTCGGGTCACTAGTATATCTAATTTTGAGTTTTATTTATCTTTGAGTGTGTTCTTGGAGTTGTCAGGTGTAGAGGGTCGAAACTAGGAGTTTTTTGGGAGAGACCATGACACAAGGTTAGTGCACGGTTTGTCTAAACCGTGTTGTAACCGTGCGAGGGGTGCTACAGTTTTTGAAAGTGCGAACTTTGACACGACTCTTGTAGCAACTCTGACAAACTGTAGCAGAGATGACCGATTGACACCGACATGGCACTGTAGCAGTGCGGACTTTGGCACGACTTCTGTAGCAATGCGGACTTTAGAGACAACAGTACTGTAGCTTCGCGGGCTTCCAGCCGCCGGCCACTGTAGTAGTTTGGACTTGGGTTGTCGCGACACTCTAGCGATGCAGACTTCCACCCACCTTTTACTGCAGCACAACGGACTTTTTGACGGTTGGTGGAATAATGTTTCGTCTTCCTTATTAACTCATTTTGGGCTAGGGTTTTGTATGTGCTTGAAACTTTGAAATCTCTCTGTAAATTGTGCTCCCGAATCATAGTGAAATTTTTGTCTCTCTGTGGACGTAGAGATCATTTCTCGAACCATATAAATCTCCGTGTCCTGTGTGATTCTTTCTTCTGTTTTTTTCTTTCCTCTATAAACCCTTTCTGTCATAGTAACTATTTTTGTATCAACCCCCCCCAACAATGACCAAAATATCCCTGACTTGGGTTTCTATCAGTAACTTGGAGATGTTTTTCTGTCTCTTCTCTTCTTAATAAAGACCGCAGTGTTCCTCCTATGGAGCAAGACAAGTCCCAAATCATATAATTTTATGTGTTCCTGTCTGTGTTGTGTGGGTGATTCTTTCGGATCATTTCTATTTCCAAGAAGGTCTTGTTTGAGGTGAAGAACCATGATGGCGATTCAACGTGGGACTTTAGAGCTTGATTCCTCTGCCCGGACACTAACATCAGGCGCTACTTCCATTTGGGACTTCCGGGCCTTGTTACGCATTTGGGGCTTTGGAGGATGAAGGGGGTTTTGACACAACACTTTCGACCTTTTATTTATTTGTAAGCTCACTCATGATTTGCATTGCTTTGTGATATCATCATCCATGGGTGTTGTGTTTTGAGAACAATCGACGAGGCTTGTTATTTGAGACAGACTTTAAGATGGTGTCTGTCTTGCATGTGGCTCTTTTTGTTCCTCATTCCTCGGTTACTTCCTGCCTTATGGATGTCCATTATCCCTACGATCAACCACCTATGCGAGTCATATCACTTCATGAAACATTATCAGATCATTTATGTTCTTTGGTTGCATAAACAAGTGTCTAGTCTTTTTAAGTTTGTCCTTGTATATGGAGAGACCCTGAATCCAAGTGAGGCCGAGTTGTTATTTATAGATGAAGAAGATAAAGATACAAGCTAGAACATAAATACAATTCAAACCTTAGATTATTAACTCAGTTGAAGCATTGACCCAGTCAAACCTACATCTAAATATTCTAACACCCCCCCCCCCACAGGTTAGGATTACATAATTTGGGTACATAATAAAGGAAAACCAATTGAATAGAGTAGGACATGCCCAACTTGAGTGCATAAAATGACTAAAATAAAAGAAATAAGAGTGTCTTCATGCACACCCCGCTTGTTTGACTTTATCCTCATCTATGTGAGCCCCCCCTCATGATAAAATGATCGATTTGAAGTAGAAAAATTACTCTTGAAGGATATTTGTAACCAATGAACTCCCATGACGATGATGAATAGCGTTTCAATATGTTGAATGAAACGGTGGCCATTGAACGACCTCAAAATGATTGGGTGAAAAAGTGTCTGCCTTGCAGACTCAAATGACCAGGTGAAATGATGCCCGTCTTGTGAATCCAAAAGGCCGGGTGAAACTTGATGCTCGTCTTGTGGATCAGGCTCGGTGAAATGATGCTCGTCATGCGGATTCACAAGACCGGGTGAAATGGCATTCGTTGTGCAAACCCAAATGGCTGGGTGGAATGACGCCCGTCATACGAACCCAATAAAATTCTTGTCGTCGATGGTGGTGGTGCATGGATGCTTGACGGTGATTCGGGCAACTCGACGGAGATATGGATCACTGGCTTTGTTGGGTGTTGAACTACGTGAGGCACATGGACAATCTTGATGCATATCAAAGCAAAAGCCTTTTTTTGGCTTTTTGCAGTTAAGGTGATCGGCGTTGGTAGCTCACACAACTTGAGGCCAATGATGGCAGGGGGTGGCTTGGTTGTATAATTGCCTTTTTGGCTAGACCGACGCCGCCCTTCTCTGGGGAATCTGCTAGGATTTCTTGGATGAGAGGGTGAGAAAAGAGAGGGGTTGGGGTTGGGAAAACCTCTCTGATACCATGTAAATGAAGAGAACCCGAATCCATCTTTCTAAGCGAGGGTAGGTTATTATTTATAGATGAAAAAAATAAAGTTACTGGCTGGAACATAAATACAATTCAAACCATTGATCATTGACTCAGTCAAACTATTAACATAGTCAAACATATATCTAAATATTAAAATATTCTAACTATCCATGTTGATGCGTGAGACCTTTGTCGTGTCCCTGGTGAAGTGGGTATTGTTATTATGTATTTTTATTGATGATTTCTCTCACACGTTGTGAGTTTTAAAGGCTTTTTGAGTTATTCGATTTATTTAGTCCAGCGCGCTTGGTGCCAAGTGAGATTAGATTTAGCATCAACAACTGTACGAGGAACAAACATCATATCCAGAGTCGAGATCAGAGTGTTCGTTGCTACAAGTGAGTCTTTGTAGGAATGTGTATATATAGGATGAGACTTAGGAATGTGTACCTTTCCTCAAAGAAATGGGCATTGCGGGAGTGAAAGGTGAAATTGGGGTAGTGACATCCTTGCTTGGTGTGGGGGGCAGAACAAAAGTTGACATAATCAAAGTGGCGATCAATATATTTGGGAATAGGGTTGGGAAGACGGGCTAGCTTGGTCCAAATGGGGTGGCTCGTTATGGGTTGAAAAATTAGTGCCCAATGCACATAGTATGGGCTTGCAGGCCTAACGGGCTGGCCTGTATTTTTATCTAATTTTAAAAATAAAAAATTGATAATATAAAATAAAAAAAATAAATAAATCAGGAATGCATCCTGAGTGTGTGTCGACTGAAACCCGTGATGAAAAACAAACAGTGATATATAAAAAAATTAATGTATTTTAATTAATGTTATATTTTAAAAAATGAAAGCAATGATCACCATTAGAGGCTATGGAATTGGAACACGTGAAGGCGACACTGCAAGGTAATGCACATTCCTAGTCATAAGCCTAGCAATGATTGTGGGCCCCATAGATTCCATTCTTTTGGAATTCAAAAAATCAATGCATCCCCAACTTTGCACATCATAGTAAACTGAAGCAATCCATTGGAAAATGGAAGATAAAGATAAAGGTCAGGTAAGAAAACCCATCAAGTTTGGTTCATGTAATATTTACACTTCAGGGATTTCTGTAAATTTGATGGGGATGAGTAGGGCTGTAGGGGAATCTGTCAGGGGCATTGTGGTAACTGCAATAGGGAAATTTGTTGGGCCAGTTGGGGGAATATGCTGGGAATCCTGGGGGAATATGTTGGGGGTCCCACAGGTTGTTAGAAGGGGCGTTATAAGTAGGGGGGCTGGAGAGAGTGAGGAAGGGGGGATTATTCTGTTCAGGCAGTCTGGCTTCTAGCCTGGGATTCGGCCCCTGGCTTGGGCGAGAGCTTCCTGGGGACTCTTGAGTTACTCTTTTTCTCTTCTTCTTCCGCCGCATGTAATTCTGCTGGTGCTGTTCCTATTTCTACTCAATATACATTGTGATTGTCCTCTGTTTCTCTACCATTCGTCCAACCTACCGGCGTGCACTGTCTACTTACGTTCCGTGACGGTGCACACATCCGGAAGATGCTCGGATCTTCAACCCCCCACTGGTGACGTTCTTCATCCCATAACGTTCAAGGGAGGCATGCATGGCTTGATGGCGCACATTATTGGTTTTGTCTCAAAGGTGGTGCGCGCTGTCGGTGACTTTCGCAGAAGGCGGCGCGCACTGCCGGCTCGCATTAGAGGAGGTGCACACCGCCGGTTTCTGTCAGCCGCACTCCACACTCTCAGTTTTCTTTTCTTTCAGCGGAGGCCTGCACTACTAGCTTGCGACTAGAGGAGACGTGCATGACTGGACGCCATGCATTGTTGACTTCGACTCAGAGGCGGTGCGCATAGAGAACCGTTACCAGCCTCATTGTGATCCCTTTGCGCAATGCATGGCCAGCCTTGAAGCAGCAGCAGTGCAAGACGTCTCAACTGACTCATAACACAACTGTTGAAATTCCTTAAACATGGAAAATTCGATGCAGGAGCTCTAGTCGATTATGGCCAGACTGTCCAGGTGCAAGGACGAGTGGCATGCGACTAGGCAGGTGATGATGCCGTTTTTTTTGGGGGACGCTCTTGAGTCTTGGATCACCCTGGGTGAGAATTATTTTTCGATCCATCAATCTCTAGACATGATAAAAGTGTTGTGAGCCCAACTCTGTATGTCAGACACATTTGAAAAATGGTTTTTATCGTTGCAAGCAACTACACCTCAGCTCATGTGGTCACAACTCAAAGAAGTGATTCTCCGAAATTTTGGAAGAGCGGCAGTGGTAGCGGCTGTTTTTTCGTCTACCCAAGATGAGACTTCTTCCACCGAACATAAGAAAAATTCTGGATTCGTGATTTGTGCTGAGTAGACGCAGGAGCAACCCAAGGAGTTTGCAGAGCTCTTGGTGCACCTGGCCTTCCTCGAGCAAATGGTGATTGCGGTGTCTGAAGTCCAACTCTTAGGCAAAAGATGAGGAGATGCTGCATTTACCAGATTGAAGACCCTCCAACTCCTTTTGATGATGGAGTAACACAGGGCATTGAGAGAGGGAGCCTCTCTTGCCTGACTAAAATTGCAACAGCCCCACTATCGAAGGTGACTCTATTGGGTATGGATGCAGCAGTTAATGAGGAAGGTGTGCATAAGGCTGTAGAAATACAGGAAGAGGTTGATTGCATGAGTGGAATTCCTATTTAAATTTTTCTGGATGGTAGTATAACCCACAGCTTTTGATTTCTATGGTTAGTCCATACAGTAGAGAGGAGTATTTGGGCAATAGCCTGACATGCCTGGATAGAAAGGGGACATGCTAAGGGACCACAACAACTCGGTCGCAAGTCAGCGGTGCAACTTGGTTTTTCCCAAAGCGCAAAAGCAGGGCAGCATATCTGGGAAATTGCGTGGAATGTATGGGTAGAATGGGTGCCTATCAAAGAACCACCACCACACTACCCTAACTCACTCTTGCTGTCTTATTTTGCTTCAAGCAAAGATCGCAGGGAGTGGGTGTAGATCCTTCCCGCCAAACATTTTTCCTGCATCTGGAACTTGCATGGAGATCTTCAGCTTGCATATGCCTCCTGACCAATGGGACGCAGCATAAAACAACACTCTCAAAATCATTTTCTCAAACCCGGTTAGTACCTAATCCTGGGCAACAGGACCAAGCTGACAACCAAGGCTAGCGCAATGGACATGAGTCGAGGAGAGTCGAACAGGCGAGCAATCAGCACGGTGCACGACCGGGCATACAAGGCATGGGACTGACATATGAGGCTACTGCACTAGAAATTCATCATTTTTCTCACCTTGAGGACGATGTAATTTTCAAGGGGGTGACAGTGCTAGGGATGAGTAGGGCTTGTAGGAGAATCCACCAGGGGCAGAGTGGTAACTGCCATAGGGGAATTTGTTGGGCCAGCTGGGGGAATATGCTGGGAATCCTGGGGGAATATGCTGAGGGCCCCACAGGTTGCTAGAAGGGGCTTTTATATGTGGGGGGGGGGGGGGGTGGAGAGTGAGGGAGGGGGGATTATTCTGTTTAGGTAGTCCGATTTCTAGCCTGGGATTTGGCCTCTGGCTTGGGCGAGAGCTTCCTCAGGACTCTCGAGTTACTCTTTTTCTCCTCTTCTTCCTAGCTTCTTCTTCTGACGCATGTAATTCTGCTGGTGCTGTTCCTATTTCTACTCAATGTACAAGGTGACTGTCCTCTGTTTATCAAAATTTGACCTCAGTATACTTTTTTGGTTCGGGGATGATACATATTCGGCTGTTTTTTAATTTTCAATCGTTTTAATTTCATCTGAGATGTGAAATTATTTCCCCACTTAATTAAATATTATTAAGTGTCTTGGTTTGTCTCCTCCATGAGTTTTTAATTATTTTATTTTTAAAAATAAATTTATAAATAAATGGGCCGACCTGTGAAGGGCACGACTACAGTAGGAGGGGTTGTTCCTGGGTGGGCTGATGCTGGAGGTGCGCCAGGTGAGGCGCCTGTGCCTAGAGGAGGTGTGTGTCTGGAGGTGGTGTGCAGCAAACAGAGTCGCGTTGTGGTCTGGAAACAAAGTGGCTGGAGGTGCATTGCTTGTACTGGGGTTGATAGGCTAAGCTAGAGAGAGAATTGGCTATGATACCATGTAGAATGAAATTTGATACCTCGATGAGAGGTAAGACACTTTATTTATAGATAGATAGAAAAGATACATCATAGAAGAAACCCGATAGAAAACTTTAATACATGACTCTGGACTTGTTCCCATCCTAACAAGGTCCGACAATAATGATCGTGAATGTTTGTCCTCTATTAAACGCCTGTCTTCTCATATTTGACACTGTAACAAAATAGTGTTGTTTGAGTTTATCAATCGATACTTTAGAAGTTTTCTGTGTCCCCCCTGTTTCAGATGAGAGTATTTAGGGTCTTTTGGAGTGGTCTCATCATCACAACCGCCAACTTCATAAACTATCTCCCTTCGATGGTTTCAGAGGGAGAGTTTTACGATATCTTATTTCCGTTGCTCTTGCCCCACTCTCTCGCTACATATCTCTGAGCATGCTTTGATACGTTTGGGATACACGTCCTCATTTTTCCAAACATGATGCATGTTCTCTCAATTGCATCTTCCTCAATTATTCTCACACCCTGCAGGGCTGCCTCCTCTACTCCCCGGTTTCGGGGCGTTACAGTCTCAGATGATGTGTCCTTTGTGGAGATCTCTCATTTCAAGTCTTCTCTTGTTATATCCAAGCATTTCGACACTGATCTCGATTTATGTTTACCTTATACGCTCTATTTTGTACCTCATACTTCGTCTGCTCCTGAGGTGTCTGGAAATCCATGGTTTGGTCATGTCTACACTTGTCACTTGACATAATACACTGCTTTACTTACTCACATTGAGTCACTTGCTCCATTGGTTGCTCTTCCATCCTTCGCTTCACTTGCCTTCGATGTGGAATTGTCTATTGCTACATGGAAATGTACTTGCTCTTATCAAATTACTCTGGTTTGTATACAATCACATTGAGGCTTGTCTATGTGTACCTCTGCCTTGGTTGCTACTTTGAGTATTTTTTTAGTAGCTAGTGTTCTTGCCATGGTGAAAGTTCATCCTTGATGGTTTTAAGTGATGTTTTATTAGTTGAATGCACTGGAGGCCAATCATGCTTGAGCTCTAGTTTATCTTGCCTCCAACAAAGATGTAGTTCGCTGTGAGTTTATACAGTTTGGATCAATGGTGATGGTTCGTTGAATCACCTCAAGGTCTGCTTGGTAGCCAAGGGATATGCCCAGACATACACTATTGACTATTTTGAAAATTTCTCTATTGTGGCCAAAATGACACATCTTTACCTCTTTATTTCACTGGCAGCATCTTATCACAGATACCTCCATCAGGCGGATGTTAATGATTCCTTTATGAATGGTTATAGATGGAGTCTACAGGAAACAACCATCTGGCTTTGTTACTCGGGGGGGGGGGGGTGTCAAAGGTTTTGTCACATTCATCGATCATCATACAAGTTCGAATAGTCTCTTCATGCATAGTTTGGTCGCTTATGTACTATAATGATTGATTTTGACCTCATCCAAAGCATGGAGTATCCTTCAGTATTTTATCAATGGTCAGTTGTGGCTCGTTTATGTTGATGATAGTGTGACAACTGGTTGTAATTTTGCAGGTATTGATTGCCTCAAGCCCTTACCTAAGTTTTCATACCGAGACTCACTGAAATATTCCTTGGGGATAGAGGGTTCTCGATGTTCGAGAGAGATTTTTTCTTCATCTCAGCAGAAATATGTCTTAGACTTGTTGCAGGAAACACAGATGTCTCATGCTGATTTCATTGATGGTGCTCTGAAATCGGGTGAAAAATCTCTACATACTACAACTGGGATATCTGTTCACCTGACAGATGTGGTTGTTTGATCAAGAAATTGAATTTTTTGATTTTGACCAGACCATATATTACCTTTACTGTTAGCAGAGTGAGTGAGTTTATAGAGCAGCCCACAAAACTTCACTAGGATGCAGTTCTTCATATTGTCAGATACATCAAGGAATCAGGTCTGAGCTTGCTATATTGTAATCATAGGCATATGGACATTGAGGCATTTTAGTTGAGCAAGTAACAAACAGTTGTATCTCACTTGAGTATCAAGTTTGGGTGTAGAGTTATGACTAATGTGACAACAAAGATTTTGTGGGCACAACAACTCTTGTTATGAGATTGACTATCGAATTGGGAAGCTTGCGCTTATTTGGTGTGATAACCAAACAACTATAAAAGTTACATCCAATCTTGCTTTTCATGTGCCTGTTAAACTCATAGACTTGGATTATCTTTTTGTTTGTGAGAACTTTCATAAGAAAAACTTTACCTGTTTGGTTACATTCAAACATGAAAACAAATTGTCATTGTTTTCACCGAAAGGGTTTCAATATCAAGTGCTTTGTATAGGCTTGGGTTGAAGGTCCATTACTCTTTATAAAACCCTAATGCCTACCTCACTTTTGTGGTATGAGTTTCTGGTTACTATTCTTTAAAAAGTCATGTGATGTGCAGTTGTGTTGCGACATTGCAAAATCGTCGCTCATGTTTACGATTGTGCAGTAGCAATGGTTTATAGTGAAAACTAGCTTCCGTCAGATGCTCTAATCAATAAGCCAGAATCCATTGCCAACTAAATTTGCTTCTCATGTGCTAGGTTTATTGGTCACTAGGCACCCTTTTCCATATGCATGCGTATATATTTCATAATCCTTAATATTTTTTATGGAAATATAATCAGAGCTTTTTCCATGCAAATTGTCTTCAAAGGACGGTAGTTGATGCAGAATTCAGCAGTTTTCAGTATTGTTTTTGCTTCTGATCTTTAGGCTTTGTCTGTTATTTAGCTTTTTAGGCTGAAACAGTTTATTTGTATAGACAGATAACGAGATACATGACTCAAGATGAACACGGAATACAAAATTTGAACGTGAAGGAAAAGACCCGTTCTAATCATTTAAATGCTTCAACCAGATTCATATTTTTTCTCGATTTTGATATAAAGTATTGAGGAATTGCAGTTAAAATTGATGCAGATGCTGCAAACTAAAATTTGTGTTATGTCGTTGTTTGTAGGTTTGTGTCCAATAAGTGGTTTGGTGCCATCATTTTCTCCGCGATTTTATCTGGGAAGCTCTCATTGTAGCAGTACATATTTTGTTACTTCATCAAGCTAGAGCCAGTTTTGGGCCGAGTTTCACAACTTCATCGGTAAGTATTTTCTCATGATCCCTGGTTAAATAGTTTTCTTGTGATTTCATGTTTTCATGCAACCTGAATACCGATGTTGTTTTTATAGTTACAGTGATACAATTATAATAGTAATTAGATTTAATTGTTAATAGTTATTATAATTTTGCTTTTAATTATATTAGAAATTACAATTTTTAATTATTATAGCCAAATAATTATATTTTTAATATATATATATATATATATATATATATATATATTTATGACTGTATTTCTATTTTTTTAAAATTACATCTATTCATAATTGTAATTCTATTGAGAGTCAGTAATTATAATTATATGATCATAAATATAGTAATTTTAATTTTAACTACATTTTTAATTATATCACATTATAATTTTTATTTTTTTATTTGATAAATTTTTTATATAAAAATATAACTAATTAAAAATATAACTAATAAAAAATATATCAATTGAAAAATGATAAGATGGGCGTGAGGAATGTTTGGGAAGCTCAGGTGGGCGTGAGGGTATTTATGCTATTAAATGATTGTTATGCATGAAATCGGAATAAAATGATATAAAGTGAAATAATATAAATAAGAGATAATATAAAATAAGACTTGGAAGAATTAAAATAGAATAATAACTTAAATATCAAAATCAAGGGGAAAAATATAGATTGTTGAAAGGGGACATGGTGCTTTTGTTCGATACTAGTTACCAGATCAAAGTTGACATCAATATTAAATTACATGGGCGAGGTCGATTGATGATAAATAAGACTTGTGACCCAGATTGGTTGGTGACTTTCAATGCATGTTGAAGGGTCTTTTGCATAACATTTCCAAAAGTACGAGTGTACATTATAATTTGTGGGCCTACGTTCACTCCCCCTCCTTATTTTGAATAAAGAACAAAAAACATCAAGACAGATATATCAATACCTTGGCATGATCAGAGAGCCAACAAGCTCTAGATATGATATTTAAAATTTGATAACCTTCAAATTCCAATCCTCGACATCTCATAAAAGGTGTGAAATCAAGGTTTATGACATGGAAGAAAAATTATGATTTTGATGGGACATCACTAACCATGTTGAATATGTCACAAGATTCACCTCTGGCGAGGTGACCATAGAAGTGTCCTGGAGGCATTTCACTGTAGTAGGCAGGGTTAGTCATGATGTGGTTGGGTGCTCACAACCACAAAATCTTATTTTTCTCCATGTTCGGACTTGGGATGAATATTGTCTCCTACGATGTTGGTTATAACGACCATGAAATCTTATTTTTCTGTGTTCTAGTCTGACATGATCAGACCATTAGAGGGTGATGATTTTGTGCCCTGGGGGTTGCAATGTGATGCGTGTTAGGGGGTGATAGACTCGGGATCATGGCGTTAGAGGCCTGTCAACCTTGATGCCTTGCCAAGGGGTCGGCATGACCTATGGTCCTTCTGTGTGGGGTGCATTAGGGGTGACACCCAGTTAAGGGTGGACGTAACTTTAGGTTATGACATCATAGTGTGATAACATCATTAGAGGGTGACTGTAACTAGGGGTCTTGACATGATGGGTGTGTTAGGTGACAATGACTAGGGGTCATGAACTCCATACATCCATTGTAATTGTTTTAAGTTTATTTATCTTTTAACCATTTATAATTATAGGCCATTTATTAGGTTTTTAGATTTAAAATGAAATTGGACATTGTTGGACCCCATTTAAGTTTAATGGGTATTTCTGAGTCCCACATCGGACTTACCCTCCTTGTAATTAGTCTTACTCATCTATAAAAGAATGTCCCCACCTCACATTGAGGTAAGGGAAATTCACCATTAACATGGTATCAGAGGGAAATTAATCCCGAACCCTCCCTCCCCTGCGGATTTCTGGTTCTGTCCGGCCCCGCCTCTCTCCCCTCTGCCTGCGGCTCCCCTCCCGGCATCTCCTCCCGGCGGCCAGATCTCCCTCAGGCGGTGCCCCTCTCCCGCGGCTCCCCTCCCGGCATCTCCTCCCGGCGCCCTCACCCAGTGCCAGCCCCGGCTTCCAACCCCGGCTCCCGGCGCGGCTCCCGGTGATTTATCTTTATATCAAGTTCATGCTCGAGTGATATAGGGAAGAGAATTGAAGACAAATTGGGAGTCCCTAGAAGGTCATTTCCCTTGGAATATCTAGGTGCTCCAAACTCCCCAAGTATAATAAGGATTTATCATTTTTATGGGCTTATATAAAAAAATTACAGTCGTATTCTCAACTGTAAAAACTGGTCCCTCTCCTTCGGGGGTCGTATCACCCTTTTCAATAGCGTTCTTTCTTCTGTACCCATGCATGTTTTATCGGCTACCAATTTTCTAATGATAGTGATTAGAAATATTGATAACATTCTGGCTGGATTTATCTGGGATGCGCAAGCGGAGGGAAAATATCATTGAGCATCGTGGCATAGGATGACCTGTGATTTGGAGGATGGAGGTATTAATCATAAAAGTGTTTCGGACACCATGAGCTTCCTCCGAGCCAGGTTGGAATGTGATTTCATGGAAGGACGATCTCGGTGGGAAATCTTTATCACAAAAAAAATATGGGTCTTGTCCGAACAGGTGGAGGGGAAAAAGTTCAAAACTCTTGGGCTTGATTAGCTGACATCTTCCCACTCTTAAATAAAACTCGAGATGGGTTGTAGGGTGTGGTTCGATCAACTTCTGGGTCGACAATTGGGTGAGGAGCATGATAGGCTTCCTGGGATGTCTGGTGTCAGACATTTCCTTCGCACAAGCCTGTCGCTTCCCCCATTCATTCATGCCATTCTCAATTATCAACAACATGTAGTCTTTAGAAGCATTATGACCATTGTTGATCAGGACAAACTGGTTTTTACTTCCGCTTTGACATGTATTTTTTCAATGAAGGCATATCATAGTGTTTTTCATGCAAGTTCCAATCACGATGCATGGGGGAGTACTCTGTGGTGCCATGATATTCCCACTAAATATAACTTCCTTGTTTGGCATATTTGAAATTTGGTTCTTACCACAGATTATGGGGTGTGACGCAAGGGGATCGCCATCGTTTCTAAGTGAAAATGCTGTGAAAATATCAAGGAGTCAGCTCCCACATTTTCTTTGAAGGTGATTGGGTAGCGTCAGCTTGGCATGGATTGTGTTCTTTGAGTGGCATGGAGGTGCAGGGAGCTTCTGGTGACGTTTTTCTCCAATCCTGGTTTCATGTCTTGGAAGGAAATACTTATGAGTGTAATGAGAGGTCATTGTTTTTTGTGGTTGTATTCTGGAGTATCTAGAATGCTCGTAACATTGTCAGGTATGAGGGGTTCCCCTACTCATGTTTGGTTGTGATGGTCCGGGCCAGATATCTGGAGGCTAAGTTGATTCCCCTCCTCAAGCAGTAGGACCTCTCCCCTTCTCTACGGTTGTTCATGGCTGGTCGTGTTTCAGTTCCTATGGCCATTAGATCATCTGGATATGGTAAATGGGTGCACTGGATACCTCTGGTTAGTGGTCTCAAACTTAATGTTTATGGTTCTTGCTCTAACGGATACATGCGGGGGTGGGGGTGTTCAAGATAGGTTTGAATCTTATTTGCTTTTAGTACTTTCTTTAGTCAGGGGGATTCTCTCATTGTAAAAGTTTTTTCCATGATCATGGGCTTGGACTTATGCCACTCTCATGGTATTATTTTGAAGCAGGTTGAAACTGAGTCTAATATTCTGCTCAGGTCCATTCAGAAGTCTATTGATATCCCTTGGGCTATCATTTATTCTGTCTGGAGATGCAGAAGTTTTTTCAACTGCCACATGGATCTCTCTCATACATGGAGGGAGGGTAATAAGGGCGTCGATTTCCTTGCTGATCGGGCCTCTCCACGTAACCCATGCACCATCTTTACTAGCACACGATCCCTTCCCCCCGATTGTGTTAGTTTATTTAAAGTCGATGCCCTTGGGGTGCACTAGATCTCCTTGAACTATTTTAGCCTTGGCCCTTTTTTGAAATAAAATATATCAACATTGGATGGATAGTGGGTGAGAGTGTTTGGATGTTCAAAGCCTTCCCAAACTGAAACTAACCTTTCAACCTACCCATTTAATGCGCACAAAGCAAAAAAAATTATTTCAAAAAACTAATTTTTGGTTAAAAAAAGTAAAGTATAAATTTATAATTTAAAATTAATATTATTAAACTCATTTTTATATTTATTAAATGAAATTTTGATTGAATAAAACGTTACATGAAATTTTTAATCATGCTGTCATAATAATGATGTCATAAAATCAGAGTGATCGTAAAGCGGTATTTTTCACCTTTTTACCAAAAAAACAACTTTGTCATAAAATTCCCAAAAAAACCCTAAGATAATTTTGATGTGATGTGTCCAAAAAATAAATTTATTTTATCAAAATAATTATCTAATTATGAGAATTTTAACTTTTGAATTAAAATTCTTCTTTATTGAGAATTAACAATTTTTATAACATAGTAAACATTCTAATCATTATAAAAATTACTTAGGGCTTTGTTAAAATATACAATCATTTAAAGTGTTTTATAAGATTATTTAATGAAATAAATTTTATTTAAAACTTCTATATTTATAATAAAACGTATTGTTAATGGAATGTATGTATTCTCTATAATAATACAATTTTAGCTATATTATAAAATAATCTTGACGGTCACTAAAATGCATCTATATAACCAATAATAATAATGACCAACTATTTTATTGAGTAATGGTCATAATACCCATAAACCATATTGGCCGATAATAGTAATGAAAAATGATCATATTTCCCTATAAATGCACCATCATTCTCACTTTATCACACACTACTTTGCTTACGAAGGTTCTTACAAATCCTTTGATAATGCCAATTACTTTACCAATGCTTCTCTTTCTTTTTACGATCAATATGACAGGGGCAATATTCCTAGTGGAATTCAAATCAATGGAGTTTGTTTTAGTAAATGTATCATTCTTCCAAGTTTATATCCCTTTACTGTTCCTCATTGTATTAGTCTATATCTACACATGATGTGTAATGTTCTTATGAAATGTAGACGTTTTCTTATGTTCTTCTATCATAAAATATAAAAAAAATGTTTTTGGGAGGCAAGAGTTCTTTTATTAAAAGAAGACTATTTTTTCGAGTCATTATAAAGAATAAGATGGATAAATATGATGTCATTAACATAATAACATCTGAGTATATGAGATATACTGATGGTATTATATTGGAATGGTTAATACATAATTGAAGGTGGTAAAAGAAGAGGAGAAATGAAAGTGCACAGTGAGATAATTACCTCTTATTTGGAAGATCTCCTTTAGATATCTTTTTAAGGGACATAGAGTTGGTCTTTTGGGAAGACCATAACCTCTAGAACTTGTATAAGGATGTTGAGAAGAGGTTTTGACAGGGTTTGGTTGAGCTTAGTGGCTCTAGATGGTGTATATAAAGGAGAGGTTGTGTCTTTTTATAGTGAACGAAAGGAAACACATAGAATTAATAAAAAGATTTAAATATAATATATTTATTTTCATGTTAAAGTAAGACCTTGTGTCCATAATTTTTAAAATAAGATAAGATATGGTTGAAATCCCTTCACTCAATAAAATTTGGATAGGTTTATGTGTTATTTTAAACTTTTTCTTTTGGTTTAACCCATTCGTTAAATAATTTTAACCTTAACTACTGTAATGAAATTTTCAATTTAAAGGGTTATAATTTTAGTTATAAGGTAAAAAACTTCTCATAAATGAGCCATGGGTGGCATTTTCATGAAATATCATTAATGTTATTTTTTGACAGTATTCATTTAATTTGACATTAAAGACATCAAGACAAATATGGAATTCGAATCTAATCCTTTTCACCATCAATAAACACTATTATTGTGGAACCATAATTCATTACAAAAATATTATTTTTATTTTTATTTTTAAAAAATTATATTGATTTTTCCATTGCTTTCACAAGCACTGTGTAAGCGTTGCGTAAGAAGTTAAGGTAATTATTTCATCGCTAAAAATTTAAAATAAACTACCATCAAAAAAATAAATAAATTGAGTTCAAGATAAAATTATATATTCATTTAATATGTATATCTATACACATTCATCATGAATACTTATTTAATTTGTTATTTTGACTTTTCTAGCATTACGTAAACACTATACAAGAATTCATATAAGTCACTTGTTATATAACTCAAAAATTTGTATCTATCAGTAAAAATAATTAATAACACTTCATATATATTAAAAAAGATGATCAAAATATTCTTCTCAAATATTATCTCCAGGACACCAAATTTGACTTTTTCTGTGCTGCACAAGCATTACTTCAGCACTGAAAACGATTCCTATATTTATCATGAAATAAATTCTAATTTATATGTTTGAATTATTTTCTATTATATTTTTATTATATTATCATAAATTATTTATTCCATAAGTTTAATAAAATTTTATATCATATTTATCTCTTGACGATATCATAAATGATATCGTATTTCATAATAATTGAAAATTTTACTATTCACCATAAAGTTGACTTTTTAAGAAAAATATCAATGATTCATCCTAGGATAAATTTGACTTGATGAATCTAAAAATTAATTATATTTTATAAAATTTAATCCCTGTAAATGAAAAAAATTACTTTTAATATAAATGTGTAAAATGCAACAAAAAAACAGTTTTAGAAAAATATGTTTTTATGCCCAAAAATGACTTTTATACCAAAATCGAGTATAAAAATAATTATTATGTAATTAATTAGATTATTTCTAACTAAAGTAAACTTATCTTAATCGAATATAAAATTCAAAGAATAATGGGACTTTTCAATGAAATGAAATGATAGTTTTACCAAAATCAGTATTTTTCAGTATTTATTGAAAAATCAACCTTTTTTAAAAAAATCCAAAATTTCACCCTAAGATAATTTTGATATGCTTATTTAAAAAATAATATAATTATCGCATAATAACATTTCAATAGTCTTTCACAGTTCATTTAAACTCAGTGATGCGTGTAAACATGCTATTAAAAGAATTAGATTTTGAAGTTTCAAAGGATCGAATAACAACTGAGAAGAAGGGTTGAATCAGTTGTTCACTTTTTATAAGTTTCAAAACTTTTAGAAACTTAACCCCTGCAACATGGTAAGATTTATTTCTTTATCAACTTTTAGTAAATACTCATGCATGCAAAAGTAGGAAAGCAAGTAAAGCACGTAAGATTTACAAGGTTCAGCCTCAGTGTGAGAGCCTACATCCTTTCCATAGTCACTCCCGTGTGTCTATAGAAATCCACTATTATGAAGAAGTGAATACAACTTGTGCCAACTTCTATTAGACACCTTCTATCTCCCGATATGAAAGATTATAATGACTCCCGTCAGTTTATAATGTTTGCTTATAAAACAATTGTGCCAAATAAAAGAATAAAGATTTTGTTGAAACTGCTCTACAATTGCTCAATCCAAATCCTTAGTCTGATTTGGCTGGATCTGATTTTCTCAATCCGATGATGCTTGATCTGATTTTCTCGTTATAATGATGTTGGATCTGATTTTCTCAATATGATGATGATGGATCCAATTTTCCCAATACAATGATGTTGGATCCGATTCTCTCAATACGATGATGCTGGATCCGGTTTTCCCAATATGATGATGCTGGATCCGATTTTTCCAATATGATGATGCTGGATCCGATTTTCCCAATATGGTGATACTGGATCTGATTCTCTGAATACAATGGACTCAATATGATGAACTCAGTCTCAATCTGCAAAACTCAAACTCTACTAGAATGCTCAATACAATTCTTCTTTAATCAGATGTGAACTTTCACTTCGAATTCTCCAGCACTCTACCTTTAGCGCGTATGTGAACAGTTGCAAATGAACTAATGATTTGACCAAATAGTTATAGGCAGCTTGGAAAGCAAAAGTGGGAAACTTGAAAACTTTCTTTGGTTCCTCAAATTTCAAAACTCTAAAAATCTCTTGCATTTAAACTTCAACTTTGACTTCTTCAATCCTCCTTAGATTTTTCTAAGATTTACACAAAATTAAATTTCAAGTTTGACTTCTTCAACTCTTTATATCTTTCTCAGCTCATTACGATGTGATTTTTCCTCAACTCATTACGATTTGTTTCGTCCTCATCTCATTACGATTTGTTTCTTACCCATCTCATTACACTAGTACAAAAACCTTTTTTTACGTCGGTTTTTTTTTGCTTTTTAACGTCGGTTTTAGGCGACGTTATTGCGAGCGACGTTAAAAATATGATTTTTTACGTCGGTTATTTAATAACCGACGTAAAAAATGGGGTAATATAGTTTTTAACGTCAGTTTTTAAAAAACCGACGTGAAATACATTCTGGAAAATGGCGATAAGAAGCCATTTTTTACGTTGGTTTTTGAAAAAACCGACGTTATAAGTCATTTTTTACGTCAGTTATTTAATAACCGACGTTAAAAGTTATTTTTAACGTCGGTTATTAAATAACCGACGTAAAAAATGTTTATTATCTTGTAGAAAATTTTCTAAGCTTTCATTTGACAGGTCATAGAGCTCAAACGGATTTACGGATCAAAAGTTATGACCATCAGAAGTTTGATATTTTTTTCCGAGGAAAGATTCAATGAGCCAACCGTAGCTTCATATTAGAAGGAATTTTTGAATCCGTAGGGGGATTTGTAGTTTTATCATGATATAAAGAATCATTCATCATTATAATAAATTAACAATCGTTAAATGGTATATCAATTAAGAAAACTACACATAGAAAATATAAATCATGGGAAAATAATTACAAATACCTTGACGAGGTCGCGGAAATAAGAAATCGTTGATTCACATTGAAGATAAAACAAGTCGATTCAGTGGAATGATGATGGTTGAATGAAATTATCATAAAATGGTATATCAATTAAAAAAAATCATAAAAACCATAAACCATGGATGTATGATTAAATATACCTTGACGAGATCGCGGAAAGAATAAATAATTGATTCACGTTCGAGAGAAAAAGAGTCGATTTGGGGGAACGATAATGGTTGAAATAAATGATCGTCAAATTAGGATGGGTGTATAATGGAAACATATAATTGAGATTCTATGAGAAAACGCGGTATTAAAAATTTTAGGCTGCAATTCAAAATTTCGATGTCGCGATGTAAAAAAATTGAAATTTCGCGTTAGCGGGATATTAAAAATATCATTCACGTCGGTTTTATGATAACCGACGTGAAAAGATATTAAAATTTTAACTTATTTTTCACGTCGGTTATTATAAAACCGACGTGAAAAATCAATCTTCGTCACTCTTTCACGTCGGTTATTAAATAACCGACGTGAAAAATCGATTTTCATGACTTTTTCACGTCGGTTATTTAATAACCGACGTGAAAAAAGTTTACAAAAATGTAGTTCATTTTCCAAGCTTTAATTTGACAGGTCACAGAGCTCAAACGGAGTTACGGATTAAAAGTTATGCCCTTCAGAAGTTGGACATCCTTAAGACATCGTTTAGAGATGATCAACTTCTGAAGGCCATAACTTTTAATCCGTAACTCTGTTTCAGCTCCGTGACCTGTCAAATTAAAGCTTGAGAAATGAACTACATTTTGGTAAACATTTTTCACGTCAGTTATTAAATAACCGACGTGAAAAATCGATTTTCATGACTTTTTCACGTTGGTTATTTAATAACCGACGTTAAAAGTTATTTTTCAAGTCGGTTATTTAATAACCGATGTGAAAAATGTTTACCAAAATGTAGTTTATTTCTCAAGCTTTAATTTGACAGGTCACAGAGCTCAAACGGAGTTACGGATTAAAAGTTATGGCCTTCAGAAGTTGGACATCCACTCCGTTTGAGCTCTGTGACCTGTCAAATTAAAGCTTGAGAAATAAACTACATTTTGGTAAACATTTTTCACATCGGTTATTAAATAACCGATGTGAAAAAGTCACGAAAATCAATTTTTCACGTCGGTTATTTAATAACTGATGTGAAAAATAAGTGAAAAATTTAATATATTTTCCTGGAAAATGATTTTTCACGTCGGTTATATAATAACCGATGTGAAAAATCAGATAAAATGGATTTTTAACGTCGGTTCTTATATAACCGATGTGAAAAATCAGTGAAAAATCAATTTTTAGATATTTTCCCGTCGGTTCTAAAAAACCGACGTGAAAAATGGTGACGTAAAAAAAGGTTTTTGTACTAGTGTTACGATTTGTTTCTTCCCTGACTCATTACGATATGTTTCTTCCCCAGCTCATTACGATCTGTTTCTTTCTCAGCTCATTACGATCTGTTTCTTTCTCAGCTCATTACGATTTGTTTCTTCCTCGGCTCATTACGATCTATTTCTTTCTCAGCTCAATATGATTTATTTCCTTCTCAGCTCAAACTGATGGAATCCTCATTACGATTGAATTCCCATTATGATAGAATTCTCATTATGATGGAATGCCTATTACGATGGAATTCTCATTATGATGGAATTCCCATTACGATGGAATCTCCATATTGCAATTCTAAAATTCTTCAAACTTCTTCATCTTCACACATTCTGACTTTTGGATCCGATCTTCTGAAATATTATGACTTCAATGGATTTCTTTATAATGATGGAATCCTCATTATGATGAAATCCTCATTATGATAGAATTTCTCATTATGATGGAATTCTTTACTCTATAATTTTGAATTTCTTCAAACCTCTCCACCATTTATTCAAAATATTTTATCATGAAAGGTTTCATGATTTGTGAGAACTTCTTGATCAACAAATCATCGTCTGACTTGGTATAAGAAAGTATGAAAACCTCATAACTCCTGACTTCACATTCTTCTTTCAAAACTCTTCAGCTTCATTACGACTTCTTCAGCCAGCAAGTTCTGTCTCAACAACTGCTTTCTTTCTAACTCAGCATCTTCATTCATTTTATGATTACGGAAAAGACAAACTTTCAGCAAACAATAAATTCTTCCTTTGATTATTTTGAATTTGATGATTTTCAATGTCATGTCGATGGACTTGAATATGATTCTCTGAGTCTGGTGCTTCTCAGTTTGATTCTCTGAGTCTGAAAAAACAATCTTTCTTTAAAACAAAACTCTTCTTCCCCTTTTATCTTTGGATTCAAACTTTCGTCAACTTTCAACTTTCTAACAAACTCTGAGTCCGATGAATCTTCATTATGATGGATATGGGTCTGATTCCTGAATAACAAAAACATTCTTATACAATAAGGTTAGTTGTCAAAAAATACAAAATTTTGTTAAAACAATTTATCACAAAGGTTATTCAATCTCCCCCTTTGGATTTGTTGACTACCCTTATTAACAGCTTTTCAAACTCTCAAAATTTTTTCAAAACTTAACTTTTGTAAACAACTCACATTTTCTGATTTTTATCAAAACATAGCATTTCTCAAAAGAGAGTGTTCTGACACCACATTACTGGATAAAGTAATGTTTTTGAAGGAATTTCATCCCTCGGTGGAAAGAAAATTCTGCAGTCATTTGAAGATAAACTCTCCTCACTTTTATTTTCACACTTCCTTTTTCTCTCTCTCTCTCATTCTTTCTTTTCTCACTTTCTTTTTCTCACTTTCCTTTTTCTCTCCCCTATTATATGATAACAATAGCTTCAAATTCATAAAATAAAGATAAGTAAACACTTCTTACAAAGTATAAAGTTATTATTTTCTCTCCCCCTATGTCAACATAATCAAAAGCGCGGTGGGGTTCTTCCTTAAGAGATTTAGGAAGTCATTGGAGGAGGCTGAACATGAAGTTTCAGCCTCAATTCCACAAACCTTTCTTTCTGCATTGCTTTTGTAAAGATTTCAGCAATCTGATACTTCGTTGAAATGTATTCCAACAAAACATCTCCAGCAACAACTTTCTCTTTTATAAAGTGAAACCTTATATCAATGTGTTTTGATCTTGAATGTTGGACAAGATTCTTAAAAATATCAATTTCACTCTAATTATCACAAAGTATCTTCAATAATTTAGAAACTTTTACTTTCAAATCTTCTAGCTGAACTTTCATCCACAACATTTGAGTACAGGACTGAGTAGCTGCAACATATTCAGATTCAGTTGTGCTCAAAGTTGTTGAACTTTGTTTCTTACTACGCCAACTCACACAACATTCACTCAAGAAAAATGTTCCTCTTGAGGTTGATTTTCCATCATTACAATCACCATCCCAATCAGTATCAGTAAACCCATGAAACTTCATCACACTATTTCTTTTGTATAATAACTCATGTGAAGTTATTCATTTGACATATCTCAAAATTCTTTTTGCTACCAACACATGTGATTCTTTAGGATTACTTTGATACCTGACACACAAAGTCGCAACATAAATAATATCAGACCTTGAGGTCGTAAGGTAAAGAAGACTTCCTATCAACTTCCAAATATCTTTTTGATTCACACTTATTCTGAATTCATCTTTACTCAACTTTGTGCTCACTGAAATAGGAGTAGAAACTTCTTTGGATTTTGTCATCCCAAACTTCTTTAGCAATTCCTTGGCATACTTTTCATGAGATAATAAAGTGTATTTTTCATTTTCTTTTTTGAACTTGTAAGACAAGGAAGAAAGTTCACCCAACATTGACATTTCAAAATTCTTCTTCATTTCCTCAGCAAATTCTTTATAGATTTTTTTCTTTATTTTCAGCAAAAATTATATCATCTACCATAAAAAATTGCAATTAGAGTTCCAGAGTCAATATTTTTTACATACACGTTTCTATCAACTTTTCCTTTAGAAAATGTCAACATTCTCAAATAATTGTCAAGATTAGAATACCATGCATGTGGAACTTGTTTCAGCCCATACAAAGATTTCTTCAATTTATAAACTTTGTTTTCATCCTCATCAAGTAGAAACCCACAAGGTTATTCAATGTAAACTTCTTCCTCAAACTCACCATTTAAGAAAGATGACTTTATATCCTTCTGATAAACTTTGTAATTCCAATGATAATCTACTGCAAGAAACATTCAGATAGTTTCTAGCCTTGCAATGGGGGAAAAGTTTTCATCAAAATCCAAACCTTCCACCAGTGTATATCCTTTACAAACAGGTCTTGCTTTGTTTCTTGAATCTCTCCTTGCTCATTCAATTTGTTTATATAAACCCACTTTTTTCTGATAACATTTTTATTTGCTGGACTTGGAACAAGTTCTCATGTTTTATTCTTCTCAATTTGATCTAGCTCTTCATTCATAGTATCCACTCATTCTTTGTGTTGAATAGCCTCTGAAACTGATTCTGGTTCAACTTTTGAGATAAGTGAGGTCTGATTTTCTAATTTCAACTTCCTTCCGGTCTGAACCAGAGTTTTCTGATTCCTAATAATGTTTTCAGACTCAACATGTTTTTGTAAGGTAGGAAATTTCAATGTTTCTCTCCCAAATTCACTTTCCTCGCCACATGACTCATTTGAATATTGATAAGGATGTTTTGAATTACATTTACTATTAGTTTATCATCCTCAACATTCTCAAAAACTTTTGTTAAGGAACTTTCATTTTCAATTACCTTCACATCATATGAGTCCACCAACTTTTGTAAACATTTGTTCCAACATCTGTAACTTCTTCCATTTGGTGAATAACCCATAAATGTCTCTTCCTCAGCTTTCTCATCAAACTTTCCCAAATCTGAATTTTTTATTTTGAGAAAACATGGACTTCCAAAAACTTTGAAATATTTCAATGAAGGTTTTTTGTTATACCACATTTCATATGGAGTCATGTTGGTTTCTGGTCTCGACAAACATCTATTTTGAACATGTATAGTAGTACTAACACTAGTGCAGAAAACATTTTTTACGTCGGTTATTTTTCATTATTTACGTCGGTTTTTAGGCGACGTTAATACGGACGACGTTATAAATAACGTTTTTTACGTCGGTTATTTAAAACCCGACGTAACATCCCTAACATCACGGTGTTTATCACGTCGGTTCATTAATAACCGACGTGATAAATATGCGTGGGGGGGGGGGGGTTTATCACGTCGGTTATTTTCTAAACCGACGTGATAAAACGCCTGGGATATCGTTTATCACGTCGGTTATGACATAACTGACGTGATTAAACCTTCCCCGGGCCTATTATCACGTCGGTTTCTTAAATAACTGACGTGATAAAAAGGCCTGGGAAACGTTTTAGCACGTCGGTTATCCAATAACCGATGTGGTAAATCGATTCCCAGGCCTTTTATCACGTCGGTTATATTAAGAACCGACGTGATAAAAGGCCCGGGAACGGTTTATCACGTCGGTTCTCGAAAAAACCGACGTGATAAACCCCTACCGATTTATTTACCACGTCGGTTATAAAATAACCGACGTGAAAGCGATATTTTTTTTTTAAATAATTGCACTGCTCTCACCAAAAAGCAACCAGAAACCAATCAAAAATAACCATGCCAGCCCTCCCCCAAGCCCCAACTGAACCCCACCCTCATCTATACCCACCTAACAACCTGGCCAGCCCTCCCCCACCACATTGGAGCCCCACCACATTGGAGCCCCACCACAACCCTTGGACACCCCCCACCCCTTGGACAGCCCCCCACCCTCATTTACACCCCCACGACCCCTAGTACAGCCTCAAACACCCATTGGACACCCCTCCCATATCCCTTGGACACCCCCCACCCCTTGGACACCCCCCCACCCCTTGGACAGCCCCCCACCCTCATTTACACCCCCAAGACCCCTAGTACAGCCTCAAACACCCATTGGACACCCCCACACCTTGACAGCCCTCCCAGACCCCTTGGACACCCCCCCCCCCCGACCCCTGGACACCCCCCCCCCCCGAGCCCTTGGACAGCCCCAAACACCCCTTGGACACCCCTCCCATATCCCTTGGACACCCCCCACCCCTTGGACACCCCCCCACCCCTTGGACAGCCCCCCCACCCTCATTTACACCCAACCGGCCCCTTGGACAGAACTCCCAAACACCTTGGACACCACTCTCATATCCCTTGGACACCCCCCACCCCTTGGACACCCCCACCCCTTCGACAGCCCCCCCACCCTCATTTACACCCCCCGAACACTAGGACAGCCCCAAACACCCCTTGGACACCCCTCCCATATCCCTTGGACACCCCCCCACCCCTTGGACACCCTCCACCCCTTGGACAGCCCCCCACCCCCTGGACACCCCCCAACCCCTTGGAAACCCCCCCTACTCCTTGGAAACCCCCCCATCCCCTTGGACAGCCCCAAACACCCCTTGGACACTCCTCTTATATCCCTTGGACACCCCCCCACCACTTGGACACCCCCCACCCCTTGGACAGCCCCCCCCCCACCCTCATTTACACCCAATCGACTCCTTGGACAGCCCCAAACACACCTTGGACACCCCTCCCATATCCCTTGGACACCCCCCAAACACCCACCCACCCCCTTGGAACCTCTCCCCCCATACCAAAATCCAGACCAGAAAAACCATCAACAGTAGACCAAAACAAGAAGTAGAGAAAAATTAAACATTCACTTCTATAACATTCAAAACTTACACTTTCAACTTCAAAAAAAACTAAATCCAACCTAAACGACTACGAAATACACAATTACATTGACAATATTCAAAATTACATTTTACATTACAAACAACTAAAAGTCAATCAAACCTGTAAAATAATTTGACCACTCCACTTGTAAGTGTTTGATATCTTCAGCAGTAAAGGGTTGAGGGTCATCAAAAAGCTACAAAGGAAAAGGATAGTAGTCAACGTGTATAATGAATAAATCAAATTGAAATATTATGAGAAAGAGGAAATCTTACCAGGTCAAAACTCAGAACTGTCTCAGTTGTTATTATTTCATACATAAATCTTAACATGTAATATCCGCATTCGATGATGCCTTGTTGCTCATGACATTTCTGTTTGAATGAGTGTAAATTCAATATATTATTTTTATGTAATAAATCAAAATGTACAAATTATAAATGGATATTTACCTTCGCATGTACATATTTGATCTTGAAATTCCTTTTCTTTGCGCTTTTTCGAAAGTGGACCCATGCCCTGTTAGAAAATAATACGAATGGGGTAAATTTAAAATTCATTATAATATATAAAACTATTGTGAAATTGAAACTTACGTTTCCAATATATTCTTAAAACTTTCTCGCACATCATCATGGAGAGAGCATATCCAATAAAGTGTTTTCTCCCTAGGGCAAAAAACCCCTAACATCCAATGATCCTTGATAAAAGGAAATTTAACGTTAGTGGTTTTTTATGTTATAAGATAATTAACTCTTTGAGAGGGATGTGTTTCATACCTCTCACAAAAAGGCATCATCCAACACTGTGTGATTACATTCTTTTCAAATCTATCAGCAATATAAAGCATTCTTTGTTCCTCATCCAATGCACATGCTTCAGGGGAAATCAATTGTGGGTCCACGAATCCATATACATCTGTCATCTCATTCCTCTCACAAATTTTATACAGATACCTAATACAAAGCAGACATAAGTATACATTTTTAATAAATATAACGCAAGGAAAAGGTGTTAAGACTTACATGATAAAAATTTGCACCACGTTGATGCCCAACTTATCTCCAGTGACAAACTCCATGATATCAGTTTTCATAATCCCCACACTTAGTTCACGTCCACAGACATGAGCTTCCATTGTAAAGTCATAATGATCCGCCAACAAATTTGAATATCTTGACAATTTGTCAAGACTGCTAGTATCTGCATCTGATGTCATAGCTATCTGTCTTTGTTGTTGTCTATATAGTATTTCTTTACCTTTGAAGTATTCCTGTAAAAATAAATTGAAAAATATATTAGTTTTCAAATGATAAAACATTAATAAAAATATAAAATAAAAGATATAACATCCATACCTCTATGGTAATGAGTCGAAGAAGTCTGGATGGCCAAAGTAAAAAATGGCCGATACTATGTCCAACTGTCGTCACCTCATCTATAGGTAATGGTATCCGAGCTGATCTATCTATAATATCCTGTACAGTGACCCTCTGATTCTCTACCTCTAACTGTTGATGATGAACTGTATCTCCTATACAATATACCATCTCATATGCAACTATATGATGTTGAGGATCATCAACATACAACTCACAATAAGTTGGTAGCTGCGGCGGAGGAGGAGGATCAAAAATGGGGTCTGCAGGCTGAGGTGGGGGAGTGGGAGCTACTGGGAGAGGTGGAGTGGGAGCTGCACCCTGAAATTGTCTTTGCAAGTCTGCAAACATAATCTGCACCGATGCTCTAATCTTGTCCTCCATTGTCGCATTAATATTATGGACTTCAGCCTCCAAGGATTCTATTTTTTTTTTATAAACTCCCTCAACGTTAGAAGTTGAGGAACGTGGCAACACTTTTCTTACCGATACACCTGCCGGATATCCCCTTACACGGCCAGGATGTTCGGGCTTTCCCAATGCCACAGATAAAATATCTTCCCTCCCAGATGGTGTAAATGTCCCCTGTGAACTCTGCTCCTCAAGAGAGTCCTGTAATAATTAATTGAACATTTCTATAATGATTGGAAATATATGACGAAAATAGTAAACTTAAATAAATAAAATAGATATCTTACAATCCTCTCAACTACGAGTCTCGATTCTTCCGAAAGATATTGTCCTTTTTTGCCCTTCCGAGCTCTTTTCCATTTCTCATGTCTAGATGGAGGGGATGGAGGGGCCACCTCTCCAGAGCTTGAAGACTCAGCTCTTAGTTGTTGAAATTTTTCTGCCATCATTTGTTCTTCCAATAATGCATACCCTCCCCGAGATAAACTATGAGGGTATACATTTTTAGATTGGATCTCTTGATGAGCTTTCCTTGTTTGCTGTAAATTAAGAATAAGTAATCATTAACAAAACAATAATAAGATCATTTATATAAGAAAGCTTATAAAAGTTTACATTGCCCTTACCAAAAATGATTCTTTTCTTCTACTTTCAAAAAATTGTCTCCATGTGTCTTCATCTATAAAAGGATATATACGACATGGATTCTCACGACTCCTATGACCATAAATGAAATCAGATGAGATGGTTGATTTGAAATCCCTCCATCTCCTAGCAGCCAACGATAAGCATTTCTTCCTGACTCCTCCAGTGTCAGGAATATCAAATGTCATCTGATAAAAAAGAGGTTAAAAATATTATATATACTAGAAACATTTAAAGAACAGTCAAACAATAGCAAAAGATCTTACCAAAATGGTCTCCCACAGCTGAGAAATTATCGCCTTATCCACACTTCTCCAATCATCATAGAGAATGCTTACTTTGCTCTTAGCCTGAGTTGCTACAAAACCCTTAAAATCTTTAGCATTTGGACCTCTAGGAAGATCATCATCATCAAACTCCACGACTATCCTCTCCTCCTTCGTACGGGCAAGTGATAATTTTGGTAAACGTGTGCACCCACGCTTACCAACCTTTGAACTCTTTTTCGTAATAGGAGCATGTGAATGTTCCTCCCCAGATGTATGACCAATATGCTCATCTCCAGAATCATGTGGCTGATCAACTGATTGATCTGTCATTTTCCTTCAAATCAAAAAAACAAACATTAGTTCACAAATATACAAATTCAAATATTGTAATACTACTTAATCAGAAAATAGAAAAGTGTACTAAATTACATAATAGTAAACATTGGTAATATGGTAAGCATGTTAAACAATGATAAACATGGTAAACACAGGCAAAAGGTTGCCAAGGAGTTGGCCCAAGAAAGCTGAAAAGTGGACTCACTGAGTCCACCGGTCAGCCGGTGTGAGCTCACCGGCCAGCCGGAGGACCCAGGCAGTAGACTTGCCCACTGCCTGGTGCCACCGGCCGGCCGGTGGACCAGACAGCCTTGCTCTGTCTGGACCACCGGCCGGCCGGTGGACCAGACAGAGCTTTGCTCTGGACCACCGGCCAACCGGTGATCCACCACCGGCCAACCTGTGATCCACCACCGGCCAGCCGGTGCGCCCAGGACTTCTCCTCTTTACGGTTTTTATTGTTTTATCGTTTTGGTTTGATACATGTTTTAATAAGTAAAAAATTTACAATATCTAACATTATATGAAAAAACTAAATGTAAACAAGAAATAAACATGTGTTACCTGTAATTTTAGGAATGTACAGTTGGATTGTTTTCCCAAATTCCTTCGTCGTGATCGTTCCTTATGGCACAAACCATGTCTTCAACATACTCATCATTATGTTCTGTTAATCTTTCCATGGAAGTAGGGATCTCACATAAATCAGCATCTTCATCAAATTCATCCTCACCAACATATTGTTTTTTCCCTTGTAAAACAACAGCCCACTGCATATCTGATTGATCTACTACATAGAAAATTTGTTTGGCATGTGTTGCCATTATAAAAGAATCAGCTGTGTCTTCCAATCTATTCAGATTAACAAGTGTCATTCCAAATTCATCGTGTCTGACACTGTTGTTACCGATAAACCATTTACAGTTAAAAACAGGAACTTTAATTTTAAAGTAATCAGCCTCCCATATGTCTTCAATCACTCCATAATATGCACTTGATGCCGAAATTGGGTTTCTGTCCTTAGCACTCGAAAAATGCATTGCTTCTGCAAACACCAATACACCACTATTCTGAACTGCACTTCTGTTGTCCTGAGCTTTCGTATGAAATGTATAGCCATTAATGTCATAAGCGGACCATGTTATCACATTTAAAGATGGACCACCCACTATCCATTTTAATGTCTCTGATACATCTGATCTACCAAGAAATGTCTTTTTAAACCATGGCAAAAAAGTTTTGTTGTGCTCATTCAAAATCCACATTTCTTTCTTCTTTGGATGACATTGTTTCAACTCATTAATATGCAATGTGATATACGGTTGAACATCAGCTATGTTATTCAAGATGTATGATTCTAACTTCTTCATATGTTCAGCTGACAGTGATTTGACTTTCAAGCCACGAATCCCCTTTCCCTCATTATTAACCCGTTCATGGCGAGATGGAGGCAAACCTATGTGTTGCGCCGTAGCCAAGTAGCTCATACAAAACTCTGCTACCTCCTCAAAAATATACTTTTCAATAATGGAGGCTTCAGGTCGATATGGATTTTTAACATATCCCTTTAATATTTTCATATACCTTTCAAAAGGATACATCCAACGAAGATATACAGGTCCACAAAGCTTTATTTCTCGAACCAGATGAATCATTAAATGCACCATCATATCAAAAAAAGTTGGAGGAAAATACATTTTCAAATGACAAAGTATAAAAATTGCATCCTTTTCCAAAATGTTCAAAGCATTCACATCAATCGCCTTGTTACAAATTGAATTGAAAAAATAACACAACCTCATTATAGTCTTTCTGACACGGATGGGCAATATTCCACGCAGTGCAACTGGTAGAATTTGTTGCATCATGACGTGACAATCATGTGATTTCATACCTATCAACTTCAAGTCTTTCAATGAGACAAAATTTTTTACATTTGAAGAATAACCTTGAGGCACTTTGATATCATGAAGACACTGACAGAAGCTACTTTTCTCCCTCTTCGATAATGTATGACAAGCCGGGGGAAGAAATGTTCGTCTTCCTTTAGGAGTGGGAGCTAACTCCAAACGTATTCCCATTGATAGTAGGTCTAACCTTGCATTCAACCCATCTTTTGTCTTTCCTTTAATATCTAGCAATGTTCCGATCAAAGAATCACAGATATTCTTCTCCACGTGCATGACATCAATATTATGTTTGACTTCATGATACCTCCAATATGGTAGCTCAAAAAATATTGACCTTTTCTTCCAAATATGTCTATCATTACCAGATTTTTGTATCTTTCCCAATGTCACATCAAGGTTTTTCACCCTCTCAAAATACAAATCTGGGGATAAAGGTTTTGGAGCAGTATCAAATTCTTGTGAGCCATTGAATGCCTTTTTTAGTCTTCTATAAGGGTGATCCATAGGCAAAAACTTTCGATGACCCATGTACACTGTTTTCCTCCCATGACGCAATTGACAATATGACGTCTGTTGTTCGCAAATTGGACATGCTTTATGCCCTTTAACACTGTATCCAGACAAATTTCCATATGCTGGGAAGTCATTTATAGTGAATAGAAGCACTGCATGCAGTTGAAAATATTCCATTTTATAAGAATCATACACCCTAATACCATCAGCCCATAACAGTTTCAAATCATCAATCAGCGGTGACAAGTATACATCAATATCATTGTCGGGTTGCTTTGGACCAGAGATCATGATACTCAACATGACATATTTGCGCTTCATACAAACTTCAGGAGAGAGGTTGTAAATTACCAATAAAACAGGCCATGAACTATGTGTGCTACTGAGGGTTCGGTATGGATTCATTCCATCTGTGCACAAGCCTAGTCTCAGATTTCTAATTTCATTTCCAAATATAGGGTACTGGGCATCAATTTTCTTCCATTGTGGACAATCAGCTGGATGACGTATTTTTCCATCACATACCTGCTCATCAGCATGTCATCTTAACCTTTTTGCATCATGTGAATTAGCAAATAAACGTTTGAAACGAGGAATTATAGAAAGATACCAAAATACCTTTGAAGGGAGCTTTGTAATCTCTACATCAGCTTGTGATTTTTCTTTCACCTTATACCGTGATGTCCCACATTTAGGACACTCTTTCAGAAATTCATATTCCTTCCTATATATAATGCAGTCATTCGGACAGGCATGTATTTTCCTGTATCCCAATCTCATCGGGCATAATATTTTTTTGGCCTTATAATGTGAATCTGGAAGATCGTTATCTTTTGGAAGAATGTCTTTCATCAATTGTAGCAGCTCTGTAAAACTTCTGTCACTCCATCCATGTTTCGCCTTCAGGTTAATCAATCTTAACACCGCCGACAAAACCGTAAAATCTGTACAACTAGGATATAATGGTTTTTCGGCATCACCATATAGACGTGCAACTGTCGGTTCTATCTCAATTTGTTCTGCTACAATATCGCGAATCATTTCTTCAATTCCATCGGAGTTACCATCTTGCGATTCATTATCATCAGTGACATTCTGTCCAGTTTCGCCATGCCAAATCCAAGGGTTGTAACTCGGATTGAAATCATGACAAATCAGATGATCTTTTATCTCTCTACTTATCAACTTCTTCATATTCAGACATTTCAGGCATGGACAGAAAAAAATGTCACTACTTGGAACATTTCGTTTAGCAAATTCCAAAAAGGCATCAACACCTTCCTCATATTCATTGCTCATTCGATGTGTCGTAATCCAACTTCGACTCATTATTACCTATAACAAATAGCAAAAATATATATATTTTTTAGATAAGACAAATATATGTTTATATGAAAAAAATCATAATTTGAATGTAAACAATTTTGAAATATAAAACAAATCGATGTGTATTTAAAAAAATATGCTTGAATATTATTTTTTAAACAAAATATAGTAAGATATAACACCCCCCTGGACACCACCCCCACCCCCTACCCCCTTGGACATCCCCCTGGACACCCCCCAACACCCACCCACACCCTTGGACAGCCCCCCACACCCACCCACCCCCTTGTAAACCCCCCTGGACACCCCCCGACCCCTCTAGACAGCCCCCCGCCCCTCCTGGACACCACCCCCCACCCCCTACCCCCTTGGACACCCCCCTGGACATCCCCCAACCCTCTGGACAGCCCCCCCCCCCCACCCGGACAACCCCAAATACCCTCTGGAGAGGCCGCCACCCACTTGGACAGCCCCCCACACCCATCCAACCCCTTGGACACCCCCCTGGACACCCCACCGACCCCTCTGGACAGGCCGCCACCCCCTTGGACAGCCCCCCACACCCACCCATCCCCTTGGACACCACCCTGGACACCCCCCGACCCCTCTGGACAGCCCCCGACCCCTCTAGAAAGCACCCCCACCCCTCCTGGACACAACCCCCCACCCCCGACCTGCTTGGACACCCCCCTGGACACCCCCCAACCCTCTGGACAGCCCCCCCACCCCTCCTAAACACCACCCCCACCCCCTACCCCCTTGGACACCCCCCCTGGACACCCCCCAACACCCACCCACACCCTTGGACAGCCCCCCACACCCACCCACCCCCTTGTAAACCCCCCTGGACACCCCCTGACCCCTCTGGACAGCCCCCCGCCCCTCCTGGACACCACCCCCCACCCCCTACCCCCTTGGACACCCCCCTGGACATCCCCCAACCCTCTGGACAGCCCCCCCACCCACCCGGACAACCCCAAATACCCTCTGGAGAGGCCGCCACCCACTTGGACAGCCCCCCACACCCATCCAACCCCTTGGACACCCCCCATGGACACCCCACCGACCCCTCTGGACAGGCCGCCACCCCCTTGGACAGCCCCCCACACCCACCCATCCCCTTGGACACCACCCTGGACACCCCCCGACCCCTCTGGACAGCCCCCGACCCCTCTAGAAAGCACCCCCACCCCTCCTGGACACAACCCCCCACCCCCGACCTGCTTGGACACCCCCCTGGACACCCCCCAACCCTCTGGACAGCCCCCCCCCCCTCCTAAACACCACCCCCCACCCCCTACCCCCTTGGACACCCCCCTGGACACCCCCCAACACCCACCCACACCCTTGGACAGCCCCCCACACCCACCCACCCCCTTGTAAACCCCCCTGGACACCCCCCGACCCCTCTGGACAGCCCCCCGCCCCTCCTGGACACCACCCCCCACCCCCTACCCCCTTGGACACCCCCCTGGACATCCCCCAACCCTCTGGACAGCCCCCCCCCCACACCCGGACAACCCCAAATACCCTCTGGAGAGGCCGCCACCCACTTGGACAGCCCCCCACACCCACCCACACCCTTGGACACCCCCCTGGACACCCCACCGACCCCTCTGGACAGGCCGCCACCCCCTTGGACAGCCCCCCACACCCACCCATCCCCTTGGACACCACCCTGGACACCCCCCGACCCCTCTGGACAGCCCCCGACCCCTCTAGAAAGCACCCCCACCCCTCCTGGACACAACCCCCCACCCCCGACCTGCTTGGACACCCCCCTGGACACCCCCCAACCCTCTGGACAGCCCCCCCACCCCTCCTAAACACCACCCCCCACCCCCTACCCCCCTTGGACACCCCCCTGGACACCCCCCAACACCCACCCACACCCTTGGACAGCCCCCCACACCCACCCACCCCCTTGTAAACCCCCCTGGACACCTCCCGACCCCTCTGGACAGCCCCCCGCCCCTCCTGGACACCACCCCCACCCCCTACCCCCTTGGACACCCCCCTGGACATCCCCCAACCCTCTGGACAGCCCCCCACCCACCCGGACAACCCCAAATACCCTCTGGAGAGGCCGCCACCCACTTGGACAGCCCCCCACACCCATCCAACCCCTTGGACACCCCCCTGGACACCCCACCAACCCCTCTGGACAGGCCGCCACCCCCTTGGACAGCCCCCCACACCCACCCATCCCCTTGGACACCATCCTGGACACCCCCCGACCCCTCTGGACAGCCCCCGACCCCTCTAGAAAGCACCCCCACCCCTCCTGGACACAACCCCCCACCCCCGACCTGCTTGGACACCCCCTGGACACCCCCAACCCTCTGGACAGCCCCCCCACCCCTCCTAAACACCACCCCCACCCCCTACCCCCCTTGGACACCCCCCTGGACACCCCCCAACACCCACCCACACCCTTGGACAGCCCCCCACACCCACCCACCCCCTTGTAAACCCCCCTGGACACGCCCCAACCCTCTCGGGGATTTATAGAAAACGATGAAAAATTAGTGAAATCATAAAATTAGTCAATATTGCAAGTCGAACTAATAGATCTAGGGATGATAAATAAGATTATGGTGCCAAAACGAGTTAAAAGGGTTCGCAATCGAAGAATCTTAGCTAGTTTCAACAAAAAAATCACAACACATATATATATACTATCCGCGAAAAAAAACGAACGAGTGGGAGGATTACCTGAGTGCTGCGAGTTTAGATGATTGATCCGAGGAGATTAAATATGAGAAACGATGATCGCAAAACGAATCTAAACCCACGAAATGGACGAGCCGATTCGGGTTTACGCGCGAGAGAGACGAGTCGCGACTGTCGAAGGTAAACTCGCGAATGACAATCCACGGGTCTGGGTAAATTTTTAAATGAGTTATCACGTCGGTTATTCAATAACCGACGTTATAATCTTTTTAAAAACATTTATAACGTCGGTTATTCAATAACCGACGTAAAAACCTTCCTCCGATTCTTTTTTTACGTCGGTTATTTTATAACCGACGTTATAAAGGGCTCAAAATCCGCGTTTTATTACGTCGGTTATTCCATAACCGACGTCAAAAACATCTGCGGATTCTTTTTTTACGTCGGTTATTTTATAACCGACGTAAAAAGGCCTTCAAAAACCGCGTTTTTTACGTCGGTTATTGAATAACCGACGTAAAAAACGCCCCCCGCTTCTGTTTTTTACGGCGGTTAATGTATAACCGACGTAAAAACACAAAGCCGCGCGATTAATAACGTCGGTTATAAAAATAACCGACGTTAAAGGTGTACTAAACACAGGTTTTTACGTCGGTTATTAAATAACCGACGTAACAAACCTCGTTTTACATATTATGACGTCGGTTTTATATAACCGACGTAAAAAATGGTGACGTAAAAAACGTTTTCTGCACTAGTGTAATAGCTTCTCTCCAATAGAATTTTGAAAGTTTGTGTTCTACTAACATACTTCTTCTCATTTACATTAAACTTCTATTCTTTCTTTCTGCTACTCCATTTTGTTATGGAGTATAGGGAGCACTATACTAATGTTTGATACCATGCTTTCTCAGATAAGTTTTAAAAGTATTGTTTGTGAATTCGGTACTATTATCTGTTCTCAACATCTTTTCTGAGGAATTTGAACATTTCAATGACCTTTGACTTGTGCTTTATAAACATGATGTTTGTCATCTGAGTGAAATCATCAATAAAACTGATGAAGTATAAATCTCTTTTTATTGATTGATGTATCATCAACCCACATAAATCAGAATGAATAAGCTCAAGTGGTTTGCTAGATTGAATCTCAATTCTTTTATGACTTTTGTTAGTCATCTTGCCCTTTTGACAAGTTACACAAACATATTCTTCTCTTCTTTTCAATTTTGAAAAGTTTCAAACAAAATCAACTTTAGAAAGTTTGTTCATACTTTTCTATCCAAGGTGCCCAAGTCTTCAGTGCCACAATTTGTTTTCATCTGTCGCACTCAAGTAACAAGACTTATTGAATTCTCCTATTTGGAAGAGATTCTCGCTGATTCTTTCTCCTTTTGTAATAATTTCTCCATTTTTTGCATTTTTGATGATACAAAAATATTTTCTAAAAACATCTTCTTTTACATCATCATAAAGTTGATTTACACTAAGTAAGTTATGTTTTAGCCCGTCAACAAATAAAACTTCCTTGGATTTCAACTTTTTCGCTTCAATCTTAATCGTTTTGATTCTTCGGATTTTTAAGTAACTATCATTACCAAAGGTAATTGCTCCTCCATCATGACTTTCAACATGTTTTAAGATTTTTATATCAATTGTAATATGTGAAGAACAATCACTATCAAGTATCCATGGTTTGTTCCTTTTACTTACTTTCAAAGTTGTCTCAATAATAAAGATCTTTCCTCAACTTTCTTCTTTTCAGCTTCCTTTTCTTTTCTATCATAAGGAATTTTTTCTCGAAGGTGTGTCATATATCTTTTGTCATGATGACCAGCCCGATCACATCTTCCACAAACTTCTTATAGACATTCAAAAAAAAATTGTTGGAAAGTTTCTAACATCTTGAGAATTCACTTTTTCAACATTTTTTAAGCTAAGAAAGTTATTCATTCTACTTCCATTATTTCTTCCACTTTTCTCAAATATTTTTCCAGGTAGAGATAAGTTATGTCAACAATTATATTATATGTGCCCATAGATTCCACAACATCAGCAATACCCATCAAATCTTGATTTTCTATTCAAAAAACATCTTTCTCTATAGAAACTTTGTTGAGGTTGGAAACTTCTTTCAACTCTAACATACTTATAATGTAGACCATCTTTTCTTTTAAGTGAGTTTTCTAATTTTGTAGATTTGATAGGTTTCTCACATCCTTTCTCCACCCCACTTTTTCTAGAACTTGAAATGTTAAAAGAATCAAATGAAACATTATTTTTGGTAAGAGAAGATTTCACCTGATTCTCGTATTGAACCTTCTCAACAACTTTAGAAGTCTCAACTTTTACTTCTGAAGCTTTGTTGAAGTTTTCATTCATCTTTCTCAAGGTACTCTCGGACTCAAGAAGTTTTGATTGAAACGTGTTAACTTCTTCCTTAGTTTTCAACTTCTTATTAAGATCTTCAATCATCTTTCCATGTTCAACAATTCTAAGCTTATAACTTAAAATCTCCTCGATGTATTCTTCCTCCTACTTGATGACATATTTTCTTCCATCGACAAATCCTGTACAATCTTTCTCCATAACTCTAATTTCTTTGTTGAGAGTTTTGTTTTGCTTAAGACATGAAACATGTTCTATTCTGAGGTGATGTCACGAACCAGCCCGGGTACCCTGGTAACCCAATAACTGAGTCGACCCTGACATAGCCCGAAGGGCGTTCCCGATCCCCACGGGTCGACGACTAGCACCTGACATCACACAACATGCAAGTGAGAACGATTTTGCCACCAACAATGTAGAAGAAAAGAAACAAGACAGTATGCATAACAAAAAAAACTCAACTGGGGGCAATGTACTAGAATACAAAGAGGCATAAAATCCAAAGTAGTAAATTAGGAAAACAACCCTAAAGTCACTAAGGACACAACTCACCAAGACTAAAGCTCAATAGCTGGATCCACCTCCAAGAGATCCATTCCCTTTGCTCGAACCTGGAAGAAGAAAGTCTACAAACACCTGAAGGAAAAAGTAAGGTGTTAGCCTAAGCCCAGTAGGATACCACCAAAGATTCCATAACAGATGCCAAATATATATTATCCAAAGAAAAACTTTCAATTTTCAAATAAACGGGTTTGAAAATTCAAAAGCATATTTAAAAAAAATTCTATACATTTTCAAATGATGGAAATAAATATTTTAAGTAATGATTTTACAAATGATGGAATATTTCTTAAATAATGTCTAATATAAAACATTTATATAAAATAGTTTATATAAATTCAGGGGCATGTAAAGCAGTTCAAAAGCATTGACATACATTTATATCTCAAATATAAATAAACAAGCGAGCAACATGGTCATCTTTCAAAAGGTATGATAGTATTAACCAACTATAGGATTTCACACTCTCTGTGTGAACTCAGCAAAATGTGCATACACATGTCCCTATGATACTGGCCAAAGGAGACTCGTCACCAACCCGTCAGAGATGTGACCCGTTGCAAGTATGTTTTAGAATGTTGTTGTAGTGTTGAGTGTATTCAAATAACTCACTAACTACCTAAGGCTTGCATGTGCTCTTACATGATGGACAAACAATTTTAAGACTGCTTAAAATACGATCAATCACATTCTTCCTTTTCAAAAGTGCAATTTCTTTCCATTTAAAACCAAACAGGTTTTATTCAAAAAAAACGTGCTTTTTTCACAAGATAAGACCACTGGGTTTCAATCAAATCATTTTAATCCATTTTCACCAGTTTGAAATTCATTCAAAATTAATTCCATCATTACACAATTTATTTCCACAATTAAATTCAACAATTTAATCGAAATCATTTCCATCAAATCTACAATTTAAATTAAACAATTTAAATCAACCAATTTCTATAAACACACTCAATTCAATGGAATTGGTGGTTTTTCAAATTTCTATGTCAAAATCATTTCAAATATCTTGATTAATTGGAATCGGGTTTTTATAATTTTAATTGAAAGCAAATTTGAGTGATTGAATTTAAATCAACAATTGAAATAAATCAAGCAATACAAGGATAATCAATTTGGCTAATCGGAACGGAACCACCTACCTCAAGGTCGCTGATATCAGTGACAATGATAATCCACCCAGTGTGGTTCAGTACACCTCCTCATGACATTATTATCGTAAGCGTTGACACACCAATGCTCGATGTTCATCAAGGGTTCCTAGAACCAATACCATATATTTTATTTCAAAAGGAAATAAAATATCACATGCGATGACAGTCTCTCTCCTAAATAATTCTCAAACTATCATTTAGGTTTATCATATGCGATGATAACTTCTCTCTCCTCGATAATTCTCGAATTATCATTTTCATTATCACATGTGATGATACTTCCATTATCCTTGATAAAATTCCAAATTATCATTTAAAATATTACATGCGATAATATTTTATCTCTCATGGATAATTTCAAATTATTGATTAAAATATTAAATGCGATAATATTTTATCTCTCATGGATGATTTCAAATTATCGATTAAAATATTACATGCGATAATATTTTATCTTTCACGGATAATAATGGATTATCGTTTTATGTTAACGCACACAATTGCAAGCATTATCCCCAAGAATAATTAAAAACCGTGTTTGATAAATTATATCCCTAAATTAATTTCAGAAGAGAGGTGGTATTCCGCATAATTATTATTTTTTTAATATATATATATATATATATATACATACATACATACATATATATCAAAACATCTTTTGACAATGGAATTATTGTTTAATAAAAAATTGCATTTATCTAGTGATAAATTCTTCAATAAATGCACTATTGTAATTTCAAAGAAATTATCGATAGATAATTTTTTATGTTAAACATCATCTGATAACATGGTGGAATTATAATTTATCATTTGATGAAATTGTGATATGATAATTCTTCATATTTATCTTTCAATAATTTTGAAAATTTTATCGTTATATAATTCTACATAATTATCAATGATAATCACACAAAATTATTCTTAGTTAATTTATTTATTAACTACCTTTTGATAATTCAAAAATAATAATATTTAAGTAAATTATCAATTGATAATTTTAGGATTATCATTTTATTTAATATCAAACATTTTATTTTTTTCATATCATAAATTATTGAATAAAATGGAAAAGAAAAGAAAATGGTAAAATAAAATAAAAACAAACAATTCACCTTGTTGGCTGGGAAAGGCGCCCCAAAGAAGGGGGAGTGGCGCACCAAAGAAGTGGGTGGATCCTCCGTCTGCCCAAATCTGCCTTCCAAGGATCCCATGATCATACGTAAGGAGTTTTTGGTGTTACTGGATTCAACATGATCAATCCCGCAAGAAGATATGAAGTCATCAGCTATTTCAAGAATCTTACGCACATACCTTCACTCAAAATCTAAAAGCCTCATTAATCCACTCTTTAAACTGAAATAATTAAGGTGGAGTGATTAATTCCATCTCATTAAGCCATTTCTGTTTTTAAATAATAAAAAATGGTTAAAATTCAAGCTTTTAATGTACCCTGTGCGTTAAAATAGTGGAAAATGGTTGAAAGAGAAGATGAATAGTACATAATTCTATTAAAATTCGGATTATTAAATCAACAAAATTATTTATTTAACTTAAAAATTAAATAACATCAAATGTCTGCTGCACGTGAATGTTATGACCCGAATAGGGTAAACACTCCATTTCGGACACAACGGTAGTCTCATATTTCTCATAGGACGCACCGTTTGAAAGATATTAATGATTTATTAATTAAAAATTGGAATAAATAAATAATTAAAATAAAGAGTTATTTTTGCGAGCGAGACATCCAAACGCCTGACGCTAACAAATGTTATACCTTTTCTAGGGTAAACCCCTCATTTCGGACTCATCGGTGGTCTCAGATTTTCCATACGACGCACTATTTGGGATATATTTAATTATTTTTAATAAATAATACATTAAATATTATTTAATAACTTTATCTCACGAGTGAGGCGTTCAAAAGTCCGGCGCTTTCAAATGTTATACCCCTCTTAGGGTAAACACCACATTTCAGACCTAAAAGTATGCTCATATTTCTCATATGATGGATCGTTTTGGAGTTATTCAATTATTTTGAATAAATTGCTCATACTTAAAAAAATATATTTAATATTTTATTTCGTCCTCACCGAGACTTTGTAGACATCGAAAACTCATACTTAATCAGTGTTTAACTCTGAAAATATTTAATTGAATATTCTGAAGTATTAATTGAGTGTTTTACTATTCTGTGACGTGTTTAACAAAAACACAACTTTTTACTAATAAACCATTTTTTCCCATTTAACGTAATAATAATTTAACACAAGAAGGTTTCGGAATACCTGAAACAGTAATGGAATGTTACAACCTCCCCACTATAGGAACTTTATGTCCCCAGAAAACCTACGAAAAAGTCTCCACATCAAAAAATACAAGGCCATTGTTCTCTCATCGGTGCTTCCCTCTCTCACATCTCATGAGAATTAGAACCATGCTTCCATATCATACGGACAAGAGGTATCACCCTCTCATAAAGTACTTTGGTCTCAGAATCAACAACCATGACTGGTCATTCAATAACAGATAAAACAGGTTCCACTTCAAGATCACGCCAACTCAGAACATGAGATGAGTCAGATAAATGCTTTCAAAGTTGAGATACATGAAACATACTATGTATCGACGTTAGTTGTGGTGGTAGTGCTAAATGGTAAAAAACTTTCCCCACCTAATCAACAACCTCAAAAGATCCCATAAAACAAGGAGTAAGCTTCTCTTGCCTCCCAAGCCATCGATGACCCAATCGGGGTGAAACCTTTAAGAACACATGGTCACCAAAACTGCTACTTCAAGTCGTAGAACGTCTTAGTGTTTCCTGGGTGCACAACCCATTGGAAATTATGGAAATCCCCCATTATAGCCTTCTTTATCGCTAACAGTGCAACATAATGGTTCTGATAACACAAAATACCCTCTTTGGAGAATGACCACTGGGAATTAGTATCCCCACCATAAAGAGAGTCTCTAATGCTTACAAAATTCATCAACAAGCTTTTGTTCCTGAAGAATCGTCTCGAGAATAGAAGATGTAAGAGAACCATCGGCTTTCATGGCGGATAGAATCGGCGCCGCCCAAGGTGACGCACTTGGGTGAATAAAGGTTTTCTCAAGAAGGTCGTTCAACTGGGACATTAGTTCTTTAAGTTTAGTTGGAGCCATTTGGTAAGAGGGAAAAGAAACTGGTTGAGTATCGGGCATCAAGTCAATGGACACTCAACCTCTCTTATAGGTGGTAAACCAGAAAAATCAGAAGGAAACGTGATGGGAAACTTGACGATGATTAAAGGGAGATCACGAAAACTAATATTACCTTCCCCAACTCCGGATAAGAAGTTCTGACCCTGCTTGACCTTGGGTCCCATTCCCCTTGAAAGTCAAGAGACACGCCACTGGGTGTGTTAAGGTAGACCCATCGAAGATAACAATCAATCTGGGATTTATTGGTAACGAGCCAATCCATCCCGAATATGAAGTCAAGAGATTTCATGTCGAGTACCAGAAAACTCCAAGCAAGTTTGACATCTGATAGAGAGAAGACACAAACAGGACTATGGAGACCCTGCTCTCTCATCATGCCAAGGGGTGTAGTAATATCCATTGCCCAAGATAAAATATCCATAGGAAGATTAAGAAGATTAACGGTATGGGTTGAAAAAAAAACAAGTGATATGCACTGGTATCAAATAGAGTAGTTACTAAAGACAAAGCTATAGTAATGATACCTATCACGGTCAGTGGACCTCTATCAGCTTCCTCTGTAGACTCTTTCACTATGTGAAAAAGCTTTGTTCTGGATGCCTATGGTTGGAACTCTTTTGTATGTGAAAATTTTTATTTCCCTGTAGTTTTTGAAGGTTCTAATGATCTCGTGTTGTTACGTGGAGTGGAAAAGTTGTGTCAAAACTTCTTCAAGTTCCCTAAACATCTGCAGGAGCCATAATTCTGTCGGCCTGCTCAAGCTTGAAAAACTCCACAACCTTGGCCAACACCATTGACTCTGGATAGAAGTGGCCAGTGAAAAGAACCTTGAAGTCCTTCCACTCTAAGCCCCCATGTTTCTTTTCCATCACTATTGTATCCCACCATCTCCTGCTTGGTCCCTCCAACATGAAGGTGTCACACTTCACCATGATCTCGTCCGGTGACTCCAAGAACTCAAACAGATGTTCAATTATGCCCAACCATTCCTCAGCATGTTGAGGATCAGTGGAGCCTTTGAAAACTGGTGAATTTTGGTGAAATAACTATTGAGAACAATTTCAAAGAGCATCCCCCCCCCAGGTTCCACAACTAGAGCCTAAACATGGACTAGAGGTGATGTCTATCCCGGAGCTTGGATAGTGTGCACAATCACCTCAACTAGGCTTGGGTCCACTATAGGATTCGCTTGCTGAGGTTCAGCAGTAGCCCCTTCCTGGATTCGATTCGCACGTCTTCTTGGAGGCATGATGTTACAAAACATCAACAAACAATAAGGAAGACATTAGAAAATGATCGTATATAACAACGAGGGAAACATGATCTTGACTGGTAGAAGATACATGATTTGGATTTCTCTCTATCCAAATCAAAATAGGGAAAAGAATAGAACTAATCCACAAGACGTCTTTACCTAACCACCCCTAGTGACTTAAGGTTCATTGTAGTGAGAGCTGGCCAGACACTCAATCACAACTACCTCCTAAGTCCTGACAAGATTTCACAAATGCATACTGACTTCAAGAAAAAAGCTAAACCTCCCTTTGATACCACTTTGTCACGAACCAGCCTGGGTACCCTGGTAACCCAATAACCGAGCCGGCCTTGACATATCCCGAAGGACGTTCTCGATCCCCACGATTCGGCGACTAGCACCTGACATCACACAACATGCAAGTGTGAACGATTTTTCCACCAACAATGCAGAAGAAAAGAAATAAGACAATATGCATAACAAAAGAAACTATAGTAGGAGTAATGTATCAGAATACAAAGAGGAATAAAAGCCAAATTATTAAAATGGGAAAACAACCCCAAGGTCCCTAAGGACATAACTCACCAATACCAAAGCTCAACAGCTGGATCCACCTCCAAGAGACCTCTTCCCTTTGCTCAAATCTGGAAGAAGAAAGTCTACAAACACCTGAAAGAAAAAAGTGGGGTGTGAGCCTAAGCCCAGTAGGATACCACCAAAGATTCCATAACAGATGTCAAATATATATTATCCAAAGAAAAACTTTCAATTTTCAAATAAATGGGTTTGGAAATTCAAAATCGTATTTAAACAAAACATGCTATACATTTTCAAATGATGGAAATAAATATTTTAAGCAATGATTTTACAAATGATGGAATATTTCTAAAACAATATCTTATGTAAAACATTTATATAAAACAGTTTATATAAATTTAGCATGCATGTAAAGTAGTTCAAAAGCATTGACATACATTTATATCTCAAATATAAATAAATAACCGAGGAACATGGTCATCTTCCAAAAGGTATGATAGTATTAACCAGCTATAGGATTCCGCACTCTCTGCGTGAACTCGCCAAAATGTGTATGCACACATCCCTATGACACTAGCCAAAGGAGACTTTTCACCAACCCATCAGGGATGTGACCCACCGCAAGTATGTTTTAGAATGTTGTCGTAGCGTAGAGTGTATCCAAATAACTCACTAACTACCTAAGACTTGCATGCGCTCTTACATGATGAGCGAACTATTATAAGATTGCTTAAAATACGATCAATGTCATTATTCCTTTTCAAAAGTGCCAATTTCTTTTCATTTAAAACCAAACATGTTTTATTCAAAAAAACATGTCTTTTTCACAAGATAAAACCACTGGGTTTCTATCAAATCATTTTAATCCATTTTCACCAATTTGAAATCCATTAAAAACTAATTCCATCATTACATAATTTACTTCCACAATTAAATTCAACAATTTAATTGAAATCATTTCCATAAAATCCACAATTTAAATTAAACAATTTAAATCAGTCAATTTCCATAAACACACCCAATTCAATGGAATTGGGGGTTTTCCAAATTTCTATGCCAAAACCATTTCAAATATCTTGATTAATTGGAATCGGGTTTTTATAAATTTAATTGAAAGAAAATTTGAGCAATTGAATTTAAATCAACAATTGAAATAAATCAAGTAATACAAGGATAATCAATTTGGCTAATCAGAACGGAACCACCTACCTCAAGGTCGTCGATGTCAGCAGCAATGATAATCCACCCAGTGTGGTTCAATACACCTCCTCACACCATTATTTTCATAAGCGTCAACACATCAATGCTTAACGTTTTTCAAGGGTTCCTAGAACCAATACCATATATTTTATTTAAAAAAGAAATAAAATATCACATGCGATGACAGACTCTCTCTCCTGAATAATTCTCAAATTATTATTTAGGTTTATTACGTGTGATAATAACTTCTCTCTCCTTGATAATTCTCGGATTATCAATTTGATTATCACATGTGATGATACTTCCACTATCCTTGATAAAATTCCAAATTATCATTTAAAATATTATATGCGATAATATTTTATCTCTCAAGGATAATTTCAAATTATTGATTAAAATAATAAATATGATAATATTTTATCTCTCATGGATGATTTCAAATTATGGATTAAAATATTACATGTTATAATATTTTATCTCTCCCGGATAACTATGGATTATCGTTTTATGTTAACGCGTGCAATCACAAGCATTATCCCCAAGAATAATTAAAAAACGTGTTTGATAAATTATATCCCTAAATTAATATTAGAACAGATGTGGTATTCTGCATAATTATTATTTTTTAATATATATATATATATATATGAAAACATCCTTTGATAATGGAATTATTATTTAATAAAATATTGCATTTATCTAGTGATAAATTCGCCAATAACTGAACTATTTCAATTTCAAAGAAATTATCGATAGATACTTTTTTTGTTAAACATCATTTGATAACATGGTGGAATTATAATTGATCATCCGATGAAATTGTGATATGATAATTCTTCATATTTATCTTTTGATAATTTTGACAAAATTATCGTTATATATTTCTACATAATTATAAATTATAATTTCACAAAATTATTCTTAGTTAATTTATTTATTAAATATCTTTTGATAATCTAAAAATAATAATATTTAAGTAAATTATTAATTGATAATTTTAGGATTATCATTTTATTTAATATAAAACATTTTTTTTTTCATGTCATAAATTATTGAATAAAATGGAAAACAAAAGAAAATGGTAAAATAAAATAAAAACAAACAATTCACCTTGTTGGTTGGGAGAAGCGCACCAAAGAAGGGGTGGTGCACCAAAGAAGAGGGTGGAACCTCCGTTCGCCCAGATCTACCTTCCAAGGATCACATGATCATACGTAAGGAGTTTTTGGTGTTACCAGATTCAACATGATCAATCCCGCAAGAAGATATGAAGTCGTCAGCTATTTCAAGAATCTTACGCACATACCTCCGCTCAAAATCTAAAAGCCTCATTAATCCACTCTTTAAACTGAAATAATTAATGTGGAGTGTTTAATTCCATCTCATTAAGCCATTTCTGTTTTTAAATCATCAAAAACGGTTAAAATTCAAGCTTTTAATGTACCCCATGCGTTAAAATGGTGGAAACTCGTTGAAAGAAAAGATAAATAGTACATAATTCTATTAAAATTCGGATTATTAAATCAACAAAATTATTTATTTAACTTAAAAATTAAATAACATCAAATGTTTGTTGCACATGAATGTTATGACCCGACTAGGGTAAACACTCCGTTTCGGACACAAAAGTAGTCTTAGATTTCTCATAGGATGCACCATTTGAAATATATTAATGATTTTATTAATTAAAAAACTGAATAAATAAATAATTAAAATAAAGAGTTATTTTTGCGAGCGAGGCATCGAAACGTCCAACGCTAACAAATGTTATACATTGTCTAGGGTAAACCCTTCATTTCGGACCCAACGGTGGTCTCATATTTTTCATACAATGCACCATTTGGGAGCTATTTAATTATTTTTAATAAATAATATATTAAATATTATTTAATAAATTTATCTCACGAGCGAGGCGTCCAAAAGTCTGGTGATTTCAAATGTTATACCCCTCCTAGGGTAAACACCACATTTCAGACATAACAGTATGCTCAAATTTCTCATATGACTGACCATTTTGGAGTTATTCAATTATTTTGAATAAATTACCCATACTTAAAAATATATATTTAATATTTTTATTTCGTCCTCATCGAGGCTTTACAGACCTCGAAAACTCATAATTACTCATAGTTTAACTCTGAAAATATTTAATTGAATATTCTGAAGTATTAATTGGGCGTTTTACTATTCTGCGACGTGTTTAACAAAAACACAACTTTTCATTGATAAACCATTTTTTCCCATTTAACGTAACAATAATTTAACACAAGAAGGTTTAAGATTACCCGAAACAGTAACGGAATGTTACAGCTGATACTCTATACGATTCTTCACCACCTTCTTCACTCTTTGAGGAATCTTTTGTTTTCCCAACTTTTGCAATGAAGGTTCTAAATTTTTCTGAACTTTCATCTTGATAAGAATTTTTTTCAGTTGAGTCTGATTCAACTTTCTTGCTCAACATACTTCTTTTGTTTCCAATAAAATTTTTCTTGTATTTGTTGGAAGAATTTTCTTATTTATCGTTTTTGCTCCACTTCTCCCATCGAGGTTTTTCATCGAAACCATCTCGATATTCTCCAACTTTCTCCTTGAGTCAATTCATAGGAAAGTGTCTGATTCCACCACACTCAAAACATTTGAGATGAATTTTACATCTATACTTTCCTCTTCCTCTTAGATAGTTCTTGGATATAAGAGATGTGATTTTTTCATTCAACTCATCATCCTCTCTATCTTTAGACTCACAAGGATTTGCTTCTTCAACATCTTGGATTTTCATCTTTCTCATAGCTTCAAAAGCTATTTCATATTTCATCTTCTTTTTAAACATTGAAGCTTTCCTTATTTCATAAGCAACAAGAAATTTATGCAATTCATCAAGAGATAAATCATCCTTATCTTCTAAAGAATAAATTTTAGAATCAAACATGTCTGGAAAGTTTCTCATATGTTTCCTTACAATTTTAGAATCTTCCAGGACATCTATAAATCCTCTGGTGTTGTAAAAAATTTCATTTACTTTGGTGAAGTATTCATCAATTGTTTTTTCATCTCTCATTCCGATGTCTTCATACTTACTATTCCTGATTTGTAGCTTTGCTTCCTTAACTTTAGTATTCTATTTGAAAAAACTTTCCATCTTGTCCCACACACTTTTTGAAGTTTTGAGACTCATCACCTTCTGATAAACATTCTCTGATAAAGATAAAATTATTGCATTTCTAGCCTTTTCGTCAACTTCTATATTTCTCTTATCAGTAAAGTTCATCAAATCATCTTTCTCAATAGCTGAAAACTCAATAATAGCAGTATCAACAACTTCCAGACCAATAGATTGGGGATAAGGAATCATCATATTTTTCCATCCATAATAATTTTTACCATAAAATGTAGGAATTCATCTACTATTGACAGAATTGATATTATGTATTATAAGGATTCAACAAGGCTAACCTCATGCTCTGATACCAATTGAATTTCCAAAGGATTTAATAACAACTGAGAGGGGGTTTAATGAGTTGTTCACTTTTTATAATTTTCAAAACTTTTAGAAACTTAACATGTAAAACCTGTTAAGATTTATTTCCTTATCAACTTTTAATAAATACTCATGCATGAAAAAGTAGGAAAGCAAATAAAGCACACAAGATTTACAAGGTTTGACCTCGGTGTGAGAACTTACATCCTTGCCATAGACACTCTCATGGGTCTATGAAAATCCACTATTATGAAGAAGTGAATACAATTTGTTCCAACTCCCATTAGACATATTTTATCTATCGATAGGAAATATTATACTGAATCCCATCAGTTTACAATGTTTACTTATAAAACAATTGATCCAAATAAAAAAATAAAGACTTGGTTGAAACTGCTCCACAATTGCTCAGTCCGATTTGGCTTGATATGATTTTCTCAATCCAATGATGTTGGATCTGATTTTCTCATTACGATGATGTTGTATCCAATTTTCTCAATACAATGATGTTGGATCTGATTTTCCCAATATGATGATGTTGGATCCAATTTTCTCAATACAATCATATTGGATATGATTTTCCCAATATGATGATGTTGGATCCAATTGTCCCAATATGGTGATGTTGGATCTGATTCTATGAATACGATGGACTCAATACGATGAACTCATTCTCAATATTCAAAACTCAAACTCTACTAGAATGATCAATACAATTATTCTTTAATCATATGGGAACTTTCACTTCAAATTTTGTAGTGCTCCACCTTTTGTGCGTGTGTGAAAAGTTGCAAATGAATGAATGATCTGAGCATGTATTTATAGGCAACTCAGAAAACAAAAGTGGGAAACTTGAAAACTTTCTCTGCTTCCTCAAATTTCAAAACTCTGAAAATATCTCGCATTTAAACTTCAACTTCGACTTCTTAAATCCTCCTTATATTTCTTCAAGATTTTCACAAAATTGAATTTCAAGTTTGACCTCTTCAACTCTTTATATCTTTCTCAGCTCATTACGATATGTTTCTTCCTCAGCTCATTATGATCGGTTTCTTACTCAACTCATTACGATTTATTTCTTCCTCATCTTATTACGGTCTATTTCTTCCTTGGGTCATTACGATTTGTTTCTTGCTCAGCTCATTATGATCTATTTCTTTCTCATCTCATTAGGATATGTTTCTTTCTCAGCTCATTGCGATTTTTTTCCTCAAATCATTACGATTTGTTTCTTTCTTAGCTAATTATGATATGTTTCCTTCTCAATTCAAATTGATAGAATCCTCATTACAATGGAATTCTCATTACGATGGAATTCCCATTATGACGGAATACCCATTATGATGGAATTCTCATCATGATGGAATTCCCATTATGATGAAATTCTCACTATGATGGAATTTTCATTACGATGGAATTCCCATCACGATGGAATCTCCATATTGTAACTATGAAATTCTTCAAACTTCATCAGCTTCACACATTATGACTTCTAGATCCGATCTTTTGAAACCTTTTTCCTTCAATGTATTTTTTCATAATGATGGAATCCTCATTACGATGAAATTATCATTATGATAGAATTTCTCATTACGATGGAATTCTTTACTCTGCAATTTTGAATTTCTTCAAAATTCTTCACCATTTCTTCAAGAGATTTTATCATGAAAGGTTTCATGATTTGTGGGAACTTCTTGATCAACAAAGAATCTTCTGACTTAGTATAATAAAGTATGAAAACCTTCTAACTCCTGACGTCAAATTCTTCTTTTAAAACTCTTCAGCTTCATTACGACTTCTTCAGCCAACAACTTCTATCTTAGCAACTTCTTTCTTTCTAACTCAGCAACTTCATTATTCCTCTTATTACGACAAAGAAAAACTTCCAGTAAACAATAAATTATGCCTCCAATTATTTTGAATCTGATGATTTTCAATGTCATGTCGATGGACCTAAATACGATTCTCTGAGTCTGGTGCTTCTCAATCTGATTCTATGAGCCCAGAAAAAACAATCTTTCTTTAAAACAAAACTCTTCTTCCCCTTTTATCTTTGGATTAAAACTTTCAACAACTTTCAATTTTCTAACAAACTATGAGTCTGATGAATCTTCATTACATTGGATATGGGTCCGATTACTGAATAACAAAAACATTTTTATACAAAAATTTTAGTTCTCAACAAATACAAAACTTTTTTAAAAAAATTTATCACAAAGGTTCTTCCGATTTATTTGAAGAAAAATATATCATAAAATTTCAGGGTATTGCAATGAAGTAGGCTCCAATTAGGAAACTGAAGATGAATGGAAGGAATACATCAACCTTGTAGATGTATGCCATTTTTTTTGAAGTATTCCTTTCTATACTATAATTTATAGCTAATATATATGAACTTTTTCCCTTATGTAGTGTTACGACCCGAACTGTTATGAATAAAATTTTACTTTTTGAATTAATTAAATGACTTATGGTTATAGAAAACACATGTATTTATTTTGTCTTATTATATCCAATTGGATTTTAAATGACTGTTGAGAATTATTACCATTGATAATATAACCATTGAATAGTTATCACATGACTAGTATAAATATAAGGTTTTAACAAATCTTTTTGACACAGACAAAGGAAGTGATGACCTCAACCAGTTTGATCATACCCTATAAATCCCATTTATCAAAGCTTCTGAGGGAGATAACATTTCTGAGTTTTTTCCTAGACTAAGACCAAGCCGAGATCTATCAACTTAAGCATGAGAAGAACCATTTATGAGATAAGTTCAAGCTTATCGAAATCACGGCCCAAACCATGTTCACTGAACGGTCCCATGAAAGCTTCACCATCACACACCTTGCTCTTAGGGAATATGCTGATGTAAAAAAGGGATATGTATCAAGACCCTAGCAATAATAATATGTAAATTATTTTAAAAAAAATAAAGAATATATTTTTCATCCTATTGTTTTTACTTTGTAAATGATTTTTAAAGTACAAATAGTATTTTTGGTTAATATTCAAATTCAACTAAGAGATTTATTTTAAGGAATTAATGGTTTTTTGAAATAAATAATAATTTAATAAAATATTATTTTTAAATAAATTTTATTGAATATAAATGATCATATAATTTTTATAAAGTCAAATGTAATTTTTATTAGGGTTCGAAAATCATTTTTGTCAAAACCTATCAATTTTCAATAAATGTCAGTTTTTATTTTAAAATTGAAAATTAACATATTTAGAAAATTATTTAGATAAAATGAATATTATTTTTGGAATCAGGATGTCGAAATCATACAATGGTGAATTTTTCATAATTTTTTGAGAGCCAGATTTTTGGGTAAAAATTAAATACCATATAAATATACGTTGTGGTTTATGACATCATAATGACCCAATAGTAATGTAATAAATACTATAAAATGCATCCTCATCCAAATGTTTATTTTTACTTTAAAATAATGTGATTTTAAGTTTATTTTATTTATTTTATAAAGTCTTAGTGAATCATCCAATACTTATAATATATTTTAAGATTTTAAAATCATTTCTTTTAAAGTGTGACTCACCTCCACATAAGTAAGAATATAATTTTAATATATTAGGCCCTTAGTCTTATAAAATAATGTAAACCACTCCTCTTTGTTAGAAACCATGAGAAAAAAACCATGGGATGGTTTGTGGTTTTGAATATTTTATTATAGAGTCCAAAACCTAAATAGTAAATAAATCTCCCTATTTTCCTATATGAACTCACAAAAACTCTCATTTATCTTCAATAAAACTCCTTGAAGCATGTCCAAAATCTTCCCTCTACTCCCTAGATTCCTCCCAAGGTACCCCCAAACTCTCAAGAGGCCTCTCCAAAGCCTTTGGAGTCACACATCCAAGTAAGGGATTCTCTCTCTCTTCTTTTAATCAAGCACTTCATTTATGATATGCCTTTTAATTTCCATTTTCTTATATTGGGATACATTATTACATATCCCCCTTATTTTCCACTTGATGTATAAATGATGATGGCTTATTTCACTCTCATTTAACCCTTTTAAGAATCTTTATGTACCCTTTTTACCATGTCGAAATTTTGAAAGGGTTATTTGTTTTCTCCTCTTTCTTCAAGATTCTTTATTTTGTTACGCCTTCTATTTCCAGTTCCTTATGTTGGGGAATTTCCTTGCATGTCCCTCTTACTTTCCATTTCATGTCTAAATGATGAGAGACCCCTTTCTCTCTCACCAATCCATTTTATTAATTTTTATATGACGTTGTTATGCGGCCGAAATTACACCGCAATTTTCCATATCAAAATCATAGTATAGTGAATACCATACTCATTTCTCTATAAATGGTATTCACCTTTATGCGCATATACTTATTGATTGGTGACTTACATGTATGTATTCCACATTCCTTGATCATATAATAAATTATGATGTTGAATGAATCCATGTTATATGATCTATGTGGAACACCTAAGCATGAGAATGAAAGGATTACGAAGGGTGTGCCATGATAGCGCTCCAATGCATTGGGTAATGTTTAGTATCATGATACGTCATGTTGGGATATAGGATTTACCTGATTTCTTTATGGTACTTTTTCCACTATGAAGTCTTGGAGGGTTTATCCTTGATTTATATTTATGATGCAGTGTTTTAAATTGTTGTCACATTTCCCATGTTATGATTATCATGTTATATCATGACTTATTATTCATGTTCCTTTTATGCTCTGATTGATATGTCTATTATCTAATATGTATTGTATTCTTCATGTCATGACTTGTTTATTTCCTTATTGGGATTTATATCTCACACTTTTTTTATGTATGTCCCCAGGATATTGTAGGTTCCGGGCGCAGCAGAAGCATGTGGATGGGTGTACCCAACTATAATTTTGTTGTTAACAATGATCAATCTGAGATTCATCACGATGATAAAACATCGGATCTTCATAATAGAACGAAGAACGAAAGAAAAGTAGGGAGTCCTGTAACCATATATAGGATCATCATATGTTGGTTATAATTAATTTAATTAAAAGACAAGAATTCCCTTGATGTAATTCTCTCTTCGTTGATGCTTCCGGTCATGATCCAATGCGATCCGTCATTGCGTCGTAAAAGACAAGTGTATACTTTCTCTAGCGGTGATCCACACGTGCTCCACATATCTCTGGACGTCGCTGAAGGGATCTCTAAATGTTAGCGCAAAAGAGTCTTCGCTTGTGATGTCCGCCTTTGATCGCCTTGAGAGCTGCTTTCAAAGCGCTCTCCATGATCCAGTGCATAGGAAACATCAATCCTGGTATATAACATGACATACATGATGGATCCTATAGCTGAAGCAAATGAGATCTTACTCATCCTATCTTTCTCTTGTTGTATCTGAGGACACATTCTCTTAGAAAGATGTAGGTCATGTGACACTAGAACCAACCCCCTCTTAGATTGTTCCACACTAAATCTCTTTAGTATCTGGTCAATGTATGTACCTTGACTTAGTCCAAGAATCCTCTTGGATCTATCATAAATAATCTTTATTCCTAGAATGTAGGTTGCTTCACCCAAGTCCTTCATAGAGAAACACTTGTTCAATTAATCCTTAACTGACTGTAAGACTGGTATATCATTTTCAATAAGTAATATGTCATCAATATATACTACTAAGATAATGATTGCATTCTCATTAAACTTATTATAAACACATAGCTCACATTCATTCTTAATGAACCCAAATTCCTTTATGGCTTCATCAAATCGAATGTTCTATGACTTGGATGCTTGATTTAATTCATAAATGAATTTTTGAAAATTGAAAACCCGTTTGGCTTCACCTAGTGTCACAAACTCTTCTAGTTGTTTCATGTAGACATCTTCTTGAAGGTTCCTGTTAAGGAATGTTGTTTTAATATCCATTTTCCAAATATCGTAGTCATGGTAAGCTACTATGGAAAGTATAATTCTTATGGATTTAAACATGGAAACTGGTGAGAAGGTTTCATCGTAGTCAATTATTTGACGCTGTCTGAATCCTTTAGCCACTAGCCTTGCTTTATTGGTGCTAACTTGACATTCCATGTCTAGTTTTTTCTTGAATACCAATTTACATCCAATAGGATTTACATCAACTGGTTCATCGACTAGAACCCAGACTTAGTTCTGATACTTGGAATCCATCTCAAAATTCATAACTTATAGCCACCTTGCAGATTTTGAGCTCTCTACTACTTCCTTGTAGGAGATAGGTCCTTCATTGTCCAACAATAATGAGTCACTATCCTCAGTGACTAGGAAACCAAATCTCTCTGGTTCTCTTACCTCTCTTGAGCTTCTACACAGTACTTGTGTTTCTGGAACCTCTTCCACAGGGACCTGTGAAATTTATTCCTATACCAACTCCTGTGTATCTTGAGCATCAACTTCGTTAAAGTCAATCTTGCTCCCACTATCCTTTTTGAGGATTTTCTCCCTCTCAAGAAAGACGGCTTGTATGACGATAATCACTTTCTTGTCTGGAGGGTTATATAGGTAATATCCTTTCATTTCCTTGGGATATCCTTTAATTTCTTTAGGATATCCTATAAAGATACACTTTGTGCCCTGAGGTGCTAGTTTGTTTCCTGAGAAGGCCTTAACAAGCGCCTCGCATCCCCATACACGTTTGTGCGACAAAAATGGGCATTAACAGTGCTAAAAACGGGCTTTAACAGCGTTGTAAAGCTCGGTGCTGATAAAGGGGTTACCCCTTTATCAGCGCTAAACAAGCGCTTCTTTAGCGCTGATGAATGATTTTTTTATCAGCGCTCCTTTAGTGCTGATAAAATTATCTTTTATCAGCGCTTCTTTAGCGCTGATAAAGGTGTAGTTTATCAGCGCCTTTTTAGCACTGATAAAATCACGATTTATCAGCGCTGATAAATGCCCTCTCTGCTGCTACGATAAATCTGCAGCAGCACACCCGAACACCTGAAAAAAAACAGCATCTTAATAAGCCAATTAAAGCAAGTATACCCATACAAAATTAACTCATAAATCATAAGCAAATTAGACCAAGTATACCCATACAACAATTATACCCGTACACCATTAACACATAATTTATAAGTTAATCAAGTACTTAAAGAAATCAATTCAGAATTCAGGGGGTTTGGGGGCTGTTCAAGGGTTTGGGGTGGCTGTTCAAGGGTTTGGGGTGGTTGTCCAAGGGGGGGTAGGGGGTGTCCGGGGGGATTTCTAGTTCAACCCTAAGGCTCCACGTGGGTGTGTTTTATCAATACATAAATATTTGGACTTTTCTCTATCCACTATGCATCATGTTCTCAACCTCAAAGAAGTTATAAGGTTTGTACACACACTGAGGTGCACATACTTGGGGGGGGGGATGAATCTCATTAATAAACCCCCAATATTAAACCTGCAATAGGCTATTGTAAGTGCATGATCAGGAAATATGCACAACCTAGTTGAGAAAGAACTGGAATAAAACTAATTAAAAATCATCATTGATCCTCAAATCCATGACCATGATTAAACCCAAATTAATTTTCCAAGTGCTGAACTTTTACCAAGCATTTCACAAGGATCGTGTCGACATTATAAAAATATAGTTTGACCAAGTTCTACCCCATATACATCAAGACACATTGATTCTCAAGTATTAAAGCTTGATCAACCATACCTACTTCATCCAATGTTAGGGTTTCTCTGAGTACATCATAGGAACCACACAAAACATATAATATACCATGGTCTCCCCACTATATACATAATTATCATTGACCTCCAATATGTGAGTTTTATTTATACTCCATCATGGAAATCCACTTATGGGAGTTTTCTCATCCAGGGAATACCCTCAACAGTATCTCAGACCACCCATATGTGTTCTTCCAATTCCGAGGCATAAGACCTACAAGGATCTCATCCCTATACTATGGGAGTACCCTTATTTAGGGAATAATAATAAGAAGCATATATTCTTTACCATATGAGAGTATTATCATCCAAATAATAATCCCTAGAATCATATCAACCCTCCAATATGGGTTTATTCTCATTTGAGGCATAATCTATATAATCATCTCATCCCTCCCCTATGGGATTATTTTCATTTAGTGAATATTCCCGATAAGAATCTCATACCACTCCTATGGTTGTATTCTAATTTGGGGAATAATACCTATATACATCTCATCCCTCCCCTATGAGAGTATTCTCATTTAAGGAATAAGACCCATAAGCATATCCACCCTCCCAAATGGGAGTATTTTCATCCAGATATAAGCCCATAAGTATCATAGACCCAAACACATGATCACCCTAGTATACCAGGCCAACCATGACTTGATATATATGAGGCACCTGATAGATCACATTCCATGACCCCCCATTTAAAATATCAATATAATTCGAATGTGTTTGGTCGGATTTCCGTAGGTCAGTTGTTGTTTTCACTTAAAATCTTGTCCATTTTAAACAAAATAGAGACCCTTTGAGTGCTAGCGGCCACAACGTGCCTCGGATTGAGGCGGGGTTGACTCGTACACATCACCAAGGACCCTTGGATCGTTTTTATAAAAGATCAATGCAATTCGAATGCGTTTGGTCGGATTTCTGTAGGTCAGTTGTTGTTTTCACTTAAAATCTTGTCCATTTTAAACAAAATAGAGACCCTTTGAGTGCTATCGGCCACACCGTGCCTCGTATTAAGGCGGGTTTGACGCGTACACGTCACCAAGGACCCTTGGATCGTTCTTATAAATGATCAATGCAATCCGAATGCGTTTGGTTGGAATTCCGTAGGTCAGTTGTTGTTTTCACTTAAAATCTTGTCCACTTTAAACAAAATAGAGACCCTTTGAGTGCTAGCGGCCACACCGTGCCACGGATTGAGGCGGGGTTGACTCTTACACATCACCAAGGACCCTTGGATCATTATTATAAAATATCAATTCAATCGGAATGTGTTTGGTCAGATTTCCATAGGTCAGTTGTTGTTTTCCCTTAAAATCTTGTCCATTTTAAACAAAATAGAGACCCTTTGAGTGCTAGCGGCCACACTGTGCCTCAGATTAAGGCGGGGTTGACTTGTACACATCACCAAGGACCCTTTTATCGTTCTTATAAAAGATCAATGCAATCAGAATGCGTTTGGTCAGATTTTCGTAGGTTAGTTGTTGTTTTCACTTAAAATCTTGTCCATTTTAAACAAAATAGTGACCCTGTGAGTGCTAGCGGCCACACCGTGCCTCAGATTGAGGCGAGGTTGACTCGTACACATCACCAAGGACCCTTGGATCGTTCTTATAAAAGATAAATGCAATCCTAATGCGTTTGGTCAGATTTCCATAGGTCAGTTGTTGTTTTCACTTAAAATCTTGTCCATTTTAAACAAAATAGAGACCCTTTGAGTGATAGCGGTCACACCGTGCTTCGGATTGAGGAAAGGTTGACTCTTACACGTCACCAAGGACCCTTGGATCGTTCTTATAAAAGATCAATGCAATCAGAATGCGTTTGGTCAGATTTCCATAGGTCAGTTGTTGTTTTCACTTAAAATCTTGTCCATTTTAAACAAAATAGAGACCCTTTGAGTGCTAGCGGCCACACCGTGCCTCGGATTGAGGTGGGGTTGACTCATACACGTCACCAAGGACCCTTGGATCGTTATTATAAAATATCAATGCAATCTGAATGTGTTTGGTCAGATTTATGTAGGTTAGTTGTTGTTTTCACTTAAAATCTTGTTCATTTTAAAGAAAATAGAGACCCTTTGAGGGATAGCGGCCACACCGTGCCTTAGATTGAGGCGGGGTTGACTCGTACACGTTACCAAGGACCCTTGGATCGTTCTTATAAAAGATCAATGCAATTGGAATGCGTTTGGTCGGATTTCCGTAGGTCAGTTGTTGTTTTCACTTAAAATCTTGTCCATTTTAAACAAAATAGAGACTCTTTGAGTGCTAGCGGCCACACCGTGCCTCGGATTGAGGCGGGGTTGACTCATACACGTCACCAAGGACCCTTGGATCGTTCTTATAAAATATCAATGCAATCCAAATGTGATCTACTAATTATTCATTATGCAAAACATAAAGGTACCATTAAATACTTACATTGCCCCAAACACCCATAACACAACCCAACCACAACCTTCATCTCAATGTACTCAACCGATCTAAACACCAAGATGGATTTTACCCAAGACTATCTAATTCAAAACGCCGATCATGTCATCAACCGACCACTTAATTTCTATGGTGCTTCCCACTATACGCTTTAGCTCACAAACACCACCATCTGATGTTTAACACCTCCATCATCGGGAAAGAACCACTAGAACCCCAACTAAAACTCCACAACATACCCAACATGTTTTCTAACTTACCATGCTTAGACATCCATGAGAACACAAACCAATGTTATCATCCATCCTTTCCATCAAAACCACTTGGAATGGATGTGAATCCATCATCCATACATGAATCAAGGACAGTTCAACTTTTCCTCAAAGATTGAACCCATTTTCAAAACATAATTAACATTTCAAAACATCAAATATATGTGGATTACAACTCACCACATTTGTTCCTTTTTCCTGGAGGAATTTGAAACATGCACCACATAGGTTGTAAAAGCAGTAGAGGATAGATCTCTTTGATCATACAAAGCCATGAACCCAAGTTTATCCTTGAGGGAACTGATGAGTGATGTTTGTGAATGCTTTTTGGAACTAGGAACTGACTCTCTTGATGAAACACAGGAAATATCTTTAAATGTAGCCTCACTTGCCAAATCATTGGAACAATTTCCTATATTGGATGCTCTTAATGTCAGATTTAGCATCCCATCTTGTTCATCAAATGAATTGGTCAACTTCCAATCTATCATGGAGGTTGTCGCACCACCTTTACACGCAACTAATGATCAGAGGCAGCTTGATTAGAAAAACAATCCTGAGGGCACTGGACATGAAAGATCATGCGGTGCCATAGTTGCTCAACAACCTCAATTTACCCCACATGATATAAGGCTATTGCATGATGTCCAAGACATAGCGAGAGGAGAAGAGAAGGTGAAAGTCTCACAGATGAACAACATCAACAATGAACATCCACCACCCTTTCACTATATACATCAAAATCATATCTTGAAGAACGTCGATGTGAATTTCTATCTTACTTCCATCGAGGATGATGCATGTTGGTCAACTTGTTTTAGAAATTGTTTATCTTCATCCGTGCCTTGTACTTGCACCCATGAATTTGAAGGTGAGTATGAGTACAGGATAGTTGACCTTCTTAGAGAAGAGTTTTTGGAAGAGTATAAGAGACATGAAGCAATGAAGATCATTAGAGTGTTGGAGAAAATGTGGTTGCTACAAACAATGTGGCAATCGGCGTGTGCAACGCGGCCTAAGTTACAACTTGCATGTATTGTACTTTATTTTTTTATGGAGGGTTTTAGTGTAAATGCATTTTGGAATGATCATTCTATTCATTGTCTTTTAGGTTTTTTTGACAGCCGAGGGGAAAGGGTGGGGTCTACAGACATTGGAGGATATGTCGAAGGGTGACTTTATGGGAAATTACATCCTATATTTTTGCAACATTTCCATAGTATCTAACATCTAACCAAATGGCCACTTTTCCCTTCAAGCTCCCCGAACCCCGATCACCATCGGGGTTCGGGAGCTTGAAGGGAAAAGAGGCCATTTCTCCAACATATTCATACACAAAATCACCCTTCGACATATCCTCCAATGTCTGCAGACCCCACCATTTCCCCTTGGCTGTCAAAAAAACCTAAAAGACAATGAATAGCAATGATCATTCCAAAATGAATTTACACTGAAACCCTCCATAAAAAAGTAAAGTTCAATACCTGTAAGTTTTAACTTAGGCCGCGTTGCACAAGATGATTGCCACATTATTTGTAGCAACCACATTTTCTCCAACACTCTAATGATCTTCATTGCTTCATGTCTCTTATACTCTTCCAGAAACTCTTCTCTAAGAAGGTCAACTATCATGTACGCATACTCACCTTCAAATTCATGGGTGCAAGTACAAGGCACAGATGAAGATAAACAATTTCTAAAACAAGTTGACCAACATGCATCATCCTCGATGGAAGTAAGATAGATATTCACATCGACGTTATTAAAGATATGATTTTGATGTATATAGTGAAAGGGTGGTGGATGTTCATTGTTGATGTTGTTCGTCTACGAGACTTTCACCTTCTCTTCTCCTCTCGCTATGTCTTGGAAATCATGCAATAGCCTTATATCATGTGGGGTAAATTGAGGTTTTTGAGCAACTATGGCACCGCATGATCTTTCATGTCCAGTGCCCTCAGGATTATTTTTCTAATCAAGCTGCCTCTGATCATTAGTTGCATGTAAAGGTGGTGCGAAAGGCTCCATGATAGATTATAAGTTGACCAATCCATTTGATGAACAAGATGGGATTATAATCAAGCTTCCTCTAATCATTAGTTTCCATAGGTCAGTTGTTGTTTTCACTTAAAATCTTGTCCATTTTAAACAAAATAGAGACCCTTTGAGTGCTAGCGGCCACACCGTGCCTCGGATTGAGGTGGGGTTGACTCGTACACGTTACCAAGGACCCTTGGATCATTCTTATAAAAGATCAATTCAATCCTAATGCGTTTGGTCATATTTCTGTAGGTCAGTTGTTGTTTTCACTTAAAATCTTGTCCATTTTAAACAAAATAGAGACCCTTTGAGTGGTTCAGCATTCTTTCATGTTTCTGGTGCATATCATCTATTAAAATGGGAAAATGACTCATTGGAGAAATGTTGTTTTATTTAATAACAATTACAATTTTCCTACAAACATTTACATACAACAATGTTTCATCTTTTGATCCCCTTAACCCCTCTCAAAAATGACCACAAATTGTACATGTCCCCAAGTCAGATCTTCATTGTATTTGTGTACAATCTTCCATCAGGTATGAGGCCCACTCGTTTTTTAACACATCTATATCGTCTTGTGAGTATGAGGCTTTTCGGCAGTCATAGTAGTACTGCAAAATAAAAAAATAAATAATTAATAAATAACTTAAACAAACTAGTAGTTGTTTTTAAAAATACCTCTTTAGGGATGCTAGTTTGCTGATGAAAAACGATCTCTTTCATAAATTTACAAATATAATAACCACAATCATTATCGTTTGTTTGTTTTGGACACTGCAAAAAAATTGATCATTAGGAGAATAAGTAACTTGTGTTGAGATGTGTTTGGATAGTGAAATTTTATTATATATACCCTGATATTTGTCCAGACGTAGTACTTGCTCGCCTCCTTATGCTTATCCCCTGGCCGCATTCCTTTTTTTAGACGATAATGATACAACTCTCTATCAGTAAAAGATAATATAAATTATATTACTTGATGTTTAGACCTAAAATGTAAGATGTAGTGTCTTACAGATTCAAAAACTCCATCATGTGTGGTTGGTTTGATGGATATCCTTGCTTTGAATCCAGAAAATAAATCTTCGGAGTATCCAAGTTGACCGCAATTAGCAACCAATGTTTCCTAAAAACACAAAAAGGAATAAGTAATAAAAGAAGTGAAAATATAATTGATATGCTTTAATCGCAGAGTATTACCCCTGCATGGTTGGTATTAGGAAAATTCTGCCATCTGTAATCTTGTGTTCAAATGTTTTCAGCAAGTCGTTCACTATTTCATTCCTTTTTGATGGCTCTATTTTTGTTAGGTGTGTTGATGTGATATGAGGACTAACCATTCCAAATCTTGGCTCATGGGAAAATTCCTTCAATTATTTTTCATAAATGCATCTGTCAACAATATAAAATGCATTTAGTCATAATTTTCACGCTAGATCAGCTTTTGGAAAATCAATTCATGGAAACAAACCTCATATATACATTTACAAATGTGACTCCTAGCCAACCGTTTTCAAGGATTTCATTTACATTTTCAGCAGCAACGAAATCTTGACTTTCCTCTCCGTATATATTCTCTTCGAAAACCACTATATGACTATTACCATCTTTTAGCTTCGTATCCACATGACTCTTCAATGCTAGTAAATGTGGAAAGAGAACAGGTGGTGTTATTGTGCTTTCAGTAGCTCCTTGGGATCGGTTGGTCGATCCTTTAGATGGTTTTGAGTTGACGTTTGTCACCCCCTTCCCTTTCTCCGTCTATAACAACAATCATTGGTTTAGTCCATTTTTTCATTAATTGTTAAGGGTTTAGCTTGAAAAGAAAAGGAAATAAATACCTATTTGTCTGCATGTACTCTTACAAGTTGTGACGACCATGCAATGAATGTCCCAATAGCCTTTTCGACCGTATGAATATCATCGTCATCAAGTGGAATAGGTAACTCTGCCTTTGACTCATGAGCTATAGTAATCATCACTTTCAGATGATCTTTCGGAAGTGGTATATTATGCAGTGTGGCATCTGGGATATTGAACATTGTAGCCCTCACTACAAGGTGATAGGTGGGTGTTGACAGATATAAATCACAATCATTATCACTCTATAGAAGATGAGTACATAAAAATTATCAGTGTTTGTCTGATTTATATTTCATGGGAACAATTATTAGAATATTGATTACCACGGCTAAGACAGTTCTTTGAGGTGAATGGATCCCCTCAAAGCTGGTGGGGAATGGGGCAGGATGTTCATGCGGCGGTTGTTCTTGAGTTGTGGCTTCCCTTTGCTTCCCACCCATAAAAGTTGCTAGCAACTCTCCCTGACATTGCAATTGTTCTTCAAAGGTTGCTATTTTTTCGCTCATTTGTTCCAATTGTTCATCTGTATCATCCATTTTTTTCTTCTTCTCAAAATATACTCGGGGTGTCACCCCAAACCCTACACCTCTGACACGACCATATTTTTCTGGCTACTTCAAAGTTGTCGATAATAGGTCTGTATCAGCTACAGGAGTAGCTGATTCCTGTGACTGTCGGATATAGGAAAATAACTAATTATTTTTATGTAATGGCAATTTTAAACAAATTATTTTATCGTCGTATCATACTTACACATATTTCCCACACTTTCTGTGTGTTCTCATCTACTAACTTCCCATCGTTGTCACACGTGCCTCCTTCCATAGCACATGATGTGGGATGGAAGTGCATTTGGTTTTAGACTCATCAATCTACATATAAACATAGAAAAATAATTATGTTGTTGTTTATTGGCACCTAACAATATTATTGTAAATTTAAAATACGTACCATTTTCTTTTCTAATGAAGCGTACCCCATCCTTTCTTTATGATAGGGGTATGTTGGTTTTGAAGCACGTTCCTTATTTTCAGTACATAGTTTCTATTTCATAAATGAAATATTGACAATCAAAGTGATGAATACAGGTATCCTCAAACAACGTATTATCACTCACAATGTACCTGAAACTTATCATCCCCACGACGGCCAATAAATGCATCTCATGCTTCTTGGGATATCAAGTGAGTGTAGACAATGGTTGGGTGCGGCTTTATTTTACCTTTAGAATCTTTGAGGTGACATCTTGTTAAAATAGTGTGAAAACCTTGATGAATCTTTCCTGCAAGCCTTAGTACATAATCCTTGTGTGAATCGTCTGCTATAAATGTACTCTGTAAGAGATTGAGAAGAGTAAGACATTGTTTCATTATTTTATTTTCTAGTAAATTAAAGAAATAAATTCATAATGTTACCGTAATTTCTTCCCAGATCACAGCCTTCATCCCGGACACAACATGGTGCCATGAATCTATGTCAATCGGCACGCGTTGCTAAGTGAAAACTCCAATGTAGCTGTTAAACATAGCCTTTTTGGGATTCACATGTTGGCCTCATGCATTCCATCTGACTTCAAATTTGATGCCTTTGCTTTTCGCCTTAAGAATTTTGGCTAACACCATCAAACTACGACGCACCTTTGATTTCTGCGACGCTGGTCCTTCATTCCTGACCATTTCATCGATATCAACATCATCTATATGTTCATATAGAATGGTATCAATGACATGTGTTGATGGTTGTTGGACCTCAACACTAAGAGCAGCAGGAGCCGCAGCAGGAGGAGCAGCAGGAGGAACAGTAGGAGGAGTAGTAGCAGCAGGAGCCGCAGCAGGAGGAGCATCAGGAGAAACTGGAGCCACAACAGGAGCAACAGCAGCAGCATCATGAGCTGCAGGAGCAGCAGGAGCAACAGCAACAACAACATGAGCTACAGGAGCAGCAGCAGCCGCAACAACAGCTGCTTGAGAGACTTGTTCAGCCTCAAGGTTAGGAGCATCAGAGTGTGCAGAAGTCATTATCTGCAAAAGTGGTTGAACAATTAATTCATATTACATAAATTCAGTAATGATAAGATAATAACATGAGATAACAAGATCTATATTACAAACAAAATATAACTTGTTTACTGAACTCTATTTCTTTTTTTCAAAGGTTGAAGGGATTTGACACCTCTATCGACTATCCAAATCCCTTCATTGTGGTCTCCTCTAACATACAAAACATCATCTGCATTGGGACCACTCTGAAATGATTGCGACGTACCACTAAAAGGATCATCCTCAACTTAATTTTCATCGGAACCTTCAGTAGTTTTGGATGATAACAGAACAATCGACCACTTTCGGTTTGCGGGATCTAAAACATAAAAAACTTGTACCGCTTGTGATGCCATTATAAACTGTTCGTATTTGTACCCTTCTTTACTAAAATCAACTTTCACAAATCCCCATTCATCTATTTTAACACCACTGTTGTTATCAACCCATTTGCATTGAAAAATCGGAAATTGGAATGTCGTATAATCCAACTCCCATATTAGTTTGATAATGCCAAAGTATGACATATTTGCATAAATTGGATTTCTGTCCTTACTACCAGAAATATGCATCGCTTCAGCCACTAGTGTAACTACACTATTTTGCATGGTACTATCTTCATCATGTTCATCTGTATAGAATGTATAACCATTAATTACATAACCACTGTAAGATAATACATACACACTTGGTTTAGCGGCTAGCCATCGAAGACGTTCTGAAATTGAATTCGGGCTTTCATCCAACTGCTTAAAAATATGGTCCTGAAACCATCCTATAAACTGGTGATTATGTGTATCTGATAACCATTTTTCAGCCCTCGAGGGATTCAACTGCCTAAGAATTTCTTTGGGAGTTTTAATATATGGAGCAACCTCCCAAATGTTGTGCAAAACATAAAGATGAGTCTGCTCCCGATTTGTAATATTGATTGTCACAACTTCTCTTCCAGAAATTCTCTCACCCTTAATTCATCCAGTGTGACGATATTTCGGGAGACCAATGCTTTCCAAATTAGATAGGTATTCAGTACAAAATTCAATGGCTTCCTCAACAATATATCGCTCCACTATACAACCCTCTGGCCGACTTCGATTTTTGACATACCCTTTCAAAATCTTCATATACCGTTCAACTGGATACATCCATCTATAGTGCACAAGACCACAAAGTCGAATCTCTCTCACCAAGTGAATCATCAAATGAACCATCATATCAAAGAATGTTGGTGGGAAGAACATTTCTAATTCACATAATATGATGACAATTTCTTTTTCCATAGCTGGCAATTTCCCAGGGTCTAAAACTTTGCTATATATAGCTTTGAAAAAGAAACAAAGTTTGGTTAACATATGAAGAACATTCTTGGGAAAAATGCAACGTAAAGCTATAGGAATTAGATCTTTCATCAAAACATGGAAATCATGTAATTTCAAACCTTTTAACTTCAAATCATTCATTGACACAATGTTCTTGATATTTGATGAGTACCCCTCTGGAACCTTTAAATCATTGAAGAAGTTGCAAAACTGATATCTCTCTGCCCTAGAAAGAGTATAAGCAGCTGGAGGAAGAAACATTTGATTTTCACCCTTCACGGGATCCAACTCTTCTCGTATTCCCATGTCAACCATGTCCAACTTTGCCTTAATTCCATCTTTTGTTTTTCCAGGGGCATTTAGCAACATTCCGTTAACACTGTCACATACATTTTTTTCCACATGCATCACATCAAGAAAATGTCTGACGTACAAACAATTCCAGTATGGTAATTCAAAAAAAACTGATCTCTTTTTCAAACCGATTTTTATAAGGTTTTTTGAAAATGGTTTACCAAAAATAGTGTTCAGATCTTTTACTTTCTCAAACAGCTGATCACTTGTTAGTGGAGACAGTGTTGCGCGTTTTTCTGAACTTCCATTGAATGATGTCGTCCAAGATCGGTACTTATGCCGACGAGGTAGAAATCTACGATGTCCTAGAAACACAGATTTCGATGAATGTTTCAACCTAATTAATTCTGTATCTTCTTCGCACACGGGACACCCTTGAGTTCCTTTAATGCTATAGCCTGACAAATTTCCATAAGCAGGGAAATCATTTATTATCCCATACAACATCGCTCTCAACGTGAAGTATTCACTTTTATAAGCATCATACAACATTACACTTGAGTCCCACAATAACTTCAAATCCTCGATCAAAGGAGCCAGATAAACATCAATATCGTTACCTGCTTGTTTTAGTCCTGATATAAGCATATATAACATGATGAATTTCTGCTTCATGCATAACCAGGGTGGCAAGTTATAATTTACCAACATAACAGGCCATGTACTATGAGTGCTGGTTTGAAAACCAAAAGGATTCACTCCATCTGTAGATAACGCAAGATGAAGGTTTCTCGGCTCTTTTCCAAATTCAGGATACTCATGATCAATTTTATTCCATTGAGGAGAGTCGGCCGGATGACATAATAACCCATCTTTATTTCTTTTATCTGCATGCCACGACAATTGTCTTGCAGTTTCTTCACTTCTATATAGGCGCCTAAACCTTGGAATGATTGGAAATTACCATACAACTTTCATAGGATTGGATTTATCTTTCTTGTATCGAGAAGCACCACACTTTGGGTATTCTGTAAGTGATTTGTTCTCTTTGCGAAACAATATACAGTCTTTCGGACAGGCATGTATTCTTTCATAAATCATTCTCATCGAGCGCAACATTCATCTAGCTTCATATGTCTGGCTTGGGAGCTCATTATCTTCTGGGAGCATGTCATTCAAGAGAGCAAGTAGTTCTGTAAAACTGACATCACTCCATTCGTTTCCTGCTTTCAATTTATACAACTTCAGTACAACTAACAATGTTGTATACCTAGTGCAAGCAGCATACAATGGCGTCTTTGCATAACTCTTTAACTTCTCAAACAATTTTGGGCAATCACGGAGTTCATCTTGAATTGTCTTTGTCATTTCCTCAATACGATCTTCATTATCATTGACATCTGTAATCACATCCTCCATACGGTCTTCTTAATTATCCATATTTGTATTCATATCTGACGATCCATAAAATGCAGTTTTATCCCAGCCAGTAGCTATATTCGCTTTTTCTCCATGTTTATTCCAAAATTTATAACTCCGATCTATTCCTTGACATATCAAATGTTCTTCCAACTCCTCTGGAGTAAGTAGTCTAGAATAACAACAACGTAAACACGGACAAAGGATTTGAGAAGGATCCTTTGCGTGATCCTTAGCAAACTTGAACTCTTTCACTCTGTTCTCATACTCTATTGTTAAACGATTAGCATCCATCCAATCTTTATTCATCTCCATCCTATTAGAATCTCAAATATTAGTATTTATGGTTCAAGTACACAAAACAATAATTCCAAATACAGTATAAGAGAACCACTTCCTTATAAAAATGGAGATTAATAGAGCCTAACCATTAGTATTTATTCATCATGCCTAAATACTCACTACTGGTGGAAGTGAAACCTTTACTGATGATCATGCCAAGAATAAATGGAAACCAAAAGGGGGTAGTGAATCAAAATACCCCAAAAAAGATGGAAAAACATGGTATTTGAGAATAGGTTAGTGGATTTCATGTTGTCTAGAAGGAAACCTAATTTATTTCAATGAAAAAGGTTAATTCACAATAAGATACCATCCATTCCATATATTATTTTCATTAATAGGGTTATTTTGTGCTTCAAAATGATCAAAACATGTCTAACCAACTTCAAATGGATAAAATATGAATTCATGAAACACATGAATCCCAAAAGGAAGATATAGTATAGAAACACCCACTTGGAATCTGAATGAGTCTTCTCAAATGAAGAACATCATACATCTCCAACTACATCGATGCTTTCTCATATACAACGACACCACTAGCTAGATAGTGGCCCTCACCAAGAACATAATACATCTCCAAATAAGAGACTACAACCACTAACCATGAAGAACATCATAAGATGGAAATATACTAAGAACACATCCCTTCACCCAAATAAGAGACTACAACCACTAACCATGAAGAACCACTAAGAGCATAATTTGAAACCTAAGGAAAGGTACACCCAAAACATACCAATGAATTCAAATGAAATACTTTCTAAACCAAACCATTGAAATCCTCAAATGTTCCTAACATCAAACCCCATCATATCTCCTAATAAATTTTTTTGATATCACTATTTCATGGCCTATACCCATTTAGACCCCTCTATTGGTTAGTAGATTATAGTCTAGTGACCCCCTAAAACCATCCTCCAACATGTCATGGGTTAGTGAATGCACCAGGGGTATTTATCACAACCATGTGCAATGTACTTCTAATAATAAATAATTGATATAGTTTAACATCAAGTTGTATAGATGATTTTTCGAATGATACCAAGTGAAATTTAGTATGGTAAATATGTGTGATAAGACATTTTTGGTCTAACTAAAAGGGGATATAGCCTAATGAGTGTATTTTGGATTCACAAAAAATATGACTCTATGTGGTATAGGGTTTTTTCAACTAGTAGGAGTATGGACCACTAAGTGAATATGGTCCTCTATGTGTGGGAATTTTTTCATTTAGAGTATGGCCTAATATGTATGGTTCCCATAGAATAAGGCCCATTTGAATTGGATATTTGGGCTCATTACACAAGGTGGATCACATTTTTCATGTGAGGAATCTACACCAATTTGGTTCATAAAATATACTCATAGCACATAAGGATTTCTATATTCATCAACTAATGAATCATTTTCTTATCACACCAGGTAAGAACATAAGATCATCTACTAAGGGAAGTGTTTAGAGATCGTATGCTCATCACATAGGGGATTCGTTGGCACATCGCCTCAAGAATCTCATGCTCCTCATGTGAGGTATAATCATAGGATCATTACCTAGGAGATGAATAAGAGATCTTATGATCATCACTTAGGGGATTATTAGTCATATCCCCTAATGAATCTATTTATAATCTCATGAGGTATAATCAAGGGAACACTATTTGGGAGATAAAGAAGATCTCATATTCCCATAACATAGGGACTTCATATTCTCGTCACATAAGGCAACCTAGGATTATCACCTAGAGTTGGATGTTTCCTGAATAAAGAGTGTTCATAGGTTTATATCTCGGTAAAGGAACTCACATATTTGAATTTTAGAAGAGGGAACCACCCGATACACTCATCGCGTAGGGGGTGAGCATAGTTTTATAGCCACCATTTCATTTTTATCCATGAAGTTATTCAATTCCCACCAAACCCTTTTCAATTTCATCATTAACAACTATATTCTATGTCAATGGGAAACTAAAAGGAAAACTCATATCAACTAACGATGTCATCTCCCACAATAACCCACTCATTAAATCATTTTAATAATGGAAAGGTTGATGCTTCCCCACTGCACGATTTACCACCTCAACCATCTCACATTTTCCCCCAATGGAATCTATCACAACCAAACTAATAAAAAACTTCTCAAACAACCCCACCAAAAAACAATGATGATTTTCAACAATAAAAGTAAACAAGAACCATGTTCTTGAGAAATATAATGAAAATTAGTAAACACATGTGAATCATCCCCTTTACATCATTTTCCATCAATTATGGTCCATTTTCTTCAATCATTTAATCCATAATACTCACCCATAGAATAAAAAAGCATGTTAAAAAATGATATACAAATGGGAGAGGAGAACAATATTGAAAAAAGATTTGGAAAACATGCCTTAAAGGAGGTCCTGCAAACCGAAGCTTAAAAGCGTTACGGGCGGCGGAGGTCCGGCAAACTGAAGCTCGAGGGCGGTGGAGGTCCAGCAATGCGAACTCAGCGGGAAGCGGAGGTCCGACAACGAGTAGCGAGGGCGGCGGAGGTCCGGAAACGTGATCTCAGCGGGCGGCAGAGGGGAGTCGCAGAGTTACAGTACCGCGAGAGCTTTAGGTCGCGATAAAACGAGGGCATTGTGCGCCCGACTTTATAAAAAAATGCACTAAGGTTTTATCAGCGCTAAAAAAGCGCTGATAAATCTTGATTGTATCAGCGCTAAAATTTTAGCGCTGATAAAGGGTCTTTTTATCAGCGCTATTTTAGCGCTGATAAAGAGGCCATATATCAGTGATAAAATTTTAGCGCTAATACAGGGTAACCTTTATCATCGGTTTTTCTTAGCACTGATATAAGGGGGCGCTTCCCTTGCTCGTTTTTGTAGTAGTGTCTCTTGAGATTCTACACAGTACTTGTGTTTCTGGAACCTCTTCCACAGGGACCTATGGAACTTATTCCTATACTAACTCATGTGTATCTTGAGCATCAACTTCGTCAAAGTCAATCTTTCTCCCACTATCCTTTTTGAGGATGTTCTCCCTCTCAAGAAAGATGGCTTGTCTGACGACAATCACTTTCTTGTCTGAAGGGTTATATAGGTAATATCCTTTCATTTCCTTGGGATATCCTTTCATTTCCTTAGGATATCCTATAAAGATACACCTTGTGCCCTAAGGTGCTAGTTTGTTTCCTGAGAAGGCCTTAACAAGTGTCTCGCATCCCCATACACGTGTGTGCGACAAAATGGGTTTCTTTCCATTCCATAACTCGGAGGGAATTCTATTTACCGTCTGAGTTGGTACTTGGTTTAATGTGTATGCTGCAATTTTTAATGCATATCCCCAAAAGGATAATGGAAGATTTGCATGACTCATCATTGGCCTCACCATATCCAACAAGGTGTGGATCCTCCTTTCACTAACATCGTTCCACTGTGGTGTATAAGGAGGAGTGAGTTGAGATAGAATCTCAAACTCATATAAAAGGTTGATGAATTCTTGGTTCAGATATTCTCCACCTCAATCTAATTGAAGTTTCTTTATCTTTTTAACAATCTGATTCTCTAATTCATTCTTGAATTCCTTAAATTTCTCTAAGGACTCGACTTATACCTCATTAGGTAGATATAGCCATATCTACTCAAATCATTAGTAAAAATAATGAAGTAAGAATATCCACCTCTAGTTTCTACTAGAAATGGTTCACACACATCTGTGTGCACCAATCATAGAAGCTATGTTACCCTTTCACCCTGTCCACCAAAAGATGGCTTGGTCATTTTACCTTTTAAACAAGCGTGTCATCTATCAAGTGGTTTTAGCTCAGTAGAGTCTAAATAACCATCTTGGCAGAGCTTTGTCAAGCGCTTCTCATTTACATGACCAATACGGTGATTCTATAATTGGGTGTTGTATGATTCATGTGAGTTTATTTCCTTATCGATTTCCAACACTTGGTTTTCGTAATTTAATACATATAAACCATTATTTAAATGCATCATACCATATCATATGTTGTTCTTATAAAAGAGACAACCCTTATTTCCAAACATGAAAATAAATCCATCCATATCCAAACATGATACATAAATTATGTTCTTGGTAACACTAGGAACATAATAATAGTTATGTAAAACCAAAAGAATCTCAGTTGGCAATGAGAGATTTTAATTGCCAATGGATAATGTAGCCAGCCTCGCGTCATTGGTAGCTCATAGATCCACCTCTCCTCTGTAAATCTTTCTAAATCTACTTGGTTTCTGCATTTGAATATAGATGTGAGCCCCACAAGCTATATCTAATACCCAATATGTAGAAATGGAAAGATTACACTTAATAGCGAATGCACCTTTAGCATCCCAATGCTTCTGGGTGTAGTTCTTCTTCTAGTGGCTTGGATTGTTGCATGAAAAACATACCGCCTCTTGTTCCTTGCCCTGCCTTTGGATCTTCCCCTTCTTGGAGGTACAATGCTTGGGGGCTTCAGACCATTTATAAATCCTTGGCATCTTTGTCTTGTCCTTCCTTTTCTTATTCACCATAAGGACTATGGGTTTATCACGCCCCATATCCTTATCCACCTGGAGAATTGAGTTCAGAAGTTCTGATATACTCTTCTCATTTTTGCTCATGTTGTAGTTGACAATAAAGCTAGAGAAGATCTTGGTAAGTGATGATAGGATGAGATCTATACACAACTCATCCAGTAACTTAATCCCTAAGATGTTCAGGTGTTCAATGTATCCAATAATCTTGACTACATGAGGCTCAGTTGGCAAAAACTCTCCAAGATTAGTTGTGAACAAAGAATCGGAGATCTCATATCTCTCATATCTCTTCTTATCTTAATAGAGATCCTTAAGGTGAGACATCATGTTATATGCGTCCATGTTTTCATGTTGCTTCAAGAGCTCATTAGACATGGCCGATAACATGAAACATTAGACATATGAGGCATCATCCATATGTTTCATATAGAGAGATAGTTCCTCATCACTAGCCTCTTTTCCAGGTGCAACTGGAATAGGATCCTCCAGCACATACAATTTTCTCTCATGGCGAAGGATGACGCGTAAACACCTCTATCACTCCTGGAAATTGGTGCTGGTGAGAAGGTTTTCCTTCTCGGTTATGGTTTATAATGATATGTTTGAATTCATTTTTCTTTCTGTTTCTAAAAATTAAGATGGTTAAAGATTTATTACTTTATCATCATAAAAACGGAGACAAATAAATAAATTAATACTTATTAGTCTCCCACTATTTTATCGAAATTCAATAACTCTCACCATTGACTTTAGAATATTCTATTGCCTGAATATTCTAGTGGCAAGGATCCATGTTTCCCTTCGAATTACCCCAACTAGGGTTGATCAATCAACTTGAAGGGTTTTAGGTAGGCATTCCAAATGCCAACTGCATTAACTCGCAGTTCCTTGATCAGCTGAGTGGACTTCTCAATCCTGAAATCCTTTTATTTTTAGATTTCCTCAACCTTTGCCTCTTGGTCACACTAAGTCCTATTGTGGTAGTCAACCCTTGATATGAACCAAGTCAAGTCAACCCAAAACCTTGAATTATAATTCCCTGATAATTGAAAGCACCCCAACTATGGTTGGTCAAACACTTTGAACTATGGTTCGATTCTAACCAAGATTATGAAAGGCTTAATGACTTAATATTTCTTTGAGTGATTTTATCCTTATACATAATTTCTATTTTATTATATTTGATTACATTCTTGTTAGTATTAAGTGAGATATACTTAAGTGATTAACCATTTCTAAGATAATATTTATGCAAAATCCAATCTTATTTTAGTTTTATCTTGCATGTTTGTTTAATTTATTAATTGTGTGATCAGGACAACAAACCAACAATAAATAAATCATTCAACTTACAGAAATAAAATAAATGGTATGATCATGAGATTTTTCTATTGGTTAGTTTATCTAGTGGTTGATAAACTAAGCCAAGACCTAGGGGAGAAACACCTTGAACCTTTTTGGGTTCGTGTTTACAGCTTTTCACCTATCTACCTTTGTATCTCTTTGGATTAGTTTCACCTTGGCTCCTAACTTGAGCCGCCTCCACTAGCTTGGGAGCTCCATCCATTACATATGCTTTTATCTCACTTGCAGGTGAGGGGTAAATTGGGGTTTTATATAAAAGAAACATTGGGCATGCATGCCCTACATATTAATAAGGATAAGGATCGCAGACCGACAAATTTAATTTAAATAAGTAAATTAAAAGAAACCATCCACATACAAAGGTTTTGGTCTAGCCCATGATTATCCATACATGCAACGATATTTACGCATAAATAAAACTAGCATTCAATTATTTAATTGTTCTTGTTTAAGATAAATCGTGTTCAAATCAATTAATTGTCTTTAATTAATCAATCTTTTTATCTTAAACCCTTTTTTTGAATTTTCTTGAGATTCTAATCCATCGTAATTTTGAACAAATAAATTCATTTAAAATTATCTTTGTGCGTAACTTATACCTTGGAGGAAAATCGGTGAATTCTCATTCATAACTACCCAATGAGTAGAAATGAACATTACACAGATGTTAAATTAAACATATATGTATAAAACACCTATCACGTGTTGTGACTCATCTTTACGCCTGCACCATGGTACACGTCTCAAGGGTTTATATAATATAATAATAAATTTTAATAAATATTCATAATTTGGATGAGTACACGACATGTAGTTCCGACTACACGACGTGTACTACCATTCACCATCCATCCGAAGTACAGGACCAGGGATACGACGTGTAAATGTACTTCAGAAATCTTTGGAGTACACAGCGTGTACAGTGGGCCACACATTGTGTAGTGTCCACGTTACACGATCTCCAGTCGGGCAAGCTATGTATGGGGTACACAGTCCAACCATAATCTGAAGGGACTACACATCGTGTCCTGTGGGTCACACAACCTGTAATCCGGAAACCACGTGCCACCTATTCTTGGTCAACACGCAAAGTCATTTAATACTCAGATAGACAACAACACACAACTTGGTTTGGCAGACCAATCTCGGTGCATTGAACCTGGATACACAGTCTGTACTGCCAAATACACGCCGTGTGTTCTGGTGTTGTACAGCCAGGAACCTTTGGCACCTCCGGATGAGATCCTCTGTTTTATTTTAATCAAAATTAAAATAAAATGTTGTTTCTGTAAGGTGTATGAGAAACGAAAGAGGAGGAACAGATCTCGAGATTCAAATTTGCAGAATAATTAACTTGAATTGAAAAAACTAAATTATTAAATGCGTAAATCATCAACAAAAAACTAAATGATTATAATCAACAATATGACCACTCTGATACCACTTGTAGGTTTCGGCGCAGTGGAACCGCGTGGATGGCTGTACCCAACTTTAATTTTTCCATTAACAATGATCAATCCGAGATCTATCACGATGATAAAACGCTGGATCTTCAGAATAGAATAAAGAACAGAAGAAAAGAGGGGAGTCCTGAAACCATAGAGAGGATCATCATATGCTGGTTATAATTAATTTAATTAAAAAACAAGAATTACCTTGATGAAATTATCTCTTCATTGATGTTTTTGGTCACAATTCAATGTGATCCGTCATTGCATCGTAGAATCCAAGTGTAGGTTTCCTCTAGCGGTGATCCGTGCTCCACGTATCTCTGAACATCGCCGAAGGGATCTTCTAGTGCTAGTACAGAAGAGACTTCGCTTGTGATGTATGTCTTCGATCGCCTTGAGAGAACCTTCCAAAGTGCTCTCTTTGATCCATTGGAGGAGGATCTTTCTCGTAACTTGAGAGCGTTCTTGGAGGAAAATAATTCTCTCTTGACTTAAGAGATTTATCTAGATCTGTTGTGCACAACCACAGAGAATGGCTAGGCTAATAGAATAATGTAATTGAGATTTTATTACTTAGAATAATAAAATGAATTAATTACCCAAAAGCATTTATTCATTTCATTTAATTATTAGTAAGATCTCATGTCTAATAATAACAATTGGCTATTATTATCACTTGACATGTACCCAGGGAATTACACCTAGTATTATTTAATTAAATAAATAATATTATTTCTCACAAATCCCCAGAAAAAACTACACGGCGTGTACTTTTGTTTTTCTATTTTCTTTATTTCCTCCACCACATTTATTAGACCTTGAATAATGGCTATTTATTTCTTAAATAAATATCTATAAGAAACCGGTTTTTGCTGCGGAAGACTTTGGAATATTCTTGATGATATTCCAGAGCAGCGCCTTCAGACGGCGTGCGATTTCGAGCCCCGGAGTGGCCGAAATTAAATTTTCAGTGCGTTCACACTGGAACCGCCAAATAAATGGGATAACTCCTGAACGATGATCCAGATCGGAGATCCGAGTGTACGGATGGGTCCGGAATGAGGTTTTTACCCTAGGAACAGCATAAAACTTGTCGGGGTGGGACGTTTGGACACCTCGCTCGCTTCTAGAACGTTAAACGGATTAAATAAATTAATTAATTCGTTTAATGTTGAAACGCGGGTATCTCTTAAATGGTGGATCAGATTGGAAAACCGAGGGCACCGTTGAGTTCGGAGCGTGCTGTTTACCCTAGGAGGGGTATAAGTTTCACTGGTGCGGGCCGTTTGTGAAAAATGGCCCCAGGGGCGTTTTTGTAATTTAGAGGCTTCGGACGTTAAATTTTATAACTTTTGAACGGGGACTCTGATTAAAATTAAGAGACCGCATTTGTGCTCGGGAGGTGGTGTTTACCCTAGGGGAGGCTTAACCTCGACCCTGCTGAGGGTTCGGGTTTGGACCGACGGGCAGGTGGTTAAGCGTTTTCTATTTAAACGCTTAACTCATCCCCTTCCTCCCCTCTTCTCCCCTGGCGCCAGCAGCTCCCCACAGCGAAGGAGGAAGCTCCCCTCCATCACCTCCTTCTCTCCGGTAAGGCGGCGGATCGCGGCGAAGCTCCAGGCAACGCCCACGAGATAGGGTCTTGTTGCGTTTTTTTTCTTCCCGCACCTACTTTGAGCATGTTTAATACTGTCGAATTGTTGTTGGAATATCGAGAAAATACCATGGTTGCGTAGTAGAGTTTTTATCTCTCCAACGCATCTTTCGAAATCAAAATCCGAGCTCAGAGGAGGCCGGGGTTGATCGCCGAAGTTTGCGGGTCTTCCAGGCGGCGCAGGCGGATGGCGGGGCGGCGGAGGCGCTTGGCGCGGCAGCGGGGTGCTCGGGCGGCGGCGTGGGTGTCTGGTGGAGCGGCCAGGCGAGACCGGGGCACGGCGGACCTTCAGCAGCGGGGGAGGTCGGCGCCAGGTGGAGCGCCTCGGCGCGCCGGCGGGTCGCCAGGGAGCGGCGACCCCGGGGGTCGCGGCGCGCGACCCCCGTGCGGCGACAAAGACCCGCGCCGCGCAGGTCTTCATGCGGCTGCCACGACCGGCCCTCGTGGCCGGTCTGCACACGGACCGCGTGTCCGCGGCCGGCCGCGCGGCTAAGTCGCGGTCCGGCCCAGGCTGGGCGGACCGGCCGGTCCAGCCCCAGGGGCCTTGCCCCCTTGGTGTTCGGACACCCGTATTTTCCGCTACGGGTGTCCGTTTTGAGTGTCGTCTGCGGCGGTGGAACTGTATCGACGAGGCGGACTTTTTGAGATGGTTTTGGGAATTTTTAATTCCCGAAACGAGGGGCCTCGGTGGCGGGACACGTACGTCGAGGGGTTAGTCGTTTCTTCGGCGGATCTTGTTGTGGACGGCGTGGACGCGTCCGACGTCTGTTTTAAGTGCTGTCAGTGGCGTTGGAACCCTGGCGTCGAGGCGGAGGTTTCCAGGGTGGTTCCGGGCGTTGAAACCGAGGTTGAGGCGTGGGCCCCACGGCCCGTCTTTTGAGCCGCGTGCAGCTTATAGCGACTTTTTCCTCGGACGTCCATTCGGGGCGTGTGAGTAGTCGATGTTGGGTGTTTTTACGAGGGCATCGCGTTAGCGCAGTCTGCCCACTATAATTCCGCACGATGGTGCGGGGCCCACGGCGGCCGTATGGGCGTCGACAGTGATTTTCCATCTTAATCACCGGGCGACCGTTTTGGACAAGTGAATAGTCCATCTTGTGTGCTTTTTCGAGAGGATCGCAATGGTGCGATCCGTTCGTTGAGTTTCGGGACCGGGTTGCGGGTCCCACAAAGCACCGCTCGTGTGCGGTGTGCCGGAACATATCTTTTTCTCCGGATATCCGTTGCACTCAAGTGAGTAGTGCTTTTGACGTGTTTTCCTGAGGGGATCGCAATGGTGCGATGCGCCCGACTGTTCTCGGGGCCAAGGCTCGGGATCACGGGACGTCGTTCGGGCGTGAGGCGGTGTTGGTGACTTTTCCGTCGGATATCCGTTGGAGGTGAGTAAGTAGTCGATCTCACATGTTTTTCTATGAGGATTACAACGGTGCGATCCGTTTGGTTGTGCGGAGCCTCTTGCTCGATCTTATTAAATGTGGAGCATGAAGGGTGCTCCGGTGGTGGTTCGTCCTACCTTGTTTGTAGCGGACCCTTGGCATGTGATCGCGCACTCTTGGAAGAGTGATATAAATGGTTCACAAGATGCGATTGGTCGTGCCTGGGCCGTTGAGGTGGAGTTGTTACGTCACGCCTTCGCGTTGACGCTGGGTGCCGTGTGCACGATAGCCTTTGGGCTGGAATGAGGTATACTCCGGGAGTATACGGGAGCGCTTGGAGGTACGTGTGGTTTGTACCTGAGAACGTTGGTGCGCTCGGTTGGGGTTGACTTGGGGCCACACTTTGTGTGGGCCCCACGTGCGTGTCGTGATCTGCTTTACGTACTCTTGACCTCTCACGACGTAGAGGGTCCCTCTGCGCTCGTTTGTTTGACCAGCAGGGTGGAGTTTTCCCCTGGCTTTGTGCTCGTTTGTTTGACCAGCAGGGTGGAGTTTCCCCTGGCCTGGTGCTCTTTTGTATGACCAGTAGGGTTGAGTGGTCTCCCCCTGGTCTTGTTCTCGATGGTTTGGCCGGTATAGATGGTTTGGTTCCTCTACTTCTTCAGCTGTGAGGGGTTTCAGTACCGTGCCCTTTCACCGGACTGCGATACCGTCTGCGACTACGGGTGTTCGTACAGCGTGGGTGTTTTCCCCACTTTCTGGGATGAGATGTATCGGTCCTCTTCGACCGTGACTCAGCGGATTGGAGCGGGATCGCCTTGTGAGGCCTGGGGAGTTTCTCCCATTGCTCTGTGTTCCCTGGTAGAGCTTGTGGTTTCGGTGTGACCAGCACTTTACGCGGGCACCGATCCTCTACCCAGGAGATTGTTCCAGCAGGGCTGAGGTTGTTCCAGCAGGGCTGAGGTTGTTTCCAGCGGGGCTGAGGTTGTTCCAGCAGGGATGAGGTTATTTCTAGCAGGGTTGAGGTTGTTCCAGCAGGGGTGAGGTTATTTCCAGCAGGGCTGAGGTTGTTCCAGCAGGGCTGAGGTTGTTTCTAGCAGGGCTGAGGTTGTTTCCAGCAGAGCTGAGGTTGTTTCGAGCAGGGCTCACTAGTGGGTTACCATCCAGCAGGGATGACCAGTACAGCGGTGTTCACCGAGCAGTACCATCCAGCAGGGATGACCAGAGCAGTTCCGGGCTTACCTCCAGCTGGGCTGGGCAATGGTCCCCGATGTCGGGCTTACCTCCAGCTGGGCTGGGCAGTGGTCCTCGATGTCGGGCTTACCTTCAGTTGGGCTGGGCAGTGGTCCCCGATGCCGGGTTACCTCCAGTTGGGCTGGGCAGTGGTGCCGTCGTCGACTTTAGTCGGGTCGCCCTCCAGTGGATTACCCTGTTACGGGACTGGATAGTGTGGCACCCGTCGACTTTCTGGGTCTCCCTGTAGTGGGAACCCGTTGACTTCCAGGGATCCTCCAGCGGGGCTGGGCAGTGGGTCGCCTGTCGACTTTGAGAAGACCTCTCAACTGCGGGGCAGTGATGTGGTGTGGTTTGACGTTCCCCCAGAACTCTCAAGTACGAAAAGCTTTTCCCCCACCGAGACGCGTCCTTGTGACGTGATCTAAAACTGTACGGGCGAGTCAGTGTCTCCCAAAGCGGATAGTGTCAAGGTGTGGTGATTGAGCTCTTGACTTGTAGTTCGGGGCAAACGTGTGGGATGCTAGGCATCGATGGAGTTTTCTTCTGGGACTATTGGCTACTCTTTCTTAGGTTGATGTACAGGATGGAGATCCCATTACGATCTTGTTTGGGCTTCTTATTGAGCATATGGACTTGTATATACCTTGTTCCAGAACCCACTTCTTGGGTTTGGTTACTCTCCTTCCAGGAGTGGCGAAGACGCGCGGGGTATGCCACGTGCTTTCCGTGTCTAGCTTCTCGTGGTTGGACGAGTCTACTCTCCTGTTATAGGCAGTGAAGACTTGACGGGAAGTTCTTCTTCTCACCGTTTCCAGCTCCTTGTGTCTGGACGAGTCTACCTTCTTTCCTCTTGTTGGGTTGAGCTGGACTCTTTACTGCACTCTCTGTTGTACTTCTATTCTACTCCCTGTTCGATCTACTGCTCACCCTTCGGTACCTCCTCTGTTGCTCCCTCGAGCCTTCAGGGTATCCTACTGAGTATTTTTTGTACTCACCCCTGCTTGGGATTTTCCCACACTTAGTGTGCCCTTGCAGACGACGGACAGGTGGAGCGTGACTTCAGTGGGGCGTAGGAGCTTGGGAACTTGGACCGCGTGCGGTGGTCGTGGCCGGATTCCAGGTGGGAGACCCGTCAGCTGTTTCTTTTCATTTACCTGTTGTCGGGTTGTGACACTTTTTGGTTGGGCATGTGTTTTGCCCCTTTTCTTTTCAGCTTGTACTTTGTACTGTTTAGAGGTCGATGCACATCTGTGGTTTATACATAGCAGTTGCCTTTTTCTTTGCTTGTCTCTTCTTTTACTCTGCACTGTTGCATTGAGTGTGCTGCGTGTGTGTGTGTACAGGTACTTAGGCAAAGGCCTCCCTGAGTTGTTGTGCCTTCGGCGCTGGTCACCATCCCCTGGCCTATGGAGGTGGGCTTGGGGTAGTTGCGGCTCGAGCCCGGGTAGGGTCGGGTCGTGACAATATCATTGCATTACTCACTAATAAATATATTATTTCGGCCATAATATATTCTCTCAAATAACTAGTGTCGAAATAAATGTGATCAGACATCCTTGAATAGTTATTAAACCACAATCAGAAATAATCTTTATTCAACTTGTTAAATGAATATTTAACTTAGATACTTGGACACACTTAGTGTGTGACCCTCTAGGACTCTTTCTCAGTGGCATTAGGCGGAGCCTGCCTAAAGTCCAAGGTTAGTGTCTAGCAACACGTCAAGGCACCCATATAGAAAGAAGTTAATGCCCCAATGATGTGTCACCTCCTACGAACGCTTACCATATAATGTAATCTATTTGTCTTGATATCTCGAATCAAGCGGGTTTCATGTTAGTGTCATCAACCCATGTGCTCGATTATTCTTTCTTTGATTTTCTAGAATTGAACTCGCTCATTCATCACCATGGCCATTGATTTATTTAGGCTATATCAATTCCATTAAATGGTCTGAGATATCAACTTCTGTTATGGAACAGAAGGGATAAATCCTTTGTCGCATTATCTATTAATGCAGTATTACTCGTGACGCACCCAACATATCATACATCACTATGAATAATGTGTCATCACAGTTTTCATCAATAAATCTAAGCGCACGAGTTATAATACTCGTTAATAATAATCTTCAAGTCTAAGGACCAATACACACGTCTGTAGATAAGAACATCCAATGACACTATGAAATGTAGATTTCCTACTAACGGTTCTCGTTCTCATAATATCCTCCTGAATATTACCAAAGGCGCACATCATGAGAAGGTGCCTCAAAGTTTTATGAGTCATCACCCCTAATGGCCTGTATTATTTGTGTCCCTCAAATAACATCATCCGGCCATAGAACATATTTTCAAGAATAGTGTTATGGCACTTTCGAGTTCCCATCATAACAGGGATCCACTATGACCCTTTGGTGCAATAGCTATCTTTAAGACATTATCACATGCATTGCCACGCAGAAGAACAATCAAGATGTGATAAACTATTTATTGATGAATAAAGTACAAAGTAGTTGGTTCTAGGTCACCAACTCCAACAAATATCCCATGCAGTTTTAATTTTAATGGATTATTATGATCATGTCAAGGATGTTTTCAATAATGTTGTTGTATCCCATGTTATAAGTTGTTATGTAATTTACCTAATTCCCAAAGACACTATACTTTTCAATCTTTTGGGTTGTATTAAGTGAGATATCATAAAATAAATCATGTATTAATGTGTAATAAAGAGCAGAGTTGTTATATGTAGAGGATGAAATTTATGAGGGGGCCAATAATTTCCCCTCAATACACCGCATTGAGCAATCTAATTAATTGTGATGAAAAAATAAGGGGTCTAGGCGGATAATAATCTCTCATTGGAGTGCATAACATATTTGGAATCAGTGGTACTAGATCCATTGTGTTCTTATCCTATCCTAGCTCAAACTGACTTTGAGATAAAGTGAAAAACTCCACCAGGGGAAACTAGACTTTAAGGGTGAGCCGATAGATTGGCCATGCATATTTTCACATGTGAAAAGAGTTGTTACTTGAACTTAAACCATTGCCTCATTCAAATATACTAATTGATTCCATGTATTTATGGTTATAGTGTTCACCTTTTAAAAAATGGATTACTTTTCACTGAACATGGAGGGTGATAAGGTGTGGCTTGATAACATTACAATTGCTTCAAGTACTGGTATGGGGACCCTGACTACTGAAGAAAACATTTTAGTATATATAGTGTAATTTTCTATTTTAGTCAATGAAGATTTTTTTCATGAATTGATTCCCCTATAAGCATGGAGGAGGACCCAATGGTTGAAGATGTGATCTTATAACTTTAGTGTAATCTCTCATTACAATGGGGGAAGTATCGTAGGGTATGACACATGATGTGCCCATCTACTTGGAAGGAAACCATCCGTGTAGGTTATTATATGAAGTTATGAATTTATTAGGAATTTTTTATCATCATTACTTGGTAGGTTTCGTACAGAATACTAAAATGGGAGAGAGGGAAAAAAGGATCTTAATGGAAATCACCAAAGATTATCAATTTTCAACAATAGAGGACCTTAATGATTTTTGTCATAGAAGTAAAAAAACATGAGTCTTCTCTATAAGTGTTTTCCCTTTCTATATCTTCACATTATATGTTGTGGTTCAAATACCAAACTTATATAGGCTTGTTTATAGAAAATATTGGTAGGTTTATTCATGATTGAGAGTTCATAACTCTTGAACCCCTATAAATAGAATTCCCTGCTTCTTAGGATAAATATCAGAGATGACCTCTCTAGATTCTCCAATGGGGTCCTTAGAAGGATATTGAGAGAGAAACACCTTGAAAAACATTATAGATTATCCAATAAATGATATGATGGTGGTGTAGGAGGTCAACTATTGAATGGGTTATTTTGAGTATCATTAGTACCCATCAATGAAACTTGTTATTCACCATATGGCATATATCCCATTCATTGGTTATAGGAACACCACCACAGATGACTAAGAGGAAAACAAAATAAATTATTATTCTGACATCACAATTATTGGAAATACAATAAAATGTGTATATCATATTGTATGATATACCTTGATTCATATCCTGTGATATGCATGTGATGAATATTGCAAAGGCTTGAGATTATGTCGCCTCTAACGTATCATAGGATGTGCTTACGATATGGGTTTATGGGATACTTCTAGATCTTCTATAATGGTTTACCTTTGGCTATGGATCTTTGTGATGATTTATTTATTCTTAAATCAAGATTATTGTGATATTTGAAACATTGCATGATCATAAACCAACAGTCATGCGTTATAAGTAACTAATGTTGGCTTCTATGTAGTGGCAGCCGACCCCCGAATCCCTTTATTGAATGAAGAGACCTTATATAAAGGTTGTGATCCTATTATTTTTGCTAAAACAATATGTGTGATACTACCTAATCCATAACTAAAATTATATTCCACCAAGTTCTCCATTTATTAGCGAGGTAAAGGTGTTAGAACCCCTATAGAGTTCAAGAATCCTCTCATAGCATATGAAGATCCTAGGGGTAGTGTCATCCCTATAGAGACGAGTCCGTTGGATATTGCTAAGTGATCATGATTTGGCATACTTCATCAAGAATAGAAGATATAGATCACACTACAAATGAGGTGTGTTATTTATGTCTTATGTTCTCCACTTCATGTTAGATTAATGATGATATATCAGGCAAACAAATTGGGTTTATTCCATTGTGATGATCATGAGAAGATCCTAAAAACCCATCAGTGATATCAGATCCATGATATTCATCTAATAAACATTTTTTTATACTTTTTTATGAAGAACATGTGTATCATGAGGTGTTGGGGGTCATATTGTAATGTATGATATGACATGGCTGAATGTCAACCATTAGATTGCTTGCTCAATTTTGTTTTTTCTTAGTCATAGGGTACATATGGTTTGTATCATAAAGTATGATATAATGAAAACCCTTGTTTTTTCATAAGATATGATATGGGAGATATCGTAGGCTATGATAGAATCCCAAGTAGCATGAAAATGGAGCATCAAATCACAATGGTGATATAGGTGATATCCCCGATTACAAATGGTCCCTGCGTAAGAGTCATCGAAGTCATCTGCATAAGTTGCAACAACCACTAATTGTTAGCACTTATCCTATCACCGGCTAAGACTCTGCTCTTACTTAAGGAAAAACAGATGACCAGCATTAGATTAAATAGGTGTCTTGTAGTATACAATGTCTTACAATGGGGACCTCTGTAAGGTATGCAGACACCCACTTAAGATACCAAACCAAAACTTACTAATAGTACCTATGTAAGGAGCACTAACACCCATGCAAGGAGTGATGATACCTACATAAGATACTCACGTAAGATTCCTAAATGGGGTTTATGATTGATAATCAACCGATCAGTCGTAAGATACGATATGCTTTAGAATGAGTAAAATATCATTTTTACGTAAAATGTCTTTTGGTTTACAATTTTTTTATAAAAGATAAGTGTTAGGCATTATAATTAAGTGATTTTCATGCCTAAAAATATAAAATGTTTATATTAATATATCATATTGATTAAATAAATAAAATATTGATTGATTTATTTGTCCCTTTCAAATATTTATCTTTATAAACTATTTATGAAATGTGAATATTATGTATGGTTTAATTTATGTGATAAATTGTTTCTTATAAAATTTTCATGTCATGCATTTTTTTTTTATTTTTTTTAATGATTCACCCACAAAATTAATTATATATCACACCAGTCAGCGATCATGTATCCAAGTGGTAAAAGCTCTTGCTTGTCATCCGAAAGACCTGAGACCAAATCTGGATGAGAGTGAATTTTCCGAATTACTGTAACGGTACTGTAGCAGCTACTGTAACAGCCGAAACTATTCATCCGATTTGGATCGAGCCACCGGTTTGAGGCTACGAGTCTCAGGACCTTCAGGCCACAGGGTATTCGGGCCACCAAAGACCTTCGGGCCACAGGGCTTTCGGGCCACCAAATGTCTTTGGGACACCGAGTCTTCGGCTGCAAAGGGCTAAGAAGTGCCTAAACAGACCACACAAAAGCAAACCCAGAAGAACATTTAGAACAAGTGACATTCATCAGAGCAGAGCTAACCGGATTAGAAGAAAGAGAGGGTATGGCAATTACCATCGGTATCAGGCATCGTGGAGTTCTGCACGGGACAATACTAGCCGATCAGCCATGTGAGACGGGGAGCTAGGCGCCTTCAACGATGCAAATGTTGAGGAGGGGTAACTCCAAAGTGTAGTCAGGCGTTGGGCCTTCAAAGGTCATGTAATGGGTCATGTAAATGGGTCTTCGGGCCATATATGGGACTTGTGCCACTGAGCTTACGGGTCATGTAAAAGTTCTCCATCAACCCTTAAAAATAGAATTATCTATAAATAAATAAAAATCTAAAACCTTCATGCTTTCGAAGTAGATATCACACCAAAGAGTCATTACGTAAGTTGAAGTGTACTTGGGATCTGGAAAAAATGCAATGGCTAACAAAACTGCACCCTACCCATCCCAGCGATCCACCATCATACAAACCCCATCACAATGCACAGTAATAACCAATGGAAAGAATTCAAACAGCCATAACGGTATCCCCTGCACTCCCCACCCTGTGATGCTACCACGTCCTCCATCCACTTCCACGCCGTCTCCCGCCGAGCCTCGGACTCCCTGGCCTGGGCTTCCCTCTCCGAGCGCCCACTCTGGCAGGCCTGGAACAGCTCCATGTCCATCACCATGAACATCTTCTGCACGTTGATGGTGAGCCCATGGATTGCCTGGCTCCAGTGGCCCCTGAGATTCTGCTCCAACGGCTCGAATATGATGGGCAGGATCACGTTCCGGTTCTGCGCGACCAGGCTCACCACATGCTCATTGTTCCAGAAGAAGAGAGCTCGCTCCGCCACCTGAAAATGGGGGCTATTAAGACATCGGCCAATCTGTCTGAAAAGAGGAACCATGCAACTCTGAAATTCTGCAGACTGGGTTGCTTCCAAAACATTCTCCAACTCTCCAAGAAAGAGAACCTCCTTCTGGCAATTCGTCATCGGCCAGTACTTCAATAGTCTCTTGATGACAATCTCTGCCAACTTGGAATCCTTCTCAACAAACTGAACGACACAGTACAACAGCTGGTGATGATATGAAGAGATCATCTTGGGCTTATGAAGTGGCATCAATGCCCGCGCAAGGAATAGCTTGTGCTCCTGTTTCATCGGCAAAGCAAATCCATTTATGATGCTCCCAAGAACCTCCAGCAATTCTCCAATACCCCGATGCCTCTCCGTTTCAAAGATAAACCGATAAAAGACATTGCTGATTGCCTGCCTTATGAGTGGCCGAAGAACCATGAACTTTCCGTAAGTTCGATGGAGTATAGCTTTCAAGTACTCACGCTCACGAGGGTCCTCTGAATCAAACAGTTCCAGAAATTTCAGCACAAACAAGTTATCTATATACCTCTTCGCGATCTTAATATCAGTATTGGGCGACACCACATATCTCAACAGAAGCTCGTATACAAGCTGCAAGTGAGGCCACGACGGCTCCGAGTACTGGTCCTCTTCGTCAGGGTCAACAGCCTCGGATGCGGTGTTCTCATGGGGTGCGGGAGGGAAACAGCGGAAAATGTTCACAGATATCATCCAGACCAGTTCCTGCTGCACGGATTCACTCAATTTAAAAAACCCCGACTGCACAATATCCACGACCTCCAGAAGGGTTTGGCGCTTGATTTCCTTTTCCCGGATGGATTTCAAAGTATTGGAGAAATCAAAGGACGCGCAGCAAATTTGCAGCTTCCGGGAGAACAGGAGGGGGCGCTCCGGAGGGGGGGCATCCTTCAGCAATGGCAGGAGTTCGATCACACCGGCGGCGGATAAAGCCATGGACAGCGGCGGAGAATTCACCTTGGGGGAGCCAGGATCCGCTACCCGGGATGCATGGTTGACGGCCACATTCACCGTGTCCGGCACGCCATAGCCATATACAGTACCTTCGTTAACCTCCAATTTCGAGAATTTCCGCTGGCCCCGCTTTATGATCTTTTTAAACATCTCGACGTGTTCGAACACCAATCAGAAATGCAGATTCGAGGTTAGACCGCGCGATCTTCCAAATCCATGGGCCCATCAAAACCCTAAAAGATCAAATCCAGAAACTCAAAACCACACGGCGAACATTCGGGAGGAGAAGGGAAGGAACGAGAATTTCCTCCGGAGCAAACGGGGACGAGAGGAGTACCGGTTGTTGATGAGAACACAGAAATGCGGACGAACCCTAAATCGAAATCATACAAATGACTGATGTGCCAGCAGCCCAAATATGACGAGAATCGGTGGATTTCAAGGGCGAATGCTATGGAAGATCCAGAAATGGGAGAAACCGGCCCAAATCTGACGGGAATCGCTGAATTTCAAGGGCGAATGCTATGGAAGATCCAGAAATGAGGGACAGCAGCCCAATCTGACGAGAATCGCTGAATTTCAAGGGCGGATGCTATGGAAGATCCAGAAATGGGAAACTGGTGTTCGGGGTGATAACATGATATTTAGTTTTCATCTGTTTCTATTTGAAGTTATTAGGTTTTTAGTTGATGCATATAGTTTATATATATTAGGTATTAGAATTATGATGAAATTACGATCTTTATAAATTAAAATATGTTAAGGTAGAGGGACTTGGGTCATAATTTCCACTATTTTGGATACCTATGTATTCTTTTGGAAAAGTAGGGTTGACTATTGGTACTAGTTTTTTTTATTTTTTAATTAATTAAAAAGTTATAAGATAACTTTATTTAGGGATATGAGTTGGCAAATGGCCAATTGATCGGTGCTTTGGGGATAAACCTAAGGCATCTAGAGTTTTTTTTATTTTTAAATAAGTTTTTTAAAAAAATATTTTTTTAAAACAGGTTAATTTAATTTTTTTTCGAAAATACGCCACAAAGACGGCATCCACGATGCCGCTCTTGGGTCCGAGTGAAAGACGACATCCTAGATGTCATGCCGTTTTTCCCCTAAAACAGAAAAAATATATATATATATATATATTTTTTATGTTTTGTTTTGTTTTGTTTATATATATATAAACAAAACAAAACAAAAAATAAAAATAAAATTTTCAGCAGAATTTATCTGCTATTTAAAATCCAGCAGTACTGTCATTACAGCAGTCTGAATTCTGACAGAAGCTCTCACCCATAGTTCCATTTTATAAGAGAGCTTACCCTGGAAATCATTCTGCATTTCCTATGTGTGATTTTGAATCTCCATTTCCTGCACAGAATATTCTGCATTTTTAATGTGAGATTCTGTTTCAAGTACGTGACTTTGAAAGATTATAAAATATAAACTATAAGCCCAATATAAATGAAACTTAAAACATGGATTAAACATATAAAAAATAGTTGAAAACAAAAAGAATTTCATAAAAAAACGATGATAAAAATAATTTATAACCTTTCAAAACCACTTACTTGAAACTTAAAAAGTTTCAAGTACGTGACTTTGAAAGCTTATAAAATATAAATTACAAGACCAATATAAATGAAACTTAATACATGAATTAAACATATAACAAATAGTTGAAAAAAAAGAATTTCGTAAAAAATATTGATGAAAAATAATTTATAAGTTTTCAAAACTACCAACTTGAAACTTAAAAATGTTTCAAGTACCACTACCACAAAACTGGGCAAGGCATGCGCCTTTATCAGCGCTAACTGAAAAATCGCTGATAAAGGGGTATGACTTTATCAGCGCCAAAAAAAACGCTGATAAATGTACCCTTTATCATCGCTAAAACAAGCACTGATAAAGGTGTACTCTTTATGAGCGTTCTTTTAGCGCTGATAAAGCATACATTTATCAGCGCTTTAAATATCCCTTTATCAGCGCTTTTCTTAGTACTGATAAATGTTACATTTATCAGCGCTTTTCTTAGCGCTGATAATGTTTATTGTATACATTAAATAAAAAACACATGTTATAACTATATATATATATATATAATTAAATAATTATAAGATTAATAATAAATATATTTATTAGATTTATAAGATTTGTTAGATTTATTAATTCATTATATTTATTAGATTTATTAATTCATTATATTTAATATATATATTTATTATATTTGTTTATATTTAATGTATTTGTTTTATTTATAAACATATAATACTTTTTAATATATATGTATAATTAAAATTATTGAATATATATGTGTTTTCCGATGAATTGAGGTCAATGAATATATCATGCGTATATATATGTGCATGAATAATGTTCATTTATAGATTATAATTACATATCACGTTGATATGTTATTGATTTATAATTCATTGTGTTACCCATATAATATATATGTTCTAAAAAATGTACACTTATAATTAAAATTACATTATATTTAAAAAAATAAATATATATTTTATTATATTTTCAATGATATATATATATAAATATACCTTTCAAATAATTTTATAAGTATAAATAAAGATATATTTATTTAGAGTTATAATTATTAATATATATATATATATATATATTTATCATAAATATCATTTTAAATAAATATATAATAATATAAACAAATTATTAAATTTATACATTTATCAGCGCTACAAAAGCACTGATAAAGATGGTCTTTATCAGCGCTAAAATGAAAAGTGTTGATAAAGTCACCCTTTATCAGCGCTTTCCATCGGGTCCTCCTCCTCCTCCCCGCACCCTGTCAAGCTTTCACGGAAGCCATACCCTGCGCCGCTGCCTCCTCTCCGCCGCTGCCTCCTCTTCGCCGCGGCCGCCACCTCCTTCTCCTCCTCCGCCGTGGTCGCGGCCGCCTCCTCCTCCACCGGCGCCTCCTCCTCCTCCTCCTCCATCTACTCCGCTGCCTCTGCTGCCTCCGCTGCCTCCAAGCTGCCTCCGCTGCCTCCGCTGTCGACGCCTCCTCCTCCACCACCAGGTCCTCCTCCTTAAGGTGAGTAAAATTGAATTTGCATGAATTAATTATGTTTGCATTTATTGTCAATATTGAGATTAATTATGATTTGGCATGATTCTTGTGTGTGATGCTTGTGTGTGTGACAGTTCATTAGGATTTGGGGTGTAAACCATATGACTATTACCTTTATAGAATCATGAATGAGCAGTGTAATTAGATTCCTTGGATAGAACAAATGTGAGGAAATATTTATGGAATCTTATAGAGGATGACATACTATCTGGTATAATGTTTTTAATGGATCATGTCATTACAAAGTGTTGCAGTTGGTATGTTTTTAACCATTGATAACCTTGGAGTAAGGGGTGTATTTATATTTTATATATGGATTTGATTACTACAACCTAAATTAACATATCTAGGTGTTTTTACAGTTTCATGGAAGTAATATTAATAGTTTTAAGTGACCAATTAGAAAATGTACCTAGTGGTAATTTGAATTTTGAAAAATGTAGATACCCCCATGTACCTAGTGTTGGATTATTGGGTTCCAATGGTGTTGGTAGAGCTTTTAAATCCCATGTTGTGCACCACATGGCTAACATAAAATGATTAAGATGCTAGTGGACCACTGGGTACCTTGTGGTTAATGTATATTTTTAAAAAAATCTAATGTTAATTTATTTTTCAATTAAAAATATTGTAAATTTACAACCCTCTATGTGGCACGACTCTACCCAACTAATATATCCACTTTCCCATTTCTCAATTCTCCCTCCATATTTCAATGAAAACATATTTTTTTTTTCTAAATATCATGACCAATAGTCTTGCAATGAAATTGAGTGTTTAGGGTAATGTCTAATTTAATCTATTTATCCTTGACATCAGTTCACTAATCTAACATATGGCCAACCATAAATCAATAAATAACACCCCCTTGATAGATTCTATGATTTATAATGAATGGGGAAGAATTGAACTTTAAAACTATATGGGGAAATTATTTTTTTCGATGAGGTAGGTGTTGCCTTTAATATCATGCTATATATTACATTTTTTGATGTATTTATGTGTGTGTTTAAGGAGGATCGTCTTAGGGTGAACTAAATTGTGGATTATGGGATTATAATTTTTGAACATGATTAGGTAGAGTCAAATATAACATGAATATATATTCTTCTCTATATTTGTTACTTTTATTATCCTATGGTGAATATTTCATCAAGGGTTGTGGGAAATAAATAGGTGTTTCAAAACTCAAATAGGTACTTATTCCTAGAAGAAATTATGATTATCCAAAGATTTATTCTATTAAGAAATTATAAGGTTTCTCAAATGATTATCAAATTCAATAACTAATGATATGTTTGAGTTTTTCTTGCATGTTCGTGAGAAAAAAAAAATTAAATGATGATTGGAAGGTTTCATATTACGTCGAGTGGTGTATTTCCTCCATATCTTATTATAAATTCTTCAAGAGGTCCACTTGAGCGATTTGGTTAGTTAATGATAAAAGATATTTCTACCTCATGGGTTTTATTAATGGATGAGTAAAAGTATATGGTTCAAGAGATAGAGGATCCATTTAAAGGTACATCCTATGATCCAAAAGGGAATAGGACTTAAGTGAATGGCTTATATAGGTCGGTTGAGGGTCCATTGGGATATTTAAGTGCCCTTGATGGTTTGGGGTAATTAATGAGTTTTGTGGTTTGAAGAAGCCCCTCAATAAGTGAATTGAAAAGGGTGATATGAAATTTGATCTTAGTAAAGTCATGATCATAGTAGAATTTTTTTTACACTAAGAGTAGGAGTATTCCCACCAACCATTCTACAATTTGGTATGGTGAGTAGATGGAGTAAAAATTGGAAACATATTATTACTAGCTTCAAAAGGAAATTTAGTCATGGGTTTTAGATGTATTTTACCAATATATTTATTGAAAGAATTATCATATATGAGTTAGCGGATCATTAAAGGTGAGAAAATATGAAAAATTTATGTTTTTTGTGGATAACAAGTGTCCCAGAACAAGGAGGATGTGACTACACTTTTATGGGAGTGTTCCAAATGATGATGTTCACTCTAGTGTAAGATATCACACCATAGTAGGGCTGGTGTAACTATGAAGGGTTTGAGATGTAGGAGAGACATATTGTAATATGGAACATTTAACTATAATGGATGTCTCTAAGGGAATATGATGAGATAATTTCATTGGGATACCTAGCTCATGAAAATAAATGTTGCACTGGTTTGGGGGTCCAATGGTATCAGTATGTAATGAAAAGGCTCACTCTATAATAGTGTTATTTCATACTATAGTATATTATTCATTAGTAATTGGTGTATCATTGTTTAAAGGGACGTTTCAGACCATGCCACAACTATAAGGGTCACACCATGAATGATATTCTATAGATATTGGTAAATATGAGCAGACATGAATCGCATTTCATGATATGTTATGTTAGGCCATAAAGGTGGTGAAGGATCTTTGGGATTTAGTTTCTAAGTCATTTGGAATTAGGATTCATTCCCTATGGAAATAATTCACATAAAAGAACATTTAATCTCTATAAATATAGTGTTACATGACCCGAATCAATGATTGGGTTTCAATGAAGAATCCTTCAGTTACCCAACCATTCAATCCATGGATTGTTCCAATGACGGTTTAGTTAACATTTGAGGAGAATAATAAGGGTGCACACATAATCCAAATTCTATAGGTACTTGTGGTCGACGAAGGGGAAATCAATGAACTTATAGATTTAGATCATTATATCGCGTACATGGGACTATATGGTTATATCCTTACTCCATTCATTATTCTTATTGATAATAAACCAAGAACAAGATTCAGGACATCATGAACACTAAGGATAAGAAAATTTATAACAAGAGTTTGTGAACCATGTAATTATCCCTTGATCCACGTGAGTTATTCCATTTAATTACTATCATCATTTTACCATCACTATCAAGATCCTTTTTTCACTAATCAGTATTCAAAAATGCGTTTAGATTATGAGTTTTTCGTAACCACTGATTCACCCCCACCTTTAAGTAGTTTTCTACTCTCACCTAGTTTTTTCGCTTGTATGCCTGGGTAACTATACTTCCTAGTTGTAGTTGGGTGGTTGTAATTATGATGTGTTCACCATTATGACTTGTTCATGATTTGTTTATGAAATGGTCATAGGGTATAATGGCCATAATAAAAGTGATAGTATTTAGAAGGTGGAATTTGAATTGTTGTATTGAGAGAAAATCAGGTAAAGCTTATGGGATATGATATTATAAAATAGATGATGGATATGGGTGGACATCCACAAGTAAAAACCCAATAGATTTTCTAGGGAAGAATGTGGAATTCATTCCCATTAATGTGATGAGATTTCTGACCATTTTAGTTTAACTAGTTTGTTTGTTTGTTTTATAGTGGAGATGGAATATATGGATTAGTAAGTGCTTGGTTGTGTTTTATATATAAAGGTATATTTCAGTAGTGACTATATTATAGTGTATGGGTCTAAAAACAATAAAAGGAAGATTAAAAAATTCTAGTGGAGATCTAGGAAAGGGTTTGTGTATGTCTTATATGTGTGATGGTTTTTCATCAGGCCATGATAATACAACATGCTTATAAGGTGACGTTTCTCTATTTAAGTGGGTTCATATTCTAGGGGATAATCGTGATCCATGTTCCCCTTATATGTACACTACGGTCATGGATTATACCAATAGTGACCATTGTATTGGTATATTAGGGGTATATACTTGATTCATAGTGACAATGGTATTGGTATGTTTGGGTCACAAACTAGATCCATGGTTCCCAATGTTGTGGTATGTTAGGAGACAAGAAAGGATCCATGGTGACTGAGGTGTCTGGATTTTAGGTGTCTAGATAAGATCCATGGTCATCAAGGTATGGGTTTTTAGATTCCCAAATAGGATCCATGGTTCATGTGTATTAGTTTCTTATCATCCCATATGAGATGCATAGTTCCCAAGGTTTGGGTATGCTTGGGTTTCAGAAAATATCTGTGATGTATGTGGTATGGTTTTATTAGGAGATAAGATTGTTTTTTGGAACCCATGGTTTAATGTATTGATTCTCACTGAATATAGTGTTATTTGTTTTTTTGTTTTATTAGTTACCATACAACAATCTTACTTTATTTCTTTTATAATGTGTGTTGTTTATTTATTTTCATTTATATAGATAAACCTAGCATATTATGATTTATATTAGGTTCCCCATTATTGGTGTCCTACTAATATTTTTTCATTCAACCTACACAAGATCATTAGTGTATGTATGGACCTTATATAAGATTAATGATTCTTACCACATATTATAAGTGATCATACAAGATTAGGTTGATGGTATTATGTATAAAATTCCTAGGTGGGCTTTGGATACCCTATGATAAGTCATCCAGACTATTACCATGACCCTCACTTATATCATATCTCCCCTTGGAGATCTCTTAATCCAATTATAAGGAGGAAATCCTCAATGTCACACTTCACCAATCCCTATATGGAATATCCTACTCATCACACACACCATGACTCTTATATATCCTTAAGAGGGTGTTCCCCATCATACGTGATATATAAAACTATATTATCCATATTCTTTAGGCCTAAGACTCTAATACCTACTCAAATAGCCTTAGAAAACCTAACTATGTTATAAAAATCTCATACCAAACCCGATCCTCTCATAAACACAACTAGAAACCTCACCTCCATGGAGACATAATCTCTGGATGATCACAAAATCACAAACATTCAATAGAACCCTCACTCTATCTCTTGGTGCATCAAAAATACCCTATTTATTTACCTAGGTTTCTCTTGATTTCTATCCCTTTCACTGGAACACATATACTCATGCATGAATGCACAATCATGCATAAATTAGAACATGGTTTTGTATTATAGGGTCCACCTACCTCAAAAAATGGAGTAACCCCCTCACCAAGATCAACTCATTCTCAACCAAGACTATACATGCCTTATCTAATCTTGTACTAATGATTAAGACCCAATCTCAAGGCACAATTCCCAAATAATTAATTATAGAAACTTATAATTAATTATTCACCTTAATATAATTAGGAATAATCTTTTAAAAACTCACCGGGAAACACAACACCACCTAAAAAACACAAAACATGGTGCGTTCATCATATGATGATAACCTCTATCTAATACAAACAAAATCTACATCATCTGAATTGATTTGAAGATGATATAGTGAAATCATCACAACAATCCTAGTTAAAATCATCCCAAATCATAAGGAAATAAAAGATAATAATAATGGAGGAAGTATGAGGGAAGAACTCACTAACACACTATAAAAAACTCCCAAGAACCACCCCTCATCAGGGGGGATCGAAGAGAGGAAGAGAATGGATGAATCCCAAGAACCACCAAAGATTTTCTATTAATGAGCACACCCCCACCATTTTTTAAGTATCTAGTTTTTTATCTAAATTATAATCATCTTTATTCTCCCCTAACCTATATACCCATCCTTTGGATTTCAAATAGGATGAATATAAATAAAGAATGGATGAATGCCAATCGGTTGACAAAAGAGTATGAAGAAGGCATGAAAGAGTTTATCAAGTTTGCAAAAGATCATGAATATGAACCTTATCAAATCCTTTGTTTGTGTTTACGCTATTGTTATTCAAAAAAAAAATAGTCCAGAGGAGTTGGAAGAATACTTGATCTGTCACGGAATAGACCAGAGTTATAAATGTTGGAATAAACACGGGGAAACAACGAATGTAGGTAGTGGCTAGGATAACACTACATTTTATGGATCATTTAATATGATTACAAGTATGGATAATGAAGATGACCGTATGGAGGATGTGATTACAAATTTGAATGATGATGAAGATCTTATTGAGGAAATGACATGGACTATCGAAGATGAACTTTTTGATTGCCCAAAATTGTTTGAGAAGTTAAAAAATTGTGCAAAGACGCCATTGTATGCTGGTTGCACTAAATATACAGCACTGTCAGCCGTACTGAAGATGCATAATTTGAAAGCAGACAACGAGTGGAGTGACGCCAGTTTTACGGAACTACTTGCTCTCCTAAATGACATGCTCCCAGAAGATAATGAGCTCCCAATCCAAACATACGATGCCAAACGAATGCTACGCTCGATGAGTATGATCTCTGAAAGAATACACGCCTGTCTGCATGACTATATACTATTTCGCAAGGACCAAAAATCACTTAAAGAATTCCCAAAGTGTGGTTCTTCTCAATACAAGAAATATGAATCCAGTCCTATTAAAGTTGTATGGTACTTTCCAATCATTCCAAGGTTTAGGCGCCTATATGGAAGTGAGGAGACTACAAGACAATTGACATGGCATGCAAATACAAGAATTAAAGATGGGATACTACGTCAACCGACATACTCTCCTCAGTGGAAGAGAATTGATCATGAGTATCATGAATTTGGAAACGAGTTGAGAAACCTTCATCTTGCGTTATCTACAGATGGAGTGAATCCTTTTGGTTTTCAAAGCAACAGTCACAATACATGGCCGGTTATGTTGGTAAATTATAACTTACCACCGTGGTTATGCATGAAACGAAAATACATCATGTTATCTATGCTTATATCATGACCAAAACAACCGGGCAATGATATTGATGTTTATTTAGCTCCATTGATCGAAGATTTAAAATTATTGTGGGATTCATGTGTTACATTGTATGATGCTTACAAAAAGGAAGATTTCACTTTGAGAGCCATGTTGTACGGGATGATAAATGACTTCCCTGCTTATGGAAATTTTTTAGGATATAGCATTAAAGGAACTCAAGGGTGTCCCATTTGCGAACAAGGTATACAATCAATTAGGTTGAAACATTCATCGAAAACTGTGTTTCTAGGACATTACAGATTTCTACCCCGACGACATAAGTACCGATCTTGGACGACATCATTTGATGGAAGTTCAGAAGAACGTACAACACCGTCTTCACTAATAGGTGATCAATTGTTTGAGAAAGTTAAAAATGTGGACACTACTTTTGGTAAACCGGCTTCGAAAAACCTTACAAAAAGAGGTTGGAAAAAGAGATCAGTTTTTTTTGAATTACCATACTAGAATTGTCTGTATGTCAGAAATTTTCTTGATGTTATGCATGTAGAAAAAATGTATTTGATAGTGTCATCGACACGTTGCTAAATACACCTGAAAAAAAAAAGATGAAATTAAGGCTAGGTTGGACATGGTTGAGATGAGAATATGAGAAGAGTTAGAACTAGTGAAGGGTGAACAACGAACATTTCTTTCTCCTACTTCTTACACTCTTTCCAGTCAGGAGAGATATCTATTTTGTAACTTCTTGAATGATGCAAAGGTTCCAGAGGGGTATTCGTCAAATATCAGGAACCTCATTTCAATTAGCGATTTGAATTTAAAAGGTCTGAAATCACATGACTGCCATGTTTTGATGCAAGATCTCATTCATATTGTTTTACGTTGCATTTTTTCCAACAATATCCATCATATATTAACGAAACTGTGTTTCTTCTTCAAAGCTATATGCAACAAAGTAATAGACCCGGTGAAATTGCTAACTATGGAAAGAGAAATTGCCGTCATATTATGTGAATTAGAAATGTTCTTCCCGCCTTTATTTTTTAATATAATGGTTCATTTGATGGTCTACTTGGTGAGAGAGATTCAACTATGTGGTCCTGTAAATTACAGATGGATGTACCCCATTGAACGGTATATGAAGATTTTGAAAGGGTATGTCAAAAATCAAAGTCGGCCAGAGGGTTGTATTGCAGAGCGATATATTGTTGAGGAAGCCATTGAATTCTGTACCAAATACCTATCTGGCGTGGAAAGAATTGGCCTACTGAAATCTCATTACACTGGGCAGCTTGAGGGTGAAGGAATTTCTGGAAGACAGGTTTTCACAATCAATATTACAGATCGGGAGCAGGCCCACCTTTATGTTTTTCATAACAATTTCGACGTTGACCCATATGTTGAAACCCACAAAGAAATTCTTAGGCATTTGAATCCATCTAGGGATGAAAAAGGGATATCAAATACACATAATCGATAGTTTATAGGATGGTTTTGAGACCATATTTTTAAGAAGTTAGATGAAAATCCAGAGTCAATTTCAGACCGACTTTGATGGCTAGCCGGAGGACCAAGTGTGTATGTATTATCTTACAATGCTTATGTATTTAATGGTTATACATTTTATACTAATGAACATGATGAAGACAGTACCATGCAGAATAGTGGGGTTACACTTGTGGCTGAAGCGATGCATGTTTCCGGTGCTAAGGACATAAATCCAATTTATGCGAATATGTCATACTTTGGCATCATCAAACAAATATGGGAGTTGGATTATACGGAATTCCAAGTTCCGATTTTTCAATGCAAGTGGGTTGATAATAGGAGTGCTATTAAAATAGATGAATTGGGATTCGTGAAAGTTGATTTCAGTAAGGAAGGGGAGAAAGACGAACTGTTTATAATGGCATCATAGGCAGTTCAAGTATTTTATGTTTCAGATCCCGCAAAATGAAACTAGTCAATTGTTTTGTTATCGACCAAAACAACTGAAGGGTCAGATGAAAATTCAATAGAGGATGACCCTTTCGTTGGGACTTTTCAATCATTTCGTAGTGGTCCCAATGTAGATGATGTTTTGTATGTTAGAGGAGACTGCAATGAAGGGATATAGATAGTCGATAGAGGGTTCAAATCCATTCAGCCTTAAAAAAAAGAGTTCAATAATCAGGTTATTTTTTTATTGTAATATAGATTGTGTTACATTATTTTATCATCTGTTTGCTACTGCTTTTATGTGATCTAAATTAAATGTCAAACCACTTCTGCAGATAATGACTTCTACACCTGCTGATGTACCCAATCCCGAGACACAATAGGTTTCTCAACCTGTTGCAGCTAGTCCCACTACTGAGGTACAACAGGTCTCTCAACCTTTTGCAGTTGGTCCCACTGCTAAGGTACAACAGGTTTCTCAACCTGTTGCTGCTGGTCCCACTACTGAGGTACAACAGTTTTCTCAACCTGTTGTTGCTGGTCCCAGTGCCGATGCTAGCGCTTCAGAGGAACATAATGATAATGCAGAAACCGAGGAAATGGTAGGCAATAAAACCCCGACAGCACAAAAAAAATAGGTGCACCGTAGTTTGATAGTTTTAACTAAAATCATTAAGGCAAAAGAAAAAGGCATCAAATATGAGGCGGTATGGAATAAGTGAGGCTAGCATGTAAACCCAAACAAAGCCATGTTTAGTAGCTACATTGGAATCGTCACTTGGCAACGCGTGTCGATTGATATAGAGTCGTGGCACCATGTTGTCAGCGGGATGAAAAAATTAACGTGGGAAGAGATTATGATAACATTACGATATCATTTATTTAATTTATTAAAATAAAATATAATAAAATACTGAAATATTGACTAACTCTACATCATCTCTTGCAGAGTGCATTTATAGTAGATGTCTCGCACAAAGAATATGTATTAAGACTTACAGGAAGGGTTTATAGAGGCTTTCGCACCATTTTAATGAAATGTCATCTGAAAGATGCTGGAGGGAAAATCAAGCCGTACCCACATCCTCTTTATGCACACTTGATATCCCAAGGAGCGTGGGATGCGTTTTACAACCGTCGTGCAAAGAAGACTTTTCAGGTACATTGTGTTTGGTAACATGTTGTTTAATGTTGCCTGTATTCATCACTTTAATTGAAAATTTTTTATTTATGAAATATAAACTGAGTGTTGAAAATAAAGAACGGGCAACAAAACCAGCGTACCCCTACCATAAAGCAAGGCTAGGGTACGCTTCAATTGAAAAACAATTGGTACATATTTTAAAAGTACTATAATACTTTTATGTGGCATAAAACAACACTGTAACCATGTTTCTCTGTTTATATGCAGATTGATGAATCAAAATACCAAGATACTTCCATCACACTCCTTGTGCTATGGAAGGAGGCTCGTGTTAATAAAGAGGGGAAACTAGTAGATGAAAACGCACAAAAAGTGTGGGAAACATGTGTAAGTATGACATAATATAATTTTTTTTGCTTTAAATCACTATTACATCATGATGATTACTTATTTTCCCATATTTTCTATTTTACATAGTCATAGGAATCAACAACATCTGCACCAGATGCAGACATACTTTCAGCGGCCTTGAAACATCCAGAAAAGTATGGCCGCGTCAGAGGTGCAGGTTTTGGGGTAACACCCCAAACATATTTTCAGAAAAAAAACAAGAGGAAAAAACTAAAGAAATGAAAATGATGAGAGATAGACTAGATACCCTTGAAGAAAAATTCCAAAGTCAGGGAGAGTTGCAAGAAACTTTAATGGGGGAGAGGCGAAGAGAAGAAACAACTCAAGAACAACCCGCCCCATCCCCCACCAGCTTTGAGGCGAGCCATTCTCCTCCAAGACCTGACTTAACCGAGGTAATCAATGTTCTAATATTTGTTTATATGAAATGTGAATCACATAAACATTGATACCTTTCTTGTAATGATATTCTACAGGGTGAAAATGACTATAATTTATATCTGTTAACTCCCACCCATCACCTTGTAGCGAGGGCTACGATGTTCAATATGCAGAATGACATGCTACACTCCAGACCACTTCCAACCAGTCATGTCAAAGTGTCGATTAAAATAGCTCATGATCTGAGCACCGAGCTACCTGTTCCAAATGATGATGACGACATTCATACGGTGGAAAAAGCTGTTGGAACATTCGTTGAATGACCGTCGAATCTTATAAAAAAATATGTTGACCAGGAGGTATTCATTTCCAATTCATTTTTCAAGCAGAACCTTTAACATTTAATTAGAAAAGGGCTGAACTGATGAATGTTATTACAGAAGGACAAAAGGAAGTAGCTAAAATGAAATAACAGCTTAAAAGGATCAACCAACCGATCAAAACAATCTACTGAGGGCACCTTCACCCCACCCATTCTATATCCACATTTAATATCATTGCAAGCTCATGTGGATACGAAAATGAAAGGCGAAAATAATTAGACAATTGTTTGTGAAAAAGATATGTACGGAAAGGAAACATTAGATTTCATTAGTGCTAACACTGTCGCTGAAATCACCACATACGACGGGCTAGGCACCTCAGTTATAAATGTATACATGAGGTATGTTTTCATGATTTGATTTTATAGAAGCTGATATACTACGATAATTATGGCTAAATACATTTCATATTTTTCACAGGTGTATATATGAAAAAAATTTGAAGGTATTTGCCCGTGAATACAGATTTGGACTCGTTAGTCCTCACACCATGTCTACACAACAAAAAGAAATAGATTCTTATTTTCAGGCTGAATTAATGTCAAACCTTCTCAGAACGTTTCAATGAAAAATTACAACTGACAGGCTCTTTTTAATACCAACGTTTCAGGGGTAAAACTCTAAATTTTAATCATATCAATTATATTTTCATTTCTATCATTACTTAATCCTTTTTGTGTTTTTAGGCAGCATTGGATTCTCGTTGTAGTCAATTTGGATACTCCAAAGATTTATTTTCTGAATTCAATCTATGGATATCCAACAAATCGACCACACATGATGATGATTGTCAATTTGTAATACACTAGATCCAAAATTTTAGAACTAAACATCTAGTTATATAATTTATTATATTTTTTAATGAGTATTCTTTTATGATAGTGCGGTTTATGAATATTGTCTAAAGGCTGGAATGAATCCAGGGTCTAAGGACGACATGGCGCACAAGATCTACAAATGGACAAGTATCAAGGTATATATAATTATACTGCACTATCCAAATACATATCAAAATAGATTACTTATTTTTCTCGATGTTTCTGCAGTGTCTGAAACAAATAAACAGAAAGGACTGCGGTTATTATGTTTGTAAATTTATAAAAGAGATCATATTTCATGAACAAACTAGCATTATGGAAGAGGTATTTTTGAAAATAATTACTAGTTCATTTAAAAATATTTATTAACCCTTTGTGTACTTATATTTTTTGAGTACTACTATGAATGTCGCAAAAACTCCTATTCACAAGATGATATAGATGTGTTTAGAAATGAATGGGTAGCATACCCGATGGAAGAATGTAAACAAATAGGATAATGAAGGTGAATTTCTATTACTTATGTTATCTTTATATGATCATTTATATCTCCCTTTTTTACAATTATTGAGCATATATGATCACCCTTTCTTATGTTTCATATCCTTAGATTATGAAAAATGGTTTTAGAAATGATTTGAGTTTCTAGTAAAGAATAACTTAATAAGAGACTCTTATGAACTACTGACATACAGAAAAATGAGAAAACGTATTCGGATTGTTTTGATACTTTAGGAAAATGATCCATGAGTCATTTTTGACATGTACGAATCAACTACACCTCAATCCGACGCACAATGTGACCGATATGACTAAAAGTGTATGATATCAGTTTGAAATTGAAATTAACTTTAGAAAACAACACAAGTGACATATGGAAAACTGATCAAAAGCATTAGGATTGTTTTTATAGTCTAGGAAAACGATCCATGAGTCATTTGTGACGTGTATGAATTGACCGTACCTCAATCCGATGCACAGTGTGACCGTTATGGCTAAAAGTGTCTGGTATTAGTTTGAAATTGACATTAATTTTAGAAAATAACACTATTGACATACGGAATACCAAGAAAACGATTTCGGATTGTTTTTATACTTTAGGACAATGATCCAAGAGTCATTTATGACATGTACGAATCAACCACACCTAAATCCGACGCACGGTGTGACCGGTATGAATAAAAGTGTCTGATATCAGTTTCAAATTGACATAAACTCTAGAAAACAACACTACTGACATACAGAATACTAAGAAAACACATTTGTATTGTTTTTATACTTTAGGAAAACGATCCATGATTCATTTGTGACGTGTACGAATCAACCTCACCTCAATCCGATGCATGGTGTGACTGGTATGACTAAAAGTGTCTGATATCAGTTTGAAATTGAAATTAACATTAGAAAACAACACAAGTGACATATGGAAAACCAAGAAAACACGTTCAGATTGTTTTGATAATTTAGGAAAATGATCCATGATTCATTTGTGACATGTAAAAATTGACTTCACCTTAATCCGATGCATGGTGTGACCGGTATGGATAAAAGTGTCTGATATCAGTTTCAAATTGACATAAAATTTAGAAAACAACACTACTGACATAAGGAATACCGAGAAAATGCATTTGGATTGTTTTGATAATTTAGTACAATGATACATGAGTCATTTGTGACGTGTACGAATCGATCGCACCTCAATCTGATGCACAGTGTGACCGGTATGGCTAAAATCATCTGATATCAGTTTGAAATTGACATTAACTTTAGAAAAAAACACAAGTGACATACGGAATACTGAGAAAATGCATTCGTATTGTTTTGATACTTTAGGAAATGATCCATGAGTCATTTTTGAGGTGTAATAATTGACCTCACCTCAATCCGATGCACGGTGTGACCGGTATGACTAAAAGTGTCTGATATGAGTTTCAAATTGACATTAACTTTAGAAAACAACACAAGTGACATACGGAAAACCAAGAAAACACATTCATATTGTTTTTATACTTTAGGACAACAATCTATGAGTAATTTGTGATTTGTAAGAATCAATCACACCTCAATCCCACACATGGTGTGACCGGTATGGCTAAAAGTGTCTGATATCAGTTTCAAATTGACATAAACTTTAGAAAACAACACAAGTGACATATGGAAAACTGAGAAAACGCATTCGGATTGTTTTGATACATTAGGAAAATGATCCATGAGTCATTTTTGACGTGTACGAATCAACTTCACCTCAATCCGACACACGGTGTCACCGGTATGGCAAAAAGTGTCTGATATCAGTTTGAAATTGACATTAACTTTAGAAAACAATACTACTGACATACGGAATACTGAAAAAATGGATTCTGATTATTTTGATACTTTAGGAAAACGATCCATGAGTCATTTTTGACATGTAAGAATCAACCACACCTCAATCCTATGCACGGTGTGACCAATATGTCTAAAAGTGTTTGATATCAGTTTCAAATTGACATAAACTTTAGAAAACAACACTACTGACATATATAATACCAAGAAAACGCATTCGTATTGTTTTAATAATTTAGGAAAATGATACATGAGTCATTTGTGACATGTATGAATTGACCGCACCTCAATCTGACACACGTTGTGACCATTATGGCTAAAAGTGTCTGATATCAGTTTCAAATTGACATAAACTTTAGAAAACAACACAAGTGACATATGGAAAATCAAGAAAACGCATTTGAATTGTTTTTATACTTTAGTAAAATGATCCATGAGTCATTTGTGACATGTAAAAATCAACCTCACCTCAATCCGACGCACGATGTGACCGGTATGGATAAAAGTGTCTGATATCAGTTTGAAATTGACATTAACTTTAGAAAACATCACTACTAACATACAGAATACCAATAAAACTCATTCATATTTTTTTGATACTTTAGGAAAATGATCCATGAGTCATTTTTGACATGCAAGAATCAACCACCCTCAATATGATGCACGGTGTGACTGGTATGGCTAAAAGTGTCTGATATCAGTTTCAAATTTATATAAACTTTAGAAAACAACACTACTGACATACAGAATACTGAGCAGATGTGTTCGGATTGTTTATATACTTTAAGAAAACGATCCATGAGTCATTTGTGATGTATACTAATTGACCACACCTCAATCTGACGCACAATGTGACCGATATGGCTAAAAGTGTCTGATATCAGTTTGAAATTGACGTTAACTTTAGAAAACAACACAAGTGACATAAGAAATACTGAGAAAACACATTCAGATTGTTTTGATACTTTAGGAAAACGATCCATGAGTCATTTTTGAGGTGTAAGAATTAACTGCACTTCAATCTGATGCACGGTGTGACCGGTATGGCTAAAAGTGTCTGATATCAGTTTCAAATTGACATAAACTTTAGAAAACAACATAAGTGACATACGGAAAACAGAGAAAACTCATTAATATTGTTTTGATACTTTAGGAAAATGATCCATGAGTCATTTGTGACGTGTACGAATCGACCAAACCTCAATCCGATGCACAGTGTGACCGATATGGCTAAAAGTGTCTGATATCAGTTTCAAATTGACATTAACTTTAGAAAACAACACAAGTGACATAAAGAAAACCAAGAAAACGCATTTGGATTGTTTTGATACTTTAGAAAAACAATCCATGATTCATTTGTGACGTTTACGAATCAACCGCACCTCAATCTGACGCACAGTGTGACCGGTATGGTTAAAGTGTCTGATATCAGTTTCAAATTGACATAAACTTTAGAAAACAACACAAGTGACATAAGGAAAACTGAGAAAAAACGTTTGTATTGTTTTTATACTTTAGGAAAACGATCCATGAGTCATTTCTGACATTTATGAATCAACCGCACCTCAATCTGACGCACGGTGTGACCGGTATGGCTAAAATTGTCTGATATCAGTTTCAAATTGACATAAACTTTAGAAAACAACACAAGTGACATATGTCAAACCAATCAAACGCGTCCAGATTGCTTTGATACTTTAGTACAACGATACATGAGTCATTTTTGACATGGAAAAATCAACCACACTTCAATCCGACACACGGTATGACTGGTATGGCTAAAAGTGTCTGATATCAGTTTCAAATTGACATAAACTTTAGAAAACAACACTACTGACATACAGAATACCGAGAAAAAACGTTCAGATTGTTTTCATACTTTATTACAATGATCCATGAGTCATTTTTTATGTGTAAAAATCAACCACACCTCAATCCGACGCACGGTGTGACCGATATGGATAAAAGTGTCTGATATCAGTTTCAAATTGACATAAACTTTAGAAAACAGCACTATTGACACATGGAATACCGAACAAACACATTCATATTATTTTGATACTTTCGTAAAATGATCCATGAGTCATTTGTGACATGTAAGAATTGAATGCACCTCAATCCAACACACGGTGGAACCAATATGGTTAAAAGTGTCTGATATCAGTTTCAAATTGACATAAACTTTAGAAAACAACACAAGTGACATGGAATATTGAGTAAACGCATTCAGATTTCTTTGATACTTTAGGACAACGATCTATGAGTCATTTTTGATGTGTATGAATCTAACTCACCTCAATACGACACACGATGTGACTGGTATGGCTAAAAGTGTCTGATATCAGTTTGAAATTGACATTAACTTTAGAAAACAACACTACTGACAGACGGAATATTGAGTAAACGTGTTCGGATTGTTTTTATACTTTAGGAAAATGATCCATGAGTCATTTGTGATGTGTATGAATTGAACTCACCTCAATCCAACGCACAGTGTGACCGGTATGGATAAAAGTGTCTGATATCAGTTTCAAATTGACATAAACTTTAGAAAACAACAATACTGACATACGGAAAACCGAGCAAACACATTCAGATTGTTTTGATACTTTAGGAAAACGATCCATGTGTAATTTTTGACATGTAAAAATCGACCGAACCTCAATCCGATGCACGGTGTGACCGGTATGGCTAAAAGTGTCTGATATCAGTTTGAAATTGACATTAACTTTAGAAAACAACACAAGTGACATGCAGAATACCAAGAAAACGTGTTTGGATTGTTTTGATACTTTAGGAAAACGATCCATGAGTCATTTTTGAGGTGTACGAATCAAACTCACCTCAATCCGACGCATGGTGTGACCGGTATTCCTAAAAGTGTCTGATATCAGTTTTAAATTGACATTAACTTTAGAAAACAACACAAGTGACATACGAAAAACTGAGCAAACATGTTTGAATTGTTTTGATACTTTAGGAAAATGATCCATGAGTCATTTTTGATGTGTATGAATTGAACTCACCTCAATACAATGCACGATGTGACCGGTATGGCTAAAAGTGTCTGATATCAGTTTCAAATTGACATAAACTTTAGAAAACAACACAAGTGACATACGACAAACTGAGCAAACACGTTCGGATTGTTTTGATACTTTAGGAAAACGATCCATGAGTCATTTGTGACGTGTACAAATAAACCAGACCTCAATCAGATGTATGGTGTGACCGTTAAATATTTTCTTTAAATAAAGAATCAATATTTATTAAATGAGATAAATCATCCAAAAACATATTGATTTTACATTATTCCCTTTCATTGTTATCAGAATGAAAACATTTGAGTTTATCATTTCCATATTTTAGTTTCACATTTTCATATTAATGTATTCTTTCATATTAATGTTTTAATTTATTTCATTATTTTATTATTAACATAATATTTGTTTTCTTATATAAGTGATTTTTTTCCTTGAGTTCGGATGCTTTGTTTGGCAACACATACCATGGATGACAATTTTTGAGAGAGGATCACAGATATCAAAGGATGAAACATTAATGTTTATAACTGTTGTTGGATAATTGTAATTGTAACCATGTAAAACATTATTTGAAATGTATATAGCAGTGTTTTTTTGTATTCATGATGTTAAGTAAAGGTATATAACATTGTTTGTCAAAATATTGTGTGAGGGTGCTATTTTGTGCAGGTGTGCAGGTGATATTTTGTACAGGTGTGCTGGTTTGTGCAGGTGTGCAGGTGCTGGTTGTGCAGGTGTAGGGGAAGGTGCCTTTATCAGTGCTTTTTTGAGCACTGATAAAGGACACCTTTAACAGTGCTAAAAGAGCGCTGATAAATGGCCCTATTATTAGCGCTCAAGGTAGCGCTGATAAAGGCACCCCTTTATCAGTGCTAGAAAAGCGCTATTAATGTCGACGTAGATAAGGGGGGGGGGGTCCCCTTTATCAGCGCTCTGAAAAGCACTGATAAAGGGGCCCCCCTTTATCTACGCCGACATTAACAGCGCTTTTCTAGCGTTGTTAATGTTGGTTTTTAGCGCTGATAAAAGGCCAAGTTGTAGTAGTGCATGTGACTTTGAAAGCTTATAAAATATAAACTATAATACCGATATAAATGAAACTTAAAACACGGATTAAACATATAACAAATAGTCGAAAATAAAAAGAATTTCGTAAAAAATGTTCATGAAAAATAATTTATAAGCTTTCAAAACCACCTACTTGAAACTTAAAAATGATTAAAATATGTGGCTTTGAATGACTATAAAATATAAACTATAAGACCGATATAATTTAAAGTTAAAACATGGATTAAACATATAATAATTTATTTAATTATAAAATTAATATTATTAATAATTAATTATATAATAATTAACCAATTAATTAGTAATATAATTATTTAGTACATAATAGTTAATTAGTTAGTTAGTAATATAATTATAAATTATATTTATCCATTATAATTAATAATTAGTAATTATTCAAAATTATTATATAATAATTAATTAGTTAATTGGTAATATAATTATTAATTATATAATAGTTAATTAGTTAATTAGTAATATAATTATAAATTAAAATTATTCATTAAAATGATTAATTATAATTATTCATTAAAATTACTAATTACTAATTATTAATTATAATTACTAATTATAATTATTCATTATAATTACTAATTATAATTATTAATTATTAGTTACTAATTATTAATTTGTTAATTAATAATATAATTATTAATTATATAACTATTAATTATATAATAATTAGTTAGTTAATTAGTAATTATTAATAATAAACTATATAATAAATAATTAGTTAATTATTAATATAATTAGTAAATTAGTAATATAATTATTAATTATTTAATAATTAATTAGTTACTTAGAAATATAATTATTAATTATATAATAAATAATTAGGTAATTAGTAATATAATTATTAACTGTATAATTTGTAATTAGTTAATTAGTATTTATTAATCATTAATTATATAATAACTAATTAGTTAATTAGTAATATAATTATTAATTATATAATAGATAATTAGTTAATTTTTTGAGAAAGATAGAGTTGAAGCTCTTTTTATAATTAGTTAATTAGTAATATAATTAAAAATTATAATTATTCGTTATAATTATTAATTAGTATTTATTAAAAAATATTATATAATAATTAATTAGTTAATTGGTAATATAATTATTAATTATATAATATTTAATTATTTAATTAGTAATATAATTATAAATTATAAATTTTCATTATAATTATTAAATTGTAATTATTAAAAGTCATTATATTACTAATTAATTGGTTAATTATTATATAATTAATTATTAATAATTTCTAATTAACTAATTAATTATTATACAATTAATTATTAATAATATTAATATAATAATTAAATAATTTATTATATGTTTAATCCATGTTTTAAATTTAAATTATATCGGTCTTATAATTTATATTTTATAGTCTTTCAAAGCCACATACTTTAATCATTGTTAAGTTTCAAGTAGGTGGTTTTGAAAACTTATAAATTATTTTTCATGAACATTTTTTACGAAATTATTTTTATTTTCGACTATTTTTTATATATTTAATCCGTGTTTTAAGTTTCATTTATATTGGTCTTATAGTTTATATTTTATAGGCTTTTAAAGTCACGTGCTTGAAACATTTTTAAGTTTCAAGTTGGTGGTTTTGAAAGCTTATAAATTATTTTTCATCAACATTTTTTACAAAATTATTTTTATTTTCAACTATTTGTTATATGTTTAATCCATTTATTAAGTTTCATTTATATTGGTCTTATAGTTTATATTTTATAAGCTTTCAAAGTCACATTCTTGAAACTTCTTAAGTTTCAAGTAAGTGGTTTTGAAAGCTTATAAATTATTTTTTATCATCATTTTCATGAAATTATTTTTGTTTTCCACTATTTTTTATATATTTAATCCATGTTTTAAGTTTTATTTATATTGGCCTTATAGTTTATATTTATAGTCTTTTAAAGTCACGTACTTGAAACAAAATCCCACATCGGAAATGTAGAATATTCTGTGCAGGAAATGGAGAACCAGAATCCCACATAGGAAATGCAGAATGATTTCCAGGGTAAACACTCTTATAAAAGGAAGCTCTGGGTGAGAGATTCTGTCAGAATCTAGACTATTGTAATGACAATACTGCTGAATTTTAAATAGCGGATAAATTATGCTGAAAATTTTATTTTTATTTTTTTATTTGTTTTGTATATATATATATAAACAAAAAAAACAATATAAAAATAAAAATATTTTTTTTAAAAAATAGTATTTTTTAGTAGAAAGTCGGCGACTTAGTTGCCGCCTTTCTCCCGAAGCCTAAAGGCGGCACCTGCCCTGCCGCCTTTAGAGCTTATTTTTAATTTTTTTTAACCTATACGTTTTTTATAAAATACTTTTTTTTAAAATGTATTTTAAAAAATAATCCCACGAACTCATTAGGCACTTTGGGAAAATGCATTTCTCAAACTTCCCCGACCCTATTACATAGCAGGAGATGCCCCAAAGCTTGTTTCCCTTCTTCAACCAAATGGTAAGACCCTTCTGGTTTGGGCTGATCTTGCAGAAGATAATCACTTGCTGGTTACTGGTGCTTTTGGTGATGATACTTCATATGGATTTTACTTTAAAGACGTGTTGTCCATGGGTCTTACAAATCAAGAAGATGATGACTCAGTTGATGACGACGCTGTTGATTCTCTGGCGGCTAAGGAAGTCTCAACTCGGGAAGAGGTAGTCCTTGTTGGAGTTGGTGGCCTAGAACCAACTACTTTGTACTTTATTCATTAATAAATACCTTATCACATCTTGATTGTTCTTCTGCGCGACAATTCATGTGATAATGTCCTAAGGATGATTATTGCATTAAAGGGTCATAGCAGATCTCTACTATGATAAGAACCCGGAAGTTCCATAACATTGTTCTTGAATATATGTTCTATGGTCAGATGATGTTATTTGAGGGACACAAATAATACAGGTCATTAGGGGTGAGGACTCATAAAACTTTGAACCACATTCTCATGGTATGCACCCTTGGTAATATCCAAGAGGATATTATGAGAACGAGATCCATCAGTAGGAAATCCACATTTTATAGTGTCATTGGATATTCCTATTTGCGGATGTGTGTATTGGTCCTTGGACTTTAAGATTATTATTAATGGGTATTACAACTTGCACACTTAGATGTATTGAAGAAAATAGTGATGACGCATTGTTTGCATCGAGGTAAGATATGTTGGGTGCGTCACATGTAATACTGAATTAATAGATAATGCAAGGAAGGATTTATCCCTTATGTTCCATAATAGAAGTAGATATTTTTTCCCCTTTGATGGAATTGATATAACCTAAATAAATCTATGGTCATGGTGAGGAATGAGTAAGTTCAATTCTGGGAAGTCAAAGAAATAATAATCAAACACATGGGTTGATGGCACCAGCATGCAACCCGCTTGATTCGAGATATCGAGACAAATTGATTAAATTACATGGTAAGCGTTCCTAGGAGGTGACACGTCATTACATCGTTAACTTCTTTCTCTATGGGTGCCTTGGTGTGTTTCTAGATACTAACTATAACATCCTAGGTAAATAAAGAATATGAAGTTTTCATATTTATTAATATTTGTGAATTAAATATTAATTTTACTTTAAAGGGGTTGATATGCTCGATGGCGCACCCGATACCCAACAACGAGTTTCTTTGAAATCTTACGTTGCACACTAATAATATAATAATATTATTTTAAAGGTAGTTAACACCTAGCTGTTGTATTGGTGGGAATGAATAACACTAACTATAATATGATTATAAATGTTTGTTAAATGTTCTTAAATTTATCCAATAAATTTTAGTGGCTTAAAATAAGAAAGAATCTGATTTTAAGCATAAATACTCTAATATTCTTTAAAAGGTCGATTTACCGCCTTTTGATGACGAACCCTCCTTAAATCTAGTTTTGGTCACTTTTATATGTTCCATTTGACAAAATAAAATTCTTCTTTAGAATTGGGATATCAAATTTACTTTGGGTAAATTTTTGGTATTTTTCTAATAAAGTTCATTTTTTAGTGAATAATGAAAAATAATGTATTTTAATTCAAAAGCACCTTTTAATCTCATTTATTTATATGGTTAGATTATATTCTTAATTGGTTTTAAAGTGTAAATAGAATATATTTTTACCATTTAATCTAATTTTGGTCATTAGAAATAATTTCACTTTGAAATTGGACATAAACGAGTATCAATCTTTTGATAGTTATTGTTTCTTAAAAACACGCTATTTGTTTTGACAACGAGAATTAATTTTAAATTAATTAATGCGACTTCCATGTTTTGAATTTGGTAAAATAGTCATAATTTTTGAATTTGGAATATCAAATATATCTTAGGCTGAATTTTTGGTATTTTTTCTGAAAAACTTCAATTTTTGATGAATAGTGAAACCACTTAGTAGTAGTTAAAAAACTGACTTTTTCTTTTAAATGAAAATTTACCACTTCTGTGAATTGAATTTCTAAAATCCAAAATATATAGTTGTTATTAGTAAGTAAAATGTGATTCAATAAGATGAAAATAATTTTTGGTGAATAGTAACTTTTGACTTTTATTTACCACAGTTAAAGGTAAATAGAGTAATTCAAGGTAAAAAGAATATCATAATAATAGAAAATTACCTTAACACTTGTCCAAACATTATTTTATGAGTCATGTCCGACCATGGTAATATTTGGATTGATTTTAGGACCCCATAGAGCCACTTAAAAGTGATAATGACAATTTATATTAATTAATTTAATGTAAAGGCAAAAATGACACAAACAAATATCTTTTAGTAAATTAATTTTTACATAGGGTTATATAAGTTATATTTTAGACTATAAATATTAATTGGAAAGATAAAAGGATTTCCTACATCATGGTATTTGTTTTATAATTTTTAGACAAAAATAAATTAAATTATTTATGACACAATAATGATGCAGTATATACCTCATAAATAAATGATTTAAATAAATAAGATTATAAATATTAAAATAACATCCAAAAACTGTCCAATTCTTATTGGATGAATTTATTTCGACCATGAGTCATATTATCTTCAACTCTAATTATTTTAGGACCTTTAGAAACCAAATATCATTATATAATAAAATAATATTATCACACTTTCCTAAAGAGCCCCTCCTCCCTCTTATAAAAGTACCTCACTTCTAACCAATTCCACACACCTCTCAAGCCTTTAATATCATCCAAAATCTGCCCAATTAATCTCCCTACATCCATATCCTCCTCATATATTCCTTAACTTAGGAATAAGGCACTTCAAGAAGTCCTTTTGGTTCAAACCAAAAAAAGTTACCCAAATTAAAGGTAACAATTTCTCTTAACTTCTTTTCTTTTATTTTACTTCTCCAACCCCTAAAATCTTTTTATTACTTTATTTTATAACAAAAACAGTATCATCAATATAATAGGATGTTTTTATGAGAAGTATTATAACTACACTTACACACACCTCCATCTAATGGGTGAAGAACATACTATTTCTGTGGATGGAAAACTAACGCCTCACGAGATGATGATTGTTCAATTATCTACTACCGACTATCATGGTGGCCATTAAGTTGACACTATATTTATATATGATATATATTATGTTTATTTTTTCCTCATGCTTCTATATTTTTCTTTTATATCACACCTTTATGGTTTCCATTATGGGTAAACGCGATAATTTGATTTGAGGAAGTGCGGACTACCGCCCCCTCAAAGTGATATGACTCGTTAATGCCATATGTGGGATGCATAAAGGATGGAGTTAATGATATTATATATGATATTATACTGGAATTATAATATAATTATGTATCATTATGTTTTAATTCCATTAAAATAAGAAATATAAATGAAAGTAGCGTTCATGCATGCGTACGACTTACCGTCTCCATGAACGGTGCATTTCATTTCTTACCTCCAAATGATATATAATGTTATAAATATATATATATATATACTGGATATATATGATATATATGATATCTAAATAATTAATGTAATTCTTGATATAATTGACTATTGACCACATGGACAACTTGTAAATATAAGGTGTTCATTTTTGACTCATGTACCAAATATCGACAAAATGAATGTTATTAACTTAAATGATTACATAATGTTTATAACATGGTAATAAGTGATATAAAAGTAATAATAAACTTGAAAAAGGTTCTTAATAAATTATAAATTAACTTTAGTTTATTATTCAGTAAGAACAAGGAACAAACAAGTCAAGTTGGACATGAGGTAAGGGATTTCTTATCTCACTTTCAATTCCGTGAGATTTCCATTGTTCGAAACTAATTTATTGAATGTGGTGTATTGTGTACTTACATTTGATATATATTATCATGATTATCTTTATATTCATGTTATTCTGTGAATAATTTTGTGGTTATTAACTTTTGGTCATACGACTTGATTTATTACAACGTGGTAAGGGATTTTTCATCTCACTTTTTATTCCTGTGAGATTCATGCTATATTTTACACTATTTCATTTTATGTGGTGTATATACTGCCCTTTATTGTATTAATTGTGTATTATACTTCAATTTATGAGTATTTACATCTTCATTTTATGATCCTTTTTTCATGGGTTATATATTTCGTAAGTTACCAAATCGGTAAGGAAACCTTTTAACCCAATTTCCATTCCTTGGGTTAATCTTCTAATTCATAATTATGTCATGCTATGATAATGTGTGGAATATCTATTTATTTATTTATGTTTTAATTTCCACTCCCCTTTGTGTATATATACTTTTGATACACATAATCACTCCATTGATAAATTCTTAAGTCATCGATATGATCTTGATAAGAGTAATTTTAACTCAATTTGTATTCATTGAGTTAAACATACAATTCCTTGGTTTTTTCTTAAAAATAACATGTGTGAATGTACTCTGGTTGTTTTAAACTTAATATCCACTTATATTGGGTGTATTTATATTTTTCACACATAATTATGTGATTGATTTATCCTTAATTTAAGGATACCATCTTTATAAGGGATTTCATCTCAATTAACATTTCCACTGAGACTTCATTATTGTTATGCACAAATTAACTCCTATATGGTGTATATATTGTTGTTGACATATTATATCATCAATAAATTTATTCTCATGATATTCTAAATTTATGATTAAATGTTATTCCTCAATTATTTGTATTCAAGAGTCTCTCATTTTGTTAAAAAACTCTTTAATTGAAATATCATTTTAAATGTTTTAAATATTTATTCTTCTAAATATTTATCATTAATTTCCATGTTTTCAAAATGGGTTTTAGGATTTATTTATATGGAATTAATGTTTTCAAATGATAATTCATTTAAAATCTTCAAAGTGGTATGAGACACTTTGATTCAAAAATCTCTTTTTAAATGGTTTTGAAAATGATTTGTTAAAGCATTGTTTATTTCAATATCTTGATTTGATATATTGGAATGTGAAAATGTTATATTTACTTTATAATTGTGATATGTGTTATGATTATGTTATGGTTATTGGAATTTTTTTTTATGTATATAGGTGGTTCCGTGATAAACCTAGGGCGGGTGAGCCCGAGATAGCTCTCCAATGCATTGGGTAACGTGACAGAGGTAAACGTGATGTTTCTCCTTAGAGATTTAGGGAATATACTATGATGGGTATTCCAAGTGTAACTCCCTACGTAGCTGTGATAGCTACAATGCAAGTTTGATATGGATGCCATAAGTAACCTTTATGATTTATGATTTGTGTGTGTTATTCATAAATCTTATGAATTCGTAAGGTATGTTATGATTGAAAAGTATGGTTTCATTGATTTGTATTTATTGATGGGAAAATGTTTTCCTTACTTATTTTATAACCCTTACTGAGATTTTTATGCTCATTCCGAGTTTTTGAAATGTTTTCTAGAGGTCTTAAAGATGAATAGGGTCAAGAATGGGATCAAGGAAAAATCATGATGTATAAAACATGGAACTAGAGATGTTTCTTTTTAAGAGTTTTTATTTTATGAAAAAATAGATACTGAGTAGTAGTGTCTACATGTAATATTCAAGTTGTTATGTAATATTTATGGCCTAATTCTCTAAAACTCTAAACCTGAAAAGATCCTCAATGTGAATTATTCATTTAATTTAATATTATGTAATGTTTTAAGGCCAGGTCCTTATAGTTGGTATCAGAGGTCGGTTTAGACAAATTTAGGGATTATGAGTTTTTGTTAAACATGTGGCTAGTCCCTAGGTTTATTATTTCAGTTAAATCCTTATTTTATAACTTTTTTAGATCAAAGAAAGTCAGTTACAAATGGAAGGAGGTGGATCTCAAACGACATTATTATCTCTTCCCGATGACTTTCTTGCAATAATTATTGCAAATTCATGTTTGGATGATTGTGAAACTTTCTCTAGCATACAACTCACTTGTAATCAGTTTTTTGAGATATCAAATACCTCCACTATACCTTGTTATCATCATGGATAATGGGATGTATTTAAACAAATCATATTTTCACAATATTCTCATATTTTCAATAAAGGTAAATATTATCAAGGCATTTACAAATATTTTACCTTATCACAAGATTTTGAAGCATATTATGATTTTAAATAAGGTTCTGAAGAAGGAGACCCTTGCACAACGTATTTATATTTTCTTTTACAATATAGTCTCTCAGAACCTAATTATGTTATTTTAAAAGGACCTTTAATTGAACCTTTCAACTCAAATTCGGTCCGACTGTTTTATAAAAATCATGTTTTATCAGATGTTTTGAAATTATATGTCATACATGATTATTTTCCAAAACTATTTTTCTGTGAACACCCATATGACCCATGTTGTACAAAGTGTATTTGGATGGAGGAAGCAAATGATTTTGAAGGATCTTTAAATCATTTTTATAATTCATGGACCTTCTACCTATGTGAACTAGATGACGATGAAACCAAACAGTCACCATGACCAAGGTATGATGTTCTTCATTTAGGGGATCATTTTATTTGATCATACGGTGGTGAAATAAGACTTCAAAAATTAAGATGTTGTGATAATAATGAATTTGGATGAAAATGAGAGGTATAAGGAAACCATTGAGGTTAAAACATGTTAGGGTTATTTTTGAGTTCTATAAAAAGGACAACCCGTAGGATGGGTGACAACCTATCACATCTAGCAAGGTTGTAGGAATCGAACCCACAACCGAAGGGCGATAAGGGCGCATCGCCTACCACTAGCCTACTTGAAGTCCCTGGTTAGTATGACTTATTATTTTAGTAAAATGATTTTATGGCATAATAATAAGTCTATTTTTGGAACTTATGTTTTATAAAATGGATATACTTAGTATAGAAAAATGATTTAGTGATTAAGTGATAAAGGTTGTTGTGGAAGACATTATCTCTTTTAAGGAAACACTATATTCCTAAGGAAGATAGAATACTATGTGATTTCAATTGTGGAATAATGGTTAAAATTTTATTTTAGAAGAATATATGTTTTTATTGTGGACATAAGGTGATTTGGGTTATTTATGGAAATGATTAAACTATCATAGGGAATATGTAATTAGGCTAATTACACTTCAGTATGAGACCTTAAGAGTAGTCTATGTTTTTAGGGATAAATATTAAGATTTACTGTAGAAGACTATGTGATTTAAATCCTTCTGAGTTTTGGGTTTCAATATTAGTTTTGATTATTTTGATGAATTTTAAGGACAATTGTGTATTGAATGGTCATTCTTGAACTTTGGGTATTGTTAGACAAAATTTGGGGATTAAGAGTAGTTTTTCTTTTGTAAAAGCTTATCCTTTTTGGGGTTTATCTGATTCTATACTAAATGTTTTGGTTTTAGTTTACTTATAAAGATAGGGGAAATATATAATTCATATTTTTTGGATTATGTGATACTGTAGAAGTTGATTCTATCACTTTTAATGTGACCAAGTCAGTTTGAACGCTCATCGTTTGGAGAAAAGATGAGTTTGTGGTAGGAATTTAGTAAAGGATGAAAGTCTACATGAAAAGTAAGTATGTTTTATTATGTTTTTAGTTAAGATCATAAATAAATTCCCCAACTTTATGAAAAGTAACTTAAAGCAAAAACATTGTCTTTTAACTTTTCCTACTGGGGAATCAAGGACCGTTGAACCCATCACATGTTTTTGATTTTTCTAGTGGTTAACTTTCTCCTAATCGTGTTTTCTATCACTCTCCATCAGAACTTGACCATTTGTTCTCTCTTCCATATCCATGTTTTCTTACATGTAATCCTAGTAGGGGCCATCTCGGTTGACCTTTATACTTCTCTTCCTTTATTTTAAAGTGATAGTTTTATTGACTCTTTTCCGATGTGATAATTTCAATGAAGTTTCCTAGCCCAATTTTAAAATTGTGAGGACTCAATTCCCAAAAGGGGAGAAGGATGTAACATCTCAGGTAAATAAAGAATATGAAGTTTTCATATTTATTAATATTTGTGAATTAAATATTAATTTTACTTTAAAGGGGTTGATATGCTCGATGGTGCACCCGGTACCCAATAACAGGTTTCTTTGAAATCTTACATTGCACACTAAAAATATAATAATATTATTTTAAAGGTAGTTAACGCATAACCGTTGTATTGGTGGGAATGAATAAAATTAACTAAAATATGATTATACATTTTTGTTAAATGTTCTTACATTTATCCAATAAATTTTAGAGGCTTAAAATAAGAAAGAATCTGAATATAAGCATAAATACTCTAATACTCTTTAAAAGGTCGATTTACCGCCTTTTGATGACGAACCCTATTTAAATCTAGTTTTGGTCACTTTTATATGTTCCATTTGACAAAATAAAATTCTTCTTTAGAATCGGGATATCAAAATTTACTTTGGGTAAATTTTTGGTATTTTTCTAATAAAGTTTATTTTTTAGTGAATAGTGAAAAATACTCTATTTTAATTCAAAAGTGCCTTTTAATATAATTTATTTATATGGGTAGATTATATTTTTAATTGGTATTAAAGTGTAATTAGAATATATTTTTACCATTTAATCTAATATTGGTCATTGGAAATAATTTCACTTTGAAATTGGACATAAACGAGTATCAATCTTTTGATAGTTATTATTTCTTAAAAACACGCTATTTGTTTTGACAATGGGAATTAATTTTAAATTAATTAATGCGAATGATATGTTTTTAATTTGGTAAAATAGACATCATTTTTGAATTTGGAATATCAAATATATCTTAGGCTGAATTTTTGGTATTTTTTATGAAAAACTTCAATTTTTGATGAATAGTGAAACCACTTAGTAGTAGTTAAAAAACTGACATTTTCTTTTAAATGAATTTTTACCGCTTCTGTGAATTGAATTTTAAAAATACGACATACATAGTTGTTATTATTAAGTAAAATTTGGTTCAATAAGATGAAAATTATTTTTGGTGAATAGTAACTTTTGACTTATTTATCGCGGTTAAAGCTAAATAGAGTAATTCATGGTAAAAAGAATATCATAATAATAAAAAATTACCTTAACACTTGTCCAAACCTTATTGGATGATTCATGTCCTACCATGGGAATCTTTGGGTCGATTTTGGGACCCCATGGAGCCACTTAAAAGTGATAATGACACTTTAGATTAATTAATTTAATGTAAAGGCAAAAATGACACAAAAAAATATCTTTTAGTAAATTAATTTTTACATGGGGTTATATAAGTTATCTTTTCAACTATAAATATTCATTTGAAGGATAAAAATATTTTATAAATCATGGTATTTGTTTTATAATTTTTAGACGACAAATAAATTAAATTATTTATGACACAATAATGATGCAGTATATACCTTATTAATAAATGATTTAAATAAATAAGATTATAAATATTAAAATAACATCCAAAACCTATCCAATTCTTATTGGATGAATTTATTTAGACCACGAGTCATCTTATATTTGACTCTAATGATTTTTGGACCTTTAGAAACCAAATATCATTATATAATAAAATAATATTATCACACTTTCCTAAAGAGCCCCTCCTCCCCCTTATAAAAAGCCCTCACTTCTAACAAATTCCACACAAATATAAAGCCTTTAGTCTCATCAAAACTCTACCCAATTAATCTCCCTACATCCCTATCCTCCTCCTAGAATCCTTACCTTAGGTAGAAGGCACTTCAAAAATTCTTTTTAATTCAAACCAAAGGAAGTTACCCAAATTAAAGGTAATGATTTCTCTTAACTTCTTTTCTTTTATTTTACTTCTCCAAACCCTAAACTCTTTTTATTACTTTATTTTATAAAAACACCAGTATCCTCAATATACTAGGATTTTTTTATGAGAATTATTCAAACTACACTTACACACACCTCCATCTAATGTGTGAAGAACATACTATTTCTGTGGATGACAAACTAACACCTCACGAGACGATGATTGTTCGATTGTCTCCTACCGCCTATCATGGTGAACATTAAGTTGAAACTATATTTATATATGATATATATTATTTTTATGTTTTATTCATGTTTCTGTATTTTTATTTTATAACATACCTTTATGGTTTCCATTATGGGTAAACACGATAATTTCATTTTAGGAAGTGCGGACTACCGCCCCCTCAAAGTGATATGACTCGTTAATGCTATATGTGGGATGTATAAAGGATGGATTTAATGATATTATATATGGTATTATACTGGAATTATAATATACTTATGTATCATTATGTTTTAATTCCATTAAAATAAGAAATAAAAATGAAAGTAGCGTTCATGCGTATGTACGACTTACCGTCTCCATGAACGGTACATTTCATTTCTTACCTACAAATGATATATACTGTTATAAATATATATATATACTGGATATATATAATATATATGATATCTAAATAATTAATGTAATTCTGAATATAATATGCTATTGATTACATGGACAAATTGTAAATATAAGGCGTTCATTTTTGTCTCAAGTACCAAATATCGACAAAATAAACGTTATTAACTTAAATGATTACATAATGTTTATAAAATGGTAATAAGTGATATAAAAGGAATAATAAACTTGAAAAAGGTTCTTAAGCAAGTATAAATTAACTTTAGTTTATTATTCATGAAGAACAAGGAATAAACAAGTCAAGTTGGACACGAGGTAAGAGATTTCTTATCTCACTTTCAATTTTGTGAGATTTCCATTATTCACCACTAATTTATTGAATGTGGTGTATTGTGTACATAAATTTGATATATATTATCATGATTATCTTTATATTCATGTTATTCTATGAATCATTTGGTGTTTGTTAACTTTTTTTCATACGCCTTTATTTATTACAACGTGGTAAGGGATTTTTCATCTCACTTTTTATTCTTGTGAGATTCATGCTATATTTGCCACCATTTCCTTTTGTGTGGTGTATGTACTACCCATGATTGTATTAATTGTGTATTATACTTAAATTTATGGTTATTTAAATCTTCATTTTATGATCCTTCTTTCATGGGTTATATATTTCGTAAGTTACCAAATCGGTAAGGGAACCTTTTAACCCAATTTCTATTCCTTGGGTTAATCTTCTAATTCATAATTATGTCATGATATGATTATGTGTGGAATATCTATTTATTTATTTATGTTGTAATTTCAACTCCCCTTTGTGTGGATATACTTTTTATACACATAATCACTCTATTGATAAATTCTCAAGTCATCGATATGATCTTGATAAGAGTAATTTTAACTCAATTTCTATTCATTGAGTTAAACATCCAATTAATTGGTTTTGTCTTAAAAAGAACATGTGTGAATGTCCTATGATTGTTTTACACTTAATATCCACTTATATTGGGTGTATTTATATTTTCACACATAATTATGTGATTGATTTATCGTTAATTTAAGGATACCATCTTTATAAGGGATTTCATCTCAATTTACATTTCCACTGAGACTTCATTGTTATTATGCACCAATTCAATCCTATATGGTGTATATACTGTCCTTTGACATATTATATCATAAATCTATTTATTATCATGATATTTTAAAGTTATGATTAAATTTTATTCCTCAATTATTTGTATTCAAGAGTCTCTTATTTTATTAAAAAACTCTTTAACTAAAATATCGTATTAAATGTTTTAAAGATTTATTCTTCTAAATATTTATCATTAATGTACATGTTTTCAAAATGGGTTTTAGGATTTATTTATATGGATATTAATGTTTTCAAATGATAATTCATTTAAAATCTTCAAAGTGGTATGTGACACTTTGATTCAAAAATCTATTTTGAAATGGTTTTGAAAAGGATTTGATAAAGCATTGTTTATTTCAATATCTTGATTTGATATATTGGAATGTGGAAATGTTATATTTCCTTTATACTTGTGATATGTGTTATGATTATGTTATGGTTATTGGGCATTTTTTTACGTATACGGGTGGTTCAATGATAAACCTAGGGCGAGTGAGCCCGAGATAGCTATCCAATGCATTGGGTAATGTGACGAAGGTAAACGTGATATTTCTCCTAAGAGATTTAGGGAATATACTATGATGGGAATTCCAAGTGTAACTCCCTACGTATATGTGATAGCTACAATGTAAGTTTGATATGGATGCCATAAGTAACCTTTATGATTTATGATTTGTGTGTGTTATTCATAAATCTTATGACTTCAAAAGGTATGTTATGATTGAAAAGTATGGTTTCATTGATTTGTATTTATTGATGGTAAAATGTTTTCCTTCCTTATTTTATAACCCTTACTAAGCTTTTTATGCTCATCCCAAGTTTTTTAAATGTTTTCCACAGGTCTTAAAGATGAATAGGGTCAATAATGGGATCAAGGAAAAGTCATGCTGTCTAAAACATTGAACTAGACATGTTTCTTTTTAAGAGTTTTTATTTTATAAAAAAATGGATACTGAGTAGTGGTGTCTACATGTAATATTCAAGTTTTTATGTAATAGTTATGGCCTAATTCTGTAAAACTCTAAACCTGAAAAGATTCTCAATGTGAATTATTCATTTAATTCAATATTATGTAATGTTTTAAGGCCGATTCCTTATACTAACCTTGGACTTTAGGTAGGATCCACCTAATGTCACTGAGAAAGAGGCCTAGAGGGTTACACACTAAGTGTGTCCAAGTATCTCAGTTAAATATTAATTTAACAAGTTTAATAAATATTATTCCTGATTGTGGTTTAATAATTATTCAAGGATGCCTGAACACATTTATTTCAACACTAGTTATTCAAGAGAATATATTGTGAGTGAAATAATATATTTATTACCGAGTAATGAAGTGATATTTATTTGAGAAATAAATATCCATTATTAAAGGTCTAATAAATGTGGTGAAGGAAATAAAGAGAATGGAAAAACAAAAGTACACGCCGTGTATATTAATATACACGCCGTGTATTTTTTCTGGGAATTTATGAGAAATAATATTATTTATTTAATTAAATAATATTAGGTGTAATTCATTGGGTGCATGTCAAGTAATAATAATAGTCAACTATTATTATTAGACATGGGGTATTACTAAGAATTAAATGAAATGAATAAATGCTTTCGGGTAATTAATTCATTTTATTATTCTAAGTAATTAAAATCCCAATTATATAATTCTCATTAGCCGAGCCATTTTGAGGGGCTGTGCACAACGGATATAGTGAAAGCTCTCAGGTCAAGATAGAATTATTTTCTTCCAAGAATGCTCTCAAGCTACGAGAGAGAGATACTTCTCTACCGGATCAAGGCGGTCGAATGCGGACATCACAAGCGAAGGCTCTTCCATGCTAGCAGCTGGAGATCCCTTCAGCGATGTCCAGAGATACATGGAGCACGTGTGGATCACCGATAGAGGAATCCTACACTTGGATTCTACAACGCAACGACGGATCACATTGGACCGTGACCAGAAACATCAACAGAGAGAGAATTCCATGAAGGTAATTATTTCCTTTTAATTAAATTAATTATAACCAACATATGATGATCCTCTCTATGATTCTGGGACTCCCTTATTTTCTTTCATTCTTCGTTCTATTCTGAAGATCTAACGTTTTATTATTGTGACGGATCTCAGATTAAACATCGTTAACGGAAAAAATTAAAGTTGGGTACACCCACCAATGCACTACAAGTGGTATCAAATGGGTCATATCATTGATTATAATTATTTATTTTTTCATTGGTGATTTACACATTTAATAATTCAGTTGTTTCAATTCATGTTAATTGTTCTTTAAATATGAATATCGATATCTATTCATCCTCTTTCCTTTCTCATTCACCTTACAGAAATATTTTTTTTCTTTTAATTTTGATTAAAATAAAATAGAGGATCTCATCCGAAGGTGCCAAAGCTTCCTAGATGTACAACACCAGAATACACGATGTGTATTCTGAAGTACACGCTGTGTAGTATAGGTTCCATGCACCGAGATGCTCCGCTGAACCAAGCTGTGTCATTGAATCCTATCTAAGCCTTTATGACTCTGTGTGTTGACCAGGAACAGGTGGCACATGGTTTCCGGATTACACGCTGTGTGGCCTACTGAACACAGCGTGTAGTTCCTTCAGGTTAGGGTTGGACCGTGTACCCCGTACACGGCTTTCCCGAATAGAAACTGTGCAACGCGGATACTACACGATGTGTGTTCCACTAAACACGCCACGTACTCTGAAGATTTCCAAATTACATCTACATGCCATGTCCTCGGGCGTGTACTTTGGATGGACGGTGAACAAAAGTACACACCGTGTAGTCGGAACTACACGCTGTGTACTCATCCAAATTACGCAAATTTATTAAAATTTATTGTTATATTATACAAACCCTTGAGACATGTATTATAGTGTAGACGTAAAGCTGAGTCACAACACGTGATAGATGTTTTAGATATATGTGTTTAATTTAACATCTGCATGTTCATTTCTACTCATTGGGTAGTTATGAACGAGAATTCACCGGGTTGCCTCCAAGGTACAAGTTACGTACAAAGATAATTTTAAATAAATTTATTTGTTTAAAATTATGATGAATGAGAATCTCAAGGAAATTCAGAAAAGGTTTTAAGATAAAATGATTGATTAATTAAAGATAATTAATTGATTCGAGTGTGATATATCTTAAACAAGAACAATTAAAGAATTGAATGCCGGTTTTATTTATGTGTAAATATTTTTTCATGTATGGATGATCATGAGATAGACCAATACCTTTGTGTGTGAATGGTTTCTTTAAATTTATTTATTTAAATTAAATTTGTTAGTCTCTGAGCCTTATCCTCATTTATATGTAGGGACTGCGTGCCCAAGGTTTATTTTATGTAAAACCCCATTTTACCCCTCATCTGTGTGTGAGATAAAATCATATGTAATGGATGGAGCTCCCAAGCTAGTGGAGGCGACTCAAGTTAAGATCCAAGGTGAAACCAATCCAAGGAGATACAAAGGTGGATAGGTGGAGAGATGTAAACACAAACCCAAAAGGTTCAAGGTGTTTCTCTCCTAGGTCTTGGGTTAGTTTATCAACTTCTAGATAAACTAACCAATAGAACAAGTACATGATCATACCATTTATTTTATTTATATAATTTGCATGGTTTATTTATTGTGGGTGTGTTGTCACGATCACACAATTAACGAATTAAACAAGCATGAAATATGGAACTAAAATAAGACCGAATTATGCGTAAATATTATCTTAGACATGGTTAATCACTTAAGTATATCCCACTTAATATTAACAAGCATTTAATCATAATAAAATATCAATTTACGTATAAGGATAAAATCCATCAAAGAATTATTAAGTTAGTATAGCCTTCCATAATCTTGGTTAAAATCGAACCATAGTTCAATGTGCTTGACCAACCCTAGTTGGGGTACTTTCAATTATCAATGAATTCAAATTCAAGGTTTTGGGTTGAATTTACTTGGTTCACATCAAGGTTTGATTTCCAAAATAGGACTTGGTGTGACCAAGAGGCAAAGGTTGATAAAATCCAAAATAAAAGGGTTTCGGAATTGGGGAGTCCACTCAGCGGATCAAGGAGCTGCGAGTTAATGTAGTTGGCGTTTGGAATGCCTACCTAAAACCCTTCAAGTTGCTTGACCAACCCTAGTTGAGGTAATGAAATGAGCAATATGGATCCTTGCCACTAGAATATTCAAGAAACATAATATCCTGAAGTCAATGGTGAGGGCTATTGGATTTCGATAGAATAGTGGGAGACTAATAAGTATTAATTTATTTATTTATCTCAGTTTTTATCATAATAAAGTAATAAACCTTTTCTCATCTTAATTTTTAGAAACAAAAAGAAAAATAACTTCAAACGTATCATTGTTAACCATACTCGAGAAGGAAAACCTTCTCATCGACACCAATTTCTAGGAATGGAAGTGGCGTTTACGCGCCATCCTTCACCACGAGAGGAAATTGTATGTGCTGGAAGATCCTATTCCAGTTGTGCCTGGAAAAGAGGCCAGTTATGAGGAAATCTCTCTCTATATGAAACATATGGATTATTCCACATATGTCTAATGTTTCATGATATCATCCATGTTTAAAGAGCTCTTGAATAAATATGAAAACATGGACGCATATAGCATGATGTCTCACCTTAAGGATTTCTACCAAGAGAAGGCGAGACATGAGAGATATGATATCTCCAATGATTTGTTTACAAATAAGTTTGGAGAGTATGCTCCAGATGGGCCTCATGTAGTCAAGCTTATTGGATACATTGAACACCTGTACATATTAGGGATTAAGTTCCTGAATGAGTTACGTACAGATCTCATCCTATCATCACTGCCCAAGATTGTCTCTGGCTTTATTATCAACTATAATATGAGAAACAATGAGAAGAGTCTATCAGAACTTCTAAAATTAATTCTCTAGGTAGATAAGGACATGGGGATGAAAAACCCACATTCCTTATGGTGAATAAGAAAAGGAAGGAAAAGGAAAAGGGTCCAAGAACTTATAAACGGTCTGAAGTCCCCGAGAATCGTCCCTCCAAGAAGGGGAAGATCTAGAGGCAGGACAAGGAATATGAGGTGGTATGTTTTTCATGTGGAAAGCAAGGAAACTGGAAGAGTAATTACACCCAGAAGCGTGGGGATGTTAAATGTGCATTATTTATCGAGTGTAATCTTTAAATTTCTACACATTGGGTATTAGATACAGCTTGTGGGGCTCACATCTATATTCAAATGTAGGAACCAAGTCGATTTAGAAATATTGTTAGAGGAGAGGTGGATCTTCAAGATTCCAATGGCACGAGGCTGGCTACATTAGCCATTGGTGATTACCACCTCTCATTTCCAACTGAGATGATTTTGGTTCTACATAACTGTTATTATGTGCATAATGTTACCAAAAACATAATTTTTGTATCATGTTTGGATATGGATGGATTTATTTTCAAGTTTAGAAATAAGGGTTGCTTATTTTATAAGAAAAACGTATGTTATGGTATGCCACATTTAAATAATGGTTTGTATGTATTAAATTACAAAAACCAAGTGTTGTCAATCGATAACGAAAAAACTCACATGACTCATACATCACCCAGTTTTGGCATCATCGTCTCGATCATGTAAACGAGAAGTGCTTGACAAGGCTCTGCCAAGATGGCTATTTAGATTCTACTAAGATAAAACCACTTAATTTATGTCACACTTGTTTACAAGGTAAAATGACCAAGCTGCCTTTTGTTGGATAGGGTGAAAGGGCCATATAGCTTCTAGGATCAGTGCACACTAATGTGTGTGGACTATTCCCAGTAGAAGCTAGAGGTGGATAATCTTACTTCATTACTTTTACTGATGATTTGAGTAGATATGGATATATCTACTTAATGAGGTATAAGTCAGAATCCTTAGAGAAATTTAAGGAATTCAAGAATAAAGTAGATAATAAGCTTGGTAAGAAGATAAAGAAGCTTCGATCATATCGAGGTGGAGAATATCTGAACCAGAAGTTCATCGATCTTCTATGGGAGTCTAGGATTCTATCTTAGATCACTCCTCCTTATACACCACATTGGAATGATGTTAGTGAAAGGAGGAACCACATCATGTTGGATATGGTGAGGTCTATGATGAGTCATGTAGATCTTCCATTATCCTTTTGGGGATATACATTACAAACTGCAGCATACACATTAAACTGAGTACAAACTAAGGCGACAAATGGAATTCCCTTTGAGTTATGGAATATAAAGAAACCCATTTTGTAACACACATATGTATAGGGATGTGAGACGTTTGTTAAGGCATTATCAGACAACAAAATAGCACCTTGGGGCACGAGGTGTATCTTTATAGGATATCCCAAGGAAACTAAAGGATATTACCTATATAACCCTTCAGACAAGAAAGTGATTGTCGCCATAAAAGCATTCTTTATTGAGAGGGAGAACATCCTCAAAAATGATAATTGGAGAAAGATTGACTTCGACGAAGTTTATGTTCGAGATACACATGAGTTGGTACAGGAACAAGTTCCACAGGTCCCCATGGAAGAGGTTCCAAAAACACAAATATTGCGTAGGAGCTCAAGAGAGGTAAGGGAACCAAAGATATTTGGTTTCCTAGTCACTGAGAATGGTGAATCATTATTGTTGGACAATGATGAACCTATCTCCTACAAATAAGTAGTAGAAAGATCAGAAGCTGCAAGATGGCTAGAAGCTATGAATTCTGAGATGGATTCCATATATCAGAACCAAGTCTGAGTTCTGGTTGATGATTCAGTTGATGTAAATCATGTTGGATGCAAATGAGTATTCAAGAGAAAACTGGACATGGAAGGTCAAGTTAGCACCTATAAAGCAAGGTTAGTGGCTAAAGGATTTAGATAGCACTAAGGAATTGAATATGATGAAACCTTCTCACCATTTTTCATGTTTAAATCCATAAGAATCATAATTTCCATAGCAGCTTACCATGACTATGAGATTTGGAAGATGGATGTCAAAACATCATTACTTAATGGGAACCTTCAAGAAGATGTCTATATGACACAACTAGAAGGGTTTGTGACATCAGATGAATCCAAATGGGTTTGAAAGTTGCATAAATCCATTTATGGATTAAAGAAAACATCCAGGTCATGGAACATTCGATTTGATGAAGCCATAAAAGAATTTGGTTTCATTAAGAATGAATGTGAGCCATGTGTTTATAAGAGATTTAATGGGAATGCGGTCAATATCCTAGTAGTATATGTTGAAGATATATTACTTATTGGAAACAATGTACCAGTCTTACAGTCAGTTAAGGACTGGTTGAACAAGTGTTTCTCCATGAAGGACTTGGGTGGAGCAGCCTACATTCTAGGGATCAAGATCATTCGTGATAGATCCAAGAGGCTTCTTGGGCTAAGTCAGGGCACATAAATTGACCAGATACTAAAGATATTTAGTATGGAACAATCCGAGAGGGGATTGGTTCCAGTGTCACATGGACTACATATTTCTAAGAAAATGTGTCCTCAGACACAACAAGAGAAAGATAGAATTAGTAAGATCTCATACGCTTCAGCTATAGGATCCATCATGCATGTAATGTTATATAACAGAATTTATGTTGCCTATGCACTAATCATGGTAAGAAGATATCAAGCAGACCCCGAAGAAGAACATTGGACTGCTGTTAAAACTATCCTTAAGTATCTGAGAAGAACTAAGGATATGTTCCTAGTGTATGGAGGAGACGATGAGCTTGTCATTAGAGGGTATGTTGATGCTAGTTTTCAAACAGATCAGAACAATATGAAGTCACAATATGGATATGTTTTCTGTCTCAATGGAGGAGTTGTGAGATGGAAGAGTTCAAAGAAACCAGTTGTCACCGATTCTACAGCGGAGTCCGAGTATATAACAGCTTTTGATGCAGCCAAGGAAGTCGTCTGGATTTAGAAATTTGTCCAGGATCTTGATGTGGTGCCTAGAAGTAAAGATCCTATCACATTATATTGTGATAATACTATAGTGGTGTCTCTTTCAAAAGAACCAGGGTCACATCAACGGACAAAGAACATACTCTGTAAGTATCACCTCTTGAGGGATTTCTATCAAAAGGGTGAAGTTGTAGTGATCAAAGTTTCCATGGAAGAGAACGTAGGAGACCCCTTGACTAAAGGCCTATCTCAGCAAAAGAATGAATATCATGTGAGAGCTTGCAGGTTAAAGGTTGTAAGCAGTTGGCTCTAGTCCAAGTGGGAGTCTGTTGGAGTTGATGGCCTAGAATCAACTACTATGTACTTTATTAATTAATAAATACATTATCACATCTTGATTGTTCTTCTTCGTGACAATGCATGTGATAATGTCCTAAATATAGCTGTTGCATTAAAGGGTCATAGTGGATCCCTACTATGATGAGAACCCGTAAGTGCCATAACACTATTCTTGAATATATGTTCTATGGCCAGATGATGTTATTGGAGGGACACAAATAATATAGGCCATTAGGGTTGAAGACTCATAAAACTTTGAGGCATATTATCATGGTGTGTGCCCTTGGTAATATCCAGAGGGATATTACGAGAACGAGACCCACCAGTAGGAAATCCACATTTCATAGTGTCATTGGATGTTTCTATCTACGAATGTGCGTATTGGTCCTTAGAATTTAAGATTATTATTAATGGTTATTACAACTTGTGCACTTAGATGTATTGACGAAAACTGTGATGACACACTGTTCGCAGTGAGGTAGGATATTTTGGGTGCGTCACTAGTAATACTGTATTAATAGATAATGCAAGAAAGAATTTCTCTCTTCTATTCCATAACAGAAGTAGATATTTTTGGCCCTTTGATGGAATTGATATAGCCTAAATAAATCCATGTCCATGGTGAGGAATGACCAAGTTCAATTCTAGGAAGTCAAAGAAATAATAATCAAACACATGGGTTGATGGCACCAGCATGCAACCCGCTTGATTCAAGATATCGAGACAAAAAGATTACATTACACGGTAAGCATTCGTAGGAGGTGACACAACATTACGACGTTAACTTCTTTCTCTATGGGTTATTTGGAGTGTTTCTAGATTTTAACCTTAGAATTTAAGTAGGCTCCGCCAAATGACACTGAGAAAGAGGTCTAGAGGGTCACACACTAAGTGTGTCCAAGTATTTCAGTTAAATATTAATTTAACAAGTTGAATAAATATTATTCCTGATTGTGGTTTAATAATTATTCAAGGATTCCTGATCACATTTATTTTGACACTAGTTATTCAAGAGAATATATTGTGGGCAAAATAATATATTTATTAGCGAGTAATGAAATGATATTTATTTGAGAAATAAATAGCCATTATTCAAGGTCTAATAAATGTGGTGGAGGAAATAAAGAGAATGTAAAAACAAAAGTACATGCTGTGTATATTAATATACACTCCGTGTATTTTTTCTGGGAATTTATGAGAAATAATATTATTTATTTAATTAAATAATATTAGGTGTAATTCGTTGGGCGCATGTCAAGTAATAATAATAGTCAACTGTTATTATTTGACATTGGGTATTACTAAGAATTAAATGAAATGAATAAATGTTTTTGAGTAATTAATTCATTTTATTATTCTAAGTAATTAAAATCTCAATTATATAATTCTCATTAGCCTAGACATTTTGATGGGTTGTGCACAACAGATCTAGAGAAATCTCTCAATCCAAGGGAGAATTATTTTCTTACAAGAACACACTCAAGCTATGAGAGAGAGATCCTTCTCCACTGGATAGAGGCGATCGAAGGCGAACATCGCAAGCGAAGGCTCTTCTGCGCTAGCACCCAGAGATCTCTTTGGTGACGTATAGAGATACATGGAGCATGTGTGGACCACTGATAGAGGAATCATACACTTGGATTATACAATGCAATGATGGATCACATCAGATCATGACCAAAAACATCAACATAGAGAGAATTTCATCAAGGTAATTCTTGTCTTTTAATTGAATTAATTATAACCAACATATGATGATCCTATCTATGGTTCAGGGACTCCCTTATTTTCTTTTGTTATTCATTCTATTTTAAAGATCCGACATTTTATTATCATGATGGATCTCAGATTAAACGTTGTTAACAATAAAAATTAAAGTTGGGTACACCCACCAACGTGCTTCCGCTGCGCCCAGAACCTACAGACCTCAGCCTGTGGCAAGAGAAAATAATGGTTCATGCCAAAAATAGAAAGGGTAAGGATAATAAGGTTGTTGATTTTTCTAAGAAGTCTAAGGAAAAAAGGGGTGTTCACCAATATTCTCTTATGAAAGTGAATGAAAAGGTGATTCTCCCTTTGTAGCTGCTATATACATGACATATTACTTGTAAAAAAATGAATTCGCTGCCACTTATTCCCCCTATAGAGAGGTTTCTTCTTTGAAATTCATAGATGGAACACCTATTTATTGTGCCTCAATTGGTTTTAAAAACCCTTTGGTGCATAGTACGCCAAAAAAGACTGATCATGTGAAGGATAATCCTCCTAAATCAGCAATAATATGCTCTTCTTCTCAACTGATAGATGCTAAAGAGCATGGATATGTTTCTAGAGGAATTAGTACTCCTATGAGTTATCCCTCAAAGTCTAATCAAGACTTGTAGACCACATCTTAATATTCTGGTAACTCTAAAACCCACACGGGATCACCTTTGGCCTCTAGGTCTTCTCATGGTCTGATGAAACCTTTAGTTGATGCTCCTTTGGCAATGCTGATTGTGGATTCCAAAGATAGAGGGTCTTCTAGTGTCCCTACTACTCATGTAACTCCTCAAACTCACAATGATAAGGTAAATAGTAATGTGTGAATTTATAATTTCTTTGATGTAATTTCTTATGCTAGTAGTGAATATGATGGAAAAACAAATGATGGCGTGCTTGGAGCTGAAGTCGTGAAGGGCGATGAGGTGGTTGAGCTCTCAGATGATGGTGGTGGGTCTTGGATGCAAGTCAAGACTTGGAGGCGAGGACGACATCCTCATAAAAGGGGTGGGAGGCTCTCACACCACACTATGAGCACTCGATCTAGAGTGAGTGGGTGAACTTTTGTTAATGTTTTGTGAAATTTTCTCATCTTGTATGTTCCTCTTCTATTTCTTTTTTATTTTCAATAAAAGGGGGTCTTTGAGCCCAAAATTTTTCAAAAAAAATATTTATATATACATTCAAAATATATTTATAAATATATAATTATAAATATATAATTATAAATCTAATATATTTATATATACATTTAAAATATATTATAAAATATATATAAATTTATAATAAATATATATTTATAAATATTTATAGAAAATATATAATTAATATAATAAATATTTATAATAAATATAAGAAATATATAAGAAATATTTATATAAGAAATATTTGTATATATAAATACTATAAATATTTATAAATATATATTTATTATAAATATTTATTATAGCAACTATATATTTATTATAAATATTAATAAATATATATTTATTATAAATTTTTATTATAGTAATTATATATTTATTATAAGTATTTATTATAGTAATTATATATATTTATTATGGATGGGTTTGTAGGAGCTCCTGATTCTCCTCCGATGGCGGTAGGGTCTGTTATTCATGACGGTGTTGTGCGGCTTGCAACGACTACAGTGGACAACTGCAGTTCTCCAAATCCTGATATGTGTAGTGGTCCGTTTCTCGGTGGTGTGTGTCTCGGACGGTCTATCCTGTATTGGCCTTTCAAACGGCAGGCCGTCAGATCTGGTGTGCAACGACCTTCATATGGCGGTCCAGATCTGACAGCAATGGTGGTCAAGATTTGCAGTTGATGGTGGTTTCTCCTCTAATGGCATTATTTTTCCTCTCTCAAGGTCGTTTTGACTCGTTTAAGAATTGGGCCACCAATTCGATTGTCTATGGTTCAAAGTCTTTGATTGTAGATGTTTATACTACCGTGATCTTGCCTGTGAATCCGATGTTTCTCCCTGGTGTTGTGAGTATCCCCACTCTTGGTTATGCTACAGTTGAATTCTTCAAAAGGGGTAGATTTGATGCTTATCGATGTTCTGGTTTGTGTTTGGAGGCTCTATCGCTGAACACGCTAGCTACCACTGGTGTGTCGAGCGATCCTTCTGTTGTTGATTCATGGAGGTTGAAATCATTTGATGCATCGAAGGTGGTGAAAGAAGAATCTTCTCATTATTTATCAATTTTCAAGGGCTCTATTTCTAGAGGCTTACATCGAAAGGGTAACGCCGCTTATGTCAAAGAAAACATGGATGTTGTCTCAGAATGATTGGAAATCAATAATTTTTCCTTAATTGCGCGATTGTTTTTTCCCAAAGGCTCCAAACCTTTGAAAGTTGAGGAACTGGTCGAACATATGTCAAGCATATGGGGTTTTACTGATTAAAAGTGTGTATCTTTAAGATGTGGGTTTTTTTCATATGTTGTTACCTTTGGGTGAATTGAATACGAGAGCATGGGGTATGGGCTCAATTTCACTCAAACCGAGTGTTATTCACTTCAGTGAATGGGACCATAGTTTCAACCCATTTGAAGTTAGCAGCTCCTGTGTCCAATTATGGGTCAAGGTCCACAGCTTGAACTGGATTTTTCAGCATCTCATAATTTTATATGACATTACCTCTGTGATTGAAATGCCTATGAGGATGACAAAGAGACCGAATTGTCAAGGTATGGTCATTTTTCTCGCTTCATGGTGGAAGTTGACCTTTACTATACTCCCGTCGATAGAGTTTATCTTTCAACAGATGATGATGAATTCAGTTTGCACATTGAGTATGAGAACATGCCCCATTTCTGTTCTGTTTGCAACAGGATTGGTCACGAGGATTTAAATTGTAGAAGTCATTTATTGTGTTCATATTGTTATGGTAAAGCACATGAGGAAAGCTCATGCTTTAAAAAGAATAAGGTGGGTAAATTGGATGGATTGGTTGGAGCGGGTGGGGTTGTGGCTTCCCCTTAGCTGATGGTTCAGGAAATCATGGAGACATGTTGTGGTTCTCCATCTTCTTTTCATTCTGGTGGACAGGCTGACATTTATCTTAGTGTGCAAGTAGGTGCTGAACCTGTTTTGACTGTTTTGGAATCCTCTTCCAGGACTTAGGAAAAGCGTAGCAATGAGAAATCTTGGGATGAAATCATTAAATATGAAGCCAATGTCTATAAAGATGGTGTTACTGCCATAGGACAGGATCAGGCAGTGGAAGTGAATGGAGATGAAATTCAAAGGACGGTTGATCAATAGTTCATGGATGAGCAAGATATTACATCCAATCACCGCAAAGGAAAGAAAAAAGAGGATGTTTCTTCTCTTGTGAAGCCTCAAAAGAGAGTTATCATGGATTCTGATGGTTTCCAAATAGTTCCTTCTCAGAAAACTTCTATTTCTATGTCTGTTCCCCTTACAGAGGATAGTACTGCTCCTATGGATTTCGGTTCATTGGAGGACAACCAGGATGGTGAGTAAACAGCTTGTCTTCCAAAGACATGGAGACAAGGGAGACATACCAAAGGTCGTGGTCGAGGGCATGAATGTGATGATGCATCACAGGGACGACCCACCAGGCCTGTCAACGATCAATTTACACCAGAGCAGCTAAGGCTCAGGGAGATGTATATTATGCTCCTTGATCAATTTTTTTTGCAATCTGAGTGGGAGTCGGCTGACGATGGTGCAGACTCTGACTATGGTCATGGTGACATTGATTCTCTTGATATATAACCTTTTCATTTGGGTGAGGGCTTGTCTCATTTGTTTACCCCATCTCTTTCATGTTTTCTTGTTACTTTTCTTTATATTTTAATAAATAGTCAGGAGCCTAGGCTTCTTACTGGACTAACTTTGTATATTTATTAGAAATATTTATAAATATATATTTATTATAGTAATTATATAGATTTATTATAAATATTTATAATTATGTATATATTCATATTTTAAATGTTTATATAAATATATATTTACAATTATAAATAAATAAAATTGTAAATATATACATAATTATAAATATAACCCCCCATGCTCAGCTAAGGTGGTAAGGGTGGGGAGGGGTTTGGAGCATGGTCGCGGGGTCAAGTACCCAGACCAACAATTTACTGTATTTTCTTTATGTGCGTTGTGTTCCCCTTTTACAGTTGTATCCAATTCAAATATATATATATATATATAAATAATTATATTTATTTTTATTTTTAATGTAAAATATATATTTACTTAAATACATTTATATATAATTTATAATATATTTTAAATGTATATATAAATGTATTAGACTTATAATTATATATTTATAAATATATTTTGAATGTATATATAAATATATTTTAATAATTATAATTATAAATATATTTTAAATGTATATATAAATATGTTTTAATAATTATATAATTAAAAATATATAAATAATTATAAATATAAAAAAATATATAATAAATATAATTATAAATCTATATTTATAAATAAATATTTATAATTATATAAAAAAGTTATATTTATAATTATATAATTATTAAAATATATTTATAATTATACTTATTATTAATATATGTAAAAGGGTGGGGGCGTTGAAATGTGGTAAATGAATCTCCCCAAAGCACCTAAATATAGTAAATATATAATTCTAAATATAATAAATATATTATTATAAATATAATTATATAAATAAAAACATATTTATATAATTATAAATATATAATTCTAAATACAATAAATACAGTTATTATATTTATTATATTATATATTTATTATAAATAAAAACATATTTATATAATTATAAATATATAATTCTAAATATAATAAATATATTTATTATATTTATATATTTATTATATGTATATTTATTATATTTATATATTTATTATATGTATATTTATTATATTTATGATTATATATATATATATATTTATTTATTATATTTATCATTATATACATTATAAATAAAAACATATTTATATATAATTATTAACATAGAATTAAATATTTATATAATTATAATTATTTAATTATTTATCATTATTTATATATAATATAATGATTATATTTTGAATTATATATTTAGAATTATATATTTATTTTATTTATTATAAATAAAAACATATTTATATAATTATAAATATATAATTATAAATATAATAAATATATTTATGATATTTATGATTATATATTTATTGTATATATTATATTCATAGTCTCCCTGTGATGATAGGGGAACATGTGAGAGAGCTCCCGATGCCTCTAAGCGACCGAGTTGACCTAAGTCACCCAAGAGGGCTTAATATCTTCTCCTACACCGATTGTTACCAGATTACTTGATAGATATCAAATGACATGAAGAAAACAAAGGCCTGCGAAGAAGAAGCTCAAATAGATCTCACATCTTTTCCTGGTATTTTGGAAGGGTCATTTGTCTTCCCCACAAATCGAACCGCACAACACATTGTCAAGAAAGGATCGACTTCCCATGTTTCCACTTTAGAAGGAGTAATTTCTGAAAGGATTGAGCTTTGTAAGAACTCCTTTATATTTTTTATTTCATTATCAAAAGGTATGCATCCCTGGAAAGTGGCAGACCTCGTATCACTCTTGGATTCTATCTGGGGTTTCACTAATTTCAAGTGTGTTTACTAGTGTTGTGGATTTTTCCACTTGCTATTTCCCTCTTCCGAATTGAAGAGTCATGCATGGAGCTTTGGCTCAATAAACCTACGACCAGAAACCCTTATAAATCATGAATGGAACTTAAGTTTAAGTTTGAATGATTTTAAGGACACCTTTGCACAAGTTTGGATCAAAATATATGGTTTAAACTGGGTATTGTGGCACTCTAAAATCCTTTATGATATCACCACTGCTATAGGTATACCAATTCAGATGGACCTGGCAATAGAAAAGGCCAGTTTTGGACACTTTTCTAGGATATTAGTTGCAGTTGATTTAAGATCCACCCTAATTGATATGGTTGTCCTATCCACTCCCCAGGATGAGATCAACCTTAGAATTGTTTATGAAAAACTTACATTGTTTTGTGATTCTTGCTGTATTATTGGGCATTCGAGGTCCAATTGTAGGGAAAACAATGTTTGTTCTAGTTGTCAGTTGAAAGGTCATGAAGAGCTGCATTGCAGAAGGAGAGTGAGAAAACCTTCCCAGGATACTGCTAATATACAACAAACTGTGAATGGGGTATCCTAAGACTCTACCACCAGAAACTTAATTTCCGAGAGTGCTCAAGCTGAGAATTTGGCTCAGGGTACAGAACTACCTACTGTTGTTCATCAAAACAATATCTCTCTTATAAGTCCCAGGCTAGAATCCTCTCAAACTCTCTAAAAGGATGTGGATTTCCCCTCCCTTCTGTGGTCTGACAGGCACAATGTTACATGGGCTGACTTAGAAAAAGAAGATGATTCAGCTGTTGCAGATGTATCATTCAAATATTCTTTAATTGGGAGCATAAGGGAAGAACCGGTAGACTCTGAGTCAGATGATAGTCAAATTGATAAGGAGATCTGTGCACAGGCGGAGGCTGATGAAAAGATTTGGCAAGAGCAACTGGTATCCTCCTCAAAATGCCGTAAAGGTATGTAAGGCTAAGCTGGAAGCTATAACTTCAATGAAAATAAAGACAAAAAATGCACATTCAACCATGGTTAAAGACAATGGTAAATCTACTCCCATCAAAGGGACTGAGAATTTAATGTTTGATTATGTTCACTCCAAGTCAATTGGTTCAATTGCATCTTCTACCTCAATTGATCTTGGTGTTGGACCTTTAAATGATTCTTCACTTTTAAGTGGATTGCCTACTCCAGTGGACCAAGGTAAAGAAAAGACTTCAAGTCTTATACCAGCACCTGCCCTCAACAAGGCAATCTCTCTTTTCTCTATCTTGATGGATAGTCAAAAATCACAGAAGAGGCCCCCCTAGTCATGCCACATATGTTCCTCACTATAGTGATTCTAATACCCAATAGGAACATAAATTGACTCCAAATACTGATCAAGGTAAGGACCTACATGCCGCTGCTATTGTCTGGGCTGGAGGAAATGATGTTGCGGCATGTTTTCACAATGAACACCCAATGTCAAAGTAAAAAATCATGATGAAAAACAAAGCCATGGAATCTTCCCATGGTATAGGTATGAAAACAGATACTGCTGTAAATTTTATACCATGGAGGGAGGATACATCTGGAGACAATCTTATGGCTACAACCTGCAAGAAACATGGTGTGACTCAGGAGGAGTTCAAACTCCTAGGGCTGATGTGGTCCTGCCAGCATTTGGTTTGGGTTCAAAATCTACCAAGGGCAGGAGTATAGAAAATAAACTTGATATCAACCAAATGAAGAAGAGAAAATTGAATTCTAAGTTAAGTACACATAACTCTTTTGATTTTCTTGAATCTAGCAACAGTGAGGAAGACAAACAAGAATATAAACATGCACCTAGAGATGAATAAATGAATTAAGTTGTTGATGCTGGATCTCTGAATGATGATGAAGATGGTCTATGGATGCAGACGAAAACATAGAGAAGAGGGAGGCACCCTTGTGGCAGGGGTGGGCATTCCCATTACAACAACATGAGCACCTGATCTCATGCAACATGAATTTTTACCGACTTTCAATATGGTTTGTCTTATGGACATCTATTGTTTTTAATTTCCTTATTTGTACTCTTTTTTCTTTCAATTAATATAAGAGGCCTCGAGCCTCAAACTTTAAACAAAATTATATTTATTATATTTATGATTATATATTTATTGTATATATATATTTATTATATTTATCATTATATATTTATTTATTATATATATATATATTATATATATATATTTATGATTATATTATATATATATATTATTAAATATAAATATATTTTAACATTTATATAATTATAAATATATTTTGAATATATATAAATATGTTTTAATAATTATATAATTATAAATATATAAATAATTATATATATATATATAATATAATTATAAATATGTGTTTATAAATAAATATTTATAATTATATAAATAAATTTTTATTTTTAATTATATAATTATTAAAATATATTTATAATTATATTTATTATTAATATATGTAATAGGGTGGGGGGAGTTGAAATGGGAAATTAATTTCCTTAAAGCACCAGATGAGTTGGCTCTTTACTAACCCATATCCCAAAATAAAGCTACCCTATATCCTTTTAATTAATTAATAAATAAAAAACCCCATACTCTAAATTTTTCCACTGACTATCTCTGGATCGAGGCTTACATATATATATATATATTGTTAATTTCATAAAATTCTAAACCTTTACATGAAAAATTAATGTACCTTATGCATTAAATGTGTCTGGATATGTATAAATATATCTGGGTTCTATTTTTTGATGAGTAACATGAAATGAGAGTTGTATAAAGAGCTACACATTAATATGGTTTGGAAATTTTAATTTAGTTAATGGAATAAATATTCTAAAACCAAATTTCTAGATAAAGGAATAAAACATGAGGTAATGAATATTTCATGGGATGAAATAATTTTGAATTTAATATCCATGAAATATATATTAGATTGGTGAGACTTTAAAAGAAAACCCTTCGAATAATAAGTGTGTGATTCCTTTTAAAGAGAACACTTTTAAAGATCTCAATCATTCAGTATCCGTGACCCTAACTATTCAGTGCCCATGAATTATCTTATGTAAGGGAAACAAATTATAGGTGGCCCTAACCATTTGGTTATTATATCGGATGTAAGATTTGGGTTACACTTAATTGGGAAACCGTAAGTATTAGGATATCAGATGAATAAATTTGAGTGAATTCATATGATGGATTAATATAAATAATTTTCCACTCAACTATCCATGTGATTCCCCATACCCGTGTTGTCGGGATCCAATGCGAATAATATATTCTTTATATACCAGCTTTGAAATGAACCAAAGTGGATCATTTTTAACTATTTATAATTATAATATCAACAATAAATATTGAGTCACATACATTCGAAGTACCTTTTAGGTTTAAAATTTTAGAGAGTTAGGAAACAATTCTAACCAACAAAGACCATGTATATCTCATCAAATGGACATTTTTTCCACAATATAAGAAACAGATTAATCTATAATAAGTCTTCAACATCACCCAAAAAATTATCCACATGTGTATTACATTTCTTCATAACTTGAGGAAATGGAAGCATAAGAAGGGGTGATCTCAAATGCCCAGTAAGGATAAACATAAGTAATAATAATCAAATGTCATAAGTGAGAATAAGATGATTGCTAGAACTATTTCTGGGGTACTGTGGCAGTATTTAAGTAGGTATTGTAACAGACACCGTTTATTACTGTAGCAGTAGGAACTATTCATTCGTTTGGGCTTTCAGGCCACTGGTTTGGGCCTCAGGTATTTTAAGGAATTCAGGCCACCCAAGGCCTTCATGCCAGTAAGGCTTTCAGGGAACCTCAAGACCTTCAAGCCACCTCAAGGTCTTCATGCCACCTCAAGGCCTTCAAGCCACCTGAAATTGTGATTAAATGATCAGACATACTCTACAAGGAGCAGACTCCAGATGAGGATTCAGAGCATGCACATTCACCAGAGAAGAAGCTAAGTAAATTTTTCAGAAAGAGAGGGTATGACATTACCATTGGGACTAGCTTGTGCTTGCACGGGAAGCCTAGTAGAACAAACCATGTGAATGGGGAGAGTTGATATCACGATGAAGAAGCTGGGAGGAGGAGTTCCAAATTATAGTCTATATATTTCCTAAGACCTACGGATCATATAATCTCTAAGCCTACATGATTTTTAAGGGTTCATCCTCATTGCTTGAAAGGGGGGTTATAAAAAATCAATAAAAAAGAAGGCCTTCGGGCTATTTGGGAAGATGAGCACACAAGAGCCTCAACCCGGTTGGTGAGGACTCGACAAGTGCATCCAAGAGACCTGAGATCAAATCTGGGTGGAGGCATATTTCCGGGTTACTATAGAAGACACTGTAGAAAGTACTATTCGGTACTGTAGAAGCCAAAACTATTCATATGTTTGGGATTTTGGGCCACCAGTTTGGTCCTCGGGTCCTTCAAGGCCTTCGGGCCACCCAAGGCCTTTAGGCCAATAAGGCTTTCCGACCACCTCAAGGCCTTCGGGCCACCTCAAGGCCTTCGGGCCACCTCAAGGACTTCGGGCCACCTCAAGGCCTTTGAGCCACATGTAATTGTGCTTAATGGACTAGGAAGACTCTACAAGGAACATGATCTAGATTATGATTTAGATAAGACAAATTCACCAGAGTAGAGATAAAGAAATTGGAAGAATGAAAGGGTGTGACAATTTCCATCGGGACTAGCCTGTGCATGCATGAGAAGCCTAGCCGAACAACCATGTGAAGGTGGAGAGCTGGCATCATGATGTAGACATTAGGGAGGGGTAGTTCCAAGTATTTATAGTCTGGATGATTCCTCTAAAGACCTCTGAGTCATGTAATTTCACAAATCCTATAGGCCATGTAAGGGTTCCCCTTCAACCTTTAAAAGGGGGATTATCAAAAATAAATAAAAAAATAAGGCCTTCGGGTCATTCAAAAAAAAATATGAGCGTAAATAATATGGTGGGAATAAATAATCAAAATAATATCATAATCAAAAGAAAATATGAGCATAACATACCCATGGTTGACATGTTAATAAATAAATGCATGAATAACAATAACTAGCTCCTTAGAGATAAAATTCATAATTTCAGATAGATAATTCCATACACTAATCCAAGACAACATGATCTTAGACATCATGATCTTACCATCAAGGCCTTTTGTTTAGACAATATTCTATTTTGGGCAAACATACAATAAAATACCCAAACTAGTTTGTGTCATGAGACCTATCAATAAATCAAGTAGCTATTGAGGGCCCCATACATAACTAATTAAGTCTAATGCATTCATCATATGAATGAATGAATAATCTATACAATAAATAACCAATATTCATCAATAATAAAAAAACATCCATATTTGAATAAAAAGTATATGGATTTTCAATATTTCCCTAATAAATAAATGGAACATATTTATATAAAAGTATCCTTAAAACTAACACAATATAGGGAAAGGGGTATACAATTAAGTCAATCAACACATTCTGTTTAGGTGAAAATCTTTCAATCAAGGGAAAGAAATATAGTGTTCATAAAGGAAAGACATTTGAAGAAAAACTATGCCTGTAACAGAGGATGATTTGGAAATAAAAAGGCAATGATAGATTCTTTAGAATTTAATCCCCCAAATAAAATAGTATGAGAGGATTTTTAAGGTAATCCATGACTAATATATACACCACATAAATGAAACAAGTGGTGCATACAAATCATATCTCAATGAAGCAAAACCAAGATACAAATACCTGTATGGTAATGGTAACATAAGAATCAAAAGAACATGAGAGGAATACCATGAAATTAAAATATAATGAAATGAAATATATACATTTTACTTTAAGTAAATAAGTAATTGAATACACTATATAAAATAAAATATGGTGTTCAATATCAAACATGTCTCATGGAATCTAAAATAGAGACAAATAACACTTACACTTCAGAAACATTCAAATCCAAACCCAATGTTGGATAAAATTTCAAATCAAACATTAAATACCAAGAATAATGAGAGAAATATGATATAAAAAATCAAATTGGTAGTGAGTAAACCATACAACATAAAACATAGTGTATAACATAATTGCGTCTTAAGAAATTGAAATTTGAGACAAAGAACCCTTAAAAGTAACATAATCATTGAGGTAAGAATCATTTGACATTGAGTTTATAAGGAAGAATTGTAGAACCATAGAAAAGAAGGATGAAATGAAATACCATGCATTAATTAAACAGAATAAATCAATCTTGAAACAATATAGTTTCAATAATAAAGTTTGTAACTCAATGGGAAGAAAATTGAGTTATCAAAAACCCTTACAACCTTTGTATCCTTTGAATCGAAAATAATTTAAATAAAGAAAATTATATGTCTCTTAAAACCCCATGAATTACATGAATATATTAAAATTCATACATTATAAATTAATCACACCATATCAATTATATCATGGTGCACAAATATGAAATATGTCTCAAGAAGTTAAATTGAGACAATTAACCCCTTACAAGTAACAAAATCATTGAGGTAAGAATCTTTTGATAATGAGGTTATAAGGTATAATTTTAAAACCCCAGAAAATAAAGAGTAAATACAATACCAATTATTAATTAGATGAAATAAATCAATATTGTAACAATAGAGATTGAAAAAAGTATTTTTTTAACTCAATGTAAGAAAATTGAGTTTGCATAAAACCTTACCATAATTCATGTTTTGTCCAAATGTTCTCTAACATCCTATATAAAAAAATAAATATCTTATTGAACCATTATAGAAAATTTTACATATATATAACCTTTTATAAACTTTATTTATAATTATTCTCTACATGTATATTAGTTAGTTATTATCTATTTTTGATATCGGGTGTGAGTAATGTGGATCATTTTGAACTAATTTCATAATAACAATGTTGTTATTCATTATTCTCCAAAATTTAATCATCTCAAGATCATAAAATTTACCTTAATTTATGTTTGAATTTTTTATAAAGTTATAATTTCATTATATATGTTTTTTATTTACTATCCTTAAAGATGAAATCGACAATGAGCATATTTTGGTGATTTTGCACGAACATACGTTGAAATATTAACTAATGAGTTTAATATTAATGTTACCATTATAGAACTAAAATAAAATAATTATTTACTTATTTATATCATATATTACCAAAAATTATATCCTCATAGTCATACATGATATAGATTTATAATAGTGTTCAAGTAGGTGTTTAAACCGACCCAAACAAGGGAATACCATAATTAATGGATGATTATGAAGTGATTTAGTTTTCATATCATTATAATATAAGAATAATAACATTATTTAGTGTTTATTAGTATGATATATAAGAATTGTAAATAATGATAAGAATAATATAACCTATAAAATGTTATTACATAGTAAGAATAAATCATTTTTTACTTATAAAACACTCTTTTGGATGATTGAATTTACCACAATTGTATATTGATCATATTGTTAATAGGTTGTCCAATTTTTATTAACACAACCTTAATAATTTTATAAATATTAAATTTATCCATTAAACCCTTTTTCATGAATATCTATTCAAGGAGATGATGAAAATAAAAAACAGAAACCATTCGTTCCATAGAGGTGGTTGTCCGCATGTACACATGGTTGATGATTCCATTTTCCATAGAACAGGTGAAATGTATAATTTTTTTTATCATTTAAAAATATAAAATATTTTATAATTATCATAATTATTTATTAAATTTAATATTAGGACCATCTGTGTAATGTGGTTAAAGAAAATGAAACATGACGCTTCACGGAGGCTGTAGTCTGCACACATGTACAAATGTTGTTTTTGTTTTCCTTTAGGGGAAAAGGGAAAGGTGATTAATGTAGGTTCCAGGTGCAGTGAAAGTGCGTTAGTGGGTGTACCCAACTTTAATTTTTTCCATTAACAATGATCAATCCGAGATCTGTCACGATAATAAAACATCGGATCTACAGAATAGAATGAAGAACAAAAGGAAGGAATGAGAGTCCCAGAACCAAAGAGAGTATCATCATATGTTGGTTATAATTAATTTAATTAAAAGGAAAGAATTACCTTGAAGGAATTCTCTCTCCATTGATTTTTCTGGTCATGATCCGATGTGATCCATCATTGCGTCGTAGAATCCAAGTGTAGGATTCCTCTAGCGGTGATCCAAACGTGCTCCACGTATCTATGGATCTTGTCAAAGGGATCTCTGAGCGCTAGCATGGAAGAGAATTCTCTTGTGATGTCCACCTTCGATCGCCTTGAGATCCACTTGAAACGTGCTCTCCTTGATCTAGTGGAGGATGATGTAAGAACCCAGTTCTTATTTTTGAGGTACGAGCTTCTTCTTTTTCCTTTTCCTTAAGTGTTTTTTAGAAAATATGGAAAATGGGAAAAAATGATAAATTTCGAAACTACACGCCATGTACTTTGTCTACACGCCGTGTACTTTTGTCCGTGTTGAGATGAGTACACGGGGCGTGTAGCCTTGTCGGCGACGAGGGGTGTAGGAACCGACTACACGCCGTGTAGTGGTACCTTACACGTCATGTAGTCAGTCAGCAGGCTTGAATAGTAAGGCGGTGGAGTCACCGCCAGCTGGGCGATAGTACATGCCGTGTACTCAGGAGTACATGCCGTGTACTCTGGTCGACGGGTGAACAGTGTGGCGGTGCCGCCAAATGAACAGTTAAATGAAATAAGTACACACCGTGTACTCATAAGTACACGCCTTGTACTTTGTTTTTTCGGATTAAAATAGGCAGTAGCCTCCTCATTTGGCAGAGGAGGCATTGGAGCCATTTTAGAGACAAGGAGAATGGCCAGACCTTTGAAGATCCGCCGGGTGTTCGTCTGGAATCCGATTCGGCTTCGGAAAATCTCGTTGGAACTGCACGGGTAAGCCCTTTCTCTTCCTTAAGCCGTTCTTACCAATTCTTCCCCTAATGGAAGTTATTTACATTTTAATGGGTTTTGTTCTTCATCAGATCTACACCGTTCTTGGGCGTTTCTGGAGTTGACGTTCGGGTATAGAGTTCGTTGGCGTATAAGGTAGGTGACTTGGTGTAAATTTCCAACTGTCGTGTGTTTTTGTGCGTTTTCGTGCCACGAACCCATGTTGGGGTGTTGTGTGGCTGAGGCTATTGCTATATTTAATGCCTAGAATTGCATAGGTGATTAAATTTTGATAATAAAATGCTGGTTGAGATCGTTGCTTGGATCCTAAACCACCCCGGGGGTGTGTTTCACTGTTTAGCCGTTTGGCTAGGATACCCGAGGGTATGCCTTTAATGTAGTAATTGTAGAATTACCTTGAGAGGAATTTCTTATTTACTACATTTGACATGTTGGGAATGGCCCGGTTACCTGTTTAGCCTAAGGGCGTTGTTGTGATTAGCCTGTGGGAACTGCACTATTTAGCCTGTGGGCAATAGTTATTTCGGCCTGAGGGAAACTTCTTCCATGCCTGTGGGAAGCTGACTCTGTGCCTGTGGGCGACACTACCTGCGCCTGAGGGAAAAAACTCTGTTATGCCTGAGGTCAGATTCTTGTGTTGGATACTCGTTACCCGAGGGTAGGAGTTTACGTGTCTGAGGACACTAGTTGTTTACTTAGAAATGCACTGTGGTGATTTCTTATATTAAATGGATTAAATGAATATTAAAAAATGGAAATATAACTGGTAGTTGTTACTTTTGAGTACTGCTTACTTTATTTCATTTTATTACTGCACACTATTGTTGCATGCTTACACGCAGTTGGGCACGGACCTTTGGTGGGTGCCTACTGAGATATATTTCTCACACCCTGTTTGGGTCATGCTTTTCGGCCCAAACAGATTACATTGATACAGGAGTAGATTGGGGAAAGATTCCCTATACAGGTACTTGACTGTTGCTGAAGAGTAGGAGGGCATGGGACCGAGCCTAGGCTCACGATGCCGCTGCCATATGTTTTGGTTGTTTTGCTGTACTCCGTATTTTATTGTACTGTATTGATGTATAAAATGTTGTGGCTGTTTTCTTAGAACTTGAAACATGTAGCATCATCACTTATATACTGTTGGTTATAACCACTGCTGTAGTTATTTCAGTTGTGTATGTTTATTGCTTCCGCTGTCGTGTATGTTTATTTTATATTCCGCTACACTACACTTTGACAAATGAGGGCATAGTTTCCCCACTATCAGACCTGGACCCTCGCTGATAGTCGGCAGCCTCTGGCGTTTGGGGAAATGCTCTTGAGGTCACGTGGCGAACCGGGCTCGGGGCACCCGTTGCGTGGCACCCAGGTCCGGGACGTTACAAAGTGGTATCAAAGGAGGTTTTTTTTCTTTGACTTACTTTTTGGAGCTGTAGCTATGGATAGGACGGAACAGTAGTTGGTAATAAGCTGTGCCCGGGCGTAGCTAACCCGTGTACAGGGAAAAGCCAGTCTACCTCGTATTTTGCATTCTTTTGATTTTTCAATTTTACGGTTGATATGTTTTCACTGTTGGGTGACGCACTTGGATTATGCTTTTTATATTTTATCGGTGGGTTCTATTTAGTTGCAACCTGATGAGATGAGGGCATGCCATCTCATGCATCATATAGGCACATTCTAGATATCACATGCCATGCATAGTTTCCATGCCATGTAGGTGCATTAGAAATTCGCATGTTGTTGTGATAGTTGTTGTGCTAGAAAAGCATGCTATTGTGATAGCCACTCTGATAAAATACCTGCTATGTGATAGGGTAATTTTATGTGAGCCTATTTATAGAATGAACACCAAAATTCGGTTTTGGAGAGTATGGGCCCTCATTGACCGGAATTTGGTGGGTCATTGACTGTTTATTGGTTATAACACAGATAAGATGTCAAACTTTGATTCATGGAAAGTATGGGCCCTCATGGATCGGAATTTGACACTTAGGTGTTGATTTTTAGTATTTTATGGGTTCCGGGCAAGTTTCTGAGGTATACTGCCCGGAAACCCAGTATACACGTCGTGTAGTATCTTTACACACGCCGTGTATGACCTTCTGTTCGGGAAGAAAAATGAACTTTTTGAGTACACGCCGTGTACCTTGAGTACACGCCGTGTAGTCTCTTCCCGTGTCATAAACCGTGTGGGCGGCAACACGGGGTAGGGAAGGGCTTGGGTAAAACATGCCGTGTAGTTTAGTGAACACCGTGTAGTGTTGACCCAGAGTCTGGTCATGTAACTAACAACACGGGTTAGTGAACTCCTTGACAGAACACGCCGTGTCAGTTATATACATGCCGTGTAGTGTGACCTGGGGACTCGGCCGTGTAGCTAACAACACGGGCCAGTGTCACCTCTCCCTGAACACGCTGTGTACCTGTGGGACACGCCATGTAGTTTTGTCTGAGGACAGACCGTGTGGAGTTAGCCGTGTGGCTGGGGAAATGGGGTGTTTTACACGCTGTGTGCGGGTGTAACACGCCGTGTAGAGTTAATCTGAGTAGTCGGTCGTGTCACAGATGACACAAGAAGTTGGAAAATAACACCGTACACACCGTGTAGATATTTTACACGCTGTGTAGTTTTGTTCGACGGAAGCCGTGTGGCTTAGCCATGTAGAAGGACCCGGGCAGGGGAAGGGAAGTCAAGTACACGCCGTGTAGTCATTATACATTCCGTGTAGTCTTGTTTTGCCAATTTTGAATGCCTTCTTCCTCTTGTTTCCTTTGTGGTTCCTTCGCTTTTCGGTCATAATAATTTAGAATCTGAGGCGTGCTTTTGACCCTGTAGTGTCATGCTGCCTAGATGACCGCGATTTGTTCGCCAGGAGAGCGGTGATAATTATACTCCGGAGATGGTGGGCCATGGGCTACCAGTGGATCCTCTAGTAGAGCCAGATGCAGCACCAGCTATTATACCAGACACAGGTGCGGAGGCGCAGTTCTGTGAAGGTTTTATGCGGTTTATGCAGACCTTTCAGGGAGCACCGCTGGCTGCTACATCTATGGATGCGATGACTCGTATCTTCTAGCAGTAGCATCCACCTACGTTTTCAGGGGATGGAGGACCGCAGGCTACGGAGTCTTGGCTAGGATCGATGCAGACTATTTTCGAGCATCTTGAGATGCCTCCAGGGAGGAGGGTCAAGCTCGCGACTTAAATGCTGCGTGATTCCACCAAGAGGTGGTGGGATGTTACCACCCAGTCAGAGCATCACAGGGACATGGCGTGGGAAGACTTTCAGGCAGTCTTTTATGACTTTTTCTTTCCCGAGATGCTGAGGGAAGATAGAGATCGAGAGTTCATGAATCTGCAGCAGGGAGCTATGTCAGTGATGGACTATTCTGCTCGTTTTACGGAGCTTCAACATTTTGCACCCGTGCTGGTAGGTGATGAGACGTTGAGAGCCAGACGTTTTGAGGATGGTCTTCAGTATGACATCCGAGTGCTGGTGAATGTTTTCAGGTTACCTACTGTACACACGATTTTGAACCAGGCGTTGATTATAGAGAAAAACCCGCGGGAATCAAGTGGTGTGGGCCAGGGTGGTTCAGCACCAGTTACTGGTGTTATTTCTGCTGGCAAGAGGAAGAGACAGATGGACTTCTCTCAGGAAAGCAGTACCAGTCAGAAGAATGCTTCAGGTGGCCAGGTTATGTGCTACCAGCATGGCAGGGAGGGGAATAAGAGACCGCAGTGTCCACGAGACCCAGTGGAGTTCCAAGCTTGCGACAAGATGGGTCATCTGTAGCACTTTTGCAGGGCGTTTCCACCAGTGGCTAGTGAGAGGGGTTTTGTGCAGACTCCGCGTGCGGGAGCAGGACCAGTGGCTTCTTACCAGTCTGGGAATTGGAATACGTCAGGGCTTGAAGGCAAAGATGGTGGTCGTGGCCGTGGTAGCCAGACACCAGGATCGCAGAGGCAGCAGGGCGGGACAGCTCAGGGTAGCCAGGCTATGTCGTAGGGCCGCGGAACTGGGCAGGCATATGCAGTGCAATAGACCCAGCAAGAGCAGGATCCCGGACCTTCTACAGTCAGAGGTATTATTCTAGTAACTTCTTTCTTGTCTTCAGTACTTTTTGATACGGGTGATATGCATAGTTTCATATCTGTAACCGTTGTGGAGAGCCTTGGGATCAGTGTTTCTTCTTCTTCTGATATCATGATGCTAGACACTCTGTTGGGGACTAGAACGACTGGTGTGAATTAGTGCAAGGAGTTCCCCCTTAAGGTTGGAGGGTTTCACTTCCTTTGGGACCTCTATGTCTTAGAGATGACAGCTTATGATGTCATTCTCGGGATGGAATGGTTGGTTCCCTTTCAAGCCTTTGTAGACTGCTATTGTCGCAGAGTGCGTTTCACATCACCAGAGGGCGGAGAGTTTCTATATAAGGGAAAATGGGATGTTCAGGCGGGTCAAGCTGAACCAAAGCATCATGGGCGAGGTGGAGTCACATCCCAGATTGCGAGCTTATATCTGGATGACCAGGGGACTTGTCAGACGGATTTCCCTCCAGTTGTTGATCGTTTTAGGGATGTCTTCCCGGAAGACTTTTCAGATCTACCTTTGGTGCGTGAGGTGGATTTCTCTATTGAGCTAGTTCTAGGAGCAGCACCGGTGTCCATTCCTCCTTATAGGATGGCCACGGCTGAGTTGCAGGAGCTCAAGAGGCAGTTAGAGGAGCTACAGGCGAAAGATTTTATCTGACCCAGTACTTCTCCTTGGGGTTCTTCGGTCCTTTTTGTAAAGAAGGTGGATGTTACCCTCAGAATTTGCGTGGATTATCAGAAGCTGAACCAGTTGACGGTTAAGAACCGATATCCCTTACCGAGGATTGATGATCTTTTTGATCAGCTTCGTGGAGCACGAGTGTTCTCAAAGATTGACCTGAGATCAGGATATCATCAGCTGTGCGTTAGACCATATGATATACCTCTCACAGCTTTCAGGAGTAGGTATGGTCTATATGAGTATACAGTTATGCCGTTAGGACTCACAAACGCGCCAGCAGTTTTCATGGCTCTGATGAATCGTGTGTTCCATCCGTATCTTGATTCATTTGTGGTAGTATTCATGGAAAACATCTTGGTGTACTCTCACACTCAACACGACCATGCCACCCCTCTTGAGATCGTATTGAGTACACTGAGAGAGCATCGGCTATATGCTAAGCTCTCAAAGTGCCACTTTTGGATGGACCAGATTCACTTCTTGGGTCATATTATCTCAGAGGCATGATTTGCAGTAGACCCAGAGAAGGTGAGAGCATTAGTTTCCTGGGAGCAGCCTAAGAATGTGTTTGAGATACAGAGTTTCTTAGGGCTGGCTGGTTACTACAGACGCTTCATACAAGACTTCTCTCACTTAGCAGCACCGTTGACAGGACTGACTAAGAAGGGTGTGAAGTTCGATTGGTCAGAAGCTTGCGAGACAGCTTTTCAGGACCTGAAGGGAAGGTTGACATCAGCACTGATCCTGATACTCCCAGAGCAGGGGAAGAGATATATAGTTTACTGTGATGCATCAGGGATTGGGATGGGAGCCGTTTTTATGTAGGGAGACCGAGTTGTTGCGTACGGGTCTCGACAGTTGAGGCCACATGAGAGGAATTACCCGACGCATGATCTCGAGTTGGCTACAATTGTTCATGCGTTGCACTGTTGGAGACACTATCTATTGGGAGAGCATTTTTTGGTTTTCACTGACCAAAAAAGCCTCAAGTATATCTTTACTTAGCGTGACTTGAATCTAAGGCAGAGAAGGTGGGTCGAGTACCTAAAGTCCTTCGATTTTGAGCTTGCCTACACACCTGGTAAAGGTAATGAAGTAGATGATGCACTGAGCAGGAAGACTTAGATACAGGCAGTGAAGGAGGTCAGTGGTGAGTGGGAGCTTATGGATTTGTTTTCTGAGATACATCTAGAGGTGCATGACAGTCAGGGACAGACTTATATTTCCTTGTTAGCTGTGACTTCTACCCTCCTGGATAGAGTGAGGATGAGGCAACTATCTAATTAAGAAGGCCTAGTTCTATGGGATTCGGTGGAAAGTGAGGACCCTCCTCCCAGTTGGACGATAGGCGATGATGAGGTTTTGCATTTCCATGGACGAGTATGGGTTCCAGGGGATATGCGTGAGGATATGATGCAGGAGTTTCATGCTTCAGCTTGGGCAGTTCATCCCGGGGTTACCAAGATGTACCGAGACTTGAGACGTCAGTACTGGTGGCCGGGTATGAAGAGAGAGATAGTTGGGTTTGTTACGAGATGTTCCACCTGTTAGCAGGTGAAGGCAGAGCATCAGAGACAAGCTGGACTGTTACAGCAGTTACCCATTCCAGAGTGGAAATGGGATGATGTCACGATGGATTTTGTGATGGGGTTACCGAGGTCACCTAGAGGAAATGATGCCATGTGGGCTGTTGTGGACAGACTCACAAAGGTAGCTCACTTCTTGCCGATCAAGGAGACCTTTGGTGTGGATGATCTCGGAAGGCTGTATATCCGAGAGATCGTATGTCTTCATGGGGTCCCTTGTTCTATCATTTCAGATAGGGACGCCTGCTTCACGTCTCGTTTCTGGCAGAGTTTTCAGAGGGCGCTGGGTACACAGGTGCTTCTGAGCACAACATACCACCCTCAGACAGATGGCCAGTCAGAGTGGACGATATAGGTGCTAGAGGAAATACTGCGCACATGTGTCCTAGACTTTGGGGGCTCGTGGGAGAAGCATATGAACTTAGTCAAGTTTGCCTATAACAATAGTTTTCAGGAGACTATTGAAATGGAACCATACGAGGATTTATATGGTAGGCCATGCCGATCAACTTTGTGCTAGTTAAAGGCAGGTGAGGCAGCTTTATTGGGGCCACAACTCGTGCAGGAGACATCTGAGCAGGTCCAGTTGATTCGGAAGCAGATGGCTATCGATCATTCTCATCAAAAGTCTTATGCTGATCGCCGCAGATGACCTTTGGAGTTCATGGTCGGGGATCAGGTTTTTCTACGTGTTTCGCTGAGGCTGGGACACAAGCGGATCAGGAGACAGGGTAAACTTTCACTGAGGTATGTGGGGCCATTCAAGATTCTGGAGAGAGTCGGGCTGGTTGCCTATCGGTTGCAGTTACCACAGCAGTGCCGAGCCATGCACGACGTCTTCCATGTGTCTTAGTTGCGTCGCTACCATTCAGACTCGTCTCACACCTTTCAGACTGAGGAGGTTGAGCTTCAGCATGATGCGTCCTTTGAGGAGCATCCGATCTGTATCGTTGACAGGAGCACGAAGGTTCTCCGAGGCCGGTCAGTTCCTCTCGTACAGGTGATATGGAAGCATGGCCGAGTGCAGGACGAGACCTGGGAGCGGGAGGCCGACGTACGTGCTCAGTTGCCAGAGCTGTTCTGAGCTTTATCTTCGCCACCCTTGGAAGGGAAACTCGGGGATAAATTGCTATAATGGGGGAAGTTTTTAAGAACCCGGTTATTATTTTTGAGGTACATGATTCTTATTTTTCCTTTTCCTTAAGTGTTTTTGAGAAAATATGGAAAATGGGACAAAATGCTAAATTTTGAAACTACATGCCATGTACTTTGTCTACACGCCGTGTACATTTGTCCGTGTTGAGATGAGTACACGAGGCGTGTATCCTTGTCGGTGACGAGGGGTGTAGGAACCGACTACATGACGTGTAGTGGTACCTTACACGCCGTGTAGTCAGTCGACAGGCTTGAATAGTAAGGTGGTGGAGTCGCCGCCAGCTGGGTGACAGTACATGTCGTGTACTCAGGAGTACATGCCGTGTACTCTGGTCGACATGTGAACAGTGTGGTGGTGCCGCCAAATGAACAGTTAAATGAAAGAAGTACACACCATGTACTCAGAAGTACACGCCGTGTAATTTGTTTTTTCATCTTAAAATAGGCATTAGCCTCCTCATTTGGCAGAGGAGGCGTTGGAGCCATTTTGGAGCCAAGGAGGATGGCCAGACCTTTGAAGATCCACCGGGTGTTTGTCTGGAATCTGATTCGGCTTTAGACGATCTCGTTGGAACCGCACGGGTAAGCCCTTTCTCCTCCTTAATCTGTTCTTACCAATTCTTCCCCTAATGGAAGTTATTTACATTTTAATGGGTTTTGTTCTTCGTTAGATCTACTCTGTTCTTGGGCGTTTCTGGAGTCGACGTTCGGGTATAGCGTTCGTTGGCGTATAAGGTAGGTGGCTTGGTGTAAATTTCCAACTGTCGTGCATTTTTGTGTGTTTTCGTGCCACGAACCCATGTTGGGGTGTCGTGTGGCTGAGGCCGTTGCTATATTTAATGCCTATAATTGCATAGGTGATTAAATTGTGATAATAAAATGCTGGTTGGGATCATTGGTTGGATCCAAAACCACCCCGGGGGCGTGTTTCACTGTTTAGCCGTTTGGCCAGGATACCCGAGGGTATGCCTTTAATGTAGTAATTGTAGAATTTCCTTGACAGAAATTGCTTATTTACTGCATTTGACATGTTGGGCATGACCCGATTACCTATTTAGCCTGAGGGCATTGTTGTGATTAGCCTATGGGAACTGCACTATTTAGCCTGTGGGAAGTAGTTATTTCAGCCTAAGGGCAACTTCTTCCGTGCCTGTGGGCAGCTGACTCTGTGCCTGTGGGCGACACTACCTACGCCTGAGGGAAAAAACTATGTTATGCCTGAGGGCAGATTCTTGTGTTGGATACTCGTTACCCGAGGGTAGGATTTTACGTGTCTGAGGACACTAGTTGTTTACTTAGAAATACACTGTGGTGATTTCTTATATTAAATGGATTAAATGAATATTAAAAAATGGCAATATAACTGGTAGTTGTTACTTTTTAGTACTACTTACTTTATTGCATTTTATTACTGCACACTATTGTTGCATGCTTACACGCAGTTGAGCATGGGACTTTGGTGGGTGCCTACTGAGATATATTTCTCACACCCTGTTTGGGTCACGCTTTTCGGCCCAAATAGATTACGTTGCTGTAGGAGTAGATTGGGGAAAGAGTCCCTATATAGGTACTTGACTGTTGCTGAAGAGTAGGAGGGCATGGGACCGAGCCTAGGCTCATGATGCCGCTGCTAGGTGTTTTTCTTATTTTGTTGTACTCCGTATTTTGTTATACTGTATTGATGTATAACATGTTCTGGCTATTTTCTTAGAACTTGAAACATGTAGAATCATCACTTATATACTGTTGGTTATAGCCAATGCTGTAGTTATTTCAGTTGTGTATGTTTATTGCTTCTGGTGCCGTGTATGTTTATTTTATATTCCGCTGCGCTACACTTTGACAAATGAGGGAATAGTTTGCCCACTATCATACCTGGGCCCTCGCTACTAGTCGGCAGCCTCTGGCATTTGGGGAAATGCGCTTGAGGTCACGTGGCGAACCGGGCTCAGGGCACCCATTGCGTGGCACCCGGGTCCGGGACGTTACAGATGATCTCTCTCGTAGCTTGAGAGCGTTCTTAGAAGAAAATAATTCTATCTTAGCTTGAGAGCTTTCTCTAGATCCATTGGGCACACAAAAAAATGGCTAGGCTAATGAGAATTATATTAGGTATTTTAATTACATAGAATAATAAAACGAATTAATTACCTGAAATCATTTATTCATTTCATTTAATTCTTAGTAATACCCCATGTCTAATAATAACAGTTGACTATTATTATTACTTGACATGTGCCCAGTGAATTACACCTAATATTATTTAGTTAAATAAATAATATTATTTCTCAAAAATACCCAGAAAAACTACACGACATGTATATTAATATACATGATGTGTACTTTTTTTCTTCCATTTTCTTTATTTCCTCCACCACATTTATTAGACCTTGAATAATGACTATTTATTTCTCAAATAAATATCACTGCATTACTCGCTAATAAATATATTATTTCTCCCACAATACATTCTCTCGAATAACTAGTGTCAAAATAAATGTGATTATGCATCCTTGAATAATTATTAAACCACATTCAAGAATAATATTTATTTGACTTGTTAAATTAATATTTAACTGAGATAATTGGACACACTTAGTGTGTGACTCTCTAGGCCTTTTTCTTAGTGGCATTAGGTGGAGCCTACCTAAATACAAGGTTAGTGTCTAGTAACACGCCAAGGCACCCATAGAGAAAGAAGTTAACGCCGCAATGACATGTCACCTCCTACGAACTCTTATCGTGTAATATAATCCCTAATGGAACCAAGCGTGTAGCGAAAGCCCCAAATAGGTGGATTTTTAAAAAAATTCCATCAACGATCAATGTAAACTTGTCGACATCAGTGAACAAAATCTTGATATTAGCTGAGGACCAGACGTGGAGGATTTTAAGCACAAAATAAACCGTAAAATACCTGGTTTAGATCTGAAGCCGTGCACGAAGTCTTCTCATTGTTGGCGATCGCTGATCAAAGAATTTGAAGTTGAATTCCTCTAGATCACCCACACACGCTTCAAGGAATTTTCGGGAGCGCCGTTCGTCATAATTCGGGTGCTAGAGCGGAATTGAGACGACGCCTTTGATGCTCCAACGATCATCGCATCGCTTCGATGGCGATGCCCGGGAGAGAGCTCCATCCGAGATCCTTGGATCTAGAGCATCTCTCTCTAGATCATGGGAGAGATGAGGGGATATATAAGCCCATTGAATATTTCTTGGAAAAAACCCCTCCTATTCTATTTATAGTGGTTAATTAAAATACTCAGTATCACCTCGCCAACCCTGAATACTTAACGCACTACCAATAACATTTTGTGAATACTAAAATGAGTTATAAATATTATTATCATTTACTTGTAATATATTAAAATATATTACGTGATAATAATTTAGTCATTAACTCAACTCGTCACTCCCATAAATATTAATTGAACTTGGAATAATTTAATATTCGTCAATTAATATTTTTCATGTATTTACTAAAACTTGTAAATAAATTTAATAAATAAATTCAATACTCATTATTCTAAACTTGAATAATATGAATTTATTTATTACATTGGTGATCATTTAACTTTGGATAAATCCTGGACCCCTGTAGTGGGGCCCACTATGTCCAAAACTCTTATTCAATTGAATAGGGCAGATTCTTGAATACACTATTGTGTGTGACCCTCTAGGCCCTTATCTCGACAGTAGTGAATAGTATTCATAGACCAAGAGTGGGATCTAGAAACCCATCATGGCCCCTGAAGAGATAAGGATTGTCACAATAGTGAAAAGAAACCTATTAACACACATTGTGTAATATAATCTCATTGTCTATAATATCTCATAAAGCAGGATGCACTCATGTGTCATCGCCCTTTTCTTGGTTTATAGTTTGTTGATTTAATTGGATGGATTTATCCTTGAATTCCATGGCCATGGTCTTATAAAGGTATTGTCATCCATATCAATATGGCCTGAGATATATTACTTCCATAACCTAAAAGTGACAAATACTTTCTTGACCATTCAACAAATGTCATGACACCAACGACGTACCCAACACAAACTACCTCGCCACGACTTCATTACCATGGTTTTCATCTTGCATCAAAGTACGCAATCAAATGACATACATTGATAATGATCTCAAGTAAGGAGAACATTACACATGATCATAGATAAGAACATCCAATGACACCTGAAACATGTGGAGTTCCTATTGATAGGTCAGTCATCATGATCTCACTACTAGAGATCACCAAGTGCGAACTTCATGAGAAGAAGTCTCAATGCTTATGAGACCCCCAACACCTGATGGTAAAACATATACTGTGCCCAGTTAGTAAGATGTATCTATACCATAGAATATATATTTATGATTAATGTCATAGTATCTCGAGGTTCTCATTATAGTCTGGGAACTGCTATAACTGTTCGATACAATAATTAATCTTTGGACATTACCATTTCAATAGTGGACGCAGAAAAGTATACACTATAATGGTAAGATGAGATCATGTATAGATAACTGTATGAACAATATGGCAATCAAAAGCACTGAATAGTTGGGTCTAGGGCACCCAATATTTCAACAATCCCTTTGTCTCAATATCTCGAATCAAGCGGGTTGCATGCTAGTGCCATCAACCATGTGCTCAATTATTCTTTCTTTGACTTTCTGGAATTAAACTCGCCCATTCCTTACCATGGCCATGGATTTATTTAAGCTATATCAATTCCATTAAAGGGCATGAGATATCTACTTCCGTTATGGAAGAAAAGGGATAAATCCTTTATCGCATTATTTATTAATGTAGTATTACTCATGATGAACCCAACATATCCTACCTCACCGCGAACAGTGTGTCATCATATTTTTCATCAATACATCTAAGTGCACAAATTTTAATACCCATTAATAATAATCTTAAAGTATAAGGACCAATATAAACGTCCGCAGATAGGAACATACAATGACACTATGAAATGTGGATTTCCTACTGGCAGGTCTCGTTCTCATAATATCCTCTTGGATATTACCAAGGGAGCACAACATGAGAAGGTGCCTCAAAGTTTTATGAGTCCTCACCCCTAATGGATTGTATTATTTGTGTCCCTCAAATAAAATCATCCGACCATAGAACATATATTCAAGAATAGTGTTATGGTATATCCGAGTTCTCATCATAGCAGGGATCCGCTATGACCTTTTAGTGCAACAACTATCCTTAGGACATTATCACATGCATTGTCATGAAGAAAAACAATCAAGATGTGATAAGGTATTTATTAATGAATAAATTAAAAAGTAGTTGGTTCTAGGCCAGTGACTCCAACAAACTCCCACTTGGACTAGAGCCAACTACTAACAACCTTTAACCCGCTAGCTCTCACATGATATTCATGCTTCTGCTGAGATAGGTCTTTAGTCATGGGGTCTACCACATTCTCTTCTATGGACACTCTCATCACTACAACTTCACCCCTTTTATAGAAATACCACAAGAGGTGATATTTCTGGAGTATGTGCTTTATCCTTTGATATGACGTTGGTTCTTTTACAAGAGCCACCACTACAGTATTATCACAATACAATATGATATGATCTTTACTGCTAGGCACCAAATCAATCTCCTGGAAAAAGTTACAAATCCATACGGATTCCATGGATGCATCAGAAGCTGCTATATATTCGGAATACGCTGTAGAATCAGCAACAACTGGTTGCTTTGAACTCTTCTAGCTCACAACTCCTCCATTGAGACAGAAAACATATCTATATTGTGACTTCAGATCATTCTGATTTTTCTGAAAACTAGCATCAACATACGCTTTGATGACAAGATCCTTGTATCCTCCATAAACCATGAACATATTCTTAGTTCTTCTTAGATACTTAAGGATAGTCTTAACAGCAGTCCAATGTTGTTCTCATGGATTTACTTGATATCTATATACCATGCTCAGTGCATAGGAAACATCAAGCCTGGTACATAACATGGAATACATGATGGCACCTATAGCCGAAGCATATGAGATCTTACTCATTATATCTTTCTCCTATTGTGTCTGAGGACATATTTTCTTAGAAAGACACAGGCCATGTGGCAATGGAACTAATCCCCTATTAGATTGTTCCATAATAAATCTCTTTAGTATCTGGTCAATTTATATAACCTGACTTAGTCTAAGCAGCCTCTTGGATCTATCACGAATGATCTTGATCCCTAGTTATATGCTGCTTCACCCAAGTCCTTCATGGAGAAACACTTGTTAAACCAGTCATTAACTGACTCTAATACCGGTACATCGTTTCCAATAAGCAATATGTTTTCAATATATACTACTAGGATAATGAACACATTCCCATTAAACCACTTATAAACACATAGATCAAATTCATTCTTAATGAAACCAAATTCCTTTATGGCTTCATCAAATAAAATATTCCATGACCTGGATTCTTTCTTTAATCCATAAATGGATTTTTGCAACTTGCAAACCTGTTTGGATTCACATGGTGTCACAAACCCTTTTGGTTGTTTCATATAGACATATTCCTGAAGGTTCCCATTAAGTAATGTTGTTTTGACATCCATCTACCAAATCTCATAGTCATGGTAAGATACTATGGCAAGTATGATTCTTATGGATTTAAACATGGCGAGAAGGTTTCATCATAGTTAATTCCTTGATTCTTTCTAAATCCTTTAGCCACTAGCCTTGCTTTATAGGCTCTAACTTGACCTTCCATGTCCAACTTTCTCTTGAATGCCCATTTTCATCCAAAAATATTTATATCAATTGGTTCATCGATCAGAACCCATACTTGGTTATAATACATGGAATCTATCTCAGAATTCATAGCTTCTATCCACATTGTAGCTTCTGAGATTTCTACTAATTCCTTTTAAGAGAGAGGTTCATCATTGTCCAACAATAATGATTCACCATCCTCAGTGACTTTGAAACCAAATCTCTCTGGTTCCCTTACCTCTCTTGAGCTCCTACATAGTACTTGTGTTTCTAGAACCTCTTCCACATAGACCTATGGAACTTCCTGTACCAACTCCTGTGTATCTTGAGCATCAACTTCATCGAAGTCAATCTTTCTCCCACTATCCTTTTTGAGGATGTGCTTCCTCTAAAGAAAGATGTATTGTCATGTGACAATCACTTTCTTGTCTGAAGGGTAATATAGTTAATATCCTTTTGTTTCCTTGGTAAATCTGATAAATATACACCTCATGCCCTGGGGTGTTAATTTGTTTCCTGAGAATGGCTTAACAAATGCCTCGCATCCCCATATATGTGTGTGCGAAAAAATGGGTTTCTTTCAATTCCATAACTCATAGGGAATTCCATTTTCCACCTTAGTTGGTACTCGATTTAATGTGTATGCCGCAATTTTTAATGCATATCCCCAAAAGGATAATGAAATATTTGCATGACTCATCATCTACCTCACCATTTCCAAAAAGGTGTGGTTACTCCTTTCACTAACACCATTCCACTATGGTGTATAAGGAGGAGTGAGCTGAGGTAGAATCCCAGACTCCTATAGAAGATCGATGAACTCTTGGTTCAAATATTCTCCACCTTGATCTAATCGAAGCTTCTTTATCTTCTTACCAAGCTGATTCTCTACTTCATTCTTAAATTTATTAAATTTCTATAAGGCTTTTGACTTATACCTAATTAAGTAGATATAACCATATATTCTCAAATCATCATTAAAAGTAATGAAGTAAGAATATCCACCTCTAGCTTCTACTGGAAATGGTCCACACACATCCGTGTGCAAAAATCCTAGAAGCTCTGTGACCCTTTCACCCTGTCCACCGAAAGGTGGCTTGGTCATTTTACCTTGTAAACAAGTGTGAAATCTATCAAATGGTTTTATCTTTGTAGAGTCTAAATAACTATCCTAGTAGAGCTTTGTCAATCACTTCTCGTTTACATGACCAAGACAGTGATGCCACAACTGGGTGTTGTATGAGTCATGTGAATTTGTTTCGTTATCGATTGCCAACACTTGGTTTTCATAATTTAATACATACAAACTATTATTCAAATGTTCCATACCAAAACACATGTTTTTCTTATAAAAGAAACAACCCTTATTTCCAAATTTGAAAATAAATCCATCTATATCGAAACAAGATATAGAAATTATGTTCTTGGTAACACTAGGAACATAATAACAGTTACGTAAAACCAAAAGAATTCTAGTTGGAAATGAGATTTGGTAATCTCCAATGTCCAACGTAGACATCCTCACGCCATTGGAAGTTTGAAGATCCACCTCTCCTCTGGAAATCTTTCTAAATCTACTTGGTTCCTGCATTTGAATACGAACGTGAGCCCCACAAGATGTATCTAATACCCAATGTGTGAGGACCTAACCCCAAAATACCCAGAGCTAGTGACTTGAATCATGATGTGTAATTATATCTCTTTTTCTTTTACAAAATCAAAAACTGATCAACTACACATTATGTCCAGACAGAGGATTGAATTTAGTTCAGGTTCTGGGAAACCATCCACTTCTGTCTTACTTCTATAGCTCAAACTGATACCTGGAATTTTTTAATCAAAAACTTAGGGTAAGCATATGAATTCCCAGTAACAGGTTTTAAAATAAACTAATATAAATTTTTAAAACATTCTTTAAAACTTTCCATAAAACATTTTTCTTAAGAGAATCTCTAACTCATATAACACTTCATAATAATAAAAGTGAACAACTAAAGCATGCCAACAAAATTACAAGGGAACATAATTCAATTACAGGCATTCTAATTTAGAGTAATAATTATAAGACATTCAACATAAGCCTGACATATGGATACACAAGTACAATTTTAACAACTAAGAGTAATGCATGGTCAAAGATGAGCATAACAAACTTCAATTACATCCTTTAATATTGTGAAACATACACTGGCCATTAAAATATCTGAATATTGCATAAATAATATTCCATAACTTATACTTCTTTTGATTCTCATAATCATAAGATCTTTAACCAAGGATATTATAATAGTTGAATAATCCTCTATTTAATTAATTTACATAGTCATAATGAGGAAAGTGCATATACTAGACATTCTGAAACATATTGTCAAGGTCTTGGCCAAGACATCTAATGATTAAGGCCTCGACCAAAATCCATAAGCTCTTTAACCAAGTATATTATACTAGTCAAATATTTTTCTGGTTAATTAAATTACATAGTCATAATGAGGAAAGTGCATATGCCAGATTGTGTCAAGGCCTTGGCCAAAATGTCTAATGATTAAGGCCTCGACCAAAATCCATAACTCATAATTGGGAAAGGCCTCAGCCAATTCCTCTTCTAGTTGTCTCATGAGACCTACCGATGCACCGAGGGGATATAGCAGGCCCCACCCATTACATACTAAGTCCAATGCATTCCTCATATATCTAAATCAAGTGAACATACCACTTGATTTATTAAATCACTTATCACTTATCATATCAAGTGCACATATTACTTGGTTTCTTACTTCACATTATTCAAAGTGTCCCATACCATTTTGAGTAATTTAATTTCTTATCTCATCATTATGATAAGCAACATGCATGCATCATTGAGTGAAACTATAAATAAAATGGAAAATGAAACCATTCACTAAAAATACCTAATATGACAGAAAACATTGAAAACATGTTAGTAACAGTTTATCGAAGGCAGACATGATTTTTTACACATCCTTTGCACATGAGATAGTTATTAAAGCACATAAAATGATGAGTGAGAAGGGGTTTTCCATATGATATGTTAAAATAAAAACCCTTTAATTTAAAATCTTTATTCCCTAAATGAAAATACATGTTATTTAATATGCTGACAAAAAGTGTCAGTGATCAAACAATTAGATTACATCACGACTCAACAAACAACAATCACCGCAGATGATAAAAACATTAATTGAGCATAACATGATCACATAGTTTAACACACCCTTTAATCCTTTAATATAGTTTGGTCAAATAAATAGTTTATATTATTTCTAATCATAACACAAAAAGGTCAATCATATAATACCTTCGAGACATGAAATTATAACAAGGATAATATCATTAAAAGTTCTTTAACCAAAACAAGTTTGACATACTTTATGGACTAGGACATACACATTTACATAATACCTATTGGTTGGATTACACAAAGATTGATATTCATTAAAGTATTACAAGTATTAATTACATCAATAAATTAATTAAATTATAATAATCCGTACATGAAATTAGGGTTTTGGAAACTATAACCATATATACACAATGTATATATATGAGTTTTCATAATTAAAATAGGTTTAATGATTTCTTATAAGTAATAAATACTTTAAAACATATTTAGTACACCATTTTTACTTGATTAAAAAGCAAACCATGACAGGTTTTTAACATGTGTGACTGTATATATATATATATATGAACATACATAATTGGGTAAAAAGTTTTATACAAAATATAGTTCTTCATTAACTTTGAAACTCAATGTTTTTTTTGTAAAACTTAAATCCGAAAATAAGGGTTTTATGAAAAATTGTAGGGCAGTATATATGTATATATATATATAGTATGTATATGTGGCATGTAATTAAGTTGCATGAGGTAATTATGCTTCAGATTCACTAATACCCTATAAACTCGAAAATTCCGAGCCCTGGAGTCGGGTATAGAAGGGTTTAAACTCAAACTGTGAGATGTGAAAATATACATTATAGGTATACATATGTATATATTCTAAAAAGCAAAACACAACATAATACAAAACAACCCTTACATTGGTCCAAGGAGGAGCAGATCTTGAGGAGGATTAGCTATAGTTTGTTGGAGGTTCGAGTTGTGGAAGAGCTGAGGGATCCTTGGGTGTGCCTTGGGTGTATTTTTTATAAAATATACCTATAATGATTATTTTAATGTAAGTTATATGGTATCCAAGGCCAAAATGGATTATAAAAAGACTAAGGGTCGGTCTTTGTGGAAGCTTCGTGAAAGATGGGGGACCAACGACTGTCAAGTGGAGAAAAAAAATGGTGAAAAGTAGGGTGTAGGGTTACTGGTCCAAAGCAGTCGGAGAAGAAGAGGACATCGTAGGAGAGGAAGATCAGAAAATTAATGAACGGTCAGGATTTAATCCTGGTTTTATCCAATGGTCGGGGTGAATCTGTGAGTTTTAAAGGTGATGGATGGCTTAGATTAACCTATGGAAAGATTGAAAGGCCCATGATTGATGCAACATTTTAAAAATCTTGGACGATCGAGATTAGATCCGAGGTTAATTGAATGGTGCATTAAAATGCAGTGGTGCTCCACGGTTGCTGAAGGCCGAATGAGGGATCAGGATCGACGACCTAGATCGCAAACGATGCGATTCAATGGCCCAGATTTGATCCTCGACGATTTTATCCATACCATATCGAAACAGCGAGATGTTTGTGTATCCTTTATAAGCCCGAGCCTCTGAATGATAGCTTAGAAAAACCCACATCACACACCTAGGGAGACTTATACACAGGCTCCCGCCCCGCAAGCCTCAGCCTACCCTTGCCTCACTGTGGCCTCGTGCCCATGGTGGCACACTCATGTGCTCCTGTGCTCCCATGATCCTGTTCACTCTTCGGGGAACCTATGCCCATGCTAGAGCCGGCCTTGGCTTGGGTTGAGGGCTAGGCTCAGACACCTAGCACGAGCTACCTCCCTTGGCCCAGCCATAAAGGGCTGGCCCTAGCAGGCCCAATTTTTTATAAAAACTAACCTAAAAAAATATGAAGTCTTAAGTTAAAATAATAAATTTATTAAAACTATGTAAAAAATATCCTTTTAAACATGACTTTTATTTAAACATTAGAAGGCTAATGAATACAAATCATACTTTTTATTAGCTCAAATTATTTAAAAACACTAAACCTTCAACATACAAAGTTATAAATTGAATGATAATTCTTATACTAGTATTATAGAGGTAAAAACTTAGTTTAATAAAAAACATAGTTTAATTATAAGAAATTAAACATAGTCTATAACACTGTTTAAGAAATGAAAATCTTTACAATATAACTGAAATATTTGTAAAGTGTTTTTAATTTCTTATTACATTACAAAATCACTTAAGTGTAATTCAAAATATTTAACCATGTCCTTTTAAAGTTCATGATTATGGTGGTTTGATAATTTTTCAATCCATAACCTAATTATTTGTAGAACTAAAATATACTCACATGTTTTCAATTAATTATCCAACAAGGCCAACAACTATATTTATATCCGTTAGAGTTACATGGTCTCCCAAGGCAATGGTCAAATTAGTGTCTTATAAAACCAAGCCTTAGGGTGTCCTAAAACTCAAGTCAAAGAATAAGATGGTTCACGTCATACCATTGGTGCTTTGTGTTGCTGCGGTGGCTTTGGCCATTCTTATGCTCATTATGACAGATTCTAAGGACCCATATTATCTTCTTGGGATTCTCCTTGTTTTGAGTGGTCTCCCTGTAATTTTGATAGGGTTTTTAATAGGTATATTTCATTAGAATTGTTTCTTGTGATCTTGGTACATCGTAAAAACTATGGTGTTCTTATTTAAATGAAAATACTTGTGTCCATTTTGTGTGTTTTACTCATTTGAATTCTAATATAAATTAAAACCATATTATTACTTTTTCACAAGAAACAAGTTTTGTTTGGTTATTATGAAATTCAAACAATATTCAAACATAAATTTATCAATACATGAGGTTAAAGTTTTTGGGGTGTTACATTATCACCCCTACAAAGAATTGCATCCTCGCAATTCATTCTACATACACATAAGAGAAAGAATCCCTCACCAACTTTACCACAACCTCCATCGTGGAAGGTCCTCTGGTGATGCCAGATGAATTACAAAGTTAATGTTCAACTCTTCTGTTTCCTTGGCTTAGATACATTTTGAGCAGAAGGGGTTGAACCTTTGCATAGTGAATTTGGGATTCCAGAGAGAGGCTCAAACGATGGAAAGTTCAGAGATATCCAAATGGACCAACTCTCGAAGAATTTTCCAGAAATACTATTGATTGAGAGGATCTAAGTCACAGGAATTGTCATATAAACTGAAACTGAGGAGTTGGTATATATAGGCTGCACAAAGGTTTCCCTCTAAAGAAGCCTCTTGAAATCACTAGTGCAAAAAACATTTTTTACGTCGGTTATTTTTCATTTTTTACGTCAGTTTTTAGACGACATTAATACGTACAACGTTATAAATATTGTTTTTTACGTCGGTTATTTAAAAACCGACGTAAAAAACATAACATCGTGGTGTTTATCATGTCGGTTATTAAATAACTGATGTGACAAACTGGGGGGGAGTGTTTATCACATCAATTATTTAATAACCGACATGATAAACCAGTGCGGGGGGTGTTTATCATGTCAGTTATTAAATAACTGACGTGATAAACCCATGGGAAATGGTTTATCATGTCGGTTATTAAATAACCGACATGATAAAACAGTGTGGGGGGTGTTTATCACGTCAGTTATTAAATAAACGACGTGATAAACCCCTAGGAAATGGTTTATCACGTCGGTTATTAAATAATCGACATGAAAAACCAGGGGGGTTTCACATCGGTTATTTATTAACCGAAGTGATAAACCAGTGCGGGGGCTATTTATCACGTCAGTTATTAAATAACCATTGTGATAAACTCCTAAGAAATGGTTTATCAAATTGGTTATTAAATAACCAATGTGATAAACCATGGGGAGGGTTTATCACATCGATTATTTAATAACTGACATGATAAACCAGTGAGGGAGGTGTTTATCACATTGGTTATTCAATAACCAATGTGATAAACCCCTGGGAAATGGTTTATCATGTCGGTTATATAATATCCGACCTGATAAACCATTTCCTAGGCCTTTATTAGGTCTATTATTCAAATAACCGATGTGATAAACCCTTCCCTATTCCTTTATCACGTCGATTATAAAATAGCCGACGTGGAAAACCAATTTTTTTTAAATAGAAAGCAGTCCTATACTCTCCCCAGAAACAACCAGAAACCAAAGCAAGAATTCGTACCAGAAAGAAAGAAGTAGACCAAAACAAGAACCAAAGAAAAATTAAGAATTTACATTGATAACATTTAAAACTTACCCCACTGGACAACCCCCCACCCCCTGGATAGCCCCCCACCCCACTGGACACCTAGACACCCCCCACACCCCTGGACTGCCCCCTGACCCCCTGGACAGCCCCAAACACCCCTGGACATCCCCACCACCCCCTAGAAATCCCCCCACACCCCTAGAAAACTCCCCCTCCCTCATGTATACCCCCACCCACTGGACAACACTCCCACACCCCTGGACAACCCTCCCACACCCCTGAAACAGACCAAAAAGTTTACCAAAAATAGACCAGAACCCCCTCACCCCACTGGACTTCCCCTAGCACACCCTTGGACACCCCCACACCCCTGGACATTACCATAACCCCCTGGAAATCCCCCCACCATCCTTTATACCCCCACCCCCTGGACAACACTCCCACACCCCTAGATAACCCTCCCACACCCCTGAAACAAACCAAAAAGTTACCAAAAATAAACCAGAACCCCCTAACCCCACTGGACAACCCCCACCACACCCCTGGACACCCCCACACCCTTAGACTGCCCCCACCCCCTGGACAGACCCCAACACCCCTCTGGACAACCCCCCACCCTCCTAAACACCCCCACCCCTGGACTTCCCCACCACCCCCTGGACAGCCCCCCACACCCCTGGACACCCCCACACCCTTGGACTACCCCACCCCCTGGACAGCCCCCAACACCCCTGGACAACCCCACCACCCCCTGGACAGCCCCCCTCACCCCACTGGACAACCCCCCCACACCCCTGGACACCCCCACACCCCCGGACTTCCCCCCGACCCCCTGGACAACCCCCACACCCCTGGACAACCCCCCACCATCCTGTATACCCCCCACCCCCTGGACATCACTCCCACACCCCTGGAAAACCCTCCCACACCCCTGAAACATACCAAAAAGTTACCAAAAATAGACCAGAACCCCCTCACCCCACTGAACTGCCCCCACCACACCCCTAGACACCCCCACACCCCTGGACATCACCACCACCCCTGGAAATCCCCCCACCCCCTATATACCCCCACCCCCTAGAGAGAACTCCCATACCCCTGGACAACCCTCCCACACCCCTAAAACAGACCAAAAAGTTACCAAAAATAGACAAGAACCCCCTAACCCCACTGGACTGCCCCCACCACACCCCTGGACACCCCAGGACACCCCCGACCACCCCCACACCCCCGACCACCACCACCACCCCTGGACATCCCCCACCCTCCTGTATACCTCCACCACCTGGACAACACTCCCAAACCCATGGAAAAACCTCCCACACCCCTGAAATAGACCAAAAAGTTACCAAAAATAGACCAGAACCCCCTCACCCCACTGGACAGCCCCCACCACACCCCTAGACACCCCCACACCCCTGGAATGCCCCCACACCCTGGATAGACCCCAACACCCCTGGATAACCCCCCACCCTCCTGGACACCCCACCCCTGGACTTCCCCACCACCCCCTGGATAACCCCCCACACCCCTGGACAACCCCCACCCTCCTAGACAGCCCCCTCACCCCTGGACTGCCCCCACCCCCGGGACTGCCCCTACCCTCTTGGATACCCCCACACCCCTGGACTCCCCCCACCCCTGGCAGCCCCCCACACCCCTAGACAACACCCCACCCTCCTAGACACCCCCACACCCCTGGACTGCCCCCCACCCACAGGACTACCCCCAACCTCCTGGACACCCCCTGGACACCCCCCACCCTCCTGGACACCCCCTCGGGAGGCACACTGCTGGAAGGTACTCATCACTCCCACATACGAAGCTTGAGCTCTCAAAATGTTTCACATGTGGAAGTGATGAGTACCTTCCAGCGACATTCAACCCCCCGAGGGATGGCGGCGCCTCCTCTCCCACCCCCTGGACTGCCCCCCATCCCCATGGACACCTTGGACCCCCCACCCCATTGGACAGACCCCCCCACCCCACTGGACAACCCTCCCACACCCCTGGAAACCCCCCTCACCCCACAAGATACCCCCACACCCCTGGACAGCCTCCCACTCCCTTGGACAGCCCTTCCACCCTCCTGGAAACTCTCCCACCCCCCTGGATTTCCCCCCCACTCTCATAGACACCCCGGATCCCCCCACCCCACCAGACAACCCTCCCACACCCCTGGATAGCCTCCCACTCCCTTGTACATCCCTTCCACCCTCCTGGAAACGCTCCCACCCCCTGGATTTCCCCCCCACTCTCATAGACACCCAGGATCCCCCCACCCCACTAGACAACCCTCCCACACCCCTAGACACCCCACCCCATTGAACACCCCCCACACCCTTGGAACCCCTCCCCCCAGACTAGAATCCATACCAGAAAAACCATCATAAGTAGACCAAAACAAGAAGTAGATAAAAATTAAATATTCACATATATAACATTCAAAACTTACACTGTCAACTTCAAAAAAAAACTAAATCTAACCTAAATGGCTACCAAATACACAATTACAACGACAATATTCAAAATTACATTTTACACTACAAACAACTAAAATTCAATCAAACCTGTAAAATAATTTGACCATTCCACTTGTAAGTGTTTGATGTCTTGAGAAGTATAGGGTTGAGGGTCATCAAATAGCTATAAATTAAATGGATAGTAGTTAACATGTATAATTAATAAATCAAATTGAAATATTATGGCAAAGTTTAAAAGGAAATCTTACCAGGTCAAAGTTCACAACTGTCCCAGTTGTTATTATTTCATACATAAATCTTAACATATAATATTCGCATTCGACAACACCTTGTTGTTCATGACAATTCTGTTTGAATGAGTGTAAATTCAATATATTATTTTTATGTAATAAATCCAAAAGTACAAATTATAAATGGATATTTACCTTCACATTTACATATTTGATCTTCGCACTCCTTTTCTTTGTGTTTTTTCGAAAGTAGACCCATCCCCTGTTAGAAAATAATACGAATGGGGTAAATTTAAAATTCATTATAATATATTAAACTATTGAGGAATTGAAACTTACTTTTCCAATATTTTTTAAAAACTTTACCACAAATCACCATGGACAGAGCATATCCAATAAAGTGTTTTCTACCTTAGAAAAAAACCCCTAACATCTAATGATCACTTATAAAAGAAAACTTAAGGTTAGTGGTTTTTTATGTTAAAATATAATGAACTCTTTGAGAGAGATGTGTTTCATACCTCTCACAAAAAGGCTTCATCCAACATTATGTGACTATATTCTGTTCAATTCTTTCAGCAATATAAATCATTCTTTGTTCCTCATCTAATGCACATGCTTCAGGGGAAATCAATTGTGGGTCCATGAATCCATATACATCTGTCCGCTCATTCTTCTCACAAATTTTATAAAGATACCTAATAAAAAACATACATAAGTATACATTTTTAATAAATATAACGCAGGGAAATGGTGTTAAGACTTACATAGAAAAAAATTTCACCACGTTGATGCCCAACTTATCTCCAGTAACAAGCTCCATGATATCAGTTTTCACAATACCCACAGTTATTTCATGTCCACAAACATGAGCTTCCATTGGAAACTCATAATGACCCACCAACAAATTTGAATATCTTGAAAATCTGTCAAGACTACTAGAATATGTATCTGACGTCATAGCCATTTGTATTTGTTGTTGTCTATACAATATTTCTTTACCTTTAAAGAATTCCTATAAAAATAAATAGAAAAATATAATAGTTTTTAAATGATAAAACAACTTTAATAAAAAAATAAAATAGAAGATATAACATACATACCTCTATGGTAATGAGTCGAAGAAGTCTGGATGGCCAAATTAAAAAATGGCCGATACTATATACAACTGTCGTCACCTCATCTGTAGGTAATGGTATTCGAGCTAATCTATCTATAATATCCTGTACAGTGACCCTCTTATTATCTACCTCTAATTTTTGATTATGAACTATATCTCTTATACAATATACCAACCCATATACAACTATATGATGTTGAGGATCATCAACATACAACTCACAATAAGTAGGAAGCTGTGGTGGAGGAGTAGGATAAAAAATGGGGTCCGCAGGATGAGGTGGGGGAGTGAGAGCTACTGGAAGAGGTGGAGGATAAATAATGGGGTCTGCAGGGGGAGGTAGAGGAGTGGGAGCTGCAGTCTGAAATTGTCTTTGCATGTCTGCAAACATAGAATGTACCGATGCTCTAATATTTTCCTCCATCGTCACATTAATATTATGAACTTCAACCTCCAAGGATTCTATTTTTTTTATAAACACCCTCAACGTTAGAAGTTGAAGAATGTGGCAACACTTTTCTTACCGATACACCTGCCGGATATCCTCGTACATGACCAAGATGTTCGGGCTTTCCCAATGCCGCATATAAAATATTTTTCCTCCCAATAGATGTAAATACCCTCTGTGAGCTCTGCTCTTCAAGAGAGTCCTGTATTAATTAATTGAACATTTCTGTAATGATTGAAATTATATGAATAAAATATTTAACTTAAATAAATAAAATAGATATATTACAATCCTCTCAGCTATGATTCTTGATTCTTCTGAAATATATTGCCCTTTTTTTCCCATTCGAGCTCTCTTCCATTTTTCATGTCTAGATGGAGGGGATGGAGGGGCCACCTCTCCAGATCTTGAAGGCTCAGCTCTTAGTTTTTGTAATTTTTCTGCCATCATTTGTTCTTCCAAAAATACATACCTTCCCCGAGATAAACTATGAGGGTATACATTTTTAGATTGGATATCCTAATGATATTTCCTTGTTTTCTTTAAATTAAGAATAAGAAATCATTAACAAAACATTAATAAGATCATTTATATAAGAAAGCTTATAAAAGTTTACATTTCCCTTACCAAAAATGACTCTTTTCTTATACTTTAAACAAACTATCTCCATGTGTCTTCATATATAAAAGGATATATACGACATGGATTGTCATGAATCCTATGACCAAAAATGAAATCAGATGAGAGAGTTGATTTGAAATCCCTCCATCTACTGGCAGCCATCGATAAGCATTTCTTTCTAACTCCTCTAGTGTTAGGAATATCAAATGTCATCTGATAAAGAAGAGTTTAAACATATTATATATACTAGAAACATTTAAAGAATAGGCAAATAATTGAAAAAGATCTTACCAAAATCGTCTCCTATAACTGAGATATTATCTCTTTATCCACACTTCTCCAATCATCATACAAAATTCTTACTTTGATCTTACCCTGATTTGATACAAAACTCTTAAAATATTTTTCATTTGGACCTATAGGAATATCATCCTAATCAAACTCAACGAGTATCCTCTGATCCTGCGTATGGACAAGTGATAATTTTGGTAAACATGTGCACCCACATTTACCAACTCTTGAACTCTTTTTCATAATAGTAGCACATGCGGAAGATTGGGGAATAACAAGAGGAGCATGTGAATGTTCCTCCCCATAGGTATGACCAATATTCTCATCTCTAGAATCATGTGGTTGATCAACTGATTGATATGTCATTATCCTTCAAATAAAAAAAACAAACATTAGTTCAAAAATATACAAATTCAAATATTTTAATACTACTGTAATCAGAAAATAGAAAATTGTACTAAGTTACATAATATTAAACAAGGTTAATATGGTAATCATGTTAAAAAATGTTAAACATGGTAAAGATGGTAAAGATGGTAAACATGGTAAAAATGGTAAACCTGGTAAACCTGGTAAACATGGAAAAGTAATTGTCACTAAACAAAAATAATAGATATATAATTTATGTAATGGTAAACATGATAAGGTAAACTAAACAAACTTAAAACAAACAAAAACTTATACTTATTTTGTTTTAATAAATGTTTTAATAAAGAAAAAACTTACAATATCTAACATTTTATGAAAAAAATAAATGTAAACAAGAAATAAAAAAAATTTACCTATAATTTTAGGAATGTACAAATGGATTGTTTTCCCAAATTCCTTCATCGTGATCGTTCCTTATGGAAAAAACCATGTCTTCAACATGCTCATCATTATGTTCTGTTAATCTTTCCATGGAAGTAAGGATCTCACATAAATCAGTATCTTCTTCAAGTTCATCCTTACCAACATATTGTTTTTTCCCTTGTAAAACAACAGCCCACTGCATATCTGATTGATCTACTACATAGAAAATTTGTTTTTCATGTGTTTCCATTATAAAAGAATCAGCTGTGTCTTCCAATATATTCAGATTAACAAGTGTCATTCCAAATTCATCGTGTCTGACACTGTTGTTACCGATAAACCATTTACAGTTAAAAACATGAACTTTAATTTTAAAGTAATCAACCTCCCATATGTCTTCAATCACTCCATAATATGCACTTGATGCATAAATTGGGTCTTTTTCCTTAGCACTCGAAAAATGCATTGCTTCTTCAAACACCAATACACCACTATTTTGAACTGCACTTCTGTTTTCTTGAGATTTCATATGAAATGTATAGCCATTAATGTCATAACCGGACCATGTTATCAAATTTAAACATAGACCACCCACTATCCATTTTAATGTCTCTAATACATCTGATCTATTAAGCAAGGTCTTTTTAAACCATGAAAAAATGTTTTGTTGTGCTCATTCAAAATCCACATTTCTTTCTTATTTGGATGGCATTGTTTCAACTCATTAATATGAAATGTGATATACGGTTGAGCATCAACTATGTTATTCAAGATGTATGATTCTAACTTCTTCATCTGTTCAACTGACAACGATTTGACTTTCAAGCCATGAATCCCCTTTTCCTTGTTATTAACTCGTTCATAGAGAGATGGAGTAAAACCTATGTGCTGCACCGTAGCCAAGTAGCTCGTACAAAACTCTGCATCCTCCTCAGAAATATACTTTTCGATAATGGAGGCTTTAGGTAGATATATATTCTTAACATACCCCTTCAATATTTTCATATACCTTTCAAAAGGATATATCCAATGAAGATATACAGGTCCAAAAATCTTTATTTCTTGAACCAGATGAATCATTAAATGCACCATTATATCAAAAAAAGTTGGAGGAAAATACATTTCCAATTGAAAAAGTATAAAAATTACATCCTTTTCCAAAATTTTCAAAGCATTCACATCAATCGCCTTATTAAAAATTGAATTGAAAAAATAATACAACTTCATTATAGTATTTCTGACGCGGATTGGAAATATTCCATGTAATGAAACGGGTAGAAGTTGTTGCATCATGATGTGACAATCATGAGATTTCATACCTATCAACTTCAAGTCCTTCAATGAGACAATTTTTTTACATTTGAAGAATAACCTTGAGGCACTTTGATATCATAAAGACACTGACAAAAGCTAATTTTCTCCCTCTTCGATAATGTATGACAAGATGGGGGAATAAATGTTCATCTTCCATTAGGAGTGGGAGCTAACTCCAAACATATTCCCATTGATAGTAAGTCTAATCTTGCATTCAACCCATATTTTGTCTTTCCTTTAATATCTAATAATGTTCCAATCAAAAAATCACATATATTCTTCTCCACATGCATGAAATCAATATTATGTTTAACTTCATGATATCTCCAATATGGTAGCTCAAAAAATATTGACATTTTCTTCCAAATATGTCTATCATTACCATATTTCTGTGTCTTTCCCAATGTCACATCAAGTTTTTTCACCCTCTCAAAATACAGATCAGGGGATAAAGGTTTTAGAGAAATATCAAATTCTTGTGAGCCATTTAATGCCTTTTTTAGTCTTCTATAAGAGTGATCCATAGGCAAAAACTTTTGATGACCCATGTACATTGTTTTCCTCCCATGATGCAATTGACAATATGACGTCTGTTGTTCGCAAATTGGACATGCTTTATGTCCTTTAACACTGTATCCAGACAAATTTCCATATGCTGGGAAGTCATTTATAGTGAAAAAAAGAACCGCATGCAGTTGAAAATATTCCATTTTATAAGAATCATACACCCTAATACCATCCAACCATAAAAGTTTCAAATCATCAATCAATGGTGACAAGTAAACATCAATATCATTGCCGAGTTGATTTGGACCAGAGATCATTATACTCAACATGAAATATTTGCACTTCATACAAACTTTAGGAGAGAGGTTGTAAATTACCAATAAAATAGGCCATGAACTATGTGTGCTACTGAGGTTTTGGTATGGATTAATTCCATCTATGCACAACCCTAGCCTGAGATTTCTAATTTCATTTCCAAATATAGAATACTGCTCATCAATTTTCTTCCATTGTGGATGATCAGTTGGATGATGTATTTTTCCATCACATAACCTCTCATCAGCATGCCATATTAACCTTTTTTCATCATGTGAATTAGAAAATAAATGTTTGAAATGATGAATTATAGGAAGATACCAAAATAAATTTAAAGGGATCTTTGTAATCTCTATATCAGCCTGTGATTTTTCTTTCACCTTATACCGCGATGTCCCACATTTAGGACACTCTGACAGAAATTCATATTCCTTCCTATATATCATACAGTCATTCAGACAGGCATGTATTTTCTTGTATCCCAATCCCATCGGGCATAATATTTTCTTGGCCTTATAATGTGAATCTGGAAGATCGTTATCTTTTGGAAGAATGTCTTTCATCAATTGTAGCAGGTCTGTAAAAATTTTGTCACTCCATCCATGTTTCACCTTCAGGTTAATCAATCTTAAAACCACCGAAAAAACCGTAAAATCTATACAACCAGGATATAATGGGTTTTCAGAATCACTATATAGACGCACAACTGTCGATTCTATCTCAATTTTTTCTTCTACAATATCGCGAATCATTTCTTCAATTCCATCGGAGTTACCATCTTGCGAATCATCATCATCAGTGACATTCCGTCCAGTTTCACCATGCCAAATCCAAGGTCTGTAACTCGGATTAAAACCATGACAGATCAGATGATCTTTTATCTCTCTAATTCTTTATATTCAAACATTTCAGGCATGGACAGAAAAAAATGTCACTACTTGGAAGATTTCGTTTAGAAAATTCCAAAAAGGCATCAACACCTTCCTCATATTCATTGCTCATTCGATGTTCCATAATCCAACTTTGACTCATTATTACCTATAAAAAATATCAAAATTATACATCTTTTTAAGATAAGACAAATATATGTTTATATGAAAAAAATAATAATTTGAATGTAAAACAATTTTAAAATATAAAACAAATCTATGCGTATTTAAAAAAATATGCTTGAATATGATTTTAAAAAGAAAATATAGTTAGATATAACAGTTTTAAATTCCATGGAATCAAAGAAAACCATGGGCCTCCAATGGTTGATAGAAAATTGGAGAAAATGGAGTAAACCTGAGAATCAAATCAAAATTAAAAAAACTCAGATGGAGAAAATCACAATGTAAAGCCAATCATCACGGAACAATGGGGTCAGGATAACTACGCATATTTGAAAACCATGACATGGTCTCCCCCATAACCCATAATTTTCTCTGAGTCAATGAATGGTCAAAATATATATAACCAAATAGAATCATATTTCAACACTAATATCCATGAAACCATACAATCATCATGTCATAATCTCACAAACCACAATGCAATAGTCAATCCCAATTGACACTTATCCCCCACCCCCTTGGACACCCCCTAGACACCACCACCCCCGTGGATAGCCCCCCACCCCCTGGACACCACCCCCACCCCCTTGGACATCCCCTGGACACCACCACCCCTTGGACAGCCCCCACCCCCTGGACACCACCCCCACCCCCTTGGACACCCCCTGGACACCACCACCCCCTTGGACAGCCCCCACCCCCTGGACACCACCCCACCCCCTTGGACACCCCTTGGACACCACCACCCCCTTGGACAGCCCCCCACCCCCTGGACATCACCCACACCCCCTTGGACACCCCCTGGACACCACCACCCCCTTGGACATCCCCCCACCCCTCAGGACACCACCCCACTCCCTGGATAGCCCCTACCTCCTTGGACACACCCACCCCTCCTGGACACCCCCAGCCCTCCTGGACACCACCACCCACCTCCTACCCCCTTGGACACCCCCTGGACAACCCCCAACCCCCTGGACATCCCCCCTGAACAACCCCCAAATCGTCTGGATAGGCCCCCACCCCCTTGGATAGCCCCACCCCCTTAGACACCCCCACCCCCTTGGACCCCCCACACCCCTGGACTGCCCCCCACCTCCATGGACACCATGGACACCCCCAACCCTCTGGAAAGCCCCCCGAACCCTCTGGACACCACCCACCACCCCCTTGGACACCCCCTAGACACCACCACCCCCTTGGATAGCCCTCTCCCCTCTGGACAGCCCCCACCCCCTTAGACACCCCCACCCCCTTGGATCCCCCCCCACACCCCTAGACTGCCCCCTCCCCCACCTCCATGGACACCCTGGACACCCCTAACCCTCTGGAAAGCCCCCCGAACCCTCTGGACACCACCCCCACCCCCTTGGACACCCCCTGGACACCACCACCCCCTTGGACATCCCCCACCCCTCTGGACATCCCCCCACCCCCTGGACAGCTCCCACCCTCTAGACATCACCCCCACCCCCTTAGACACCCCCACCCCTCCTGGACACCACCCCCACCCCACCCCCTTGGACACCCCCTGGATACCCCCAACCCTCTGGACAACCCCCACCCCCCAAAAACCCCCCAAACCCTCTGGATAGGCCCCCACCCCCTTGGACAACCCCCCACCTACCCCCTTGGATAGCCCCCCACCCCCTTTGACACCCCCAACCCCTTCGACCCCCCCACACCCCTGAACTGCCCCCCCACCTCCATGGACACCCTGGATAGCCCCCAACCCTCTGGATAGCCCCCAAACCTCTAGACAGCCCCCAACCCCCTGGACAGCCCCCAACCCTCTGGATAGCCCCCTAGAACCATGGGATTTTAACCTCAAGCTACTAGTTTTAGTATCATTCCATTATTCAAAATGAGAACCATGAACTGTATCTTATACTAGTCTAAAATGATCTATTGTTCAATGAATCGAGTTTTAATAGAATATGAAGACTTATAATAGTCCACAAAAATAAGTGACGTAAATAGTTTATGGAACAACAAAAAGTGATACCCAAAATAGAAACAATCAAGAATCCAAAAAAACATTCCACCATGAAAAACCATATATACTTATAAAATAAATCACACTGTTACACGAAATAGGTGTATCACAATGGTTTAGATATAAATTGCAGTAATACAGGTGAATGAGATCATTAGTTGTCAATGACAACAAATATTACCATAAATGTAGGGCATCCGCGAAACAAAAACAAACGAAATAGAAGTAGGTGAGTCTTACTTGAATATTGCGAGTTGATCTAATAAATATGGTGATAATAAATAATCTGATGATGGTAAAACGAGGTAAGAGGGTTCGAAATCGAAGAATCTTACCTAGTTTAAACAAAAAAATCGCAAAATGTAAATATAGACTATTCGAAAAAAAACAAATGAAATAAAGTCATGGGAGGCTTACCTGAGTGTTGTGAGTGGAGATGATAGATCTGAGGAGAGTAAAGATGATAAAAAATGATTTCAAAATTAGTTTAATGAAATTATATCGAAGAGATGATTCTAGGTTTTCTGCACGAGAGAGATGAGTCATAGGTCTATTGATCCAAAAATCAGAAAAGACAATCCACGGGGCGTGATAAAATTTTTAAATGTTTTATAACATTGGTTATTTAATAATCGATTTTATAAAATATTTTTATTACATTTATAACGTCGATCATTATAATAACCTATGTTAAAAATGTATCAGATACCGCATTTTTTACATCAGTTATTTTATAACCGACGTAAAAAAAGCGGCGTGTTGGTTTTTTACATCAGTTATTCTATAATGGATGTAAAAAAACATCATAAACCACAATTTTTACATCGGTTATTTTATAACTGATGTAAAAACTTCATTGTGTTGGTTTTTTATGTCGGTTATATTATAATCGACATAAAAAATTATGCGGATTGGGTTTTTATGTCCGTTATAAAATAACCAACGTCAAAAAGGCCTCAGATGCCGCCTTTTTTTTACGTCGATTATTTTATAACCGGCATTAAAAATTCGTTAGATACATCATTTTTTATGTCAGTTATCAAATAACCGATGTAAAAAATGGTGACGTTAAAAACGTTTTCTGCACTAGTGAATCTTTCTCTAGCTGCAAAGTTATGGCCTAAATTAAGCATAGAAAAATCCCTTCATGGTATTTTCCTCTTCGCCTGTACTTGGCCAATTGGACTGTGGCTATTCTGTGGTATATTTAAGAATTCTCTTGATAGGAACAGAGAATGTTTGGAATGTTTGATACTTAGTAAAGTTACTTACATGTTTTTTGAAAATTTTCGAATGGTAGGTACTCTTCTTTACAGGTTTTGACTAAGATGGTCTCTAGTATCTTAGTAGGGAGTAATAAGATGTGAGTCCATCCTTCCATATAATGTTTTTTATGAAAGTTCAATCATTGAAACCCATCCAAAATTATAAACAAAGTAAAGATAGTATAAATAAGTGATAACAAAATTTATTCTCATAAAACCACTAGTAAATAAAAAGGAACGGCTAATGGTTTCCCCGGTTCTCTAATACACGAATCCCCAAAACTAGTTCAAAACTTTTAATCTCCCTGAACCATATGTAACTCGAGCAGTTTGGTTCTATCTCATGGGTGCACTTATGGTGCCTCCAAATTCTGGCATGTGGGGTGTACAACTGTGAGACGTCCGTATGTACATGTTGTCTATACACAGAACGAGATTCTTCATATTCAAGGATGTCAAAGTCCATTACTTGACCGTAATGGCCATAGGACAAGACTTGACACATATATGCAGTGTGGAGGTCTCCCACTGCTGAATCTTCTTGGAAAGTCATGAGGGATGGGATGCCTTTCGTAGTGGTGAAGCATCTAAAAAGTACCTCATAGTATTTTCCCCATAATGCATAGGATGGAAATTGGGCTTGCATCATAAAGATTTAATCCAGACCCACTCTTCGGTGGAGTTGTAGTACTCGAGGGGAGTTGGATACGTCATAGAGATGTTTTAATGACATATGGATATGGGCATAGTTTATAAAATGTTCCTAGATGGCTAAGGAAATTATGGTTTTCAGGGCCTCATTGGGAAGAGACAAAAGAATAGTGCCTTCGTTTGCTATTTGAAAATTAGGAAGATCCTCGTAATTAGAAATTCTTAAGTAAATTTTTCTTTGTTTAAGTTATAATTTTCCAGAGTTATCTAAACCGAATCCTCTGATACCAACTATGAGGACCTGACCCCAGAATACCTGTAGCCGGTTCCTTGAATCATGATGTGTAATTATATTTTCTTTCCTTTTACAAAAGCAAGCACTGAACAACTACACATCATGTCCTCACAGAGGATCGAATTTGGTTCAGGTTCTGGGAAACCAGCCGCTTCTGTCTTACTTCTACAACTCAAACTGATACCTGTAAATTTTTAATAAAAAACATAGGGTGACCATACGGATTCCCAGTAAGGGGTTTTAAAATAAACCAATATAACTTTTGAAAAAATTCTTTAAAACTTTCAGTAAAACATTTTTCTTAAGAGAAGCTGTAACACATGTAACACTTCATAATAATAAAAGTGCACAACTAAAGCATGCCAAAAGAATTACAAGGGCACATAATTCAATTACAGGCATTCTCATTTAGAGTAATAATTACAAGACATTCAACATAAGCATGACATATGGATACGCAAGTACAATTTTAACAACTAAGAGTAATGCATGATCAGAGATGCGCATAACAAACTTCAATTCCATCCTTTACTATTGTGAAACATACACTGGCCATTAAAATATCTAAATATTTCATAAATAATATTCCATAACTTATACTTCTTTTTATTCTCATGATCATAAGATCTTTAACCAAGGATATTCTACTAGCCGAATAATCCTCTGGTTAAATAATTTACATAGTCATAATGAGGAAAGTGCATATACCAGACATTCTAAAACATATTGTCAAGGTCTTGGCCAAGACGTCTAATGATTAAGGCCTCAACCAAAATCCATAAGCTCTTTAACCAAGTATATCCTACTAGTAGAATATTTTTCTGGTTAATTAAATTACATAGTCATAATAAGGAAAGTGCATATTCCAGACTGTGTCAAGGCCTCGGCCAAGATGTCTAAGGATTAAGGCCTCAACCAAAATCCATAAATCATAATTAGGAAAGGCCTTAGCCAATTCTACTTCTATTTGTCACATGAGACCTACCGATGCACCGAGGGGCTGTAGCGGGCCCCACCCATCACATACTAAGTCCAATGCATTCCTCATATCTCTAAATCAAGTGCACATACCACTTGATTTATTAAATCACTTATCACTTATCATACCAAGTGCACATATTACTTGGTTTCTTACTTCACATTATTCAAAGTGTCCCATACCACTTTGAGTAATTTAATTTCTTATCTCATCATTATGATATGAAAAATGCATGCATCATTGATTGCAACTATAAATTAAATGGAAAATGAAACCATTCACTAAAAATACCTAATATAATAGAAAACATTAAAAACATGTCAGTAACAGTTTATCAAAGGCATACATGGTTTATTACACATCCTTTGAACATGAGATAGTTATTAAAGCACATCAGATGATGAGTGAGATAGGGTTTTCCATATGAGATGTTAAAATGAAAACCCTTTAATTTAAAATCCTTATTCCCTGAATGAAAATACATGTTACTTAATATGCTGACAAAAAGTGTCAGTGATCAAAAAATTAGATTACATCACGACTCAACTAACAACAATCACTACAGATGATAAAAACATTAAGTGATCATAACATGATCACATAGTTTAACACACCCTTTAATCCTTTAATATATTTTGGTCAAATCAATAGTTTATATTCTTTCTAATCATAACAAAACAAGGTAAATCTTATAATACCTTTGATACATGAAATTATAACAAGGCTAATATCATTAAAAGTTCTTTAACCAAAAAAAGTTTGACATACTTTATGGATTAGGACATACACATTTACATAATACCTATTGTTTGGCTTACACAGAGATTGATATTCATTAAAGTCTTACAAGTATTAATTACATTAATACATTAATTAAATTCTAATAATCCATACATGAAATTAGGGTTTTGGAAACTATAACCGTATATACACAATGTATATATATGAGTTTTCATAATTAAACTAGATTTAATGATTTCTTATAAGTAATAAATACTTTAAAACATATTTAGTACAACATTTTCAATTGATTAAAAACCAAACCATGATAGGTTTATAACATGTGTGACCATATGTATATATATATATATATGTGTGTGTGTGTGTGTGTGTGTGTGTGAACATACATAATTGGGTAAAAAGTTTTATACAAATATAGTTCTTCATTAACTTTGAAACTCAAAGTTTTTTTTTATAAAACTTAAATCCGGACATAAGGGTTTTATGAAAAACCATAGGGCTATATATATATATATGTGTGTATATATATATATATGGTATGTATATGTGGCATGTAATTAAGTTTTATGAGGTAATTTTCCTTTAGATTCACTAATACCCTATAAACTTGAAAATTCCGAGCCCTGGAGTCGGGTATAGAAGGGTTTAAACTCAAACCTTGAGATGTAAAAATATACATTATAGGTATACATATGTATATATTCTAAAAATTAAAACGCAATGCAAGACAAAAAAACCCTTACATTGGTCCGAGGAGGAGGAGAGCTTGAGGAGGATTAGCTGAAGTTTTCTAGAGGTTCGAGTTGTGGAAGAGCCGAGGGATCCTTGGGTGTGCCTTGGGTGTATTTTTTTATAAACTATACCTATACTGATTATTTTAATGAAAGTTGTATGGGATATGAGGAAAAAATGGATTATAAAAAGAATAAGGGTTGGTCTTTGTAAAAACCATGTAAAATATGGGGGACCAGTGGCTGTTAAGTGGAGAAAAAAAGGGTCAAAGTAGGGTGTAGGGTTACTGGTCCAAAGTAGGTGGAGAAGAAGAGGACAACGCGGGAGAGGAAGATCAGAAAATTAACGAACGATTGAGATTTAATCCGGGTTTGATCCAATGGTTGGGGTGAATCCGTAAGTTTTAAAGGTGATGGATGGCTCAGATTGATATGTGGCAAGATTGGATGGCCCATGATCAACACGACGTTTTAGAAATTTCGGACTATCGATATTAGATCTGTGGTTGATCGAACAGTGCATAAAAATGCAGTGGTGATCCGTGGTTTCTGAAGGCCGAATGCGGGATTGTGATCGATGGTCCAGATCGCACGCGATGTGATCTAATGGCCCAAATTTTATCCATGATGATTTTAGCCGTCCCACATCGAAACAGAGAGATGTTTTTGTCTCCTTTATAAGCCCAAGCCTCCAAATGATAGCTCAGAAAAACAAACAACACACACCTAGGGAGCCTAATACACAGGTTCCTGCCCCCGCAGGACTCAGCCTACCCCTACCTCGCCATGGCCTCATGCCCACGGTGGTGCACTCATGCGCTCCCATGCTCCTGTGTGCTCTTTGGGGAACCTATGCCCACGCTCAGGCTGACCTTGGCTTGGGCTGAGGGCTAGGCTTAGCCACCTAGCGTGAGCTTCCTTCCTTGGCCTAACCATAAAGGGCTGGCCCTAGCGGGCCCAATTTTTTTATAAAAACTAAACTAAAAAAATATGAAGTCTTAAGGTAAAACAATACATTTATTAAAACTATGTAAAAATTATCCTTTTAAACATGACTTTTATTTAAACATTAGAAGGCTAATGAATACAAATCATACTTTTTCTTAGCTCAAATTATTTACCAACACTAAACCTTCAACATAAAAAGTTATAAATTGAATGATAATTCTTATAATAGTATTATAGAGGTCAAAACTTAGTTTAATAAAAAACATAGTTTAATTATAAGAAATAAAACATAGTCTACAACACTGTTTAAGAAATGAAAATCTTTACAATATAAATGAAATATTTGTAAAGTGTTTTGAATTTCTTATTACATTAAATATTCACTTAAGTGTAATTCAAACTATTTCCCCATGTCCTTTTAAAGTTCATGATTATGGTGGTTTTATAATTTTTCAATCCATAACCTAATTATTTGGAGAACTAAAATATACTCACATGTTTTCAATTAGTTCTCTAACAAGGCCAATGACTATATTTATAGTTGTTAGGGTTCCATGGTCTCCCAAGGATACAATCAAATTAGTGTCTTATAAAACCAAGCCTTAGGGTGTCCTAAAACTCAAGTCAAATAAGAAGATGGTTCACATCATACCATTGGTGTTTAGTGTGGCCGCAGTGGATTTGGCCATTCTTATGTTCATTATGATGGATTCTAAGGAGCCATATTATCTTCTTGGGGTTCTCATTGTTTTGAGTGGTCTCCCTATAATTTTAATAGGGTTTTTAGTAGGTATATTTGGGTAGAATTGTTTCTTTTAATCTTGGTACATTATAAACACTACGATGTTCTTATTTAAATAAAAATCCTTGTGTCCATTTTGTGTGTTTTACTTAGTTGCATTCTAATATAAATTAAAACTACATTATTAATTTTTCATGAGAAACAAGTTTTGTTTTGTTATTATGAAATTCAAAGAAAATTCAAACATAAACTTATCAATACACAAGGTTTAAGTTTTTGGGGTGTTACACAATGTGTAGAAATGGAAAGATTATACTCGATAACAAATGCACCTTTAGCATCCCCACGCTTCTGGGTGCAGTTCCTCTTCTAGTGGCCTTTCTTGCCACATGAAAAACATACCACCTCCCATTCCTTTCCCTGCCTCTGGATCTTCCCATTCTTGGAGGGATAATGCTTAGGGGCTTCAGACCATTTATGAATCCTTGGACCCTTTTCCTTGGTCTTCCTTTCTTATTCACCATAAGGAATACAGGTTTTTCACTCCCCATGTCCTTATCTACCTGGAGAATTAAGGTCAGAATTTTCGATAGACTCTTCTCATTGTTGCTCATGCTATAGTTGACAATAAATCTAGAGAAGGTCTTGGGTAGTGATGATAGGATGAGATCTGTACATAACTCATCCGGTAACTTAATCCCTAAGATGTCTAGGCATTCAATGTAGCAAATAAGCTTGAATACATGAGGCCTAGCTGGCACAGACTCTCCAATCATAATTGTAAATAGAGTGTTGGAGATCTAATATCTCTCCTGTCTCACCTTCTCTTGATGGAGATCCTTAAGGTGAGATATCCTGCTATATGCGTCCATGTTTTCATGTTACTTCAAGAGCTCATTAGACATGGATGATAGCATGAAACATTAGAAATATATGGAATTATCCAAATTTTTCATGTAGAGATATAGTTTCACATCACTAGCCTCTTTTTGAGGCACAACTATAATAGGCTCTTCTAGCACATACAATTGCATCTCGTGGCGAAGGATATCGTGTAAAATCCTCTTCTATTCCTGGAAATTGGTGCTAATGAGAAGGTTTTTCTTCTTGAGTATGGTTCAAAATGATATGTTTAAAGTAATTTTTATTTCCATTTCTACAAATTAAGATGAGAAAAGGTTTAGTACTTTACCATGATAAAACTAAGACAAATAAATAATTTAATAATTATTAGTCTCCCACTATTTTATCAAAATCCAATAGCCCTCACCATTGAATTCAGAATATTCTATTTCTTGAATATTCTAGTGGAAATGATCCATATTGCCCTTCACATTACCCCAACTAGGGTTGGTCAATCAACTTGAAGGGTTTTAGATAGGCATTCCAAATGATAACTGTATTAACTCGAAGCTCCTTGATCCGTTGAGTGGACTCCCCAATCCTGAAATCCTTTTATTTTGGATTTTCTCAACCTTTGCCTCTTGGTCACACCAAGTCCTATTGTGGCAGTAAACCCTTGATGTGAACCAAGTCAATTCAACCCAAAACCTTGAATTATAATTCCCCGATAATTGAAAGCACCCAAACTAGGGTTGGTCAAGCACTATGAACTATGGTTTGATTCTAACCAAGATTATAGAAGGCTATACTGACTTAATATTTTCTTTGAGGGATTTTATCCTTATACATAAATTGTCATTTTATTATCTTTGATTAAATACTTGTTAATATTAAGTGGGATATACTTAAGTAATTAACCATGTCTAAGATAATACATACACATAAGCCGATCTTATTTTAGTTCCATCTTGCATGCTTGTTTAATTCATTAATTGTGTGATCGTGAAAAGACACCCACAATAAATAAACCATGTAACTGATAGAAATAAAATAAATGGTATGATCATGAGCCTGTTCTATTGGTTAGTTTATCTAGCGGTTGATAAACTAACCCAAGACCTAGGGGAGAAACACCTTGAACCTTTTGGGTTCGTGTTTAAAACTTTCAACCTATCCACCTTTGTATCACCTTAGATTGGTTTCACCTTGGATCTTAACTTGAGCTGCCTCCACTATCTTGGGAGCTTCATCCATTACATATTCTTTTATCTCACTCGTAGATGAGGGGTAAAATAGGGTTTTACATAAAAAACCTGAGGCATGTAGGCCCTACATATTAATGAGAAGAAGGCTCGCATTCCAACAAATTTAATTTTAAAAAATAAATTAAAAGAAACCATTCATATACAAAGGTCTTGGTCTATCTCATGATCATCCATACATGCAATGATATTTACGCATAAATAAAACTAGCATTTAGTTATGTAATCATTCTTGTTTAAGATAAATCACACTCGAATCAATTAATTATCTTTAATTAATCAATCCTTTTATCTTAAACCCTTTTTCTGAAATTCTTTTGAGATTATCATCCATCATATTTTTGAACAAATAAATTCATTTAAAATTATCTTTGTATGTAACTTGTACCTTGGAGGCAACCCGGTGAATTTCTGTTCATAACCACCCAATGAGTAGAAACAAACATTATACATATTTTAAATTAAACACATATATATAAAACACCTATCACATGTTTTGCCTCAGCTTTACACCCACACTATGGTACATGTATCAAGGGTTTCTATAATATAATAATAAATTTTAATAAATCTGCATAATTTGGATGAGTACACGATGTGTAGTTTTGACTACATGGTGTGTACTTTTGTTCACCATTCATCCGAAGTACACGCCCAGGGACATGGAGTGTAGATGTAATTCATAATTCTTCAGAGTACATGACGTGTTCAGTGGGACACACACCGTATAGTATCTGTGTTACACAGTTTCCAGTAGGGAAAACTGTGTACGAGGTACACGATCTACCCCTAACCCGAAGGGACTACACGTCGTGTTCAGTGGGCCACATGACGTGTAATCCAGAAACCGTGTGCCACCTGTTCCTGGTCAACACATGAAGTCTTAAATACTTATATAGAATCCAATGACACAACCTGGTTTGGCAGACCATCCCAGTGCATGGAACCTATACTACACGGCATGTACTACCGAATACACGCCATGTGTTCTGGTGTTGTACGACCAAGAAGCTTTGGCAACTTCGGATGAGATCCTATTTTTTTTAATCAATATTAAATGAAAAAAATCATTTCTGTATGGTGAAAGAGAAATGAAATAGGAGGAATAGATCTCTAGATTCATATTTATAGAACAATTAACTTGAATTGAAACAAATAAATTATTAAATGTGTAAATCACCAATGAAAAACTAAATAATTATAATCAACGATATGACCGCTCTGATACCACTTGTAGGTTCCAGGCATAGTGGAAGCGCATTGGTGGGTGTACCCAACTTTAATTTTTCCATTAACAATGATTAATGTGAGATTCTTCAAGAAAATAAAACATTGGATATACGGAATAGAATGAAGAATGAAATAAAAGAACGGGAGTACCAGAACCAAAGAGAGGATCATCACATGTTGGTTATAATTAATTTAATTAAAAGGCAAGAATTACCTTGATGAAATTCTCTCTCTGTTGATGTTTCGAGTCACAATCCAATGTGATCCATCATTGCATCGTAGAATCCAAGTGTAGGATTCCTCTAGCGGTGATCCACATGTTCTCCACATATATCTGGATCTCTCCAAAGGGTTCTCCAGGTGCTAGCGCAGAAGAGCCTTCTCTTGCGATGTCCACCTTCAATCACCTTAAGAGCCGCTTGCAAAGTGCTCTCCTTGATCTGGTGGAGGAGGATCTCTCTCGTAGCTTGAGAGAGTTCTTAGAAGAAAAGAATTATCTCTTACCTTGAGAGCTTTCTCTAGATCCGTTGTTCACAATACACAAAATGGCTAGGCTAATGAGAATTATATAATAGGGATTTTAATTACTTAGAATAATAAAATAAATTAATTATCCAAAAGAATTTATTCATTTCATTTAATTCTTAGTAAGACCCCATGTATAATAATAATAGTTTTCTATTATTATTACTTGACATGCGCCTGGAGAATTAAACCTAATATTATTTAATTAAATAAATAATATTATTTGTCATAAATCCCTAGAAAAACTATACGGCGTGTATATTAATATACATGGCATGTACTTTTGTTTTTCCATTTTCTTTATTTCCTCCACAACATTTATTAGACCTTAAATAATGGCTATTTATTTCTCAAATAAATATCATTCCATTACTCGCTAATAAATATATTATTTATCCCAAAACATATTCTCTCAAATAATTAGTGTCTAAATAAATGCGATCAGACATCCTTGAATAATTATTAAACCAAAATTAGGAATAATCTTTATTCAACTTGTTAAATTAATATTTAACTGAGATACTTAGACACACATAGTGCGTGACCCTATAGGCCTATTTCTCAGTGACATTAGGCAGAGCCTACCTAAAGTTCAAGGTTAGAGTCTAGAAACATGCCAAGGTACCCGTAGAGAAAGAAGTTAACACCGCAATGACGTGTCACCTCCTACGAATTCTTACCATGTAATGTAATCCCTTTGTATTGATATCTCGAATCAAGCGGGTTGCATGCTATTTCCATCAACCCATGTGCTCAATTATTCTTTCTTTGACTTTTTGGAATTGAACTCACCCATTCCTTACCATGACCATGGATTTATTTAGGCTATATCAATTCTATCAAAGGTCCTAAGATATCTACTTCCATTATGGAACAGAAGAAACAAATCCTTTCTATCATTATCTATTAATGAAATATTACTCATGAAGCACCCAACATATCCTACCTCAATACGAACAGTGTGTCGTCATAGTTTTCATCAATACATCTAAGTGCGCTAATTGTAATACCCCATTAATAATAATCTTAAAGTCTAATGACCAATACACATGTACATAGATAAGAACATCCAATGACACTTTGAAATGTAGATTTCCTACTGGTGGGTCTCGTTCTCATAACATCCTCCTAGATATTACCAAGGGCGCACACCATGAGAAGGTGCCTCAAAGTTTTATGAGTCCTCATCCCTAATGGCCTGTATTATTTTTGTCCCTCAAATAACATCATCCGGCCATAGAACATATATTCAAGAACAATGTTATGACACTTCCGGGTTCTCATCATAGTAGGGATCTACTATGACCTTTTAGTGAAACAGCTATCCTTAGGACATTATCACATGCATTTCCACACAGAAGAACAATCAATATGTGATAAGGTATTTATTAATGAATAAAGTACAAAGTAGTTGGTTCTAGGCCACCAACTCCAATAATTAATAGTTATTCCATTAGAATAATAAAATTAAATATAAAAAATAATGATTTTTTATATGGGAATGTTAAAAATATATTTGGAAAATTAATATATAAAATAAAATAAAATATGGAAAAATAGTACTCATGTTGAGGACTTGGGGTTTCCCTTGGAGGGCTCCTTTGAAAGGGAGGGTGTAGGATAATATCTTATGAACAAAATCATAATAGGTTGAAATAGTATTATATGTAAGGGAATAGGGTAATATTTTCAATAGTAAACCTAAATTTTGAGTGGTATAGAAGTGGTGGTGAGAGGACCCTTTTATACTTGATGAGAATAGAATTTTTGTAAATATTTCAACTTAATATAAAGAGAGCAAATTTTTTACATGTAAAATGGCTCAAAATGTGGAAAATAATTGAGTGTGAGATGATATAGGGTATATAATGACTCAAAAATTATTTTTAACACATGTTTTAATCACATTTTTGAGTTCTTTACGCTTATAATTTTTACTTTCACCATTTTTGGTTTTACTATGGTAACTAGTTTTTACCAAGATAATTTACTTTTAATGCATAACAATAAAATGACCCCTATTACATAATTTGATCCTAATTAATCCAAAATTTAAATCAATTTTATCATATAAAATTTATATGTGTAAGAATAATCAATTTTAACATTAGCGCATGCAACGATTAAAAACCCATTTTTAGAAAAAGTGTATTTTTAAGATTAAAATTTATATGTAGGATAAAATTATCAATGTATTTGGTTTTCATGATAAAAATTGGTTTATTATTAAAAAAATAAAATTTATGTGGCTTTAATATAAATCCAAAACTTAATTTTACCAAAATAATATTTAATTAAAAGAAAAGACCAAAAACAGTTTCTTTTATTGGAAAATATTACTCTAGTTCATAAAATGTTAAACATAGGTTTTATAAATCTAAAATGGTATTTAAAAATATATATTATTACTCATTAAATAAATATTTGATCAATTAAAAATTTTCATAAACTTTTATGTCATGATTATATGATGATAAAATCATAAAATCTATGTTTTTTGGTAAAAACTGCATTTTTTCACTATTCACATAAAAATTTACTATTTTAGGAAAATTAAAAAAATTTATCTTAATATAATATTAAAATTATGAATCTAAAAATGGGTTTTATTTTATCAAATACAAATTCTAAAAATTTAGAATTTAACTTTTAAATAAAAACATAAAAATATAATGAAACTATTTTCATATGAAAATAACATTTTTTTAAAATATTAACTATTGTTATTATTATTTCATATAAATTTATAATTAATTTGGTTTTATTGTATTATTAATATAAGAAATATATTTTATCCATAAATTATATATTTTCTTAAAAAACACATAAAAATCAATTTTTAAAAAGGTTATATTTTAAAGAATAAATTAATCTAATTAGTTATTTAGCTAAAAAAATTTAATTTATCAATACATTGACATTGATAATGAAATTTATTTTTATTTCTATATATATTTCATAATTCAGTTTCATCTATTTTTACCCACCAATTCTACAACTACATTTTAACAGTTATATATTATTCCACTGTTCGTTGTGGTTCAGTGTTGTGTGTATCAAACACTATCAAACATATTATGCAAAGACCCCAAATCTAGTCACCCAGAGCTAGTGGTTATTTTATTACATTGACATAAGATATAATATATAACATCTTGAAGGACTAAATTGTTTAGTAGTTTTGGTAAACTAGATACATACTTGAATCTCGCATCACATTTGAGAGCATAAAAATAAAACTTAGTGAAAGTAAATATTCTACATACTTAAACTCTTTCAAAGATTCGTTATTTATATCTTGGGGAAAAGAAAACAAATAAAGTGTGAGGTTATATTCCCATTAAGGGTATAAATACAATGTAATATCTCTTGAGTAAATAACGCATAATTAATATGGTAAGGTAAATACATGAAAACACATGTCTTTTTATCAATAACTTGAGCATGAAGAATTATATGGAAAAAATACATGATGATAAAATAAATACATATAAATAATAATATGATATTTAAAATTATCCATGTATATCAAAACTATTCAAATAATTACATGGACATAAATAACTTATTTCATCATGATGGAATGTATAATATCAGACATCATAAACCTACCGTCAAGGTCTCATTCCAAGATATCTTACATAAAAGGTTAATAACTTGGCCAAATACCCACACTAGTTTGTCTCATGAGACCCATATATGAATCGAGGGTCTATGTAATTCCAGGCCCCACCCATCACTTAATAAATCCAATGCATTAATCATAAGAATGAACAATACAACTTAATCAATATGCCTTATTTAGAACTATCCATATAGGAAGAACTATCATACAAAATGGAAATAAATTCCCAAGTCAAAGTGATCATAAACCATCCATAGTACAAATAAAGATGGTATCATTACAACATATTCCTAGTGAACAATAAAAGGGTTGTCATCATTTATGAATAAAAATACCATAAAAAGATAATTAAAATCATTTTTGAGGAAAATACCCTTTACACTTTGAAATTCACTTTAAAAAACTAAAAATTTCCATAATATTACGAAAAAAGTTTTATTTGAAAAGAAAAATGGAAAAATATAAGGTAATATTCAAATAATTGATAGGATATGATAGTGGTAAATTTTTTCATGCCAAGTATGTTAAAACAAAAATTCCTTTCACATTTTGGGTAAGTTCCTTGTTTGGAAAACAAAAAAATATTCCTTTTATTTTTTTTTGGAAAAATTGAAACATGGGTAAAATTGTATTCAATAAATCATTGGAGAATAGTAAAAAAATTATTTAATATATTTTAATGGAAATATGGATATGGAATAAAAATATTCTTGACCGAGTAGAAAAATAAATTCAGTTTTTATTAAAACATTCTTTTGGTCTCTTGAGTATTTAAAAGAGAAAAATGAAAGGAAAAGTTATAATTTTTAGAAATAACCATAAGAGAATAAAATATTTTGGGTTTAAGATAGTAATATAAAATAATTCTTCCATCGGAGACTTAAACATAAATAATCTCAAATAACAATGAGAATGTGAAATAAACCATTATCACTTTGGTATTTTTTAAATCATAACACCCATGAAAGAAATAAATTAAAATGAAACATTAAATACAAAAAATATAAATATATTCAATGTATAAAATATCAAAGGGTAATTAGATACACCTCATGAAATAAGTAAGTGGTGAATACAATATGTCTCATAAAAACAAAATTGAGATGAGAAACACTTACAAAGATCATATCATTGGAGTGAGAATTTATTCAATGAAGTGATTATATGTAAAAAATATAAATCCACATAAAAAATTGAAAATACAAAATTAATAAATCAATGGTAATTTTACACATAATATTGGAGTAATATAATCAATGAAGAAGTAATATAACCCAATGAAAAGAAATTGAGTTATGAAACCCCTTACCACTTGGTAACATTCAAGTAAAATACCACTAGATGAAATAATTTAAATTGAAACTTAAAATACCATGATTTATGAAGTATTAATGATATTAAAAGTAAACTGGTAAGTATATACACCATATAAAATAAATTTGGTGCATGATAATAAAATATTCCACAATGAAAGAAAAATGAGATGAAATCCCTTACCTCAAGTCCGAATTATCATGTACGTTATTTATCTTCCTAAATAATAAAATTATGTTAATCATTAAATTTATTTCATGTTTATTATTACTTTTATTTTATTTATTAAATTTTATATTTAATTACTTAATAAATTAAGTTCACTCTAAATGTTTTGATGATATTCAGTTCATATGTCCAAAATGACATCGGTAGGTTGACTATGGTAAAATATGTCATTGTTCCATCATCTCTAGAATTATAATAATGAAATAATTTTCATATTTATATATCAATTATATTTTTAAACTAACCATGAAATATAGTTATGAAAAATGAAGTACGTTACAATCATGGAGATGGTAAGCCGTACGTACGCATGATTAACATTTCCATTTTTCAACGATCATGATAGAAAGAACATAAGTATAATTTTATCTTTTTAGAATGATCATTATAATATAATTATAATATTATAAACTTATATATACCATTCATGTGATGTGGTTACAAAAAAATCACATCGCTTTGTGGAGGTGATAATCCACACTTACGCATGAACAAAATTATCATTTTTAAATGAAAGGAAAGATAATAAATTATATGATATATTATATTTCAAGAATTATAAATATTTAATGAATATCATATATATAAATTAAATCCATCATTAAAACTAATCATGAGCAATGATGATAGAGACCAAATTACATCGATTTTTGAGGTGGTAGTCCTTCATACACACAAACGACAGTTTCATTTCCCATTTGATGAAAGAAGAGATAGATATAGGGTGTGAAATTAACATAAAAACATCTCATTATATGGTAGATACTGATTTTATTATATTATCATGTTTTAAAAATATTTTAAAGAGGTGGAATAATAAATAAATGAAAAACTCTCAGTTAAGAATGACACCCATTCTTCGGACAACCTCATTAGGTTTACACTAAAAGCCTTCCTAGGAGGGTTTTATAAATAAACCAAGACTTATAAGATTTGTAAAAGAAGTAATAAATTATTTTTGTTAGGTATTGGCTAAGCCAAAATGATTTTGAAGTGTAAAGAAAAGAGGAGAGGAGGTTCCCTTTTATAAGTGAGGGGAGGGGAACTTTTGGAATTTCTTTAAATATTAAATTAATATATATGAATTTTTATATTAAAATGGACCCAAACAGATATAATTTGAATATAGGATGAGGATATGTTAAAATAATACCATATAATAAAATTTGGATAAGTTTATATTAGGTTTTTAACCTTATCTATTTATTTTAATCCATGTTAACCCTTTTTGACAATTACAGTGATAATGAGGTTTTTACTATTTAGGGGTCAAGATAGTTACTAAAAAAGGATAATTGGGCCATAAATAGACCATGTATGATATTTTTTTGTAATGAATTGTCTCTTGATCAAGGTACATATCATTGGTTTTTCATTTTGAATATTTCCTTTAATCATGGTAAAGGTATGCTATGACCTAAGGAAGTCCCAAGGAACATCCGGGGATGGTTCAGAGCCCGGATGTCTAGAAAAGAGGGCTGTAGGTTGGGACACATGGTTAGTGTAAACCATGTGACCCAGGCCACATAGTTCAGATAAACCATGCAGCTGCAGACAGGGGCACCTGCAAGTCTACATAGTTTGTCTGCAACCGTGCGGACCTGGTACACGACCGTGCAAGACTATTGTAGATGGGGGAAAAGACTTCACGCATGGTTTACGCATGGTTTGTAAACTGTGTGCACAAATTGTGTACAATGTGTTTTGGGAAAAAATTACCACCCCCCACTTATATCTAACCTATCTCTCCCTTTACCCTAACCTCCTATGGACAGGACCTTCCTCCTCCCATCTTCTTTGAGCTCAAACCCTCCCAAGGCTTGGATACTTGATTACTCCTCTGTTCGGTGATTGATCTTCAATATGAAGGAAGCATAGGATAGAATAAGGTAAGTATTATCTCTTTCAATCCTACTTCTTCAATGAATCTCACCTTTTATTACACTATTTAAATGTAGGCTCATTCACCCTATTTTCAGGGCGTTGGAATAAACTCAGATCTCTTCCAACCTGCTTCGAATATGAGGTCAATATCAAGAGGTGCTTCATCTATTGCCCTAAGTTAGGTGGTAACATACTTTTACTTCTAAGTTTTGGTTGTTTTGTATTCAATTTATTATGTCGTGTGTCGACCTTTGTTGAGCTCCCTTGGTGTGTTGGTTCCTTCATGTTCAAATGAACCTAGAGCCTTGATATAGGCGAACTAGGTTTGGGTTAGTGGTTTAGAGACCACCCTTACTTTATATGGACACCCTTAGGTGTTCCACTTTAAAAATGGTCATTTTGGCAAATTGGGCCAAAATTATTGGAACCCAATTTAGCTTCTAGCTTGTCTTTTAATCAAAATAGAAATTGTCTCATTTGTAATTGATGTATACCAAGGTGCCTTAATGGTTATTATCCCCTTTTTAATTAGAATTGACCAAATGGTATTGTGAGTATTTTTCCTTGACACTTTGTCCTTAACACCTTCCCTTGAAAGGAGTTTTACATGTTAGGAAAATGGGATGGTGGGCCATGTAGGTTGGCTAGGATGAGATGACCGAAACCTTATATATGAAATAACTTAAATGGAGTGGTTTAAGGGATGGAATGGTCTTTACCTTGTGATAATTTTATTATAAATGAATTGCATGAAATGGGCTGTTTTTTTAAATTGAAATGATATAATATGTTATGCATTACATATTTTGTTATATAAATATGGATGGGAGGCATTCTTACCCCATTCCAGATTATAATATATAAATATGGATGGGAGACATTCTTACCCTATGATAGATTAATATATATATATGGATGCGGGACATTCTTACCCCATGCCAGCTTATGATATAAATTTATGGGTGGGATGCATTCTTACCCCATTACAACTATGGTATATATGTATGACGAGGGAATGCTTACCCTGTTCTAGATATACTCTCTCTACACACACACATGGTGAATTTCTCAGACTTACCTACATTGAGCTAAAGCAGGTAGAACCGTGAGGTATCCTTTAGGAACCTGAGTGGGAGGTTATTTATTTATTCAACATTACTTTACTTTCTAGCTATTACATGCATAAGGTTTAATTACAAGCGCCTACTCGGGTTACACGTAGACACCATTGGTGGTGGACTGCTGAGATTTTTGATCTCACACCCTACTCGGTCTGAATTTGGCACCTGAGAAGTCTGTTTTCCTGCAGTTATGGATAGGGGAAATCACCACTCTTCAGACTGTTGAGTGTTAATGCTTAGTTGGATCTTAGGAGTAGAGTATCAGGCATGGTCTCGAGATGATATGGAGCACATTTTGGATTTTGTTCACTTTTTTACTTTTTTATTAGCATGCGTGTTAGCCATTTCCTATTTTACTTTTTGTACTAGCATGCCATGAATATATGTTTGTATTAGATACTGCCTATGAGGCCTTTGTTATGTTATCTAGTTATTTAGTCTTTCAATATATATATTTATACTTATTCTATTTACTGTATCTATCTGATTAGTTATGTTTCCACTATCGTTTATTTATATTGTATTCACTGTGTACTTTGATATTGAGGTATAATATCCCCACTATTTTACCATCACACCCATGATATTAGTTAGAATCCCCTAGCATATGGGGAGATTCACTAGGGGTCATGTGGCCAACCGGGCTCGAGGAATGGGTTAAGTGGCATCCGGTTCTAGGACATCAAAAAGCAGTATCAAAGTAGTTCTTTTTTTGCTTTAATATTTGGAAACAATAGATTGGATTTTGGAAATGCTTGAGACTTGGTCACAAGCCATGCTTGGGTGTCGTGAACCCATGTACGGGGTAAGGTCCAAGTTTCTTGAATTATCATTATTCTATTTATGACTATTACCGTTGATATCATTTCATCATTGGTTGTTTCACATGTTTTGTGATGTTATTGATATTGATGATATTGGGACCATGATTTCATTGCATGAACTGATGAAATGAGGTTTATGTATTTGAACATGCATCATGATAGACACAATATGAACATGCCACACATTTTTCTATGTCATGTTTAAAATTTTAGAAAGAATTTCTTACTGCATATTTTTTGTGCCTTGTTATTGTGTTGACATTTATTGTAGGATCTGGATCATTCTATGGTGTGAGTTTACGGGGTTCCACCTTTTGATTCATAAGTTTTATGGGACCATATGGATCAAAAAATGGAATTATATCTAGCTCAACTATTTGAGAAATTATATAATCACATGGATAAGAACAATTTAAATGAAAATTACATCCATGTGTGTGTCACATTTTGGTTCATAAGGTATACCAAAAAATGAAACATCATTAGATTAAGCTGATTGAAATGATTTAAATGTTCCGATGAGTACACTTTCAAATGAATTTTAAGCTGAGAACAACCATCTTGCGATGCCTAACATAGGATCTTAACCCGAACCTAACCTTAGTAGGGGTAGTGTGTGTTTCTCCATTCTTATGGCCTATTATGGTATGTTCTAATATATAGTCCTATCTTTTGAAGCAGACAGAGAGGCGTGTCTGTTCTTATGGGAAGGATTTAGTACCTATCTTAATTTCTTGAATTCAATCTTTTGAGTAGCTCGATTTCCTCTCTCGAGACGTTTATTTGGTATTGTAGCATTATTCCTCCATGATGTCCTCATGCTGCATACCTTGAAGGCAGCATTAGTCATGTTACTAAGGTGGAGGGCCTTGATCCGTTAGCTATTCTTCCAGTCGATCCACCTATGGCTTCTCCTCCTATACCTAAGTTGGGAACTAATACCCAATTTTGAGAGGGATTCTTGCATATGATGCAAAGTATGCAAGGTAGAGTGAGACCTACCCCAACCATGGTAGAGTTGACTCATGAGTTTCAGCAGTATCATCCTCCTACCTCGGGGGATGATGAACCATTTGCTGTAGAGTTTTGGATCAAGGAAATACTTTCTATCTTCGAGCACTTAGAGGTGCCTCCAAATCATAGGGTCAAGATAGATACTTACATGATACATGATTCAGCCAAGAGTTGGTGGGATGTAATCACCCATGCAGTCCAACATAGAGAGATGGTTTAGGCCGACTTCTAAACTGTATTTTACGACTACTTATTTCCCTAGACTCTGAGGGACAAACGAACTAGGGAGTTCATGAATCTACAGTAGGGGACCATGTCAGTTATGGAATACTAATCCCATTTCACTAAGCTGCAACCTTTCACTCCTTTTCTAGTTGCTGATGACCTGATGGATGCTAGGAGATTTGAGGGTGGGCTGTGTTACGCCATCTGGTCGCAATTCAATGTGTTTAGGCTGAAGAAAATTTTAAGATAATTAACCAGACCCTAATTACAGAGAAAAATATGAGAGATTCAAATAGTGAGTGATAGGGAGGTTTAGAACCTAAGGCTTCCAATGGATCTTCTTCTGAAAAAAATTATGTTTTGAAGAATCTCGAGATGGTAGTAGTGGTTAGACTCCATTCATGGGAAGTTATCCTATCTTCCATCAGTGTGGAGCTCTATGGAAATTCAAGAGGAAGTGAATACAGAATCCAGTTGAGTGCAGAGGTTGTGGATGGATGGGCCATCTCCACCACTTTTGGAGGACTTTTCCACAAATTCCTAGTGAGTAGGGATCTACACCCACTCCTCAGTTAGGAGTTGGGTTAGCGGGATCATGATATATAGGTAGCTGGACTACCACCAGTCAATCAGGATGATGTGGTGGTCAAGGTAGAGGAAATCAGGCATATGATTCTCAGTGCTAACAGAGTGGGCCTACTCAGGGTAGTCAGGAAGTGACTCAGGGCCATGATACTAGCTAGTTATATGTATTCCATCCTATGCTGTAGGAGCAGATCACCGTACCATCTACTATATGAGGTACTATTCTAGTAGCCTCCACTTTAGTGTTTGCTTTTTTTGACACATGTGCATCTCACTCATTCATATTAGAGGCAATAATTGAGATTATGGGCCTCGATGTTGAGTTCTATCATAGCATCATGGCACTAGATACACCTTTAGGTATCCATTCATAGTGCGTACATCACTATAAGAATTACACCTTAAAATAAGAAGATACCTTTTTTAATGAATCCTATATGTTCTTGACATGACATGTTTTGATATAATTATTAGGATGGACTAGTTAGTTCCCTACAAAGACCATATTGAATTCTATTATTATAGGGTGATGTTTACATCACCAGAGGGTGTTACACACATGCATAAGGAAGAATGGGATGTTAGTGTGACACAGGCAAGAACCGAGCAGTTGAGGCTGGGTAATGTTACAACACAGATTGCTAGTCTTTATCTTGATGATCAGGGGTTAAAACCCATTGAATTTCCTCATTTAGTGGATAATTTTAGATATGTTTTTTCTGAATACTTATCTGGTCTTCCACTAGCATGATAGGTAGATTTTACTATTGAGTTTGTGTTGGGAGTAACACTTGTGACCATTACTCCTTATAGAAGGGAACCTAAGGAGCTTCGAGAGCTCAAGGGTCAGTTGGAGGATGTGGAGGAGAAAGGATTTATATGCCCCAATACTTCTCCTTGAGGTTCACCTATCCGATTTTCCAAGAAGGCGGATGATAACCTTAGGATTTGTGTGGATTATTGTTAGTTAAATCAACTTACTATTAAGAATCAATATCAATTTCCAAGAATAAATGACCTCTTTGATCATATCTATGTAGTGAAAGTATTTTCAAAGATATATTTGGGGTTGGGATATCATCAGGAGTGTGTCAAGACTTCATACATACCTTGCACAAATTTCAGGAGAAGGTATGATCTATATAAGTAACTGGTTATGCCGTTCAGACTCACAAACGCACCTGCTATCTTCATGGCTCTTATGAATTAGGTTTTACACCTGTATCTAGATTCATTTGTGGTTGTCTTCGTAGATGATATCTTAGTGTATTCACACTCCAGATACGACTATACAAACCATCTTGATATCATGATGAATACACTAAGAGAGCATCAAATCTATGATAATATTAGTAAATTCCACTTCTAGATTAATAAATTCCACTTCCTGGGTCATATCATCTCGGAATTAGGAGTTTCTATTGACCCAGAGAAAGTGAGAGCGATAGCTTATTGAGAGAATCCCAAGAACTTCTTTGATATTTGGATTTTATTGGGGCTTGTTGGATATTAAAGATGCTTCATTTAGGATTTATCACACCTTACAGTGCCATTTAAAGGCTTGACAAAGAAGGGTGTGAAATTCAAATGGTCAGAATCTTGTGAGTCATCCTTTCAAGAGTTGAATGGAAGACTGGATTAAGCACCAATACTAATTATGCCAGAGCTAGGAAGGTCTTATATAGTCTACTATAACACATCATGTATTAGAATTGGATATATTCTGTTTAAGGATGAGCGAGTCATTGCATATGGTTCTCGTCACTTGAGGCCTAATGAGTGCAATTACCTGATGCACGATCTCGAGTTTGCTGCTTTTGTTAATGTCTTAGGCTATTGGAGACACTATTTATTGGGAGAGTGTTTTTTTGGTGTTCATAGAACAAAAGAGCCTCAAATACATCTTCACTCATCGAAAAGTTGATATAAAATCTCAATGGCCAAAACTCTTTGCTAATAGTACCTCTTTACCCTCAAAAGGGTAACTCAGGGACAAGTTGTTATAAGGAGGGTAGGTTGTAACAACCCTAATCTTGACCAAGGTATAGATCATTGGTTTTTTAGTTTTAATCTTTCCTTTAATCATGGTAAAGGTATGATATGGCCTAGGGAAGGCCTAAGGAGTATATGAGGCTAGTTCGAAGCCCAAAGGTCCAGAAAAGAGGGCTGCAGGATAGGCTTCATAGTTAGTGTAAACAGTGCAACCCATACTGCATGGTTCGGATAAAATGTGCATCTATAGAAAAGGGCACCTATAAGTCCGCACGATTTGTCTGCAACTATGTGGACTAGGTGAACAACCGTGCATGCCTACTGTAGATGGGGGCAGATCCTTCACACATGGTTTGCACATGGTTTGTAAACCATGCACACAAACCATGCACAATGTGTTTTTGGAAAAAATTTCCATTTCCCCATACTTTAATCTAACCTATTTCTTCCTTTACCTTCACCTCATATGGAAAAAACCTTCCTCCTACCATATTCTTTGAGATCAAACCCTCACAAGTCTTGTATACTTGATTACTCCTCTATCCAGTGGCCAATCTTCCATCCAAAGAAAGCATTAGATAGCCTAAGGTAAGTCTTACCTCTTGCACTCTTCCTTCTTCAGCGAATCTTAACTTTTATTGTACTATTTATATGTAGTCTCATTCACCCTATTTTTAAGGCATTGGACTGAAACTCAGATCTCTTCCAACCTGCTTTGAATCTGAGGTCAATATCAAACGAGGATTCCTCTACGACCCTAAGGTAGGTGGCTACACAGTTTTATTTTTGAGTTTTGGCCATTTTTTACATAATCCATCGTGTCGTGAGCTGACCTTTGCAAAGATCCCTGGGTGTGTTGGTTCCTTCATGTCCAAATGACCCTATAGCCTTGATATAGGTGAATTAGGTTTGGGTTAGAGGTTTAGAGGTCACCCTTACTTGCTATGTACACCCTTAGGCGTGCCACTTTGAAAATGGTCATTTTGGAAAATATGGACAAAATTATTGGAACCCAATTTAGCTTCTAGGTTGGATTTTAATCAAAATAGAAATTGTCTCATGTGTGATTTATGTATACCAAGGTGCCTTAATGGTTCTTATCTCATTTTTGATTGGAATTGACCAAATGGGCTTGTGAGTATTTTTCCTTAACACTTTGGCCTTGACACCTTCCCTTGAAAGGAGTTTTCCATGTTAGGAAAATAGGATGGTGGACCTTATAGTTTGGCTAGGATTAGATGAACTAAACCTTATAGATAAAATGGATTAAATGGAGTGGTTTAAGGGATGGCATGAACTTTCCCTTGTTATGATTTTATTATAAAGGCATTGCATGAAATTGGTTGTTTGTTTAAATTGAAATGATATAATATGTAATTACTTATGTATTTTTTATATAAATATGGATGGGAGGCATTATTACCCCATACCAGCTTATTATATATATATATATATCTGTGTGTGTGTGTGTGTGTGTGTGTGTGTGTGTGTGTGATGAATTCTTACCCCATGTCAGCTTATGATATAAATGCATGGGTGGGAGGAATTCTTATCCCACACCAGCTATGGTATATATGTTTGGATGGAAGGCATGCTTACCCCATGCCATATATACTCTATACAACATACATACAAATGGTGACTTTCTTAGACTTACCCACTTTGAGCTGAAGCAAGTAGACCCGTCAGGTATCCTTTAAGAACTTGAGTGGGAGGTTATTTATTTATTCTGCATTTCTTTACTTTACATATATTACAAGCACATGGTTTACTTATGAGTGATTAATTGGGTTATACATAGACACCATTGGTGGTAAATTTCTAAGATTTTTGATCTCATACCCTACTTGGGCCACCTTTGGCACCCGAGAAGACTATTTTCATGTAGGTATGGATAGGGGAAAACACCACTCTTCAGACTATTGAGTCTTAGTACTTAGTTGGAGCCTAGAAGTAGAGGATCAGGATTGGGATTGAGATGCTATGGAGAAACTTTTGGCTTTTTTTTTCAATTTTTTATTTTTTGATTAGCATGTATGTTGAATGTTTCCTATTTTCCTTTTTGTACTAGCATGCCATGCATACATGTTTATATCAGACACTACCTATGAGGACTTTGTTATGTTATCCAATTATTCAGTCTTCCAATGTATCTATTTATGGTTTTGTTGTTTACTGTATCTATCTAATTGGTTATGTTTCCACTATTGTTTATTTTTTTTGCATCCACTGTGTACTATGATACGAGGATACAATCTCCCTACTATTTTATCATCACACCCTCACTGCTAGTTGATAGCCTCTGACATATGGGGAGACACACCAGGGGTCATGTGGCCAACCGGGCTTGGGGTATAGGCTAAGTGGCATCCGGGTCTGAGATGTCACAAATTGGTATCAGAGTGGTTCATTTCTTACTTTACTATTTGGAGATAATTGATTGGAGATTGGGAACACTTGGGACTTGTTCACAAGCCACGTTTGGGTGTCATGAACCCATGTACAGGGTAAGGGTTGAGTTGCTTGAATTATTGTTGTTCTTTTTATGACTATTACTGTTAATATCATTTCACCATTGGGTGTTTCACTTATTTTGTGATGTTATTTATATTGATGATATTGGGAATATGATTTCATTTCATGACTCGATTAAGTGAGGGTTATGTATTAGAACATGAATCATGATAGACACAATATGAATAGGCCATGAATTTTTCCATGTCATGTTTAAAATTTTAGCAAGAATTGCCTATTGCATATTTGTTGTGCCTTATTATTATGATGAAACTTATTTCAGAATTTGGATCATTCTATGGTGTGAGTTTTGAGGGTGGAACCTTTTGATTCATAAGGTGCATGGGCCTTTATGGATCAGAAAATGGAATTCCATCTAGCTCAACTATTTGAGAAATGATATAATCACATGGATACACACAATTTAAATTCAAATGACATCCATGTGTGTGTCATATTTTGGTTCGTAAGGTGTATGGTCCCTTGTGGGCCAGAAAATGACATATCATTGAATTAAGCCGATTTAAATGCTTTAAATGTTCTAATAAACACACTTTCAAATGACTTATAACCTAAGAACAACCATCTTTCACACACCTAACATAGGATCTTGACCTGAAATCAGCCTTAGTAGTGGGTGGTGGGTGTTTATCTGTTCTTATGGCCTGTTTTGGTCTACTCCAATTTCTAGTCCTGGATTTTAAAGTAGGTAGAGAGGCGTGTCTATTCTTATGGGAAGGCTTTAGTACCTGTCCTAGTTTCTTGAATTCAATCATTTGAGTTTCTTGGTTTCCTCTTCATAGAAGTTTGTTTGGTATGGTAGCATTATACTACCATGATTTCCTCATGTCATGCACCCTGAATGTGGAAGAGATCATGTTCTTGAGGTAGTGGGCCTTGAGCCGTTAGTTGTTCTTTCAGTCAAGCCACCTATGGATCCTCCTCCTATACCTTATTTGAGCACTGAATCCCAGTTTTGAGAGGGATTTTTGAGTATGATGTAGAGTATATAAATAGGAGTGAGACCTACAAAGAGCATGGTAGAGTTGACTCATGAGTTTCAGTAGTATTATCCTCCTACTTTCTTGGGGGATGACAAACCATTTGCTGCGGGGTCTTGGATTGAGGAAATCCTTTCTATCTTTGAGCACCTAGAGATGTCTCCAGAGTGGAGAGTCAATCTAGCATCTTACATGCTACTCAATTAATCCAATAGGTGGTAGGATATCATCACCCAGGTAGGCCGGCATAGAGAGATGGTTTGGTCCGACTTCCAAACCTTCTTCTATGTATTGGGATCACTTTTGTGCATGAGTTGTATTTGTTCTCAATAGTTGTAAATAATGGTAAAAATGAAGAAGGAACTATTAAGTTGATGGATATTGGTTGAAGTGATGATTATTGGATAATTGTTATGGATTCATAGCATTGGATGTTATGCTTGGAAAATTCTCCATATTGTTTCAAATTAGATGACTATTGCATTGGTCCTAAGTTCTAAATACTTGTATAAAAGGTGATACATTGTCTAAAACATTGAAGTATCATCCATTTAAGTATGATTTAAGTACTTTGGGATTCATGTTCCAAAAAGAAAATGAAAAGAGTAAAAGAGAAGGAAGTGGCATGGTCTTGGCATTTGAAGGTGGTAGCCATGCATGAGCTTTATAAGGTTGCCATGTAATTTTATTCTAGGTAAGTATTTTTTATGTGGTTACTTGAAAATATTGGGAATCTAACCAATCCACCTAGCTAGCCTCTAACAAGGGTACATGTGGGACTCTAGGTCAACCACACCTAAGGGAAGCCCACTAGGCAAGCCGACTGCATGCAAGAGGGGCCGTGTGTTGGCATGAAGGATTGCATGGGATGAAGCCCATGAATAGTTAGGCTGAAGCCCACACAGAGAGTGGGTACAAATCTTTCCTATAGAGAAAATGATATAGGGTGTTACTATATATTGGGAAGGAGTAATCTAAGTTGGGGATAGAGCACCTTGATAGTTAAACCGCGCCTCACCCGTGAGTTCATTTCGATGTGGGATGAATTTTTTAATGAACCAAGTGATATTAGACGTCCATATGATCTCTCGCAACATCTTGATTGCTCATTTAATCCTGCATTCGATTATCTAATCCTGTCCATCCATCATCCCATTCCACACGTGTTTGAACGAGGACCGTCTGATGCTCCCACAACTACATCATCATCTTCCTCCCACCACTGCACGATGCCACCACTGCTAATCGGTGGAGAAGATGACCCAGTCACCATGGACAATCAATTGATATCATATTAGGTTTATGTCTATCACTAGATTGAACCGAGATCATGAATGCAATTTTATTTGCATGCATGCAATGAAATGGTGAAGAACTCGGTTTGGCCAAAGGAAAATGAAGTTGTTGAGGCCACGTGGATTTGACCATGGATTTAAAATGTGATACATACAATCTCAAATACATGCATGATCAAGGATAAGGCCCCAATATTGAAAAGAAAACATCCTACAATTGCAACATATCTTTTATTTTCGGTTTTTAATATCTTTACCTGGGTTTGAAAATATTTAAAACTAAAGATCTCGGTTATTCAAAGAGTGGATATCAGCTGATTTGAAGATGATATTTGAAGATCTTATCTTAAAATATTTGAATATAGTGAAAGGCTTCAATTATATCCTATAAAATAAGCCTCACAAAGATAAAGAGGACCTTTTGCCTTCCGTATACCTGAGTTCTCCCATTCCAAAAATAGATCACTCCCTGGTTTGTCATTCTATGCGAAGTAGAAATCCGTATTCCACAGAACTTCAACAAGTGCAGTGAACTCTTGAAGTTTCTCACGAAGAAGAGGAACCACATCCTCTTTGCAAAGGAGAATCACATACACGCAACAGGTTTTCTCAAACCCTAGTTGTGCTTCGTGAAGAAGATCCCACAGGTACACAATTGGTTCATGATCACCCTTGTTTTACTTTGCGAAGACATCCACAACATGGAACAGCCAGGTTACATGAAGAAGAACTACACATCCCTTGTGCATAGAAGACCCGTTCACCTCTTTCATGAAGAAGAATAGTGAACCCCCTTGGTTTCACGAATAGAAGGAGAAAACCCTTCTGTTTACAAGATAAGAAGGTACACATTGTTTTCAGGGATTTGTTTTTGAAGAAGAAGGAAGCATGAAGGCAGGATCTTGTGTGCACATGCATTCATGTGCTTTATTTGAAGAAACCCGAGGCCTTGTGTGTTTTTGAATAATAGTGGATGTTTCATGTATGATGCACATATATTAATGTGCATGAGTTAAGATAATTGAGTGTATGTGCATGAAAAGAGAGAGAGAGAGATAAGAAGACAAAGAAAATTACATACATGCATGCACTTATTATATGAATATACCTAAGGCAGTATGTGTGCTCACTTATGAAGAAAGAAGAATTATAGAAGAGTATATTAGTGCTTGAATGAATATGTATAAAGGGTACCATTTATTTAAATACATATCAACTGTATCAAGTAGAAGTGAGAGAGAGGAGTTCATCCAAATTTCACATGAATGATTTCATGCATACATGAAAAGAATAAAAGAGAAGAAGATGATTATGATGATTCTTAGTGAACCGATCCTCATTGTTTGAACAATAAAATAATTCTTTTGATTATAGACAAATTAAAAATAAGTTTTAGTGCATTCAGTTATTACACTAAAGAAGAAGAAAGAAGAAGAAGAAGTGTGTATTCAGTTTTGCACTAAAAAAGAGAGAAGAAAAGAGTTTCTTGCCTACTCATTTGAAAGTAAACAAGTGAAAAGCAATGAAGAAGATCAAGAGAAGAACCTACCTTATTCAAGAAGGTAGAATACTGTCTTCAGAGGTAGTATAAAGAACCAGCAAGGAGTTACAAGTTGTACTAGGTTATCACCAGTTTAGGGAAGGGGATTATTTCCCACCCCCTCCAAAGTGCAGGGACTCACACTAGCTAGAGGATTGATTTCCTAGTCAAACCACTGTAACAATTATCACATTATAATGGATAATCCATGTATTGGTCATCCCAATACATGGTAAGGATAAAGCTTCTCTTATTGAGCAGTGAAACTTGTAAAAATATATTGTGAATATTTTTAATACTTTCATAATATTTCATGTGAGAAGGAAAAGAGAATAAGAGAATCAAGATTCTAACAGGTCTGGTGGTACAGGGATAAAAAGTTGGATTTGATTTAAAAATTCCCCAACACTAATTCAACCCCCCTCTCAATGTTAGGTATATCCCAAACTAGTCCTCTCAATTGGTATCAGAGCCAGGAACACCTCTATTAGATTCTCTAAAGTGAATCTATCCTCTCCTGAGTTAATAAGGAAGTGCAGTTTTAGTGAAGAGGAAATCATCTCTGATCAAAATTCTATATCTACCAAGACCATGATGAATAGGAAAAAAAAGGATAATATAAAGTTGAATAATAATTCCTTCTTATCTAAAGAAGATAAAGTATTTTTTTCTCAATTCCTTACTAAAAATGAAGACATATCAGGCTCGAAAATTAATGAGAAGGTGGATCAAGTTTCCACCAAGAAGATGGATAACATTCCTACCTCAAGTAATCATGAGGTGTGTGTTAGTACATTTAAAAATTATTCTCATGATGAAAATATTAGCCCAAGTGGTGATGATCAATCTACAACCTCTCAAGAATTATTAGTTGAAAGATTAGGAGTTATTCTGCATGATATCTCTGAAGAAAGTGCATCCTTTTTTTTGTGGATTATTTCAATGTATGCAGGAAGATATCACCTAGCTAGAAGAAGAAACTAATGTTTTGGAGAAAGGCTTGTAAGAAAAAACTATTTAATGTCAAAAGATCTTCAGACATGTTGGATCCATTGAAGAAACAAATAGGGAATTTGGAATGAGTTCCTCAAATTTGCTCAAAGAATTTGAAGAGAAAAATAAAGTCAATGAGACTCTAAAATGGAAGATCCGTCCACTTGAAGATGAGCTGAAAAAGAGCACTGAAGTCAAGCTTGTCTATTTCTTACAAAACAAAGTGAAGCCGCATGAAGATGAAGTTCAAGGAATGAATAAATATTATGAAGAGAATATGATTATGATTGAAGATTAGAAAGTCATACTCAATATGAAATGTCTAGAAATGGGAGCTCAGTTGACCAATCTTGAGAAGTCACATATTGATACTTCACAAAAGAAGGAAACAATTGCTGTTGGTACTCAATGTTCATTGTAGGATTCTAAGTTTAAAATACTTCCAACATGTGATAAGAAGATCATGAATTAACTTAATGATCTATCAAAAGTAGCTGAGAAAGTAAAGGTACCATCCATACCATTTTGTACTCACGTTCTAACTATGTTTCCACAAAAAGTGGAGGTTGGAAGAAAAATTATAAAAAAGTATGGATGAGGAAAGGTAATGTGATACCTACCACCATGACTAGGGTGGATAGGAAGAAGAATTTGGAAGATGGTTCCCCATAGAGAGCACAACACATCAAGAAAAAAACCCAACAATATTATGTATAAGATATCAATAAGTCAAGATTTGTGGGTCAATGTTGGTGCTACAATAAGTTTGGGCATTGTGTATTATATTGTTGGCACACTCCTCTAAATGTAAAAGCACAAAGGAATCCCATTTAAATGGGGAGCAAGCCAAAGAGGAAGAAGAAACATCCACAAATCTAGAATCATCTGTATACTGTAAACAAATTTGGAATGCTTAACAACATCTGTGATGTATGCAATGGGAGTGGTCATAAGGTTGGTACATGTTCATCTCACAATGTATCCAGAGCTGATAAGAAAAGAAGATCACAGAAACTGGATAATAAAGAAGAAGCATCCTTGGGAAGAAATTAAAAGAATATTGTGAAAATAAATTCTCCCAAGAATATTCCAAGAAGGAAAGGTGATAAGACCCTAGATTCAAAATCCAAGAAGGTTAAGGGTAGTGCATCAAAAAGAACTTCTAAGAATGATGAAACTCAGAAGAAACCATGTGAAAGATCCAAACTGAATGCCTTAGTTCCTAATAACTTATTAGTTATCTGGCCAGAAGATTTGGAAAGAATGAGAAAAAAGGAAGATGCACAAGCTAAGGCTAGTGAAAAAGGAAATGAAAAGATTTCACATTAAGTTAAAGATGTCCTATGTGTGAGGTTCATCAAGGATGGTCACACTGTTATAAATTTCATTTCATTTATTCCAGATCAAGAAGAATTTCTTAAGAATATAAAAGTTGCACCAGGAGATTCTAGTGCTTTGAAATCTCTTAAAGAAATAAGGTTCACACACAAATAAATGGAATAAGTAATAATATACACACAAACAAAATCATAATTGAAAATAAAATGTGAAAGTGTGAGGAGTGGAGCAAATTGATCATATGGGTTGAGAAAACTATATCAACCTTACTTTTCACATTGATGAAGTAAGGAGGATCCACCCTATTCCCTTAAATATTTGTGTATTGTATTTCTTATTATATCACAGATAATTTAATGTGAAGCAAGATATTAGGGGGAGAACCTGAGAATTAGTGATTATAATTGTTCCCTTGATGGGGAGACATATGAAGAAGCTTCTAGAGTTATTATTTCAATTAGTATTAACTTCAGTTGGTATCAAATTCAATTACTCTGAAGATTGTTTGAAGATCATGTCATTGGAAAAGGAGTTTTAGGTTGATTTTTCCTAGAAAGATTCATATCACACCTATTATCCTCAATTTATAATGAAAGTGGAAAACCATTGAAGAAAAGTATATGAGTTCTCATCTTATGAGGTATCATGATCAGTAGGTAATGGATAACTTTAAATATAAATAAAATCCTCTTGTTTTCTATACCGAGCATTGCTCAAGTAGACTTAGAGTGAAATGATGGATGATTCATTTCTTCAGTATAGATTGATACCCTTTTCCCATGAAATTTGTATTTCTTGTCAACAAGGGGGAGATAAAGTTAAACGAAAGATCAAAATTGAAAGGTGGAGAGAAAGAAATTTTGATATTGACACATTATTTTGAGATTACTTTGAAGTATTTCCAACAAATATAAAGGGGGGATTGTTGGGACCAATTTTATGTATGAGTTGTATTTGTTGTAAAAAATTGTCAATAATGGTCAAAATGAAGAAGGAACTCTTAAGTTTATGGAAGTTGGTTGAAGTGATGATTCCTGGAGAATTGTTATGGATTCATAACATTGGATTCCACACTTGGGCAATTCTCCACGTTGTTTCAAATTAGATTATTGTTCCATTGGCCCTAAGTTCTAAATACATGTATCAAAGGTGATACATTATCTACAACATTGAAGTATCACCCATTTGAGTATGATTGAAGAAATTTTGGATTCATGTTCCAAATAGAAAATGAAAAGAGGAAAAGAGAAGGAAGTGGAATGGGCTTGGCATTTGAAGGTGGTAGCCATGCATGAGCTTTATAATGTGGCCATGAAATTTTATTCTAGGTTAATATTTTTTATATATTTACTTAAAAATATCACACAGCTAAGTAATCCGCCTGGCTAGCCTCGACCAAGGGTACATGTGGGACTGTAGGTTAACCCCACTCAAGGGAAGCCCGCTAGGCAAGCCGACCGCATGCATGAGGGGCCGTGTGTAGGCCCACGGGAGTGCATGGGGAAAAACCCATGCATAGTTAGTCTGAAGCTCATGTAGAGAGTGGGAATAGAGCACACCTGCAGAGAACATGGTATGGAGAAGTACCATGGAGGGAAAGGGAGTAATCTGAACTGGGGATAAAGTTCCTTGATACATATAACATGCCTCACTGGTGTGTTTGTTTCGATGTGGGAAAAAGTTTTTAATGAACTGAGCGATCTCGACCATCCATCTGATCTATCACGACATCTCGGCTGCTCATTTAATCCCACATCTGATTATCTAATCTTATCCATCCATCATCTTGTGCTTCATGTGTTTGAATGAGGACCGTTCGATGCTCCCAAAGTCGTGTCTTCATCTTCCCCTCTCCATTGCACGATGCCACCGCTGCTACTCTCCAGAGAAGATGACCCAATCACCATGAACGATCACTCGATATCATATGAGGTTCATGTTGGTCACTGGATCGAACCGAGATCATGCATGTAATTACATTTTTATGCATGCAACAAAATGGTGTAGAACTTAATTTGGCCGAAGGCAAATGAAGTTGCCGATGCCATGTGGATTCGAGCATGGATTTAAAATGAGATACATGCAATCTTGAATACATGAACGATGAGGGGGAAGGCCTTGAGATTGAAAATGAAACATCCTATAATTGTGGAATATCTTTTATATGCTTTTTGAATATCTTTACATGGGTTTGAAAATCTTTAAAACCAAAGATCTCAGTTATTCAAAGAGTAGATCTTGGCCAATTTGAAGAATATATTTAAAGATCTTATATTATAGGATTTGAATGCGGTATAAGGTTTTAATTATCACCAATAAAAGAAGATTCACTAAGTCATGGAGGAGCTGCTTCCTTTCTCATACCTGAGTTCTCACATTCAAAAAATAGTGCACTCCCTGGTTTGTTATTCTTTGCAAAGGAGAAATCCAGATCTCTCAGGCCTTCAACAAGTGCAATTCACTCTTGAAATGTCTCATGAAGAAAAGGAACTACACCCTCTATGCGAAGGAAAATCACATACACGTGACATGTTTTCTCAAACCCTCACCATGATTCGTGAAGAAGATCCCACAGGTACACAATTGCTCCATGCTCACCCTTATTGTGCTTTGCGAAGACATCCACACCATACACCGCCCATGTTACATGAAGAAGAACCATACATACCTTGTGGGTAGAAGACCCATGCACCTCTTACATGAAGAAGAACAATGAACTCCCTTGGTTTAATGAAGAGAAGGAGAAAACCCTCCTATCTGTAGGATAAGAAGGTACACATTGTTTTCTGGGATATGTTTTTGAAGAAGAAGGAAGCATGAAGGAAAGAGCTTGTGTGCACATGCATTGAACATATGCACTCATGTGATTTATTTTAAGAAGCCTAAGTCCTTGTGTGTTTGTGAATAATAGTTTATATTTCATGAATGATGCACACACATTCATGTGCATGAGTTGAGATAACATAGTGTATGTGCATGCAAAGAAAGAGAGAGAAGAAGAAGATAAAGAAAAGTACATACATGCATGCACTTATTATTTGAATATATCCAAGGACATATGTGTGTGTACTTGTGAAGAAAGAAGAATTAGAGAAGAGTATATTCATTATTTCATGTATATATAAAAAGGGTGCAATTAAGTTAAATAAATATTAACTACATCAAGAAGAATTGAGAGAGAGGAGTTCATCCAAATGCCACATGCACGCTTTCATGCATGCATGAAAAGAAGAAAAGTGAAGAAGCTGATTCAGATGATGCTTAGTAAGCTGATCCTCATTTTTTGAACAATCAAATAGTGATTATGATTCTAGCCAAAGGAAGAATAAGTTTTAGTGCATTCAGTTATTGGACTAAAGAAGAGGAAAGAAGAATAAGAAGCGTGCATTTTATTTTTCACTAAAGAAGAGAGAAGAAGAGAGTTTCTTGCCTAATGCTTTGTAAGTAATCAAGTGAAGAGCACTGAAGAAGATAAAGAGGAGAATCTAACTTATTCAACAAGGGGTAAGACTGTCTTCATATGCAGTATAAATAACCTTAAAAGTCCTGCAAGTTATATTAGGTTATCACCAGTTTAGAAAAGTGGATTATTTACCACACCCTCCAAAGTGCAGAGACTCACACTAGCTAGAGGATTATCTTACTATTCAAAACATTGTAACAGTTATCACATTATAATGGATAATCCATGTGTTGGCCATCACCATACATGGTAAGGATGTAGCTGATCTTATTGAGTAGTGAAACTTATAAATATATTATGTGCGTATTTTTACTACTTTCATATTATTGCATGTGATAGGGAAAAGAGAATAAGAGAACTAAGATTATAATATGTCAGGTGGTATAATGATAGAAAGTTTTAATTGGTTTAAAAAGTCCCAAACACTGATTTACCCACCCTCTTAGTGCTAGGTATATCCCAAACTAGTCCTCTCAATTGGTATCAGAGCCAGACACACTTCTTTTGGATTATTGAAAATGAATCTATCCTCTCTAGAGTTAACAATGAAGTGTAGTTTTTGTGAAGAGTCAGTCATCTCAGAGAAGAATTCTATATCTACCAAGACCATGATGAACATGAAAAAGAAAGAGAAGAGAAAGCTGAAAAATAAGTCCATCTTATATAAAGAAGAGGAAGTATATATATATATCTATGCCCTGCTGACAATGAATACATATCAGGCTTGTAAAGTAATGAGAAGGTGGATCAATTTTCCACCAAGAAGATGGATAACCTTCCTACCTCAAGTAATCATGAGGTTTGTGTTAGTACGTTTAAAAATTATTCTCATGATGAAAATGCTAGCACAAGTGGTGATGATTAATCTACAACCTCTCAATAATTATTAGTTGATATATTAAGATATATTTTGTATGATATCCCTGAAGAAAGTGCATCCCTAGTCTATGGAGTATTTCAATGTATATAGGAAGATATCCCCCATTAAGAAGATTAAAATAGTGTTTTAGAGAAAGGCTTCCAAGAAAAAATTGTTGAATATCTAAAGTTCTCCAGATAGGTTGGAGCCTTTGAAACAACAAAGAGAGAATTTGAAATGAGTTACTCAAATTGGATCAAAGAAGTTGAAGAGAAAGATAAATTCAATAATACTCTAAAAGGGAAGATCCATGCACTTTAAGATGAGATAAAAAGAGAATTGAAGTCAAGATTGACTCTTTGTCACAAAACAAAGTGAAGCCATATGAAGAAGAAATTGAAGGAATGGAGAAATACTGTGAAGAGAAGATGATTACGACTGAAGATTAGAAAGTCATCCTCAATATGAAATGTCAAGAAATGGAAGCTCAGTTGACCAATCTTGAGAAGACACATATTGAGACTTCAAAAAAGAAGGAAACAATTGCTGCTAGTACTCAATGTTTATTGGAGGATTCTATGGTTGAAATACCTCCAATATGTGATAAAAAGATCCTGACTTTATTGAATGATCTATCACAAGCATCTGAGAAGGTAAAGGTACCATCCATACCATCTTGTACTCATGTTTCTAAATGTGTTTCCAAAAAAAGTGGAGGTTGGAAGAAAAATTCTAAACAAGAATGGATTAGGAAAGGTAATGAGATACCTACCACCATGAATAAGGTGGATAGGAAGAAGAATTTGGAAGATAATTCCCTATAGAGAGCACAACACATCAAGAAAAAGGCCCAACAATCTTATGTAGAAGATATCAAGAATTCAAGATTTATGGGTTAATGTTGGTGCTGAAATAGGTTTGGGTATTGTGCATTATATTGTTGGAACAATACTCTAAATGTAAAAGCACAAAGGAATCCCATTTCAATGGGGATAAAACCAAAGAGGAAGAAGCATCATCCACAGATCCAGAAGCATCTGTATACTGCAAACAGATTTGGAATACTTAACAACTCATGTGATGTATGAAATGGGAGTGGTCACAAGGTTGGTACATGTTTATATTAACATGTACCCAAATATGATAATAAAATAAGATCATAGAAGTTAGATAAGAAAGAATAAGAATCCTTGGGAAGAAATCAGAATAATGTTGTGAAAAAAAATTCTCCCAAGAAGATTCCAAGAAGGAAAGGTGAGAAGACCCTAGATTCTAAATCCAAGAAGGTTAAGGCCAGTTCATCCAAAATAACTTCTAAGAAGGATGAAAATCAGAATGATCCACGTGAAACATCCAAACTAGATTCCTTAGTTCCAAATGACATATTGGTTATTTGTCCAGAAGATTTGTAAATAATGAGAAAAATGGAAGATGCCCAAGCTATGTCTATTAGAAAGGAAAATTAAAAGATTTCACATGAAGTTAAATATGTCCTATTTATGAGGTGCAACAAGGCTAGTCACACTCAGTTAGAAATTTCATTTCATTTATTCCAACTCAAGAATAATTTCTTAAGACGACGAAAGTAGCACTAAGAGATTCTAGGGCTTTAAAATCTCTTGAATAAGGAATGTTCACACACAAAGAAATGGAATAATTTATAATAACCACACAACCACAATCATAATTGAATATAAAATGTGAAAGTGTGAAAATTTGAGGAAATGGAGCATATGGGTTGAGAAAAATATCTCAACCTTGTTGTTCACATTGATGAAGCAAAGAGGATCCACCTTATTACCTTAAATATTTGTGTATTGTATTTGTTTTTATATCACAAGGAATTAAAGGAGAAGTAGGATCTCAGGGGGAGAACCTGAGAATCAATGATTAGAAGTGTTCTCTTCAGGGGGAGACAAATGAATAAGCTTCCAGAGTTATTATTTCAATTAGTATCAACTTCAGTTGGTATCAAATTCAATTACTCTAAAGATTGTTTTAAGACCATGCCATTGAAAAAGGAGTTTCAGGTTGATTTTTATAATAAAGATTCATATCTCATATATTATCCTCATCTTGGAATGAAAGTGGAAATCCCTTGAAGACAAGTATATGAGTTCTCATCTCATGAGGTATCATGATCAGTTGGTAATGGATAGCCTTGAGTCTAAATCAAGTCCTCTTATTTTCTATAATTAGAATTTCTCAATTAAAATTAGAGTGAGATTATGGATAATAAATTTATTAAGTATGGATTGATACCCTTTTCCTATGAACTTTGTATTTTTTTCAATAAGGGGGAGATAAAGTGAAATGAAAGTTCAAAAGTGAAAGGTGGAGAGAAAGAAATTTTGATATTGACATATTCATTTGGGATTACTTTAGAGTATTTCCAACAGATAAAAATGGGGATATTATTGAGAAGAATTTTGTGTATGAGTTTTATTTGTTGTCAACAGTTGTCAATAATGGTAAAAATGAAGAAGTAACTCTTAAGTTGATGAAGATTGGTTGAAGTGATGATGCCTGGATAATTTTTATGGATTCATAGCATTGGATGCCACACTTGGGAAATTCTCTATGTTTTTTCTAATATGATGATTGTTGCATTGTTCCTAAGTTCTAAATACATGTATCAAAGCTGATACATTGTCTACAACATTGAAGTATCATCCATTTGAGGACGATTGGAGTACTTTGGGATTCATGTTCCAAAAATAAAATGAAAAGGGGAAAATAAAAGGAAGCGGCATGGGCTTGGCATTTGAAGGTGGTTACCATGCATGAGATTTATAAGGTGGCCATGAAATTTTATTCTAGGTAAGTATTTTTTTATACGGTTACTTAAAAATATTGGGTAGCTAACCGATCCACTTGGATAACCTTGAAAAAGGGTACATGTAGGACTCTAGGTCAATCAAATGTAAGGAAATACCACTAGGCAAGCCAGCCTCATGCATTAGGGGTTGTGTGTAGGCCCGTAGGAGCACATGGGGTGAAGCCCAAGCATAGTTAGGCTAAAGACCGCACTGAGAGTGGGTGCAGAGTGCTCCCGTAGTGAACAAGGTATGGGGTGATACTGTGGAGGGGGACGGTGTAATCTGAGTTGGGGACGAAGCGCCTTGATATTTAAACTGTGCCTCACCTACATATTCATTTCAATGTGGGATGAATTTTTTAATGAACTGAGTGATCTCGGCCATCCATCTGATATCTCATGACATCTCAACTGCTCATTTAATCACGTATCTAATTATCTGATTCTATCTATCCATCATCATGCGCCGCACATGTTTGAACGAGGGCCATACGATGCTCCCACAGCCGTGTCATCATCTTCCTCCCACCACTTCATGACGCCGCCATTAATACCCACTATATAAGGTGACCCGATCACCATGGATGATCATTGGATATTATACGAGGTTCATGTTGGTCACTGGATCAAACTGAGATCATGCATGCAATTTCATTTTCATGCATGCAATGAAATAGTGAAGAACTCAATTTGGCCAAAGGAAAATGAAGTTTTTGAGGCCATGTGGATTCAAGAGTGGATTTAAAAATAGATATATGAAATCTCAAAAACATGTACGATCAGGGCCGAGAGCTTGAAAAGGAAACATCTTATAATTGTGGCATATATTTTATCCACAGTTTGAATATCTTTACATGAGTTTGAAAATATTTAAAACCGAAGATCCTAGTTATTCAAAGAGTGGATCTTGGCCGATTCGAAGAAGATATTTGAATATATTATCTTATGAGATTTGAACATGGTGAAAGGATTCAATTCTACCCTATAAAAGCAGACTCACAAAGCCAAGGAGGAGTTGATGCCTTCCTTATACCCAAGTGCTCCCATTCCAAATACAGAGCACTCCCTGGTTCGTTGTTCTAAGCAAAGGAGAAAGATGGATCCCGAATTCCTTCAATAAGTTCAATGAACTCTTAAAGTGTCTTGAGAAGAAGATTAACCACACCCTCTATGTGAAGGAGAATCACGTACATGCTACAAGTTTTCTCAAACCCTCACTGTGCTTCGTGAAGAAGACCCCACAGGTATTCAATTTGTGTATTCTCACCCTTCTTGTGCTTTGTGAAGACATCCACACTGTGCACCATACATGTTACATGAAGAAGAACTACACATCCCTTGTGTATAGAAGACTCATGCACCTATTTCCTGAATAAGAACAATGAAACCCCTTGGTTTCATGAAGATAATGGGAACATCCGCCTATCTACATGATAAGAAGGCATACATTGTTTGTATGGATTTATTTTTGAAGAAGAAGGAAGCATGAAGGCAGGAGATTGTGTGAACATGCATTGAGCATATTCACTCATGTTATTTATTTGAAGAAACCTAAGGCCTTGTGTGTTTGTGAAGAATAGTGGATGTTTCATGCATGATGAACATGCATTCATGTTCATGAGTTGATATAACTAAGTGTATATGCATGCAAAGAGAGAGAGAGATAATAAGATAAAGAAAAGTACATACATGCATGCACTTATTATTTGAATATATCCAAGGCCATATGTGTGTGAACTTGTGAAGAAAGAATAATTATAGAAGATTATATTCATGCTTTCATGCATATATAAAAAGGGTGTGATTTAGTTAAATAAATATCAACTACATCAAGAAGAAGTGAGAGAGAGGAGTTTATCCAAATGCCACATGCATGATTTCATGCATACATGAAACAAAGAAAATATAAGAAGCTAATATTGATGATACTCAGTGAGCTCATCCTCATTGTTTGAACAATCACATAGTGCTTGTGATTCTGGCCAAAGGAAGAAGTTTTAGTGCATTCAGTTATTTCACTAAAGAAGAAGAAAGAAGAAGAAGAAGTGTGCATTAGGTTTTTCACTAAAGAAGAGAGAAGAAGAGAGTTTCTTGCCTACTGATTTGAAAGTAACCAAGTGAATAACACTAAAGAAGATCAAGATAAGAACCTACCTTATTCAAGAAGGGATAGGACTATCTTCAAAGGCAGTATAAATAACCAACAAGGAGCTGCAAGTTGGACCAAGTTATCACCAGTTTAGAGAAATGGATTGTTTCCCACCCCTCCAAAGTATAGGGACTCACATTGGATAGTGGATTGTTTTCATAGTCAATATACTATAATAGTTATCACATTATAATGGATAATCCATGTATTGGCCATCACCATACATGGAAAGGATGTTGATGATCTTATTGAGTAGTAAAATTTGTAAAAATATTGTGTGCATATTTTTATTTCTTTCATATTATTTCATGTGATAGGTAAAAGAGAATAAGAGAATAAATATTCTAACAAGTCAGTTGGTACAGGGATAAAAAGTTGGAATTGTTTTTAAAATTCCCCAACACTGATTCAACCCCCTCTCAGTGTTAGGTATATCCCAAACTGGTCCTCTCAATTGGTATCATATCCAGGAACACCTCTGCTGGATTCTCTAAAGTTCATCTATCCTCTCCTGAGTTAAAAATAAAGTGAAATTTTGGTGAAGAGGCAATAATCTATGAGGATAATTCTATATCTACCAAAACCATGATGAATAAGAAAAAGAAGGAGAAGAGAAAACTGAAGAAGAAGTACCACTTATCTAAATAATAGGAAGTATCTATATCTCTATTACTTTCTGACAATGAAGACATATCAGACTTGGAATGTAACGAGAAGGTGTCTCAAGTTTCCACCAAGAAGATGGATAACCTTCCTACCACAAGTAATCAGGGGGTATGTGTTATTACATTGTAAAATTATTCTCATGATGAAAATGGTAGCACAAGTGGTGATGATCAATATACAACCTCTAAAAAATTATTAGTTGATATATTAAGAGCTATTTTGCATGATATACCTGAAGAAAGTGCATAACTTATCTATGGAGTATTTCATTGTATGTAGGAAGATATCACCCAGCTGGAAGAAGAAACTTGTGTTTTGGAGAAAGGCTTGCAAGAAAAATTGTTGAATGTCTAAGGATCTCCAGACAGGTTAGAGCCTTTGAAGAAACAAAGAGGAAATTTGAAATGAGTTCCTCAAATTGGATCAAATAAGTTGAAGCGAAAGATAATGTCAACAAGACTTTGAAAGGGAAGATCCATGCACTTGAAGATGAGCTGAAAAAGAGCCCTGAAGTCAAGCTTGACTCATTTTTACAAAACAAATTGAATCTGCATGAAGATGAAGTTTAAGTAATGAAGAAATATTGTGAAGAGAAAATGATTATCATTGAAGATCAGAATGTCATCCTCAATGTGAAATGTCTAGAAATGGAATCTATATTGACTAATCTTGAGAAGACACATATTGATACTTCACAAAAGAAGGAAATAATTACTTTCAGTACTCAATATTTATTGGAGGATTCTAAGGTTGAAATACCTCGAACATGTGATAACAAGATCATGAATTCTATGAATGATCTATCACAAGTAGCTGATAAAGTAAAGGTACCATCTATACCATCTTGTAATCATGTTTCTAAATGTGTTTCCACAAAAAGAGTAGGTTGGAAGAAAAATTCTAAACAAGTGTGGATGAGTAAAGTTAATGTGATACCTAACACCATGACTAGGGTGGATAGGAAGAAGAAGTTGGAAGATGGTTCCCCACAGAGAGCACAACACATCAAGAAAAAGGACCAGCAATCTTATGTAGAAGATATCAAGAATTCAAGATTTGTGGGTCAATGCTGGTGCTGTAATAGTTATATGCATTATGCATTAGATTTTTTGAATAATCCTCTAAATGTAAAAGCACAAAGGAAGACCATTTCAATGGGGAGAAATCCAGAGAGGAAGTAGCAACATCCACAGATCTAGAAACATATGTATACTACAAACAGATTTGGAATGCTTAACAACATTTGTGATGTATGAAATAGGAGTGGTCACAAGGTTGGTACATGATTTTCTTAACATGTATCCAAATTTGATAAGAAAAGAATATCACAAAATCTAGCTAAGAAATAAGAACCATGCATGGGAAGAAATCAAAATAATGTGGTGAAAACAAATTCTCCAAAGAAGATTCCAAGAAGGAAAGGTGAGAAGACTCTGGATTCAAAATACAATAAGGTAAAGGGAAGTGCATCCAAAAGAAATTATAATAATGATGAAACTCAGAAGAATTCATGTGAAGGATCCAAACTGGATGCCTTAGTTCATAATGGCATGTTGGTTATTTTTCTAGAATATTTGGAAAGAATGGAAAAAATGGAAGATACACAAGCTAAGGATATCGAAAAAAGAAATGAAAAGATTTCACATGAATTTAAATATGTCCTGTGTGTGAGGTGAAACAAGGATGGTTAAACTATTAGAAATTACATTTCATTTATTCCAGCTCAAGTAGAATTTCTTAAGAAGATGAAAGTTACACCAGAAGATTCTAGTGCTTTGAAATCTCTTTAAGAAAGAAGTTTCAAACACAAAGAAATGACAGAAATGATAAGATCCACAAAGCCACAATAAGAATTGAATATCAAATGTACAAGTGTGAAGAGTGGAGAAAATGGAGCATCTGGGTTGAGAAAACTATCTCAACCTTAGTGTTCACATTGATGAAGCAAGGAGGATACACCTTATTCACTTAAATATTTATGTATTATATTTGTTCTTATATCACAGAAAATTTAAGGTGAAGCAAGATACAGGGGGAGAACCTGTGAATCAGTGATGAGAAGTGTTCCCTTGAGGGGGAGACATATGAAGAATCTTCTAGAGTTATTATTTCAATTACAGTCAACTTCAGTTGGTATCAAATTAAATTACTTTGAAGATTGTTTGAATATCTTGTCATTGGAAAAGGAGTTTCAGGTTGATTGTTTCTAGAAAGATTCATATCACATATATTACCCTCATCCTAGAATGAAAGTGGAAAACCCTTGAAGACAAGTATTTGAGTTTTCATCTCATGAGGTATCATGATCAGTTGGTAATGGATAGCTTTGAGTCTTAATAAAATCCTCTTATTTTCCACACTGAGCATTGCTCAAGTAAATTAGAGTGAAATGATGGATGATACATTTCTTAAGTATTGATTGATAACCTTTTCCCATGATCTTTTTATTTCTTGTCAATAAGTGGTAGAGAAAGTGAAATGAAAGTTCAAAAGTGAAAGATGAAGAGAAAGAAATTTGATATTGAAACATCCATTTGAGAGTACTTTAAAGTATTGCCAACAAATAAAAAGGGGGAGATTGTTGGGACCACTTTTGTGTGTGAGTTGTATTTGTTGTCAATATTTTTCAATAATGGTCAAAATGAAGAAGGAAATGTTAAGTTGATAGAGATCGGTTAAAGTGATGATGCCTGGAGAATTGTAATGGATTTATATCATTGGATGGCATACTTTGGAAATTCTTCATGTTGTTTAAAATTAGACGATTATTGAATTTGTCTTAAGTTTTAAATACATGTATCGCAGGTGATAAATTTTCTACAACATTTAAGTATCATCCATTTGAGGATGATTGAAGTACTTTGGGATTAATGTTCCAAAAAGAAAAATAAAAGAGGAAAAGTGAAGGAAGTGGCATGGGATTGGAATTTGAATGTGGTATCCATGCATGATATTTATAAGTTGTACATGGAATTTTATTATAGGTAAGTATTTTTTATGTGGTTACTTAAAAATATTGGGTAGTTAATCGATCCATCTGGCTAGCCTCAACCAAGGGTACATGTGGGACTCTAGGTCAACTGCACCCAAGGGAATCCTCCTAGGCAAGCCAACTGCATGCATGAGGGTCCGTGTGTAGGACTGTAGGAGTGCATGGGGAAAATCCCATGCATAGTTAGGCCGAATACCATGCAGATAGTAGGTATAGAGTGCGCCTGCAGAGAACACAGTATGGGGCAGCACCATGGAGGGGGAAGGAGTAATCTGAGCTGGGGACAAAGCACCTTGATACTTAAACTGCACCTCACCTGCATTTTCATTTCGATGTGGGATGAAGTTTTTAATGAAATGAGCGATCTTGGACATCCATATAATTTCTCATGACATCTCAACCAATCATTTAATCCCACATCCGATTATATAATCTTTTCCATCCATCATCCCATGCCGCACGTGTTTGAATGAGGACTGTCCGATGCTCCCACAACTGTGTCATTGTCTTCCTCCCACCACTGCTCGACGCCGCCACCACTACTCATTAGAGAAGGTGACCCAATAACCATGGTTGATCACTAGATATCATATGAGGTTAATGTTAGTCACTGGATCAAAACAAGATCGTGCATTCAATTTCATTTTCATTTATGCAATGAAATGGTGAAGAAATCAGTTTGGATGAAGGAAAACGAATTTTCCAAGGCCACATGGATTCAAGCGTGGATTTAAAATGGTATACATGAAATATATAATACATGAATGATTAGGGATAAGAACATGATCTTGAAAAGGAAACATCCTATAATTGCGACATATCTTTTATCCACAATTTGAATATCTTTACACGAGTTTGAAAATCTTTAAAACTGAAGATCTTGGTTATTCAAAGAGTGGATCTCAGCTATTTCAAATAAGATATTTGAAGATATTATCTTATGATATTTGAACATGGTGAACGGATTCAATTCTCTCCTATAAAAGATGCCTCCCCAGGCCAATGAGGACCTGTTTCCTTCCGCATACCCGAGTGCTACCATTCCAAAAACAGAGCACTCTCGGGTTCATTATTCTATGAAAAGGAGAAATATGGATCCAGAAGGACTTAAAAAAATTCAATGCACTCTTGAAGTGTCTCGTAAATAAGAGGAACCACACCCTCTATGCAAAGGAGAATCATGTACATGTGACAGGTTTTCTCAAACCCTCACCGTGCTTCATGAAGAAGATCCCACAGGTACACAATTAGTTCATGCTCACCCTTTTTGTGCTTTGCAAATACATCTGCAATGTGGACCACCTAGGCTACATGAAGAATAACCACACATCCCTTGTGTATAGAATACCCATGCATCTCTTTCATGAAGAAGAATAGTGAACCCCCTTGGTTTCATGAAGAGAAGAAGAACACCCTCTTATCTGCATGATAAGAAGGTACACATTTTTTGTAGGGATTTGTTTTTTAAGAATATGGAAGCATGAAGGTAGAATCTTGTGTGCACATTCATTGATCATTTTCAATGATGTGATTTATTTGAAGAAACCCAAGGCTTTGTGTGTTTGTGAAGAATAGTGGATGTTTCATGCATGATGCACATGCATTCATATGCATGAGTTGAGATAACTGAGTGTATGTGCATACAAAGAGAGAGAGAGATAAGAAGAAAAATAAAAGTATATACATGCATGAACTTATTATTTGAATATATCCAAGGTCATACGTGTGTGAACTTATGAAGAAAGAAGAATTAGATAAGAGTATATGAATTCTTGCATACATATTTAAAAAGGGTGAAATTTAGTTAAATTAATATAAACTACATCAAGAGGAAGTGAGAGAGACGAGTTCATCCAAATTCCACATGCATGATTTTATGCATACATGAAAATAAGAAAAGAGAAGAAGACGATTATGATGATGCTCAGTGAGATGATCCTCATTTTTTGAACAATCACACAGTTCTTATGATTCTTTCCAAAGGAATATGAAGTTTTAGTGCATTCAGTTATTTCACTAAAGAAGAAGAAAGAAGAAGAAAAAGCATGCATTCAATTTTTCACTAAATAAGAGAGAAGGAGAGAGTTTCTTACCTACTACTTTGAAAGTAACCAAGTGAAGAGCACTGAAGAAGATCAAGAGAATAAACTACCTTATTCAAGAAAGGAGAAGACTATATTCAGAGGTAGTATAAAGAACCAACAAGGAGCTATAAGTTGGACTAGGTTATCATTATTTCAGGGAAGTGGATTATTTCCCGTGGCATCCCGCCTTTTTATTTCATAACTTTTCATTACATTTTACATACAGAGGATCTTTAAAGTCTAATGTCTTGGAAATAAGGAAAATAATACATGAAAAAAACATAAAACATTCTTCTAAACCACTCATAAGTCTTCATCATAGGTCATCCTATGTACAATTACTACATCTCATGTTCTGGAGACATACATCAAGGTAAAGGGTGAGCAGAAGGCCTAATAAGGGTAAACAAGGGAATCAATGTACTTGTGATATCAATAAGAACTTTAATAACATCATAAAGACATGATAAATGGAATTATAGGCATATAATAATGAAAATAACTTGAAACATAACTTGAATATGTGGCTACAACATTTTATTTATACATTCATGAACATATCACCAAGGTCCATCCCTAAGGTGTCATAAAAATTACAAAGGTTATTCACCAAGGTATCGTGAAACTTGTCATCTCTAGAGATTAATTCTTTACCCAATGCATTGGAGCGCTATCAGGGTGAACCATAAATATGTCTTTAATTTCATGTGAACCACATAGATCATAATAAAACATTTCATAAATAACTAATATAGAATAAAATAAATGGGTTTCATTTCAAAATCGCGACGTTTTAAAAGTTCTTCAAAGTAAAATCATTATGTCATTTATAACCCATGGAAAGGGAGTGAGGGTTATATGTATGTAAATTCTAGAATACAATATATCATCTTTATATATTTATGAACACCCATAGAAACGAAATAGGTCTGAATATTCACATAAATAAAACAAGATAATTTCTGGAGAGAAAGAGATAGAAATTTTGAGGCGAAATTTCTACATCATAACAGCTATATAACATGGTTTTAGATAACATTGAAAAGATAGGGGAAAAGGGTCACACACTCATAAATAATTAATAATATAGTATGGGTTCTTAATAAGATCATGTTATGAATATTTGAATGACATACCACATGAGAAGTAAACATGAAAGAAAAGAGAAGATGCGATTTCTTTTACGACAAATTCGGCAGCCTAAAGACGTCACTTAGAAATTTAGAAAACAAATTGATGAGAGAGGAAAGGGTATATAAACAATTATACATGAAATGGATAGTAATGATAACATATAATAACATACCCTCAACATAAAGAGATGAAAACTAGAAGACACAACATAAAGAAAGTCATGACTTAAAAGAGAGGGGTGAAAGGATCCCTTACCTTGAAGAGTAAATTCGAAAGATTGAAGGTCATGACCTTGGGTGGCTTGAGGAAACCTTGGGAGGACTCCTTGGGAGTTAAGGAGACCATAAATTCATTGAGGATGATTTTGTAATGAAATGAATTAGGGAAATGTCTTGGTATTTATAGGAAAAGTGAGTGAATAAATTATTAATTTCCAAGGGACACCTCATCGGTGGTATTTGCAAAACCATGGGCTTTCCCATGGTATTTGACCATGGTATTGTCCACTTGGGACACCTCATATAATATCTCACTATTAATAAGTCGACCAGAAATCTTACATCATTATTACATCATTAATGATGTCATTAAACACCTGAAACTCAAAACTACATTTTTACTATTAACTGATAAATCAACTGTTTCAAAAAAATACCAAAAAATAATCCTAAAATAATATCGATGCTCTGAAATAAAAAATGAATTCCATTTTATGAAAATAAATTTCTAATTTTTTTTAATTTAATTTTTAAATAAAATCATTATTTATTCCAAAAATACAACTTTAAAACTATAACCCATTTTGTAACACCTTTAAAAAGTAATCAAGGTCCCATAAAAATATCATATACCCATAAGACAATAAAGTAAAAATTTATGATTAAATTTTATGAAAATAAATTTCCATCTTAAATTATTAAATTAATTATAAAATTTTAAATAAAATATTTATGGCATACAGAAATACCAAAACTTAAACTATGATCATTTTTTCACTTTTAAGATGTCTAAAATGTATTTATACATTCATGGGTGATGTTTCTATTTTTTTGGTCAAATTACTTTTTATTACTATTTATTACTATTCATATGGGTATGTTACTATTCCTACTTTACTATTCACTAAAAACCAAGTTGATCTTATTAGACTCTAAATTTCTCACTGATCACAACTGTAGAATACCATTTTTTTCAAAATCACCTCACATTATTAATTATTTAATGAATAAAAAATATTATAAAATACCCCTTTTTTCATAAATTCATTAATAATACACATCCTATATTTATCCGGATATTTGAAATTCACAAAATTTTCCATAAGAAGAAATAAAAATTTTATTTATATAAAAGGATTATACAAAGCAGCTAAGGTCTCGTTACATAGCCCCTTATAACACCAACATAGAACCTAAGTGTAAGGTTTGCTATGGTGATATAATCTTGGGGTGGCTCAGACAACATTTCTCGAGTGGTGATTTCTATCAGCTTGAACTTCTCCCTTAGGTGATTCCGTTCAAGCTTTATATATTGAAGTTCGGCTTGGGCTTGGTCCAGAGCAAAGCCCAGTGATGCTAGCTCCTTCCCAAGCTCCGACAGATGGGCTTCATATGGCTCAAGTCTACTGGATGAGGCCATTCAATCTTCTTTCTGTATTAATTAACCAAGATAACTGTATTTATAAAAACAAAATGTTGAGATTATAGTTTCCAATGGTCATATTGACCAACAGTCATATAATAGTCAAAACCCAACGGTCTCATTTTAATTATACTCACTTCATTAATTAAAGGATATAGTTTTGTTGAGTATAAAATAAAATAACACACAAAATTAGGAAACAAATATAATTAAAAAGTTCGGGTTGTTACATTTCCAACCCCTCCAAAGTTTAGGGACTCACGCTAGATAGAAGATTGTTTTCCTAGTCAAACCACTGTAATAATCATCACATTATAGTGAATAATCCATGCATTGGTCATCACCATACATGGAAAGGATATAGTTGATATTATTGAGTAGTGAATCTTATAAAAATATCATGTGCATATTTTTACCACTTTCATATTATTTAATGCGATAGGAAAAATAGAATAAGATAATCAAGATTCTAACAGGTCAGGTGGTACAGGGATAAAAATTTGGAATTGGTTTAAAAAGTTCCCAACACTAATTCGACCCCCTCTTAGTGTTAGGTATATCCTAAACTGGTCCCCTCAATTGGTATCAGATCCAGGAACACCTCTGTTGGATTCTCTAAAGTGAATCTATCATCTCCTGAGTTAACAATGAAGTGTAGTTTTGGTGAAGAGGCAATCATCTATAAGGATAATTCTATATCTACTAAGACCATGTTGAATAAGAAAAATAAGGAGAAGAGAAAGCTGAAGAAGAAGTCCATTTTATCTAAAGAAGAGGAAGTATTTATATCTCCATGACTTGGTAAAAATGAATACATATCAGGATAGGAAATTAATGAGTAGGTGGCTCAAGTTTCTACCAATAATATGGATAACCTTCCTACCTCAATTAATTAGGATGTATGTGTAAGTACATTTGAAAATTATTCTCATGATGAAAATGGTAGCACTAGTGGTGATGATGAATCTACAACCTCTCAATAATTATTAGTTGATATATAAAGATATATTTGATGTTATTAACTTATTAAGAACTTTTTTATTTACCCTATTTACCAATTTTCAATGAAAAGTGCATAATTGGTGTGAAATACTCATGTTTTTTTATTAAATGTAATTTTTTTAGCAATATTTGAATTAATCAAATAGAGTCAGTTTACTATTTTAATTATAACTCTCAACCTAATTATCAAAATTGAATGATTCACGTTTTTTAGGGTTTCTTACTCAAATTAAAACATTTCATTATATGGGACCTTTGGCCAAATCGTCCATTTGGAGGGTCATATGGTCCACACAAGAAGAACAAAAGAATATGTGAAGAAACCGGACCAACCATGATGATTGAGCAACTGGTCTAAATCCCGAAGCCCAAATTTTATGAAACTCCACCATATGTTCTTGATTATCCAAAATAATCATGGATAAAAATTTGAATGTCCAAATACAAGAAAAAGGGGCCCAAATGATGCTTTGAAGTCCATCCTACCATTCTGGCTAGGAATTAAAATTAAAACACTATTCATGACTTTTCTCCTGATCTACTTAGAAAATCAAGATTGTATTTTTCAATTTTAAAGATAATATATGAGTGGAAAACTTTTTATAAGAAAGTATTTTTATTTTATGGCATCTTCCTATTCAAAAAACCATTCACATTTCAGCCTTTGAAAAAGTGTAGATTGAAATGGACATATTACAATTGTTTATTCAAACCATAAAACATTTGTCTCCTTAAATCCAATAGCCACTAAATTTTCAAATTAGACAGAAGAAATTCATATCTACAATTTTTTAGAAGACAATATTTCGTGGTTCATCTATCTGTATGTCCAAATCATTGATCCAAGTGGATGGGTAGTTTTGGAATGAAAACAGTCTACCTCCTTGGGCTATATATACATCCCCCTCTTCTCGATTCAAGGGGTTGTAATTTTAGGAAAAAGGAGGATAGTTTGGCCCAACCAAGGCTCTGAAAAATTGTTAGGAGGATCTTCCATACTCAATTTTTTACTTTAGAAACCATTCCTCCTTTCTTCCTTTCATTTACTTTTGTGTTGTTCTTCATTTATAATCATGTAAGTATTTGTTTTTGTAATTCTCTTTTAATGAAAGTTTTATTCTTCATATTCTCATTGAATTATCCAACCTATATTATGAAATAGTAATGGTATTAAAATAGTTTAAATCTAGTAAAAATACATTTTTTATTTTTCTTTCTCATTCAATCGAAAGTCCGTGTTTATTTCACTTCGTCGCTCGTGTGTTCATTCAACGTAATAATATTATCTTATATCTTTATTTTTCTTCTATTATTAATTCATCATCATAAACATACTAAACCATATTACTAATAATTTCAATTTTTGTGTAAATATCTCATCGGGGTGAGTTATAATTTAGGCATTTTAAGTGATTGAGATCTTTTGCTCGATGAATATTCTTTAAATTAACATTGTGTATGTTGGACTTAACATGTCATGTATTAATGACTTATTTTGTTTAATGAGTAGTTTACATGGATTATTGGGACCATAAATACACTAGAATAAACAAGAAACAATTAATATTAGAACCTTAAGTTAAGATAAGGCTTGGATTAAATCCTTAATAACTGGGAATTCCAATCAATGTCAGCTTGTGACATGGGTGTTAATTTAATACAATATAAATAAAGGCTCAAGGATATCACAAGCTTAACTACCTAATTATGAACTTACCCCAATATTTATCAAAATGTTAAATCAATCTTAATTAATAAATCATTTTAATTAAACTCTACAAACGAACCCCCCAATCAAAATACAATCTACTAAAAACAATCGACTATTAAAAAGTATCATCACCATGGATTTGACCAGAGTGCTGCTATACACATTAGCAGAGCACCAGAACCTTGAATGGTTGATAAGCGAAAATCGACTGCACTTTCAAATGGTGCCATTGATGGGGATGATTCATTAAGTATTCATTCATTTTTGGTTATTAAAAAAAAAATAAAAAAAATAAAAAAAAACACAAATAAAAACCCATCTTCTCATAAAAATCATAAACGGAAAAAAACACAAAGAAAAACCCATATTCCTATTTCTTCCAAATCTCTCTGAATACCTCGTTTCCTTCCAAACAATCCCTCATATTTTTTTGACCCTGAAATTGAGTGAACACTTCGCCAACTTTGGAGGACCATTAGGGATAATAAAAACCTTGTCCAACCAATTGAATTAGATATGACTAATCCTAGGGAAAAAACCCTTAAAGAACTTACTACCCCTGATATGAATTACCAACCCCTTGTTATTCAATATCCAAACCTAGAGGTTGACTATGAACTCAAATCGGGTTTGATTCATCTTCTTCCTTATTTCCACGGGTTAGCTGGTGAGGATCCACATCTTTATCTTAAAGAGTTCCAAGTGGTGTGCTCTACTATGAAGCCTCAAGGGGTTTCTGAGGAACAAATAAAACTCCAAGAATTCCCTTTCTCCCTAGATACACTGCTAATTCATGGCTTTACTACCTCCCACATGGTTCCATAACCATATGGAATGACATGAAGTGAATTTTCTTTGAAAAATTCTTTCCTACTTCTCATACTACTTCTATCCAAAAGAAAATAAGTGGTATCTGTCAATTCACAAATGAATCACTCCATAAATACTGGGAGATATTAAAAAAGATTGTTTCAACCTGACCACACCACCAAATCCCTGACCAAATCTTGATCCAATACTTCTATGAGGGGTTATTGGCTATGGAGATAACTCTCATTGATGCAGCAAGTGGCGAAGCTCTTGTTGATAAAACTCCAGCAACTAAAAGAGATATCATAATAAACATGGCTGAAAACACACAACAATTCCATACTCAATCACATGCTCAAGTAAAACAAGCCCAATATAGTCAATCGATAGAGCCAAACAAGATGACTGAGTGGATGAGTGAACTTACAGTTCTTGTGAGACAACTAGCTATGGTAGCCAAATCCCCAACCTCATCCTCTCCACAATCTCTGTTCCCTAGACCTATCAAGAACTATGAAATCTATATCTCCCTATCTCATCCAAATGACACATGTCCACAACTTCAACAAGATACATTTTATTCATCTAGACCAATGAAGCTCAATGCAGCATATGATCAGTGGAACACCAACCCTCAATAATCATGTCAGTTCATTAGAAACTTCAACCAACCCCACTCTAATCCATTATCTTCTACCTTCAACCAAGGCTTTAGGTATGATAATCCCATTTCTCATCCCCCTAAATTCCCTCCTCAAAACCCAAACCGATTCTAATATGGTCAAGGTGGTGGTAAGTTCCATCAACCTTGACCTTTTGTTCCTAAACATCAAAGGATCAATCCTCCTCTTCCTCCTCCTAGATTCCAATATCCTAGTGAGCCATCCCAATTCCCAAACCAATACAATTGCTTTCCCAAGAACCAAAATAAATGTAATCCCAATCCGGGCCAAGCCACTTCTTCCAATAAACCATGGGAAAGTGTAGTGGAAGATATTGCCTCCTTTAACCATTCCAGCCTCAAAAACATTGAAACCCAAATTGGTCAACTTGCATCCCACTTGAGCCAACAACAACAATAAAATTCTTCCCAACTCCCAGCTCAACCATTACCCAATCCTAAGGTTAATGTAAGTGAAATCACACTTAGATAAGGAAAGAAAATTAATATGCCTCATGATGAGTCCTCCAAATATCCTTTGAATGTTGACTTAGAAAATGAATAGGAAAATAAACATGAAAAGGATTATGAATCCATTCCTTCACCTCCTTTCATTCCACTTAGGAATCCAATTACTTTTCCACGAGCTATTTCTAAACCAAGGAAGTCCTTTGAACCCGATCCTAAAATTCTTGACATGTTTAGATGTGTTGAAGTCAACATACCCCTATTAGATGTCACAAAAAAAATCCATAAGCATGCCAAGTTTCTTAAGGAATTGTGCACCCACAAGAGGAAACTTAGGACCTTTGAAAATATTTCCACCCAGCAGTCTATTCCCATAAAGTGCAAAGATCCAGGGACCTTTACAGTTCCATGCCAAATTGGAAATTATAACTTCAATGATGCACTCATATACTTAGGAGCCTCAATTAATTTCATTCCAAAATCCATCTTCTCTAACCTTGGTCTTGGTCCCTTACATCTAATGGGTGTTATCATTCAATTGGCCAATCGAAACACTACTAGTCTTGAGGGTATAATTGAGGATGTACTTGTTCGTGTGAATGATCTTATCTTACCTACTGATTTCTATGTCCTTGACATGAAAGGTGAGATGAACTCTTATCGATCTCCCTTAATTCTAGGAAGACTATTCCTAATGATATCAAGAACCAAAATTAATGTCCATTCAGGCATCTTATCCATGGAATTTGGTGACCAACTGGTCAAGTTCAATATTTTCCAAGCCATGTGATACCCATCTGAGGATCACTCTACATTCTCAATCCACACCTCTGAGGACACTTCTAAGAGTCAATTGAACTACATTCCATCATGTTTATCATGTTCTAATGAGAGAGGATCTTGTGAAATCTGCACCATGATTAACCAAATCATAAATGGTGAAGTTTATGTGGACATCTCATTCATAGACTCTATCAATCTAGAGGATCTTGAAAACTCTCTTGAATCCCACATCAACTCTGATTTATACTACTCCACCTTGAACAATATTAAGGAAAATGAATATTAAGTAACTGAAATACCTTCCTCCATTCCTGAGTTGTCTAACCCACAAATGAAAGATGAGACTGATCTAAAACCTCTTTCTGAAAACCTGAAATATGAATTCCTTTTCCATGATCACTCTCATCCTGTCATTATCTCTGCTTCACTTACCAAAACTGAGGAGTCCAAACTTGTTTAGGTGTTATAGGAAAACAAAAAGGCCTTAGGTTGGAACCTAGATAACATACCAAGAATCAACCCAACCCTTTTCATGCATCACACTCATCTTGAGGAATCATCCAAACCAATTAAACAAACACAAAGAAGACTCAATACACTCATACTTGAGGTAGTTAGGGAAGAGATCACCAAGCTTCTTAAAGATGGTATTATCTACCCAATTTTTGATAGTGAATGGGTTAGTCCAATTAAAGTTTTGTCTAAGAAGTATGGGATAACTATTTTCATAAATGAACATGGGGAGGTAGTCACAACTCGAGTGAATAAAAAATGGAATGTGTGCATCAACTATAAGAAATTGAATGTTAAAATAAGAAAAGATCACTACCCTCTTCCATTCCTTGATGAGATTCTAGAATGATTAGCTGGAAAGTCACATTATTGCTTTCTTGATGGATACACCATCTACTTCCAAATCCCAATCGCACCTCAGGACCAAGAAAAGACTACTTTCACTTACCCCTTTGGAAAATATTCATATAGGAGAATACCTTTTAGCCTTTTAAATTTTATTGCAACATTACAGAGGTGTATGATGAGTATAATTTTTGAATTCATTGAACACTACATGGAAGTATTCATGGATGACTTTACCATTTATGGGGAGTCATTTGAATCTTGATTGAATTCACTCTCTCTAGTCCTTAAAAAGTGTTTCAAGTGTAACCTTGTGTTATATTTTGAAAAATTCCACTTCATGGTTGTAAATGAGATTGTTCTAGGGCACATAGTTTCAAAAGAGGGTATTAAAGTCAATCCTACAAAAATTTAAGTGATCCAATCACTTCCTGAACCCACTTCTATTCAAGACATCCATTCATTCCTTGGTCATGCCAGTTTCTATTAGTGTTTCATCCAAAAATTTAGTAGGATTTCTCTCCCACTCACTCGGTTTCTCCAAAATTATTTCACTTTCTATTTCGATGAGGTTTTCAAGAGAGCCTTTGTTGAACTCAAAACTACTCTCACATCTTCCCTAATAATCCAACCCCCATATTGGTCCTTACACTTTGAGTTGATGTGTGATGCTTCTGATAGGGCTATAGGGTATGTTCTTGGTCAAATAAGATAAAATATTACTCATGTCATCTATTATGACTCAAAAACATTGGATAAAACTAAATATCACTACATTGTGACTGAAAAAGAACTTTTAGCATTGTTTTTTTCCTTAGATAAATTCCATCCCTATCTCTTAGGTTCGAAAATCATCATCTCCACAGACCATTCTGCTATAAATTTCTTACTCAAGAAAAGTGATTCCAAACCGAGGCTAATAATATGGATCCTAATTCTCTAATATTTTGACCTTAAAATCAAAGATAAACAAGGACAAGAAAACCCTGTGGATGATCACTTGAGTAGAATTTCTACTTCTTCTCATTATAAAATAACTGATCCAAAATTTTCAATTGAGCACCTTTTATCTCTAACTCCAAAAATACCATGGTATGCCCCAATTGTAAATTACTTGGTTTCTGGTGTTTTCCCTGAAAAATTTTCAAAAGAACAAAAAATAAAGCTAAAAAGTGATTAAAAATTATATTTTTGGGAAGATAATAAAATTTGGAAAACTGGGGCTGACATGGTAATTGGGATATGTGTTGATGAAGATGAACATTCCTTCATCTTAGAATTCTGTCACTCACTTCCTAGAGGTGGCCACTTTGGACCATAAAGGACCCCCGAAAGGTCCTAGACTCTGGATTCTTCTGGCCTTCACTCTTCAAGGACTCATATGAGTTCTATAAATCATGTCCCACTTGACAAAATTTTGGAACAATTTCAAAGAGAAATGAAATGCCCCAAAAAACTTTAATTTTCTGTGAGATATTCGATGTTTGGGGAATCTATTTCATGGGACCATTCCACCCTTTCAATGGATTATCATACATTATTATCGTAGTTGATTATGTTTCTAAGTGGGTCGAGGCCAAACCCACTTGAAAGGATGATTCAAACACTATTAGTTAGTTCCTAAAGACACACATCTTCCACCAATTTGGCACACCACGTGCCTTGATAAGTGACTTAAGAACCCATTTTTTGTAATAGAACTATGGGATCTATTTTGAAAAATAATGGGGTTGTACATAAAACTTCAACTTCATATCACCCAAAAAAAAATGGAATGGATGAACTTTATAATAGATAAGATAAAAGAGTGCTTGAGAGAATTGTAAAACCCACCAGAAAATACTGGCCTAAAAGACTTGGTGAATCACTTTGGGCTTATCAAACTACTTATAAAACAACCATTGGGATGTCTCTTTTTAAGATAGTTTTTGTTAAATCATGGCATTTTCTAGTTGAAATCCAACATAAGTCATTTTGGGCTATGAAAACTTGTAATTTTGATTTTGAAAAATCTGGTGAAGAAATATTGTTGCAATTGGATGAATTGGAGGAGCTTCAACTTGATTATTATGATAATTCTAATCTCTACAAAGAAAAATCCAAGGCACTCCATGACAAACACATCCCGTGAAAGGTATTTCATGAAGGTGAAATGGTAATGATCATTAATTATCTATTTCAACTTCACCCAGTTAAGCTTAATTCTAGTTGGTAAGGTCCTTTTATTGTTTCTCATATTTACCCATTTGATGCAGTGCAAGTCCAAGAACCCTCTTCAAAAAGGACATTCCAAATTAATGGACATAAGTTAAAGCATCACAATGAGAGGACTCACAATACTAGAACAACACCAACTTCCACCGGATCCACAACTTCTATAGTAAACACACCAATGGATAGAGATGGAGACCCACCAAATCCAAACTAGGGGGCACCTCTTTAACTTTAACTCTCTCTCTCTCTCTTCCTCTCTCAACCTATTTCTTATTCTTCATCTATATTTCATTTTTTACCACTTTCTTCATCAAACCCTTTATTTTTCTCTTTCTATTTTGTGTGGGTGTGTATTTTAAAAACACTAAAAAAATAAAAAATAAAAATAAAAAAATAAAAAAAACAAAAAAACTAAAAGAGTCATACTTATTTGCCATCCAGTTTTGAAATTTTGTCCAACCATTTTTGGGAGTCAAAAGACATGTTTTCATCACAATTTTTTTTATTTTTATCAAGAATTTGTATAAATAATCTTGTTTCAAAACCAATAAATTTTGAATTCTTAGTTTTAGATTTGGAAAATGATTCTTCCTCAACTGTGAGGAACAAAATTAGATTTCATTCCACAAACACCTATGGCCATCTTTTCAAAATATTTCTTTTCACCCTTGATTTTTAGTCTTGAGTTTGTGAACCTTTGAGTTAAATTTCCCACTTTGTGTGCATTAATATGATTGAGGCATTTTATAAACCTCCTGAGAATAAAAATAGTCAAATATCCTCTCATTATCTATACATTAATCCTACTTTTGAAAGCCCCTCTGAGCCTATGAAAACCTTTTCTTTGATATCCACATTACAATCCCAATACCTTATCCCACCCAATATATACATGTATTTACATTCCATTATTTATTTAAATTTAAGTGTGGGGGGAATGGATTTCATTTTTGGGTGCCCTTTTATTGACTTTCAATGTGTTATCATATGCTTGATGGAAAAAATCCATTTTGGTGTGGGGGAGAGGTTGTCATTCAATGAGTTTTGGGGAATGTATTTTCATTTATGTAATTTTGTAAATTTTATTTCAAAGTGTTAAAAAAATAAAAAAAATAAACAAAAACATAAAAAATGAGTTGTGTCCTGAGTGGGTCAAAAATCACTCATTTTCAACCTTTGATCTTGTTATAACTATTACAATTAGTGTCGTGAAGAGATCAAACATGGGTTGGGAGATGAGTGTGAGATTTTTTTCAAGTTCAACTTTTTAAAAAATCAAAAAAGAAAAAAAGAAAAAAAAATAACACTTGCATTATATATTCTTATTCCATTGGGAGAAGTTTTATGTTTTATAAATATTTCATATTCTCACACCCTTCAAATTTTCTTCATCATTTGTATCTTTCTTCACACAATTATTCCCTTATAAAAATGTGTTTCCATTTCCTTCCATGTTTCATTTTAAAAAAATGTGCATTGTTTTACCAATGGTAATTTTTTACCCATCTTCTTCTGTCTCTTGGAAATTATATTCCTACCATCCCATATACACATAAAAACCCCTTAAAAACACCTCTTGATTCTTATGCACTTTAGGATAGGGAATGGAAGCTGAGATCTCTTTCAAACTCTATGATTTTCACTTTTGGTTGGTGAATGAGTGAACCTCCAGAAATAAATTTTTATCATCATGTTAGGGTTCTCCTTAAACCCTTAAAATGGGTATTATCCATAATAAAAATAAAAAAGAAGGCCTTCGGGCCATTCAGATCAGAGTGAAAATGATTTTGTAATGTTTTTTATATTTGTTGCACATGAGGACATGCACAAGACTAAGTTTGGGGGATTTGATTTTATTCACTTATTCAGAACTTTTTATTTACTCTCTTTACTTATTTTCAATGAAAAGTTCATAATTGGTGTGAAATACTCATTTTTTAATATTAAATGTAATTTTTGAAGATTATTTGAATTAATTAAATCAATTCAGTTTACTATTTTAATTATAAATCTCAACCTACTTATCCAAATTTCATTATTTATGTTTTTTATTGTTCATTACTCAAATTAAAACATTTAATTAGAAGGGACATTTGGCCAAATCATCCATTTGGAGGGTCATATGGTCCACACAGAAGACCCAAACAATATGTGAAGAAACTGGATAAGCCAAGATGATTGAGTTACTGGTCTAAATCCAGAAGTCCAAATTTTATGAAACTCCAAGATATGTTCTAGATTATCCAAAATAATCACAGATAAAAATTTGATGGTCCAAATACAAGAACAAGGGGCCCAACAGATGCTTTGAAGTCAAGCCCACCATTCTGGTCTGAAATTAAATCCAGGATACTATTCATGACTTTTCTCCTGATATACTCATAAAATAAAGATGATATTTTTCAGTTTGAAATATAAGATATTAGTGGACAATTTTTTAGAAGAAATTATTTTTATTTTATGGCATATTCCTATTCAAAAAACCATTCATATTTTAGCCTTTTAAAAGGTGTATATTTAAATATACAGATTACAATTTTTTATTCAATCTACCATAACTTTGGATCCTTAAGTCCAATGGCCTCAAAATTTTCAGATTAGACATAATACATTCATATATACAACTTTTAAGAATATAATATTTCGTGATTAAGCTGTCTAGATGTCCAAATCATCTAGCCAAGTGGAGGGATAGTTTTGGAATGCAAACAATCCACCTCCTTGGGCTATATATACATCCCCTCTTCTCAATTCAAGGGGTTGGCATTTCAGAGAAAAGGAGGATATGTTGGCACGACAAAGGATCTTCAAAAAACTTTGTAGGATCTTCAATACTCAAGTTTTCACTTGAGAAACCATTCCTCCTTGCTTCATTTCATTTACTTTGTGTTGTTATTTGTTTATAATCATGTAAGTGTTTGTTTTTGTAATTCTATTTTAATGAAAGTTTATTCTTTATATTATCATTGAATCATAAAACCTATGTTATTAAATAGTAATGGTCTGAAAATAGTTTAAATCTAGTAAAAATCCATTTTCTATTTTTCTTTCTCATTCAATAAAAAGTCCGCGTTTATTTCTCTTCATCGCTTGTGTGTGTGTTCAACACACCAATATTTTCTTATCCCTTTATTTTTCTTCTCTTATTAATTAATAATCATAAATATAATAAACTATATTACTAATAATTTCAATGGATGAGTAAATATCTCATTGGGGTGAGTTATAATTTTGGTATGTTAATGGATTGAGATCTTTTGCTCGATGAATATTCTTTGAATTAATATTGTGTATATTGGACTTAACATGTCATGGGTTAATGACTTGTTTTGTTTAAAAAGTAGTTTCCATGGATTATTGGAACCATAAATACACTACCATAAATAATATATTATTAAGATTAGAACCCTATGTTAAGTTAAGGCTTGTTTTAAATCCTTAACACTTGGGAATTCCAATCAACGTCAGCTTGTGACATGGGTGTTAATTTAATGCAACATAAAGAAAGACTCAAGGATATCACAAGATGAACTACCTAATGATGAAATAACCCCAATATTTATCAAATTTTTAAATCAATCTTAATAAATCAACTATTTCAATTAATCTCTACAAAAAAACCCCCAATCAAAATATAATCTACTAAAAACAATCGACTATTAAGAAGTATCATCACCGAGGATTTGACATGAGTGATACTATACACATTAGCAGAGCACCAAAACTTTGAATGATCAATAGGTGACAATCAACCGTGCTTTCACTATTATACATGATATCCCTAAATAAATTTCATCCCTTTTTTGTGGAGTATTTCAATGTATGCATGAAGATATCACCAAATTGGAAGAAGAAACTAGTGTTTTGGAGAAAGGATTGCAAGCAAAAATTGTTGAATGTCTAAATCTCTCTAGAAATGTTGGATCCTTTAACATTAAAAAGAGAGAATTTGAAATGAGTTCCTAAAATTGGCTTAAATAAGTTTAAGAGAAAGATAAAGTCAATGATACTCTAAAAGGGAAGATCCATTAACATGAAGTTGAGATGAAAAAGTTCCCTGAGGTCAAGCATGACTCTTGGTTACAAAACAAAGTGAAGCCACATGAAGTTGAATTTTAAGGAATGAAGAAATATTGTGAAGAGAATATGATTATGATTGAAGATCAAAAAGTCATACTTAATGTGAAATGTCTAGAAATGAAAGTTTTGACCAATATTGAGAAGACACATATTGAGACTTCATAAAAGAAGGAAACAATTGCTACTAGTACTCAACGTTCCTTGGAGGATTATAAGGTTGAAAGACCTTGAACATATGATAAGAAGATCATGACTTCACTGAATGATCTATCACAACCAACTGATAAAGTAAAGTTAACATCCATACCATCTTTTACTCATGTTTCTAAATGTGTTTCCACAAAAAGTGAAGTTTGGAAGAAAAATTATAAACAAGTATGAATGATGAAAGGTAATGAGATACCTACCACCATGACCTGGATGGACAGTAATAAGAAGTTAAAATATGGTTCCCCACAGAGAGCATAACACATCAATAAAAAGGCCCAACAATATTATGTAGAATATATCAAGAATTCAAGATTTGTGGGTCAATGTTGGTGCTGAAACAAGTTTGGAATTGTACATTAGATTGTTGGAACAATCCTATAAATGTAAAATCACAAAGGAATCCCATTTCAATGGGGAGAAAGCCAGAGAGGAATAAGCAACATCCACAAATCCAAAAGCATATGTATACTACAAACAAATTTGGAATTCTTAACAACATCTATGATGTATGAAATGGGAGTGGTCACAAGGTTTGTACATGTTCATCTGAACATGTATCCAAAGATGATAAGGTAAAAAGATAATAGAATATGGATAAGAAAGAAGAAGCTTCCTTGGGAATAAATTAGAAGAATGTCGTGAAAAAAAATTCTCGCAAGAAGATTCCAAGATGGAAAGGTGCGAAGACCATGAATTTTAAATCTAATAAGGTTAATGGTAGTTCATCCAAAATAACTTCTAAGAAGGATGAAACTCAGAAGAGGCCATGTGAATGATCCAAATTGGATGCCTTAGTTCCTAATGATATATTGGTTATCTGTATAGAAGATTTGGAAAGAATGAGAAAAATGGAATATGCACAAGATAAGGATATTGAAAAATGAAAAGAAAAGATTTCACATGAAGTTAAAGATGTCCTATGTGTGAGGTGCAACAAGGATAGTCACACTATTAGAAATTTCATTTCATTTATTCCATCTTAAGAAGAATTTCATAAGAAGATGAAAGTTGCACCAGGAGATTATAATGATTTGAAAGCTGTTGAAGAAAGAAGGTTCACACACAAAGAAATAGAATAAGTGATAAGATCCACACAACCATAATCATAATTGAAGATCAAATGTACAAGTGTGAAGAGTGGAGAAAATGGAGCATCTAGGTTGAGAAAACAATATCAACCTTGCTATTCACATTGATAATGCAAAGAGGATCCACATTATTCCCTTAAATCTTTATGTATTGTATTTGTTCTTATATCATATACAATTGAAGGTGAAACAATATCTTAGGGGGAGAACCTGGGAATCAGTGATGAGAGGTGTTCCCTTGAGGGGGAGACATATGAAGAAGCTTACAGAGTTATTATTTCAATTAGTATTAACTTTAATTGGTATCAAATTCAATTACTCTGAAGATTATTTTAAGACCATGTCATTGAAAAAGGAGTTTCAGGTTTATTGTTCCAATAAAGATTCATATCACATCTATTATCCTCATCGTGGAATGAATGTGGAAAACCCTTGAAGACAAGTATATGAGTTCTCATATCATGAGGTATCATGATTAGTTGGTAATGGATATATTTGAGTCTAAATCAAATCCTCTTGTTTTCTACACCGAGCATTTCTCAAGTAGACTTAGAGTGAAATGATGGATGATACATTTCTTAAGTATGTATTGATATCCTTTTCCCATGAAATTTTTATTTCTTGGCAATAAGGGGGAGAGAAAGTGAAATGAAAGTTTAAAAGTGAAAGGTGGAGAGAAATAAATTTTGATATTAACACATTCATTTGAGAGTACTTTGAAGTATTTCCAACAAATACAAATGGGGAGATTTTTGGGACCACTTTTGTGTATGAGTTTTATTTTTTGTCAAAAATTCTCAATAATGGTCAAAATGAAGAAGGAACTCTAAAGTTGATGGATATTGGTTTAAGTGATGATGCTTAGAGAATTGTTATGGATTCATAGCATTGGATGCCACACTTGAGAAATTCTCCATGTTGTTTCAAATCAGATGATTTCTGCATTGGTCCTAAGTTCTAAATACATGTATCAAATGTGATACATTATCTACAACATTGAAGTATCATCCATTTGAGGATGATTGAAGTACTTTGGGATTCATGTTCCAAAAATAAAATGAAGAGGAAAATAGAAGGAAGTGGCATGGGCTTTTCATTTGAAGGTGGTATCCATGTAGGAGATTTATAAGGAGGACATACAATTTTATTTTAGGTAAGTATTTTTTATGTGGTTACTTAAAAATATTGGGCAGCTAACTGATCTGCCTGGCTAGCCTCGACCAAGGGTATATACAAGACTCTAGGTAAACCGCACCCAAGGGAAGTCTTCTAGGCAAGCCAATCGCATGCATGATGGGCCATGTGTAGGCCCGCATAAGTACACAAGACAAAGCCCATGCATAGTTAGGTCGAAGCCCACACAAAGAGCGAGCGCAGAGCATGTCTGAAAAGAACACAGTACGAGGTAGTACCATGGAGGGGGATAGAGTAATCTGAGATGGGTACAGAGTGCATTGATACTTAAACCGTGCCTCACCTGCATGTTTGTTTTGATACGGGATGAAGTTTTTAATGAATTGAGATTTCTCGACCGTCTATTTGATCTCTCATGAAATCTCAGAAACTCATTTAATACCACATCCAATTATCTAATCCTAGTCATACATAATACCATGCCTCATGTGTTTGAATGAGGACCGTTTGATGCTCCCACAGCCACGTCATCGTCTTCCTCCCCCCACTGCACGACACTGCCACTGCTACTCGCCAGAGAAGGTTACCTAATCATGATGAATGATCACTGGATATCATATGAGGTTCATGTCAGTGACTAGATCTAACCAATATCATGCATGGAATTTCATTTTCATGCATGCAACAAAATAGCGAGGAACCTGGTTTGGATGAAATCAAACGAAGTTTCCAAGGCCAGGTGAATTTGAGTGTGGATTTAAAATAAGATACATGTAATCTTGAATACCTGAAAAATTAGGGAGAAGGACACAATATTGAAAAGGAAACAACCTAGAATTGCAGCATATCTTTTATCCAAAGTTTGAATATGTTTACACAGGTTTGAAAATCTTTAAAACTGAAGATCTCAGTTATTCAAAGAGTGGATCTTGGATGATTCAAAAAATATATTTGAAGATATTAAATTACAAGATTTGAATGTGGTGAAAGGATTAGAATATCAATTATAAAATAATCCTCACCAAGACAAGGAGGAGGTGATTACTTCTGCATACCTAAGTGCTCCCGTTCCAAAAATAGAGCACTCCTTAGTTCACCGTTCTACATGAAGGAGAAAGTCGGATCCTGTAGGCCTTCAAGAAGTAAAATGCATCTTAAAGTGTCTCAATAAGAAGAGAAACCATGCCCTATTTGCAAAGGAAAATCACAGACACATGACATGTTTTCTCAAACCCTCATCGTGCTTCATGAAAAAGATCCCGCATGTACACAATTGGTGCATGGTCACCCTTGTTGTGATTTACGAAGACATCCGCACCATGGACCAACCTGGTTACATGAAGAAGAAATTCACATCCCTTATGCATAGAAGACCCGTTCACCTCTTACATGAAGAAGAATAGTGAACCCCCTTGGTTTCATGAAGAGAAGGATAACACCCTCCTATCTGCATGATAAGAAGGTACAATTTATTTCTAGGGATTTTTTTTTGAAGAAGAAGGAAGCATGAAGGCAAGAGATTGTATGTGAATGCATTGAGAATATTCAGTCATGTGTTTCATTTGAAGATACCCTAGAACTTGTGAGTTCGTGAAGAATATTGTATATTTCATTCATGATGCACATGCATTCATGTGCATGAGTTGAGATAATTGAGTGTATGTGCATGAAAATAGAGAGAGAGAATAAGATAAAGAAAATTACATACATGCATGCACTTATTATTTGAATATATCCAAGGCTATATGTGTGTGAAATTGTGAAGAAAGAATAATTAGAGAAGAGTATATGCATACTTTCAAAAATATGTAAAAAGGGTAAAATTTAGTTAAATAAATATCAACTGCATCAATAAAAAGTTTAAAGACCCGTAAATTTCAAGGAAATTTTTTTCTTAATTTTCTTTGGAATTTTTCAAGAATGCAGTTTCTGACGGTACCTGATTCCGAGGCCCGGTGTGCCCAGAATCATTTTCCGAAGTTTGGCTCGGGTACGTTCAGTGAACGGACGAGCGGGTTTTTCTAACTTTTGAACCGGTGCTCAGAATCAAATTCCGAGGGCACCGATGGAATCGAAGTGCCGATATTTGCTTAGAAACGCCTCTTCCGGAGTTGCGTTTGCTCGGGTGTGGTTTTTAATTTTTGGGCTTTAAGTTAAGAAATAAAATAAAGTGGTGCGACAAACTTTATTTTATTTCACTTAAAGCCACTTAAAAGCCACTTTAAGCTGCTTAAACTAAGTTAAAGAGGATAGGGTGGAACCCAAAATATCCTACCCTCTTGGTAGGATATTTGTGAGGTGGGGCCCGCACGAGCCCCACCGTTTCTTTTCCGCTAAGTAATGCACCCGTGAAAACCCGTCATTATGAAAGTCAACTGACGCATTTTCTTAAATTCTTAATTCACCAATTAATTGGGTGGTTTTATTCGTTGAATTAATTCTCCAAATTAATGGGTTGTTACTTAACTTATCTCTTTTTTTTCGTTTGTTGGCATGTTAATAAAATAAGACCAACGCTATTCTTCTTAAGTGTTGTTCATTGAGAGGATTTGACAGAAACCTCAAGTTCTTCCTCCTTCTTCGCGAAGAACACGAAGAACGCGAAGAACGCCAGCCTTCGACGAAAGGCGACGAAGAACGCCGAACCTGCGGAGATCGACGACGCAAATCCTTGTACCGCGACGCCGACAAATCTCCCTTCGCGACGCTTCTTCCGCAACGATCCAACCCCGCGACAACCTTCAATCGACAATGACAAGTTCGTCGACGCGACGCCAAGTACCGCGCGACAACGACACTCTTCCGAGATGTGACGATTCTTTTCTTCCGCGACGATCAATTCCACGAAGAACGCACGCTCGACGACTACGGCGAGGTAGGGGTTTGATTCTTTAAATCTTTGTGATTAAATCCCCAGTCGTTTAAATATTGTTGGGTGAATATCTTTAAGACCGCTAACGCGGTGGGTGCGGACTAACGAACAAGTCCGAACCCACCGCACCTTTTCGTTCTTGGTGCGCGAAATGGCGGACGATGACAAGCGGGGCCGCAATGGCGATTTGAGGGCCTGGCAGGGTAGAATGGGACCTGGGAGGAGCTTCGGCGCAGGTGAAAGTGGAATCGGACCACCAGAGAAACTCTGGTGGCCCGCGGAACCCACCGACGATGCGGGTCGCCGGCGCAGCGGCGCCGGCGGCCGGCCAGACCCGCGACCGCGCAGGTCCGGCAACTCATGGGACGCGGCAAAGTCGCGTCCGTTGACCCAGCGCGGCCCCACGTGAGGCCGCGACACTTCATCCCGCGGGGGCCAGCGCCCCGCGGTTCCTCCACTCGGCCGGCTCGGCCGAGCCGAGCCGGGTTGCGCCAAACCGGGTAGGACCCGGACCCGGGTCGGGTCCACCCGGTTCGGGTCCACCCGGTTCGGGCCGACCGAGGGGGGGTTGGGCCGGGTCGGTCCGGGCCCAGACCCTCCGTTTCCGGACTCTTTTCGGTCATTTGCTCATAACTTGAGCTATGGGCCTCCGAACGACGCGCCGTCAGCGGCGATGCGATCCTTGGATCGAGACGGTCGTTTCGATATATCACACTCAAGGTTTCAGAATACTTTGTGTTCGACCGGGTTGGTTCGTACACGAAACCAACCGGGCCCTCGGAGCGGAAACACTCATATCTTGAGCTTCGGACGTCCGATTGACGTGTCGTCAACTTTGTCGAATTCCTCTAAGTGAGACGGATCTTTTGGCTTACTCCGCCCGAGGTTTGGACGTAGGTGGAGTATGGTCGGGTTGGTTTTGCCTTAAAAAGCAACCGGGCCCATGGGACGAAAAAGCCAATAACTATCAGACCGGGCGTCCGATTGACGCGCCGTCTGCGACGTTGAGTTCCTGTTGACGATACAGAACTTTTGGATACATAAAATCTGGACCATGTGTCAGTTGATGTATCAGCCTCCCAGCTCGTGGAGCGGACCCTCCCGAACGAGCTTGTTGTGTGCGGGAACCCTAGAACTGGCTGTGACTACTACTGTGACGACGACGACTGTACAAAGATTTTCAGTGGATTCGATTGCGACGATGATGAAAGCAGTACGGGAATCCTCCGTGTTTTAGGTAGTGACCACTACGGTACATCTTGGGATATATCAACTCTGGACTATATGTCAGTTGATGCATCGACCTCTTAGCTCGTGGAGTGGACCCTCCCAGAATGAGCATGCTGTGTGCAAAAACCCTGGAGCCGGTTGAGACTTGACGACTGCTGAACGAACGACTCGGTGTGTTACGGATAGACCAGTGGGGAGTGCTTAGTTGTAGCGGCAGACCCACGGAAGAAGAGCACTTGGTTGTAGCGGCAAACCTGCGACACTCAACAGAAGGAGTACCTCTGGAGGCTATGAGGGGGAGCGCTTGGTTGTAGCGGCAGAACCACGACAGAGGTGGGCTTGGTTGTATCGGCACAGGGGAGCGCTTGGTTGTAGCGGCAGACCCACGACAGAGGTGCGCTTGGTTGTAGCAACACAGGGGAGCGCTTGGTTGTAGCGGCAGACCCACGACGGAGGAGCGCTTGGTTGTAGCGGCACGGGGGAGCGCTTGGTTGTAGCAGAAGGCCCACAGTACTCGATAGGTGGAGTACTACAGCAATCCAAGGTAAGAGGGAAGCGCTTGGTTGTAGCGGCTTTACCACTGTACTTGATGGAGAGGGAGTTTCCCAATAGCTATGGGTTCAACTTCATGATCGATCATGTGTGGGTCATTTCGGGGGTTAGTACCCTACAAATCCTTTGTGGGTCCAACGACTTAGATGAATCAGTGGCTACATTAGATCATCTCTAATATCATATGAAGAAGTATACCTGTGTGAGCTGAATCCTGTTTGCTTTCCTTTGTGGATTGTGTTGTGCTATCCTGTGTGGATTTACGTTTTGATTTCCTGTGTGGACTGGGTTGTGCTTAGGGCTCGGATGTTGGAGCCAGACGGGAATTTATGACTTAGGTATATGTATGGGAATATACCTAAGCAGTGTCGGATGTTACTTCGTGATTGTATCTTTCCTTTGTGGTTTATCCTTTGTGGATTCTGGGAGACCTTCGGGGGTCTCGGGGTCCCTACTGAGTATCTTATACTCACCCCTGCATGGGCTATGCCTGCACTACGTTGTGTTGGTTGCAGACGACGGACAGTGCTGATCATGGTGGAGGCTTGCGGAGCAGGATGATACCTGGAGGTGGACCACTGGGCGAGGTGTACTCAGAGCGGACGGCTGGACCGAGGAGCTGTGGAGGCTTTCTGTACTCACCCTTCAGGTCGGAATTCCAGAGGATGGCTCGACGCGGAGGATTTTCTTTTCAGTTGCTGTTTTTCCCCTTTCAGTTGTACTTTACAGTTGGGCTTGTATTTCCGGCCCCCTTTACTTTCTGCACTTACTGTTGTACCAGTTTTTACTTAGTGTTTACTTTTTCCGCTTGCTTACTCTGTGGTGCTTGTTTACTTTACAAAGGTAATGCCTTCCCTTTCCCAGGATTTATACCTTGGTGCTAGTTGCCAGCCCCTGGCCTATGGAAGGCGGGCTTGGGGTAGTCATGACATGGGCCCCGAGGACGGGTCGTGACAAATTGGTATTAGAGGAGTTAGGTTCTACCGCTGACTCTGATCCTTATTCTATGTGAAGCAATAGTGTTAAGCGTATTGAGTGTGGTTATCAGTCCAGGGAGCCCAGTGTTGGTGCGGCGGCCGACGTATCCGTACACTTGGACCCTGACTTCTGATTTCCGACTTAATGCACGAAAACATTGATTGCATGCGTGTTTCAAGTTTTCCTTGTGATTACTTCATATCAGCTCACTAGGTATACTGTTCTGACCATGACACACGTGTTTCCTTTTCAGGATGGCCCCACGACGGCAGCCAGCTAGGGTTCCGAGAGTTGAGCGTGATGACAGCCCGCCGAGCGACGAGGCCTCGGTACATGGCCCTTTGACAGCAGAGGCACTGGTGGTACCTCTACCCGCTGAGCCACCGATGCTTACAGCACCAGTCGCTGACGATGCACATCACCTTAGTGTACTGCATGAGTTCCAGCGCCAGCGACCGCCCGGGTTCCGTGGGGAGACGGACCCCCAAGCAGCCAAGGATTGGCTGGAGACGGTTGTACGAGTTTTTCAGTTAGTGAGGACACCAGCAGACCTTATGGTGGTCCTTGCAGTGAGCCTCCTACATGCGGCAGTAGGCAGATGGTGAAGCTTGATGCTCCAGGTGAACAACGAGGCATCACTCCTTTGGACGGACTTTGAGAGCCTTTTTCGCTTAGAGTTCGTCCAAGCCACCCTCCGAGCGGTGCGCATCCAGGAGCTACTATAGCTGCGGTAGGGCAACATGACAGTAGCCCAGTACACGGTGAGGTTTACCGATCTCTTGTGCTATTCCACAGACATGGTACGAGACCCATTCTTCAGGGCCTGAACCTTCGAGCAGGGGCTCAGGTGAGAGATCAGAGCTTCAGTTGTTTCTCACAACATTCCGACATAGACAGGGGTGTTGGAGCGAGCCCTCTTAGTGGAGAGTTATCTTGCTGAACAGTCTCCAGCAGCAGGACCCACTACTAGACGGCATGCGGTAGAGTCTTCTGCAGCGTGCGGTAGACAAATGACGCAGGGGTAAAAGAGGACTAGACCTACCGGTGGTCGACCACGTGACACATGATCGTTTTTGCGAGGCACTCGGGGTGGACAAAGACTTACCATGAGCAGGCAGTGTTACTCCTGCAGCGGGATTGGTCACATGGCTCGTGATTGCCCGACCCACCATACGGATGACCAACAGGTGAACGAAGGACCCCCCAGGCAGAGGCAGAGGTTCGATCAGGGTGGGCCGCAAGGAGTAGGCGGCCATGGCAGGGGAGCTGGCCGTGCAGCTGGAGGTGGATGACGCTTCGGGGTGTTGCCACCACCACCACCAGGAGGTCCACCCCAACCGCAGGGGACAAGAGGACATGGGAGAGCTCAGCTTCAGGCAGTTGAGGCCTACGATCATAGAGCTCTAGGAGCAGATGAACAGGAGCGGGACTAGCTCCAGACCTGGAGACTTTTGTTCATGTTTCTTCTAGTTTTGTTGATGTATGTTTGTAGATTCTTTGTGTCTTTGTACCTGAGTTGCAGTAATAAAAGACACCTTTTCTTGTGGCGTTTACTTTCCTGTCCTCTCTTGTGTTGTTACTAAGAGGTTCCGGTTTAGACTGTTGACTTGACCCTCACTGAGAGATACCTACTGGAGGAGACCCAGTTACCACACACTGATGCCGACAGTGTGACTCAACCCTTGGAGGCGAGAGTAATGGTTGGATCTCTTGGTAGTAGCGTCGAGGCCTTACGACGTCATCCTTGGTATGGGTTAGTATCATCCATATCAGGATTGACTGTATTAGGCAAAGAAAGTGGTTCATCCATGGGATGAGACCCGATTTATCTTATCGGCAAAGAAGAAATCTTAGCAGCTCTTATGGGACCAGAGATGGTCCAGGCCACGACAGAGAAGGTCCAGGTCATCCAGGAGCAGATGAGGACAGCTCAGAGCCGGTAGAATTCTTATGCTGATAGGAGGCGGAGACCACTAGAGTTCGAGGATGGCGACCACGTCTTCTTTCATGTCTCACCTCGACGTGGATTTCGGAGATTTGGCCGAGGCGGAAAGTTGTCTCCACGCTTCCTCGGACCATTCCAGGTCCTCAGCAGGGTTGGAGAGGTGGATTATCGCCTGGATCTACCACCTCAGTTGCACCGGGTGCATGACGTCTTCCAGATATCTCAGCTGAGGAGATACGTGCACGAACCGACGCACATCATTGACCATGGGGAGCTAGATGTTGATGATGGGGAGACCTTCGCGGAGGTCCCAGTGGAGATCGAGGATCGACAAGAGCGGGTCCTACGTGGACGGTCGATTCCTCTAGTGCGCATCAGATGGAAGCACAAGAACCTCCAGGAGAGCACTTGGGAGCGGGAGGCTCAGATGCATGCTCAGTACCCACATTCGTTTCCCTAGTTTATGATGTATCCTTACAGGGACATAAAGCCCTGAGGTGGGAGTGATGTAAAGACCCGTAAATTTCAAGGGAATTTTTTTCTTAATTTTCTTTGGAATTTTTCAAGAACGCAGTTTCTGACAGCACCTGATTCTGAGGCCCGGTGTGCCCGGAATCATTTTATGAAGTTTGGCTCGGGTACGTTTAGTGAACAGATGAGCGGGTTTTTCTAACTTTTGAACCGGTGCTCGGAATCAAATTCCGAGGGAACCGATGAAATCGCAGCGCCGGTATTTTCTTAGAAACGCCTCTTCTAGAGTTGCGTTTTCTCAGGTGTGGTTTTTAATTTTTGGGCTTTAAGTTAAGAAATAAAATAAAGTGGTGCGACAAACTTTATTTTATTTCACATAAAGCCACTTAAAAGCCACTTTAAGCTGCTTAAACTGAGTTGAAGCGGATAGGGTGGAACCCAAAATATCCTACCCTCCTGGTAGGATATTTTTGAGGTGGGGCCCGCACGAGCCCCACCATTTCTTTTCCGCTAAGTAACGCACCCACGAAAACCCGTCATTATGAAAGTCAACTGACGCGTTTTCTTAAATTCTTAACGCACCAATTAATTGGGCGGTTTTATTCGTTGAATTAATTCTAAAAATTAATGGGTCGTTACTTAACTTATCTCTTTTTTTCATTTGTTGGCATGTTAATAAAATAAGACCAACGCTATTCTTCTTAAGTGTTGTTCATTGAGAGGATTTGACAGAAACCTCAAGTTCTTCCTCCTTCTTCGCGAAGAACGCGAAGAACGTCGGCCTTCGATGAAAGGCGACGAAGAACGCCAAACCTGCGGAGATCGACGATGAAAATCCTTGTACCGTGACGCCGACGAATCTCCCTTCGCGACGCTTCTTCTGTGATGATCCAACCCCGCGACAACCTTCGATTGACAACGACAAGTTCGTCGACACGACACCAAGTACCGCGCGACATCGACGCTCTTCCGCGACGTGATGATTCTTTTCTTCCGCGATGATCAATTTCGTAAAGAACGCACGCTCGACGACTATGGAGAGGTAGGGGTTTGATTCTTTAAATCTTTGTGATTAAATCCCCAGTCGTTTAAATATTGTTGGGTGAATATCTTTAAGACCACTAATGCGGTGGGTGTGGACTAACGAACAAGTCCGAACCCACCACACCTTTTCGTTCTTGGTGCGCGAAACGATGGACGATGACAAGTGGGGCCGCAATGGCGATTTGAGGGCCTGAAAGTGAAGAATGGGACCTGGGAGGAGCTTCAGCGCAAGCAGAAGTGGAATCGGACCACCGGAGCAACTCCGGTGGCCCACGGAACCCACCGGAGCAACTCCGGTGGCCCGCAGAACCCACCGGCGGTGCCAGCGGCTTGCCAGACCCTCGACCGCGTGGGTCCGGTGACTCACTGGACGCGGCAAAGCCGCGTCCGTTGACCCAGCGCGGCCCCACGCGGGGCCGCGACACTTCATCCCACGGGGGCCAGCGCCTTACGGTTCCTCCGCTCGGCCGGCTCGGCCGAGCCGAGCCGGGCTGACCCGTCGGGCCGGGCCACCCAGGCCAGGCCACGTCGCGCCAAACCGGGTCGGGTCGACCCGGTTCAGGCCGACCCAGGGGGGGTTGGGCCGGGTCGGTCCGGGCCCAGACCCCCCGTTTCCAGACTCTTTTCGGTCATCTGCTCATAACTTGAGCTACGAGCCTCCGAACGACACGCTATTAGCAGCGATGCGATCCTTGGATCGAGATAGTCATTTCGGTATATCACACTCAAGGTTTCAGAATACTTTGGGTTTGGCCAGGTTGGTTCGTACACGAAACCAACCGGGCCCTCAGAGCGGAAACACTCATATCTTGAGATTCGGACGTCCGATTGACGTGCCGTCGACTTTGTCTAATTCCTCTAAGTGAGATGGATCTTTTGGCTTACTCCTCCCGAGGTTTGGACGCAGGTGGAGTATGGTCGGGTTGGTTTTGCCTTAAAAACCAACCGGGCCCCTGGGACGAAATAACCAATAACTCTCAGACCGGGCGTCCGATTGACGCGCCGTCTGCGACGTTGAGTTCCTGTTGACGATACGGAACTTTTGGATACATCAACTCTGGACTATGTGTCAGTTGATGTATCAGCCTCTCGGCTCGTGGAGCGGACCCTCCCGAACGAGCTTGCTGTGTGCGGGAACCCTAGAGCTGGCTGTGACTGCTACTGTGACGACGATGACTGTACAGAGATCCTCAGTGGATTCGACTGCAACGATGATGAAAATAGTACGAGAATCATCCATGTTTTCGGCAGTGACCACTACGGTACATCTTGGGATATATCAACTCCGGACTATATGTCAGTTGATGCATCGAACTCTTAGCTCGTGGAGTAGACCCTCCCGGAACGAGCATGCTGTGTGCAGAAACCCTAGAGCCGGTTGAGACTTGATGACTACTGAATGAACGACTCGGTGTGTTACAGATAGCCCAGTGGGGAGCTCTTGGTTGTAGTGGCAGACCCACAGCGGAGGAGCGCTTGGTTGTAGCGGCAGACCCGCGACACTCAACAGAAGGAGTACCTCTGGAGGCTATGAGGGGGAGCGCTTGGTTGTAGCGGCATACCCATGACAGAGGTGTGCTTGGTTGTAGCGGCACAGGGGAGAATTTGGTTGTAGCGGTAGACCCACGACAGATGTGCGCTTGGTTGTATCAGCATAGGGGAGCGCTTGGTTGTAGCGGCAGACGCACGACAGAGGTGCGCTTGGTTGTAGTAGCACATGGGAGCGCTTGGTTGTAGCGGCAGACCCACGACGGAGGAGCGCTTGGTTGTAGTGGCACGGGGGAGCGCTTGGTTGTAGCAGCAGACCCACAGTACTCGATAGGTGGAGTACTACAGCAGTCCAAGGTAAGAGGGAAGTGCTTGGTTGTAGCGGATTTACCACTGTACTTGATGGAGAGGGAGTTTCCCAATAGCTATGGGTTCAACTTCATGATCAATCATGTGTGGGTCATTTCGGGGGTTAGTACCCTACAGATCCTTTGTGGGTCTGACAGCTTAGATGAATCAGTGGATACATCTGATCATCTCTAATGTCATATGAAGAAGTATACCTGTGTGAGCTGAATCCTGTTTGCTTTCCTTTGTGGATTGTGTTGTGCTATCCTGTGTGGATTTACTTTTTTGCTTTCCTGTGTGGACTGGGTTGTGCTTGGGGCTCGGATGTTGGAGCCAGATGGGAATTGATGACTTAGGTATATGTATGGGAATATACCTAAGCAGTGTCGGATGTTACTTCGTGATTGTATCTTTCCTTTGTGGTTTATCCTTTGTGGATTATGGGAGACCTTCGGGGGTCTCGGGGTCCCTACTGAGTAGTTTATACTCACCCCTAAACGGGCTATTCCCGCACTACATTGTGTTGGTTGCAGACGACGGACAGCGCTGATCGTGGTAGAGGCTTGCGGAGAAGGACGGTACCTGGAGGTGGACCACTAGGCGGGGTGTACTCGGAGCGGACGACTGGACCGAGGAGCTGTGAAGGATTTCTGTACTCACCCTTCAGGTGGGACTTCCAGAGGATGGCTCGACACGGTGGCTTTTCTTTTCAGTTGCTGTTTTTCCCCTTTTAGTTGTACTTTACAGTTGGGCTTGTATTTCCGGCCCCCTTTACTTTCTGCACTTACTGTTGTACCAGTTTTTACTTAGTGTTTACTTTTTCCACTTGCTTACTCTGTGGTGCTTGTTTACTTTACAAAGGCAATTCCTTCCCTTTACCGGGATTTATGCCTTGGTGCTAGTCGCCATCCCCTAGCCTATGGAAGGTGGGCTTGGGGTAGTCATGGCACGAGCCCCGAGGATGGGTCGTGACAAAAAGTGAGAGATAAGAGTTTATCCAAATGCTGTATGCATGATTTCATACATATATGAAAAGAAGAAAAGAGAAGAATCTGATTATGATGATTCTTAGTGAGCTTATCCTCATTTTTTGAACAATCACATAGTTCTTTTGATTCTATCCTAAGTAAAACGAAGTTTTAGTGCATTCAATTATTACACTAAAGAATAAGAAAGAAAAATAAGAAGTGTGCATTTGGTTTTGTACTAAAGAATAGAGAAGAAGAGACTTGGTTGCCTATTGCTTTTCAAGTTACCAAGTGAACAACACTTAATAAGATCAAGATAAGAACTTACCTTATTTAATAAGGGAGAAGACTATCTTTTGAGGAAGTATAAAGAACCAGCAAGGAGCTGCAAGTTAGACTAGGTTATCACCAGTTCAGGGAAGTGGATTGTTTCCCATCCCTGTCCAAAGTGTAGGGACTCAAACTGGCTAGAGTATTGTTTTCTTAGTCAAACCACTATAAAAGTTATCAAATTATAGTGTATAATCCATGCATTGGTCATTACCATACATAGAAAGGATGTAGCTTATCTTATTGAGTAGTGAACCTTGTAAAAACATCATGTTCATATTTTTACTGATTTCATATTATTTCATGTGACAGGGAAAAGAGAATAAAAGAATCAAGATTCTAATAGGTTAGGAGGTACACAGATAAAAAGTTGGAATTGGTTTAAAAATTCCCCAACACTGATTCAACCCCCCTCTCGGTGTTAGGTATATCCCAAAATGGTCCTCTAAATTGGTATTAGACCCAGGCCTACCTCTGTTGGATTATCTAAGGTGAAGTTATCCTATCCCGAGTTAACAATGAAGTGTTGTTCTAGTGAAGAGGCAGTCATCTCTAAGGATAATTCTATAGCTACCAAGACCATGATGAATAGTAAAAATAAGGACAAGAGAAATCTGAATAATAAGTCCCTATTATCTAAAGAATAAGATGTATCTGTATCTCCATGCTTTGCTGACAATGAATACATATCCGGCTTGGAAATTATTGAGTAGGTGGCTCAAGTTTCCACCAAGAAGATGGATGAACTTCCTTTATCAAGTAATTGTAAGGTATGTGTTAGTATATTCAAAAATTAATCTCATGATGAAAATGCTACCACAAGTGGCGATGATCAATATACAACCTCTCAAGAATTATCAATTGATAGATTAAGAGGCATTTTTCATGATATACCTAGAGAAAGTGCATCCCTTGTCTGTGGAGTATTTAAATGTATGCAGGAAGATATCACCCAGCTAGAAGAAGAAACTAGTGTTTTGGAGAAAGGCTTGCAAGAAAAAATTGTTGAATGTCTAAAGATCTTCAGACAAGTCGGAGCCTTTGAAGAAAAAAATAGGAAATTTAAAATGGGTTCCTCAAATTGGCTCAAAGAAGTTGAAGAGAAAGATAAAGTCAATGATACTCTGAAATGGAAGATCCAAGCACTTAAATATGAGCTGGAAAAGATCCCTGAAGTCATGCTTGACTCATTGATAAAAAAAAAGTGAAGCCGCATGAATATGAAGTTTAAGGAATTAAGGAATATTATCAAGAGAAGATGATTATGATTGAATATCAGAAAGTTGTCCTCAATGGGGAATGTTTAGAAATGGAATCCCTATTGACCAATCATGAGAATACACATATTGAGACTTCAAAAAAGAAGAAAACACTTGATACTAGTAATCAATGTTCATTGGATGATTCTAAGGTTGAAAGGCCGCCAACATGTGATAAGAAGATCATGACTTCACTGAATGATCTATCACAAGCATCTGAGAAAGTAAAGGTACCATCTAGACCATCTTGTACTCATGTTTCTAAATATGTTTCCACAAAACGTGTAGGTTGGAAGAAAAATTCTAAACAAGTATGGATGAGCAAAGGTAATAAGATACCTACCACCATGACTAGGGTTTATAGGAAGAATAAGTTGGAAGATGGTTCCCCATAGAGAGCACAACACATCAAGAAAAAGGACCAGAAATCTTATATAGAATATATCAAGAATTATAGATTTTTGGGTCAATGTCGGTGCTGCAACAAGTTTGGGCATTGTGAATTAGATTTTTGGCACAATCCTCTAAATGTAAAACCACAAAGGAATACCATTTCAATGGGGAGAAATCCAGAGAGGTATAAGAAAGATCCATAGATCCAGAAGCATCTGTATACTACAAACATATTTGGAATATTTAACAACATCTATGATGTATGCAATGGGAGTGGTCATAAGGTTGGTACATGTTCATCTCAACATGTATCCAAAGTTGATAATAAAATAATATCACTGAAGCTAACTAAGAAAGAAGAAGCATACTTGGGAAAAAATAATAATAATGTTGTGAAAACAAATTATCCCAAGAAGATTCCAAGAAAGAAAGGTGAGAAGACCCTAGATTCTAATTACAAGAAGGTTAAGGGTAGTGCATCCAAAAAAACTTCTAAGAAGGATGAAAATCAGATTAATCCATGTGAAAGATCCCAAATGGATGCCTCAATTCCTAATGAAATATTGGTTATCTATCCAGAATATTTGGAAAGAATGATAAAAATGAGATATGCACATGATAAGGCTATTACAGAAGTAAATGAAAAAATTTCACATGAATTTAAAGATGTTATGTGTGTGAGGTGCAACAAGTCTAGTCACACTGTTAGAAATTTCATTTCATTTATTCCAGCTCAAGAATAATTTATTAATAATATGAAAGCTACACCAGGAGATTCTAGTGATTTGAAATCTCTTTAATAAAGAAGGTTCACACACACAAATAAATTGAAGAAGTGAAAATATCCACACAACCACAATTAGAATTGAATATCAAATGTGAAAGTGTGAAGAGTGGAAAAAATGGAGCATCTGATTGAGAAAACTATCTCAACCTTGCTCTTCACATTGATGAAGCAAGAAGGATCCACCTTATTCCCTTAAATATTTGTGTATTGTATTTGTTCTTATATCATAAGAAATTGAAGGTAAAGCAAGATATTAGGGGGAGAACCTAAGAATCAGTGATGAGAAGTGTTCCCTTAATGGGGAGACATTTGAAGAAGCTGCTAGAGTTATTATTTCAATTAGTATCAACTTTAGTTGGTATGAAATTCAATTACGTCAAAGATTTTTTGAAGATCATGTCATTTGAGAAGGAGTTTTCGGTTGATTATTCCTTGAAATATTCATATCACATCTATTATCCTCAGCCTGGAATGGAAGTGGAAAATCCTTGAAGACAAGTATATGAGTTCTCATCTCATGAGGTATCATGATCAATTGGTAATGGAAAGCTTTGAGTCTAAATAAAATCCTCTTGTTTTCTTCACCGAGCATTGATCAAGTAGACTTAGAGTGAAATGATGTATGATACATTTCATAAGTATGGATTGATACCCTTTTCCCATGAAATTTGTATTTCTTGTCAATAAGGGGGAGAGAAAGTGAAATAAAAGTTCAAAAGTGAAAGGTGTAGAGAAATAAATTTTGATATTGACACATTCATTTGAGAGTAATTTGAAGTATTTCCAACAAATACAAAGGGGGTGATTGTTGGGACCACTTTTATATATGAGTTTTATTTGTTTTCAATAGTTTTAAATAATGGTCAAAATGAAGTAGGAACTCTTAAGTTTATGGATATTGGTTGAAGTGATGATGCCTGGAGAATTGTTATGGATTCATAAAATTGGATTCCATGCTTGGGAAATTCTCTATGTTGTTTGAAATCAGATTATTGTTTCATTGGTCCTAATTTCTAAATACATGTATCAAAGGTGATACATTTTCTACAACATTGAAGTATAATCCATTTTTGGATGATTGATGTACTTTGGGATTCATGTTCCAAAAATAAAATGAAAAGAGGAAAAGATAAGTAAGTGGAATGGGATTGGAATTTTATGGTGGTAGCCATGGATGAGGTTGATAAGGTGTCTAGGAAATTTTATTCTAGGTAAGTATTTTTTATGTGGTTACTTAAAAATATAGGGTAGCTAACAGATCCACCTGGCTAGCCTCGACCAAGGGAACATGTGGGACTCTTGGTCAACTGTACCTAAGGTAATCCCGCTAGGCAAGCCAACCGCATGAATGAGAGGTCATTTGTAGGCCCATAGGAGAACAAGAGGTGAATCCCATGAATAATTAGGCTGAATACCACATAGAGAGTGGGCACAAAGCGCATCTGCAGATAACACGGTACATGGCGGTACCATAGAGGGGAAGGAGTAATCTGAGCCAGGGACAAAGCACCCTGATAATTAAACCGTGCCTCACCCACATGTTCGCTTCGATGTGGGATTTTTTTTAACAAACTGAGTGATCTCAAACGTCCATTTAATCTCTCGTGACATATCGACCACTCATTTAATCCCACATACGATTATTGAATCATGGTTTTCCATCATCCTGCACTACGCATGTTTGAACGAGGACCGTTTGATGCTCCCAAAACTGCATCGTCTTCTTCCTCCCACCATTACACAACGTCTCCTCAATTACTCACTAGAGAAGGTGACCCGATCACCAAGGATGATCATTGGATATCATATGAGGTTCAGGTAGGTCACTGGATCAAACCAAGATCATGCATGCAATTGCATTTTCATGCATGCGATGAAATGGTGAAGAACTTGGTTTGGACGAAGGCAAATGAAGTTGTCGAGGCCATGTGGATCCAAGCATGGATTTAAAAAGAGATACATGTAATATTGAATACATGCATGATCAGGGAGAAGTTCATGATCTTGAAAAGGAAACATCTTAGAACTGCATCATATCTTTTATCTGTGGTTTGAATATCTTTACACGGGTTTGAAAATATTTAAAACTGAAGATGTCGGTTATTCAAAGAGTGGATGTTAGCTGATTCGAAGAAGATATTAGAAGATCTTATCTTATGGGATTTGAACATGGTGAAAGTATTTGATTATCACTTATAAAAGAAGCCTCACCAAACCCATGAGGCTCTGCTACCTTCCACATACTCGAGTGCTCTTGTTCCAAAAATAGAGCACTCCCAAGTTCGTTGTTCTATGAGAAAGAGAAAGACAGATCCCCCAGGACTTCAACAAGTGCAATGCACTCTTGAAGTGTCTTGCGAAGAAGAGGAACCACACCCTCTTTGTGAAGGAGAATCACATACACACGATAGGTTTTATCAAACCCTCACTGTACTTCATGAAGAAGATCCCACAGGTACACAATTGGTGCATTCTCACCCTTGTTGTTCTTTATGATGACATCTGCATCATGGACCACCTAGGTTACACAAAGAAGAACCGCACATCCCTTATGTGAACAAGACCCATTCACCTATTGCACGAAGAAGAACAGTGAACCCCCTTGGGTTCATGAAGATAAAGAGAACACCCTCTTGTCTACATGATAATAAGGTACACATTGTTCATAGGGATTTGTTTTTGAATAAGAAGGAATCATTAAGAAAGGAGCTTGTGTGTGAATGCATTGAGCATATGCACTCATGTGCTTTATTTGAAGAAACCTAAGGCCTTGTGTGTTTGTTAAGAATAGTGGATGTTTCATGCATGATGCACATTGATTCATGTGTATGATTTGAAAAAACCGAGTGTATGTGCATACAAATATAGAGAAAGAATAATAAAAATAAAAGTATATACATGCAATTATTATTATTTGAATATATCCAAGGTCATATGTGTGTGAAATTTTGAAGAAAGAAGAATTAGAGAAGTGTATATGCATGATTGAAAGAATGTGTACAAAGGGTGCAATTTAGTTAAATAAATATGAACTGTATCGAGAATAATTGAGAGAGAGGAGTTCATCCAAATGACACATGAATGATTTCATGCATACATGAAAAGAAGAAAAGAGAAGAAGTTTATTTTGATGATTCTCAGTGAGATGATCCTTATTGTTTGAAGATTCACATAGTGATTGTGATTCTACCTAAGGAAGAAGAATTTTTAGTGCATTCAATTATTTCACTAAAGAAAAAGAAAGAATAAGTAGAAGTGTGCATTCATTTTTTCATTAAAGAAGAGAGAAGAAGAGTTTTGCTTACCTACTACTTTGAAAGTAACCAAATGAAGAGAACTGAAGAAGATCAAGAGCAGAACTTACCTTATTCAAGATTAGAGAAGACTATATTCAGAGGCAGTATAAAAAACTAGCAAGGAGCAACAAGTTGGACTAGGTTATCACCAGTTTAGGGACGTGGATTGTGTCCCACCCCCCTCTAAAGTGTAGGGACTCAAACTGTATAGAGGATTGTTTTTCTATTCAAACCACTGTAACAGTTATCACATTATAGTAGAGAATCCATGTATTGGCCATCACCATACATGGAAAGGATGCAACTACTCTTATTGAGTAGTTAACCTTGTAAAAATATCATGTGCATATTTTTACTACTTTCATATTATTGCATGCGACAGGGAAAAGAGAATAAGAGAATCAAGATTCTAACAGGTCAGGAGGTACAAGGATAAAAAGTTGGAATTTGTTTAAAAATTCCACAACACTAATTCACCCCCCTCTCAGTGTTATGTATATCCCAAACTGGTCCTCTCACTATGAATACTTATTTCCCCAGACTCTGAGGGGTTACTGAGCTAGGGAGTTCATGAATCTATAATAGAGGACCATGTCAGTTATGGAGTACTCATCCCGTTTCACTGAGCTATATAATTTCTCTCCTTCTCTAGATTCTTATGACCTAATGGATAATAATAAATTTGAGGATGGGCCATGTTATGCCATCTGGTTTCAAGTCAATGTATTTAGGCTAATGAAAATTTTTGAGATCGTCAACCAGGCCCTAATTATAGATCGAAATATGAGAGATGTAGATGGTGTGAGCCAGGGTAGTTTGGTAATAAGTCTTCTAGTGGATCTTATTATGGGAGAAAATGATTCTCTAAAGAATCTCACAGTCGTAGCAGTGGTCAAGCTCTATTTGTGGGAAGTTCTCATATCTTCCATCATTGTGGAGCTCTAGGGAACTTCAAGAGGCAATACACATAGAATCCAGTCGAGTGGATAGGTTGTGTTAGGACGGGACATATCCACTGCTTATACAAGACTTTTCTGCTAGTGTATAGTGAGAAGGGATCTTCACCCACTCCTAGGCTAGGAGATGGGTCAATGAGATCACAACAGACAGGAATCTAGACTACCATCAGTCGTTTTGGCCGAGGTGGTGGCTGAGGGAGATGAAATCAGGCCTACGATTCTCAGCGCTAGTAGAATGGACTTACTCAGGGTAGTCAGACAGTGACTCAGGGCCATGGTGTCACCCAGTTACGTACAGTCTAGCATATTCTGTAAGAGAAAAGTGCCAAACCATCTAGTCTATGAGGTATTATTTTAGTAGCCTCCACTTTAGTGTTTTCTTTGTTTGACATAGGCACGTCTCACTCACTCATATAATAGGAAATAATTGAGAGTTTGGGCCTCTACATTAAGTTATATTGTGGAATAATGATGCTATATACACATTTAGGTATCCGGTTAGAGTGCGTACGTCACTGTCAGAATCTCCCCCTTGAGATAGGTGATTGCCTTTTCAAATGGAGCTTGTATGTTCTCAACATGAAAGGTTTCTATGTAATCATCAGAATGAGATGATTAGTTCCATACAAAGTTCATATTGATGTTAATAATTGGAGGGTGACATTTACATCACAAGAGGGTGTTACACAAATGCATAAGGGAGAATGGGATTTCAGTGTGACATGGGCAGGACCTGAGCAGCTGAGGCTGGGTAGTGTTACAACACAGATTTCAAGTATTTTCGTTGATGAACAGGGGTTAAAACTCATTAACATTACTCATGTAGTGGAGTGTTTTAGATACATTTTTTCCTAACATCTTTTATGGTATGCTTATAGTTTGAGGGGTAGAGTTTACTATTAAGATTATGCCGAGAATAACACCTGTGACCATTCCTCCTTATAGGATGGCACCTAAGGAGTTTCGGGAGCTTAAGAGTCTGTTGGAGGATATAGAGGTGAAAGGATTTATATTCCCTAGTAATTCTCCTTGGGTTTAACCTCTTCTATTTTCCAAGAAGGTAGATGGTACCCTTAGGCTTTGTGTAGATTACCATCGGTTAAATCAACTGACTATTAAGAATTGGTATCCATTTCCTAGAATAGACAACCTCTTTGATCAACTATATGGAGAGAAGGTGTTTTCAAAGATAGATATGAGGTCGGGATATCATCAGGTGTGTGTTAGGACTTTATAAATACCTCACATAGATTTTAGGAGCATGTACGAGCTATAAAAGTAATTGGTTATGCTGTTCAGACTCACAAACACACTTTCTGTCTTCATGGATATTATAAATTAGGTTTTCCACCCATATCTAGATTCATTTGTGGTTTTCTTCGTAGATAATATCTTAGTGTATTCATGATCCAGAAATGACCATGAAACCCATATTAATATTGTACCAAATACACTGAGAGAGCATCATCTCTATGCTAAGCTTAGTAAATTCCACTTCTAGATCAATAAAGTCCACTTCCTAGGTTATATTATCTCAGAATCAGGAGTTGCTGTTGACCCAGATAAAGTGAGAGCAGTAGTTTCTTTGGAGAATCCCAATAACATATTTGATATTTAGAGTTTCTTAGGGAATTATTGATATTATAGATGATTCATTTAGGATTTCTCATGCCTTACAGCGCCACTTACAAGCTTGACAAAGAAGGGTATGAAATTTGAATAGTAATAATCTTATGAGGCAACCTTTCAAGAGTTGAAGGGAATAAAAACTTCAGCAATGATAATGATTCTTCTAGGTCTAGGCATGGCTTATATAGTCTATTGTGACCCATAAAGTATTGTTCTTGGAGCTTTTCTGATGTAGGATGAGTGAGTTGTTGCGTATGGTTCTCATCAGTTGAGGCCTCACGATTGGAATTACCCGACGCACGACCTTGAGCTCACTGCTATTGTTCATTCCTTATGATATTAGAGAAAATATTTACTATGAGATAATTTTATGGTGTTCACAGACCAAAATAGCCTAAAATACATCTTCACTCATCGGGAAGTTGTTATAAAATCTCAATGGTCAGAACTCTTTGCTGACAGTACCTCTTTACCCTTGGAAGGGAAACTTGGGGACGAGTTGCTATAAGGTGAGAAGGTTGTAACAACCCAACTCTTAAACAAGGTAAAAATAATTGGTTTTTCATTTTTAATCTTTCCTTTAATCATGGTAAAGGTATGATACGACCTATGGAATTCCTTAGGAGCATTCAGGGATGGTTTAGAGCCCAGAGGTTTGAAAAAGAGGGCTACAGGCAGCGCCACATGGTTCAGATAAACAATGCAGCTACAGACAAGGGCACCTACAAGTCCAAATAGTTTTTCTACAAATGTGTGGACTAGAAACATGACCATGTAGGCCTGATGCATATGGGGGCAGATCCTTTACATACAGTTTTCACACGGTTTATAAACCATGTGCACAAATCGTGTGCAGTGTGTTTTGGGAAAAAAATTACCATTTCACCCCCACTTAAATCTAACCCATTTTTCCCTTTAACCTCACATCTTATGAACATAACCTTCATCCTCCCATATTATTTGATCTAAAACCCTCCAAAGGCTTGGATCCTTGATTACATCTCCATCTGTAGACTGATCTTCTATCCGAAGGAAGCATCAGATAGCCTAAGGTAAGGCTTACCTCTTGTACTCATCCTTATTTGGCAAATCTTGCCTCTTATTGCGTTATTTAGATGTAGCATCATTCAACCTATTTTCAGTGAATTGGACTAAAACTCAAATATCTTCCAACCTAATTCAAATCTAAGGTCAATATCAAACAAGGATTCATCTACAACACTAATATAGATGGTCACATAGTTTTCCTTTTGAGTTTTGGCCATTTTGTGTTTAATCCATCATGCCATGAGCTGACCTTTACCATGATCCCTTGGTGTGTTGGTTTATTAATTTCAAAATTACCCTAGAGCCTTGATATAGGTAAATTGGGTTTGGGTTATAGGTTTAGAGACCACCCTTACTTTATATGGACACCCTTAGGTGTGCCACTTTGAAAACGACCATTTTGGCCAATTAGGCCAAAATGCTTGGAACCCAATTTAGCTTTCATATTAGATTTTAATCAAAATAGTAATTGTATTATGTGTAATTGATGTATACCAAGGTGACAAAATGGTTCTTATACCCTTTTTAATTGGAATTGACTAAATGGGCTTGTGAGTATATTGCCTTGAAACATTGGTCTTAACACCTTCCCTTGAAAGGAGACTTCCATGTTAGAAAAATGGGATGGTGGACCTTGTAGGATGGCTAGGATAAGATGTCCTAAACATTCTAGATGAAATGTCTTAAATGGAGTGGTTCAAGGTATGTCATGACCTTTCCCTTGTTATGAATTTATTATAAATACAGTGCATGAAATGGGCTATTTGTTTAAATTGAAATGATATAAGATGTTATGCCTTATGTCTTTTTTTATATAAATATGGATGAGAGGAATTATTACCCCATTATAGCTTATAATATATAAATATAGATGGGAGTAATTCTTATCCCATGCCATCTTATAATATATATATATGGATGGGATACAATCTTACCACATGCCAGCTTATGATATAAATGTATGGGTGGGAGGCATTCTTACCCCATTCCTGCTATGGTATATATGTATGATGGGAGGAATGATTACCATGTGGTAGATATAATCTATATATACATATATACATATGGCGACTTTCTCAGACTTACCCGCTTTGAGCTGAAGTAGGTAGACCCGTGAGGTATCCTTTAGGAACCTAAGTGGGAGGTTATTTCTTTATTCAACATTGCTTTACTTTCTAGCTATTACATGCACATGGTATACTTATGAGCACCTACTCGGGTTACACGTAGACACTATTGGTGGTGGCCTGCTGATATTTTTGATCTCACAACCTACTCAGGCCACCTTTGGCACTTGAGAAGACTGTTTGCCTGCAGGCATAGATAAGGGTAAGCACCACTCTTCAGACTGTTGAATCTTACTGCTTAGTTGGATCTTAGGAGCAGAGGATCGGGCATGGGCTTGAGATGCTATGGAGAAACTTTTATCTTTTGTTTAATTTTTTAATTTTTTTATTATCATGCATTTTACATGTTTCCTAGTTTCCTTTTTTGTACTAGCATGCCATGCATACATGTTTGTATCAGACACTACCTATGAGGCCTTTTTTATGTTATCCAATTATTTAATCTTCCACTATATCTATTTATGCTTATGTTGTTTACTATATATGTCTTATTGGTTATGTTTTGAATACTTTTTATTTCTATTGCATCCACTGTGTACTATAATACAGGGGTATAGTATCCCTGTTGTTTTACCATCACACCCCTGCTGCCAGTCGGTATCCCTTAGCATATGGGGAGACACGCTAGGGGTCATGTGACCAACCGGGCTTGGGGAATGGGTTAAGTGGCATTTGGGTCTAGGATGTAACATTTTTAAATATATACTAATCACTTGGATGAATATAATTTTTTTATGAATTTTAAATAATCTATTAAAATATTATTTATTATAGAATAACATTAATCATTTTATACACTATTCATTTAATTTGACTTTAAATACATTAATAAAAAGGGTAAATTCTAATGTAAAATTTTAACACATCAATAATATAATATATTCATCTATAAAAATCACAAAAAACTATAAATCATTCAAAGTTTAATACTTTTAATATTTTTAAAATAATTTATTTCATTTTCTAATAATTAATGAAATACTATGTCGGCATTGCGTAAGCAATTAAGGTAATTATATAATCAACAAAAATTATGAATAATTTACCATCATTAAAATAATTTTATTATTCTCAAAATAATAATTAATATTAATTAAAAACATTCTTTTTCCCTATGTGAACATATAATAGATATTTAAAATTAAGAAAGTGACATTTTATATAGGTCTCTTAAAATATTTTATAGGTCTATTTCATGAAAAAGTATCCCATAACCTAATAAATATTGATCCTAAGGTGATAAGGGTCAAAATAACTTCATATAATAATATTTAAGATAAAAAATGGCGGCCTTATCACTTAGTTTTAACATAGGCTAACCCGATCTACCCTTTTATTGTGGTATTTTTTTTTACAGTTTTCACTATTTATTATGAAAAAATTAGTATGACCTTATTAAAAAATATTAATTTTTTTTTGTAAAAAATTAAATCCATTTTATTAAATTCAATATCTATAATTGGGAGGAATTCATTTTATAAGTATCCCATAAAGCATAACGAATAACGGTTTTCTGAAAAATTCATTTTTAAGTCTAAAAGTATTTTTATACCAAGATCACATATAATATTGATTCATATGTAATTAATTATATTATTTCAAACTGAATGATAAATATATTAATTTAGGATCAAATTCAAAATATTATGGGGTTTTTTCAAATAATTTATATTTTTACAAAAATCGTTATTTTTCAATATTCACTTAAAAATCAATATTTTTTAAAAAATACAAATTTTTCCCTAAGTTAATTTTGAAATTATGATTCCCAAAATAAAGTTAAATTTTTTATAATAGAATTTATAAAATTAGAATAAATTAATTATATTATTTTCTCATAAAAAAATAAAAACATTTTTGATGAAAAATATATTTTTGAAGCATGTAATGAATTTACTAAAAATTGAGCACTTATTTAAAAATATATTTTATTTATCTAAAAAATTTATACATAATTTAAATTTTTTTTGTTCTTATCATACTTAAAATTTTAATGATTAGGTTATAATGGTCACTTTTAAATATTTTAATAGTATATTTTGGTTCGTTTAAACTTAACACAAGATACCTAAGAAATCATATTTATTTAAAGAGAAATATATTCTAAAATATTAGGGTGTAAAATTATACCCCCTTAAATAAATTTCACCCTCAAAATTCTATTTCATTAATAAAAGGTCTAACCCTTATTTAAAAACCACATCGTACATAGGGATACTAAAACTTATTTACAAAAATAAAGTGTAAATCAAAAAGGTTACTTGAAATATGATTTATTCAGGTTTCTATATAAGGAAAACATTGGTGGGAAGTTAAAATATAGATATGTAAGAGAAGAATAATGTACAAGGACTAATATAGAGTGATAAAGAACATGGTTATGATAAATTTAATGACCACGAAACTATAAATTATTTAGGGGTGGAAAACCATCGATTCCTCATAAATAAAGGTAGTAGGATAAATTTTTTGTTTCAAGATCCTTTTCTTAGAGCTAGGGAATTCCTTTACCATATAGAATAATAAAATAAGGATATAGGGAATTCATTTACTATATGGACTAATAAACTAAGGAATTATACTTACTTGAAAATTATAATTTCACCCTTTAATCAATTTTCACCACAATATCATATTTTTCTCCAAAAAACGAGTATTCAAGATGAATTTTTTATGCTTGAAGTACTAAAATAAACTTCTAAATAATCACATAATACATAAAGGATTTCAATATATTCCTCCTATATTTTCTAAAACTAAAATGGTTAGTAAAATGTAAGATAATACCTAAAATGAATAAACCTTCATATAAAGAAATAATACATTAATCTCAAAAATTCATTTTTAAACTAAAGGTTTAACATAGATCATTATTTAAATAAACAAATTTATATCCCAAATAACATCAATAACCTCAGTATAAAATAAGGTTTTAACCTCAAAGGTCATCTCATACCCTTTATCTTACATATCCAAAAAATGTAATAGCATTATTTCCAAATAATCCTTTACATTAAACCTAAAATTTATATAGACCTAAACCCAATAAAATATCTCCTGAAATATCATTAATCACCTAAAAATGAAAAAAAACTAAAAATATTTGATCCTATAATAGGTTTACCAAAATCAAATTAATATTTATCTGTCAAACCGTTTAAGTAAAAACAATGTCATTCTAATCAAGACATCACGTAGGCCAGTGGTAGGTACTGAATCCTTATCTCCCTTTAGTTATGGGTTCAATCTATGTGGTCTTTTCTGATGTGATAGGTTGTCACCCGATATATGGGTTATCCTTTTTCTAAAAATATATTTATATAATTCCTATAATATTCCAATAAAATATGATTAACATCCTTAAAAATAAAATTAATCATCAAATCACTTTTTAATAACTAAGGTTTTCTACACAACTTATTTTTTCCACAAAATAAAATAATCTTATTTGGATACTATTTCATTAAAATCAATGATCAAATTAACCCTAATGGCTATCAATAACTTTAAACTCGTGTCTATAAAATATAAAATAATTATTCCTAAAATAATCTTTTCACTAAAAAATATTTTAAACCAAATGTTTGTATTCCCATAAATATCTCCAAAAATATCCTTAATCATGTTATAATCCTATCACATAAAACCTCAAAATGGATATCTATGCCTTTAAAATTTTGATCAACCTTATACTTATCATCCAAAGAAAAATTTAGGTTTATCTCATATCACTATGGCATATCATAGGTTTTGATAGGTTTTATTCTCTGATTCCTCAAAATGGTTCATAGAGAAAATGTGAATTAACCCAGGAAATCTCCCTGGTGTGTCAAACATAGTGCGTAGTAAGGGAAAAATCACTATACACTAGGATGATGGATGTGATATATTTGACCAATTATTTTTAGGGTTATTACCAATAGATTCATTGTTTCCAAAACAATTTCCACTTTTAGTATCTAGAAATGGATGTATTTCTAGGAAAACCACAAAATATCTTCCTTACCAAAACTTTAAGATGTTATTCTATACTTAGAATTACCCTAAAAGTCAATCATATGGTTATGTTCTGTAATCCTTATTTCCAGAAATATTGTTCCTAAGGTTTCTACTAAAAATTCCCTGATACCAGCTATAAATACCCTAACTTCAATCACCCAGATCTAATGGTTGTTTTATTACATTGACATAAGATACAATAGATCATATTCCAAAGGACTGAATAGTTTATTAGTATCGGTAAACTAGATACATAATTGAATCTTATGTCACATTTAATAGTATAAAAACAAAACAAAGTGAAGGTAAATATTTTTCATCCTTGAACTCATTCAAAGATCAATTCTTCATATAATTATTAAAGTAAAAAATAAAGGGTGAACACATATGCTCAGTAAGGTCATGCGTACAATGGAAGATATCTTGATTAAATAAGGAATAATCAATATATAAAAGTAAATAACTGAAAATACATGTCATTTAATCAATAACTTGATCACAAATTATATTATTCTTTGAATACATAATGTTAAAATAATTTCTTATAAATAATCATATGATCTTTAAGATTATCCATGGATATCATAACTATTAAAATAATCACATGAAAATAAATATCTGATTTCATTATGGTAGAATACAAAATTTCAAACATCATAATCTAACCTATAAGGCTTTGTTCTAAGACATCTTATATAAATGGATAATGGATTACCTCCGGGTTCTAGTATATAACCCTTTCTTGATGCTTTTCATGGTTTTAAAGTTAAGGGTGATGAATAGGAGTCTGGAGAACTTGAATGAAGTTTTGAGGAAAAGGTGAAGTCGCACGGACGACGCACAGTTTGTCTAAATAATGCGGTAAAACCATGAGTAGTTGGTCTTGGAGGCAATAGCTTCTTCACGGGCGGTGCACGGTTTGTCAAACAATGTGGCCAAACCATGCATGGAGTGTCATCTGAGGCAATGGCTAACGCACGGTTAGCGCACAGTTTGTCTAATCGTACGACCACTTAAATGAGATCCTATAAAAGTGGATCTCACTAATATTTGCCTCTAAGTGCCTCGTTTAAACTCCTAAGCATCCATAACTTGGGATTTTTCTTCTCCTAAGTTCATATATGGTTCTCCCATTATTCTGAAGGCAATCCGAAGGCTTCTCTTGGAGAATCGAAGCCAAATTCTTGAGGTATTTGATCGTTCTTCGTTCTTGATCGGTTTCTTAGATCTACATAGATATACTTCTCCTCTTCTCTTGGTTTCTTAGATATACGACCATTATGGGTATATCTAAGTGTGTGGATTACAAATATGATGATATTTGTCTTGATCTTTCTAGGAGAAGAGATCTAAGGTAGGTTCTTGAAGAAGAAACCCAATTTTCTTGAGCGTTCTTTGACCGTTGTGGTTTTCATCAAAACCTTTGAGGTAGGAGGATTCAATATTGACTCCACTTATTAGAATTGATTAGATTAGTTTCAAATTGGTTTATTTGAATGGTTTTGATTTTGAAAATCATGGAATAAATCTTATTTAGTAATGATTTATGGTTTTGATGTAATTGTAAAATCTTGGTGAATTGTTGTTCAAAGTGATTTGGCTTCTTGAATTTAAAATGTTGATTTCAAATTATGTATTTACTGAAATTGTAAATGGTTTGATGAAAAATGGGTTTTCAATAAAAAGGGTGTTTTATTGAAATGGTTTGATATTGAAATGACTTTGATGGAATTGGTTTTCAATAAAAAGGGAGTTTTATTGAAATGTTTTGGAATTGAAATGGTTTGGAATTGAAATGGTTTTGATGGAAATTGTTTTAAATAAAAAGGTGATTTTATTGAAAGTGTGTTTTGGCATGATTTATGGGAAAATTTGGTGTGCGTTCATATTTTATTCGGGATGAACAAGGGTTAGGAGTCTCCCCCATCAGTGTTGGGATGGATAAGGGTCAGGTCTCTCCCCCGTCAAACATTCATATCGTATTCGGGATAGATAAGGGTTAGGGGTCTCCCCCATCAGTGTTGGGATGGATAAGGGTTAGGGATCTCCCCCGTCAAACATTCATGTGCATTTTGGTTGGATAAGGGTAATAAGTATCCCCCATCATTTTTGGGATGGATAAGGTTTAGGGATTTCCCCTTCTTCTAGGTAGCATGCATGGTTGGTTGCATGGGTTTGTGGAATGGTTGGGTATGCCAAAAAGGGATCTTGTGAAATGGTTCTAAATCTTGTTTGTTTTTTTATTCTGGAAAAATAACTTGCTGAAAAATTATTTTAAATTGCTCTTGGAATGCCTTTGGTTATGAATAGTTTTGTAAACTTGTTTATATTTAGTTATAAAATGATTTTGAGAAAATGTTTTATATAAAATGTTTTTATATAAATGTTGATAACTCTTCTATCCTAGTGGCATGAGTAGGGAATGCATTGGGGAAAACCAACTAAGTTTTATACTCACCCCTTATTTGGAATGTTGGTGCTTTTTCAAATGTCGTATTCTGGGACACAGGTAAAGGCAAAGCATCTTATTGTTAGTGGCTTGTGGTGATGTTGGGGAGATGTTGTGGAGATTGGAACTTGTGGAGCACAGAGTCGTGATGTCTTTTGAGAGTCTTGAGTTGTTCATCCACTGTGTACTTTGATGCTTGGTTTGGTCTTCCGATATTGTGTACTTGATGTGGTTTGACATAAATGAAGTTGTTTAGTTTTCATTCATTTGTTCCTGCATCATATAGTGAATGTTTGGTTATGCTTGGTTGGTTTATGTGTTATTTCATAAAGGGTAAATCATCCCCCAACTTGTATTTGAAACCCTTTGGCATTTATTGCCAGCCTTTGGCGTCTTGGGGATGTCACTTAAGGCCTAATAATGACTCGTTGTACTTTCAAGCCAATGAGAATTGGAGGGTCATTACAAATGGTATCAGCTTGTTCGGTCCTTTCCTAACAAGTAGTCATCGATGTTCTTGGTCTTGGAGTTGAAATTCATTCTTGTCTATTCCTTGGGTTGAAATCTTAGATAGTAGTAGGATTTTCAGAACTTGAAATGTATAGCATAAAAGGACGTAGCTGACCCGTTTATGCTGAACTTCAACTTACCAGGGTGTTGGGTACACTTCTAGAATGTTGGAAATACCATTGTCATGGGTTTAGCCAATGAGATGAGAATGACATGAATTATAGAGGAATGAATTCCCACTAGTATTTCATATCTCATTGTGAGGAATGAGTACGAATTTTGTGCAAGGTGCGAATTTTTGAAAAATGCAGAAATTTTTTTCAAGTAAAAGATTTTGAAAACAGGGTATTTGGTGTATTTTAAAAATGGGTTGATTTTCAAAAGGCATGAGGAATGTTTTCAAAAATGTTTGAACATGGGAAAAAGGTTTTTTTGAAAACAATGTTGTGATAGATGATGTGATAGAATTTTAAATGCCATGCCATCAGTTTCTAGAGAGTGAGATTGATGGAGTTTGTTGTTGGTTTAGAAAATGGCACCCGATAGGCGTCATCGGAACCAACCCGAAGAGGTTGCAGAGAATGTGGTTTCACCGGAACCACATGTGAACCGAGAGATGGTTTAGAGTATTTTCCAGGATTTTCATGCTGTGGATACGGGGAACTGGAGGAATGAACCAAGACATGTAGATCATACCATCCAGTTCATGAAGCAGAATCCACCGAACTTTTAGGGTGATGTTGAACCCAAAAAGGCGGAGGTGTGGCTAAGTAGGATGAATTGTATCTTTTATTTCATCGGCACACCATTATATCTCAAGGTTAAGTTGGCGACGTATATTCTTGATGATCATGCATGTCAATGGTGGGATTTAGCGGTGCATGCTAAATTGGATGAAGGACTTACATGGGAGGATTTTGAAGAATTGTTCAACAAAAAATTCTATCCTCACATGTTCAAGATCTAGAAAATTATGGACTTCTTCAGCCTGAAACAAGAGAGTCTCTCTGTCATAGAGTATGTGGCTAAATTCATGAATTTAGTCCGTTTTCACCAGAGGTCGCGGCAAGTGCGTCGTTGAAGGCATGCATCTTCGAATCAGGACTAAGGCAGGAGATTTGATCGAAGATTGCGGTGCTTTGTATTACGGATTATACAGAGATGGTGAATAGAGTGAATGTTGCTGAACATGATATCTCATGATCGATGGGAGGAGGAATTATGATACCTAAAAGAAATGGTGGGAACTCAACCGCCGGGACCAAGAGGAAAAGGGATACCTATTTCCATGGTGCGAGTGCAAATTAGAACCAGACGGCGGGATCCGTGAACCTTCCTCCACGACCCCAGAGCAAAGCAGGTTGCTTTCAATGTGGTTCGACTAAACACATAAAGAGAGAGTGTACGACGCAATATATAGCATGTCAAAATTGAAAGAAAATGGGGCATCTACAATACTATTGTAGGAATGCTTTGAGGTCGGGTGTGCGTGACACTTCCCAGGCGTCACAAGCATCATTTGCTTCGACAGGAATAGGACAACAGAATCAGTCTCATCAGCATAACAGAGCTATCCATGGTGATTCTCGAAATACCATGACTCATCAACCAGGGCAATCTCAGCAAGGAAACAAGGAGAACAATGAAGAGATGAAGAAATTTTATGTAGATGAGAATATGATTGTTGATGATCATCCAGGACCATCTACAGTGAGAGGTACGATTCTTTTGAATTCTACCCTTGTGAAAGTGTTGTTTGATACTGGAGCATCACATTCCTTAATTTCTTCTCATGTTGTTTACTTGCTATGTTTAAAACTGGAAATGATGCCTTCTGTTTTGAAACTGAAAACTCCTCTTGGTGAAAGATAATGTCAAGACTTTGTGTGTAGAGCATGTGCTATAACTATTGATAAAGCTGAGTTAAAATGGGACTTCTCGATGTTGGACATGGATGTCTATGATGTAATCCTGGGTATGGATTGGTTGAAAATTTTTAAGGCTCACATCCATTGTTATAGGAGAATGGTTGGTTTCACAACTGAGGACGACATCAACAATCTCTTCAAGGGAGAGAGGATGGTGAAGAAAGGTGCAAAGAGCTTGTTGATACCAATGGTGGTAACGATCTCTTACCAACTTTCACCGTTGACTTTGGCATCAATGGAAGAGATTGAGGAAAATAGTTTTCTAGCTGTTGTGGATCAATTTCCAGATGTATTTCCCAACAACTTCTCAGGGTTACCACCTCTAATGGAAGTGGAGTTTACGATTGATCTCCTTCCAGGGACCAGTCCTATTTCCCTTCCATCTTATAGGATTTCACCAATAGAGTTCCTGGAATTGAAATTACATTTAGAGGAGTTGGAAATCAAGGGATTCATTCGAACAAGTACTTCTCCATGGGTAGCACCGGTGTTTTTTGTGAATAAGGAAGATGGAACTCTTCGGTTGTGTGTTGATTATCACAAGCTTAACGAAGTTATGATAAAGAATAGATATCCACTTCCATGTGTTGATGATCTATTCGATTAGTTAAGGGGAGATTAGTGGTTCTCCAAGATTGACTTGCAATCAGGATATCACCAATTGAGAGTTCGGAAGGAGGATATTTCAATGAAATCTTTCAGAAGCAGATATGGCCACTACGAATACGTAGTAACGCCTTTCGGTCTAATGAGTGAACCAGCCGTCTTCATGGCTTTGATGAATCAGATATTTCAACAATATCTGGATTCTTTTGTTGTGGTGTTTGTGGACAATATTTTGGTCACTTCAAAGACAAGGTATGATCATGAGGTGCACCTGGAAACAATGTTACCAATCTTGAGAGATCATCATTTGTATGCCAAATTATCAATGTGTTATTTTTGGATACGGGAAGTACATTTCCTTGGCCATGTCATTTATGAGAAAGGCATTTATATTAATCCTAAAAAGATAGAATCCATTATCTTGTGGAAACCACTGAAGAATGTGTTCGAGTTACGAATTTTTCTTGGTCTAGCTGGTTACTACCAATGCTTTGTGCGCGATTTATCATGACTAGCTTCACCAATGACAGCTCTGAAAAATAAGAATGCTCCATTCCAATGGACAGAAGAATGTTAGAAGTATTTCCAGGAATTGAAAGTTCAACTTACACCCGCACCTATCTTGATCTTCCCAAAATCATGACAAGGGTATGTGGTGTATTGTGATGCTTTGGGATCAGGGTTGGGTTGCGTTCTCATGAAAAGAGATCATGTGGTTGCTTATGGCTCAAGGAAGTTGAGGGTTCATGATAAGAATCACCCAACACATGATTTGGAGTTGGCTGTAGTCGTCCATGCATTGAAAACATGGAGACATTATCTCTTTGGTGAGAAATTTACTGTGCGGATCACAAAATCTTGAAACACATTTTCTCACAGCGAGATTTGAATTTGAGGCAAAGGATATGAATGGAGTATCTCCAGATGTTTTACTTTGAATTGATGTATACACAAAGAAAATGTAATTCGGTGGCGAATGCATTGAGTAGAAAGTCATATGCTCAGTTAGAGAAGGTAGCTTTAGATGAATGATAGTTGATGTCAGTCTTAGCTGAAATGCATATGGAATGTGAAGACTAAGGTAATGTTACTGTTTTATTTTCTTCTACACTTGTTCTTGATTTAGTAAAGATGATCAAAGAATCACAAATATCTAATGAAGAATGTCTAGTTATAAGTTCTAAACTCAATGGTGGGGAGACCATTGAGGGCTGGAAACTTGATGGGGGTTCATTTTTGTGCTTCAAAGATCAAATGATTCTACCTATGGTTTGTCAGGAAAAACTCCTTCATGCTTACCACCATTCAAGATGGCCTGTACATCCAGGTATATCGAAGGTGTATAAGGCATTTAAGGTGCAGTTTTGGTGGAGCAGTAAGAAAAGGAAGGTGGCTGAGTTCATCTCGCGGTGCTTAACTTGTCAGCATGTTAAAGTAGAGCATCAGAGAACAATTAGTATGTTACAATCTTTACCTATCCCAGGGTGGAAATGGGATCAGATAGCAATGGATTTTGTTATAGGTCTTCCAAGAATGGTCCGGAAACACGATGCCATTTGGGTGATAGTGGATCGTCTAACCAAGTCGGCCCATTTCATCCCTATTCGTGAAACCCATACAGTGGAAGATCTTTCAAAAATATATATCCAAGAAGTGGTAATGAGGAATGGTGTACCAGTGTCTATAGTCTCATATAGAGATATGAGGTTCACATCTCATTTCTTGAAATAATTATAGCAAGCCCTTGAAACTCAGTTGACTATGAGCATGGCGTATCATCCTTAGATGGATGAGAAATCCGAGTAGACGATACAAAAATTGGAAGACATGTTGTGGGATTGTGTAATGGATTTTGGTGGCTCATGGGAGGATCATATACCCTTAGTGGAGTTCTCATACAATAATAGCTATCAAGCCTCGATATGCATGGCTCCGTTTGAAGCATTGTATGGGCGTCCTTGTCGTTCTCCACTATGCTGGGTGGAAACGGGTGAAACTTCACTAGTCGGGACCAGCCTTGTCCAAGAGACAACAGAGAAGATCCAGTTGATTATAAAGAGGATGGATACGGCTCAGAGTTGTCAGAAATCTTATGTAGATCAATGTCAAAGACCGTTGTCGTTCGTTGTGGGTGATCATGTCTTCTTGAAGATCTCTCCAAGGCTTATACATCGTTGTTTCGGGAAGTAGGGAAAGTTATCACCTAGATAAATTGGCCCTTTTGAGATACTTTAATGGGTTAGAGAGGTGGAATATCGGTTAGCGTTACCACCACAGTTTAGTTCAGTGCATAATGTGTTCCATGTATCTCAGTTGAAAATGTATCAGCCTGATCCTGACCATGTGATCAGATGAGATCATGTTGACCTAGATCCAGATGTTTCATTAATACATATCCCGGTATGGATTGTGGATAGGCAAGAGAAAGTATTTCGGGAAAATATCATCGATATAGTGCGGGTTTTATGAAACCATGGCCAGATTCAGGAAGAAACTTGGGAACGTGAGAAGGAAATGAAAGAGCAGTGGCCAGAACTCTTTCAGTTAAGTGAAGGTTTTCTACTTTCTGAGGACGGAAAGACCAATAATGGGGAGAATTTAGTACCCAAAGTTTCTAGTATGTAACCTTTTTTAATTATTTTCATGGTTTTAAAGTTAAGGGTGATGAATGGGAGAGTCTGGAGAACTTGAATAAAGTTTTGAGTCAAAGGGGAAGTCACACAGATGGCGCACGGTTTGTCTAAACCGTGCGGTAAAACCGTGCATAGTTGGTCTTGGAGGCAGTAGATTTAGCACAGGAGGCACACAGTTTGTCTAACCATGCAGCCAAACCATGCGTGGAGTGTCTTCTGAGGCAGTGGCTAATGCACAGTTAGTGCATGGTTTGTCTAACTGTGCAGGAAAACCGTGCGACCACTTAAGTGGGATCCTATAAAAGTGGATCTCATTCGTTTTTTCATCTAAGTGACTCGTTTAAGCTCCTAAGCGGCCATAACTTGGGATTTTTATTCTCCTAAGGTTATAGAAGTTTCTCAAATCATTCCAGAGGCAATCCAAAGTCTTATCTTGGTGAATCAAAGCCAGATTCTTGAGGTATGTGATCGTTCTTCTTCGTTCTTGATCGTTTTCTTAGATCTACTTAGATCTACTTCTACTCTTCTACTAGTTTCTTATATCTACGCCCATTATGGGTAGATCTAAGTGTGTGAATTACAAATATGATGATATTTGGTCTTGATCTTTCTAGGGTAAGAGATCTAAGGTGGGTTCTTGAAGAAGCAACTCGGTTTTCTTGAGCGCTCTTCGACCATTGTGGTTTTCATCAAAACCTTTGAGGTAGGAGGCTTCACTCTTGACTCCTCTTGTTAGAATTGATTGTATTAGTTTCAAATTGGTTTATTTGAATGATTTTGATTGTGAAAATCATGGAATAAATCTTCTTTAGTGAAGATTAATGGTTTTGATGAAATTGTGAAATGTTGGTGAATTGTTGTGCAAAGTGATTTGGCTTCTTGAATTTAAAATGTTGATTTTAAATTATGGATTTGCTAAAATTGTAAATGGTTTTATGAAAAATGGATTTTCAATAAAAATGGTGTTTTATTGAAATGTTTTGATATTGAAATGACTTTGATGGAATTGGTTTTCAATAAAAAGGGAGTTTTATTGAAATGGTTTGGAATTGAAATGGTTTGGCATTGAAATGGTTTTGATGGAAATGGTATTCAATAAAAAGGTACTTTTATTGAAAGGGTGTTTTGGCGTGATTGATGTGAAGATGTGGTGTGTGTTCATATTGCATTCGGGATAGACAAGTGTTAAGAGTCTCCCCCATCATTGTTGGGATGGATAAGGGTTAGGGTTATCCCCTGTCAAACATTCATATTGCATTCGAGACAGATACGGGTTAGGGGTATCCCCCATCATTGTTGGGATGGATAAGGGTTAGGGATCTCCCCCATCAAAAAATTCATATGAATTTGGGTTGGATAAGGGTAAGAAGTCTCCCCCATCATTGTTGGGATGGATAAGGGTTAGGGATTTCCCCTTCTTCTAGGTAGCATGCATGGTTGGTTTCATGGGTTTATGGAATGGTTAGGTATGCCAAAAAGGGATCTTGTGAAATAGTTCTAAACCTTGTTTGTTTTTTTTTCTGAAAAAATAACTTGCTGAAAAATTGTTTTAAATTTCTCTTGGAATGCCTTTGGTTATGAATGGTTTTGGAAACTTGTTTATATTTAGTTATAATATTCTTTTGAGAAAATGTTTTTATATAAATGTTGATAAATCTTCTATCCTAGTGGCGTGAGTAGGGAATTCATTGGGAAAAGCCTACTGAGTTTTATACTCACCCCTACTTTGGCATGTTGGTTCTTTTGCATATGTTTTATTCTGGGACACAGGTAAAGGTAAAGAATCCTATTACTAGTGGCTTGTGGTGATGCTTGGGAGATATTGTGGAGCTTGGAGCTTGTGGAGTACAAAGTCATGGTGTCTTTTGAGAGTCTTGAGTTGTTCATTTTCTGTGTACTTTGATTCTTGGTTTGGTCTTCTACTGTTGTGTACTTGATGTGGTTTGACATAAATGAAGTTGTTTAGTTGTCATTCATTTGTTCATGTATCATATAGTGAATGTTTGGTTATGCTTGGTTAGTTTAGGGATTATTTAATAAAGAGTAAATTGTCCCCCAAATTGTATTTGAAACCCTTCAACATTTATTTCCAGCCTTTGGTGTCTTGGGAATGTTGCTTAAGGCCTAGTAATCACTCGTTGTACTCTCAAGACAATGAGAATTGGTGGGTCATTACAGATAAAGCCTCAGCCAAATACCCAAACTAGTTTGTCTCACGATACCTACCAATTAATTTAGGGGATATGTAATTATAGGCCCTACCCACCACTTAATATGTCAAATGCATTAATTATATGGATAAAAAATACAACGTAATCAACATGCCTTATTCAACAAATGTCTGTATATGAAGAACTAGCATATGAAATGACAATACTTTCCCAAATAAAAGTGACCATAAACCATCCAAATAAATAATAAGGGTGGTATCATTAAAAAATATCCCCCATGTATATTAAAAGGGTTTTCATAATTAATGAATGGAAATACCATAAAATATCATTAAAAACATTTTGGGTAAAATACCTTTTACAATTTAAAATTAGCTTTAAAAAACTAAAAATTTCTATAAAATTAGAAAAAAATTTCTTTGAAAAGAACCATGGAAAATTATAATGTAAGATTCAAATCATCGAGTGGTCTTTGTGGTGGGATATTCCATTCATGTTGAGTGTGTTAAAATAAAGTATCCTTTAACATTTTTGGTAAAAATTCAATAAACACCTTCTTTGAAAAATAAAAAAAACTATTCCTTTTAAAATGTTTTTAAAAAATAAAAAAATGGGTAAAAATTTCTTTAATAAATCATTGTATAATAGTAAGAATGTTCATTAAAACATTTTAATGGAAATATGGATAGATAAGAAACATATTCCTGACTGAGTTGAAAACCAATATCAGTTTTTCTTAAAAACATTTTTTGGTCTCTTAAGTATTTAGAAGGGGAAAATTAAATGAAAACTGATAATTTTCATAAATAAAAATAGGAGAAGAAAATATTTTGGGTTTAATAAAGAAATATAAAATAATTCCCCCATCATAGACTTAAACATAATTAATCCCGAATAATGATAAGATAGTGATAAACCCTTACCACATTAGTAACTTTTGAATCATAACCCCCATAGAAGAAATAAATTCTAATAAAACATTAAATACCATGAATATAAATAAATGAATGATACAACATATCATAGGGGTAGTAGATACACACCATTAAAGAAGAAAGTGGTGTATAGAACATATCTCTCACAGAAATAAAAGTGAGATGAGAAACCCTTATAAAGATAGTATCATTGAAGTTAGAATTTATTCAATGAAGTGATTATGTGTAAAAAATTAAATCCACATAAAACAAGTATAAGTAAAACATAAATCAATCAATTTCCATTTTATATATAATAATGGTATAATATAATCAATGAAGAAGTGATATAACCCAATGAAAATAAATTGAGTTATGAAACCCCTCACCACTTGGTAATATTCAAGTCTAATCCCATTGTATGAAATAATTTAAATTGAAACTTAAAATAACATTATTTATGAATTATTCATGATATTAAATGTAAAATTGGTAGTGTATACACAATATAAAATAAATTAAGTGTATGACATTAAAATATGCCCAAATGAAGGAAAACTGAGATGAAATCCCTTACCTCGGGCCCGACTTGTCATGTACATTTTTATCTTCCTGAATAAAAAAATTATGTTAATTATTTACTTTATTAATAAAAATTTTAAAGTTTATTATTCCTTTTATTTTAATTATTACCTTGTTATATTTAATTACTTAATTAATTAAGTTCATGATGAATGTTTTGATGATATTATGTTCATATTTTTAAAATGACATCAGTAGGTTGAATGTGGTAAAAGAGTTCATTATTCCATCATATCCAAAAATAATAATAATGAAATTATTATAATTTTTATACATAAATTATTCTTTTAAACCAACCATGAAATATGATTATTAAAAATGAACTATGTTACAATCATAGAGATAGAAAACCGTACATCCACATGATTTACTTTTCCATTTTTCAATAATCATGATGGAAAGAACCTAAGTATTATTTTATATTTCCATAATGATAATTATATCATAAATATAATATTATATACTTATATATATCATTCATGTGATGTGGTTTTGAAAAAATAATTACATCACTTCATGGAGGTGGTAATTCACACGTACGCATGAATGACATTATCATCTTTAAATGAAAAAAATGTATGAAATTATATGATATATTATATTTATACAATTATAAATATTTCATGATTATCATATATATATAAATACATCATTAAAACTAATCGTGAGTGGTGGTTATGTAAAAAAATATATATTGGTTTGTAAGGCGGTAGTCCGCTGTACACACGAACGACAATTTTATTTCCCATTTGATGGAAGAAGAGATGGATATAGGGTATGTAATTAACATAAAAATATCTTAGTAAATGTTATATAGTTATTTTTTATATATAAATTGTTTAATAATATTTTAAGGAGGTGTAATAAGAAATAAAAGAAAAATGCTCGATAAAGAATGATGTCTCTTCTTCGGACAACCTCTTTAAGTTTACACCAAAATACTTTCTTGGAGGTTTTTAAAAAATACCAAGGCCTCTAGGATGTGGTAAGGGAATTAATAAAGTTATTTGGGTAGATATTGGCTGAATAAAAAGGTGTTTTAAGAGAGAATTAAAGAGGATAGGATGTACCCTTTTATAAGTGAGGGAAGGGGTACTTTGGGAATTTCTTAAAATATTAAATTAATATAAAATAATTTTCATGTTAAAATAGATAAAAACTAATATAATTAAAATATATTATGATTAAAGGTTGAAATAATATCATACAATATAATTTTAAAAATATTATATTAGGTTTTTACCCTTATCTCTTTGATTTAACCAATGTTAACCCTTTTTGACAATTACCGTGATAACAATGTTTTTACTCCTTAGGGGTTAAGATAATTATTATAAAAAGAAAATTATTCCATAAATGTACCATAAATTATATTTTTAAACATATACCTATAAATTTTCTAAATATAAGTTTTTATTAATTTTAAATCATTTATTAAATATTATTTATTATAAAATAACATTAATATCATTTTTAACCACATTCATTTAATTTGACTTTAAATAATTCAAGAAAACGGGGGAATTATAATATATAATTTTAACACATCAATAATAGGACATATTCAACTACAAAAATCATGTAACTCTATAAACCACTCAAATTATACTTCTTTTGATATTTTCAAAATTATTTATTTTGTTTTTCTATTAATTGTTGAAACATTGTGTCAGCATTACATAAACATGTAAGGTAATTGTATAATTAATAAAAAATATAATTAAATTAAAATAATTAAAATAATTTAATAATTCTAAAAATAATAATTAATATTCATTCACAACTTTATTTTTTCCCTATGTGAACACATAAGATATATTTTAAAGTAAGAAAGTGACATTTTATATTTTCTTTACTTAAAATATTATATAGGTCACTGTCATATAAAAGTGTCCCATAAATAAATAAATATAGAGCCTAAGGTGGAAAGGGTTGAAATATATTCATCCAATAATATTTAAGATAAAATATGGTGTTTTTATCACTTAGTTTTAATGTAGGTTAACCTGATTTACCCATTTACCACGGTGAAGAATTTTTACTATTTTACTATTCATTATGACAAAAAATTAAGTTGAAATTATAACATAATATTAATTTTATTTATTAAAAATATATAATCCATTTTACTAAAGTCAATCCCTATTAGTGGCATAAATTAATTTTATAAGTATCCTACAATGCAAGATAAATAGCTGTTTTCTGAAAAAAATGAATTTTTAAGTCTGAAAACATTTTTATACCAAGATCACGTGTAATGTTGATTAATATGTAAATAATTAGATTATTTATAACTAAATTATAATTATATTAATTTAGGATCAAATTTTAAATATTATTTGTCTTTTTTAATGACAAGAAACGACAATTTTACAAAAAAACGACTTTTTCACTATTCACTGAAAAATCAATATTTTCAAAAAAAACCCAAAATTTCACCCTAATTTACTTTTGATGTTTTTAATTCACAAATTAAGTTCCTGTTTTATGATAAAATTTATAAAATTATCATATTTAATTATATTATTTTCTTAAAAAATTAAATAAAAACATTTTTGATGAAAAATATATTTTTGAATTACGTAATGACTTTAAAAAATATTGAGCACTTATTTACCAATATATTTTCTTTTTATAAAATATTTATACAAAATTTTTAAAAAAGTATTTATTCAAATTCATACTACCAATTTTAACATCTAGGTTATAGATATCACGTTTAAATATTTTAATCATACATTGCAGTTCATTTAAACTCGGTGTGGTGCGTAACAAAAGTTATATAAGAAATAAAATTTATTTAATGAGAAATATATTCTAAAATATCAAGGTATTACATATTAGATCTTAAAAGTATATATAATTTAAACTCTTTGGGTGGTACAATACCAGAGTCATATATGATATGATTTAAATTATTGTCTACTAGATAAAGTTATGACTTATATATGTGTTTAATCAGGGACATCATGATAAAATTTGGGTCTTAGAACACTAGATGAATATGATGTATGAGGTTATCATTTTTAATGGGAGTAATTTATATTGGAGTTGGTTACCTAAATCCAACTACTTTTTAATTTTGATTATATGTATATTCAAATAAATTAATATTAATTAAAACAACTTATTACATTTCATTCATACTTCTGTGTGAATTTAATATAATAATTTCCTAGAGTATATGTAACATTGATAAGGTCATAAAAGTACCTATCTAGGATTAGAATATTTAAATTCCATGAAAATATTAAAAATATAATTCCAGAGTCACATAACATTTTATGATGGGACACATAGAATGTTGGTTTCTAAGTGTGAGAACTTGTAAGCTAACGAGTCTTCATCTCATGAAGTTCACACTTGGTAATCTCCAAGACGAGTGATTATGAGAACTGATCCACCTATATGAATTCACCATGTTTATGTGTCATTATATATTCCTATCTTTGAGTGTGTTTAATGATCTTTAGACATTAATATTATTATTAATTCTTGTCATGAATCATGTACTTTGATATACTGACCAAAATTATGATGCCATATGTTCACAGGAAGTAGGATATGTTGGGTGCATCATAAATTGCATGATATTAAATAATAATTTTAGGAATAATTTTTCACTTCTATTTTTAGGAAAGTTCACATCTTTACCCTTTAATTGACATAGAACCGTTGCATTAAATTCCAAGGCCATGGTATAATGGTGATTTTATTTCAGATATTCAAAGAAAGACTTATCAAGCATATAGTCTGATGATACATATGTGAAACTTTCTTTTTGAGGTATTGTGGTAAAGTGAGAATTCATATGTGTTTTTTTTCATTGTGATATTAACATCTTTTTATGGGGTTCCCTAATCTATTGCTAGACAGCAATCTAGAACTTTAGGCAAGACCACCTTATATAATGAGAAAGAAGCCTTAAGGGTCACACAATAAGTGTTTCCAATGATCTTAGTTAAATAATAATTATATTTAACCATTGAATTAAATACAATTCTATCGACTGAGAGTTAATATTTATTCAATATTTATTAAATGATCGAAAATATTAAGTAAATATTTATTCTTAAGGTAATTGTTTAATTATGTGAACACATAATATTTATTTATCTCTCGATTAATCATGAATTAATTAATTAATATTTATTTATTAAATAAATATTTTCTCATGAGTCTGTGAATAAAATATTTATTTATTTAATGAATACATATTTAATAAAGTATTTATTATTGGATTCAATAAATGTTGAGGAAGATGTGAAAAAAATATTGTGTCTGGGGATAAATATTAATTTACAAGATGGTAAAATAATATTTATCATTGCGCCAATTAGTGCACACCATGAAAAATAATTATATTATTACTTTTAAATGGAATGGTTTTAGATAATGTTAATTATATTTTTTAAGGTTCATTGTGAAATTAAATAAAATTTTAACCCTAACCCTAACTATATAAATAGACGATTACATCTATTATATATGGTTGATCAAAATTGATTAAGACAAATCAATAGAGAGAATAAATTGATGAATGATAATCAATTTCTCCCACAAAGATCTTCCCCTTTAGAAATATTACTCAAAACCTTTCTTCATAACCTCAGGAAAGAAAACATAAGAAAGGGTGATCTCAGATGCTCAGTAAGGTTAAATAAATGAGATACATAAGCATAAAATGAGCATAAGGGTATGAGAACATGAATGTAACATTTTAAAACCATACCCTACATATCAAAAATTATAATCCTGAGTCATGTAATAAATATTGGAAGTTCATAATACATAAATCATAAGGGAATCAAAGAAAATGAGCAATGAGAGCATAATGTTGGCATAAGGCATGGAATTTGTGGCATACAATAAGCACAAAAAATCTTATTTCAAGGATACCCACCAAGATGTTCATAAAATTTTAGGATTTGGATAACCAACCATGTAAATTATTTGGGATTATGAAGACCACCCATGTACCCTCATTTTCAGGCTTGGGATAACCACCAGAGTACCCTCATCTTTGGGATTGGGTTGATAACCCGTGTACCCTCATCCTTGGGTTTGGGCTAAGCACATGTGTACCATCATCTTTGGGAATGGTCTAAGAACCCATGTACCCTCATATTTGAGCTTGGGATAAACATCCATGTAGCCTTTGATCTTATATAGAATTTATCATTACCCAATGAATTGGAGTGCTATCTAGGTGCACCCATCATGTAAGATATAATGGGTTCACCCAAAGCTATCTGGGCCGACCCATCATATAAGCTGTAATGGGCTTACCTGGCGCTATTTGATCTGTCCCATTGTATAAGATATAACAGGATTACCTGGTGATATCTAGTCCACCCCATTGTATAAGCTATTTTTAATAACCACAACATGAATAAAGTATGAAGAGCTTACATATCATCATTAAAACTCATAAAAACAATAATTATTCTTTAAAAACCTAATTAAAACATGTAAAATAAATAGGTTTCATGTAAATATATTTGAAAAATGATTAACCCATGGAAAATAAATGAGTTTCATAACAATATATTTGGAACACAATTGACTCATGGAAAATATTTGAGTTTTATAAGCATCATGCTATCAAAACATAAACCATTTAGAGAAAGAATATAAATGGTATACTTGGATTATATCCTCCATAAGGAATATTTATAACCAATGGATGTAATATTATATAGAAAATAATTTTGAAAGGATCATTTAAAGAATTTCTTGAGGAAAATATCCTTTCCACTTTGAAAAACTCTTTAAAAACATATAACATTTTGAAAACCTATTTCTTTAAAAATAACCTTTAAACTTATAAATGAATATTTGAAATCATTTAAAACAATTTTTAAAACATAAAACATTTTAAAAATAATTTTCCTTGAAAATTATATTAAAATATCATTTAAAAACATTTTTTAAAACACTTTTAGAAAACATTGTTTTGAAAGAAAATAGATTTCTGACTGAAGACAGAAATAAAGTCAGATTTTTTAATAACATTATATTAATTATCTTATGTAAAAAGAGTGTAAAAAATGATATCACTACATTAATATATAATTAATAAATATATTATAAGAAAAATCATGATAATTATTGATATGTGGATCATGAGTTTTTAACATTGGATACTTGATCATAAATAATCCTGATAAACTGTGAGATGGTAACATAAAACTCTCAACACTTTGGTAACCTTAAATCCTAAGGCCCATGAAATAATAACATAAAATGAAACTTAAAATATCCTTAGTAATAATAATTTAATAATATTACGTGTAAAAGGGGATGTATATACACCATGTGAAAGAGTATAGGTTCATAACATAACACATGTCTCAAAAAAGAAAATTGAGACAAAAATCTCTTAGTAATTTGGTAACTTTTGAACCGTAAACCCCAATAAATATATATCATAAAATTGATATTTAAATACCAATAATGTTATTTATAATAATCATAAAATATATTCATGTAAAATATATACACTACATCAGGAAAACATGTGGTAAATATGACATTTGTCTAACAGAAAGTAAAAGTGAGAAGAAAATCCCTTACCTTAAGTCTTAAATTTTGTTGTACTCGTTCATAAATCCTATATAATAAATATAAGTTAATTATACATATATTAGATAATCATAATTATATATATCATACCATATAGTATTTTCTTATGACCTTTTTATTACCTGTTTATCAATAATTCCATGTTAAAGTTTTGTTTCAGGTAATAACCGCTTTGTTTTTTGTATAAGTTATGACTTGTTATTTTTTTGGTCCTATTACTTTGATCATGGTTTCATAATATCCAAAATTTAAACCATGATATAAAAATCACATATATTTAGTATATATGTATTTATAGTAATCCATAAAATTTAGTGATAGGAAATGAAATACATCATTCATGGAGATAGTTGGCCTTACATATGTATGAATGTTGTTTCCATTTTCTTGTCATATTGAAAGATAAACAATAAATGATATATATATATATATATTATCATTATAGAATAATTTTTATGTCATATAAATCACATATTTTTATTAAACCCATCCTTAATAAATTCCATGTAAAACATGAGCGAATCACATTGAATCGTGAGGTGGTAGTCCGAAGTACACACGAACAACATTATCGTGTTCCCATAAAATGGAAAGTATGAAGGTATGTGTGATATAATAATTTCATAATAATAATAACATAATAAATTTCATTTATATCTTATATAAATAATAAATCCATCATTATTCCCAACCTTGAAAGGTGATAATAGAAAAATGAATGACATCAGTTTGCGAGGCAGTAGTCCACCGTACACACGAATGATGATTTCATAACTCATTTGATGGAAGTGTGTGTAGTTTTAGGTTTCTACATTAACATAACAACATATCAATATATGTAATATAATGAGGTTATTATATAATAATGTTATAATAATATTTTAATGGTATGGAGGAAGAAATAAAATAAAAACGCTCATTGAAGAACATTACCCCTTTTTCAGGTATCCTCAGGTTTTCACTAAAGCCTTATTAGGTTGGTTTTCTATAAAAAACAAGGTTATAATATGAGGGAAATGAAGCTTGGAATTAATTTTGGTAGACCTTGGTTGATTAAAATGCCTTGAGAGGTGTGAATAAGTGAGGAGTGTGAGTACCTTTTTATAGTTGAGGTGTAGTGACATTCTTGTAAATACTGAAATATATTCACTATTGGGAGGTCTACCTTACCTCATGTATAAGGACCCAGCCTTAAACAATACATATTCTAGTTATTTTAAAGCTATAAATCACTTTATTTTCCAAAATATCTTTTAGGTTTATATTTTTATGGAATTAATACAAACTATTACATAGTAAACCCATACATTACAAGTGAAAACTTATACTCAGTAATAATTTTTCCCACCAAAGGAAACCCTTAGAAAAAATGTTTTATTTTAATTAAATATATTCAAAATTTTGATATTGACCTCATCCTTATCTCTATTCTTCCTTAAAATCCTCTGAAAAACATTTTAAAAACATGGGATGAACACAAAAAGACCAGTAAGGGAAATAAAAAGAAAGAAAGAAACAATTAGTATATAAATACATATAAAAATTTTCCCTTTTAAAAAGTAAAATTTGGGATAATTTTTTTTATTACCCAATAAATCACCTTTTTTATCCAAATATTTCCACAAAACATTTCATAAGAAATTTCAAAGGCAAAATAAAAACTCATAAAGGCTTCATGAATTTTTTTTGCAAAGTTATAACTTTCATCCATAAATCAAAAGATCTTTAGATTACCTTATGAATCCATAATTTTCCTATAAAATACATAGAAATAATAAGTAATAAATGTAACTTTTGGAATCATTTTATTATCACTCGTACAAAAAGTATTTATCACATCAGTTATTTATAACCAACGTGTAAAACCATGTATATTGATTTATCACATTGGTTATCCTATAATTGATGTGATAAATGAAGTATCCCACTTTATCACATCACTTATAAAATAACCGATGTGATAAAGTGATTTTTTACATCTATTATAGAATAAATGACATGATAAATCAAATCTCATTACTTTATAACATCAGTTATAACATATTCGACGTGGTAAATCAATTTATCATGTCAGTTTATATATAAATGATGTGATAAATATAATAAAAATTTATTTATAATGTTGGTTATATAATAACCTACATGATAAATCATTTATAATTATATGAATTCCCATTTTGAGTCATTTCAGTGTTTTTTGATCGAGAGAAGGCAGACTCGGTTCTCTCTCACACAAAAACCCTAACCTTGTTTCTTTAATTGAGTGGCCTCTAAAATCATTTTCTAGGGTCATACATCCTCATTTTTCCAGTTCATTCGATCTAATCAACTCTCAACTCTCAATTAAGCCTCACACACCTCACTTTTGGTTGTTCATTGTCGTAGATTCCCTAACTCTCCTTTTTTGATTTCGTTTACTAAAATATCACATTACCATCTTGTTTAATCTCCTCAATTAATCTCATATGTCCCCTTTACATGTATCAATTCTTATAATGATAATTTTTCATCTCCTTTAATCATGATGGATTATTTCTCATGGGGTACATCTTAGGATATACCACCTTAACATCAAAAGAAGTATGATACATACCAAAGACATGGATTCAAAATTATTGGACCATAATGAATAAATCTATGGCTGACTATTAGAAAGTATGGGTGTTGAATTAATATATATTTTTAGAGCAGACTTTTTTATGGATTTTAGATGGCCATTATAGGGGAATAAGGTAGGTATTTTAAGAAGTTCCTTTATATTACCTGTCATGAAATGATTGGGCTTTGTGAAATGTTTTCAAAATTTCCATTACATAGAATATAGGGTGTTGATAGATTTCATTTTCTACTAAAATGGTATGTATGCCATATTTTTTTTGAAAACTAATATGAGGATATTTTCAAATGAATTTGATGATAAAAGAAGGGGTTTGAACCTATTTTGATTTCTGATGAATATAACACATTTTTATTGGTTTATTTTTAATTAAATAGTTTTTTTGTGTTTGAACTAACTAATACAAGAGTTATTGTTTATTTCTAAAATTTTGACCCTTTTTTGGTTTTAAATGGATGGATGTAACTTTGTTTTCAAATTTGGACTCAAAGTCTTGTTTGATACCATATAAAAATGTTTTATTGATATTGTGATACCCTCATTTGTTATCCCCTTGGTATATAATATGTATTTTATAGAATTTTTACCCTGATGGGAAGTTTTATATTATTACATGATACTTTAATAAATGTGAAAATGGGATATTTATTGAGAGGGTATTAGACATGAGATTTATTTATTTATTATGGTTTATTTTTGATAAATTTATGAATCATGTAGTTTCTTGCTGATGGATCAATCCAATTTGACTAGGTTTTAGGAACTTAGGGTAATTAAGTAAGGGATCAAGTTTATTCCCTACGACTATAGATTTTTATATGATAAGTACCTCAATTTAAATTATGCTCAATCTAGATACCTTATTAGCAATGTATATCATTGTGTATCTCATACTAGTATGAGAATCATATACTATAGCATGAGTTGAGAAATATATTATGGAATTATAGATGAAAATTAGCTAATGGATTAGTATTTTACATTTCAATATTGAAAATAATATATTCATAGATCACGAAAATAAATATTTTGATGAACTAGTTATGGGTTTTTAGTCATTGGAAATTACTATGGGGCTAGATCAAAAACCATTTGGGGGGGGTATGAATTGATCAATAACAAACCAATCATGGGTTCTTATTTTAGATCCTACTTATAAAGAATTAGTTGAGTTAGGGAAATATCACTAAATTTATGGGAATTATCATATATTTTCAATCCCCACGCCAATTTAATTTTCATTTCATATGGTTCCCTAACTGAATCCATCGTCGAAAAAACAACTTACATCCATGATGATTATGCATATCTAATATCCCAATGAGTGTGTATATTAAATACCAAAATTTATAGTCTAACTATATTTTCTTTTGTAAATTATTTCCATGCATATCTTTTTATGATTTACCATTTATATTTAAACTTATCTTCTATTTTTTTCTAGAATTTATAATTATATTTTTCGAATATGCATATATTTGTTTTATATTTAAAATTTATGTTACTTTCAAATTATGGAATATTTTATATAAATATAAAATTGGTTTATCTTGATAAGATATATATTTTTGATATTTTTTATAGGTAATAATGAGTCAAATTTGGATTATGACACTTTGAATGAGTGATGAATATGAGGAAGGTGTTGATTATTTTTGGAATTTTATAAAAAAATATTCCAAACAACGACATGTTTTTATTTCCATTATCGAAATGTTTAAATATCAAGAATTTGAAAAGTTGAGAGATCAAATATCATTTAATTTTTCATGGTTTTAATCTGAGTTACATCCCTTGTATTATCCATAGTGAAATTGGGCTGAATTTTAGATCTATTAATAATGATGCTTTGTAAGATGATAAATCTGATGAAATTGAAGAAATGATTCGTGATATTGAAGTAGAGGAAACTAAGAAAGAACCAAAAATTGAGTTTCTATATGGTGATGCTGAAAAACCATTGTATCCTGGGTGTACAAAATTTATGGTTTTATCGTCGATATTAAGATTGATTTACTTGATGGTGAAACATGGTTGGAGGGACAAAAGTTTTATTGATTTTCTATAATTTTTGACAGATATTCTTCCTAAATACAATGATATTCTTGATTTACATTATAAATAAAATAAAATACTATGCTTGATGGTATTAGGGTACAAAAAAAATACATGCCTTCCTGAATGATTGTGTGCTATATAAGAAAGAATATGAATTTCTATCAAAGTGTCCTAAATGTGGGACATCATGGTATAAGTTAAAAGAAAAATCACAGGATGATTTAGAGGTTTCAGAGACCCCTTCCATGACATTTTGGTATCTTCCTATAATTCATCATTTGAAATGTTTATTTACTAATTCAAATCATGAAAAAAAGGTTTAGATGACATGATGATGAGCAGATATGTGATAGAAAAATATGTTATCCAGCTAATTGTCCACCGTGGATGAAAATTGATCACCAATTTCCTAAATTTGGAAATAAAGTTTTAAATCCCAGACTTAGACTATGCATGGATGGAATGAATCTATATCAAAGACTTAGTTATCTCCTGAATTTTGTATGAAGCAAAAATATGTCATGTTGAGTTTAATGATATCTGGACCAAAACAACCTAGAAATGATATTAACATTTTCTTGTCACTATTAATTGATGATTTTAAACTCTTATGGGAGTATGGTATTAGGGTGTATGATTCTTATAAAATGTAATATTTTAAACTACGTGAACTGATTATGTTCATTATAAATGAATCCCTAGTGTATGGAAATTTTTCTGAATATAGTGTTAAGGGGAATAAAGCGTGTCCAATTTTCGAAAAATATACTTCATATTATCAAATGAATAATTGGTGAAAAAATATACACGGGTAATATAAATTTATTATCTATTGATCACCCTTATAAAGATTAAAAAATTCATTAAATGGCGCAAAAAAATTGATATTGCACCAAAACCTTTATCCACTTATCAATATTTTGAGAGGGTTCAAAACCTTGATGTGAAATTTGGAAAGACACATAAATATGATAATGATAGAAATATTTGGAAGGAAGAATCAATATTTTTTGAGCTACTATATTGGAGATATCACGAGGTGAAACATAATATTGATGTCATAAACATAGAGAATAATATCTATGATAGCTTGATTGGAACATTGTTAGATATTAAAGGAAAGACTAAATATGGGTTGAATGCAAGATTGGACATACTTTCAATGAGAATACATTTATAGTTATCTACCACTCCTGATGAAAGGAAAAAATTTCTTCCCACATCTTTTCATACATTATCCAAGAGGGATAAAATTAGTTTTTGTCAGTATATTCATGATATTAAAGTATTGCAGATTTATTCTTCAAATGTAAAACATTTTGTGTCTTTAAAGGATTTGAATTTTATAGGTATGAATTATCATTATTTTCACACCATGATAAAACAACTTCTAGCGGTTTCATTGCATATAATATTTCCCATTCATTTTAGAAAGAATATCATGAAGGTGTGTTATTTTCTAAATTCAATTTGTAATAAGGTGATTGATCTGAATGCTTTGAATAATTTAAAAAATGAAGTAATTTATATACTTGTCAACATGAAATGTATTTTCCTCCATCTTTTTTTGATATAATGATGCATTTAATGGTTATTTTGATTTAATAAATAAAGCTTTGTGGAGATTTATATCTACATTTGATGTATCATTTTGAAATGTATATGAAGATATTAAAGCGGTATGTTCAAAATCTATATCGACCTAGACCCTCCATTGTTGAAAAGTATATTTATGAGGAGGTTGCATAGTTTTGTGCAAGATACTTATCTATGGTGGACCGCATTGGTTTTCCTCCATCTATCCATGAATGAGTTAATTATAGGGGAAAGGGGATTCATGGCTTGAAATTCAAATATTTTTCAGGTGAATAGATAAAGAAGGTACATTTATACATCTTGAATAACATAGATGATGCTCCACCATATATAAAATTTCATATTAATATGTTGAAAAAATATTATCCAAATAAGAAAGATATGTGGATTTTGGATGAGCAAAACAATTTTTTTGCCATGGTTTAAAGAGACCATGCTTGGTAGATCAGATGCATCAGAAACAATAAAATGGTTAGTGGGTGGTCCAAGTTTAAATTTTATAACATGGTCCGAGTGTAACATTAATGGATATACATTTCATATGAATGATTAAGACAATAGATTTGTAGTTCAGAATAGTGGTGTATTGGTGTTCTCAAAAGCAATGCATTTTTCGAGTTCTAAAGACAAAAACCCAATTTATGCTTCAAGTGAATATTATAGTCATTGAAGAAATATGGGAGGTTGATTACATTAAATTTAAAGTTTTAGTGTTTAAATAAAAATGGTTTATTTGTAACAACAATGTCAGACATGATGAATTTGGAATGACACTTGTTAATATGAATAGATTGTAATACACAGATGATCTTTTTATAATATAAACACATGAATTTTTTTCTATGTTATTTATCAATCTGATATGCAGTGGTCTATTGTTTTAAAATGAAAAAAGAAATATATTAGTGATTATAAAATTGAATAAGATGCTGATTTATGTGATATCCCTACTTCCATGGAAAGATTATCATATAATAATGAAGAAACATCATAGACATGGTTTGTGCCATAAGGAATGATCATGGTTATGGAATTTGGGAAAACAATACTTTAGTATATTCTTAATATTATAGGTAACATATGTTTATTTCTCATATACTTTTATAAATTTCATAAAATGTTAGATATGTTTATTTTATTTTCTTTATTAAAACGTGTATTAAAACTAATAAATTAAAATGTTTGTTTATATTTGTTTAGTTTACCATGTTTACCCTTACGTAACTAATCTATTTATTGATTTTATTGAAATACAATTATTTTAAATCTAATATGTTAAATAATTTTTTTATAAGAGTATATTGAAAAAAATATTATTTTTTTTATAAAAAATGAATTATTAAGTTGAACCATTATTAATATTCATACATGTTTTTTGGATTTTTTTCATTCATTTACATGATATTTCATATATCATTACTATTATTAGAATTTTAGTTAACTATAAAAAATATGAATAATAATGTGTTAAGTTTAACTTAGTTTACTTTTGTGTTTTATATTTTTTCATTTTTTATTTACATTAATATTGTAATTGTTGAATTTGAATATTCATGTGCTAATTGTGTATTGATTTGATTTTTAGGATAATGAAAGATCAATCTACTAATCAACCACATGATTTTGGAGCTGAGTGTACTCATACCTCTAGGGAGGAACGTACACCTTCCCCTCTTGATGATCCCCATACTTCTTTACAAGAGTCATATACTCCCATATAGCCAAAGAAGAGTTCGAGGGTTGGTAAACATAGTAGCAAACATTTACCAAAATTATCAGTTGCTCAAATCTAGGACCAGAGGATACTGGTAGACTTTGATGATAATGATATTCCAAGTGGTCCAAATTCAAAACAATTCCAGAGTTTTATATCAGTTCAGGCTAAAATAAAAGTTAGTATTTTGATTGATGATTGGTGAAATGTTGAGAAAGTGACACTATCTCAGTTTTGGGAGACTATTTTGGTAATTTTGTTTTTTATTGTTTTACTGATCTTGAAAAGTTTATAGTAATATATGTTTCCCCCTTTTTATCAGATGATATATGATATACCTGACACTAAAGGAGTTATGAGGAAATGTTTATCATTAGATTCTAGTATATGGAGGGATTTAAAATCAATCCTCACATATGATTTCATTTATGGGAATAGGAAACATCATAATCCATGTGATATATATCCTTTTATATATGAGGACACATGGAAGAAATTTATTGAAAGTAGAAGATAAGAAACATTTTTGGTAAGTTTAATGTAAAATTTTAGAAGTTTTTTTATATTAATGATCTTATTAATGATTTATTATTCTTAATTTACAGTAATCAAAGAGAAATCATCTAGAGATCCAATATAGAAATGTATACCATCATAATTTATCTTAGGGGGGGTATAAGTTATTGGAAGAACAGATGATTACTGAAAAATTTAAAAAACTGAGAGCTGAGTCTTCAATCTCTAGAGAGATTTCCACTCCACCCCTAACTTGACATGAAAAATAGAAGAGGCCCCATATTAGTAAAAAAGGACAATATCTTATGAAATATTCGAGGGTTGTAGCTGAGAGGGTTGTAAGATGTTTACTTTATTTATTTATTTAAGTCAATTCAATTATTTATATATTTTGAATCATTAAATAATTTTTCAAATAATTCATACAGGATTATCTTGAGGATTAGAGAACACATGTGGTCTTTATAGATGAGGGTAGGAAGAATATTTTATCTGTAGTATTGGGAAATCCCGAACACCCGGGTCATGTACGAGGATACTCGGTGAGTTTATCAATGAGAAAAGTGTTTTTACATTCTTTAGATTCTGTAATGGAGGGTTTTTATATAAAAAAATATAATATTTGGAGTCACAAGTTCAGAATATTAATGTGATGATGGAGGATAAGATCAGAGAATCAGTAGAGTCCATTTTTACAGATCTATAAAGACAATTTAAAACTAAAAATACCACTCCTCTACCTCTTCCAATAGATCCCTATCCCCCACCTCTTCCTACAGACCCCACTCCTAACCCTACTCTTATACCCCCTCCTCCATAGCTTCATAGTTACTACAAGTTATATGTTTATGATCCTCAGTATCTTATTGTTACATATGAGATGATATTTAATATTGGAGATATTGTTCTTCATCAACATATAGAGATCGAACATTATAGGGTCACTATACAGGATATTATAAATAGATTAGCTAGATTACCAGTACCTAAAAATGAGGTGACTATAGTTGGATAAAGTATCATCCACTTTTTAGTTTTTCCATCTATACTTCTGCGATATATTACCATATATGCATGTGTATATTTTATCTTTTATTTCAATTTTTTATTAAATTGGTTTTAACATTTTAAAGTTTATATATTTATCTATTTTTTACAGGAATAATTTAAAGGTAAATAAATATTGTATAGTCAATAAAAAATACAATGATTTATGACTTAAGATACAGATTCTAGTAGCATTGATAGATTGTCAATAAATTCAAAATTTTTTCAGGTGTTTGTGAGATTCTAATGGAAGATGAGCACATGAGCCTCAGCCCAGTTGGTGAGGTATCCTTAAGTGCATCCACAAGACCCAAGTTCAAAACTAGCTAGAGGCATATTACCGGTAATGTAGCAGTACTGTAGTAGAACTGTACATCATACAAGTACTGTAGCAGAATGGTACACTGTGTGGGTAATGTAGCAGGTACTGTAAAAGGCACTGTTCGGTACTGTAGTAGTATGATCTATTCACCTTGGGCCACCACTTTGGGCTTGGAGTCCTTAAGGATTTCGGGCCACCTAGGCCTTCGGGTCAGTAGGGATTTCAGGCCACCTTTAAGGCCTTCGGGCCACCTCAAGGCCTTCGGGCCACATGCAGTTGCCCCAGATAGACTCTACAAAAAAGGAGTAACCCCGGAAGAGGATTCAGAGTAGGTGTACTCACCATAGAAGAGCCAAATGGATTTTTTATAATGAGAGGGTATGGCTCTACTATCGGGGCCAGCCTGTGCTTGCACGGGAAGCCTAGCCAGATGACCATGCGAAGGTGGATAGCTACTATCATGATGCAGATGCTATGGAGGGGCAGTTTCTTGTAGATAGTCTGGTTGAATTCTCTAAGACCTTCGGGTCATGTAATCTTCTAAGACTATGGGCCATGTAATATCTGAGCCTACGAGCCTTGTAATGGTTCTCCCTCATCCATTGAAAGGGGGGTTATCAAAAATCAATAAAAATAATGGCCTTCGGGCCATTCAGGCTAATGGAAGATGATGTTTGTGAGCATGCAATGAATGTGGGGCTTTTGAAAAATGATATCATAGAGATTGTAACTAGATATCAGTTGATCATCAACACAGTGAAATCTTTTTACCTATAAGTCGTAACATAGATATTTCTCTTAATTTAATTTATTGAAAATTTATACTTATGTTTGTTTTGTATTAGGTATCTTCATACAATGTGCAAGGAGAATGAGAAGACAAATGTTTATGGATTTATGGACCCATAGTTCATTTCACCTGCAGCTAGGATAATGACTAAAGCTGAAAGAATAGTTTATATTGCTGAAAGATTTCAAAAGAATATAATTATTCATTGATGGATGTTTCTATATCTTCAAGAGTAAGAAACTTTTATCTCAAAAATTGTTATATATTTTTTAAGATAATAACCACTAACATTAAATTTTATTTTATATCAGTGGTCATTGGATGTTAGGTGTTTTTTATCCAAGGGAGAAGACACTTTATTGGTTATGTTGTATCTATGGAGAAGAGTGACAAAATTTTAAGAATGTATTGGAAATGTAAGTTTGAATTTGTTAATACTTTTTTATATTATAATTAATTTAAATTTATTTCATTGTTAATATTTTCTTACAGGGGATGGAATTTCTTTCGAGAGGCCACAAAGAAAAAGATCTATAAGATCAAATATGTAAAAGTAAAGGTGAACTTTCATTTATAGTTAGTATATTTTGGATATATTACATAAAAATGTTATTTTGAATTGAAAAACTCATTTAAACATCATTTTCATAAACAAGAAGGCTTCAAAGAATGTGGATATTATGTGTTAAGATTTATGTATGAAATAATTTCAACTGGGACAATTACAAAATTGAATAAGGTTAGATTTATTTATAAAATACATGTTAAATTATTTCCTTTTGATTTATATCCTTTTGATGAATCTCTCCCTTATAGTGCACAAGATATCACACACTTACAAGTGTAATGGGAAAATCATTTTATAGGCTTGGTTGGATTTTAGTTTGTTTTTACTAAATATTGTAATTTTTAATTTTTTAATTGTAAATGTATTACTAGTTGTTTTTCTGCTGCTTCTACTTGTTTTCTTTTTTGATCGGTTGTGGAGAGGAAGGTTGAAAAGAACTATTAAAAAAATTACTTTTCATGTTGGTTATTTTATAACTGACATAAAAAACATCTATGTAAGGTTTTCCACATCGGTTATTAAATAAATAACATGAAAAACTATATTTTACATCGGTTATTAAATAACAGACATGAAAAAGACTTTGTCACGCCATTTTTTAACATCATTTATTAAATAACTGACATAAAAAAATCTTTTTTTGTGTCAGTTATAAAATAACCGATGTGAAAAACCCTTGTAAATGGTTTTTTACATCATTTACAAAATAACTGACCTAAAAAAATAGTTCAATGATTCTTTTACAATGTATATTTTTTAAGAAATGTTAAATACATATTTATAATGTATCCTTTAATAATGGTTCCATATAACTGATGTAAAAAATAAAAAAAACTGATGTGAAAAATCATTTCTGAAGTAGTGTATAACTCTTACATATACTGTATGTCTCATAGAAACACAGGGAGTAACTATCATAGTTACATTTGGAATAACCATCACAGTGTATTCCTATAATCTATTAGGAGAAACCTAATCAGTTAACTCCATCCCTTTACCTAATGAATTGGAGATCTATAATGGTCACACCCACCCTCAATTTATAACGAAACCACCCATCTTCATAAAAAATTTCCAAAAACCATAAAATAATAATAAAACATGAATTATTTCATTATAAAAATACTCCTTGAGGAAAATCACTTATTTTAAAAGAAAATTGTACACATAAAAAGGGAAATTTTTTATTTGAAAATAACATTTAAATCTTGTAAATAAAGATTCAAAAAATTATGGTTTCATGAAAGTGGGAAAATAATCTCATACCATATAATTTAAACAAACATCTTTTTTTTTTAATTTTGTAAAAATAAACATTAAAATAGGACTTTTAAAAGAAAGTCCCTTGTATAAAACCTTAAAAATATTTCTTTTTTTTAAAAATATTTGATAGAAAATAAATTTTTTTATTTTTATATCATTAATTACCATATAAATATATTCATAAAAATAATTTTAAAAACATGCACATAAAAGAGAAATATTTATAATGTATATCTTTAAAACATTTAAAAACAAGACTTTTTAATTAAAGAGTCCCTTACCACGAGTCTGAATCATCATGTACATTCTTTATCTTCCTGAATAATAAACTTAGGTTAATTTATAATTTCTTAATAAACTTTTTGAAGTTTATTATTAATTTTATATCACTTATTACCATGTTATAAAACTTACTTAATTATTTAAGTTTACATCAGATTCTTTGGTGATATTCAGTTCATAAGTACAAAATGAATTTGGTAGGTTGACTATGGCCAAAAAGATTAGAATTTCATCATATAAAAAATAATATTCATGAAATAATTATAAATTTTGAAAATAAATTATACTTTTAAATAAAACCATGAAATATGTTTATGAAAAATGAACTATATTACAATCATGGAGATGGTATATCGTACATACACATGAGTAACATTTTCATTTTTCAGTGCTCATTATGGAAATAAGGTAGTATTATTTTATCCTTACATAATTATAATATATATATATATCATATTAATTATTTAAATATAATTATATATATCATCTGTGTGATGTGGTTTGAAAAATTAATCATACCACTTTGTGGTGGTGGTAGTCCACATATACGTACGAACGACACTATCATTTTTCTATGCATGGAAAGGTAAGAATGTAAGTGATATATTATATTTTAATAATGATAAATATTTGATGAATATCATATATAAACATTAATTCAATCATTATAACTAGTATTGACAGACGGTGATGAAAAATGAATTACATCAGTTCACGAGGCGGTAGTCCACCATACACACGAACGATTAATTATTTTCCCATTTTATGGAAGTGGATATGGATATAGGTCATTATACAGACATAATAAAATCTCAGTATATTGATGATACTAGATTTATTATTTTTACATTGTTGAATAAGTTTTTAGGTATTTTTAAGAAGAAATAAATATAAAACAAGTGGATAAAACTATACCTCTTCTTTGGAAAACCTCCATTGATTAACACCTTAAAACCACTAATGATGGTGTTATGATAAAAATAAGGCCTATATAATGATTTTAATGATTATAGTAAGGTATCTGGGTAGATATTGTTTGAACAGAAATGGTTTTTAAGTGTGAATAAATGAGAAGAAGAGGTTCCTTTTATAAGATAGGAGAAGGGCACCGTTAAAATATCCCAAAATATTAAATTAATATAAATTACTTTTTAATTAAAAATAGATCCAAAGTGATTTATTTTTGAATATAAGATGATTATGGGTCTAAATCCTCTCATAAAATATTTTTTAGAAAATTCTAGGTCACTTTATTACCCTTATCATTTAGTTTTAAAACTTATTTATCCCCTTTAACTCTTATAATGTCAACATTTATTTCTACTCTTTGAGGGTCAATATTGTTACTATAAAATGAAAAATGACCTATAAATGGATCATGTGTGACATTATAAACCTTATAAAAATATTTTTTCATAATTTAATATTTTTATTAATTTTATATCATTTAATAAAATATTATTTACTATAAAATATTTATAATGTTAATTTTAAGGACTATTCATTAACTTGAATTTTAAACATATCAATACAACATGATAACTTCAAAAAAAATATTTTCATACATCCATAACATGTAAAATTCATCTATAAAATTTGTTTATCACATTGATTATATCAAATTATATTTATTTTAATATTTTTTATAACATTTATTTTATATTTAAATGAATAAAATAATTAATGCATCAATTCTATGTAAGAATTTAAGGTTATTTTGTTTTACTAAAAATTAAAAATAAATTACCATTACAAAGATAAATATATTATATTTCAAAAATACTATTTATAGTTAAACTTATCCTCTGGATAACACTATATTAAAAATAGTATACTTATTAAAAACAAGAGTGTGATATGTTTGACTTTTCTTTAAATAAAATATTGTAAAGGTCATAATATAATCACATTATCCATAAATGGTCATATAACAAAACCTTGAATCATTATTAATGAATATTAATCATCCAAAAAATTGGTTCATGTTTTGGAGTCATTTTATAGTTCTTACCATTTTATTTTTACCCTTAATTACCCAATTTATCTTTTACCGTGGTAATAAAAATTACTAAGTTTTCTATTCATATTGTCTAAAAATAAACGTGAACTATTTACTAAATTTAGACCTACTGATTCAAAATATGGAACCAATTTTTAAAAATTCAAAATAAAGTAGTTTTGGAATTTAATTTAAAATTAAATCATCAAAACTCAAAAAAAAATAGTTTTTCAGAAAAAATCCTTTTTTAAACATAAAATATTTTTATACTAAATTAAATTATACAATCAATTTTAAAAAATAATAATTGTATTATTTTAAATCAAAATGAACAAACTAATTTTTAAAAATACTCTAAAATATAATTTAAAATTTTAAATACTTGAAAAGAAAATACAATTTTCAATAAAAATCAATATTTTTTACTATTCATTGAAAAATAAAACTTTTCAGAAAATTTTCCAAATCTCACGATAATATAATTTTAATATGGTGATTTAAAATATGATATTTATTTCATTAAATAAAATTTATAAAATTTATAGAAATTAATTATATTTTTTTCTCACAAATATAAAAAAATCACTCTTGAGGAAAGTGTATTTGAAGAATAAAATGACTTTAATAAAATTAAGTGCTTAGTTTTAAAAGCATTAATTAATAAAATATTAATGAGTAATAACATTTAATATTTCATAATTTAGTTTGTACTATTAAATCACTCTAATTTAATGGTTAGGTTATAACAGTCACATAATAAAAATACTTAGTTTTTCATTTAAGCTCGGTGTTTCATATCTTGTACACTATAAAACATAGTCTTTCCATTTAAAAACTCGATATGTTACATTCTACCCCATTTTGAAAATTATATCCTTACGATTTTGGATTTATTCTTGGTAACTAAGGTTTGAATTTTCAAAATACCTTTGTTGAAATCCCAAATTGGAAAAAGGATTAATAAAACTTCTACTTTAAAAGAAAGAAAGGGAAGTATAGAGATTATCTGGAATAACACATAACTAGGTTTACATGTAGGAAAACATGGACATGGAAGAGAAAATATAACACCCAAGTACTAAAAGTTATTGATATAGAATATGGTCATGATAAAGTTAACCCCCACAAAACCAAAAATATGTGATGAGTTAAAATATAAGGACCCAACCTTAAACATTACATAATCTTGAATTAAATGAATAATTCACATTGAGTATCTTTTCAGGTTTAGAGTTCTAGAGAGTTAGGTTATAAAATATACATAACAACTTGAATATTACATGTAGACACATCTACCCAGTTTCCATTTTTTTTATAAAATAAAAACTTTTTGAAAAAAAGAGTCATGTCTAGTTCCATGTTTTAGACAGCATGACTTTTCCTTGATCCCATCCTTAACCTTATTCCACATTATATCCTGTGAAAAACATTTCAAAAAATTGGGATGAGAATAAAAATCTCATTAAGGGATACACAAAGAAGGAAAAACTGTTAGTTTTTCAAAACAACAAGTAAACCATGAATACTTTATCATAAGTAATACTTTTCACTTTTATGAAGTAGTAAATATTCTTCACTGAATAAAAGATCATTTCTTACCCTTTTTGTAACCAAAATATTACTATAAAACCCATATAAATAACAAATAACATATAAAGTAACTTGTTACATAAACATTCTTATGTGAAATAACCATACAATCAATTCCACACAAATCACTAAATGGAATAGCCATACGACCAACTTCCATACCCAATGCATTAGAGGTTATAACGTAACCACCCATCCTGGTTTATCACGACACAACTCGTCATATGGTTTATCACGTAAACACCTTTCAAATGTCTAAGTACCATCTTAACACATAAAATCTTGAAAATATAAACATTTTACTAATAACATTTCATTTTCAATCCCAAGAAGTAATTTGAAGATATTGAAATAATCAATCCATTTTCAAAAACCATTTAAAAAGATATTTTTGAATCAAAGTGTCCCATACCAATTTGAAGATTTTAATGGAATTATAATTTTAAAACATTAATGTACATATAAATAAATACTCAAAACTATTTTTAAAATATGGACATTAAAGATAAATATTTAGAATAATAAATCTTTAAAACATTTAAAATGATATTTTAGTTAAAGAGTTTTAAACAAAATGAGAGGCTCTTGAATAAAAATAATTTAGGAATAAGATTTAATAATAACTTTATAATATCATTAGAATAAAAGGATTCATGATATAATATGAAAAAGGAAAGTATATACACCATATAAGAGTGAATTGGTGCATAACAACAAAGAAGTCTCAATGGAAATGTAAATTGAGATGAAATCCCTTATAAAGACGGTATCTTTAAATTAAGGATAAATCAATTACATAATTATACGTGAGAAATATAAATACACCCAATATAAGTGTATATTAATTGTAAAACAATCATAGTCCACTCACACATATTCATAGGATGACATATTCAAGAAGTACAAGTTTAATCCAAAGAATTGAAATTGTGTTAAGAAGTTCCCTTGCAAAAATTTGACAGCCTAACGACGTCAATTTAAAATTAAGAAAATGAGTTTATGAGATAAAAAAGTGTATATCATAACTTGTACATAAAATTTATATCAATAAGGATATATAAGAACATATCTCAACATAATAAGATGTAAATTAAAAGACATAACAAAAAGAAGTCTTTTAAAAAGAGGAGGGTGAAAGGTTCCTTTGCCGATTTGGTAACTTACAAAACATACACCACATGAAAGAAGGATCATACAATGAAGATGTAAATACTCATAAATGAAATTATATTACACACTATCACAATCATGGGAATTACATACACCACACAAAAGTAAATAGTGGAAAATATAGCATGAATCTCACGAGAATAAAAAAGTGAGATGAAGACCCCTTACCACATGGTAATCAATCGAGTCGTATGAACAAAAGTTAATAACCACCAAATAAATAATAAAATACCATGAATATAAAGATAATCATGATAATATATATCAAATGGCAGTACATGATACACCACATGCAATAAATAAGTGGCAAACAATGGAAATCTCACAGAATTAGAAGTGAGATAAGAAATCTCCTTACCCCATGTCCGACTTGACTCGTATGTTCCGTGTTCTTCCTGAATAATAAACTTAAGTTAATCTCTACTTCATTAATAAATTTTTAAAGTTTATTATTCCTTTTATATCACTTATTATCTTGATATAACAATTAGTTAATTATTTGAGTTCATATTGGATATTTTATCGATGTTCGGAACTTGAGTAAAAAATGGACTTTTTATAATTACAATTTATCCATGTGGTCAAAAGTACATTATCTACAGAATTATATACATGGTTTATATATCATATATATCATATATATCAATTTTATATGTATTTATAATATTCCATATCATTTGGAGTTAAGAAATGAAACACAACGTTCATGGAGACGGTAAGTCGTACGTACGCATGAACGCTACTTTCATTTCTATTTTATATTTAAAGGAATGAAAACATAATGATAAATTTGTATATTATAATTAAATTATAATATAATATGATATTTATGTTACATAATTTCATTAAATCCATCCTTTATACGTTCCATGTATGTCATGAACGAATCATATCACCTTGAGGGGGCGGTAGTCCGCACTTCCTCAAATGAAATTATCATGTTTACACATATTGGAAAGCATAATGTTATGTTTGTAAATAAAAATTACAGAATAATATAGAAAACAAAAACATAATATATATCATATATAAATACAGTGCCATCTTAATGGCCACCATGATAAGCGATAGGAGATAATTGAACAATCATCGCTTTGTGAGGCGTTAGTTTTCCATCCACAGAAGCAGTATGTTCTTCACCCATTAGATGGAGGTTTGTGTAAGTATATTTTGAATCCTTCTCATAACAACATCCAAGTATATTTAGGATACTGGTGTTGTTATAAAAGAAAGGAATAAAAAGAGTTTAGGGGTTGGATAAGTAAAATAAAAGAAAAGAGGTTAAGAGAAACAATTACCTTTAATTTGGGTAACTCCCTCTGGATTGAACCAAAAGGACTTCTTGAAGTGAGTTATGCCTAAGGTAAAGATTATAGGTGGAATAGAGGGTTCTTGAGAGATTATTTGGGTAGGGTTTGGATGAGACAAGGGGTTTGAGAGGTGCAGGGAATGAGTTAAAAGTGAGGGCTTTTTATAAGGGGGAGGAGGGGCTCTTTAGGAAAGTTTGAAAATATTATTTTAATATACAATGATATTCGGTTTTTAAAGGTAAAAAACTAATTAAAGTCTGATATAAGATGAATAATGGTCTAAATAAAACCATCCAATAAGAATTTTACAGGTTTTAGATATTATTTTAATATTTATAATATTATTTATTTAAATCATTTATTAATGAGGTAAATACCGCAACATTATTGTGTCATAAATAATTAAGTTTATTTGAGGTCTAAAAATTATAAAAACACTACCATAAAGTATAAAATCTTTTCATCTTTCCAATTAATATTTATAGTCGAAAATATTACTTATATAACCCAATGTAAAAATTGATTTACAAAAAGATATTTGTTTATGTCATTTTTTCCTTTACTTTAAGTTAATTAAAATAAAGTGTCATTATCATTCATAAGTGGCTCCATGGGGTCCCAAAATCTACCCAAGGATGACCATGTTCGTCCATTACTCATCCAATAAGGTTAGGACAAGTCTTAAGGTAACTTGGTATTATTATAATATTCTTTTTACCTTGAATTACCCTATTTACCTTTAACCGTGGTAAATAAAAGTCAAAAGTTACTATTCACCAAAAATTATTTTCATCTTGTTGAACCACATTTTACTTAATAATAATAACCATGTATGTCGGATTTTCGAAATTCAATTCACAGGAGAGGTAAAATTTCATTTAAATAAAAATGTCAGTTTTTTTAACTACTACTAAGTGGTTTCACTATTCATCAAAAATTGAATCTTTTCAGAGAAATACCAAAAATTCAGCCTAATCTATATTTTATATTCTGAATTTAAAAATGATATCTATTTTTACAAATTCAAAACATAGAATTTTCATTAATTAATTTAAAATTAATTCCTGTTGTCAAAACAAATAACGTGTTTTTAAGAAACAATAACTATTAAAAGATTGACACTTGTTAATGTCAAATTTCAAAGTGAAATTAATTTCAATGACCAACATTGGATTAAATGGTAAAAATATAATTTTAGTACACTTTAAAACCAAATAGAAAGATAATCTAACCATATAAATAAATTATATTAAAAGGCGTATTTGAATTAAAATACTGCATTTTTCACTATTCATTAAAAAAATGAATTTTATCAGAAAAATACCAAAAAATTACCCAAAGTAAATTTTGGTGTCCCTATTATAAAGAATAATTTTATTTGGTCAAATAGAACATATAAAAGTGATCAAAACTAGATTTAAATAGGGTTCACCATTAAAAGGTGGTAAATTGGCCTTTTAAAGAATATTAGAGTATTTATTCTTAAAATTAGATTCTTTCTTATTTTAAGGATCTAGAAATTATTGGATAAATGTAAAAACATTTAAAAAATATGTATAATCATAGTGTAGTTAGTTCTTCTCATTTCGGCCATTACAATGGTTAGGCATTAACTACTATTTAAAATAATAATATTATATTATTATTTTTCAGTATGACTAAGCATTGTGTGCAACGCAAGATTTCAAAGAAACTCATTGTTGCGTATCAGGTATTCCCTCAAATCATATCATCCCCTTCAATGTAAAATTAATATTTAATTCAAAATTATTAGTAAATATGAAAATTTTATGTTCTTTATTTACCTGGGATGTTACATAAAGGCTACTGATTTCCTAGTAAGAAAAGTAAATGGATAATATTTTTGTTTCAAGATAATTTTAATAGAGTTGTAAAATTACATTACTTATCTATCAAATAACATGAGTAAATATACTTACTTGAAAATTAGAGTTTCATCCTTTAATTAATTTTCACGATAATCTCATCTTTTTCTCCAAATGATGAGTATTTAAGATGAATTATTCATTACTAAAGCATCATAATCAATATATACAGATCACTAAATCCATAAAAAGGATGAAAATATATTCCTCATACCTTTAGGAATTAGAAAAAATAAAAATGTTTATGATAATATAAGATAATTCATTAAAATAATAAACTATTATATGATGAAAAACTATTTTAATCTCCAAAATTTAATAGTAATACTCAAAGTTCAACATAGATCATTCAATAAATAACTATACTTAAAATTCATTAAAATATTTCAAACTAATATTGAAACCCAAAATTCAGAAGGATTTGATCATATAGTCTTCCAAGATAATTTTAATATTTATCTCCAAATAACATAAATTACTCTCATACCAAAAATATATACCCAAATCATGAAATTTTCAAGTTATGCTAATCATTTCCATACATCATAAAGTTACAAAAAGATAATTCAACATTTATCCAAAAATATAATCTCATAGTATTATGTTTACCTTATTCATGTAATTCTTCCTAAAATTATAATGATCTTCTTCCAAAATAACATTAATCACTTAGTCACCAAATATTTTTTTAATCCCATGGTATTCTATATGATAGTACATATGTTCCCAAAATCAACACATTCTTCATATATAAAATCATTTAACTAAAAATAAAAATTCATACTAACTAGGACTTTATATAGGCCAATGGTAGGCAATTCACCCTTGTCGACCTTCAGTTGTGGGTTCAAACCTTGCGACCTTACTGAATGTGATGAATTTTCACATAATATGTGAGCTATACTTTTATAAAGCTATATAATTATTATACCTATTATTCCTTAAAATAATATGAAAAACATTTAAAAAACATGGTATAATCATAAAAATATCCATAAAGGACACAAAAATAAAGAAATAAAAAATTAGTCCATAAATAACTATAAAAAGTTTCCTTTTTCAAAAATAAAATTTGGACTCAAAATAAACATTTTCTTACCCAATAAATAACATTTTATACCAAAATATTTCCAAAAAAACAATTAATAATAAATCTTAAAGGCAAAATAAAAACCCATAAATGTTTAATGAAAACTTTTCTCAAAGTTATAACTTTCATACACAAATCAAAAGATATTTGGCTCACATTATAAAACCATAAGTTTCCTATAAAATGTATAGTAATCATAAATCATAAAGTTTAATTTTAGCATAGATTTTTATACCACTATTATATATATTGTAGCTCACATAGATACATAGGGAGTAACCATTACAATTAAATTTGGAATAACCATCACAGTATATTCCCATAATCTCTTTGGAGAAACATAATCGGTTAACTCCATCCCTTTACCTAATGCATTGAAGAGATATAACATGATCAAAACACCTTGGTTTATAACAGGACCACGCATCCTCATAAAAAATTCCTAAAAACCATATAATAATCATAAAATATTAATACTTTCATCATAAAAACAATCCTTGAGGAAAATCACTTATTTTAAAATAATATTACGCACATACAAAGGGAAACATTTTATTTAAAAATAGACATGTAATATTATAAAAAGAAGCTTAAAAATATTAAGGAACCATGAAAACAACAAAAGACCCTCATTACATATATGTTAAAAAAAATCCATTTTTACTTTTGTAAAAATAAACATTAGAAGAGGATTTAAAAAAAGTCCCTTACATAAAACCTTAAACAAATTTATTTTTTTGAAAAAAATTGAGAGAAAATTGAAAATTCACTTTTAAAAAAATTTATTACCATATAAATACATTCATAATTTTTTTTAAAAACATTTACATTAAATAAAAATATTTATAAAATAAATATTTAAAACATTTAAAAATAATGTTTTTTTAATTAAATAGTCCCTTACTTTGAGTCTGAGTCGACACGTACGTTATTTATCATATTGAATAATAAAATTAGGTTACTTTATACTTACTTAAGAACCCTTTTTATGTTTATTTTTCCTTTTATATCACTTATTACCATGTAATAAAAATTACTTAATTATTTAAGTTCACATCAGACGCTTTGACGATATTCGGTTCATAAGTTCAGAATGACTACAGTTGGCTGAATATGGTCAAAGAGATTAGAATTGCATCATATCCAGAATAATATTAATGAAATAATTATAAATTTTATACATTAATAAAACTTTAAAATCCAAACATGAAATATGGTTATTAAAAATGAATTATATTACAATCATAGAGACGATAGACCATACATATGCATGAGTAACGTTTTCATTTTGCAACGATCATTATGAAAAGAAGGTAAGTATTATTTTATGCATCTAGAATGATCATAATAAAATAATATATATATATATATATAACATGAATTCTTTAAATATAACCATATATATCATCCATGTGACGTGGTGATGAAAAATGAATTACGTCGCTTGGTGGAGGTGGTAGTCCACATGTACACAAGAACAACGTTAATATTATTTCTGTGTATGGATAGGTAAGAATATAATTGATTAATTATTTTTTAATAATGATAAATATGTTATTAATATCATATGTAAACATTAATTCCATCGTTATAAGTAGTAATGAGAGACAGTGATGGAAAATGAATGACATCGATTCGTGAGACGGCAATCCACCGTGCACATGAATGATTAATTATTTTCCCATTTGATGGAAGTAGACATGGGTATAAGTCAAGAAAATGAAATAATAACATATAAATATATTTATTATACTGCAGTTATTATTTTTATACTATTTAATAATGTTTGAGGGAGTTGGAATAAGAAACAAAACTAAAACAAGCTGATAAAACTATACCTTTTCTTTGGAAAACCTCTATTGATTAACAACTTAAAACCACTAAAGATGGTGTTTTAACAAAAATAAGGACTATAGAATGAGTTTAGGGATTATATTAAATTATTTTGTAGATATTTTTTGAACCAAAAGGGTTTTGAGGTGTAAATAAACGAGAAGAAGAGGAGCCCTTATATAAGATAGGAGATGGATGTTCTTGGAATTTCTCAAAAACATCAAATTAATATAAATTAATTTCATATTCTAAATTTATCCAAAGTGAGTAATTTTAAAATATTTGAATATTATGGGATAAAATATTTTGTACAATAATTTTTGGATAATTTTAGGCCACTTTCTTACCCTTATCGTTTTGTTTTAACCCTTATTTAACCCCTTTAACTCTTAACACAACAACATTGATTTTTACTCTTTTAGGGTCAATATTGTTACTATAAAATGAAAAATGACCTATAAATGGATCATTTATAACATGATATAACTTATAAAAATCATTTTACAAATCAAATATTTTATTTAATTTTTTATCATTTTATAAAATATTATTTACTGTAAAATAGTCATAATGTGAATTTTAAGGACTATTCATTACATTTACTTTTAAAAATGTCAACACAACAATATCACTTATAAAAAAATCCTTTAATACAACCATAAAATGTCAAATTAATATTGAAAATTAATAAATCACATTAATTATACGAAATTATATTTATTTTAATATTTTTAATAACATTCATTTGACATTTTCATGAATAAAATAATTATTGTATTAGTGTTGTGTAAGAATTTAAGGTAATTATTTATTTAATAAAAATTAAAAATAAATTAACAAAATGAATATAAATATATTATATTTAAAAATAATATTTATAGTCTAATTTAGCTTATGGATAACACCGTATTAAAAATATTATACTTATTATAAAAAAGAGTGTGATATGTTTGACTTTTCCTTAAATAAAATGTTATCAAGGTCATAATCTAAACCAAGTGGCCATAAATGGTTATATAACCAAAAATTGAATGATTATTAATGAATATTAATCATTAAAAAATAAAATAAAAGTTTTAGGGTCATTTTATAGTTCTTATCATTTTATTTTTACCCTTAATTACCTAATTTATCTTTTACTATAATAATAAAAATTACTAAGTTTACTATTCATATTGTCTAAAAATTAAAGTGAATTATTTAATAAATTTATAAGTAATGATTAAAAATATGTAATCCATTTTTAAAAATTTAAAACACAAAAGTTTCAAAATTTAATTTAAAATTAAATAAGCAAAAAGCAACGAAAAACAATTTTTTTTCCGAAAAAATGACCATTTTAAAAATAAGATTTTTTCATACTAAATTAAAGTATAAAATCCATTTAAAAAACCATAATTGGATTATTTTAAATAAAAATTAACAAATTAAAATTTAAAAACTATCTAAAATATAATTTAATTTTGTAAATACATGATAAGATAGTACAACTTTCAATAAAAATCATCGTTTTTCACTATTCATTAAAAATCAAACTTTTTAGAGAATTGTCAAAATTTCACCATAAGATAATTTTTCTATTTTGATTTTAAAAATTATATTAATTTCATTAAATAAAATTTCTAAGATTTCTAGAAATTAATTATATTATTTTTCCACAAAAGCAATAAAAATCATTCTTGAAGAAAGTGTATTTAAAGAATAAAATGACTACTAAAATTAAGTGCTTAATTTTACAAGAATTAATTAATAAAATATTAATAAGTATGACTATTTTATATTTTATAATTTATTTAATATTATTCATTCCTTCCAATTTAGTGGCTAGGTTATAATAGTCACATAATAACACTATTTAGTTGTTCGTTTAAGCTCGGTGTTGCCTATCTTGTACACTATCAAACATTGTATTTTCTTTTAAAAACTCATGATGTTACATTATACCCAATTTTTTAAAATGTATCCTCTCAATTTTGAGTTTAATTTAACTAACTAAGGTTTGAATTTTAAAAATACCTTTTTTGAAATCTCACATCGAAAAAAGGATTAATAAAAATTCCACTTTAAAATAAATAAAGGGAAGTATGAAGGTCATCTTGAATAACACATAAATAGGTTTTCATGTAGTAAAAAATGGAAATGGAAGATAAAATATGACACCCAAGTACTGATAGATAGTGATAGATAACATGTTCATGAGAAAGTTAACAATCTAAAAATTGTAAATATGTGATGGGTTAAAAAACTACGGGTTTCCTGATAAGAAAAGTAAACAAATAACATTTTTGTTTTCAAAATACTTTTCATAGAGTTGAGGAATTACTTTAATACCTATATAAGAACATGAGTAATATACTTACTTGACAATTATAGTCTCATCATTTAATCAATTTTCACCAAAATATCATCTTTTACTCCAAACAATGGGTATTTATGATGAATTTTTCATGCCTGAAGCATTAGAATCAACTTCTACAGATCACTAAATACACAAAAGGATGAAAATATATTCCTATTTTTTTAGGAATAAAAAAGGTCATGATAAGATAATATAATTCCTAAAAAATAATAAATCATTATATGATGAAAAAAATACTTTAATCTCCAAAATTCAACAGTAATACCCAATGTTCAATATAGATCATTTGATAAATAACCATCCTTAAAATTACTCAAAGTAGTCTAGACTAAGACTGAAACCCAAAATTTAAAAGTATTTAATCATATAGTTTTCCAAGATAATTTTAATATTTTCTTACAAATAACATCAATTACTCTCATACTATAAATATATACCCAAATTGTAATAACCTACTAATTCTCATTAGCTTGAGAGTACAAAGAGTCATTACTTGGCCTTAAGCGACATCCCCAAGATACCAAAGGCAGAAAATAAATGCCAAAGGGTTTCAAATACTAATGGGGGATGATTTACCCTTAATAAATAAACCACTAAACCAAAAAACCATAACCAAACCATTCACTAAATGATGCACGAACAAAAACAAGACAACACAACTACTTTATTCACATCAAAACCACTCCAAAGTGTGAAATAGAAGAAAAACAAACAATTATCAAATTAAATAGTGTAATAACAACTAAATACACCCAAAATACCATTATAATCCATGCTAAACAAGCTCCAAGCTCTATAATCACCAAATAACCCAAGTATCATAAGGTGGTGCTAAAAATATGTGATACTTTACCTTTGCCCATGTGTCAGAAGATAGCGTCTGCAAAAGCACCAAAGTGCCAAATAATGGGTGAGTATAACACTTAGTAAGTTTTCCCTAATTAATTACCTACTCAACCCACTATGATAGAATAGTTATCAACATTTACATAAAACATTTTATATTAAAAAATTTCTCAAAACAATTTATAACAACATATAAACAAGTTTCCAAAACCATTTATAACCAAAAGCGTACAAGTGAAATTGAAACCAATTTTCCAAAAATTTATTTATCGATAAAAATAACTAAACAAATATTTAAAACTATTTATCAATATTCCTTTGGCATACCCAATCCATTCCACACATCCACATAACCAACCATGCATGCTACGCGATGACATTTCCATACTCACGAGCATTTTCTCATCGATCTACCAAGTCGTCACAAGGTAATTATATCTGATGTGAAATTTTACCTTTAACACTGAGAAAATTTTCATATTTCAACCAAGACCCATAAATAAAACATGAACACACACACCAAGTATGCCCAAGGATCATGCCAAAACACCTTTTCAATAAAACCACCTTTATATTGAAAACCATTTTCCATAAAAACAATTTCTAATCCAAACCATTTAAATAAAATGAAATTTTTATTGAAAACCCCATTACCAAAAACCATTTAGATATTTTAAAAAATCCATAATTTAAAATCACCATTTTAAATTCAATAAACTAAATCACTTTGCACAACAATTCACCAAGATCACAAAATTTTATCCAAAACCATAAATCTTCACTAGAGAAGATTTATTACATGATTTTAAAAATTAATTCCATCCAAATAAATCAATTTGAAACTAAGAAAATAAATTCTAGCAAGAGGAGTCGAGAGAGAAGACACCTACCTCAAAGGTTTTGACGAAAACTGACAACGGAAAAAGAATGCTCACACAACCAAGTTGAAACACCCAAAAAATGACCTTAGATCCATTCTCCTTCCATTAGAGAACCCAAATATCATCATATATTGAATCGAACAACATATATATTCCCATAAAAATCATTTATCTAAAAAATAAAGAGGAAGGGATAAGTAGATCTAAGAAATGAGACAAGAACGATGAAGAACGTCACTTACCGTGAGAATCACACTTGAAAACGCCAAAGGAGGGCATTGGATCAGTTCAAAAATGATTGGGATAGGTTCACCAACCTTAAATGGAGATAAATTTAGAATTAGGGCTCTTTAGAAGTTATAAAAGAAATTAGTACCCAAAATGAGTAAGATCCTAAAAAATTGGATCTTACTTTTTCCCTGCGCACGGTTAGACCACACGGTTAGACAAACTGTGTGCTAAACATTCATTAGATACTACCTTAAGGAAGCCACTACATGTACTCCTTGCATAGTATCCCTAACCATACTCAAACCGTGCCAAATCTACTTCCTCAAAACTGTAACTGTACACCATTTCTCTTAGGATATCCGCACGATTTAGACAACCCGTGCGCAACCCGTTCTCATCTACTTTATCCCCAAAAACTTATCGAAAGTTTAGCAAACTCTCTTAACCTTAAACATTACATAAAAAGCATCAAGTAAGGGTTACATAACAAAAATAAGGGGTACTACATTCTCCTCACCATTGGTCTTTCCATCCTCAGAGAGTAGAAAACCCTCACTACCCTGAAAGGTATCTAGCTATAGCTCTTTCATTTCCCTCTCAAATTCCCAAGTATCTTCTTAAATATGACCATGTTTCCATAAAACACACACTAGACCATTTCTTTTTCCATGAAATAATTTCTCTTTCCTATCCAAAATCTGCACCAAGATATGTACCAATGAAGCATCGGGCTCTAGGTCAACGTCATCCCATCTGATCACATGGTCAGGATCAGGATAATACTTCTTCAACTGAGATACATAGAACACATTATTAATTGAACTAAACCATGGTGGAAATGATAACCAATATTACACCTCTCCAACTGTTCCAGTATCTCTAAAGGGCCAATGTATCTAGGAGATAGCTTTCCCTGTTTCCCAAAACGATGATGTCCAAGCCTTAGAGAGATCCTCAATAACACATGATCACTCACTGTGAATGACAATGGTCTTAGACGATGATCTATATAATATTTATGATGACTATGAGCCATATCCATCCTCTTTCTGATCAACTAAATCTTCTTCATTATTTACTGGACAATACTAGGCCCAACTAGTGAATTTTCACCTATTTCTACCTAGCACATTGAAGAATAACAAGGACACCCATATAATGCTTCAAAAAAATCCATATGTATCGAGTCTTAATGGATGTTATTATACAAGATCTACACTAAGGGTATGTGATCTTCCCATGAGCCAACAAAATCCATTACACAAGCCCACAATATGTCTTCCAATGTCTATATCATCCTTTCAAATTTCCCATCTGTCTGAGGATGATATGCCGTACTCATAGTCAAATGAGTCCCAATGTATTTTTGTAAGGATTTATAGAAATGATACATAAGCCTAATATATCTATTTTAAAAGATCTAAACTAGTACACCATGAATCTTTACCATTTCTTGGATGTAGATTTTGGACAGATCCTCCACTATATGAGTTTCAAGAATTGGAATGAAATGAGCCAACTTGGTAAGACGTTCCACTATCACCCATATGGAATCGTGTTTCCGAACCTTTCTTGGGAGACCCGTTACAAAATCCATCGCTATCTTATCCCATTTCAATATTAGGATAGGTAAAGAATGCAATATACCCACGGGTTGCTGATGCTCTGCCTTAACTTGCTGACAAGTTAAGCACCTTGAAGCAAACTCATCCAGTTTCCTTTTCATGCCAATCCACCAAAACTAAATCTTTAACACCTTATACATCTTCTGTATTCTCAGATGTAAAAACCATATCAAATGTTCATAAGCATGAAGTAGTTTCTCCTGATAATACATAAGTACAACCATCTGATCTCTGAACCAAAAAACCGAACTCCCATCAAGTTTCCATCCCTAAATGGTCTCCCCACCATTGATTTTTGAACTCATAAGCATGAATTCTTCATTTTATGTTTGTGACTCTTTAACCCTATTTAACAAATAAATAACTACATAAACTGAAAAGAAAACCACAACATCACCTCAGTCTTGACATTACACATGCATATCGGCTAGGGCTTACATCAACTACCATTCATCTAAAGCTTCCTTTACCAACTGCGCATATGAATTTTTTTGTAATATATCATCCACTAAATGACCTTTTCCTAGTGTATAAATTAAGTAAAAGTCAAACATTTAGATATATCCCTTCCATATCCTTTGCCTTAGATTTAGATCTTTCTATGAGAAAATGTGTTTCAAGCTTTTATGATCCATAAACATAGTGAATTTTTCACCAAATAGATATTGTATCCAATTATTAAAATCATGGATGACTATAGATAACTCCCAATCGTGTGTTGGGTAATTATTCTCATAAAACCTCAGCTTCCTTGAACCATTAGCAACAACATGGTCTCCTTGCATGAGAACACATCCCAACCGGGATCCCAAATCATCACAGTACACCACATACCACTATCCTAATTCTGAAAAAATCAGGATAGTTGCTGATGTAAGACGAACTTTAATCTCTTGGAAAGACTTATGGAACTCTTTAGTCCATTTTAATGAATAATTATTCTTTGTTAGATCTATCATTAGAAAATATAGTCACGAGAAGTCACACAAAAAGCATCGATAGTAGCCATCTAGACCAAGAAAACTTCATATCTCAAAGAAATTCTTTAGTGGTTTCCACGAGATAACAACCTATATCTTCTCTATATCCATTGAAACACTATTTTTAGAAATTACATGTCCAAGAAAGCATACCTCTTATATTGAAAAATCACACTTTGACAAATTGGCATACAAATTATGGTCTCTCAAGATTCTCTACAATGACGTCAAGTGTTTCTCATGCTCAGCCCTTGTCCTTGAATACACCAATATGTAATCTAAAAACACCACAATAAAAGAATCCAGATATCTCTAAAATATCCAATTCATCAATTCCATAAAGATCACTGGTGCATTAGAAATACCAAAAGGAATGACTACATATTCGTAGTGTCCATATATGCTTATGAAATCCGTCTTCAGAATATCTTCCTTGCGAAATCGTAATTGATGATATCCTCATAGAAAGTCAATTTTAGAGAACCACTGAGCTCCCATAAATTGATCAAATAGAATATAAATGCATGGAAGTGGATACTGATTCTTTATTGTAACTTGGTTAAGATTAAAATAATCCACACATAACCTTAGATTTCCATATGTTTTCTTCACGAACAAGACTGGTGCTGCCCATGAAGATGTAGTTGGCTGAATGAAACCTTTTCTTTCTAGTTCCTCTAACTGCACTTTCAATTATTTCAATTCTATTAGTTCCATACTATAATATGGAAGGGAAATTAGACTGGTCCCCATAAGGAGATCAATCGTAAAGTACACTTCCCTTAGAGGTGGTAACCTTAATAAGTTTTTGGGAAGGACATCTGGAAATTGATCCATAACTTTTGAAGGACTATCTTACTTGATATCTTCCATCAATTACAAGGTCAACACTGACAACTAATAAGATATAGTTCCCACCATTGGTTCCAACAATCCTATTGAATCTTTCTTTATAACCTTCTCTCCTCTGGAGAGATTCTCAATGCCATCCTCAGTCTTGAAAATAACTATCCTCCTATAATAGTCAATGTGAGCCTTGAACATTGTTAACCAATCCATAACCATGATTACATCATATAAATACATCTCCAACATAAAAAATTCCCATTTTATCTCATCTCTATCAATAGTTATAACATATGATCTACACAAAAAATATTGACACTCTCTTTCACCGAGAGGAGTTTTCAGTTTTAATACAGAAGGCATCATATCATGTTTTAAGTTTATCAAGTCAACAACATGAGAACCAATGAAAAAATGCAATGCAGCAGTATCAAACAACACATGCAGAAGGGTAGAATTCAAAATAATCATACCTATCACCATAGATGGCCCAAACTGATCATCCACAATCATCTTATCAGCTCTATACAATTGCTTCGCTACTGTACTCTGTTCTTTGTTTCCTTGATGAGATTTCCCTTGCCGAGGAGTCATGGTATTATGAGAATCACCATGACCAGTTCTGCTCTTATGACTAGACTGATTCTACTGACCTCGTCCTGTCAAAGCATAAAATTATTGCGATAGATGAGAAGTGTCTCGAGCATCTGACCTCATAGTACTACGACAAAAGTTATTAAGATGTCTCATCATATTGTAGTTATGGCATGATATTAGTGGGTTTTTACATTCTCGCTTCATGTGGTCAATGAAACCACATTGGTAGTATCCCACTTGTCTCTTTGGTCGTGGAGGAAGATTTATTGATCCAGTTGTCCGATTCTAAGTTCTGATCCCACCTTGGAAATAGGTGTCCCTCTTCCTCTTTCTCCCAACATTCGAGTTCCCACCATTTCTCATAGGCATCATCATACTTCCTCCTTCCATAGCTCCTAAGATGTTCCGTTCATCCACTATTTCTCTATTCAACATCTTTTTATAATCTATAATAAAGAGAACCACAATCGTTGATCGAATTTCTTACCTTATACCTGATTTGAAGATGCATTCCTTTAAGGATAAAATCACTACAACTTTGGGTGTAAAGAGTACTAAATGAATTAATTTATCTAAATACTCAGTGATAGAGAGATTTTATTGCTTTATAGTAAATAATTCTATCATACTTTGGATCATGGACATGTGAGGATAGAATTGGTTGTTAAAAAATTCCTCAAAATCCTCCCAGGTAAGGCCTTGATCCCCTTTAGGATGTAAAACTAGTTTTCAACACTGGAATGCAAGATCCTTGAGCATATAAGTCACTGGTTTGAATTTCAGATCTGATGGTCTGCTAATGAAATTGAAGATACAATTCATCCTATTCAACCACACCCTTGCCTTTTCCAGTTCAGAATCACCCTAGAAGATGGGTGGATTCTACTTCATAAACTGGATGGAATGATCCACATGTCTTGGATCATCCCTCTAGATCCCGATATCCATAACTTGAAAAGCTTGGATGATACTTTGAACCAGCTCTTGGTTCAACTGTGGTCAATTGCAACTACATTCTCCGTAGCCTATTTCAATTGGTTTCTATGATGCCTTCTAGGAAAGATTTTCCAAAAAAACAACAACTCGGTAAGTATGAATACCTAGAAACTGATGGCTTAGAATTTAAAATTCTATCACATCAACTATCACATTTTTATTTCCCAAACATAACCTTTTCCACATTCAACCATTTTTGAAAAACTATTCTTTCTTTTGAAAATCAACCCATCTTCAAAATACATCAATCATTCCCCTTTTCAAAGTATTTCATTTGAAAAGAATTTTTTCATTTTAAAAAAATTGACAAGTTTTCAAAAATCTTAAATAATTACTCTAAATGAAATATTCAATCATAATGGGAAGTAATTACTCTAAAATTCATTTCATGATCATCTCATTGGTTAAACCCATGAAAATGAGATTCTAAAATCCTATATGTGTCTCAAAAAAACTTATATACCCAACTCCCTAGTAACTAGAAGTTAAAAATAAATGGGTTAGATATTTCATTTTATGTTATACATTTAATGTTTTGAAATTATTAATCCTTTATAAGATCATAACCCAAGGAGTAGATAAGGATGAATTCAACTCCAAGAACAAGAAACTGAAAACTACTTGTTAGGTAAGGATTGAACAAGCTAATACCATTTGTAATGTCCCTATAATTCTCATTATCTTGAGAGTACAATGAGTCATTACTTGGACTTAAGTGACATACCCAAGATGCAAAAGGCTTAAAATAAATGCCAAAGGGTTTAAAATACAATTGGGTGATGATTTAACCTTTAATAAATAAACCACTAAACCAACAAACCATAACCAAACCAGTCACTAAATGATGAATGAACAAAAGCAAGACAACACAACTACTTTATTCATATCAAAACCACTCCAAAGTGTGCAACATCGGAAGATCAAACAATTATCAAAGTAAATAATGAAATAAAAATTAAAGACTCCCAAAATACCACAAAACTCCATGCTCTACAATATCTATGCTCCACAATCACCTAACATCCCAAGTATTGCAAAGTGATGCTAAAAACATGCGACACTTTAACTTTGACCATGTCCTAGAATATAGCATCTACAAAAGCACCAAAGTGACAAAGTAGGGGTGAGTATAACAATAATTAGGTTTTCCCCAATGACTTCCCTACTCATGCTACTAGTATAGAAGAGTTAGCAACATTTACATAAAATAGTTTATATTAAACAATTTCTCAAAACCGTTTATAACTACATATAAAAAAGTTTTTAAAACAATTTATAACCAAAATAATACAAGTGAAATTGAAACCAATTTTCCTATAATTTATTTCTCAAAAAAAAATTAACTAAATAAATCTTTAAAAATATTTCTCAATATTCCTGTAGCATACCCAATCCATTACACACATCCACACAACCAACCATGCATGCTACATGATAATAGTTTCATACTCATGAGCATATTTTCATTGATCTATCAAGTCATCACACGATAATTATATCCCATGTTCCATTTTAACTTTGGAACTGACCAAAAGGTCAAATTTCAACCAAGCCCTATAAATACAATATGAACACACACACCAAGTATTCCCAAGGATCATGCCAAAACACCTTTTCAATAAAACAACATTTTTATGGAAAACCATTTTTACATAAAAACCATTTCTAAGCCAAATTTTTTTAGTAAAAAGGAATTTTTATTGAAAAACCCATTCCCAAAAACCATTTAGATATTTTAGAAAATCCATAATTTAAAATCACCATTTAAAATTCATGAAACTAAATCACTTTGCACAACAATTCACCAAGATCACACAATTTCACCCCAAACCATAAATCACCACTAGAGAAGATTTATTCCATTATTTTCAAAATAAATTACATTCAAATAAATCAATTTAAAACTAATCCAATCAATTATAGTAATATAATTTTAAATAGAATCCACCCACCTCAATTTTTTTGACAAAAGCTGACAACAGATGAAGAACGCTCACACAATCAGGTTGAAACTCCCCCAAAACGGCCTTAGATATATTATCCTACCATAAAAAATCCAAATATCATCATATTTGGCATCCTAAAACATATATCTTCCCATAACATGCATAGATATTAAAAATAAAGTGTAGAGGAGAATTATATCTAAGTAGATCTAAGAAAAGATACAAGAACGACGAAGAACGTCACTTACCATGAGAATCGGGCTTGAAAACACCAAGGGAGGGAACCATATCACTTCTAAAATGCTTGGGAGAGGTAACCCTACCTTCAATGGATATAAATTTATAATTAAGGAAATTTAGGATTAAAAATGAGCAAGTATGAGAAAAAATGAGTATGATCCTAAAAAATAGGATCTTACTTTTTACTCGCGCATGGTTAGACTGCAAAATTAGACAAACCATACACTAAATGTGTGCTAGATACTTCCTTAAGGAAACCCCTAAATAGCCTCCTCACATGGTCTCCCAAACTGTGATGAAGCTAATGCCTCAAAACTACAACTACGTACAGTTTCTCTTAGGATATCCACACAATTTAGATAAACTGTGCACAACCCATGCACATCTACTTTATCCATAAAAACTTACTTAAAGTTTACCAAACTCTCCCAACCTGAACCCTTAAATTAAAATCATAAAGTAAGGGTTTCATAATAGAAACCGGGGGTACTACACAAATCATGAAATCTTCAAGATATACTAATTATTTGTATACATCATAAGGTCATAAAAATATAATTCAACCTTTATTCCTAAAATAAAATATCATTAACTTATTTTTTCCTTATTCTTCTAATGCTTCCAAAAACTATAGTGATCTTATTCCAAAATAACATTAATCACTAAATCACCAAATAAATTTTTAGTCCCATGGTATTCTATATGATAATAATTATGATCCTAAAATAAACTTATTATTCATACATTAAATCAATTAACTAAAAAGAAAAATTCATAATAATTGGGATTTAATGTTGGCCAATAGCTGGTGATGCACCCTTTTTTCCCTTCAGTTGTGGGTTCAAACCTTGTAGCCTTTACGGATGTGATGTTTTATCACATGGTATGTGGGAAATAATTTTTTAAACTATATAATTATTATAAATTTTCCAAAAATATGATAAAATCCTCAAAATAACCTCAATATATTCAACATTAAAGAAAATTTTAGCCTTAATGGTTATATCATACTTTTCAGTTTGAATCCCAAAAAATAATAACCAATAATTTTCCCAAAAAAAATAAATTTCTCTAAAAATATCACTTTTCACCTTAAAATTTTATAACTTAAAGCTTCAAAATATATTTCTAAGAAATTTATCTTATGATAAATTTTAAAATTATAAACCCATGATAGCATTAATAACTCTTAAGACAAACTCACCTAAACACATCCTAATCTTTAAAGTTATTTAAACCCTTCACTAATATCAACTATAAGGACCCAAACTTAAATAATAAATATTCTAGTTATTTTAAAACTAGAAATAACTTTATTTTCCCAAATATAATTTAGGTTTATAGTTTTATAAAATTATGGATAACTCTAACATAGTAAACCCATACATTACAAGTGGAAACTTATACTCAGTAACCATTTTTTCTACCAAAGGAAACCCTTTTAAAATAAAACATGTTTCCATTTCAAGAAATATCTTCACCAATTTGATCTTGACCTCACCCCTGTCCTTACTATTCCTTAAAATATAATGAAAAACATTTTAAAAGTGATATATGAGCACAAAATTTTCATTAAGGGACATAAAAAGAAAGAAAGAAACAATTATTCCATAAATATTTAATTTTTTTCTTTTTTCAAAAATAAACTTTAGGATAAAATTAAAAATTTTATTACCCAATAAATCACCTTTTTTCCCAAGTATTTCCATAAAAAAAATTAATAATAAATCTTAAAGGAAAAATAAAAAATTCATAAAGGTTTCATGAAAACTCTTCACAAAGTTATAACTTTAATCCACAAATCAAAAGATATTTATCTTCCCTTATGAAACCATAAGTTTCACATAAAATATTTAGAAATAATTTATAATAAAGGTAAATTATGGCATAATTTTCATATCACTCATACATACACTATAGCTCTCATCACTACACGGGGAGTAACCATCATAGTTGCATTTTGAATAACCATCCCAGTATGTTCCAATAATCTCTTAAGAGAAACCTAATCAGTTAACTCCATCCCTTTACCCAACACATTGGAGATATATAATGGGCCCACCCACCCATAGTTTAGAACAAAAACACTCTTCCTTATAAACAATGACCAATAACTATAAAATAATCACAAAACATGAATACTTGCATAAAAAAACAATCCTTGAGGGAAATCACTTATTTTAAAAGATTATTGTGCACATAAAACGGAAAACATTTTCTTTAAAAATAACCATGTAATATTGTAAAGAAAGATTCAAAACATTAATGTTTAATGAAATCAAAAAAATTTCCTCATGAAATATAAGTTAAAAAACATACCTTTTGACATTTTCAAAAAGAAACATTAAAATAATACTTTTAAACAAAATTCCCTTACCTAAAAACTTAAAAAGTTTTCTTTTTTGAAAAAAATTGAGATAAATTAGGAAATTAACTTTTTAAAAAATTCATTATCATATAAATAATTTCATAAAAATAATTTTAAAAACATGCACATGAAATAAAAATAATTAGAAAATAAATATTTAAAACATTTAAAAATAATATTTTTTGATTAAAGTGTCCCTTACTTTAAGTCAGACTCGTAATGTATGTTATTTATCTTCATGAATAATAAAATTAGGTTAATTTATAATTTATTAATAAATTTTTTTAAGTATATTATTCCTTTTATATCACTTATTACCATGTTATAAAAATTACTTAATTATTGAAGTTCATATTGGACTCTTTGATGATATCCAGTTCATAAGTCTAGAATGACTTCAGTAGGTTGACTGTGGTAAAAGAGATCAGAATTGAATCATATATCAAATAATATTCATGAAAAAATTATAAATTTTATAAATTAATTATACCTTTAAATCCAAAAATGAAATATGGTTATGAAAAATGAACTTTGTTACAATCATGGAGACTGTAGGCCGTACTTACGCATGAGTAACGTTTTCATTTATCAATGGTCATTATGGAAAGAGGGTAAGTATTATTTTATCCTTATATAATGATAATAATATAATATATATATCATATTAAGTCTTTAAATATACTTATATATATCATCCATGTGATGTGGTGATGAAAAGGGAATCACATCGCTTCATAGAGGTGGTAGTCCACACATACACACGAATGACGATATCAATTTTCTATACATGAAAAGGTAAGAATTTAAGTAATATATTATATTTTAATAAATATAAATATGTCATTAATATCACATATAAATATTAATTTCATCAATATAACCAGTCTTGAGAGATGATGATGGAAAAAAATTACATCAGTTCGCGTGGTAGTAGTCTGTTGTACACATGAATGATTAATTATTTCCCATTTGATGGAATTTGAGATGGATATAGGTGATGAGATTGAAATAATAAAATCTTAGTATATATAAGATACTGTATTTATTATTTGATCATTGTTTAATGAGGTTTAAGGGAGTTTGAAGAAGAAACATAACTAAAATAAGGGGATAAAACTATACCTCTTCTTTGGAAAACCTCCATTGATTAACACATTAAAACCACTAATGGTTTTATGCTTGAAATAAGGCCTATATAACGATTTTAGAGAATATATGAATGTTTTTGGGCATAAATTTTCTGAAAAAAGGGGTTTTAAGTGTAAATAAAGGAGAAGAAGAGGTTCCCTTTTATAATAGAGGAGTGAGAAACTCTTAGAATTTCCCAAAATATTAAATTAACACAATTAATTTAGAATTATAAATGAACCCAAAGTGAGTTATTTTATAATATAATATTATTATGGGTCTAAATACTCTCATAAAATATTTTTTTAGATATTTTTAGGTTACTTTATTACCCTTATCATTTTGTTTTAACCCTTATTTAACCACTTTAACTCTTAACGTGACAACATTGATTTTTACTCTTTGAGGGTCAATATTGTTACTATAATATAAAAAATGACCCATAAATGGATCATTTATGACATGATAAGCCTTATCCTAATAATTTTCTAAATTTAATATTTTTAGAAATTTTATATCATTTAGTAAAATATTATTTACTATAAAATATTCATAATGTCAATTTTAAGGACTATTCATTACATTAAATTCTAAAAATATAAATACAATAACATAACTTAGAAAAAAATAATTTAATACATCCATAACATGTTAAATTAATCTATAAAATTAATTTATCACATTAATTATATCAAATTATATTTATTCTAATATTTTTAATAACGTTTATTTGATATTTTCATGAACAAAATAATTACTACATCAGTGTTGTGTACGCAATTAAGATAATTATATATTTAATAAAAACTAAAAATAAATTACCATGATGAATATATATCTATTATATTTAAAAATACTATTTATAGTCTAACTTAGCCTCTGTATAATACCATATTAAAAATATTATACATATTAAAAACAAGAGCCTGACATGTTTGAATTTTCTTTAAATAAAATATGACCATTAATGGTCATATAACCGAAACTTGAATTATTATGGATGAATATTAATCATAAAAAATTATGAAAATATTTAGAGATATTTTATCGTCCTTATCATTTTATTTTTAACCTTAATTACCTAATTTATCTTTTACCGCGGGAATAAAAATTACCAACTTTACTATTCATATTGTCTAAAAATAAAAGTGAACTATTTACTAAATTTGAACCTCATGATTTTAAATATATAATTATTTTTTAAAAATTCAAAACACATAAGTTTCAGAATTTAATTTAAAATTAAATCGTTAAAATGCAATGAAAAACAATTTTTTTTTCCGAAAAATTCCATTTTTAAGGATAAAATGTTTTATACGAAATTCAATTATAAAATCCATTAAATAACCATAATTGTATTATTTTAAATCAAAATTAACAAATTAAATTTTAAAACTAATCTAAAATATAATTTTAATTTCTAAATAATTGAAAATAAAATACAATTCTCAATAAAAATCGAAATTTTCACTATTCATTAAAAAATCAATCTTTTCATAAAATTCTCAAAATTTCACCATAAGATAATTTTGATATGATGATTTCAAATATAACATTTATTTCCTTAAATAAAATTTATAAAATTTCCAGAAATTAGTTATACTGTTTTCTCACAAAAACAATAAAAATCATTCTTGAAGAAAATGTATTTGAAGAATAAAATGAATTTACTAAAATTAAGTGATTAATTTTATAATTATTAATTATTACAATATTAACGAGTTGGAAAATTTTATGTTTTAAAATTAATTTAATACTATTTATTTCCCCAATTTATTGGCACACTTATAATTCTCACGTAATAACAATATTTAGTTGTTTGTTTAAACTCAGTGTTGCGAATCTTGTACACCATCGAACACAAAATTTTCTTTTAAAAACTAGGGATGTTATATAATGTGACTCCAAAATTTAATAATAATTAATGAGAGGGTTTATGTGTTCGGGAAACTACTCCACCACACAAAATTAAATCATTTTTATCATTTTTCCTTAGTCTTTATGTTTACTCAATTTTACCCTTTTTGTTTTTATCATGACAACTAGTTTTATAACCTAGGTAATTTATCCTTTAAGAATAAATTAAAGTGATAATTATTAGACAATTTATACCCAATAATTATAAATTTTATATCAAATTTATAAAATAAAAATACCATGTGTTTTGGAAATTAATTTAAATGGAAGTACATGTAATGTGCAAAAACACTACATTGAACCTAACCACGCTAACAAAGTTTTTACTTTTTAGGGGTAAATATGTTAATTATAAAAGATCAATTAGTCCATGAATAGACTATATTTAATATTTATTAACATTTAAAAATCACTTGGTATAAGATATTTTTTAGTAATTTTAAATTATTTAATAAAATATCATTTATTATAAAATAACATTAATGTCAATTTTAACATTATTCATTTAATTTGAATTTAAAAATATTAATACAATGATGGAATTAAAATATAATATTTTAAAACCAATTTAACATGTTATAATCATCTAAATATTAATTTAACTCAATAATTCATTCAATTTACATCACTTTTAATATTTTTAGTATAATTTATTCTATTTAATTATTAGGTAAATAATTCATGCATTGACATTTCTTAAGTATTTAAATTAATTATTTCATCTATATTTAAAAAAATTATAATGATAAAAAAAATCATTCATATTTCAAAATAATATCTATAACTAAACCAATGATATTTTCCCCTATCCCAAAGCTTTATAGATATTAAAGGCTAGGAAAATTCCCTTTTTGTCTTTTTTTCATTAATTAACTTACTATATTTTTAACTTTCATGTAATAGTATCTGAAAAACTCATAAAAATGAGATTAAGGTGTTAAGGGTATAAATATGGATAGAAAATTTGTTTTAGGCAAGTGTTGGGTCATTTGTATTCCTTATATTCTAAGTTTAACCACTAAATAAACACATTTTTACTTTAATCACTGTAATTAATTTTAAATATTTTCACTTATCATTATGGTAAAAAATTAAGTATATACTATTATATAATATAAATTATGTTAATTAAAAATATATAATCAATTTTTCAAAATTAAACTCACATAAGTATAATAATTTAATTTAAAATTAATCCCACAGACATGACGAAAAACAGGTTTTTAAAGTGAAAATGTTAAAAAATTTACAATGTTTTTCTATCAAAATTTAATATATAAATGATTTCAATGGCATAAAATAGATTAATTTATATAAAATTTATCCAATGTTAATTTAAAACCAATTTAAAATATAATTTAACCTTATAAATTATTTAAACAAAAATACATTTTTCATATAAAATTCCGTTTTTTTCACTATTCATAAAAAATGAAACCTTTTTAGAAAAATATCAAAAAATCACCCTGAGATAATTTGGGTATTAAAATTTAAAAAATAAAGTTTATTTTATCATAAATATTTTCTAAAATTGGAAAAATTAATATTAAATTATGCATGCCAAACACGATTAAACCATCTTTTAGAAAAAAATACATTTTCCCCAAAACATTTCATTTTATATTAAATGATTCTTATTATTATTTATAATCAATATATACCCATTAAGTGTGTATTAAATATATATTTTCATAAGTAATTTAATCCTATTCATACCCACCATTTCAATGGCTAGGTGATAGTTTTTATATTTAATAATAATATTTTAATAATATGTCACATTTCATTTAAACTCAGTGTTGTGTGTAAAGAAAGCAAAGATTAGTATTTTATGTAAAAAAATACAAAATTAGTGTTGCATGTAACACGATCTAATCTCGTTATTGTGTGTAACACAAGACAAACTTAGTGTTGCGTGTAACACAAGCTTAACTCAGTGCTACTTTTAAGGAAAACCAAAATCTGTTTTACATGTAATAGTAAATATTAAAAGTATTAAATTTATTTGAAAAAAATATTTCAAAAAATTTAACAGTGTCACATTCTACCCCCTTAAACTGAATTTCTAGCTCAAAATTCAATTTGGTCATCAAATGTTTACCCTTTGGAAAATTTTCTTCATAGAAACCCACATTATACAAATGAATAATAAAATTTACTTTAAAGAGGGATAGTGGGAATCATTAAGGCTACCCAAAGTAACTCATAACTAGGTTTCCACATAGGATATCATATGTGAGAAGTGAAAAAATGGACATGAAAGAAAAGTTTAAATAATTATAGAGAGTGATAAAGTTCACTGGACATAAGAAAGTGGATAATCCGAAGAAGGTTAGTGATCATAAAACCATAGACCAAAGATGCATGAAGAAGGTAATTAATATCATAAAAAATGATGATAATAGGAAAATATTTTATTTTAAGAACCTTTTCTTAAAGTTAACAATTTTTTAGAAGAAGATATACTTACTTGATTTAATTCTATTTTATATTTAGAGTCTCACCCTTTGGTTATGCCTTGATCAATTTTCACTTCATCTCTTACTCAATGAAATGAAGGTGAATTTGGTATACCTGAATCACTAATAGATCATAAAATACTTAGATAAAATGATAATTCATTCCATATATATTTAGTTATCATCAAAACAAAATGGTTAGAATGGGTTATCCAATATGCATAAATATTCATATGGATAAATAATACATTAATCTCTAAAAACTCATTCGAAGTTCAATATAAACCATTTCATAAATGGTTAAAATTTTGACCATTTCAAAAGATAAAAATACAAAACTTTATAAATAAGGTCATAAATTTCTCAAAATCATCTTAACATTGATCCCCAATATATCATAAAGTATCTCTGTATTTTCACATCCCAAACATGTGAATACCTTAATCATGTATTATATTAAATCAGGATAATAACATGAATTGCCATAAAAAATATTGAAAATGTACATGATTCTTCATTCATTACATATAACACAAATTAAAAGATATATTCTTTAAATCCAAAAATGCTATAAACTATATCCATGATAAAATAAACCACTTTTTCCATAAATCATTAATCTATTCCAAGGTAATCAGTACTATCCAATTTACTTTATTCTTATCCAACATCTATTTATCTAAAGTAAATAACATTTTCTCAACATCAATAACATATTAAGAGTTACCTTCACTTAATCATATTTTTCTTATAAAATATATACTTTCCATTAAATCAATTTTTAGAGTCATTAGAATCATTTTGAAGGAACCCAGGATGTAGAGGAAGTATGAAAGATACACAATTTAAAATTTTGGGATTTCATTGTAAAGACCCATAATTTCCATGTAATTTCTTTTATAAATAGGAATTTTACAAGTCTGTGAAAATTGACGGATCCTGATTCCGAGGCTCGGAGTGCCCAGAATGAATTTTTGAAGTTTTTTTCAGGTGCGTTCAGTAAACGTGCGAGTACGTTTTTCTATCTTTTGAACTGGTGCTTAGAATTGAAATCTGAGGGCACCGTTGAACTTACAGTGTTGATATTCTCTTAAGAAGACCTTCACCTCGACGATAGTTAGTTGAGGATGAAAGTTAGTTTTTGGGTTTTTTGTGAAAGAATAAAATAAAAATAAAATTGTGTAAACATTTTATTTTTATTTGAAACACCCATGTGAATCTTGTGAAGGTGGGGACCGCAAAAGTTTTATACTACAAATTGAATGATCAGTGGTGGGGACCACCTGATCCTAATACTCTTGTGGATATTATGATGGTGGGGACCACCCGTGGAATGAAACCTCTTGAACTCCATAATTAAGTGGGGAGAAACCTCCTGAGCTCCCCACTTGATGGTGCCATCACCTTTAATTAATTTATTCCAACCCTTCTCTTGATTAATTATGTCACCCTCCATAATTAATTTAGCTTTTTGAATTCTTTCCAACAAAATAATAGATGGCTTAATCAATTATTTTTTCACCACTTTACTTTTGGGTGGAATTGGGAGAAAGCTTCTCCAATGAAGAACGCTTCCTCCATGAAGAACGCCGATGAGGAATGTTTTCGACTTCTTCCTCGGAAGCACCTTGCAGAGGAAACCGACGTGGGACGTCTTCAACGACCGAACTTCCCTCCTCATTGTCATCAATTAACAATGTGAGGTAGGGGTTTATTCCTAAATTTCCATCATTCTTTATGTATTCCCTTCTTTTTTTATGCGAGTTGGGAATGATTAAATTACGGAAGATCATGGTTGATGTTCATTGCTTCGTTCTTTGTGAACCGCTTGCTACCACTCTAAACGCAGAGGGTGCGGGCCAAACTAACATGGCCCGACCCCTCTTCCATTCTTCTTTGGTGTGTTCTTCAAAATGGAGGAAGGTGAAAAAGGTAACGGCGCTCCGCCACCTGTGGCCACCACTGCCTGCGGCCTTCGCACCCCACGGCGCTCCGCCCCCCGTGGCCTCACCGCATTGCCACGCAGAACCCTCGGCCTCCACTACTCCGTGCCGCCGCTGAACCACCGCTGTGCCGAGTCGTTGAGCCGAGCCGCTGCTCTGAGCCAAGAAGCCACTCCGGCCCGAGTGGCCCACGCCCCCCGTGACACCCTGACCGAATCGGCCCGCACCCCCCGCGACGTCTCGGTCGAACCGGCCCGCGCCCCAGACAACGCCCCAGCCGAACCGGCCCGCGCCCCCTACGCCACCCTGGCCAAACTGGCCCCACGCCCCTGTGGTGCCTTGGATGAACTATCCCAGTGCCCACATGGCACCCCCGCGGCCGAGCTGCCCCGCGGCACCCGCGGTCTCCGCGGCCCCTCGCTGCCTGCTGGACCTCCCAGCGGACCGGGCCGCATCACGGCCCGGGCCAGACCCAGCGGGTCGGGCCGGGTCGACCTAAACCGGGTCAAACCATACCAGGTTGGGTCGGGTCGGTCCGACCAAGTGGGACCGGACCTGGGCCCACTATGACCCATTTATGCTCTTTTGGCCATAACTTTGGCACAGATCGGCCGTTTGACGAACCGCCAGCGGTGTTGGAAATCTTGGAGAAAGATGGTCCCTTTGAGTGATACCCCTCTATGTTTTGGATTAATATGGGGAATGGTTAGGTTGGATCGAGAATGAATTCAATTGGGTCCCCGAGACTAAAATGCTAATAACTCACAGACTGGGCGTTCGATTGACACGCCGTCTATTATGTTGATACCCCTATGATGTGGCAGACCTTTGAGATAATTCTTGGTGGGACTTCATGAAAGTTGGAGTATCGACTAGTAGCTCGTGGAGTGGATCCTTCCAGAGATGAGCAAGCATAGTGCAGAGACTTAGTAGCTGGTTAAGACCTGATGACTGGTGACCGATTCAACTTGGAGTGACTCGACTAGCCCAATGGAGAGCACCTTGGTGTCGCGGAAGACCCACAATGAGGAGCTCCTTAGTGTCGTGGCAGACCCACAATGGGGAGTGCCTTGGTGTCGCGACATGCCCACAATAATCGACAGGAGGAGTACCTCAGCAGGCTACGAGGGGGAGCGCGCTCGGTGATACTGAAGACCCATGGTGTGGAGCACGCTTGATGTCACGGAAGATCCACAGTGCTCGAAAGGAGGAGTACCTCAGTGGTCCAAGTTTAGTGGGAAACACCTTGGTGTCGCGGCAGACCCACTGTACTCGATAGAGGAGGTGTTATCTAGCAGCCAAGGTTTCAACAATGTGACTGGGGATGTTACTTGATACTACCCCTAGAATAAAATCCTAGTTTGAGTCGAGTCAGTTTTTCTGTGTTTTCCTCATGATTGATATGGATTACTTAATAAATTTTGTATATGTATGGGAATATACCTAAGTAGGGTTATCTGTTGAATTCTTAATTTGTGGTTTATCCTTGGTGGATTTTGTGAGACCTTGAGGGTATCGGGGTCCCTACTGAGTATCGTTATACTCACCCCTACACGGGCTATACATGCACCTTGTTGTGTTGGATACAGATGATAGACAACGCCGACTGAGGCTGAGAGTACCAGGACTGTATGGTACCCAGAGGTGGACCATACATCTTGTCGGTAAATGGAGGATATGGATGGACGTGGAGTGCTGAGGAGGCGATATGTACCTACCCTTCAGGTAGGAACCTCGGTGGACGACCCAGTAGTTGTTTTTCCTTTTTGCCTCTGTTGTACTTGTACTTTCAGTTTCTTATACTTTACTATTGGGCTTGTATTCCGGCCCCTTTTACTTTAATCACTGTTTTTTTATACAATTTTACTTAGTGTTTTGTATCCAGCTGTGTGCTTTATTGTGTGTGTGTTTACAGGTTATAAAGGCAATGCCTTCCCATTTTTAGGGAATTATGCCTTTGGTGCTAGTCGCCAGCCCCTGGCCTATGGAAGGTGGGCTTTGTGTAGTCACGGAACGGGCCTCGGGGGACGGGTCATGAAAAATCGGTATCATAGGAGTCAGTTCTACCGTAGAACTTAAGAATCTGATCTTTTCTGTGAAACAATAGTGTTAAGTGTAGTGAGTGTGGTTATCATTTTAGGGAATCTAGTGTTGGTGCGGCGACCGACATATCCATACACCAGGACCCTAACTTCTAATTTCCGATTCAGTGCATGAAAAAACTGATTGTGTGTGTGTTTTCAAAATTTTTATTTATGTCATCTCACCAGGTCATCTCACGAGGTATAACTTTTTAATCGTAGCGCACCTGTTTCTTTTCAGGATGCCTCCACGAAGACATCCGACTAGAGTTCTGAGAGTTGTATGCACTGATATCACACCGAGTGACGAGGCCTCAGTATAGGGAACTCTTCCACTAGAGGCACCAGTAGAGGCACTAGTGGTACCATTACCCATTGGGCCACCTATACCACTGGCCCCAGCAGCAGATGGTGCACACCGCTTGAGCGCATTGCATGAGTTCCAGCGCCAGAGGCCACCCAGGTTCAGGGGAGAGAAGGACCTTTAGGCAGCTGAGGATTGGCTGGAGGTTGTGGTGAGAGTTTTCCGACTAGTAAGGACACCAGCTGATCTAATGGTGATTCTTGCTACCATCCTTCTATAGGAAGCAATAGAAAGATGGTGGAGCTTGATGCTCCAAGTTCACGACGAGGTGACGCTTCTCTGGGAAGACTTTGAGTTCCTGTTTCAGGAAGAGTTTGTTCCAGAAACTCTTTACATAGTGTGCATTCAGGAGCTACTTCATCTACAGTAGGACATCATAACTATAGCTCAGTACTCAGCAAGGTTCACAGACCTCTCAAGCTACTCCACCGATATAGTGCGAGACCCATTCTTCAGGGCTCGGACTTTCGAGCAGGGACTCAGGCAGGAGATTAGGGATTCAGTGATCTCACTCAGCATCCCGACGCAGGCAGGGGTGTTAGAGAGTGTGCTCATAGTGGAGATTTTACTTGCTGAGAGGTCTCTAGCAATGAGATCCACCACCAGTCGACACATAGCGGAGTCTTCTGCAGCTGGCAGTAGACAGATGTCACAGAGGTCCAAGAGGACCAGACATATAGGTGGATGACCGCATGACTCAGGATCGGTTGTGCAGGGCACCTGAAGCGGAGCTAGTCATGCCAAGAATGGGAAGTGTTACGCATGTGGCGGGAAAGGTCACATCGCTCATGACTGTCCGACCCATCATACAAATGATCAGCAGATGGTCAAAGGACCTCCCAGGTAGAGACAGAGGTTCGACCAAGGATGTCTACGGAGAGTAGGAGGACGTGGTAGAGGAGCTGGCTGTGCAGCTGGTGGTGGGAGATGATTTGAGGTGTTACCTCCACCACCACCATGAGGTCCACCCCGACCATAGGGAGTAGGTGGATAGGGGATATCTCAGCTCCAGGTAGTTGAGGCCTACAATCACGACGCTCCAGAGATGATACGAGGTATGATCTGTGTATACTCCACCTTTGTTGTAGTTCTTATAGACATAAGTGCTAGTCATTCTTTTATTTGCACCACCCTCGTTAAGAGCTCGAAGATTCAGACGGAGCCATTGGCTCAATCCTTAAGGCCATAGATTCCTACGGGAGTAGATTCGATGATTACGGACTGGTGCTGGGAGTGCGAGCTTACTCTAGGAGGTGAGAGCTTCAGCTGGGATCTCCTAGTAGCAGCATCGAGTCCTTACGACGTCATTTTGGGTATGGATTGGTTATCTACAGTCCATGCTCAGATTGACTATATTAGGCACAAAGTGTGGTGTGTCCGCACGGATGGGACCAGTTTTACCTTCACCGAAGAGAAGGGATCCTTTGATGCACATGATGGACTTACCCAAAGGAGAGTGTAGCTAATTACTCATTAGTTGGCTAGCCTTACCCTCAGATCTATTGATGTGGAGAATCTGAGTTATCCTGTAGTGGTGGACCAGTACGCGAATGTCTTCTCCGATGATGTTCTGTGTCTACCTCCTCGCAGAGAGGAGGACTTTTACATTGATTTTTACCCCAGGACGACACCAATATTTACACCAGCATATCGGATGGCTCCCATTGAGCTTCGTGAGATGCAGGTACAGCTGGAGGGCTTGCAGGGGAAGGGATTCTTCCAGCCCAGTGTTTCTCCTTGGGCATCCCCGATTCTGTTCTCCAAGAAGGTGGATGGGAGCTTGAGGCTTTGAGTTGACTATCGGCGCCTGAACTAGGTGATCGTGAAGAATAAGTACCCACTCTTGAGGATTGACGACCTCTTTGATCAGATGAAGGGAGCACGATGGTTCTCAAAGATAGTCCTCAGATCAGGCTATCACTGACTCAGAGTTCGAGATGAGGATGTACAGAAGATGAATTTCAGATGTTGGTATGGCCACTACGAGTTATTTGTTATGACATTTGGTATAACCAACTCTCTAGCAGTGTTCATGGGACTCATGAACAAGATCTTTCAGCCATACCTTGATCGCTTTTCAGTAGTCTTCATCGACGACATACTAATCTACTCGATTACTGAGGAGAAGCATGCCTATCATTTGTAGGTAGTATTGGACACACTCTGAGAGCACCAACTTTATGGTAAGCTCTCAAAGTGCCAATTATAGATCTTAGAGTTTCACTTCCTGGTACATTTCATATCGAAGGCTAGAGTTGTAGTGGATCCAGCAAAGATTGAGGCGGTACTTGTATGGGAGCCACCTAGGAGTGTGACGGAGGTATGAAGTTTCCTGAGTTCTGCTGGATATTACCGGAGGTTTGTGCCAGACTTCTACAAAGTTGCATCACCAATATCAGCATTGATGAAGAAGGGGAAACCCTTTATGTGGTCTAAGAGATGCCATCAGAGATTTTAGGAGCTGAGGCAGAGGCTGACTAGTGCCCCCATCTTGAGGATTCCAGAGGAGGGCATAGGGTATGTAGTTTACTACGATGCATCAGGGACCAGGCTCGAATGTGTCCTGATGCAGGAGTGAATAGTGATCACATATGGTTCTTGGTAGCTGAGATAACATGATCAGAACTACACTACCCATAACCTAGAGTTATCAGCAGTGGTCTTCTCCTTGAAAATGTGGCGGCACTATCTTATAGGTGAACATTTTATAATATACTCTGATCAAAAGAGTCTCAGGTATATCTTCTCCCAGAAGGACCTGAACCTAAGACAACAACGTTGTCTTGAGTTCCTCCAGGACTATGACTTCGAGATAGTCTATACTCCTGGGAAGGAGAACGTTGTAGCAGATGCACTCAGCAGAAGTTCTAGTATACAACTACTAGGCGAGGTGATGAAGCAGTTGGCCGCTTTGCAGATATCCTTCATGGAACATTATAGAGCATCCTTCCTTCAATATCTTATAGTCACTCCCCAACTTCTTCAGCGAGTCAGGGAGGTGCAGCATGGGGATGCTAACTGCGAGACACGACGTGCTCAGTTATCCACAAGACATGCACCTGATGGATTTTATGAAGGTGGGGAGCACGTCATCCTCTTCAGAGGATGTACCATGGTACCTGTGTCACTTCATGAGGAAGTGTTGAGGGAGTTACACACATCACCTCTATAAGTACATCCATGAGTGGAGAAGATGTATCAGGATCTTCGACAACAACACTGGTGGACAGGAATGAAGAAAGTAGTTGCATGGTTCGTTTCTCAGTGCCTCACTTGTTAGCAAGTGAAGGTGGAGCATCAGGTACCAGAAGGATTGGTTCATCCTTGAGAGGTCCTAGAGTGGAAGTGGGATGAGATATCTGTGGACTTTTTGATAGGAATTCTACATACATCCAAGGGACATGACTCTATTTGGGTGATCGTTGACCGACTCACCAAGTCAGACCACTTCCTACTGATCAGAGAGCAGGGTTCAGTAGATATCTTGGGAAACCTCTATGTGTAGGATATTGTGCGGCTACATGGATTACCTTTGACGATTATCTCTGATCATGATGCATGATTTACTTCCCAACTATGGAAGGGGTTGCAGGAGGCTTTCGGGATGCAACTTCGTTTGAGCACCGCATTCCATCCACAGATGGATGGTCAGAATGAGTGGACCATTTAGACCCTCTAGGACATGTTGTGTGCTTGTGTCATAGACTTCAGTTGTAGCTGGAAGGATCACTTACCTTTGGTGGAGTTTTCATACAATAACAACTATCACTCCACCATTGGGATGACACCTTTCGAGGTGTTGTACGAGGGACCTTGTAGATCACCTTTGTGCTGGACTGACCCGGGGGAGTCAGCACTAGTGGGACCAGATATGGTATGGGCTACCATAGAGAAGGTGTAAGTTATCCAGGAGAAGATGAAGACTGCATAGAGCAGACATAAGTTTTATGCTGATAGGATACGGAGACCTCTAGAGTTCAAGGATGGCGACCACGTATTTCTATAGGTCTCACCTCGATGAGGTTTGCGGAGATTTGGCCGAGGCGGAAAGTTACCTCTGAGATTCATCAGACCTTTTCAGGTCCTCAGCAGAGTTGGCGAGGTGGCATACCGCTTATCTCTTCCACCTAAGTTTCACCGGGTGCACGACGTCTTCCACGTATCCCAATTGATGAGATACATGCACGACCCTTCTCACATCATCGACCATGGTGAGATGGACGTCGACGATGTGGTGACTTTTACAGAGGTTCCAGTAGAGATTGAGGATTGACAGGAGTGGGTCCTTCATGGACAGTTGATACCTCTAGTGCGCATTCGCAGGCAACATGAGAACTTCCAGGAGAGCACATGGGAGCAGGAGGCTCAGATGCATGCTCAGTACCCCCACTTGTTTACCAAGTTTGAGTTGTGGATTATGGGGACGTAGATCCCTGAGGTGGGGAGAATATAAAGACCTGGAATTTCAATGTAATTTTTTTATAAATGGGAATTTTACGAGTCCGCGAAAATTAACAGTGCATGATTCCAAGGCTTGGAGTGCCCAGAATGAATTTCTGAACTTTTGTTCAGGTGAATTCAGTAAATGTTTGAGCGAGTTTTTCTAACTTTTGAAACGGTGTTCAGAATTGAAATCTGAGGGCACCGTTGAACTCGCAGTGCTAATATTCGCTTAAGAAGACGTTCACCTTGACGACAGTTGGTCGAGGGTGAAAGTTAGTTTTTGGGTTTTTCATGAAGGAATAAAATAAAAAAATTGTGTAAACATTTTTTTATTAGAAACACCCATGTGAATCTTGTGGAGGTGGGGATCATAGGAGTTTTATCCTCCAAATTGAATGCTCGGTGGTGGGGACCACCCGAGCCTAACCGTCTTGTGGATATTATGATGGTGGGGACCACCCATGGAATGAAACCTCTTGAACTCCATAATTAAGTGGGGAGAAACCTCATGAGCTCCCCACTTAATGGTGACAACCCCTTTAATTAATTTATTCCAACCCTTCTCTTGATTAATTATGCCACCCACCATAATTAATTTAGATTTTTGAATTCTTTCCAACAAAATAATAGATGGCTTAATCTATTATTTTGGCACCACTTTACTTTTGGGTGGAATTGGGACAAAGCTTCTCCAATGAAGAACACTTCCTCCAAGAAGAACGCCAGCGAGGGACATCTTCGACTTCTTGCTCGGAAGCACCTTGTAGAGGCAACTGACGTGGGACATCTTCGATGACCAACCTTCCCTCCTCATCGTTGTCAATGAACAATACGAGGTAGGGGTTTATTCCTAAATTTCTATCACTCTCCATGTACTCCCTTATTTTCTTGTGCAGATTGTGAATGATTAAATTGCGGAAGATCATGGTTGATGTTCATTGCTTTTTTCTTTTTGAACCACTTGCTACCACTCTAAACACGGAGGGTGCATGCCAAACTAACAAGACCCGACCTCTCCGCCGTTCTTCTTTGGTGTGTTCTTCAAAATGGAGGAAGGCAACAAAGGCAACAATGCTTTGCCACCTGTGGACAGCGCCGCCTGCGACCTCCGCCCCCCGCGGCACTCCACCGTCAGCGGCCTCGCCGCATACCCACACGACACCCATGGCCTCCGCCGCTCCACACTACCACCGAACCAACACCGTACCGAGACGCCGAACCGAGCCACCGTTCCGAGCCGCCATTCCGAGCTGAGCCGCCGCTCCAGGACGAGTGACCCACAACCCTCGCGGTGCCCCGACCGAACCGGTCCGTGCCCCATGCAGCGCTGCGGCCGAACCGGCCCATGCCCCTCACGGTGCCGTGGCCGAACCAGCCTGCACCCCTCCTAGTGCCCCGGCCGAACCGGCCCGCGCCCCCCGCGGCACCCCGGCTGAACCGGCCCGCGCCCCCCGCAGCGCCCCGGACGAATCGGCCCATGCCTCCCGCGGCGCCCCGTCCAAACCGGCCCGCGCCCCTCCCGGCACCCCGGCCGGACTGGCCCGCGCCCCTCACGGGGCCCTGGCCACACCTGCCCGGGCCCCCCCGCAGCGCCCCGGCCGGACGGGCCCTGTGCCACCGCGGAGCCTCGACTGAACTGATCCTATTCCCTCACGGAGCCTCAGCTGAACTAGCCCCGCGCCCTCACGACACCCCCACGGTCGAGCCGCCCCGCGGCACCTGCGGGCTCCGCAGCCCCTCGCGACATGCTGGACTTCCTAGCGGACTAGGCTGCATCATGGGTCAGGCCTGACCTAGCGGGTCAGGCCAAGTCAACCTGAACTGGGTCGACCCATGCCATGTCGGGTCGGGTCGATCTGACCGGGTCAGACCGTACCCGGGCCCACTACGACCCATTTATTCTCTTTTGGCCATAACTTTGGCACCTATCGACCATTTGACGAACCGCCAGTGGTGATGGAAATATTGGAGCGAGAAGGTCCCTTTGAGTGATACCCCTATATGTTTTGGATTAAGATGGGGAACGATCAGGTTGGATTAAGCATGAATCCAACCGGGCCCCCGTGACTAAAAGGCTAATAACTCACAGACCAGACGTCCGATTGACGCGCCATCTGTTATGTTGAGACCCCTATGACGTGATAGACCTTTGAGATACTTCTTCGTGGGACTTCGTGACAGTTGGAGTATCAAACAGTAGCTCATGGAGTGGATCTTTCTAGAGACAGGCGAGCATAGTGTGGAGACCTAGTAGCTGGCTGAGACCTGATGACTGCTGATCGATTCGACTCATAGTGACTTGAATAGCCTATTGGGGAGAGCCTTAGTGTCACGACATACCCAAAGTGGGGCGCACCTTGGTGTCACGACAGACCCATGGTACTCGATAGGGGGAGTACCTCAGCAGGCTACGAGGGGGAGCGCTCTTGGTGACATGGAATACCCATGGTGGGGAGCACACTTGGTGATGCGGAAGATCTACAGTACTCGATAGGAGGAGTACCTCATCAGTCCAAGGTTAGTGGGAAGTTCCTTGGTGTCGCGGAAGACCCACTGTACTCGATAGAGGAGCAGTTCTGTAGCAGCTGAGGTTTCGACAATGTGACTGGAGATGTTACTTGATACTACCCCTAGAATAAAATCCTCATTTGAGATGAGTCAGTTTTTATGTGTTTTCCTCATGATTGAGATGGATTACTTGATAACTTAGGTATATGTATGGGCATATACCTAAGTAGGGTTATCTGTTGAATTATTAATTTGTGCTTTATCCTTGGTGGATTTTGTGAGACCTTGAGGGTCTCGGGGTCCCTACTAAGTATCGTTATACTTACCCCTGCACGAGCTATGCCCGCACCTTCTTGTGTTGGATGCAGACGACGGACAGCGCTGACTGAGGCTGAGAGTACCAGGACTGGATGGTACCCGGAGGTGGACCATATGGCGTGTCGGTACACGGAGGAGATGGACTGACGTGGAGTGATGAGGAGGTGATCTATACCTACCCTTCAGGTAGGAACCTCGGTGGACGACCCAGTAGATCTTTTTCCTTTTTTCCTTAGTTGTACTTGTACTTTTAGTTTCTTGTACTTTACTGTTGTGATTGTATTCCATCCCCTTTTACTTTCATCACTATTTTGTTATATAATTTTACTTAGTGTTTCGTATCTAGCTCTGTGCTTTCTTGTGTGTGTGTTTACAGGTTACAAAGGCAATGCCTTCCCAGTTTTAGGGAATTACGCCTTTGGTGCTAGTCGCCAACCCCTGGCCTATGGAAGGTGGGTTTGGGGTAGTCACGGAACGGGCCCCGAGGGATAGTTCGTGACATGGATTCCTGTTAAAAACATAAAATCCACTTAACACCTTTCCTATATTTCTAAAAAAATCATGTGTAATTCAATTTAATCATGAAAAATAAAATCAAATGAAAGCTTAAACAATACCTTATTTGTTTTTAGTCGCCAGTTTGATTCACTCAACATCAATGTGTTGTGGATATAAGATACCAAACTAGATTTCCTCTAGATCTTCTATACGTGATCCATAATTCTAGGATCATTGATCCATGTTTCTTGGGTACTATCATGGGAAATTGAAGAGCTTCACGATGTCCCTTCAATCGCCTGAAGAATGCTGACTCGATCGAGAAAGAGGGATCGATATGACCATGTTCTTCCATTATAATATCTCTCTAAGAACTTGATAAGAGAGGAGAGGATAAATTCTCTCACTAAATTCGTGAAAATGGTGAATCTTAGAATTCAAGAGGCTAAAATAAGTTTTTATACTTTAGTTATACTTTTCAAAATTTCACTTTGGTACCTAAAATGTAATAACCTTCACTTTATAATTTTGTGCACATATATGACTTAATAAACATGTCATAAATTTCAAAAATATTTTATCACTCACTTAAAACACAAGAAAATGTTATGTGATAAAATAAAAACCATTAACTTGGTCTATAATCTCTTTAAATAATTTAACGAACCTTAAACATCCAATGTTTGTTTGAAAAATTATATTTTCTTGTATTCACATTTATAATCAAACAACTTGTGAATACCTTGAGAAATAAATTCAATCCTCGTTATTCTAAACTTTAGTAATACAATTTAATTAGTTTTAGTTTGTAATCATTCATACTTGTATATTCACCAGCCCCTACACATGGGGCCCGCTTCATCCTAAACTCTTATTAATTAGAATAGGTGGAACTTGTGGATACACTTAGTGTGTAACCCTCCAGGTCCTTATCCAAATAGCATTGAGAACAACCCATAGAATAATAGTGAATTTTAGTAACTCATCATGACCCCTAAGGAGATAAGGAATTCCATAGCTATGAATTCCTCCTACGAACACTTACTGTGTAATATAATCTATTTGTCTCATGATATCTCATAAAGAAGGATGCACACTTGTGTAATCATAATTTTTTTCTTTATATATTTTTTGACCTTAATGGAAAAACTTTCCTTGTTGTACCATGACCATGGATTTATGAAGGTACTACTGATTGTATCACAATTCACTACTTATTTCATCCATACATAACTATTTTAAACTAGTTTTGTAATTAAAATTACAAATATTATATCAAATTACACATCCAATTTGATTCAATTATTAAATTTTTATCACTATTAAAAAGGCAAATTATTATTGTTTTGGTGATTTTGTTGTAGGGGGAGGTGATTTGGAGGTTCATAGATGATCCAGAAGGGAAATGAGCCAAACTGCATGGAAGCCCAAGGACATCAGTCAATTGTTTTTCACATTTCTCAAATTTTGTGACACCAAATGGGCTAAAAATTTGTGGTCCGCTACAAAAAATCATGGGAGACAACTCGTATCAAGAAACCAAAGCCTAATTCTCCAATTAAGGGGGCCATCCAAACCAATCTATCTAGGGGATAGAATCTGAATGAAGTCAAAAAGTTAGTTCTTCATTTTAGACATATCTCCTACTGTCATCCTCTATTGGCCTCCAAATTTGACCTAAAGACAGTCCTGATTCTGGGATAATTTTTTTTCTCTTTTTTGAAATTCTAGATAAGTATATTTACCAACCCAAAACTGAGACACAATTGGTATCTTGAAATATAGGTTCCCAAAACCACTTCCCATTTTGACTATAAATTGACACATTGGGCACCTCATTTACAAGTTTGACCAAGGAGTTAAGTGATGCCATTTTGGAGTTCCAGAGAAGTCCTCTCATCAAGTTGGAGGTTCTAGAACTTCCTATACTGATAGGGGGAGCTCTTAAAATAAGGATCCGTTCATCAAAACCTTCCTCTCTTTCTCATGTTGTAATGTTTTTGTTTTCATAATAAACTTATTTGTTCATATTTTATTTATTCTCTTTTATTATCTTTTGTTAAAATTTATTATTATCATAATCTTAATCTTTGGTCTGGAAATCAATAGTAGAAACGAGATTGGGTTCTACCCTTTCTAACCTTTGCACACACAAAAAGTTTCTATGATAACTACACCGCCCATGGAAGAGTAGTTCTGTTAAGTAATCGATATACCACTAATATTCTTCATTCATTTATTTTGAATAAATGAGCTACTATAATTCACTCAATATGATCTATGAATTGATTTTTTAATTTAATTTAAACTAAGCAAGAAATTGAATGATTCATGCAAAAACACACGAGGTTGAGTAATGTGTGAATTTTGAGAGTGCGACCTTAACCGGTGAAAAAAATAACACAGGACAAATTTGTAGAGTTAAAATACAATCCCTAAACACAATTCATCCTCATTTTCCAGAATGGATATATTCCCTAATTTACCACTAACCAAAATCTAGACTTAGAACATCAATCAAAGTAGGGTGATACGATTGCTTGTTTCGAAGCTATCCTTAGGTTTAATTCATTTTATCTTCATGGTTTAGTTAATTATCATAGGGTTTGAGGGTTAAAAAATTAAGAGATCATAATTAAGTGGATATTAATTTAAATTATAATGATTAATAAGTAATTTAAGAGGTAGATTAAAATCTATTAAGACTTTTACAATATATTCTAAAAAAACATCTTATTATTGTATCTTTTTAAACAAACTTCATTTCAAAAAAAATTCAATCTTCTTCCAGCCAAATTATTCTAGTTTTATAAATGATAAAAACCCCCATCCTTTCAATTAGTGTATTGGATTTATTTAATTTTATTTTCAAAATACCTTTAATATGTTGTCTTAAATTACTTCAACCTTTGAGAAACGACTTTGGTCATCCACTCTACTCCACCTAAATAACCTGAAACTGAACATCATTTGAGAGCACCCATGAAAACTTCATTCAAATGTTTGTCATTTCTAAGGAGGAAAGTAATTTATTCAAACAATTAGAGGTATTTATTTTATTTTTCATTTAATTATTTTCTTCTCCTCTTTCTTTCTTCTTTCCCCTTTCTCAAGTTTTTTTCTCTTACTCTCTTCTTTTATTTTTATCAAACCAAATAAAACTTATTTTTTTATTATGGTAAAATTTTATTCATTATTTTTTATATTTTATTGATTTATTACATGAAAAAATCTTAAGGATATTTCAGATCTTGACCCTAATATTTAAGGTAGCCTTAGGGCTCCAATAAAACATTCTTAGTCTGTGGGAAGTTTCAACATTCAACCAGCCAAAGAATTCCTCCATTCTAGTAAAATTGAAATTGGAAGAAATTCAAATTCAAACATAAAATAAGAACCAATGGATAAAAACAATAAAAATGAACTTAATAGAACCATTAGAGAGTTGGCTGAACCAAATATTAACTATAAACCAAATTGTATTGAATACCCAAATCTTGAATCATATTTTGAACTAAAATTTGGGTTAAGTAAAATTCTTCCAAAGTTTCATGGATTATCTAGTGAGGATCCAAAAAAACATTTGAAAGAATTTAATATGGTTTGATCAACTCTTAAACCAAGGAATGTAACTAAGGATCAAAACTAAGAGCATTTCCATTCTAACTTAATGGAGCTGAAAAGTATTAGATGTATTATTTACAACCTGAAGATGTAACATGTTGGAACGATTTGAAACGTCTTTTATTGCATAGTTTTTTTCCATCATCAAGTACCAATTCCATTCGTAAGGATATCTCGAGGATCAATCAAGCATAAGGGGAGTCAATGTATGAGTACTGGGAGCGATTCAAGAAGTTGTGCGCAAGATGTTCACATCACCAAATCAGTGAGAAACTCCTCATACAATACTTCTATGAAGGACTCACACCTATGGAGAGGATCATGATGGATGATGTAATTGGAGGGGTATTGGTTAAAAAAAATCATTATTCGTACATGTATTGATCAACAATATGGCACACAACACTCATCAATTTGGAAATAAAGGTACCCCACATGATATAGGAGTACATTAGGTAAGTCTATATTCTCTTGAAAGTAATTTTATTGATACCAAGTTAGAAGAATTAACAACTATGGTGAGAAATATTTCTTTGGAACAAAAGACATCCCAACCCCCTCCTTCAAGGACTTGTGGAATTTTCATTGAGACAAGCCACCCAACTGACTGTTGCCCCCAACTACAAGAAATAGAAGATTGTGCAACAATGTTTCCTAGGTGACCATATCAGCAAAAAAAACAAAAACCATATCCCCCCCCCAAAAAATCTTGATTCCTTTGTACAAACATACAACCAAGGGTGGAAGGATCAATCAGACATGAGGTATGTCTCTGGACAACAATAAATTCCCCCTTTTCAATAAAAGTTCCAACAGCCTCCACCTTACTAGCAGGGTTTCCAACAACCCCAAAGGAGATTTGAATCCCAAGCATCAACAATCCAATAACATGGGAATCCACCACCCAAGGTATATTCTAACACTTATTACCTTTTGAATAAATGTTTTCATAATAAACAGAATGAGATGAATTACCAAGGTTCAGAGATGAGGGAGTTGAAAACAAAAATAAGCCAGATTACCACTACCCTCCATGAACTGGTAAGTAAGAACTCTAGAAATATTCCTTCCCAACCTACTCCAAATCCCAAGGGTAATGTTAGTACCATCACATTTAGAAGTGGGAAGAAAATTAATGATATATCTTTACCTACCATTCCATCGGGATTCACCTCAACTCTAGAAAAGCCCCATTCCACACCAACTATTGAACAACCTAAGGAGAAAGATAAAGGTAAGAAAAAGATTGATGATATTCTTTCTAAACCCCTTCCTTTTCCAAATAGAGTTGTTCAAACCAAAAAGTTGGCTGAAGAGGCTATGCAAAAAGAAGTTTTGGATACATTTAAGTGTGTGGAGATCAAAATCCCTTTACTTGAATCCATTAACAAAATACCAAGGAATTCCAAATTCTTAAATGAACTTTGTACCAATGAAAGAGGGCTCAAGGGAAATGAGAGGATCAATCATGAAAGGAATGTGTCAACACTCATTACACTAACTCTAGAAATTCCAAAAAAGTGAAAGGATCCCAAGACATTCACCATACCATAAAACATAGGGAAGTTACACTTTTCTGATGATCTTTGTGATTTAGGATCTTTCATAAATGTAATGCCACAATCAATATTTTCTTATTTACATGTTGGTGAGTTGAAGCTGAAAAGAGTAGTGGTACAGTTAGAAAATAGAGCTACAACATATCCAGTGGGAGTCCTTGAGAATATACTTGTCTGGGTAAGAGACATGATCTTTCTAGTAGATTTATACGTGATTAACATAGAGGATGACCAAGAAAGTTATAATGCTCCCATTATCTTAGGTAGGCCCTTACTCAAAACTACAAAAACTATCATAAATGTCAATCAAGGTACACTTTCCAAGGATTTTGGGGATGAAGTTGTGATATTTAATGTTACAGAATCCATGAAGTACCCCTTAGAGGACCATTATTCAGTTTTTTATCTCCTATTTTGAACCATCAAATAAAATTCCCATGGAATATGATTTTCTTATGATTAGGGAGATTATGAGTGTTGGTTCTATTTTGATGTCTATGAGTACTTACACACCTGTTTCTAATGCACAAGACTCTCTTATATTTGATTTTGAAAGGGATTCCTATTCTTATTTTGATCATGTGAACTCTAATTATGGCATGTCTGTTGAGTATGCTGATGGATTTGATTCTTTATTATCTGATTTTGATGATGTATATTCTGATAGTGATGTTCATTGTGCACATATTTTAGTTCCTTCAATTTATCCATCCATACATCACCCCCTATATTGGAACTCAATCCATTACCACCAAATATAAAAGACTCATATTTGTTAAGTGGTGAGAAATTACCTGTTATAATTTCTAAAAATCTCCCTTTTGAAGATGAAGAATTTTTTTTGAATCTTTTGAGTGAGAATATAAGGGAAATCAGGTGGACCTTGGCTAACATATCAGGTATTAGCCCCTCCATTTTCATTCATAGTATTGTTTTGGAGGATGGGGCTAAATCATTTAGGCAACCACAAAGGAGACTCAATCCAAAACTTTTAGAGGCTGTTAAAAAAGAGGTTGAAAAATTACTCGAGGCAGGTATAATCTATCCCATTTTAGATTCTCCATGGGTGAGTCCTATTCAGGTTGTGCCTAAGAAAAGTGGTGTTATGTTATTAAAAATTAGAAATATGAGTTATTTCCAATGAGGTTACAAAATAGTTGGTGTGTGTGTATTGATTATAGGAAACTAAATCAGCCCACTTGCAAGGACCATTCCCCCTCCCATTTATTGATCATATGCTTGAGAGACTAGCTGAAAAAACACACTATTGATTCTTGGATAGATTTTTTAGATATTTTCAGGTTCCTATTACTCCAGATGATCAGGAGAAGTCAACATTCACTTGTCCATTTGGTATGTTTTCCTACTAAAGGATGTCATTTGGACTTTGCAATGCCCCGAGCACCTTCTAGAGATACACGGTGGGTATTTTTTTTAGATTTCATTGAGTCCTACATGGAAGTATTTATGGATGATTTTACACTGTATTGGACTTCATTTGATGATTGTATCAATAGTTTGGGAAAGTTTTTGAATTTTTGTATTGAGAAGAATCCGGTCTTGAACTTTGGAAATTGTTATTTCATAGTAAAACATGGAATTGTCTTAGGGCATGTAGTGTCAAAACATGGGATAGTGGTTGATATATCTAAGTTAGATATTATTTCATCTCTACCCTATCCTTCATGTGTGCATGACCTTAGATCTTTGTTAGGTTATGTAGGATTTTATCTGCGCTTCATTAAATATTTTAGTAAGATTGATCTTCCTATATCAAGATTACTTCAAAAGGATTCTGATTTTGTGTTTGATGATTCTTGCAGAAATTCATTTGATGAGCTAAAACAATGTCTTACCACTCCACCTATCATACAACCTCTATAGCGGGAGATTCCTTTTGAGATTATGTGTGATGCCTCCAAATTTTTGATTGGAGGTGTATTATCTCAGAGGGTGGGGGGACTTTCACATGTGATTCCATATGCATTGAGGACACTGGATTCAACCCAATCAAACTACACAACCATGAAAAAGGAGTTTCTTTCCATTATATTTTCTATAGGTAAATTCTGTTCATATTTATTGTTCTCTAAAGTATTTTTTTTACCATGTAGCTCTAAGGTACCTTTTGAAGAATCCAAATTCAAATCCTAGGATAATCCGATGGATGATCCTTCTTCAACAATTTGATATTGAGATGAAGAACAAGAAGGGGTTATAAAACCTAGTGGTGGACCACATGAGTAGGCTTACTCACACACTAGAGGATGACACCTTGGACTAGGTACCACTTCAGGACACTTTTCCCAATGAGCATCTTTATTCCATCTCAGGTACGCATCCTTGGAATGCTGATTTAGTGAACTACCTTACTGCATCTTAAATCCCTAGAAACTTAAAGATACTTCAAGTCCAAAAATCAAAGAGTGAGTCAATATTTTATGTATTGGATGATCCATACCTCTAGAGAATGTGTAGTGATCAAGTTATTAGGATGTGTGTTCCTGATCATGAGTTTGAGTCTATTTTACATTTTTGTCATACACTTGCTTGTGGTGGACATTTTGGACCCCACTAGATAGCTAGGAAAGTCATAGAATCTGGATTATATTGCACTATATTATTCCATGATGGTCATGTATTTTGTAAGTCATTCTCATGTTGTCAACACACTGGAAACATTTCTAAGAGACATGAGATGCCCCAACATCCCATACCATTCTGTGTGATTTTTGATGTATGGGGAATTGATTTTATGGGTCCTTTTCCTAGTTCCTCTGTTTTTTTATATTTTGGTTTCTATTGATTATGTGAGGAAATGGGTGGAGGCTAAGGATACTAGGACTGATGATTCTCATGTTGTAGTAGACTTTGTCAAGACATAGATTTTTTGTAGGTTTGGAGTACCAAAGGCCATCATTAGTGACCAAGGGACACACTTCTACAATCAAAATTTGGCTTCCCTCCTTTGAAATAATGGTGTAAAACACAAAACATCAACACCATACCACCCCCCAAAAAATGGACAATCTAAGGTTTCAAATCATGAGTTGAAACAAATTTTGGAAAAAATTGTGCAACTAAATATAAAGGATTAGAGAAAGTGCTTGGATGATGTGCTATGGTCTTATAGGACAACATACAAAACTCCCATCGGTTTGTCCCCATTTCGGATTGTTTTTGGGAAATCCTATCATCTCCCTGTGGAAGTTGAGAATCAAGCTTATTGGGCTATAAAAAAATGAAAAATGGATTTTTCCCTAGATAGAATTCAATGGAAGTTGAAAATTCAAGATCTTGAGGAGATTCTATTATCTTCATATGAGAAATCAAGGATCTTCAAGGAAATATCAAAAGAAACTCATAAATTTTTTTTTCTAGAAAAGATAATTTAAAGTTAGAGAGAAAGTCTTGCTCTATAATTCACTACTAAAGCTGATTCCTAGTAAGTTGCATTCTAGGTGGTTAGGTTCTTATGTTTTGACTAATGTTTTACCTTATGGTGTAGTGGAGATCACACAATAGGACACATTAAGGATATTTACAGTCAATGGGAAACATTTAAATAAATAGATTGAGGGACTTCCTACTGATGCAATTGATTTCATCACACTACATGACCCCATAATTATTTGAGCATATCAGGTTGTTCCTAAACCTTTAACTTTACTATTATTTGTACTATTTAAAATTCTTAATTTCATGTTCTCATATCATCTCATGGGTTCACATTGAGGAAAAATAAATATTTTAAGTGTGGGGTAGGGAACCTTTTAGTTTATTAAATTCAATTGTTTTCCTATTTTCAATGTTTTTCAAAAATAATTGTGTGTTTTACAAATTTTGTGTGTTTATTTTTCATTTTTTTGCATGTTTTAAAACTTTTAATCTTAAATGATTCTCATCATGATCTTAAAATCCATATCAATAAGTGAAGCAATTTATCCCATGAAACTGAGCTTAAATGAATGCTGAAAATGACTTCGTTTCAAGTTCAAATCTTTAGTAGTTTCATGAAAAGTATTATCCCCCCCATAAGGTCTTCTTTTTTATTTTATTATGGATAATCCCCCTTTTAAGGGTTTAAGGGGAACCCATGCATGACAAGTAGGCCCAAGGCACAAGGCCTGACTGACCCACAATACATGACCCGAAGGCCCAGAGGCATACCATGCCCAATACATGAACCGTAGACCCAGCCCACTTGAACTTTCCCCTCCCCATCTTCTACGTCATTGATCACCTAGCTCCCCACCTTGCATTGATGATCAGATAGAATTTCCCCGTGCAAAGATGCACGGTGCCTGGTCTCGATGTTGGCTTCCATACCCTCCCATTCTTCCAATCCAGTTAGCTATGCTTCTGGTGGCTGCTACTCTTAAGAGAACCAACCCATGCTTGATTTAATAAAAATTTGATTTATTCCTATCAAAACTTGAGGGGTTTAGGTACTTGTGTTTTAAATGATTGAGGCATTTCCTTGGTATTAAATCCATATTTCATAATAATAATTTTTATAATGGTCTACCTTGAAAATTTAATCCTTGTATCCCTTAGAATCCATGAACATCCTATTAGGATAGCCACATTATAAGCCAATTTTCCCTATCCAACCAACTCTTGAAGTTAAATTGCATAATCTAGTTAAAATTAAGTGTGGGGGAAGCTGTCTTGTGTTGTGATACCACATTTTGTGATACTTTGGAGGGTAAATTAAATTCCAAAGAGATGTGTTTTCTACTAAAAAATAATTATATTGAAAGATGTTCCTTTCTGGAGCTTTCATGATAAAAGAAACTATTATTTTTTAGATCTTCCAATGAAGAAATAAATATGTGACTATCTGGAGATTTCACGAAAAAACTATTTTTGATAAGATTGAAATTTTTTTGTTGAAATGAAGAATATTTTTAAACTTTCTATAAGGTTTCATGATGATGGAGCTGAATTGATACTAAGGAGAGTGAATAGGAGACCATAATTGATTGAAAATTAGAATAATGAAATTTTTCTTAAAAAAGAGTAAATCCCTCCTCATTCAGACTCAGAATTTTTCACAACTAAATCCTACCAAATGAAATCCACATAACAACCTTGAAAATTACTCATGATAAACATATGTACTTGACTCATATCAGGTGGCGATGTAGGAATTTATCAAGCCTAAGGTGACCCTTATATGAGTTTGGATGAGAAATAAATTACAGAAAAAATTGACATTTGTGTGATGAGAGAAAGTGAAATTGATGTAGGTGTTTTGTGTGAATGGGAAGACAAATGAAGTGGAAATATATTGAATGATATAAATAGAGAACTTGAAATAATGGTTTTTTATGAGGTATTATATCTTTTCTGTATTGGTGTGGAATTGTTGGATCTCAAGGATAAGTGTTTTAAATTTTTTTTTGATTTGATATTGATGTTTACTTTTCACAATTTTTTGTGTAATACATGATATGATGTTTTTCCTAGGAGTGAAAAATGGTAAGTGTGGGGGTGTGATCGCATCACAATTCACTACTTTATTTCACACCTGCATCACTGTTTTAAACTAGTTTTGTATTTAAAATCACAAATATTATATAAAATTTCACATCCAATTTTATTCAATTATAAAATTTTTATCACTATTAAAAGGGGAAATTATTTTTGTTTTGGTGATTTCGTTGTAGGAGGAGGTGATTTGGAGGGTCAAAGATGATCCATAAGGGAAATGGGCCAAACTTCATGGAATACCAAGGAAATATGTTCACTCTTTTGCACATTAATCAAAATATATACATTTAAATGGGCTGAAAATTTGTGGTCCACTCAAAAACTTCATGGGATACAATGCATATTAAGAAACAAAAGCCCAATTCTCCCATTAAGGGGGCCATCCAAACCAATATGTCCAGGGGAAATAATATACATGAAGTCAAAACGTTAGTTCTTTATTTCAGATATATATCATGTTTTCATCCTCCACTGGCTGCGAAATGTTACATAGAGATAATAAATATGATGGGATATAAATTTTCTCTTTTTTTACAAGTCGAGATAAGTCCATTTACAAACCCAAAACTGAGACACAATTGGTATCTCTAAATCTTGGTTCCCAAAACCACTTCCCATTTTGGATATAAATTGACACCTTGGGAACCTCATTTTCAAGTTAGACCAAGGGGTGAAGTGCTTCAATTTAGGAGTTCCAGAGAATTCCTCTCATCACCTTAGATGTTCTGTAACTTTTTATACTCATAGGGGGATCTCTTGAAGTAAGGATCCCTTCATCAAAGCCTTCCTCTTTTTCTCATGTTGTAATGTTTGTGTTTTCATAATAAACTTATCTTTTACACTTTTATTTTTTCTATTTTCTTATGTCTTTTCAAATTTATTCTTATCTTAATATTCATATTTTGGGCTTGAAATCAATATTAGAAATTATATTGGGTTCTACCCTTTCTAACCTTTGCACATGAAAAACGTTTCTACGATGACTACACCACCAATGGATGAGTAGTTTGAATAAATGATGTATTGTAATTAAATTATTATGATCTATGAATTGATTTTTTAATTTAATTTAAACTAATCCATCAATTTAATGATTCATGCAAAAACATGCAAGGTCGAGTAATGTGTGAATTTTGAGAGTGCGACCTTAACTGGTGAAACAAAAGCACACATGATAAATTTGTAGAGTTAAAATAAAATCCCTAAACACAATTCATCCTCATTTTCTAGAATGTATATATGCCCAAATTTTCCACTGACCACAATCTAGACTTAGAACATCAATCAAATCAGGGTGCTATGATTGCATGTTCCGAAGCTAGCCTCGAGTTTAAGTCATTTCATCTTTGTGGTTTAGTTAATTCTCATAGGGTTTGGGTGTTTACAAATTATGGGATCATAATTAAGTGGTAATTAATTTAAAATATAATTATTAATAAGTAATTTAAGAGGTAGAGTTAGATTGATTACACCTTTTAAAATATTTTCTAAAAAAACATCTTCTTGTTGTATCTCTTTAATTGAACTTCATTTAAAAAATAAAAACAAAAAACGTATTTTTAATCTAGAAAAATTCATCTAGTTTTATAAATTATAAACAACCCCCCATCCTTTCAAGTAGTGTGTTTTAGTTATTTAATTTTATTTTCAAAATACCTTTAATATGTTGTCTTAAATTACTTCCTCTGAGAGATGACTTTGGTCAGCCACTCTACTGCACCTAAATAACCCAAAACTGAACATCATTTGAGAGTGCCCATGACATCGCCTTTCAAATTGGTGTCATTTAAAAGGAGGAAAGTAATTTATTCAACCAATTAGAGGTATTTATTTTATTTTTCATTTAATTATTTTCTTATCCTCTTTCTTTATTCTTTCCCCTTTCTTAGGTTTTTTTCTCTCACTCTCTTTTTTTATTTTTATTGGACCGACTCAAACTTCTTTTATTTTTATTATGGTCCAATTTTATTCATTTATTTTTTTATCTTTTATTGATTTATGACAAAAAATAATCCTGAGGATCTCTTATATCTTGACCCTAAGATTGAACGCAGCCTTAGGGCTCAAATCAGACATTCTTAGTCTATATGAAGATTCAACATTCAACCAGCCAGAGAATTCCTCCATTCTAGTAACATTGAAATTTGAAGAAAATTAAAATTAAAACATAAAATAAGAACCAATGGTTGAAAAAAATAACAATGAAAATAATAGAACCATTTTAGAGTTGGCTGCACCAGATATTAATTATCAACCAAATTGTATTGCATACCCAAATCTCAAATCAAATTTTGAACTAAAATATGGGTTAATTAAAATTATTCCAAAGTTTAATGGATTATCTGGTGAGGATCCAATTTTTTTTAAAATATTTTAATGTGGTTTTATAAACCCTTAAACCAAGGAATGTATCTGAGGATCAAATAAAACTAAGAGAATTCCCATTCTCACTTGACGGAACTGTAAAGGATTGGATGTATTATTTACAACCTAAAGATGTAACATGTTAGAATGATTTGAAATGTTTTTTATTGGAGAGATTTTTTCCAGTATCAAGGACCAATTCTATTAATAAAGAGATCTCAGGGATCAAGCAAGCACAAGTGGAGTCAATTTTATGAGAACTGGGAGCGATTCAAGAAGTTGTGCACAAGTTATCCGCCTCACCAAATCAGTGAGAAACTCCTCATCTAATAATTCTATAAAGGACTCACACCTATGGAGAGGATCATGGTGGATTCTCAGCTAAAGGGGTATTGGTTGAAAAAACACCAGCAACCGCATGTGCATTGATCGAAAAGATGGCACAAAACTCTCAACAATTTGGCGATCGAGGTACCCCACATTTTAGAGGAGTACATCAGGTAAGTCCATCTTCTCTTGAAAGTCATTTTATTGATACCAAGTTAGAAGAATTGAAAAATGTGGTGAGAAATATTTCTTTGGAATAAAAGACATCCCAACCACCTCCTTCAAGGCCTTGTGACATTTTCACTAAGACAAGCCACTCAACTGATTGTTTTCCCCAACTACAAGAAATAGAAGATTGTGCAGTGGTGTTTCCTGGGTGACCATATCAGTAGAAACAACATCCATATCCACAAAAAAATATTTATTCCTTTTCAACAACATAAAAACAAGGCTTTAAAGGTCCATCAGACATGAGGTATGGCTCTGGGCAATAACAAAGGCCCCATTTTCAGCAAAATTTCTTGCAGCCTCCTCGTTACCAACGGGGTTTCCAAGAACCCCAAAGGAGATTTGAAGCCCAAAAATCAACAATCCAACAACATGGGAACCACCCACCCAAGGTAGATTCTAACAATGAAGACATTTTGAAGAAAATTGTTATTAATAAATAGAATGGGCAGAAGAGTCAAGGTTCAGTTCTAAGGGAGTTGAAGACACAAATGAGCCAGATTATCACTGCCCTCCATGAACTAGTAAGTAAGAACTCTGTAAATATTCCTTCCTAGATTACTCCAAATCCCAAGGGTAATGTTAGTTCCATCACATTGAGAAGTGGGAAGCAAATGAATGATACATATGTACCTACCATTCCACCGGGTTTCACCTCAACTCTAGAAAAGCCCTATTACACACCAACTATTGAGCAACCCAAGGAGAAAGATAAAGGTAAGAAAAATATTGATGATATTCCTCATAAACCCCTTCCTTTTCCAAATATATTTGTTCAAACCAAAAATATGGTTAAAGAAGCGATGAAAAAAAGAAGTTTTGGACACATTCAAGTGTGTGGAGATCAACATCCCTTTACTTGAAGCCATTAAACAAATACCAAGGTATGCCAAATTCTTAAAAGTACTTTGTACCAATTGAAGAGGGATAAAGGGAAATGAGAGGATCAATCTTGGAAGGAATATGTCAACACTCATTACACCAAGAAATGCCAAAAAAGTGCAAGGATCTCAGGACATCCACCATACCATGCACCATAGGGGAGTTACACTTTTCTGATGCTCTTTGTGATTTAGGAGCTTCCATAAATGTAATTCCACACTCTGTATTTTCTTCTTTACAGGTTGGTGAGTTGAAGCTGATAGGATTAGTGGTGCAATTGTAAAATAGAGCAACAACATATCTAGTGGGAGTCCTTGAGGATGTACTTGTCTGGGTAAGAGACATGATCTTTCCAGCAGATTTCTACATGCATAACATGGAGGATGATCAAGTAAGTTCTCAAGATCCCATTATACTCGGTATTCCCTTCCTCAAAACTTCAAAAACTATCATAAATGTCAATGAGAGTACGCTTTCCATGGAGTTTTGGGATGAATTTGTGATATTTAATGTTACGGAATCCATGAAGTACCCCTCAGAGGACCATTCTGCATTTTTTATCTCCCATTTTGAACCACCAAATAAAAACCCCATGGAATTTGGTTTTCTTATGCTTATGTAGATTATGATTATTGGTTCTATTATGATTTCTAAGAGTACTTACACACTGGTTTATAATGAACAAGAGTGTCTTATATTTAATTTTTAAATGGATTCATATTCTGATTTTGATGTTGTGAACTATGATTGAGACATGGTTGTTGAGTATGATGATGGATTTGATGATTTATTCTCTTATTTTGATGATTTATATTCTGATACTAATGTTCATTGTTCACATATTTCAGTTCCTTCAATTTCCCCATCCATACATCACCCCTTACATTAGAACTTAAGCCATTACCACCAAATATAAAATACTCATACTTGTTAAGTGGTGAGAAATTACCTTTTATAATTTCTATCAATCTCTCTTTTTAACATAAAGAAAAACTTTTGAATCTTTTGAGGGAGAATATCAAGGAAATCGGGTGGAACTTTTTTGAAATATCAGGTATTAGCCCCTCCATTTACATGCATAGGATTCTTTTGGAGGATGCGGCTAAACTGGTTAGGAAACCACAAAGGAGACTCAATCCAATAATTTTGGAGGTTGTTAAAAAATAGGTTGAAAAATTGCTCTAGGCAGGTATAATATATCCCATTTCATATTCCTAGAGGGTGAGTCCTATTCAGGTTGTGCCTAAGAAAAGTGGTGTTTCTATTATTAAAAATGAGAAAGATGAGTTAGTGCCAATGAGGGTACAAAATAGTTGTTGGGAGGATTAGTTTTAGATACACATACTTCATAGTATTTTACAACCAAATAGGTGGTTTATTTTCATCATGGTGAGCTTAACATATTTTATTATTTTAGAATAAAGATTCATACAAAGAAGTAATAATGGAAACATGAAAATATTGAAAATTATAAATAAATTCAAGTAATGGAATCCATGTATCAAGATTCAAGGACTCCATTTTTTGAATAATTCTATGACTTGATACTATTAGTGAGTGTTAAAGAGAAGCTAGACATGGATGGTAAATGATAGTACCAATAAATAATGAATGATTATTGAAAGGTTTAGTCTATTAAAAAACTTATACACCAATCATCAGGACTAAAATACTTTTAAATTTCACTTTTTAAACCATACTTCTATGACCATCAAATTGGGATATTTAATTTCAAGGCCACCTCATTTGGAGGAAACCTTACAGAAGATGTCTATATGATGCGACCAAAAGGTGGACTTATGGTAAATGTATATAAGGAATAAATAGAAAAGGTTAGTGACATCAATAAACACCAATAAGATATATATATTACATAAATTTATTTATTTAGGAATATATAATGTATAATGATCATAGAATATTAATTTTAAAATGAATTAGTGATATGTGTCTCTAACAGGTGAGTGGGATCGTTATAAGGTTTCAGTATAGATATTTTTAGAACATATTAAAAAAATAGTCACTATGTCTTACTAGTTTGTTAGGACTAAGTAATAACTTTACCTATATATGGATTAAAATATAGACCAAGTTATATATAAAGAGATCCATGGGTTTTCAGAATCTAGTCATAGTACATATATTAAAAAATTATTTAAAATACAAGTTGAAACAATTCAAGACCAAATTATTATTGACATACAATCCTTCTAGTAGAACATGCATGGGAATAAAAAGAGATTATTGAGATTAAAAGTTTCACAATATTAAATATTAATAATTTATCTCATATTCCATGATATGTACTTATGTTTTATATTATAGCTACATGATGCATAATAAGTGAACATAAAAAAGATCCACCATAACTGTATCAAATTGTAGTTATAACTATCTGAAAATACTTGGAAAAATAGAACTGGATGAGTTCCTGGTGTAGGAGAAGTGGTAATACTAGTGATCAATGGTATTTAACACTTGTATTCATTTAGTTCAATTTGTTCTACTGTTACAGTAAGGATAAGGTAATATGCAAGAAAAAATTATTACAACTAGAGATTTTCATATTTACAATCTCCAAGCATATTTTGGATTCTAATGAAACTTATGTAGTGACCCAATAAAATCTTATTCCTATTTTGGGTTATACAAAAAGTAAGAGTTGTTTCATTATTATGATAATCTTTAACTATGTAATTAATCTATATGTTAGATTTTTGACATGATAACAAGAGGTGGATACTCGATAATATCACTACTTGAAGGATTTTTTCAATGTAGTTACACTGTAGTAAGTATATTTTCATCATAGTCATGTGGCTATACCAACCATATCCTTATAAATGTGATAGGCCCAAAAGTTATATCCATTCTCCAAAGAAGAAAGTTTAACTTGTGAGTACTGACTAGTCATTAGTTTTTGGCTCTAGTGAAAGTGGGATTCTATTGGAGTTGGTTCCCTAGAACAAACTAGTTTTTAATTTCAATTACATGTATATTAAATGAAGTGAATATTAATTAAAACATCTTATTACATATCATTCCTACTTCTATGTGACTTTAATGTAATAATTTTCTATAGTATCTATCACATTGATAAGTTCATAGCAATTTTCCACTATGATGATAACATTGAAATTAAATAAAAATATTATTAAATATAACTATACAATCGAATAAGATTCTATGATGGGACACATATAATGTTTTCTGTCAGGTGTGATTACTCATAAGCTGATGAGACTTCATCTCATGATGTTCTCACTTGGTAATCTCCAATATGGGAGATTATGATAACCAACCCACTAGTAATAATTTCGCATGTTTTTGTGTCATAAAATATTCCTATCTTTGATCATATATAATGGTCCTTATAATTTAATAATATTATTAATGTTCTTCATGAATCATGTACTTTTATGTACTAACCAAAACCATGACACCATATATTAGCAAGAATTTGGGTGCATTGGGTGCATCACGAATGACATGCCATTAATTAATAATTCAAGGAAGGATTTGTCCCTTCAATATTTATGGAAGATTATATCTCATCCCATTGATTGAAATGGAACCATCACATTAAATTCCATAGAAATGGTGTAATGATGAGTTTATTTGAGATAGTCAAAGAAAGACATATCAAGAACATAGGCTCATGACACATATGTGAAAATTTATTGATGAGATATCCTGAAAAAGGGATCATATTACATTGTGAGTGTTCATATGTGGTTGTTTTTGTTGAAATATTAAATTCTTTCACTTGGGTTAATTGACCCATTTCTAGAAAATAATATCAGACTTTAGAAAAAACCACCTAATGTTAATGAGAAAGAATCCTTGAGGAGCACACACTAAGTGTTTCCATTGATCTCAGTTAAATATTAATTTTATCTAAAAATTAGAATATATTTTATTTTTCATACTAAGAGTTAATATTAATTCAATATTTATTAAATGATCACAAATATTAAATAAATATTTATTCTCAAGGTAATTATTTAATTATGTGAATACATAATAATTATTTATCAATTTATTATTCATGAATAAATAAATAAAAGAATATTTATTAGATTAATAATTTATTTAGTTAGATGAATATTAATTAAACATTTATTCACAAGTATATGAATAAAATAATCATCTATTTATTGAATGAATAAATATGTAATTAAACATTTATTCCTGGATTTGATAAATACTAAGGAGGGTGAGTAAGATAAACTGTGTCTACTAATAAATATTAATTTACAATATGATAAAATAATATTTATCATTGTGCCAGTTAATGAACACCATAAACAAATGATAATGATATTATTGTTATACAACATGAGTTTAGATAAGGTTTATTATATTATTTAAGGGTTATTGTGTAATTAAATATTATTTTAACCCTAACCCAAACTATATAAATATATTTTTATATCCATTTTGTAGGGTTGATCAAAATCAATTAGGATAGTTCAATAGGTAGAATCATTATGTGCAACATATTCGAGACTCTCAAGACCAAAAAATGATCTAGAGATTATCCTTACACATCTATCCTCTCAATAATGAGAGTTAAATGATGATTATTAAATCTTGAAGAAATCATCACAGTGATCAAGATGCACATAAAAAGATGATCGATCCGCTATGATAACACCCAAAAATCCATCGGTGCTGTTCAGAGATCAAAGGAACATATGTGGATCACTACTAAAGGGATTAGACCATGGATCCTATAAATGTAATGATGATAGATTGAAAAGGATTTCATATGATAAAAAAATCATCAAAGAAATATCCTAAGATGATCTATTATTTCTTTTGATTTATTTAAATTAATTAAAAATTTAACATGGAAAGGCCTTCTCTTGGTTCTAGACTATATTTTTTAATGTTCATTAAAAATATTCTAGTGGTTATGATGTTCATGTCTTGCATAATTTCGAATGATATATAGAATCTAACAATATCTATAATATCTATATGCACAAAATGAACTTCTGTTGTGACTAGTACCATCAAGTTGCATTAGAGAGGTTACATTGGAATTTACAATTACTTATTTGATTAATTGACTGATTATGTGAAATTTTGGTTATATTCTCATTCCTTGTTCATTTTTTCATTAATTTTATGTTTAATTAATATTTTTTTATAAATATCAATTATCTTCATTAAAAGTTTCATATTTTCTAAAAGGGTTAAAAATAGATGAATAAAAATTAGAGATTCCATCAGGAAGTGCTAATAATTCTGGCCGGTAGACTAGGTTACACAACGTGCAGTTGGAGTACATGTCTTGTAGCCAAGTGCATTACACCTGGATGTGTTGCAGGATACATGATGTGAAAAAAAGTAATAACACTTAGTGCATTTATTGTACAACACATGTTGACTAGGCCAATATGGAACATGGTTTGTTGAACTACATGACATGTAGCTGGTGTACAAGTCATGTAGTCTACATGGTTTAGTAAAAAAATTCATTCTAACCATGTGATCAACTGTATGGTATATGAACACATGATACTATCGAACTAAATAATTAATTAGGAACATGGAATATTGTGACATCCTGATCCCAGGTGACACTCAAAGGTTCCCCAAGATTGGTTGGCCACATGGCCTCAATCGCATCTCCCCAAATTCTAGAATCTGCCGACTAGCAGTGAGGTCCTAGGGTGTGATCATGGGGAGACTATTCCCTCATTAACATAGTTTAGCACAACAAATATATATATAATAATTGGTAAATAATAGAAGCAATATAAATATATATAATAACAGAAGTAGATAAAATAATAAGCAGTAGAAAAAACTGATGATAATACTCAAAAACTAATGAGAATGTATGTCAAGTATATATAAAATTAGAAAACATGGTTACAAGGAAGAAATAAATACATGATATACAAAAGAATCAAAATAATCTAAAAACTATCCTAGAATCCTGAGCTCCATCTCGGTCATCTGCTACCAAGATTCATCCTAAATAATCAAGTAGTATTAGGTGTCCAAAGTAGGAAGCATCCCCTTATCAACACCTGCATACATGTAATTTGATCAGGTACCAATGGAGGCCCAGGTAGGTTGTGAGATAAATATCAGTAGGCCACCACCAATGATGTCTATAACATCCAATATATGTAATATAAACTAAATCATTGTGAATGCATGCATATATAAAAGTAAATCAGTACAATAACATAAATACCCAAGTATCTACTTCAGCCTTAGCTGGTTTATGAACATGTAATCATTTCATTTATTAATTAGGCTCCAGTTTATATAGTAAGTCACATGAGGTATAACCAACACTAAAATCATGCTAATAATAATAATAAAAGATCCAAGATATAATTAGGCATCATGTAATGATGATAATAATGAAGAGGATCCAAGGTAATAACCAAGGCATACTTGAACTCAAGGGTCAATCCAACTTAGGTAATAAAATATATCTAGGATATAAAGGGGAAGAGTGTAATCCAAGGGTATTTTACCAAAGAATTCCACAATAACATAATTTTAACTGAGTCTAAGGATTTCATCCAAGGTAAAACGAGATAAGAAATGACTAGGCCCAATAGTTGTAACCATGGATCCTCATGTCCATAGACATCATTATGGATCAAAGGAGTGTGTCAAAGTCATCCAATAATGATAATGGAGGGATCATATGGTGTCATACCAGGCATCCACTTGTAGAAAAGGATCAGGTTCTAAGGTGGGTATCAACCTTGGAAACTAGCATCCCTGAATTGGAATAGCATCCATGGGTGATCAAGGAATTCCCTCTAGAATCCAAGACTAGATCAAGTCTGGCCACTCCTATAATAATGTTAAGGTCCATATAAAATATACACCTTATACTAGATTAATTAGTTAATTAAGGCCATGTAATACACATTCCATTTAATAAGTCAAAGGGTCATTCCATACCTTTCATTAGTGTGACAAGGATAAAGGACATGAAACCATTTATGAATCATATAATTTATATTCAATTCATTAGGTTCACTCTAGTAACTTCCATTAATCATGGAAAGGTGTTCTACATATGTGAAACCAATTCATTTAATTATATTCATTGAAATAGGCCAAGTGATATGTATCAATATACTTGCCAATTAATCATTTAAACATTAATTAATTAATTAGAACACCTATCTTAGATGTTTAAAGTGATATATACATGTAACAACCATTTACAATTCATTCATTTAATTAAAACACTTACCTTTATCAAAGTTAAGTCACAACTCACCAGAACGGTGGTGCAAATAGTCTTAACAAACTACTAAAATCATAATTATAGAAACACCCTACTTGGGGTAGTTGAAATTGAGGTCATAACCTCTAAAAATGGATAACATATATGAAAAGGGTCTTAGAATATGATTTTAATGAATGTAAGAAAGGAACATGAATTTTATAGTCCACACATGATGTAATCGATATGCATACATGAGAATTTATAAAATGGAGAAACTTAAGGGATGAGTTATAGACCTTCTACCTTAGTATTTTAGGACTATAATCATCCAGTATCATCTATTAGTTTGTATTGGATAAAAAAAGATCTAAATAATGGATCAATTCCCTAAAAATAAGGCATATGATCCTACACCTCAATAATTTATTTGAGGAGAAGAGAAATGAAGAATGACTAAAAGTGAATCAAGATCTTATTGATGTGCATCCAACTTGATGAATTGGGATGGAATTAGACTTTTGATCAAATATTGCGATAAAAATCCATGAAAGAGGGCTCAGGAGCTCCAAAAAGGTAGAGGACAACCCTTAATGTCCATTTGAATGAACCAAGGAGGAAGGAATAGGTTTAAAAATTTCATTAAGGTTGAAAGGGTCATTTAACCTAAAATTTAAGGGTGTGCAGTTTAGTCACATGGTTGGATAAATCATACACCGACAGTGTGCCTCACACTGCTTAATGAGGTCACCCACATGTTTAGACTGCACAGTTAGGGAAATCATGTGCCAACCATGTGAATCTCCTCTTCTAAAAACTACAGACATTTCATACGGGAGTGTGGCCCCTAACACATAGTTAGGGAAAACTGTTCACCATGATTCACCCAACTATCAAACCCTACATGGTTAGTAGTAACTGTAAAGGATAGCTCACATAGTTTATACTAACCATGTGGTCAGTCTATTTTTTCCATCATCCAGGGTTCCAAGAACTGAACAAGCCTCAAACACCCTAAAAACCTTTATATTCTCATTACTCATCCATATTAGTTCCAAAATAAATAATTAGACAAAATTTAAAAGAATGAATACATGAGTGAAAAATCAGGTTCTTAAATTATTTCTCCCATAAAGGAACTCATCCCTAAGTTCACCTTCCAAGGGAGGTGAAACATTGTCTGAGAAAAACTCTGGCCATTGGGCATGTACGTTGGGCTCTCTCTCCCAAGTATCATCATGTACACAGACGTGCTTCCATAACACCCATATTAAAGGGATAGGCCAACCTCCTAGATCCTTTTTTCTCTAGTCAATGATGCGTATAGAATACTATTCAAATGAAGTATCAAAATTTAACTAAAATTACTCAAGATAAAAAGTATGAGACAAGTATGCATGATAACAATGAAGTTGTAAAAATTGGAAGGCATCATGCATGGAATGGTACCTCTGTGGTACTAGAAACTGATAGGCTACTGATCCGGCTCTCTCTAGAATCTCAAAACTACCCTACATAATGAGGTGAAAACTTACCTTACCTCCATATTCATCTATAACCAATCATAGGTGATAATAGTCGGAAAATAAGATCCCTAAATTCAAACTTTAGAGGTCATCAACAATGACCAACATATGATTTCTGTCTAGACTGAGCAGTAGAAATAATCTTTCTGATCAGTTGTACCTTCTCAAAAGTCTCCTACATGATATGAGGACCTAGTAGGGCTACCTCTCTTGCCTTTATCCAGCATAGGTTTGAACAACATGACCTACCATACAAGGCCTCAAAATAATCCATCTAAATTGGTTCATGAAGGCTATTATTATAGGTGAAATCGACGAGAGGGATATGATTCTACTAAGAATTGACAAAATCAAGGACACATGATTGGATCATGTACTCTAGAATCCATATCATCCATTCTAACTATCCATCAATATATGGGTGAAAAACTATGATAATAAGCACTTGTGTACCCATATATTTATACAACCCCTCATAGAATCATGATGTGAAGTAAGAGTCCTATATGAAATGATAGTATGAGGTACCCCATGTATTCAGATAATCTCACAGATGTACAATCTTCATAGATCATCAACTAAGAAAGTTCCCTGGATAGGAAGGAAGTGGGATACTTTCATCAGTTGGTCAATGACTACCCAAACCGCATTGCTACCATGAGGCAACCTCGGTAATCTGACTAAAAAATACATAGAAACATCATCCCATTTCCATTACAGTATAGGAAGCGGTTGTAACAATCCTATAGGTCATTGGTGCTCTACCTCCACCTATTGATAGGTGGAACACCTAGTAATAAAGCATGGTGTCTGATGTTTATCCCAGGGCACCAATACTGGAATCACATATCTCGATACATCTTGTAGATTCCTGGATGAATTGACCACTGAGAATCATGGGACTCTCACATCATTTTCTCTCTCATATCTATAGGAACCCAAAAATTCCCATGTATATGTAGGATGTCATCTATATCCAAAGACCAATCTGGAGGTGGGTCATCTCCAGTAATTCTCTCTTGAAGAACCACGCCTTCAAGATATGAAAGCTGCATACTCTTGACCCTCTCAAGGAGTGAAGATGTAACTTTCAAGTATAAGATATAAGATTACTTGCGACCATCTTGAAACTCTAGATACAGCTCAGAGAAGAGGGCTATCAATTTCCATTCATAACTGGATTCTCATATGGCCTGTGCCTGAGTTTTTTAACTCAGAACATCAGCTATTGAATTGCCCTTTTAGGCATATAGGCAAGATCAAAATCAAATTACAAAAGATATTTGACCCATATTCAATGTATAAGATTCAATTCATTATATGTAAATATATATTTGAGGCTATTATGGTCTGTATACACCAAAAAGTGCTCATCCATCAGATAATGTCTCCAGTAGCATAAGGCATGGAAAGATGATGCTAGCTTAAGGTCACTTGTTGGGTAATTTCTCTCATGAGGACTCAACATAAAAGATCAATATGCAATGACTCTATCCTCCTATATCAGAACTGCTCCCAAGATGATGGTTGATTCATCACAAAACACTACAAAGTCTCTTCCAGGCTCTGGATGAATTAGAATAGGTGCTAAAAAATCTTTCATTTCAACTCTTGAAAGGATTTCTCACATGCTTATGACCATAGGAACTCAATACCATTTTTTGTAAGACCAGTAATAGGTGGATAAAGGAATGATAATTATTGTATTAAATAATTTTAATATCCAACCATCCCCAAGAAACTCTGTATATCAAACACGTTCCTGTGCTGCTACTAGAGAACCATAACACTCACCTTCTCTGGGTCAACAGAGACTCATAATTCTATGATAATATGACCCAATAAGCGAACTTTTTTGATATTGAAGTGGAACTTATTAATATTGGAATAAAGATGATTCTCTCTCATTGTACTCATAATGATCTCAAGATGTCGATCATGGTTGCTATGAGTGTAATAATACAATAATATATCATCCACAAAGACCAAAAAAAGAATCTAGATAGGGTTAAAACACCCTATTCATCAAATCCATGAAAATGTAAGGTTTTTTTGTAAGAATGAACGACATAATAAGATACTTATATAGAACATACCTGCAATGGGAAGTTTTACAAGGTATGTTTGAAGGCCTGACACACACATGATGATAGCCTGATCTTAGTTCGATCCTTGAAAACACCCTAGATCCTTAAGTATGATCATATAGATCTTCTATTTGAAGTAGTGGATACCATTTATTAACCTTAAGCTGGTTCAACCATTTATAATCCATGTATATATGAAGGGTCCCATTTGCCTTCTTGGAGAAAAGTATGGGTGAAACCCTAGAGGAAGTTATAGGATGTATAAAACCTCTAGATTCTAGATCCTAAAACTATTTCTTGAACTCTTGGAGCTTAGTAGATTCAATCCTATACAGAGTAATTTACATTAGATATTCTCCTAAAAAAAGATTTATCATAACCTCTACCTCTCTATTAGAAGGTAATCTTGAAAAATTGTTGGGAAAGACATCCCTGAAATGATCTAATATCGAAGGGAATTCAGCCTGATATAAGCCTTGATCCTCCATAAAGAGATTAGAAATATAGGTTTTCACTCCACCTAGCCCATGATGCTATAGTCTAACTCTACTAGCCCAGAAATCCCACTCACCCTTATGCAGATAACTGCTACACTATAGTGATGTAAATGATACCCTGTGGAAATAGCATCCTACAAAGGCATGACATGGGACCAAACAATCCATCTCGAGAATGACATAAAATCCTATCATCTTGAGAAAAAAGAGGTCCCATAAGAAAGGTTAACTACCAACCTCAAGTGGAAAGTCCCAACATTTATACATTCCCTCTGACCATACTCCCAATGGTGTATCCAGGGTCATTACAACAAAATAATACTAAATTTCTAGACCAAAGACTTTCTAAAATAGATAAAGATATAAAGGAGTGTGAAGAACTTATATCAAATAAATTAGATATTATAGTGAAGGTAACTATAATAGTACCTCATACTATAGATGATCCTGCAATATGATCCTTGAGTACCAACTGTAATGCATGAAATTGGCCCAATCCTGGACCCCATGATATAACTGGACTACCCTGAGTATGATCACTCTACTAACATTGATGATCTAAAGTCTGGATACCATGACCATGACCTCCTCCTCTTCCAGTCCATCCAGTGCTACCCCAACTCCCCACCTGATGCGGTGTAAAAAAACCTACCCATGAAGGTGGAGCCGGTACAAAGCCTCTTCCACTAAAAGTATATGGAAATGTCCAATAAAACCTCTTAATATGACCCATATGGCCTCAAGAACAACACTCCATTAGGTCTCTGTTACACTGAGGCTTCAGATTCTGAAAATTTTCACACTGATGGCATAAAATGGATTTTCCAATGCGATTACTTTGACCACCACTTCTTTGATGTGAAACCTTGAGGGAATGTTTCCAACTACCTAAAGAACTACTGGCATAGGTCAACACTAATCCTCTATGCCCGGTACTATTGCATTACCTCAGGTTATGCTCAGTGATAAGAGCCTAATTAATGATCTTAGAGAAATTCGGTAGGTGAAATACATTCACCCGAGTATGGATGGCATAATAGAGCCCATCTTCAAAGAGTCTAGCATGTGAAATCTCATCACCTTCTAGAAATAGTGAAAATCACTGAAACTTAGTAAAACACATTGAATAATCGTTAATTGACATAACACCCTGATCTTGATTCATGAAATTTTTGGATTGGTCAATTTAAACATATGAGGAAAGAAGTGATCATAGAAAGAAGTCTAAAAATTATCCCATACCATGCCCTGATGGTGACTAGCCTGGTTAATCACATCCCATCAACGCTTGGCCGAATCACACAACATGTAAGTAACAAGATTGAACCTCCACTCTAGAAGAATCTCTAGATGCTCAAAGATAGATAGGGTGGCCTCCATCCAAGACTTAGTAGATAATGGACCACCATCCCCTGGGAAGGTGGGAGGATACTATTGTTGAAACTCATGAGTCAGATTAGCCATTGTAGGTGCAGGTCCTGGATCTCCCTTCATGGACTACATCTGATGTAGAAAACTATCAGGAATCTAAGCATTAATTCCCGTACCAGGTATAACAGGTGGTGACTCAAGTGTCTCTCCTAGAAGTAAGACTAGCATCTCAGGGCCCTCCACATCTAGAGCATGGTCATCGCCACCCTCATAGAACATGACACGAGGAAGTTGGGGTAAAATAGCGCTACAAATTCTAAGCACATGCCTCAAAAAATATTGAATTAGATAGATACACTAGTGGAAGAAGAACATAAGAAAAAAATACTCAATACCCAATGTATAATACTCCCAATTACCAGCTTAGAAGGCCATAAATTGGTAAGTGTTCAAGTTTAAATTATAGGGGTTTCAGTAGGTAGAGTGTTAATAGAAACTTGCATCTTCATTTACTGGAAACCATTTATTTTTAAATAGAGTTTCATTTTTTAAAGTTTCATTTTTTTATAAAATTATATCAAAATATGGTAAATTATATTTTCATTCCTAGTGAATTAGGGACCATACACCTTATCACTGAAAGTGAAACCCATTTAATCTCAATTTAACCCAATATACATTCAATATTAGAATGTAATGCGTTTTGTATGATGGATTGACTTGGTAAACTACCCATTCCAACAATGAGGGACCATACACCTCCTGATTTGAAATTATAAATCACTCAATCACAACCAAAGAGTGTCATAGGCATGATATAACTACCTTAACATCACTTAACAATCATAATAAAAACAATAAAATGAAAGCATTGGAATACACCTACATGTCATAGAATATGCATGGAATATGAATTCTAGATGCCTATAATCATGAATGTAAAAATGATCCTTTCCCTCATGTCATCGGGCCAATGATGAAATGAAATAATCAATCAGATTAATAATAATAGTCATTATATAACATGTTCATCACCCAGAAATGTAAGGATATCAACTGTAAAAGGAAAAAGTAGAAAAACGATTATAATTTAGGCAACTCAACATTTACCCCAAATGTGGATTAGATACACCCAATCATGACTTATAACCAAGTTCCAAAGCATTCCTAATCTTCCATATATTATATCCAAATATTAAAGTAATAAAGGAACCCCTATAATACCAATTTCTGATATCAAAAACCCAAGTTCCACTCAAAGGTGTCTCATGCCTAGTTGGTTACATGACCTTAAGCACATCTCTCCAAATGCCAGAGGCTACCGACTAACAGTGAGGTCCTAGGGTGTGTCCATGAGGAGAGTATGAACTCATTACCATAGTGTAGCATAATAGATAAATATAATAACACATAAATAGTGGAAGAACTATAAATATATGGAATAATATAAGCAAACAGAATAATAAGGAATATGAATAACTCATAATAATACCAAAAACTGATGGAAATGTATGTCATGTATCTATAAAACTAGAAAACATGGTTATAAGGTAGCTGGAATTACATGCTATACAAAAGAATAAAAATAATCCAAAAACTATCCAATCATACCAAGCTCCATATCGGTGATCTGATACAAAGATCCATCCTAATTAAGCAATAAGTATCAGGTGTCTAAAGTAGGACTCTTCCCCTTATGAACACATGCATACAAGTAGTCTTCTTGGGAACTGATGGTGTCCTTGATAGGGTGTGAGATAATTCTCAGTAGGCCACCACCAACCACGTCTATAAAATCTAGTTCGTATAATATAAGATGAAATAGTGTGCACAAATTCATATATAAACGTAAAGTTATATAGTAACATAAATACCCAAGTACCTTCTTCAGCCTCAGCTGATGTTTGAACATGTAATAATTTCATTTATTAATTAATTTCCATTTTATATAGTAATTCATGTGAGGTATAACCATTATTGACATCATGATAATAATAATAAAGGATCCAAGATATAACAAGTCATCCTGTAATGATGATAATAATGAAGAGGATCTAAGGTAATAACCAAGGCATACTTGACCTCAAGGTTTGAGGTTACTTAGCTAAAAAACTGTAGATTTTTGGATCGATATATGGATGTATATGTATATTATATGGAACAATACAAGAGGGGGGGGGGGTGAATTGTAGGTTTAAAAACTTTGTGTTTAAACACTTAAGAAAATTATTTTAAATGATCTTAAACTAATACAATTCACAACAGATACAATTGACCACTATTATATTGTATATAAAGGTATGATATGATATAATACTATAAGAAAAGTAAATCAATTGTATTAAAATGAATAAAATAATCAAAGTAATACAATAGTGAAATATTATACCATAAAGTGTATAGAATCTATCAATACAATATGTAACAGTATAATTATAATTGAAACAATTACAAATGAATATGAAATGAAGAAAGGAAACAATACAACTCCCTTTCTAAAACAAAGAATAGTGGAAATGTAAAAGTATTACAATTATTTTACCCCAAATAGAAGGGTATCCTATCACCTAGGATAAGAGGTCTGTCTTACCACCACCTTGGTAAGCCCTCGATATGATGATCGGTACGTCTGTCTTACCATCCCCGCAAGCCCTCGATTTTGCAGGTAATTGACACCTCTGTTTTTCAAACACTTGAAATACCTCGATACAAAGATCAGTACGTCTATCTTGCTATCCCCACAAGCCCTCAATTTTGTAGGTAATCAGCACCTCTGTCTTTCAAACACTTGAAAGCCCTCGATACGAAGATCGGTAGCACCGTATGCCTATCCTCAGCAGCCCTCGATCATTATCACCAGATCGGTCATACAAAGAAAAACAAAGCACTTATTGAAATACAAAAACTAAGAACGATCCATTCATATTTAGTAATTTCAAGGCTTTTTCATGAAGTAAGAGAGAATTCCCAGTGTCTCTCTCTAGAACTTGATAGTAGCAAAGAATGATCAAAAGTCTCTCAGTTTTTCTTCTCAGCTTCAAATGACCTCCTATTTATAGGCCTCAGGTTCCAATGGTCACATTTCCTCCGACAGTCATATTTCTCTGGAAAACTCAGAGTGAATTGGACACCTGGCATTATAACAGTCATATTGAAATTGAAAACATGACATCATTTTGATTAATTTATAACTAACTCCACGACATCGTTTTGGTTAGAACAAAAGATATATGAAGATGATAAACATGAATATGATTGACATGTGTTGATAAACGATAAAAACAATCATGTGATAAAAATATGAGTACTAATGTATTACTTAGTGTAATGTATTGATATGATATAAAATGAGTATGATACACAAAAGTATGTACGATTGACAGAGTTAGTACGATTGATGGAGTCAGTACGATTGATAGAGTCAGTACGATTGATGGAGTCAGTACGATTGCCAGAGTTAGTATGATTTATGGAGTCAGTATGATTTACAGAGTTAGTACAATTGATGGAGTCAGTACGATTGATAGAGTCTGTACGATTGACAGAGTCGGTATGATTGATAGAGTCATTATGATAAGCATATATGAATACATTTGTGATTTCCAAAACAAGACATAAAAGTCAAAAGAGAACTTTTGACTCAACAATCTCCCCCTTTTTAGAAAGTAAAAAACATAAAGTAAGAACAAAAATAAATACTTATCTCCCCCTAAGTTATTGGAAACTCTTCTGAATAATAAATTGAATAAAAATAACTCCCCCTTAGTTATGTACTTTCCTAAGGATTGTATTCGAAAATTTTCCTTGATTTATAAGTATTTGATTAAAACATTCCCCCCTTATAAAACATTATCCCCCTTTGTGATTTACAACAAGAATGTGGTAATGTTGAGTTGCCTGAAAGAGTTAGAGAAAATAAATGTAAGGCAATGGGAAAGATAACATAAATCTCATTGAGATAACAAAAGTCTATAGAATTCTATAAATGAACAAAGAAAGATACAACAACCCTCATTTGTTTTCTATTTACTTTTCTTTCTTGATTAGATCATGAAGAACGAATTTTATCCTTTTGATTTATTTCTTGTCTTCAGAGATAGAATCAACCTGGGATTTGAGAAGCTCTTATTGATCGGCAAAAATCTGATCTTGATTCTTGATAGTCTCTTCTTGGAGTTTGATTACTTATTCAAGAGTATCAATTTTGTCTTGAAAATTCTTACTGTCTTTAGATAACATAGAATTTTTCTTCTTCAACATAACTATTTCATCTTTAAAAGATGAAACCTTCAAAAACTCTGTCAGAAAAGAATTCATTCTCTCTTTCATCTCTTTTATTGAAGGAATATCAACTCCTTGAGTTGTTGACATCTGATTCAGTCTTTCGATGGTTTCTTTTTCAAGCTTATTGAAAGTAATAGCAAGATCATTTGAAATCCTCCTTAAGTATTCAATTGATATTTCATGATCATTCACTAAACTCTCTGTTTTGTATGACCACTTAGTCATTCTATTGAAAGCCTTCTTATGAGCAGCCGAACTTTCAGACAGTACTTTTAAATCATCTTCAATTGACAATACTCTCTTTCTAAGTTCTCTTATAGAACCAAACTTCTTACTTTGATTGTCGGTAATGAAATCAATTTCCCTTCAAGTCTAGGAAAGTAAGGAATTGTCTTCTCAATCCTCCTCAAAACATAAACAATGTAATCACTCTTCTTGAGAGAAATTGTGTGTTCTGAATCAGTATCCTCATCATATAAATCAAGTTCCTTTGATTGGATTAAGTCTTAAATTGGCTATTTTCCTATTGATTTTTCTTTCTCCTTTATTTCTTCTTCTACTTTTTCACTGATAACAATTAATTTTTTGGTATGAGTAGATTGAGCACCTTGCTTTACTTGGGAAGGAATTCTATCTAGAGTTTCAAGAGATTCAGCTGGAGCATGATCGGTATGAGGAACCTGTTGAATATCTTCACTTTTCTTTTAAAACAATTCTTCTCTACTCTTTTTTGAATTCTGAAGAAATTACAAAAGAAAATCTTTTTCCTATTCTTCAACTTCCTGTATTTCTTTCAAAATTTGTTTCCCTTTCTCTTTCTCTGGAAGACTCTGTACGATAGGTTCTTGATGCACTTATTCTGTTAGTTGAGAACTAGCCTCCTAAACTATTTTCATAATTTTAGAAACATCAATGTCTTGAGCTTTCCTTTTCAAAAGAGTCTTCTTCTTTTTTAGCCTGAAGAGTATCCTCTACCCTTATCCTCTCAGCAAAAGCTTCAGCCGGATCAAGACCAAACTTAGGATCACCTTATTTTCTTTGTTCTCTATCTTTCCTCTACTTGGCCACAACCTCCTTGCTGTATTTAGGTTTTTTCTTCGGCTTAGAACTGGTTTGTGGATCTGACTTTTGAGGGTTAAAAAAAGTTGGATTATATTCGATAGGAGAAGGTGCTGATTGATTTGGTTCCGATTCAGCTTCTACATATTTGAAAAAAAGTTTTGAGTTTTCATCGAAAAAAACATAAAACTTCTTCAACGTATTATTAATTATCCAAGAAGGCTTCAGTTCTTTCAATTTCCCTTTCAAAGTAATGTTACAAAACTTCAATCTCTCAAGAATGAACTTTGTAAGAATAGAGGGATACAAAATCAAATGAGATTTAATCGCTTTTGACTTGACATTCTTGACTGTTTCAAAAATGTACCCCATGAGATTTACCTTTCTCATGTTTACAAGATAGTCTAGCATAAAAATATTAGAGACTTTAAGAGTTTCTCTATCCCTTTTCCTTGGGATAAGAAAAACTTGCATCCAAAGCACCACAGACCTGTTATCTGGAGATAAATGAGATACTTTTCTCTTCTCTTCATTTATAAGAAATAATGACTTTTCATCACTTTCTGTATTAAATATACTAACTTCATCTGGTAGTTTATATGATGGAAAAAAAGAATCACCTTCTGTTGAGACATTTAGAAAGTGGGATGCTTGTTTCACAGACATTGGGATTTTTTGATTGTACACAACAAAGTTGATCATCATATTTTTTTCAAAAGACACGGTTTTGTAGAATTGACTAACTTCTTCAACAAGAATCGGATCTTGAGATACAAGTTTTTCAACACAAAGATGTTCCTAGCCTTGAAACAAAATAATCATCCTGATTATTGAATCATACGTGTCAAATAAGTCCCGAGAAACTAACCATTCTCTGAATAAGTCTTTCTCTGAAAACATTTTTGATGACATTTTGGCAGGAGTGTTGGCAGAGGACTGAGACATATAGATGCGACAAAGAGAAGATCGTACGAAGTCTTAAATCAAAGGAGCAGAGCTTCACCACGAGATCTGAAATACCAGTGTGGGTTTGGGAAGGGGGGGGGGTTTCTATTTATATGAAAAAAAGGATGACCGTTGATCTTCTATAGTTCAGATTCGAAGAAAAAAAATCAACGGATTGGATTTAAAGGTTTTTTTAAAAAAATGAGAAATAATAGAAAGTAAGAAAAACAATAAAAAGTAAGGAAAGAATGTAGCTTCCGGAGATTGTAAGGAAATTGTTGGTTTAATAGTATTAACATAGTGTAATACAATAGAAAAAAGAAAATACATGAGTTAGAGGAAAAATAATACGATCGTTTGTGAGACCGATGGAAAAAAAATTCATTACCATAGGTTGTCAAGCCGATAGAAAACAAAGTTATTACCATAGGTTTTCAAGCTGATGGAAAACAAATTCATTACCATAGGTTTTCAAGCCGATGGAAAACAAATTCATTACCATAGTTTTTCAAGCCGATGGAAAACAAATTCATTACCATAGGTTGTAAAGCTGATGGAAAACAAAGTAATTACCATAGGTTGTCAAGCCGATGGAAAACAAAGTCATTACCATAGGTTGTCAATCCAATGGAAAACAAAGTCATTACCATAGGTTTTTAGGCTGATGGAAAACAAAGTTGTTACCATAGGTTGATGTGTCGATGGAAAACAAAGTTGTTACCATAGGTTGATGTGCTGATGGAAAACAAAGTTGTTACCATAGGTGGACGTGCCGATGGAAAAAAAAGTTGTTACCATATATTGATGTGCCGATGGAAAACAAAGTTGTTACCATAGGTTGACGTGCCGATGCAAAACAAAGTTGTTACCATAGGTTGATGTTTCGATGGAAAACAAATCAATATGATACTCAGGTAAACAAGATGATAAATGATTAAAACAATAACCAAATAGTCAAACGATAATCAGAAATATAGAAAACTAAAATAATAAATGAATAAAGAAGGAAAAATTTAAGAAATATATAAGTTAAAAAAAATTTCTCCCCATTTTAAGAGGATTTTAATGTAATGAGAAGTTTAAAACATGAAGTAGACATGAATGATTATTTTAATGTAATCATTCCTAGATTCTGTTTTATAAACTCAAATCTATCATAAGGTAATGGTTTTGTAAAAATATCAGCAAGTTGTTCTTGAATTCCAATGAATTGTAAAATAATATCTCCTTTTAGTGTGTGATCCATAAGAAAGTGATGCCTAATATCTATGTGTTTTTCATGAGTCTGATGTGTTGGGTTTTTACAAAGAGCTATGGCACTAGTATTATCACATAGAATTTGAGTTTTGAAAAAACTAAATCTATAGTTAGTGAGGGTGTGTTGCATCCACAACACTTGAGCACAAAAAATTCCAACTGCTACATATTCAGCTTCAGCAGTGGAAAGTGCTACTGAGTGTTGTTTCTTGCAGGACCAAGAAACCAAGTAATCTCCTAAGAAATGACATGTTTCAGATGTACTCTTTCTATCCATTCTACAACCAACAAAGTCAGAATCTAAAAAGATTTTTTTTAAAAAATCATTTCCATTAGAATAAAAAAGACCTAAATCCAGAGTTCCTTTTAAATACCGAAAGATTCTTTTCACATATTTTAAATGAGACTCTTTTGGATTAGATTGATATCTTGCACATAATAATACAAAAAACATTAAGTCTGGTCGACTAGATATCAAGTATAACAAACTTCCTATCATACCTCTAAAAGTTGTTTGATCTACTAGTTTCCCATTTTTATCAAGATCAAGTGTATTTGAGGTACCAATTGGAGTGCTAATACTTTTAGTATTGTCATATCCATACTTTTTGATTAAATATTTAATATAATTATGTTGAGATGTATATGTTCCTTCTGGTTTTTTTGAAATTTGAAAACCTAAAAAGAATGTTAACTCACCCATCATACTCATTTCAAACTCAGATTTCATTAAATTTTCAAAATAATTAGGTAAAGACTGCTGAGTTGATCCAAATATGATGTCATAAACATAAATTTGAACAATCAAAATATTTTTATTTTCCATTTTTATAAAAAGGGTTGCATCTGATGTACCTTTTGCATAATTTTTTTGTAGAAGAAAACCTGTAAGTCTATCATACCATCCTCCAGGGGATTTTTTAAGGCCATATAAATCTTTGGTAAGTTTAAAAACATGATTTGGATGTTTTGGGTCTAGAAAACCAGGGGTTGTTCGAAAAAAACTTATTCTTGAACAAATCCATTTAGAAAATCACATTTAACATCCATTTAAAATAATTTGAAATTAAAGTATGCTGTAAAGGCTAATAGAATATGAATAGATTCAAGTCTGGCTATCGGAGCATATGTTTCTTCATAGTCTATTCCCTCTTGTTGATTATAGACCTTATCAACAAGTCTTTCTTTATTTCTTACAATGATTCCATTTTCATCACATTTATTTCTGAAAACCCATTTTACACCAATTACAGTTATTTGTTTAGGTCTTTAAACTAAAGTCCAGACTTGATTCCTTTCAAATTAATTTAGTTCATCTTGAATTTCTTTAATATAATATTCATCACCTAAGGCCTCACTTGGACTTTTAGGTTCTAATTTATAAAGAAAAGAAATATGTTCTATTTCATTTCTCAAGGAATTTCTGGTTCTTACAGGTTGATTTACATCACCAATGATGTTATCACTAGGATGATTCCTATGAAGCAATTGATTTGGGTTTTGTAAAACCTATTCATCAACATATGGTAGAAAATCTTCTGGGGTAAAAGTTTCAGAAATACTTTCTTAAACATTTTACATATCAGAAGGATCTTCTAATAGAGGTTGATGATCAGTTTTTGAAAACACATCCAAAGATGTAGGTTGGGGTTGTTTTAAAACAAAAGGATTAGTTTCATCAAATTTAACATGCACTGTTTCTTCAATAGTACAAGTATTTTTATTGAAAAATCTATAAGCCTTAGAAGTTGTAGAATAGCCTATAAATATTCCTTCATCATATTTTGGTGCGAATTTGTGTAGATTCTCTTTAGTATTCAAAATGAATACTTTGCATCCAAAAACATTGAAGTATGAAATTTTAGGTTTTCGGCCAGTCCACAATTAATAAGGTGTTTTATTAAGAAATGGTCTAGTTAAAACACGATTTATAGTATAACAAGCAGTACTAACAACTTCATCCCAAAAATTCTTAGCAATTGAGTATTCACTCAACATGGTTGTTTTTATTTCCTGAAGAATGCGATTTCTTCTCTCAACAACACTATTTTGCTGAGGAGTTCTTGGTGCTGAAAAATTATGAGTAATACCTTTCTTACTACAAAAAGTTTCAAAATCTGAATTTTGAAATTCACCACCATGATCACTATGAATAGTTATCAATGGTAGGTTTTTCTCATTTTTAACTTGGGCTCTAAAAATTTTGAAATAGAAAAAGGCTTCAGATTTCTTTGTTAGAAAATAGATGCATGTAAATCTAGTAAATTCATCAAATAAAACAAATACATAGTATTTTCCTCCAATTCTTCTAATTTATGAAGGAACAAAAAGATCCATGTGCAATAGCTATAATTCATTAGAAGTTGAAACTTCATTAATTGATTTATAGCTAGTTTTATCTTGCTTTCCAAATAGACAAGGATCGCAGACCTTTTAAGAATCATATCTAAGATCAGGTAGACCCTTTACACGTATTTTATTTGAAAGTTTACAAAGGTTTCTTAGGTTGTAGTGTTCTATTCTTCTAGTCCATAGCCATGATTGGTCTTCTATTGTACTTATGTAGGGAAAATTTTGGCTCCTTAGGTATTCTAAGTTAATAGTGTACACATTCTCTTGCCTATGGGCATATATAATGAATTCATCCTTGGAATTGTGAACTAAGAATTTATCATTTCTAAAATTCACAAGGTATCCTTCATCACATAATTGACTTATGTTGATGATAATGTTCTTAAGACCTTTAATAAACAAAACATTTGAAATAAGAACTTTTCCAAGAAAAACAATATTACATATTCCAACAATCTTTCCTTTACCATTATCTCCGAAGGTAACCGTTCCACCTTTTATTTAGATAATCTTTTCAAATAAATATTTGTTTCTGGTCATATGTTGAGAACAACCACTATCCATGTACCAAATATTCTTGTTGGTACACTTCTTATTTTCCTGAAAAAGAAACAATTAGTTTTTCAAAATCCAAACTTTTTTGGATCTAGAAGGGGTAGATAAAATAATTTTAGGAATACACATTTGTTTTGCAAAATGAGCTTTATGAAATCCTAAAGACTGAGTTCTATTAAGAGAACAATCTCTTTTCCAGTTTCCACCACATTGACACTTAGTACAAAAAGGGGTACTTTGAGGAACAAAATAGTTATTACTAAAAACCGGTTTAGAATGAGTATAACCAAAACCAGAATGATTTCTCAAAGGTTGAATTTGAGAATAAATTTTATCAATGTTTTCCTTACCATATGTAATGTTTGACAAACATTTTTTCAAGGAAAAAATTTCTGACTTTAGTTTTAAAACTAATTTTTTATCCTCCCAAACATTTGATTTTGAACTAGAGTTAGGCTCGAAAAAAAATTTATTAGAAATTACATTTTCTAGATCCTTATAAAGTTTATTCTTTTTAGAATTGACTTTCTCAAGGGTTTTTAAAATACTTTCAAAATCAGAAGTTTTCATATCAAGATAATTAGAAAGATCTAATATTTCTTTAGTTAAAATTGAAATTCTAGAATTTTCTTTATCATGATTTTTCTTGATTTTAAAATTTTCATTCTCAAGTAGTTTAGAAAACATAGACACTTCTTCATAAGAAGGTAATGTATTATCTTATGATAATGAAGACTCATCATTTGAAGATTCATAATATTTATTATCAGTATAATTTACATTCAAGGATACATTTATAATAGCTTCATCATTGTTTACCTTAACCATGAAATAATGATCTTCAAATGGTAGTCTGGCTATAAGTCCAACATTCCTTTGTCGCGAGGATTCATATTCTGAATAATCATTTAATGAATCTCCACCAATTACACTCCAAGTATTATTTTCTTTCAATACTTTCTTTGTCTTTGTCTTGTAATACTTTTTCTTATTTCTTTCAGAATGTTTCTCTTTTCTATATTTTCTCTTTAGTAAAGGAAAATCAGGTCTTATATGACCTAATTCCTTGCATTCATAAAAAGTTACCTCTGAATCTTTCTTATCCTTCCTATCTTTATTTTTGAATCTATATTGAAAATCTTTCTTTACAAAATTCTTGTTCATCCTTAGAGAAATATTGGCTAACTCATTATCTGAACGATCACAATCACTTGATTTTGACATAACAAATTTCTTAGCTTTGGATATTGTTATCATTTTAGGTGTTCTAGATTTAGATATAGTAGTAAAATCTACACTTACATTTCCATTTTTCTTCTTATTGAAATCAGTATCTCTTTTCATTCTTGTCTCGTGCTGTGGAAGAGTTCTAAAGAGTTCATCAAGAGTAATCTGAGAAAATTTTCCGTTTTCATCAATATCTGTCCTTTTTGACTCCCATTCATTTGGCATTATATCAACAATTTTGTCTATAAGATCTTCATCATCAAGTCCTTTTTCTCCCATAGATTGTAAACTGTTGAAGATTGTCATAAATCTTTATTGTACTTTACATACCAGCTCTCCATAAGGAAAAAAGAAACCCATGATACTCTGCTTGAAGCATTGCTCTTCTTGTTTCTATAACTTTAGATGTACCAAAATGTTTGAATTCCAATTTATTAGAAATACAATTGGATGATTCAGAAGATGATATCTAGCTGTATATATTCCTGGTCATAGAACATAGGAAACTATTGCATACCTTGTAATTCAGTTGATATTCTTTCTTTTCTTGATTGGTGAAAGTACTAACTTCTTTGTCAGGAATTTTGTAACCTCTAGTGAGCATAATAAAATTTTCTATATCAGTATTGATAAAAAATGTCTTCATTTGATCTCTCCATTACTCATAATCATTCCCATCAAAGATAGGTGGTCGAGTTGGATTAGGATTTTCAATTGATCCAATATTCATCCCTGCCATCTAATAGAACAAAGTCTTTTCCACTCCACACTTTAGTGCAGTAAATAGTTGAAATAGAAATTTGAAAGAAATAGATCTAGTAATACAAATCAGTGGAAACCTCCTTTGATACCAATTTTTGGATCAATATATAGATATATATGTATATTAGAAGGAACAATAGAAGAGGGGGGGGGGTGAATTGTAGGTTTAAAAAATTTGTGTTAAAACACTTAAGAAAATTAGTTTAAATTATCTTAAACTAATACAATTCACAACAAATACAATTGACCACTATTGTCTTGTATATAAAGGTATGATATGATATAATACTATAAGAAAAATAAATCAATTATATTCAAATGAATACAATAATCAAAATAATACAATAGTGAAAGATTCTACCATAAAGCGTACAAAATCCATCGATACAATATGTAATAGTATAATTATAATTGAAACAATTAAAAATGAATGTGAAATGAAAAACGGAAACAATACAATTCCATTTCTAAAATAAACAGCAACAAAAATGTAAAAGTATTACAATTATTTTATCCCAAAGAGAAGGGTATCCTATCACCTAGGATAAGAGGCCTGTCTTACCACCACCTTGGTAATCCCTTGATACGATGATCGGTACGTCTATCTTGCTATCCCCGTAAGACCTCGATTTTGCAGGTAATCGACACATGTGTCTTTCAAAAACTTGAAATCCCTCGATACGAAGATCAGTACATCTGTCTTGCTATCCCCGCAAGCCCTCGATTTTGTAGGTAATCGCCACCTCTATCTTTCAAACACTTGAAATCCCTTGATACGAATATCGGTAACACCGTCTGCCTATCCTCAGTAGCCCTTGATCATTATCACCTGATCGGTCTCACAAAGAAAAAAAGCACTTATTGAAATACAAAAACTAAGAATGATCTATTCACGTTTTTTAATTTCAAGGATTTCACACGAAGCAAGAGAGAAGTCGCAACATCTCTCTCTAGAACTTGATAGTAGAAAAGAATGATAAAAAGTCTCTCGGTTGTTCTTCTCAGCTTTAAATGACCTCCTATTTATAGGCCTCAGGTTCTAATGATCACATTTCCTCCAACGGTCATATTTCTCTGGAAAACTCAGAGGGAATTGGACACCGGGCATTATAACAGTCATATTGAAACAAAAAACACGACATCATTTTGATCAGTTTATAACTTACTCCACAACATTGTTTTGGTTAAAAAAAAAGATATATAAAGATGATATACATGGGTACAATTGACATGTGTTGATAAAGGATAAAAACAAGCATGTGATAAATATATGAGTACTAAATTATTACTTAGTGTAATGTATTGATATGATATAAAATGAGTATGATACAAAAAAGTCAGTACGATTGACAGAGTCTGTACGATTGATGGATTCAGTATGATTAAAAGAGTCAGTATGATTCATGGATTCAGTACAATTGACAGAGTCAGTATGATTGACGGAGTCAGTATGATTTACAGAGTCAGTACGATTGACGGTGTCAGTACGATTGACAGAGTCTGTACGATTGACAGAGTTAGTACGATTGACATATTCATTATGATAAGCATATATGAATACATTTGTGATTTCCAAAACAGGACATAAAAGTCAAAAGGGAACTTTTGACTCAACATATCTTGACTATAAGTGGTAAGCTTGCAATTAAAGGGGAATCTCATAAGGAATTCCATAATAACATAATTCTAATTGTGTCCAAGGATTCCATCCAAATTAAAATGGGATAAGAAATGACTAGGAGAAAGTGGTGTAACCATGGATACTCATGTATATAGACTTGATAATGGATCTAAGGAGTGTATCCAAAGAATCCTATAATGATAATGGTGGGATCTTATGGTGTCATACTGGGCATCCACTAGTAGAAAAGGATTTCAAGGTGGTTATCAACCTTGGAAATTGACATCCCTAAATATGAATGACATCCATGAGTGATCAAGGCATTTCCTCAAGAATATAAGGATTGATCTAGTCTTAAAACTCTCATAATACTGTCATGGTCCATATGAAATAGACACCTTATACTATATTAATTAATTAATTTAGGCTATGTAATACTCATACCATTTAATAAGTAAAAGTTTCATTCCATACCTTTCATTAGTGTGACAAGGATAAAGGATATGAAACCATTAATTAATTCACATAATTCATTTTCAATTCATTAGGTTCACTCCTCCGCCTTCCATTAATCGTGGAAATGTGTGTTATGGGTGTACAATGAAGTCATTTAATTACATTCATTGAAATAGGCCAAGTGATATGCATCAATATACTTTCAAATTAACCATTTAAACATTAATTAATTAATTATAACACTTACATTATAAGGTTCAAGTGATATATAAATGTAACAACTATTTACAATTCATTTATTTAATTGAAACACTTACCTTTATCAAGGTCAAGTCAGAAATCACCCGAAAAGTGGCACAAGTAGTCTTAACAAGATACTAAAATGATAATTATGGAAACACCCTACTTAGAGCAGTCGGTGTTGAGGTCATAGCCTCAAATTATGGATAAAATATATGAAAAGGGTCTTAGAATACAGTTCTAACGACTATAATCAAGGAACAAGAATTTAATATTCCACACCTGATTACATCAGTGAACACACACAATTATAAAATGGTGAAACTTAAGGGATGAGTTATTGACCACATTACTTAGGCTCGTATGAATCTCCTCATCCATTATCATCATTTATTTTGGCCTGGATTGAAGGATATCTAAAGAATAGGTCATTTTCCTAAACATAGGGTATATGATTCGGCACCTCAATAAATTTATTGAGGAGAATAGAAACAAAGAACAACTAAAAAGGAATTGAGATCTTACCGATATGCATCCAATGTGATGAACGGGGATCGAATAGGACTTGGGATCATAGTTTGGGATCAAAATCCATGAAATAGGGCTTATGAGCTTCAAAAAGGGTGAGGAGAACCATTTTTGTCTATTAGAATGAACTAAGGAGAAAGAAATTGGTTTAAAAATTTCATTAAGGGTGAAATGGTCATTTCACCCAAAATTTAAGGGTTACATGGTGTGGATTCACAGTTGGACAAACCATACACCAACCACCTACCTACAACTATTTAAGGAGAGAACCTACACAGTTAGGCTGCATAGTTAGGGAATCCATGCGCTAACCATGCATATCTCCTCAGCAAAAAACTTCAGAAATTTCACATGGGAATGAGGCCCTTGGTGTAGGGTTATAGAAAACTACTCACCCTAATTCACCCCACTGTATATTCCCACACGGTTAGTAGTAACCATGTGGCCTGGATTTTGTGGTTTCTATTAACCATGGAGTTCCTAACTGAACTTAGGGTGGTTCCTAGAATTGAGGGTGAAGTTAATTATTATAATGAAAAAATGGATCTATTTATCAGTCCAATGAATCTTAGACTCACTAGAACACCAAACACATCCTTATCAAGTACCATCTCATTTGAGAGATCATAGAGAGGTGTGATTCAAAGATATGTTCAGTGGATACATAATAGAATACAGTGGATCCATTGACAATACCATTAGAATAAAAAAACATGAGGGTTATGTTGAATCACTTGGTATTAAATATATGAGAGGTTTGATGTATTGGTTTTAAAATTCATCATGGTTTAATAATAAAGACAGTATCCATTTATCATTCATTCATAAGTGCTGCATTTATGTTACCTAAATAGTGGAATGATGTTATTTTTGAGTCAAAGATCTACTTTTTACTTGGTTTCGAAAATCAAAATACACTCATGTAGAAAGTTTACTTAACATGAGGTTATTTTTTTTTTAATTTTATTTTTTACAGTTTAAATTTATGGCCACATAAGTTCTAATGAACTTAGCATTGTGACCTTGTCTTACCAATAATAACTAAAGAGATATAATGGTGTGAATTTGGTTTAAATTAAAAAATATAATTTCAATTAAACATATGATGCTAGATCCAATGAAGTTGAAAATGTACCCAAAGAACTCAAAAATCAAACATTGAAGTTTATTACAATATCATATATTAATTTAACTCTAATATTTTTGGAGTGGAAGATAGGGATACTTGAAATGTTGATTGAACTACTATGAAATTTATTATGCGTAATATCATTAATTTTTTAGTTATTTTGTTTATAGTTGTTTTTAGATTTTATTTTAGTTGTTTTTGTTCATTAAATCCCATGATATTGAAGAGATTTTGGTATTTGGAATGCATGATTCTTTTGATTGTGTTGTTCATTGGGGTTCTGAGGCAAGGAAGTTATGAACGTTCTAAATAGGTTATTTGAAATGTCATTATAAAGACTTTAAACTGATAGTTTGATTGAGGATGAGTTTATAATAGAGCTTCTTGATAGATTTTGATGGATGAGTAGTTGAGGAACTTCTAGGTATGGAAGTGGTATACCTTGGTTTAGGTGATGAAGCACCTACTATGATAAAAAAGTGAAGGTTTGATTTATTAGAATTGTAATTGGTATTATATCCTTTTGGGTATTGGGATTTTTATCTATTACCTATTTTTTTATGTTTCACTGTTATTTTGTGGTTGCTGGAGAATATCCAATTACCAACCAATTTAATTTCTACCATTCTTATACATTGTTTCTTTGATATTGAACAAAACTTACTAAAATATGACCAACTTAATATTTGTTACACTATATACTTTTACTCTGATATTGATCAATTTTTTTAACTTCTGATTAGTTTATATGTTGGGTGGGAATGGAATAGTGAGTTGTTTTTGGATTAAAATCCACCCCTTGTAGTACTTCCATAACATTCTTATTGGGACCAACACTTGGCATCATAATGGATCTATATGTTAGGTACTTTTTTTGAATCTATTTTCTAGTTGATTATCCAAAATTATCATAGTTTCCTTACACTAACTATGATGTAACAACCCATGTTTTAGTAAAATATTCCTCCTTGAATAAATACTATGTTCGATAGATTTCTCCACATACAACAACAAAACAAAACAAATATAGACCATTATAAGGTAGTTGTAGAATTTTCAGGTATAAATAGTGGTAATATATTTATGATATATATATATATATAAAACTAAAAAAAATAAAGTTCACATTAAAAATTGACTCAACTAGTGAAACTGATTAATTAATAAAATATTTTTCTAAAATTTACTTCTGTTAAAGTATAATATATTTTGATTTGAATAAAATATTAACACTATATTAATTAGTAATTTATAGGGAAAAATAGTTAATATACAAAAATTAATTTTCCAATAAAAATAGTTTTCTCTATATTTTATATTTTTAATTAAAAATAAAAATTATAAATTTTAGGATGTGAATTTGAAAAAACTAACTTTATTTTTTGATTATCATGACTATATTAATTCATGATGATTTTTTTATTTTTATGAAAAGATTATTTTTTAGTAAATAGTGAAAAATACCATTGTTACAAATAATATAACTTTTATGATATTATTAATATTTAATAAATAATTGTAAATCTATGAAAAAATTTATAATACCAAACATATATTTTATAATGGTATTTATAATTGTAAAAATATTGGTTTTAATTTATAAACCCATATTTAACAATTTATAACTTAAATTATATTTTTGAAAAAATTATTTTTAATAAATTATTCATTTATTAGTTTAAAATTAATTTGTATCACATTTATAAATTTTAACTTATTAAATGGATTTAAAATTTTGAACCAGTAGGCCTAAATTATGTAAAAATGACCAATTATTTTTAGACATAAATGATAAAATACTTTGGTAAAAACTAGTTACCTTAGTAAAATCAAAAAAGGTAAAAATAAAAATCTAAGAGTAATTAACCACAAATATATTTAAAAAAAGTGTTTAATTATGTCGTTGAGGATCTATGACAAACCTGACCCAGATATAATCTCAAACTAATACCTAAACTAAATCATCTCGTACCCAAAGGGAGTTCCCAATCCCCATGGGCTTGCGACTAGCACCTGGGTATCATCAACAACAAGAGGGAACAATTTTTCCCAACCCGAAGTAGAAAAAATGGAATATTTATATATACATGAAAAGAAGAAATAATGGAAGAATAAACATGAATATATTTCATATAAAAATGAAGCAATAGAAGCAATATATCTCAAAATTATCTAAATAATCTCCAAGACACAAGTAAAATAGTAAAAGAAACTAAAACCAAATCAACTAATCCATGTGATAGTGTGGAAAAAATACTACCATCTCACCACTAGATACCTAGAAACATCTAATAAAAACCTCACTAACTCAATGTTGTGCCTTGAATTTCCCTACATCTAAATACATACGAATATCTATGCACCATCAAAGGGGTGCATAGGGTGTGAGCTAAATAGGATCATTAGGGTCCTATATAGGTGTTCTATATCAAGTCTCTATACAAAAATCTAAGCAATGATCGACTATAAATAAAAAAAGTCATGATAAAAAGTTTAATAGTTTTTATATCAAAATCTTGGTAAAACATTTCCCCCCTTTTTCCATAGTTCCTTATAACCAGGTAAAAATTTTTCAAAGCATTTCATATACATCAAAGAAACCAAATCAAAGTAAATTATTCATCACATATCATATCAAATCCATGATAGTACAAGACAAAAAATTACAAGCCAAAGAACATATAATATCACTCCAAGGATCACTACAGTTTAGGATAGCTAGGACACTCATACCCAGAGATAGATAATAGAATACATAAAGCCTCTAGAAACATGCATCAAATCTAGAGATCATATGAACACTCTAGAAACTCAACCTCTCAATAGCGTCTAACAAGTCCTTAGAACAAAAATCCTATGGAGCTGAATAACACCCCATAAGTGAACCCCCAAAAATATCAATGGATGAGACCTATTACTATACCTTCTACCTTTGTAACCAAGGATTCCCATGTTCTACATTTTCTAAGACATTTAATCCAAAACATGATCTCAAAACCATTTCACAGTAATTTGAAAATAAATTTTCTTTTACCAAAACAAGGGGAAAACAATATTTTCTCAAAACACCTTTCCACACACACAAATTATCCATGAAAATTAATCTAGAAAAAAATTCATAAAACCAGAGTAACATAGTTTATCTAATAAAGGCTAGAGACAGAACCACCTACCTTAAACTTGGGTTACACATTCCCATAATAGGATCCACCAATAAGGAATAAAAAAGATAGTAATAGAGTCCCTAGTATTAATACTCACATCTCAAAATCAATTCAATAAGAAAAATAGTCGGCAGAGAGGACATATCAAAAAATACCTCTAAGAAACTCGCACACCGCACCAAAAATAACAATGGTTCAGCCCCAAAAACAAGATCACAAAACATATCTAAAAGGGAAAACACCAAAATATCAATATATTTTAAAAATTTTCCCAATGGTATGGACATGATCAGGGGAAATGAAGAAACAATCATATCACTTACTTAGATAAACACAACAAAAAAACCCTGACGATCAATCACCAAATGAGGTGATCTGAAAGGAGAAGAGGAAACCAAAACTGTATGGGAGATCTCTTATGTTGAGAGAGAATAGGTTTTAGTTGAATAAGAAATAAAATCATATATGAAACACTTTAAAACTCACCTTCCATAATCAATACACAATGTGTAGACCCTTCACATCATGTAATTCGTTATTAAAAATTCCCATAGAAAAAAACATTACCTCAGAGTAAAATATTGATCCCAAACATTTCAATATGTGTAAAATTTTCATAGAATTTATGTTTTTCATGCTTTGAACCAAAGTCATGGAATTTTACCAGTGAAAAATACATGGTATGTAAATGGTTCACAATGTGTATTTATTCCACTGACAACAAAAAGTCCATATTATCTCGAAAAACCTAAAACAACACTGGTGTTCTCCAAACTCAAGGAGAACCCCATAAATCATTTACCACATTTATACCCAAACACCATTAATTACATAAAACATACACCCCCAAACTTTAGTTCATTTTCCCCAACAAAGGTTCTTCATCCTCTAAATCCCAAAAACACACCCAAATAAAAAGGAAAATAAAAAGAGAGATGAAAATTACTAAAATTGGGAAATGAGATTTTGCAAACTCCCCACCATAAGAATTTACTCCCTTAGGAAGTCATGTGGAATAATTATTCCCAAAAAGAGGTGAGTCCACTAATCTCTCATCAATGAATCACACTCCCAAGTATTGTGAGAATATAATCTGTGTCACCATACTACTCTAACCAATGAAATTGAATTCCCTTACAAGACCTTCACGTGAGAGTCAATGATATCCATTGGTTTACCTACAATAGAAATGGTTGGTCTGACTAAATATCTTCCCAACTCAAAACATGAGAGGGATAAGGATGGTATTTCATAAGCTATGATATATGAAAGAATTCATGAATAACCATCAATCAAACTGAAAATCATAACTTATAAGAAACCAACCCAAGCTATTCAGTGGCTAAAAATAGCCCAACATATCATGAAGCAAACTTTCCATGTTTTCTAAGTCAGCGACGACCCAACATAAAAGAAAATTTTCAAGAAAAACTGATCTCCAATGGAAAACTACAAAGTATGGTTCCACTGATTAGTTTACGATTTCTGTAAACTATAAGCTGTAACGAGGCACCAATGTATATCCTAAATCCTTGATGAAATCTACTAAACAAGACTCGGTCCTATAAGAGAGGCCTCACCCCCCTCTACCCAAAAAAGAGGTTATCTATATGGGTGACCATACAAAGCATCAAATAGATTCATTCCAATATATTACTAGTAACTATTTTTATAATAAAAATCAACTAGTATGAGATGGCTATCCCATGATCCAAAAAAATTCAAGATATAGACATATAGAATATCCTCTAGGATCTGAATAGCATGCTCTGTCTAGCCATATGTCTATAGATTATAAGTTGTACTCAACCTGACCTAAGTTCCCATAGCCTATTGGATACTATTCTAGAACCATGAGTTAAACCTAGGATCCATGTCTAAAATAATGGCATATGGAACCCCATGTAACCTCAAAACCCCATATATATACAGATTACCCAAGCCTTCAACTTTAGTGGTGTCCCTGATCAAAATGAAATGAGTCAATTTTGTTAACAAATAAATTACCACACAGATAGAATTTCTACCTCAGGGATTCCATGGAGGTCCCATAATAAATTCCATGGATACCTCATTCCATTTCTAAACTAACATTAAAAGAGGTTGCAGTAAACTAAAAGATTTCAGATGCAATGTCTTTATCTGTTGGAAGGTGTAACAGTGGGGAACATAATCTGCAATGTCATGCATCATACCTACCCACTATAATATCTCTCTCATGTAATAATACTTCTTTGTAGTGTTTGAATGAAAAAAACATAAAGAAATATGAAATTAAAAAAAACTGATCTCCTCATAGATAATAGGAAGACAAAATGATATCTAAAAAATAGAATACCATCTAATGAGAGAGACCAACCAGAAACGGTCTCCCCAACATATAAGTTTTCTCAAATTTCCCTAAAATCATCATCCTACTACTGAATCTATATAATGGACTCAAGGAGTTATGATGATAACTGAACATCATTTAGAACCATACCTCAAACATCCTCTTGAGAATCTCTATTAAACTAAGTGAAGAGTCCCATAAGGTTCCACTATTCATTCGATTCCAAAATATCTTGTGATGGTAGTTTCCAACTGAGAGTGTCCACAATGACATTCCCCTTCCCTGAGGTTTAGTAGATGAAAAAGTAAAACATTTTAAGGTATTCTAACCCCCACCAATTTCTTATATTCAAGTATTTATGAGAAAAGATATAACTCATACTCTTATTTTTAGAAAAGACCATGAACCTCTCCCCAAAAATATAGTTCCACCAATAATTCAGTGTAAGCATAACCACAAAAAGTTATAAATCATGAATGGGGTAATTATTCTCATGTGGTCTAAGATGGAGAGAACTATAAACCACCACATGATTATCATACATAATCATGCAACCCAAAACAACACCAGAAGCATCACAAAAAACCATATACCCCTTATTAGGATCAAGTAAGATTAGAATAAATGTCGATTTTAGAAGTTGTTTCAGTTCATTGAAATAATAATGAAACTTTTAATTCCATATGAATTTCACCCCTATCCTAGTAAGATTAGTCAAAGGTGATGAAAACTTTTAAAAATCCATGAAAAACTATCTGTATTATTGAGAAATATCAAGGAAGATATGAATTTGAAAAAATTCCACGTATCTTACCATGATAATACAATCTTCACTTTCTCAGGATCAACTGATAAGACATGCTCATAAGTCACATGTCCTAATAACATAACTTCTTAGATCTAGAAGTGTTATTTTAAAATCTTTCCATACAAATGGTGACTCATCAGGATTTCAATAACTAAACTCAAAAGTTTCTCTTTCTTTCACTTGGATCTTGAATAAACCAAAATATCATCTATGAACACTATCCCTAATGTATCGAGATACTCTTGTAATATCTGGTTTATTAAATCCACGAAAAATTTAGGATCATTAGTTAGACTAAACGACATCACAATATATTTGTAATGTCCATAACTGATCCTGATATCCATCTTCAGTATATCATACTCTCAAACTCTGATCTTATAACAACCCAACTAAAGATCAATATTTGAAATCCACTTTTCCCCCTTTAACTGGCCAAAAAAATCATCCACACAAGGCAAAGGATACTCATTATTAACCATTACCCAGTTCAATTTCTGATAGTCCACATACAATCAAAGTGAACCATATTTCATATTAGTAAGGAGTGTAGGGGTCTCCCAAAGTGAAACACTAAGGAGAACAAAACATTTTTCCATTAAGTCATCCAACTTAATTTTGGGATTTTTAGCTATACTGGAACCATATGATAAGAATGTATCGAAATCAGTTGTGTAACTATCACCAGGTCAATCATAAAATCTACATTATTCTATCAAGGAAGACCTGATAAATTATCTGGGAAAATGTAAGGCTAGTACCAAAAAATAGTGGGAAGATCAATAATAGAAGAAACACCATCAAGATAAACTACCAAATTAGACAAAAAACTCCTGAGCTCTAGAAAAGATGGTCCTACAGGACTAGTCCTCGAATCCCACTCTCCTTGAAACACCCGAGAGCTCACATTGGATACAATAAACAAGACATGCTAATGATAGTAATCAAACTCATTATAATGAGAAACAAGTTAATACATCCTGATGATGATGTGAAACTAATATAGACTGAGAATGAGGAAATCCCAGAATAACTCTACATTCACTATTGACAGAAAACAAGAAGGAAACCAAAAACCCCGATCTTTACTCTTCCTAAGAGATGTATCTAACTCCATAAAAAAGGAAATGAACTCTATCAATTGTTTAAGAATTTAATAAAATGACTAGATATAAATTAGTTAGAGACACCTGTATCAAATGAAGCAATCACTACTTAGGATGCAATAAATATGTCACCTCTCACACTCATTATACCCACATCTAATTCTGCCAAAACATAATCTACTATGTGAAGGTTCTTCACTCCTATGGCCCGTGGCTAGAGCCGTGTAGTATTTTAAGCATATGAATACATCTTAGTATCCTTTGGAGTTGATGATCCTTGACCATAACAAGTCATATAAATGTGCTAATAGAAATTATGTAGATGACCATAATGTAAAAAACTATTTCACAGCCTCATAGGTGTGAAAAAAGAACAATGGGTATGACTTTACTTTCCATACTAATAGTAAGTCATGGGTACATTAATGGATGAAAATTAAGGTGAAATGGAGGCCTTCTACTGAGAACTACCCCCACCACTCCTGAAATGATCATGAAACTTACTCGTTTTTCCCTACGTACCACTGAATCTATCACTAGGTGGAAGAGAAGAGTCAAAATAACCAACCTTGACTTATATATTTATCTTCTCCATCATTTAAATGTATATTGTCCCTATGTAGGTCAAAATATTCAGCACAAATACATGTGATATGATATCCAGTCACAAACCCGACAGGTACTTCTGAGCCTTCAACTGATCATTCTTTAATATCTCTCTAGAAAAATGAACAAGATCTGTGAACCGATTGGTGTAAGCTGACACCGAATGTTCTCCCTCCTAAAAGGAGAAAAAATCCAGAGTTTTTTTCCATCATTAGTGACTATAGAAAAGATTACTATAAAAATAGAGTCTTAAACCCCTTTTAGTCCAAACCCACATGTCTATCCACATGTACCATGGAATCCCACTTTCCACTACGACAAAACTGGGCATTAACAGTGCTAGAAATGGCCTTTACCAGTGCTAAAAAAGTGCTAACTACATGAGCAAGGTTAAAATACCTAGTCTTTTCTGAATAATAAAAAAAATGATAAAGGAACCATTTATCAGTGATTGAATTTATTGCTTCTAAAGGAACCATTTATCAGCACTTATAAAAGCACTGATAAAGGGTTATTTATCAGTGCTTATAAAAGCACTGATAAAGGACCATTTATCAACAATTTTATGAGCACTGATAAAATAGAAATTTATCATTTATTCTATGAGCACTGATAAAGTAGTCCTTTATCAATACTAATAAATGTGGCCTTTATGAGAACTTTTAAAAGTGCTGATAAATGGCCATACTACAGTGTGCTGTAATAGCACACCGCTGCACTAACAACACACCAGATATCAAAAAAAAAAAGTCACAATACCAGATTTAAATGAAATGAAATTTAAAACACAAACACAAGAAAAAACACTATATTATAGACATTTCAAACATTGGTTCATACAATTACATAAATACAGATTATTAAATACATTCAAAAACATCAATGTCCATTTATCTTTTAATCCTGACCCAACTCATGCTATTTCCAAACAAACTGTTGAGCCCTCTATAAGATTGTTGAATTCTTCCTATGATTTTTGTTTTAATAATCACAAATAATTTTTACTTAATCTAGTTGGATTTATCATATACATAATCACAATCTCTTAGTGAATCTGTTTATATTGGTTGGATCATGTTTTTATCTATGCTTTCTATTGATTTACAAGTATTCTGAAAGTCTTCTGGATCAAACAGACACTTTGTGTTCTGTCAAGACAACGGTCGCACCAATCCATATCAAAGGACAATGGTCGCACCGATCCATATCAAAAGAAAACGGTCGCACCGATCCATATCAAAGGACAACGGTCGCACCGATCCATATCAAAGGACAACGGTCGCACTGATCCATATCAAAAGACAACTGACACACCGATGCTGATCAAATGAGTCACCGATCATGACACACCGATGCTGATCAAATGATTCATTTATCATGACACACCGATGCTGATCAAATGAGTCACCGATCATGACACACTGATGCTGATCAAATGAGTCACCGATCATGACACACCGATGCTGATCAAATGAGTCACCAATCAGGACACACTGATGTCTAGCCACCGATGTTGATGCTGATGACCTACCGATCACTTGACTCACCAATAGTCATAAAAATCTATTTGAATTTCTTTATCTTTATTTAATCTAACCAATGGTCATATTAGGAATATTTTAATGCTCTATAATTTATTTAATTAAGGTTGTTGGATGTCAGGGAACCGTACCTCGTACCTGCAAAAAGAAATCATTTCTTTTGCTGGAGCTCATTCCATAAATACAAGAAGTCCCTGTTGGTGAAAATATATGACGAGACACATATGAGTGAAAAGAGTGGTGAATGAGATAGTTGCAGAAGACACAGAACCTCATACACACTCAAGCTTACTCAAGAAGAGTTCTGTACATTCACGAGGACATTAAAGAACTTCATCGACTACATTTTTTCACTATCTCTGAACCTGGATGCCAAGCATACGACACTCTGTTTTTCAGACAAAAACCAGAAGAGGACTCAGAACCATTTCTGATAAAACTTAAGGAGTCCAACGATTCACTGAAATCACTAGAGCCATTTCTAAACTCTACATCTCTTCTCTGTGATTCATTATTTTACATTTCGAGCAGTGTGTTTTATCTGCTGTATTTAACACACACACTGTATCCTATACTTTAACTAGAGGATCTGTAAATCCTCATAAAACTCTTTACATCTTTCATTTCCCACAGTAATAGTGGTAGAGGTCATGTGTGACCTGGATAGCTGGTTGATGTTGTTCTGTTTCCCACGAATAACAGTGGTAGAGGTCTTGGACCTGGACAGTTGTAAACTGTTGTGAACCCTGATCCAGGGTGTGGATCAAATTTATATAAATTGTTGAGAGGACTAAGTCTCGGCTTGAGACTGAACCTCTTGGTTATATCTGTTATGCTATATCTTTCAAAGTTATTCTTTTTTTTATTCCACTACTAATTACTTTAAAACCAAAACTGTTTTAAAGTCACTTTGATAATTAAACTCGCAAGTGTTTATATTAGTTGTAAATTAGTAAGTTAGTTTCAAAAGTTAATAAACTCTTCTGTTTTGATTGTTTGGGAAATAATCAATCCCTTGAGAACCCAACAGAACCTTTACTTTGATATAAATTCACTACAGTTTAATTCAGTATTTTATTTAGGGGTTTTTAAGTCAAAGTTTTTTAAACAGAAATTTTAATTGGAACTCAATTCACCCCCCCTCTTGAGTATCCACTCCGACCAACATTTGGTATCAGAGGTTTCAAAATATTTTCTAAAGTACTCGGTTTTTCAACTGTGATTTTAGTTGTATTTTAAAGTTCTTAAAATTTCTGTTATTTATAAATTTTTATCTCTTTAAAATCTTTGCTTTAAGTAAGATATCATGGATAATATAATTGAAGGTGTTGCTACTAATAGACCACCATTTTTCAATGGAAACAACTATGCTCAGTGGAAGATTTAGATGAAAATTCATTTAGAAAGTATGGGTTTTGATATTTGGACTACTATAGAATCAGAATATAAAATTCCTACTACTGTTAGAACTACTTGGAATGAAGCTACTAAGGCTGCGTACAATAATAATTGAAAAGCTATGAATTCCTTGTACTGTGCTTTAGGAGATGAGGAATTTAATAGAATATCTGCCTGTAAAACTGATTATGAAATTTGGGATACCTTAGCCGTTTCTCATGAAGGAACAACTAATGTTAAGGAAATGAGATTGAATACTTATACTATTAAGTATGATAATTTTAAGATGAAGCCTGATGAACCCATTTCTGAAATGTATCTTAGGTTTAATGAAATTTTCAACACAATGGATTCTTTGGGAAAGGATGTTCCATCAAAGGAACAAATTATGAGAATTCTGAGATGTCTACCTGAAAGATGGAGAGGAACTTCTGTCTCAATTAGAGAATCGAGTGATATTGGTGAACTGCCAGTCAAGGAACTAATTGGAAAGCTAATGATGTATAAAGAAGAACTTAAGGTAAATAAAGAAGAATAAGATGAACCTAGAAGGAAGTCAGTTTCTTTCAAGACTTGAACTTCAAAGAACAAGGATAAGGAGAAACTCCAAGCTATAAATGAAAGTTCAAGCTGTGAAGATAGTGAAAGTGCTTCTGATAGTGATGCTGAGATGACTCACATTGCCAGAAGGTTTAAGAAGATTTATAGGAAGAAGAAGTTTTTCAGAAAATCAAATTATAAAGGTAAGTATGACAATAAGGGACATTGGAAAAAGGATTGGAAGAAATCTGACAAATCAGATGAAGTTTTCTGCTATGAGTGCAAAAGAAAGGGACACATAAAAGCAGTCTGTCCAATGTTGAAGTACAAGAAGAGGTATGAATAAAAGGACAATAAGTTTAAGAAACCAATGAAGGCTACTTGGAGTGATTCTGATGATAGATTCACTGAATCTGAAGTTTCTGAAACTAAACATAGAAATAAGGCAAACATGTGTTTTATGACAAACACCTCTGAGGTAACATCTGAAACTCCTGCTTTAAATTCATATTATTCTGAAGATGATTATGACTCAGAAAACATGTCAAATCTGAACTATTTGAATACTGTGATATGTTAGAAGAAACCTATAATGAGCTGAAAGACAAATACAAAGGTTTAAAGAAACAATATGCTTTAACTGTTAATCATAAATCTGATCTTGATATTGAAATAGAAAAGAATGCTCAGTTGCTTAAAGAGAATACTGAACTAAAATTATCTAATTAGAAACTTAAGAAAGACTTAGAAAAGTTCAAAAATGGTAAATATACTCTTACTCAGATGCTAGGTAATCAAATAGAACCTAGATACACTAATGGTATCAGATACCAACCTGGACAAAGGAAAATTACCAAAACTAGATTTATTCCTAAATCTGGACAGAATGTTTCTAGTTCTAGTTCTGGAAGTTCATATGATTAAACTAGTTATATTCATAGTTATAGACCCAATAAAGTTTATCTTTAAATTTTTTTTGATTCTACAAATTTTATGAGACCCATTAGACAAATCTGGGTACCTAAAGTTTTATTGGCTAACCTGTCTGGACCCAAGAAAATTTGGGTACCAAAATCATTACCTACCTAAATCTGTTTTGTAGGGAACCTACTTAAAGAGATCCTGTAGAAATACTTGGTACTTGGACAGTGGATGTTCAAGACATATGTCTGGAGACTTTTCATGCTTCAAGAGTTTAGTAAAAGTTGATGGAGGCTTTGTCACTTTTGGTGATAACTCTAAAGGGAAAATCATCGTCTTAGGCCAGATTGGTAACACTGACTCAGTATTAATTTCTAAAGTTTTATTTGTTGATGGACTTAAATACAATCTGTTAGTATTTCTCAGTTATGTGATGATGGTTTTTATGTTAAATTTGAAAACGATTCTTGCAATGTTTTTAATTCTAAAAATAATTTAGTATTTTCTGCTTTACTAAATGAAAATGTTTATGCTGTTGATTTAAATTCTTTAGCTATACAAAATATTACTTGTTTATATGCTTTTCATAAAGAGTCTTGGCTTTGGCACAGAAGATTAGGACACTGAAATTTACATTCACTTAGAAAACTTACTAGGAATAACTTAGATAGAGACCTACCAAAACTTGAATTCCTAGCTAATAAAGTTTGTAATCCCTATCAAAAGGGAAAGCAATATAAAGTTTCTTTTAAATCAAAGAAATAATTTTCAACTTCTCAACCTCTCGAGTTGGTTCACATGGATTTATTTGGACCTTCAAGAGTTTCTAGTTTAAATGGGAAGCACTATGTCTATGTTCTTGTAGATGAATTTTCTAGATATACTTGGGTATATTTTCTAGCTCACAAAAGTGAAGCTTGTTCTTGCTTTGTAAAATATTCCAAGTCTGTAGAGAACTTTAGTGGACTAAAAATTTAAACCCTGAGAAGTGATCCTGGCCGTGAGTTTGAAAATCATGATTTTGAATCTTACTACTCACACAGTGGCTATAGTCACAATTTCTCTTCCCCTAGGACACCCCAATAGAATGGTGTAGTAGAAAGGAGGAATATAACCCTGCAAGAAATTGCTATGACTATGCTTAAAGAGTATGACCTACCTGTTTATTTTTGGGCTGAAGCTGTCAATGCAACTTGTTATATTATCAATAGAGTCTTGATCAGACCTGTTCTTAAGAGGACCCCTTATGAGTTGTGGAACCATAGGAAACCTAAGGTTAACTACTTCTGAGTTTTTGGCCACAAAGTCTTTATTATTAATACTAAAGACAATCTTGACAAATTTTCATCCAAGAGTGATGAAGGAATTTTTCTAGGTTACTCTATTTCTAGTAAAGCCTATAGAGTTTTCAATAATAGAACCAAATGTGTGGAAGAATCTGTTCACATCAAATTTGATGAAACTGATCCACATGAACCTAAGACCTCTCTTGAAAATCTTGAAGAAGATCTCTCTGTTTTGAACCCTAATGATAAAGACAGTGGACCTATAGTTAAAACATCTAGTTCTGGAAATTTTCCATAACCTGATTCTTTTGAACCTCAAACTGTAGATGAATCTGAAATCTCTAGCCCTACCTTTTCTAGACCAACTAGAATTCTAAAGAACCATCCTTTAGATGCTGTTGTAGGTAATCTAGATAGAGGAACACATACTAGAGCTTCTCTAAGAAATCAGGTTGAACATCAAGATTTTCTTTCACAGTTAGAACCTAAAAATTTCAATGATGCTATCAATGATGAATTTTGGGTAATGGATATGCAAGAAGAACTAAATTAATTTGAAAGAAAAAAAGTCTGGAAATTAGTAGAAAGACCTAAGGACACTATAACCATAGGCACAAAATGGGTGTTTAGAAACAAAGTTGATGAATCTGGAAACATCATTAGAAACAAATCTAGGCTAGTTGCACAAGGTTACAATCAAGAAGGAATTGACTATGAGGAAACATTTTCACCTATAGCTAGATTAGAGGCTATTAGGATCTTACTTGCCTATGCATCACATCTGAATTTCAAGTTATAACAAATGGATGTGAAGAGTGATTTTTTAAATGGTTTTATTGTTGAAGATGTTTTTTTAGAACAACCACCTGGTTTCTCAAATCCGCATTTTCAAAATCATGTTTTTAAACTTTCTAAATCTTTATATGGTTTAAAACAAGATCCAAGAGCTTGGTATGAAAGACTTTCAAACTTTCTTATTTCAAAGGATTTACAAAAGGAATAGCTGATCCCACTCTTTTTATAAAAAGGATTTCAAAAGATGTGTTAATAGTACAAATCTATGTTGATGATATTATTTTTGGATCTTCTAAAAATTCTTTATGTACTGATTTTTCAAAGGTTATGAAAAATGAGTTTGAAATGAGCTTAATGGGAGAGCTTAAGTATTTTCTTGGATTTCAAATCTTTCAAACTAAATATGGTATTATTCTAAATCAAACTAAATATACTAAGGATTTATTAAAATGTTTTGGTTTGGATATTATTAAGGAAAGTGATATACATATGAGTACTACCTGTAAATTGGATGTTGATGAAACTGGAAACCAGTTGATCAAACCAATTACAGAGGTATGATTGGGAGTTTACTTTATCTTACTGCTAGTCGACCAGATATTATGTTTAGTGTGTGTATGTGTGCTAGATTTCAAGCTAATCCTAAAGAATCACACATACTGGCTGTTAAAAATATTTTCAAATATCTTAAAAGTACTGCTAATTTGGGACTGTTTTACCCAAAAGGACAATCATTTGACCTAACTAGTTATTCAGATGCTGACTTTTCTGGATGTAAGTTAGATAGGAAGAGCACATCTAGAAGATGTCATTTACTTGGAAAGTCCCTAGTATCATGGTGTAGTAAGAAACAGAACTCAGTTGAATTGTCTACTGCTGGAGCAGAATATATTGCTGCTGGTAGTTGCTGTGCATAGATTCTGTGGATGAAACACACTTTTTCGGACTATGGATTTGATTTTAAACATGTTTCAATTAACTATGACAACACTAGTGCGATCAACATATCTAAAAACCCTGTGTCTCACTCTAGGACTAATCACATTGATGTCAGACATCACTTTCTAAGAGATCATTATCAGAAAGGTGATATTTCCCTAGAATTTATTAGTTCTGAACATCAATTAGCTGATATTTTTACGAAGCCTTTATGCTCTAAAAGAATAAATTTTATTAAAAAAGAGTTGTGTATGATTGATCTGTGAAACTGATCTGTGAAACTGATCTATGAAACTGATCTGTGAAACTGATATGTGAAACTGATCTGTGAAACTGATCTGTGAAACCGATTTATGAAACTGATCTGTGAAACTGATCTGTGAAACCGATCTGTGAAACTGATCTATGAAACTGATTTGTGAAATTGATCTGTGAAACTGATATGTGAAGCCGATCTGTGAAACCAATCTATCTTTCTACTAATTTTTATTATGTTGTAATTAATTAATTACTTTTATCTTTATTATGGAAACCCTAAATGATGAAATAAATGACACGCGACTATTTCTATTCCCCAAACCGTCGACCTTTCATTTTTTCCCACCAAGCCTTATTTCCTCTCTTCTCCTCTACTTCGAACCTTCGAACTCCTGCATTCCCCAGAATCTTCAAATGGCTAAGCAAAAGAGACCAAGAAAAGGATCAGAAAGTCTTATACCTTCAAAGCGTGCTCGAGGCGAGTCGAGTAGTACCACTCAAAGATCAGTAAATCCGAACCTGGAAACTCGGATTGTTGCTGTAGAAAAGGAAGTCAGTTCTGCCTGGATTTTGACAACTAAGTCACTATTGTTACAAGTTTTAGAATCGCAAGGATGGAAAGCCTGGTTCTTAGATAACAGTCGTGTATACTACCCAAATCTAGTGCATGAGTTTTATATAAATCTGCAAGTTACTTTAGATGGTGTAGAGGCTGCCAGAATGTCTTCTGTAGTGAAAGGAAAGAAAATATCTTTTTCATCTAAACAATGGGATGAATGTTTAAATGTACCCCATGAGGGTCGGTATGAGGATTATGCTGGACACATTCCTCCAACCACTGAATACTTCTCTTATGAGTTAGCTTTAGAGATTTTGACTGGAAACAGAGAGTGAAGGAGAATCACAACCTCAGAGTTGTATGGTGAATGTTGACTTCTCTTTATGTTTATTCAGTACCAAATTTTTCCCAGGAAAGGATATTTTGTTGCTGTAAAATACCAGGATGTTTTTCTATTGTTTTTACTAAATACCCATGAGAAGATCAATTTGTGTAGATATCTAATGGTGCACATAGCTGGAATGGTGAAACCTTCTAGGAAAGGCACTGCCCTGTTCTATTCCAAAGTGATCTCTGCTATGTTAAAGAATCTGGAATGTGTTTATGAAGCTGATGAGATAGCTGAATCTGATAGTGCTTTTTGTGTTAACAAAGAAATTTTTAAAAGGATGAAAATAAATTGGAACCCATGGAAGAGATTTTGGGTTGCTGATGAGGACAAGTTGTATGAATCCTACAATCCCACTGATCATGGAAAGAGGCCGAAGGGTTTGAGAGAACCTAGTTTGGAATCAGATGAGGAGCCAATTTATTCTGATGATGAGGAAGAAGTAGCTGTTGAAAGGAATAAGGACACTGAAGAGTCTGGTAAATAAGGGATGGAAGAAGATGAAATAGAAGAAGGAAGTATGTCACCTCTTGATGATAGGAGTGATCCTAATACTGTGATCCCTAAGAGAAGAATAGACTTTGGACCTGCCAGTCCACTTTTACCCTTACCTGAATCAGAACCGGTTCTTGGTGATAAAGAAGCTTGTGATACTGAAGTATCTGACAGTGAAGTTTCTGTGAAGAATGGAAATGGGAATGGAGATGATGATGATGACGATGATGATGATGATAATGATGATGATGGTGACAACTGACCAGTGGATGGTCTTGTTGTACCTCCAACAGTGACACATCAAACTGTACCAGAAACAAATGCCAATGGCAAGAGATATTCTCTAGAAATCAGTGGAAAAGCAAGTTATGATAAACCGAAATATACTCTGTGTGCTGCTGTCTGGGATGATTACCCTGGTTTTGCTATTTTGAGTTTAGAGTATTATGAAGAACAAGAGGAAGAATCGGAATCTACTACGGTTATGAAGGAAAGCCAACTAGTTGAGGAAAGGTCTGCTCAGGTTGTTGATGCTGCAGATGTTCATCTACCTAGTTATACTGTCTCTCAGTCTGATTTTGATAAGTTCAAAATTGAGTTGCTTGCTGCTGTGAGAGATACAGTCAGAGAAGAAATTTCAAATGCTATTAGACCAGACCTGGCCAATACTGGTGAGTTTATTGGCAGGCACATAGCCTCTCTAAATCAGATTCTGAAGGATCTACAATCTGACTTAGTTTCTTTATCAAACGAATTTAGATCAACCATCTCTGGTATGATAGAAGTGTTGAGGAATCTGATTGAACATCTTAAGAAGTCTGATCTGAGAAAGTTGAAAGCTGAGATAACTCATATAGTTGCTCAAGCCAGTACATCCAAAGTAACCAAGATAACTACTCATGAGCTAGAGGCTCTAAGGCAGATTGTGCATGATTAATTGGCCTCCATTAGAAAAGTTCTTGATTTGGACTCGTTGAGGAAGATGAAAGAGTACAATGATCACATTCATAAGATGGTGACAATATATTCAGCAGATTCCACTAAAGCTCAGAGAGAGATCAAGGAAAAGGTTGACCATTACTTTTCAAAGATTTATACAAATCATGAGATGACCACGAATTTCAAAGTGTTGGCTGATAATATGAAACTACCTCGAGTAACTCAAGATTTCAAGACTCAAGTTCGTCAGTTGCAAGATTTTACTCCTACCTTGGAACGGTTCATGGAGAATAAGGATGATTTTGAGAAGGCTATGCAGTATGGTGCAGAAGTTATTCAGAATTTCATAAATCTTTTGAAGCCTTATCTGAATGCACAAGCCACCGCCATTGTGCTTCCTACTGCTGACCCTCTCAGTGCCTCTGATGTTGCTCCAAATTAGATCTCCGTTGCTCAAACTCTACCTCAACTATGACCAGTTCCTCAGCAATCTTCTCAACCAGCTACTACTGCTCAACAAAAAATATCTGAGGCATCCTCTCCTCCACCTTCTAGAGTCATCTTACCACCTTTTCAAATTCGCCCAGTTCAACCTGCCTCCAAGCCTTCCAACTTACCAACCATTGATCCTTCTGAAAAAGGCAAAGCCCCGTTACATCCCAAGAAATAGTTGTGTCTTGTTGTTGATAGGGTGACCAGTGTTCTGTTTGTACTTTGATGTACTTTGCAAAACTTTTTTCTCTCTCTCTCTATTCACTATGATGCCTTCTTGTAATCTATTCTTTATATGTTTTCACTCCTTTTTGATTATCCTAAAGGGGGAGATTTATATCTATGGGGGAGAAACATACTATGGCAGGGGGAGAAATGTTTATATAAATATACAAATGCATAAATTCAGGGGGAGATTTATATCTCATTGTGTTTTTATTCTTATTATGCCTTGTCACTATTATTGATGCTATATTATTTTTATTTATGACTAAGATTTGTGATTATCAAAAAGGGGGAGATTGTTGAGCCCTCTGGAAGATTGTTGAATTCTTCTTATGATTGCTGTTTTAATAATCAAAAATCATCGTTACTTAATCCAGTTGGATTTCTCATATACATAATCACAATCTCTTAGTGAATATGTTTATATTGGTTGGATCATGTTTTTATCTGTGCTTTCTATTGATTTACAAGTATTCTGGAAGTCTTCTGGATCAAACAAACACTTTGTGTTCTGTCAAGACAACGGTCGCACCGATCCATATCAAAGGAAAATGGTCACACCGATCCATATCAAATGACAATGGTCGCACCGATCCATATCAAAGGACAACGGTCACACCGATCCATATCAAAGGACAACGGTCGCACCGATCCATATCAAAAGACAACTGACTCACCGATGCTGATCAAATGAGTCACCGATCATGACACGCCGATGCTGATCAAATGAGTCAATGGTCATGACACACCGATGCTGATCAAATGAGTCACCGATCATGACACATCGATGCTAATCAAATGAGTCACCGATCATGACACACTGATGCTGATCAAATGATTCACCGATGCTGATCAAATGAGTCATCGATCATGACACATCGATGCTGATCAAATGAGTCACCGATCAGGACACACCGATGTCTAGCCACCGATGCTAATCAAATGAGTCACCGATCATGACACACCGATGCTGATCAAATGATTCACCGATCATGACACACCGATGCTGATCAAATGAGTCATCGATCATGACACACCGATGCTGATCAAATGAGTCACCGATCAGGACACACCGATGTCTAGCCACTGATGCTGATGCTGATGACCTACCGATCACTTGACTCACCAATAGTCATAAACAACTGTTTGAATTTCTTTATCTTTATTTAATCTAACCAATCGTCATATTAGGAATATTTTAATGCTCTTTCATTTATTTAATGAAGGTTGTTGGATGTCAGGGAACCGTACCTCATACCTGCAAAAAGAAATCATTTCTTTTGCTGGAGCTCGTGCCATAAATACAAGAAGTCCCTATTGGTGCAAATATACGACGAGACACATATGAGTGCAAAGAGTGGTGAATGAGATATTTGCAGAAGACACAGAACCTCATACACACTCAAGATTACTCAAGAAGAGTTCTGTACATTCACAAGGACATTAATGAACTTCATTGACTACATTTTTTCACTATCTCTAAACCTGGATGCCAAACAGACGACACTCTGTTTTTCAAACAAAAACCAGAAGAGGACTCAGAACCATTTCTGATAAAACTTAAGGAGTCTAAAGCTTCACTGAAATCACTATAGCCATTTCTAAACTCTACATATCTACTCTGTGATTCATTATTTTACATTTCGAGCAGTGTGTGTTATCTGTTGTATTTAACACACACACTATCTCCTGTACTTTAACTGGAGGATCTATAAATCCTCAGCAAACTCTTTAAATCTTTTATTTCCCACCGTAATAGTGGTAGAGGTCATGTGTGACCTGGACAACTGGTTGCTGTTGTTCTGTTTCCCACGAATAACAGTGGTAGAGGTCTTGGACCTGGACAGTTGTAAACTGTTGTGAACCCCGATCCAGGGTGCGGATCAAATTTATATAAATTGTTGAGAAGACTAAGTCTCGTCTTGAGACTGAACCTCTTGGTTATATCTATTATGATATATCTTTAAAAGTTATTCTTTTTTTTATTCAGCTGCTAATTATTTTAAAACCAAAACTATTTTAAAGTCACTTTGATAATTAAACTCCCAAGTGTTTATATTAGTTGTAAATCAGTAAGTTAGTTTCAAAAGTTAATCAACTCTTCTGTTTTGATTAACTGGGAAATAATCAATCCCTTGAGAACCCAACATAACCTTTACTTTGATATAAATTCACTACAGTTTAATTCAGTATTTTATTTGGGGGTTTTTAAGTCAAAGTTTTTTAAACAGAAATTTTAATTGGAACTCAATTCACCTCCCCTCTTGAGTATCCACTCCGACCAACACAAACCACCCCTAATTGAGAAAAATAATTCACCTATATAAGGAAAAAATTAATATGTTAGTAATAATATAAAGAATTAAATTAATATAAAGTATTGATTTTATTAAAATTGACATCAATTTTAAATAAAAAGATGCACTTAGAGTCATTACAGTCACACCATGTATCAGATTTAGGTGCATATGATTCCAACACATCCCAAATAACTTGTGGGTCGTTTTTATAAAGTATCAAAAAAATTTGAATGTGTTTTTTCAGTTTTGAGTATTTTAGTTGTCTTCTTTACTAAAATGTTATTTTAAACTGGAAACACAAACTTTTGACTCATTCTGATCACATCTTGTATTATTTTTATGAAAAATGAATTATTACATGTCACACATGAATTATTATTTTTTCCTAAATTATCAAGAAAATAAAAACACATTTGATCAGTTTTTAGTGAGTGACACTTTTTGAACTAAAATATCGATTTTTAATTGATAACAGAAACTTTGAGTCATACCAAGCACATAATGTATCAGATTGAGGTGGAATTTATTTCTACATATCAGAAATTATTTATGTATCTTTTTCGTAAAGTATAAAAACAATCAGAATGTGTTTTCTCAGTTTGGAGTAGGAAAATTTTCCATTTTACTAAAATTGATGATAATTTTAAATAAAAATATGAACTTTGAGTCACACTGGTCACACCATACATCAGATTGAGGTGCAAATGATTCATAAACATTTCAAATAACTTATTTATTGTTTTCCTAAAGTATCAAAACAATTGGAATGTTTTTTCTTGGTTTTGAGTATGTCACTTGTCTTTTTTACTAAAATATCATTTTAAAATTGAAACATGCACTTTGAATCATACTGATCACATTGTATATCATATTGAGTTGCATCTAATTGATACACATAAAAAATGACTTATGATCATTTTACTAAAATATTTAAACAATTTTAATGTTTTTCTTGGTTTTGAGTAGGTCAGTTGGACTTTTTACTAAAATTGAGGTCAATTTAAAATAAAAACATGCACTTGGAGTCATATCAGTCACACCGTGCGTCAGATTGAGGTGCGGCTAATTCATTCATGTCTCAAATCACTTATGGATCATTTTCCAAAAGTATCAAAACAATACGAATATGTCTATTTGGTTTTGAGTAGGTTAGTTTGTTTTTTTTACTAAAATTGATGTCAATTTTAAATAGAGACGCACTTAGAGTCATACCAGTAACACTGTGCATCAAATTGAGGCGTAGATAATTCATAAAAATTCCAAATCACTTATGAATTATTTTAATAAAGTATCAAAACAATATGAATGTTTTTATTTTGAGTATGTTACTTGTCTTTTTTTTACTAAAATTACATTTTAAACATGAAACATGCAATTTGACTCATACAGATAACATCATGTTTTGGTTTGACATGAGACTAATTCCTACACTTCACAAATTATTTATGAATCGATTCCCTAAATTATCAAGAAAATATAAGCATATTTTCTCATTTTATCATGATTGAAATTTTTTAAAATAAAATATCAATTTTAAACTGATAACAGAAACATTGAGTCTGTTGTCCTTTTTACTAAAATTAATGTCAATTTAAAATAGAAAGAAGTAATTGGAGTCATACCAGTGACATAGAGTGTCAGGTTAATGTGTGGCTGATTCCTATACATCCTAAAGTCTCAAAACAATCCTAACTATTAATGTTACCATGATTTCCATTGACTTTCTTTATTGAAATAGCAACACTGCATGAGAAGCTTCAAAAAACCACATCAACTTGAAAAAAAAGAATCCACCTGTATAAGAAAAAAATTATTATGAGTAATACTAAAAAGAAATAAATTAAACATAAATATGAAATAATAAATTAATTCTATGGAAAATTATTTTACTATGAAAATATCAATTTTACCTCTATGATCGAGCAGTGGAGGGAACTTAAAAGAAAGTGATAAATGTCAACACTACAGGGGTGAAAGGTTTTAAGAGAGACTAATTATGTGGATGTTTTAGTGCAGAAAGTAATGGAAGATGGACAAAGAATCCTAACTTGAACAAAATAATCCACCTGTATAAGAAAAAAAATTATTATTTGAGTAATACTAAAAATAAATAAATAAAACATAAATATAGAAAATTAAATTAATTCTATGTAAAATGATTTTATTGTGTAAAAATCAATATTAACACTTTAATTGAGAAGAGGCCACATTGTTGCTCTTCCTACAAAGGCAGTGAAGAAAACTTGAAATAAAGTGATAAATGTAATATTGTAGGGGTGAAAAGGTTTTGAGGGAGAATAATTTTGTGGAAGTTTTGGTGCAGAAAGGGATGAAAGATAGAAGGAGCACCCCAACTCGAAGAAAATAATCCACATGTATAAGGAAAAAATTATGATTTGAGTAATACTAAAAAAATAAATTAAACATAAACATGAAATAATACATTAATTCTATGGACAATGATTTTACTATGAAAACATCAAGATTACCTCTATAATTGAGTAAAGGAAGCATCATTTCTCTTCCTGCAAAGGCATTGGATAGAATTTGAAAGAAAGTGATAAATGAAACACTATAGGGGTGAAAAGGTTTTGAGGGAGAATAAATTTGTGAAACTTTTGTTGCAAAAAGACATGAAAGATGGACATATCATGCTAACTCAAAAAAAAATCCACCTGTATCAAAAAATAATTATTATGTGAGTAATACTAAAAAAAATAAATTAAACATAAATATGAAACAATACATTAATTATATAGACAATAATTTTATGATGCGAACATCAAGATTACCTATGTGGTTGAGCAGAGACAACATCATTGCTCTTCCTGCAAAGGCATGACACATAGACAAAAATATTCTAAAATAAATGAAATATTCAAGGAATAATGAAAATTAAATTAATGTTTCATTATATAATTTTTCAGTAAAATAGAGAAGTTATATCGTAACATTTAATTTACATCTTTCCAAAGGGTTTCATTCATTATAGTTTGTTCTTCCAAGGGATTGGTAACATCATCACGTGCAGAAGACATTTTATGCATGATTAATAAAACACTAAATTTAGATTATGTTAATTTAGTAGAGAACATATAATATTATGAGAAAAAACATAATATATTAAAAATACTTTTACCTTCTCATTTATCTCTCTTTATTTTTTAAAGGATTCAAGGATTTTGTTCCTCTATCGAGAATCCAAATCCTCCTTTTGTGGTCTCTTATAATATATAAGACATTGTCTACATTGTAACCAACATAAACTGATTGTGATGTCCCAATGAAAAGGTCATCCTCAATTGAATTTTCATATGACTCAACATTTGTTTTAGTATTTAGTAGGAAAATCGACCAATTTTTGTTTGTTTGATCATAGACATAAAATAATTGCACTGATTGTGATGCTATTTTGAATGAATCATCCTTTTCCCCTTCCACACTAAAATTCACTTTCAAAAATCCTATTTCATCAACTTCACTCCATTGATATTTTAACCCATTTTAATGGAAAATTGACACATAAATTGTTGTATAATCCAAATCGTATATCTGTTTGATAATGTCAAAATATGACATATTTTCATAAATTGTATTTTTATCCTTGGAACCATATATGTGAATCGCTTCATACATAAGTGTAACATCACTATTCTGTATCATACTGAAGTCATCATATTATTTTGTATAGAATATATAACCATTGATTACAAAATTATTGTAAGATATAACATTTCCATTCAGTCCTCTGGCTAGCCATTGAATTCATTTAGAAATTGAATTTTTATTTTTAGATAATTCCTTTTAAATTTGATCATTGAACCATCCTATAAAATATTAATTATATGTATTTGATATCCATCCTTCATCCCTTTATGGATTGAAATCTCTAAGAATTTATTTTTATGCTTCAATGTATGGATCAACATCTTCACTATTATGTAATATGTAAAGATTTTCTTGATCCAGCTCTATAAAGGTAATTGTTACAAAATCTCTTCTGGAAATCCTTTAACCCATAATGTGTTCACCAAGACAAGACTTTGGGAGATTAATGCTTTCAATATCTGATAGGTAATCGGTACAGAATTCAATAGCTTCTTCAATAATATATCGTTTTGCAATAAAATTTTCTAGAAAAATTCGATTCTTGATAAACCCATTAAAAATCTTCATATACTATTCAATGAGGTAAATTCTTATGTAATGGAAAATAACACATAGTTGAACCTCTCTGACCAAGTAAACCATCATGTGAACCATTATATCAAAGAATTATGGTGGAAATAACATCTATAATTCATATAATATGACTGCAATCTCCTTATTCATGATGGGAAACTTCACTGGATCTACAACTTTAATACATATGGATTTGGAAATGAAGCATATTTTGGTTAATTTATGTCCAACATTTTGAGGTAGAATTCAATGGAAAGAAACATGCATTAAATCTTGAATCAAAACATGATATTCATGTGATTTTAGCACTTGTAACTTCAAATTATTCATTGACATGAAATTATTGATATTTGATGAATACCCTTGTGGAACTTTTACACTAGTAAGGAAAAGTAAAAATTTCAATTTTTTATGTCTAGATAGAGTGTAAGTTGATAAATAAGGAAAATTATGCCTTTTACCCTTCACTGGTTCCAACTCTTCCTTTATCCCCATTTCAATCAAGTCCAACCTAGCCTTGATGGCATCTTTAATTTTTCTAGGAACATTTAGTAACATGCCAATAACAATATCAAATAAATTTTTTTCTACATTATTTACATCAAGAAAATGTATTACATATAAACAATTCCAATATGATAATTCAAAGAAAATTGATCCCTTTTTCAAACCTGATTTTGTAAGGTTTTTTGAAAATGGTTTACCAAAAATAGTGTCAATCTTTTTTACTTTTTGTATATTTGATTTCCTATTACTGGAGGTGGTGTTGTACCTTTTTCGATATTTCCATCAAATACTGTCATCTAGGATCGGTATTTATGTCATCGAGGTAAAAATTTCTAATGTCCTAAAAAAATAATTTTTGAGGAATGTTTCAACCAAACTGAGTATGTTCATTTTTCACAAATGGGACACCTCAACATTCCTTTAATGCTATAGGCTGATAAATTTCCATAAGCGGGGAAGTCATTTATCATTATATACAACATGGACCTCAATGTGAATTATTCACTTCTATGAGCCTCATACATTATAACACCTATATCCCACATCAATTTTAGATCTTCAATCAGTGGATCCAAATAGACATCAATATCATTACCAAGTTACTTTGATCCATATATAAGCATAGACAATATAATTTATTTTCACTTTATGCATAACCATGGTGGTAATTTATAATTTACAAACATGATGGGCCATGTACTGTGAGTACTAATTTCTACACCAAAAGTATTTATTCCATTTATAGATATTGCAAGATGAAAGTTTCTTGGCTCATCTCCAAATTCAGGAAACCCGTAATCAATTTTCTTCCATTGAGGAGAATCTATTGGATAATGTAGGTTATCATATTTAATTATTGTCTCTTCATGCCATGTTAATTTTCTCACAACTTCCTAACATATATACAGTATTTTAAACCATGGAATGATATGAAATTACCCTAAAAATCTTAAAGGAATTGATTCATTTTTCTTGTATCGATCAACACCACACTTAGTGCATTTTATGAGTTGTTCATAGTCCTCACAAAACAATACGAAATCATTCAGACAAGCATTTATTTTTTTATAGATAATTCCAATTGAACATAACATAAGTTTAGAATCATGTGTTTAGCATGGTAGTTCATTTTCTTCTGGTATCATATCTTTTAGAAGACCATGTAGTTCTATAAAGCTGGTGTCACTCCATCTGTTGACAGCTTTCAAATTATATAACTTCAATACAACTGACAATGTTGTGTATTTAATACAACTAATATAAAATGGTTTCTTGGAACATATATTTAACTCCTCAATAATGTTGTAAAATCATGAAGGTCATCTTGAATTTCCATTTTTTTCTTCCATACAATCTCCATCATATTTTACAAAGGTATTCATATCAAATGATTCCTAAATCGTAGTATAATCCCAATAAATGTCCACATTTAGTTTTCCCCGTGTTTAGTCCAAAATTAATATCTTTTATCTATTTCATAACAAATCAAATTTTCTTCCAACTCTTCCAGTCTATTTTTTCTTGAATAAAAAAAATATAAACACAGACATAGGATTTTCGAAGGGTCATCTGCATGCTCTCTTGCAAACCTGATGAACTCTTTCACTCCATCTTCATATTAGTTTATCAAACTATTAGTGTACATAATTTTTCAGTTCATATCCATCCAATTGGGTTTATAAAAGATTAATTCTATACCATATATAAATAAATACACATAAGATATTCATTATCAAAAGTAAAAGTTATAGACAATTCTAATAAGGGAAACTGAACATTTGATTTTTCAAATAATTTCAGTATGTTGAAGAAAATGGGTAATTTAATTTAAGAAAATAATTATTACACATCCAATCTTTCTTAAATATACTAATGAAATGAAAATATAATATAGACAATTAATGAGTAACAAGAAACTCTAATATGATAAACAAGAATAATAAACTCTCATTTAATCAAATAGAAGATATAAAAATATATTGGAACAAGTGATATAGAAACCAAAGGAATTATTGCATTTAAAATTAATGGTATATAAATATTTGAAAACATCTCAAGACTCTTGGGATGTCATTTAACTACACCGATCCATCCAAAGGAAATTCAAGGTACTCCAACTGGATGTAAAAGTAGTTTTTACTAATGGATTACCTGAATAGAACGTTTATATCAAACAAAAAGATAGTTTTCTCAGTATTTAATATGAGAATAATGTTTGTAAATTGAAAAAGGTGATGTATGAATTAAAACAAGAACTAAGAGCTTGGTATTGAAGGTTAGATGAATTATTGAATAAACCTTAATTTAAAAAATGAATAATTGATCATAATCATTACATAAGAAATAATTTTATGGATAAATTTAAAGCATTTATCAATGTGTATGACATAATATCTATTAGTTCAAGATATGAATGATGAAAATAATTTTCTACATTAACAATGACCAATGTTTAAATATTGATGAATTATAAGTTGACATTTTTCTTAGTTTATACGCAATTCATGGAATTCATGGGATATTTATTTCCCAATCCATGTATGTAAGGGAAGTGTTTTATAGATTTAAAAAAGAAGATTGAAAACCCATGGTGGCACCCATTTAAAATTGAATAAAATTTTCAAATGTTGTAGGTGGAATGTGAATCTATATCCTAGAGTGTGGGAGATTCATTATATTCCAAAAAAAAATTATAGTAAAAATGTTTGAAAAACTATTTTTATACAAGTCATATAGTTAGGTATCAAAATGATTCCATGTAAATCCGCTTGTTATTAGTTAAATAAAAACTCAAAAGGGGTATAAATTATTAAAAATCTACATTTTAGAGAAAGAAATTATAATGTATTATAGTGGTATATAGGCCTTAGAAAAATTGGTATAACTAGAAAGGGTAATCTCAAAAGGATATTTTTTTTGTAAATTATTGAGAGAGGGGGAGTAGGATGACGGTGAAAAATTATAATGTAGTTGGAAAATATTACATAGCATCAAGGTATAATATTTCATATATTATTATTAAAAGGATTTATAAATAATTTTGGATTAATATAAAGGGGGATAAAAATAAAATATATATTTTAAAAGTGTAGAGACATAAGAAATTGGATTATTGGGAAAAGGTACAACACATTTGACCATAGATATAGTTTCCAAAACAAACCCAATACAACCATATATCAAACACCCGAGCTGGCCCATGATATTGTCAAAGGGATATTCTCAATTCCCCTTAGGCTGGAAACAAGTACAAGGCCATGAAAAACAAAAAAATTTGAGTTTTTTGGATCAATAAATAAATAAAACTAGTAGAAAGAAAATTTAAATAAAAACTGTCATGTCATTGGTTAGTGATTAATCAAGATGAAATTTTTCCACTTGTATGACATGAAAAGGAATATTAACCCTTGATATTAGAAAATTCATGACCATGATTAGTTTAGTGTCATGTGATGTGCTTGGCTACTTGGATGGATGAAATGTAATGTTTTTATTTATACTAATTGGTTTATTTTTTAGAATCACAAATGTATGAGTTGAAATATATTATATTGATATGTTCAATGTCTTGTGGTCATTTGATATCATGGAAAATAGATTATATAACTGTACATATGATGTATATGATACATATTGTGCTATAAATGTTCATATTAATATAATAGTATGTTTAATCATGATCACAATAGCCCCCTTTATAACTTTAGTATCACTATAATTTTTCTAGATGCCTATATTTACTTACATTGATAAAATTAGGATTTAAATTTTTTTATAACACTATAAAGGTTTGTTGGTTCAAAAATTTAGGCCTTAAAATAAAGATTAAATTTTGGATAAAGTGTCTATTTCAAAAACAATATAGTTTGATAAACCATATCCAAAAAGGTTTGAATGGATTCAAAAAGAGTTATGGAGTTTTTCATAATTTACTTTTAGGATTTTAGTGAAAGTGGAAGATTTTTTTAAATGAACTCAAATGGGACTATATTATTGTTTGGTATAACCTAAGTTACACCCTATGATATTCATAATATCCATATCCCAAATTATTGTGATTAATTTTCCACTAATTTAATATATGAGTAGTTTATGATATGGGTGCATGGGATACTTTCAAATGTTCCATAATAGTTTATAATTGGATATGGATCTTTGAGATGTTTCATTTATGGTGAACTTATTATGATCATTAAAACATTCTATGATTAGAAAATTCAATATAAATTCATCTTTAATAATGCATTTCAATTACCATGCGATAATAAATGACCCTCAACTCCCTTTATTGAATGAAGGGAGATTATATAATGGATGTGTTCCTCCAATTGGTTTTTAAATTTTAAGTGTGAATCTTCCTAATCCATAACTGAAACTCGTTCCACCCAAGTATCTCTTTACCATTAATGTGATGGTTCAAGCACCCCTTTGGAGTTTGGTATTTCACTCATGGAGTATGAGGATTCTAGTGGCCGATGACATGCATATGGAGGATAGAGTCCATTGGCTATCTTCAGGTGATCATGAACAAGAACACTCTATCAAGAATAATAGAGTTGTAGAACACTGTAAATAAGGAACAATTTTTATGTTTTATATTCTTCACTACATATTGGTTTGATAAGGATAGAACAAGAAATGAAATTGGGTTTCTTTCACTATTATGATCATGATATGATGCTAAAAATCCAATCAAAAATCTCTATAAATAATGAAAGGATTACCTATTCAACCAAAAGCTTCTAAAACATAGGTTTCTTCATAGAAAATTTATGTTTCATTCTCCATTAGTGAACTATACCCAAAATATATCCTAGTTATTTTGGTTTATTTTGATACATATATGGATAATATCACATATTAATAGGGTTGTGATGTTGGTTCTGATGATGTATCTAGAATCTAATCACTAAGGCCCCTTTAAATATGCTAGGTGATAAATTTATTAATCTTTGGTAGTTATTCAACACCTTAGGATTTTGAATATATGATTACCATATTATTCTTTTTGGGGTTAAGGATATAATCATAAATTAGGTTCAATTAGAGACATTATAACTGAATCTTACAATGTAAGACCCTGTAGCCTATTATATAGAGCTTTGAGATTCAACAATTTAGGTAAAATATCTCTATAAAAAGTGGAAATTGATAATTAAATTCAAGATGAGGAATGTATAACCCTTATAAGTTGTATATTTCCATAATTGGCCATTGTTTAAGAATAAGTGTATAGACATTTAAAACCCATAATAAGGAAAATAAAGAAAAGCATAATATCAGGACAAGGGTTGATGAATTGTTCCCCAAATAAGATGACAAAATTGTAATGTTGTTCAAATTCCAGAAAGTCATTTATGGTTCAAATAAATCATTGAATCAAATCTAAACATCAATTGAACATGATTTTTATAGTCTTCATGTTAGTATATATTTTCCTCTATTAAATGTAATAGTCAAGGTGATACTTTAAATTTTGGATTTCTTACTCTTTAATTAATCAATAAAATATTACTTACATAAAAAAAACTTCTTTACCTATTTAGTTAATTGTGTTTCATGAGATTTTTATTAGAATGATACACAAGTAACTTAACTTCTTTATAATATGATGAAATCTCTATGTCTCCAAATATAAATTAGTCTTCAATAATTTTTTTGAAGTGCATAAAGAGTAATATCAAAATAATTAAATTCACTTAAAAATGAAAGGATAATGTATTTTTTAAATCATGGTTTAAAAGTCTTGAGTCAATAATTAATGGATTTTATTAATCATTTATCTTTCACAAAATGTGATGTAATATGGGTTATATATGTGGTGCATGTGATATCATAATGGGCTAATGTTGGTACCTTAAATTATAAACATATGAAGTACTCAAGGAAAGTGAAACCATGAAATATATTTTATATTAGTGAAACAATGTTGAAGAATTGTTCAATACCCTAAAATTACATCATAATGTTTCTTAAAAAAATTACCTAAACCAATATATGTGAAAAAGGAGGCAATATATCTTTTTCCTAGATTCTTAGAACTACTGAGTATAAATTAACTTTTTATCATGCCGATATTTACAAGTTTTCAACTTGATATGTTTTGTGGCTTTTTATTTTACACTCTATATTTTACATAAGTTATGAAGAGACTAGTATTAGTGAGGAGAGAATTAATTTTAACTTGTTTTTCCATTTTTGGGTTTTCAACTTGAGAGTTTTTGTGCCACTTTTTCTTATAATTTAATGTCTTATGTAATGTCCTAGTTCTGAAAGCCACACAATGGGTGCCCCGAACCTGGCTCGTCACATGACTTCAAGTGAATTTCCCCAAATGCCAGAGGCTGCCGAATAGCAGTGAGGGCCTAGGTCTAATAGTGGGAAAACTATTCCCTCATTTTTCAAAGTGTAGCACAGTGAAAAAATATAAACATACCCAAAAGTGGAAGCATTCAACAACATAAACCTGAAATGGATAATGAAACTGAAATAAAATATAACCAGTAGTCATATATATGATGATGAAACATGTCACTAATTCTAAGAAAGCGGCCAAAATAGGATATACTGTAATATGATACAATACATCACAAGGTACAAAGTACAACAAAACTAATCCAAAACAGTGCAACAGGAACGCAAAAACATCACAACCCTAATCTCGGCTCATTCCCTCATACTCTTCTACAACAATCATGTACCTGTATAGGGAACATTTACCTTATCGACACTTGTAGCAATATAATCTGTTTGGGCCCAAGACATGACCCAAACAGGGTGTGAGAAATAAATCCCAGTAGGCAACCACCAAAGGCCCATGCCCAACTGTCAGTGAAAAAGTTCAACAACAGTGTGTAGTAATGAAATGCAGTAAACTAGGAAGTACTCAAAAGTATCTACTCCTACCAGTTCCATTACCATTTAATTATTATTTAAAAATTCAATATAATTAAATTATAAGTTCCCAAGATCTGGCCTCAACCAACCATCACCTATACAGTGACACAACAAAAACCACAACAGACCATCTAACAAGTAGGAGGTAAAACAATACCAAGCCTGTGCTTTATCTTGGCAGGTAAAACATGAGAAATCACCATAGTGAATATTCAAAGTAAACTGCATCCTCAGACATGCAAATCCTTACCCTCAGGTAATCAGAAACAAAAACCTCAGGTGACTTCCCTCATACATAAAACATATTGCTCTCAAGCATATGAGATATTTCCCTTAGGCACGGAAGCTACTGCTCACATGCATAAGAAAAGTTTCCCTCAGGCTAAACAAAGTACCACCCTCTGGCTAAGAAAACACTTCCCTCAGGCTAAGCAAGTAACCGGGATGATCCCAACACATAATCAAGAAATTATATACATTTTATCTAACAAAAACTAAAAGCATACTATAATCACGGCATACCCACGGATATCCTGGCCAAATGGCTAAACAAGGGAAACACACCCACAGGGTGGCCCTAGATCAAGGAAAGGACACCAAACAACATTTTATACATAATAAAATGATTACCTATGAAATTATAGGTATTTAATCAGTCAAGGCCTCATCCATACGACACCCCAAACATGGGCACGTAGCAAAAAGGTACACAAAAAACAACTCGATAGTTGGGAATAAACACCATAACAACTACCTCGATCTCCTCTGATCGATATACATGAATGAATCCTCACAAAACACCTAAGAAAAATATAGATTTGGGATAAAAATTTATCAATTAAAACTCAAATAACTTCCCTTAGGTCAAGAATTGGAAAGAGAGGTTCAAGAGGAAAGAAGAAATCACCCGCACGGTTCAAACGAGATAAACAGTGAAGGAATCAGAGTCTCGGTGTACGGTCAGGAGCTCTTACAAGATCCGACCATCTCTCCCACGACTCTTGGGCGTTATAAGCTTCCTATATTGATAGAGGAGGCTACAACCTGTTTTTAAAGAAATAAAAATTACTACACGGTGTGTACTCTCAAGTACATGGCGTGTACTTTCTATTTTTTAAACTATTCCCCTGACGACTTCTTTCTATCGTGTTACTATTCACAAGTTGACTTGATTACACGACGTGTATTACTAACTACAAGGCGTGTACTCCAACCACCTCACTGTTCACCTGCCGACTGATTACATGATGTGTATATACTATGTACATAGCGTGTAGTCATTTTTTACACCCTTCATCACCGACATGCCTACACGCCCTGTATTCTCATCCCACGCGGCCAAAGTACACGATGTGTGGAAAAAGTACATGGCATGTACCCATAAATTTTGTGATTTTCCACCAATTCCCTTATTTTCTCAAAAACACTTAAAGAAAAGGAAAAGAAGAAACCCATACCTCAAGAACAAGAACCATGTTCTTACAAACTTCCCCCCTAAAGCAATTATTCCCCGAATTTCCCTTACAAGGGTAGTGAAGATAAAGATGAGAACAAATCTATCCATTGAGAACGTATGTCAGTCTCCCGCTCCCAGGTTTCGTCCTACACTCGACCATGCTGCCATAGCACCCGTATGAGAGGAAATGACTAGACTCAGAGAACCTTTGTGCTCTTATCAACAATAAGAATCAGATGCTCCTCAAAGGATGCATCTACCTGAAGTTCAACCTCCTCGAGCTGAAAAATGTGAGAAGGGTCTGAGTAATAACAGTGCAGTTGAGATACATGGAAGACATCGTGCATGGCCCAGTACCTCTGTAGTAACTGCAAACGATAGGAAACTATCCTGACTCTCTCCATAATCTCAAACAGCCCTACATACCTCGGTGAAAGTTTATCCTGTCTCCTGATCCTCCTGTGTCCCAACCTCGGTGAAACACGCAAGAAAACCTGATTCTGGACCACGAACTCCAAGGATCGTCTATGGAGATCAACATAAGATTTATAACGAGACTGTGCAGTAGCCATCCACTTCTGAATCAACTAGACCTACTCTGAAGTCTCCTGTACGGAACGTGGTCCCAATAAAGCTGCCACACCTGCCTCCAACCAGCACAAGGGTGATCGACATGGCCTACCATATAAATCCTCGTAAGGTGCGATCACAATAGTTTCCTGAAAACTATTATTATTGGAAAACTCGGCCAAGGGTATGTGATTCTCCCAAGAGCCCCCAAAGTCTATGATGCATGCATGCATCATGTCCTCCAGCACCTATATTGTACGCTCTAACTAGCCATCGGTCTGAGGGTGGTAAGTTGTGCTCAGAAGCACCTATGTACCTAGTTCCCTATGAAAAATCTGATAGAAATGAGATGTAAAATAGGTTTCCCTATATGAAATGATATAACGAGGGACCCTATGAAGATGCACTACCTCTCGGATATACAAATTCCTAAGCTCGTCAACACCGAAGGTCTCTTTGATCGGAAAAAAGTGAGCTACCTTCGTAAGTCTTTCCACAACAACCCACACGACATCACTGCCTCTAAGTGATCTCAGTAACCCGGTCTCGAAGTCCATTGCGACATCATCTCATTTCCACTTCGGAATGGGTAACTATTGTAAAAGTCTGGCTGGCCTCTGATTCCCTACCTTCACCTGCTAACAGGTGGAACGTCTCGTAACAAAACCAACTACCTATCTTTTCATACCCGGCCACTAATACTGAATTCTCAAGTCACGGTACATTTTGATTACTATAGGATGCACTGCCCATGCTGAAGCATGAAATTCCAACATCAACTCCCCATATATATCCCCTGGAACCCACACCTGTCCATGGATACATAGTAACTCATCATCGCCTATTGTCCAACCAGGAGGAGGGTCCTCACTTTCCAATGACTCCCGTAGAACTAGGACTTCTGAATCTTATAGCTGTCTCATCCTCACTCTTTCCAGGATGGTAGAATTCACAGATAAGGATGAAATATAGGTTTGCCTCTGACCATCATGCACCTCCAAATGCATCTTAGAGAACAAATCCATAAGCTTCCAATCACCACTGGCCTCCTACACTGCATGTATCTAAGTCCTCCTACTCAGTGCTTCATCTATTTCATTACCTTTACCAGGTGTATAGGTAAGCTCGAAGTCAAAGGACTAAAGGTATTCAACCCACCTTTTCTGTCTCAAATTCAAGTCACACTGGGTAAAGATGTATTTAAGACTTTTGTTGTCTGTAAACACCAAAAAATATTCTCCCAAAAGATAATGTCTCCAACAACGTAACACATGAACAACTGCAGCCAACTCAAGATCATGCGTTGGGTAATTCCTCTCACGTGGCCTCAACTGCCGAGACCCGTACGCAAATACTCGACTTCCCTACATCAACACTGCTCCCAGCCCAATACCTGATGCATCACAGTAAACTATATAGATCTTCCCTTAATCTGGAAGTATCAGGACTAGTGCTGATGTCAACCTTACCTTCATCTCCTGAAAGGATACCTCACAAGCTTCTGACCAAAAGAACTTCATACCCTTCTTAGTCAAACTCATCAACGACACTGATAAGTAGGAGAAGTCCAGTATAAAGCACCAGTAGTAACCAGACAGCCCCAAGAAACCCCGTATTTCAAACACGTTCTTAGGATGCTCCTAGGAAACTACTGCTCTCACTTTCTCTTGGTATACCACAAATCCTAGCTCTAAGATAACATGACCTAGGAAGTGAATCTGGTCCATCCAAAAGTGGCACTTTGATAGATTAGCATATAACTGATGATCTCTCAATGTACTCAGTACAATCTCAAGATGGGTGGCATGGTCGTGTCGAGTGTGAGAGTACACCAAGATATCGTCCATGAAGACTACCACAAAAGAATCCAGATATGGGTGGAACACACAATTTGTCAGAGCCATGAAAACTGATGGTGCGTTTGTGAGTCCGAACAACATGACCAAGTACTTGTATAAATCATATCTACTCTGAAAGGAAGTAATCGGTATGTCCGATGGTCTAACACACAACTGATGATATTCAGATCTCAAGTCAATCTTTGAGAACACTCATGCTCCTCAAAGTTGATCAAAAAGATCATCAATACTTGATAAGGGATATCAATTCTTAACCATCAACTGGTTCAGTTTCCTATAATCCATGTAGAGTCTGAGGTTACCATCTGCCTTCTTCACAAACAGGACAGGCGAACCCCAAGGAGAAGTACTGGGTCAGATGAAACCCTTTTCTTGTAACTCCTCTAACTGCCTCTTAAGCTCCTACAATTCTAGTGCAGCAATCCTATAAGGAGGAATGGACACCAGTGCCGCTCCTGGAACAAGATCAATAGAGAAATCCACCTCTCGCTACGGAGGTAGAACTAAAAATTCATCTAAGAAGACATCCCTAAAATGATCAACCACTGGGGGGAAATCCTTCTGAAAAGTTCCCTGATCATCTAGATATAGACTCGCAATTTGGGTTGTCACTTCACCATGCCCACGATGCTCAGGTCTAGCTCGACTCGCCTGGATATCCCATTCTCCCTTGTATAGAAACTTCCCACCCTCTGGTGATGTGAAACTCACCCTACGAAGATAGCAATCCAAAATACCTAAGAAGGGTACCAACCAGTCCATCCTGAGAATGACATCATAAGCTATCATATCTAAACATAGAGGTCCCATAAGAAGTGACACCCACCAATCTCTAGGGGGAACTCCTTTCACTGACACACAACTAATGTTCTAATTCCCAACGGAGTGTCTAGCGTCATGATATCTGAAGAAGAAGAAACAAAAATCCCAAGGCTCTCCACAAGGGGCACAGATATAAAGCTATGTGTATCACCAATATCGAAAAGTACTGAAGATAAAATAGAAGAAAATAGAATAGTACCTCTGAAAGTGGAAGGTCCGAGATCCTAATCCTGTTGGGTATGTTGCACTGCATATGCCTGCCCAGTGCCACGACCCTACGACATAGCCTGGCTACCCTGAGCTGACCTGCCCTGCTGTCTCTGAGATCCCGGTATCTGGCTACCACGACCACGACCACCACTTTAGCCTGAATGTCTTGACGTATTCCAATTCCCCGACTAGTAAGAAGCTGCAGGCCCTTATCCTACACGCAGATTCAACATAGAACCCCTCTCACTAGTCACTAGTGGAAACACCCTGCAAAAATGCTAGAGATGACCCATCTTGCCGCAGTCTCGGCACTCCACTGGGTCACGTGGAAACTAAGGTCTCTTGTGCCCCTCTTTTCCACACTGGTAGCACCTGACCTGGACAACTGAAGAATTATTCTGGCTAGTACTTCCACCATGAGATAAATTCATCTGCCTCTTCCTCTTGCCGGTGGAAATAGTACCTGAGACTGGTGCTGAACCGCCCTGGTCCGCACCACTAGCTTCCTGTAGGTTCTGCTCAGTAATCAACGCCTGGTTCACAATAGCATGCACTGTGGGCGACCTTAAAATGTTCACCAATGCTTAGATGTCATATCAAAGACCACCCCAAAAGTTTATAGCCCTCAAAGTCTCATCACCCACTAGAATAGGTGAAAAATGTTGTAGCTCGGTGAAGCGGGTAGAATAATCCATCACTAACATGGTGCCCTGCTGCAGATTCATGAAATCTTGAGCTCGATCTGCCCTTAGTGTCTCTGGAAAGAAAATGTCATAGAAGACTACCTGAAAATATTCTCACACCATGTCTCAGTGATGCTCAGACTGGGTGGTAACATCCCACCATCTCTTGGAGGAATCACACAGCATGTGTGTAGCAAGTTTGATTCTCATCCCTAGAGGCGTCTCAAGATACCCGAAGATAGTCTGAAATGAATCCAGCCATGACTCCGCAGCCTATGGTCCGCCATCCCCTAAAAACATAGGCAGATGTTGCTGCTGGAATATATGTGTCAGCTCTGACATAGATGTGGCAACCGACAGTGCTCCCTGGAAGGTCTGCATGAACCGCATGAAGCCTTCATGGAACTATGAATCTGTGCCTACGTCTGGTATAACAGCTAGCGCCGCATCTGGCACTTCTAGAGGATCCATTGGTAGCCCATGTTTTACTATCTCTAAAGTATAATCATTGTTTCTCTCATGGATAACAACTTGTGGTCGTCTCAATGAAATGACTCTACAAGGTCAGAAACATGCCTTAGATTAAGATCATCAAGGACTAAGAACTGAAGGCATAAGAATGGAAAAGGAGAAAGAAAATATTCAAGTTTTACAAAACAAGACTACACAACATGTATAATAACTACACAACGTATTCCCTTAAGTCTTTTACATGGGCATGTACTTTTCCAGCACTGGTTGTGTAACACCCCAAACACACGGCGTGTTCTCCTTATACACGGTGTGTACCTGAATTTTCTCCCCCTTCCCGAGTCCTTATACATGGCTTAGCCACATGACTCTCTTTTGAACAAGACTACATGGCGTGTATAAGATCTAAACGACGTGTACTAGAGGAGCTTCACCGACCTGTGTTGTTCGTGACATGTCCGGGTACACAACTCACACTACACGGCGTGTTCCAGATGGACACGACATGTACGGATTAGATTCCAACTACTCATGTTGTTAGTGACATGACCGGCTACTCGGCTGACACTACATAGCGTGTTACACCCGCACACGACATGTAAACCACCCTTTTTCCTCAGCCACATAGCCAAGTCCACACGGTATCTCACCAGTCAAGACTACGCAGCGTGTCCCACAGGTACACTGCGTGCACTAGAAAGGATAACACCGACCCGTGTTGTTAGTTACATAGTCAGATTCCCATATTACACTACACTGTGTGTTCAGAAGTGACACAACATGTTTAAGAGAAGATTTCTCTATCCGTATTGTTAGTCACACGGGCGGACACAGGGTCAACACGACATGTCGTGTACAACCGGTACAAGGTATGTTCCCTCTAGAGTTTTCCCATCCCATGTTTCTTCCTACACGGTCTATGACACAGTTAGAAACTACACGACGTGTACATAAGGTACACGGTGTGTAATTAATTTTTTTTATTTCTTCCCGATCAGAAGAGTACATGGCATGTGTTCATAGAACCCCACACCATGTTATCTAGGTTTCTAAACAGTAGACCTCAGAATCTACTCTAGAGCCCCTTTTTCTGTAAATTTTAAGCATTAGTATGCCAAATTCCGATCTGTGGGGGCCCATACTCCCCGCGAAAAAAAGTTTAGCACCCAACCTTTCTCATTATAGTACAAAATAAAACAAAAAACTGGATCGTGATCTGCTAAATTCCAGTCCAAGAGAGCCCATACTTCTCAGGAACCAAAGTTTAGCATCCATAAACCCAACCATAACATGTAACAATACCCTATCAATAGTAGGAGTATCTAACAAGGTACCTATCACAACATCATGCATTTTCTATCACATCATCTATCACAACAACATGAAATTTCTAATGCATCTACATGTCATGGAAACTATGCATGGCATGTGATTCTAACATGCGCCTAAATTATGCATGAGATGTCATACCCTCATCTCATCGGGTTGCAACTAAATAGAACCCATGTATAAATAGATAAATGACACCCCACAAGTGCGTCACCTAGTGGTGAAAATCAAATGAACTGTAATAATCATAAATAGAAAATCACAATATAATTCGAGGCAATCCGGCCTTTACCTGTACACGGGGTAGCTACTCCCGGGCACAGTTTATTACTGAATCTCTTAAAAATCTATCTCTCTCCCATTGTCGCCAAATAATTAGATAACTTAAAGAAAAGAAAACCCTCTGATACCACTTTGTAACATCCCGATTCTGGAAGCCACACAACGGGTTCCCCGAACCCGGTTGGTTACATGACCTCAAGCGCATTTTCCCAAACTCCAGAGGCTGCTGACTAGCTGCGAGGGTCTAGGTCTGATAATGTGGAAACTATGCATTCATTTTTCAAAGTGTAGTGCAGCGGAATAATATAAACATACCCATAAGTGGAATCAGTCAACAACATAAACCTGAAATGGATAACATAACTGAAATAAAAGATAACCAACAGTCATATATATGATGATGAAGCATGTCGCTAAATCTAAGAAAGTGTCCAAAATAGGATATACTACAATATGATACAATACAACACAAGGTACAAAGTACATCAAAACTAAACCAAAATAGTGCAACAGGAAAGTAGCAGCATTGAAAGCCTAAGCTTGGTCTCATGCCCTCCTACTCCTCTACAATAATCATATACCTATGTAGGGACCCTTTCCCTTATCGACACTTGTAGAAATATAATCTATTTGGGCCCAATACATGACCCAAATAGGGTGTGATAAATAAATCCTAGTAGGAAACCACCAAAGTCCAGTTCCCAACTGTGATTGAAAAATTGCAACAGAAGTGTGTAGTGATGAAATGCAATAAAGTATGAAGTACTCAAAAGTAGATACTCTTACCAGTTCCATTACCATTTAATTATTATTTAAAAATTCAATATAATTGAATTATAATTTCTCAAGACCCGACCTCAACCGACCATCACCTATACAGTGTCGCAGCAAAAACCACAATAGGACATCTAACAAGTAGAAGGTAAAACAATACCAAACATGTTCTTTATCTTGGCAGGTAAAACATGAGAAATCACCACAGTGGATGTTCAAAGTAAATTGCGTCCTCAGACATGAAAATATGTACCCTCAGGTAATCAAAAACGAAACCCTCAGGTGATTTCCCTCAGACACAACAAATATTTTCATCAATCATATGAGATATTTCCCTTAGGCATGGAAGCTACTGTCTACAGGCATAAATAAAGTTGCCCTCGGGCTAAACAAAGCACTACCCTCAGGCTAAGAAAACACTACCCTCAGGATAAGAAAGTAATTGGGATGATCCCAACACATAAGAAAGCAATTATATACATTTTCTCTCATGAAAACACAAAGCATGCTATAATCACAACATACCCATGGGTATCCTGGCCAAATGAATAAACAAGGGAAACACACCCATGGGGTGGCCCTGGATCAAGGAAATGGTCCCAAAAAATAGTTTATACATAATAACAAGATTACCTATGCAATTCTAGGTATTTAATCAGTCAAGGCCTCATCCATATGAAACCCCAAACATGGGCACGTAGAACAACAGTACACAAAAACAACTCGACAGTTGGGAATAAACACCAGAAAACCTACCTCGATCTCACCTGATCGATATACGTGAATGACGCCTCCCGAAACACATGAGAATGATGTATATCTAGGATAAAAATTTATCCATTAAAACTCAAATAACTTCCCTTAGGTCAAGAATTGGAAGGATAGGTTCAAGAAGAGAGAAGAAATCACCCACATGGTTCAAATGATATTGACGACGAAGGAATCAGAGTCTCAGTGTGCGGTCGAGAGCTCTTCCAAGACCCGGCCTTCTCTCCCATGGATCTTGGGAGTTCTAATCTTCCTCTATTGAAAGAGGAGAATACTTCAGGTTTTTAACGATAAAAACATAACTACAGGGTGTGTACTCTCAAGTACATGATATGTACTTTCCATTTTTTAAACTAATCCCCTAACGGCTTCTTTCCATCGCGTTACTGTTCACTAGCCGACTTGATTACATGACGTGTATTACTAAGTACATGGTGTGTACTACCACCACCTTAATGTTCACATGTCGACTGATTACACGACATGTATATACTATATACACAACGCGTAGTCATTTTTTACACCCTTCATCGCTGATAGTCCTACACGCACTGTATTGTCATCCCACACATACAAAGTACAAAGAGTGTGGAAAAATTACACGGCATGTACCCATAAATTTTGGGATTTTCCCCCATTTACCTTCTTTTCTCAAAAAAACTTAAGGAAAAGGAAAAGAAGAAACCCGTACCTCAAGAATAAGAACAAGGTTCTTACAAACTTCCCCCATTAAAGAAATTCATCCCCGAATTTCCCTTATGAGGGTGGTGAAGATAAATCTAAGAACAAATATGGGCATTGATCACGTATGTCTATCTCCCGCTCCCAGGTTTCATCCTGCACTTGGCCATGCTGCCATAGCACCCGTACAAGAGGAACTGACCGGAATCAGAGAACCTCCATGCTCTTATCTACAATACGAATCAAATACTCCTTAAAGGATGCATCTACCTGAAGTTCAACCTCATCGGGCTGAAAAATGTGAGACAGGTCTGAGTAATAACAGCGCAGCTGAGGTACATGGAAGACGTCGTGCATGACCCGATACCTCTATAGTAACTGAAAACTATAGGCAACTGGACTGACTCTCTCCAGAATCTCAAACGGCCCTATATACCTCAGTGAAAGTTTACCCTGTCTATTGATCTGCCTGTGTCCCAACCTCGGTGAAACACGCGAGAAAACCTGATTCCTGACCACAAACTCCAAGGGTCTTCTACGACGATCCGTATAAGATTTCTAATGAGACTGTGTAGTAAACATCCACTTTTGATTCAACTGGACCTACTCTGAAGTATCCTGTATGAGACGTGGTCCCAGTAAAGCTACCTCACCTGCCTCCAACCAGCACAAGGGTGATTGACATGGCCTACCATATAAAGCCTCGTAAGGTGCCATCTCAATAGTTTCTTGAAAACTATTTTTATTGGAAAGATCGACCAGGGGTATGTGCTTCTCCCAAGAGCCCCCAAATTCTATGAATCATGCACGCATCATGTCCTCCAACACCTGTATTGTATGCTCTGACATGTCATCGGTCTGAGGGTGGTAAGTTGTGATCAAAAGCACCCGTTTACCTAGTTCCCTCTGAAAACTTGGAAAGAAAAAAGATGTAAAATGGGTGTACCTATCTGAAATGATAAAACGAGGGACCCCATGAAAACTTACTACATCTCGGATATAAAACTTCCCAAGATCGTCAACACCAAAGGTCTCCATGATCGGAAAAAAGTGAGCTACCTTTGTAAGTCTGTCCACAAAAACCCACACGACATCATTGCCTCGAGGTGATCTCGATAACCCAGTCATGAATTCCATCACGACATCATCCCATTTCCACTCTGGAATGGGTAACTATTGTAATAGTCTGGATGGCCTCTGATGCTCCACATTCACCTGCTGACAGGTGGAACATCTCCTAACAAAACCATCTACCTCTCTTTTCATACCCGTCCACTAATACTGACGTCTCAAGTCCCAATACATTTTTTTAACTCCGGGATGCACAACCCAAACTGAAGAATGAAATTCCCACATCAAATACTCACATATATCACCTAGAACCCATACTTGTCCATGGATACGTAGCACCTCATCATCACCTATCTTCCAACCAGAAGGAGGGTCCTCACTTTCCACTAACTCCCGTAGAACTAGGCCTTCTGAATCTGATAGCTGTATCATCCTCACTCTTTCCAGGAGGGTAGAATTCACAGCTAAGGATGAAATATAGGTTTTCCCCAGACCATCGTGCACCTCTAAATGCATCTCAGAGAACAAATACATAAGCTGCCACTCACCACTGGCCTCCTACACTGCCTGTATCTGAGTCCTCATACTCAGTGCATTAGCTACTGCATTACCTTTACCAGGTGTATATGCAAGCTCAAAGTCGAAGGACTGAAGGTATTCCACCCAACTTTGCTGTCTCAAATTCAATTCATTCTAGGTAAAGATGTATTTAATAATTTTGTGGTCCATAAACACAAAAAAATGTTCTCCCAAAAGATAATGTCTCTAACAGCGCAATGCATGAACAAATGCAGCCAACTCAAGATCATGCGTTGGGTAATTCCTCTCATGTGGCCTCAACTGTCGAGACCCTAATGTAATTACTCAATTTCACTCCATCAACACTGATCCCAGCCCAATACCTGATGCATCATAGTAAACTGTATAGATCTTCCCTTGCTCTAGAAGTATCAGGACTGGTGCTGATGTCAACCTTCCCTTCAGCTCCTGAAAGGATTCCTCAGAAGCATCTGACCAAAGAACTTCATACCCTTCTTAGTCAAACTTGTCATCGGTGCTGCTAAGTAGGAGAAGTCCTATATAAAGTGCATGTAGTAACCAAATATCCCCAAGAAACTCTGTATTTCAAACATTTTCTTAGGATGCCCCCAGGAATCTATTACTCTCACTTTCTCTGGGTCTACCGCAACTCCTTCCTCTGAGATAATATGACACAGGAAGTGAATTTGGTCCATCCAAAAGTGGCACTTTGAGAGCTTAGCATATAATTGATGCTCTCTCAGTGTACTCAGTACGATCTCAAGATGGGTGGCATGGTCGTGTCAAGTGTGAGAGTACACCAAGATATCATCCACGAAGACTACCACAAAAGAATCCATATATGGGTGGAACACATGATTTTTTAGAGCCATGAAAACTACTGGTGCCTTTGTGAGTCCAAACGGCATGAACAAGTACTTGTATAAACCATATATGCTCTGAAAGGCTATAAGTGGTATGTCCAATGGTCTAACATGCAACTGATGATATCCGGATCTCAAGTAAATCTTTGAGAACACTCATGCTCCTTGAAGTTGAAAAAAAGATCATCAACCCTCAGTAAGGGATATCAGTTCTTAATCGTCAACTAGTTCAGTTTCTGATAATCCACACAGAGTTTGAGGGTACCATCCGCCTTCTTCGCAAACAGGATAAGAGAACCCCAAGGAGAAGTACGGGGTCAGATGAAACCCTTTACCTATAATTCCTCTAACTACCTCTTGAGCTCCTGCAATTCTTGTTTAGCCATCCTATAATGAAGAATGGACACTGGTTCCACTCCTGGAACAAGCTCAATAGAGAAATACACCACTCACTCTGGAGGTAGACCTGAAAAGTCATCCGGGAAGACATCCCTGAAATGATCAACCACTGGAGGGAAATCCTTCTGACAAGTTCCCTAGTCATCCAGATATAGACTTGCAATTTGGGCTATCACTCCACCAGGACCACGATGCTCAGGTCCAGCTCGGCTCGCCTGGAAATACCATTCTCCCTTGTATAGAAACTTCCCACCCTATGGTGACATGAAAATCACCCTGCGATTATAGAAATCCACAAAGCCTCAGATGGGTACCAACCAGTCCATCCTGAGAATGACATTATAGGCTGTCATCTCTAAGACATAGAGGTCCCATAGAAAGTGACACCCACCAACCTCTAGGGGGCACTCCTTGAACTGACACACACCTGCCATTCTAATTATCAATGGGGTGTCTAGCGTCATGATATCTGAAGAAGAAGAAACACAAATCCCAAGGCTCTCCACAATGGGAACATATATAAAGCTATGTGTAGAAAAAAATATCAAAAAGTAATGAAGATAAAACAGAAGCAACTAGAATAGTACCTCTGACAGTGGAAGGTCCGAGATCCTACTCCTGTTGGGTCGGATGCACTGCATATACCTACCCAGTGCCATGGCCCTGCGAAATAGCCGGGCTACCCTAAGATGACCTGCCCTACTGTCTCTGAGATCCCGGTGTCTGGCTACCATGACCACGACCACCACTTCTGCCTGAACGTCCTGATGTATTCCAATTCCCCAACTGGTAAAAAGCTGTTGGACCTTATCCTGCATTCAGAGTCTATATAGAACCCCTCTCACTAGTCACTGGTGGAAAACCCCTGCAAAAACACTGTAGATGACCCATCTTGCAGCAATCTCGGCACTCCACTGGGTCACGTGGACACTAAGGTCTCTTGTGCCCCTCTTTTCCTCACTAGTAGCACAAGACCTGGCCACCTTAATAATTATTATGTCTAGTACTTCCACCATGAGAGAAATCCATCTGCCTCTTCCTCTTGTCGGTGTAAATTGTACATGAGACCGGTGCTGAACCGCCCTAGTCCACACCAATAGCTTCCCTCAGCTTCCGCTCAATAATCAATGCCTGGTTCACAATAGCATGTACTGTGGGAAACCTGAAAATGTTCACCAACGCTTAGATGTCGTATTGAAGACCATCCCCAAAGTGTTTAGCCCTAAACGTCTCATCACCCACTAGAACAAGTGAAAAAGTCTGTAGCTTGGTGAAGTGGGCAGAATAATCCATCACTGACATGGCTCCCTACTGCAGATTCATGAACTCTCAAGATTGATATGACCTTAGTGTCTCTAGAAAGAAAAATTCATAGAAGAATTCCTGAAAATTTTCCCATGCCATGTCTAGGTGATGTTCAAACTGGGTGGTAACATTCCACCATCTCTTAGCAGAATCACACAACATGTAAGTAGCGAGTTTGACCCTCCTCACTGGAGGTGTCTCAAGATGCTCCAAGGTAGTCTGGAATGAATCCTTCCATGACTCCACAGCATGTGGTCCTCCATCCCCTAAAAACATAGATAGATGTTGCTGCTGGAATATACATGTTAGCTCTGCCATAGATATGGAAACCGGTGGTACTCCCTGGAAGGTCTGCATGAACTGCATGAATCCTTCATGGAACTACACATCCGTGCCTGCGTCCGTTATAACAGCTGGCACCACATCTGGAACTGCTGGAGGATCCATTGGTATCCCATGACCCACCATCTCTAGAGTATAATCATTGTCGCTCTCTTGGAAAACAATTTGTGGTCGTCTCGGCAGCATGACTCTACAAGGTCAAAAACATGCCTTAGATTAAGATCATCAAGGACTAAGAACTGAAGGCATAAGAAGGGAAAAGGAGAATGAAAACATTCAAGTTTTACAAAACAATACTACACGGTGTGTATAATAACTACACGATGTATTCCCTTAAGTATTTTACATGGGTATGTACTCTACCAGCACTGGTCATGTAACACCCCAAACACACGGCCTGTTGTCCTTACACATGGCATGTACTTGAATTTTCTTCCCCTGCCCGCGTCCTTCTACATGTCTTAGCCACATGAATCTCTTTTGAACTAGACTACATGACATTTATAAGATCTAAACTACGTGTACTAGACGAGCTTCACCGACCCGTGTTGTTCATGACATGGCTGGGTACGCAGATCACACTACACAACGTGTTACAGATGGACACGACATGTACGACTTAGATTCTAACTTCCCGTGTTGTTAGTGACATGACCGGTTACTCGGTTGACACTACAAAGTGTGTTACACCCGCACACGGCATGTACACCACCCTATTTCCCCAGCCACATAGCCAATTCCACATGGTCTCTCACTGATCAAGACTACACGGCGTGTCCCACAGGTACACATCGTGCACTAGAAAGGATAACACCAACCTGTGTTGTTGGTTACATGACCAGATTCCCAGATTACACTACACTGCGTGTTTGGAAGTGACATGACATGTTTAAGCAGAGATTTATCTGTCTGTATTGTTAGTCACATGGGCGGACATAGGGTCAACATGACATGGCGTGTACAACTGGTACACATCGTGTTCCCTCTAGAGTTTTCACATCCCATGTTTCTTCCTACACGGCCTATGAAACGGTTAGAAACTACACCGTGTGTACATAAGGTACACGGTGTGTACTTAAATTTTTTTCATTTCTTCCCAAACATAAGATTACATGGCGTGTGTTCATATAACCACACGCCGTGTTATCTGGGTTTCTGGATAGTAGACCTCAGAAACTACTCTGGATCCCCTTTTTACTTAAATTTTAAATGCCAGTATGCCAAATTCTGATCTGTGGGGGCCCATAATCCCTACAAAAAAAAGTTTATCACCCAACCTTTCACATTATAGTACAAAACGCAACAAAAATCTGGATCGTGATCTGCTAAATTCCGATCCAAGAGAGCCCGTACTTCTTAGGAACCAAATTTTAGCGTCCATAAACCCAACCATAACATGTAATAATACCCTATTAATAGTAGGATTATCTAACAAGGTACCTATCACAACATCATACATTTTCTAGCACATCATCTATCACAACAACATGCAATTTCCAATGCATCTACATGTCATGGAAACTATGCATGGCATGTGATTCTAACATGTGCCTAAATTATGCAAGAGATGGAATACCCTCATCTCATCGGGTTGTAACTAAATAGAACCCAGCTATAAATATATAAACTAAACACCAAAAGTGTGTCACCCAGTGGTGAAAATCAAATCAACTGTAATAATCATAAATAGAAAATCACAATTTAATTGGAGGCAATCCAGCCTTTACCTGTACACGGGGTAGCTACTCCCAGGGACAGTTTATTACCGAATCCCTTAACAATATATCTCTTTCCCATTGTCGCCAAATAATAAAATAACTTAGGGAAAAGAAAATGCTTTGATAACACTTTGTAATGTCTTGGTTCTGGAAGCCACACAACGGGTTTCCCAAACCGGGTTGGTCACATGACCTCAAGCACATTTCCCCAAACTCTAGAGGTCACTGACTAGAAGTGAGGGTTTAGGTTTGATAGTGGGGAAACTATGCCATCATTTGTCAGAGTTTAGTGTAGTGGAAAAATATAAACATACTTGAAATGGAAGCATTCAATAAGATAAACCAGAAATGGATAACAGAACTGAAATAAAAGATAACCAACAGTCATATATATGATGATGTAACATGTAACTAATTTTAAGAAAGCATCCAAAATAGGATATACTGCAATATGATACAATACAGCACAAGGTACAAAGTACAGAAAACTAAACCAAAATAGTACAATAGGAACACAGCAGCATCGCAAGCCTAAACTCAGTCCCATTCCCTCTTAATCCTCTACAACAATAATGTACCTGTGTATGGACCCTTTCCCTTATCGAAAACTATAGTAATATAATCTGTTTGGGCCCAAGACATGACCCAAAAAAGGTGTGAGAAATAAATTCCATTAGGCAAACACCAAAGGCCCATGCCCAACTGTCAGTGAAAAAGTGCAACAATAGTGTGTAGTAATGAAATGCAGTAAACTAGGAAGTACTCAAAAGTAGCTACTATTACCAGTTCCATTACCATTTAATTATTATTTAACAATTCAATATAATTGATTTATAAGTTCCTGAGACCCTGCCTCAACCAACCATCTCCTATACAGTTCCGCAATAAAAACCACAACATGCCATCTAACAAGTATAAGGTAAAACAATACCAAGCATGTGCTTTAGCTTGGCTGGTAAAACATGAGAAATCACCATAGTGAATATTCAAAGTAAACTGAGTCCTCAGACATGAAAATCCTTACCCTATGGTAATCATAAACGAAACCCTCAGGTGACTACCCTCATACATAATGAATATTTCGCTCAGCCATATGAGATATTTCCCTCTGGCATGGAAGCTACTACCCACATGCATAAGAAAAGTTTCCCTCAGGCTAAACAAAGCACTGAGCTCAGGCTAAGAAAACACTGCCCTCAGGCTAAGCAAGTAACCGGTCCAAGCTCAACACATAAGCTGACAATTATATACATTTTCTCTCATGAAAACTCAAAGCATGCTATAATCACGACATAACCACAGGTATCCTGGCCAAATGGATAAATAAGGGAAACGCACCCATGGGGTGTCCTTGGATCAAGGAAACGATCCCCAACAATATTTTATACATAATCAAAAGATTACCTGTGAAATTAAAAGGTATTTAATCAGTCAAGGCCTCATCCATACAACACCCCAAACATGGGTGCCTAGCACAACGGTACACAAAAACAACTTGAAAGTTAGGAATAAACACCAGACCACCTACTTTGATCTCCTATGATCGATATACATGAACGAAACCTCCCAAAACACCCAAGAACGATGTAGATCTATGATAAAAATTTATCCATTCAAACTAATATAACTTCCCTTAGTGAAATAATTGGAATTTGAGGTTCAATAAGAGGGAATAACTCACCCGCACGGTTCAAATGAGATTGACGGCGAAGGAATCGGAGTCCCGGTGTGCGTTCAGGAGCTCTTCCAAGATTTGGCCTTCTCTCCCGTGGCTCTCAGGTGTTCTAAGGTTCCTCTATCGAAAGAGGAGGATAAATATTGTTTTTAAAGAAAAAAAATAACTACACGGCGTTTACTATCAAGTACATGATGTGTACTTTCTATTTTTAAAACTATTCCCCTCACGGCTTCTTTACACTGTGTTACTGTTCACTAGCCGACTTGATTCCACAACGTGTAATACTAAGTACATGACCTATACTCCCACTACCTTAATTTTCACCTATTGACTGATTACACAATGTGTATATACTACGTACATGTATTGTAGTCAATTTTTACACCCTTCATCACCGACAGGCCTACACACCCTGTATTCTCATCCCACATAGGCAAAGTACACGACATGTGGAAAAAGTACACGACATGTACTGAAATTTTTTGGTATTTTTTCCCATTTCCCTTGTTTTCTCAAAAACACTTAAGGAAAAGGAAATGAAGAAACCCATAACTCAAGAATAAGAACCGGGTTCTTTCATCTTATAAGTTAGATTGATAATATATTTCTGAAATTAAAAGTTGTGAAAATTTGGCCCAAAGTGAGTTCACCAGCTTAACCGAGGAGGAAAAAGGTTGAGTAAACATGAATGAAGTGCCAAATGTCAGTATAGGAAACATCAAGTGGAAAATGTGCATCTTTTTAGGGTCATTCTTCATGGACCATATTAGGGGTTTGAATTTTAATTTCATAAAACTTTAATGAATGGTGGATAAAATCTATGTTTATACAGATTAAAAAACTGGGTGTTAGGGTACTTTCTCAATATAATAAAAATTCAACTAACATGAGTGGATAGTCAAGACCTGATGTAAGAAACCTTGTTTTTGATAGGAGGGAAATGTCAAATCCAAATAAAGGCATGTGAACTAGGTATATATTCAACTCCTTAAATAAAATGATATAGAATGATATAAATCATAACTTATGATATTTTAAATGTATTTTAGAGAATGATAATGTATATGTTAAGATGAACATTTAATACGTTTGAATAATATGTACATCACTATTTTTTTAGATCGAATTATCGAGGATGATCATTGATGATATCTAAATGACAAGTTCCATGGTAATATTGTCAATTGTGTATGTAGTTAGAGAATAATTTCCTTTTAAAAATACATGGGATAGGTATATATGGGTTTTATATGTAGTGTATGTGTCATCACAATGATAAATGGTCCTTTATATTAGATGTATTCATCACCAATAAGAATGAATAATTTATAATAATTTAAATATCCAAGATATTAAGTATTGAACCTAGAAGGAAAGTGTTCAAAGATATTTATAATGTTTCAACTTTAAAATAATAAGATAATATTAAAATCATGTGATAACAAGGATTTTTTATTAAATATGAGGTTGTGGATGTTCCCTAAATATAAGATTCAAGTGTCATGAAATATATTTTGGGAAAAATAATCATAGCACATGTTGTTATCGAAAAAGGAAAGTTTCAACCTAGTTTGAGATTGGAAAAGTGAAACCCAATGTGAATTGGTGTGGTTGAGCACTAGAGTGGAGTGAGGAATGGAAAATGAGAAAGATTTATGACTGGGACCAAGATTTGAGATCTAGGTGTCACTACATCGTATCCCTGTGCATGACTGGTGTATAAAACATGATTTTAATTTACAATCCCATATAATTTGTTGGTTTAAATGAGGTATTGGATGAAAATGGAATTTAAGGAGGGGCATGGGATAAGAAATATAGGAGTCACTATGTACCCTTGGGAAAAAGTAATCAAGCCACATGTAGTTTTGGAAAAGTGGAGGATCTAACTTAGATGAACTAGTATAAAATTGATTTGAATTAATACAAACCCAACAATAAAAGGATCTCATAACGAATTAACAATATTTAAGTGTCATGGTGTGATGTGGATGGTTAGGATAAAGAATAGAGTGAGATTAGGACTATAACTAGAGATATGGGAAATCATACATTATATCCCAATATAGATTTGATAGAGGAAACCCTATGTGAATTGGTGTGGTCGTAAACTAGGATATTTTGAATGGGAAATTAAATGAAGAGGATATTTTCAACTATAACTATGATGATATATTTAAGCATCACTCTGTATCTTATGGTAAAAAGAATAAATTTATATATAGTGATGGAAAATGGTTATTTCATTCATAGGTTAAATGAACCTTAACCCTATAGAAGGTAGATATCTTCAAAGACATTATATATTTAATGAAATGAGGCTGTACAGATAAAATGTTATTGAAATAGTCTACAATATCTTAGTGATAAAGATCTATTAGATGATCAGTTTTTAGATAATGTTATTAACATAATTCCTAAGGAATGAGAATCAAAGAGTACTGAAATTGATGATATGAAATATATTACAAAAATTACTTTGGATGGTCTAATTGGAATTATCATATAGTATGATATTAGATCAAAGAAAGATGTCAAAAAATAATGAAAGAAAAATGGAGTTGTGTTTTCCTCATATTCTAAGGATTTAATATCCTGAGTAGATTCTTATAAGACATGAACATCAATGATAAATTTTAGAAAAATGTTATATGATAGTGATTTAGAACCAATGAATGATTAAATTTCTAACATGGAAAGGATAATGTTCTAAAAAAACATTTTCTAATGAAATTATTGAAAGTATCAAAGAGACTGGAAGAATAAGAATGAGAAGAAATATAATTTAAATAATATTTATCATGAATTTAAGAAGCTATAACATTTTAGTCTATACTTCCTAAGATTTAAAATGAAGGAAAAATATAGGAAATCAATTAATACAGATAAGAAATATTTCAAGGATATGAATGAACCCTAGATTGCTTCTAGGGATCAGTCAATTTCCTATAACAGTAGTTATTTGAAAAAATTTGAGTGTAGAATGATTTTAGGGTTTCATTTTAATGTTAATAGAAAGAACATTATTTTAATGGAAGAAATACATCTTGATACCCTTAGGTAAATGTCTCTTGATTCAAGTATTTTTTATAGATGTTGATAAAAAAAATCTTTGAACTTATCATGAGTTGAAAATTTATGTTGATGAATGTGAGTAAATTTATCAAAAGCTTTACCAAATCTATAAGAAACTCAAGTTAGAAATTATTGAGAAAATGGATAACCTTTCTAAGACATCCGAATATTTGGATAAAGTGAATAATTATTAATCCAAACTCATCATAGAGTTTTAAAATTTAAAAATTTTGGTTCAAAAGTTAAATTTTGAGAAGAAAGGAAATATTGTGTCTTTTTTGGAAGAGATTAGAATGGATGGTTGTAGAGACCCATAGCTTGACGTACATGGATATTACATTACTTCTGCAGAATACTTAATACATAACAAAAATAGACACACAAGGACCATAGTAGTTTAGTGTCTTTGGAAACTCGGAATATAATCTTCTAATAGTGGTGAAATATCTTCAACATCTCCCATAAATATCTTCCCTTTTTTTCTTACCTAAAACCTTTCTTTATATCCTGGGGAAAAGAAAACATAAAATGGGCGAGCTCAAATTCTCAGTAAGGGTAAGCATAGATAACATAAAACAATCCTTAGACATTTGAATGTAAAACAAACATGAGCATAAAATCTAAACATCAAAATCTTGAGCAATGACATAAAACGTGGCAGTACGTAAGACATAGATCATGAAGAAACATTAATCATGATAAATTAGAATGGGAATAAAACATGTAATTGTTGCAACCATTAAGCACATGATATGATTTCTATAGTAGCCAAGGCATTGCTGCCAAGACCATCTTAGTGGACGAAGTCCCTTTCTGAATCGAGTTCACTCCTCGTTCCAGTCCTGTATTACTGAACCGGTTTAACTTTCCGTTCTAGACATGTCTATATCATGAGATATAAATCTTTACCCAATGCATTGGAGGGAGATATAGGTCCCACCCATCTCATAATGAAATAATTCTTACTTGTGCCACAAAATAAACATACATCATTCATAATAACCCAATAAATAAAATGGGTTTCATAAACATCATCCCATCATCATATAATCCATATAAAAGAAATGGATATCATTTCATAATAAGAAAAGTGAAACCATGTAAATCATATATACATTATACTTGAAACATACACATATGAAATAATGTCATCTTAGATGAAAAATGGTTTGGATAAAACACTTGAAATGAATTTTTGAGGAAAATATCCTTTCTTCTTCAAAATCAATTTCTTTTCACAAAACGTCATGAAATTTTAAAAGAAAATTATTTGTTTAAAATAGTCATGAAATATTTTGGAGGAAGCTTCATGAAAATAAGGCTTTATAAAACCGTAAAAATCCTTTCATGCCGTATAAGTTAAAAAAACATTTTTGTCATACTTTTTCCAGAAAAGTCAAAAAGTACATCGTAAAAGAAAGATTCCATACATACAATGTAGTAAAAGTAAAAAATGGGTAAAAATGACTTTAAACATACATGAAAACATTTTTATAAAACTTGTACATGGATGATAAATATAACCCCGGTAAATACTTACGTATAAGCAATCTTGGATAGAAAACAATTGAGATTGTAACATTATCCCTTACCTTAGGTCCGATATGCTTCGTATGTATCCAAAACTCCTGTATAATGATTTACATAATGTCATTTAATTATTACAGAATCATATTCATTGTTATTATATCATATATGGTTCACTTATGACTTTATATTACCCGTTCTTTTGTAAATTCACGTTAAAGAAGCATTTTGGGTAAAATCGTTTCATTTGTCGTTCGTGTTTTAACTTGTAATTATTCATATGATTACTTAGATCATGATTAATTACATCCAGAATGTAAAACATGATTTATATATAATATATATTCAGAATATACCTATATATAATAGATCGATAAATGGAAAGAAATACACCGTTCATGGAGATGGTAGGTCGTACGTACGCATGAACGTTGTTTTCGTTTCCTTATTGAATTGAATGGAATTAAGTAGATGACATAAATATATATATACATAAATCCAATAGAATTATTATGTCATATATTTCATGATTACTTATTACATATACTTTATAATCATTCTTGAATGGTTATCATGGAAAGTGAATCTCATCGCGTCGTGGAGACGGTATTCCGTACGTACGCACGAGCGATGATATCATTCCCATGATCTTTGGAATTGTATTAAAGTGTATGTATAATATTAAAGAATCAATATAACTTTAAAATAATCATATATATTCATTACTTTCACCATTATACCCATCCAAGTAAGGTGGTGGTGGAAAATAGATTACACCACAGTGTGGAGACGGTATTCCGTACGTACGCACGCACGATGATTTTGTTTTCCGTAGGATGGATAGATGGTGAAATATGGTTGTTTCAAACTTATAATAAAATATCAGTATATTATTGATACTTATGTTATTACTTGATAATGAAACAACTAAAGAAGAAGAAGTGGAAGAAGAAATAAAGTTGAAAGAATCGGTAACAGACATTACCTCTTCTTTGAAGTGCCTCTTTGAGACCTCCTATTAGGGTTCTAAAATCGGTCTTTGAAGAATACAAGGACCTCTAGGATGTTTCTAGGGAAGTGGAGAAGAGAATTTGGCAGGGTTTGGCCGAGCTTGAAGGCTCAATGTGGTGTGAGGAAGAGAGGGAGGAGGTGCCCTTTTATAAGGGAGGAGAGGGGCACCTTTGGAATAACTAAAAATATTATTTTATTATAAAGTCATGTTCTGTTTTTAATAGCTCTAAATTGAGTTATTTAGAAGCTAAGGTGAAGATGGTTCTAAATCCTCTCATCCAATAGAATTTATACAAGTTTAGGTTTCTATGTTAACCTTATCATTTAGATTTAACTTTAAGTTAAATAATATTTCTTTTACCGTGTCTTCTTGTTCTTACACTATAAGGTTAATAATCTTACTATAACAAGCCAAACGAACCCCAAGTTGTTTATTATTAATATATATAACCTTATCTAAGTCATTTTTCCGAACCTTAGATTTTTAGGAATAAAATATCAATTAATAATATAATATTTGTTTTAAAAACTATTTTATGTCAATTTTGACACTATTTGGTAATTGATTTTTGTGAAAATCATAACAGAATGATTAGTTCTAAAAAAGTTAATTTAATCAAAAATAACATGTCATATTAATCTATAAAATTAGTTAAATTCATAAAAGTCTCAAATTACATTTATTTGGGTATTTATAACATCAATTATGACAATATTTCATTAATAAGATAATTACTGCATCATCTTTGTGTCATAAATAAATTAAATTATTTAATGTTTAAAAATTATAAATAAAATACCATTATGTAGGAAATCTTTTTATATTTCTAATGAATATTTATAGTCGAATTTATCTCATGTATAACCCTATATTGAAAATGTTTTAGTTATTAAACTTTGATTTTAACCATTTTAACCCTTCTTTAAATAAATTAATAATAAATGTCCTAATCTAATCCAAGTGGACCTAAATGGTCATATTTTAAACCTATGGTTGTTTTAGGTCGAATTACACTTATCCAATAGATTTAGGACATGTTTTAGGGTAATAATAATAACATTTTTACCCTTAATTACCCTATTTACTTTTAACCGTGGTAAAAAAAAGTAAAAAGTTACTATTCACCAAAAAATATTTTCATCTCATTGAACCACATTTTAGTCCTTGATATTAACCGTGTCTCTCAGATTTTCGAAATTCCACTCACAGAAGCGGTAAAATTAAGTTTTATGAAAAATTCAGTTTTTTAACTACCACTTAGTGGTTTCACTATTCATCAAAAAATGAAAGTTTCCAGAAAAATACCAAAAATTAGGCCTAAGCTATATTTGATATTATGAATTCAAAAATGATGTCTATTTTACCAAATTCAACACATATTAGTTGATTTAATTAATTTAAAAATTAATTCCCGTCGTCAAAACAAATAGCGTGTTTTTAAGAGATAATAACTATCAAAAGATTGACACTTGTTTATGTGTGGTTTAAATGTGAAGTTACATCCAATGAACAAAATTGTATTAAATGGTAAAAATATATTCTAAATATACTTTAAAACCACTCAAATTAATAATTTATCACTATTAATTATTTCTATTAAAAAATTTGTTTTTAATTAAAATTTAGTAATTTTCACTATTCATCAGAATATGAAAGTTATCCGAAAAGTACCAAAATTTCACCCTAAGCTAATTTCGATATTCCGAATCCAAAAATGAAATCCATTTTGAAAGATAAAATTTCAAAAAGTGGGTATTACTATTCATAATGGCTAGTTCATAATAATATTATAATAACATCTCATTTAGTGAAACTCGGTATTACGTACTACACACGCTATCGAGGAAGGTCTTTATTGTGTGTAATGCAAGCCAAGTTAGGGTTTAATGTATTGAAAGCTCTGTTTGGTGTTGCGTATAACATAATCAAAACTTATTTCATTTATACATTAAACAAAATCTATACACAATGTTGCATAGAATAGTTTCTACAAAACGAACTTGAAATTGTGTGTAACGCAATTCAAGAATAGTATTGCGTATACTACAAGAAAATACGGTGTTGCGTATATCACAAGCTAATTTTGGTGTAGCGTACAACACAAGACATTAAAAATAATATTTTTCATAAAATCTCGGGGTGTTACATTTTACCCCCCTTAAAATGAATTTCTCCCTCGAAATTCTTCGGGGTTATAAATGGTTTATTACACGGGAGTTTCTTTCATAGAAACCCACATCGTAAAAAGTAATACTAAAACTTCATTTTAAAAAAGGAACGTTAGAAACATAACAGATACCCAAATAACTCCTCACTGGGTTTCCACATAGGAGAACATAGGTGAAAATATAGATATGGAGGAAAAATCTAACCATCATGTTCTGATGGATAGTGTTAGAGAATATGGCTATGAAAAAGCCATCAATCAAAAAGCCATAAATTTGTGATGATCTAAGGTACCATCTGATTCATCGGATATAAGAGCACTAGGGAAACATTTTTGGTTTTCAATATCATTTCCCTAAAGTTGAAAATTTTGAATTAGAAGAAATACTTGCTTGATTTTGGTACAATCTCACAATTTTTCATGCTTTGAACAATTTCCACTTCATCTCTTAAAGAAATGAAGTTGAATTTGTTATTCGTGAAGTGTTAACAGATCATGTGATAGAATGATGGGTCATTCCATCTGTTTCAAACAAAAGGTTAGCAAAAGTTATCAAATATACATAAGTCCATCTATGGTGAGGTTGATCATATACGATTCCAAAAATGAACTTATACTTCATATATCATACTACTTAATAAAATAAAACTAGTTTCTACTAACCAGGGACTTCCCGTAGGCCAGTGGTAGGCGATAAAGGCCAGTCACACTTCAGTTGTGGGTTCGATTCCTACAGCCTTGTCCGACGCGATGGGTTGTCGCATGTCCTGCAGGTTGTCCTTTTTCTAAAACTACATTACTATAACATCCTATCAATAATATCGAACTAACTTATGTACAACATAATCCATTCCAATCTTTAGGCTTATCTAAAATACTTCGGTCCAAGCTCATAGTATAAAGAAAATGATTACTTGAAATGTCACATAACAATCACGTGAATGCCATCATTTATCCCCCATATATCATAAGATATATCTTGTTGGTCAAATTACAAACATGTGAATACCTTAATCATGTATTCTCTTGAAGAATGAATACCCATTGAACCTTAGTGAAAACATGAATGTTGTTAAATTTTAACACTTTCCACACACCAAAATCCCAAAAATTCTATATACTCAAACCATAATATCACTTAGTCCTTGTATCAGTCATGAGCTCATGATTACTATCATATTATTCTCTCCTTTTCCCTTCATTATGAGCATTTCATCTGCTTTCTAAAAATATTTCAATCACCTTTTCATGGTTACCAGTACCATATAATTATTGAAAACCAATACATAGATATTCCAAAATTTCACAATACCATAAATGAGATTCCATGATACTATTTTGAAATCCCATTACATAAACACTTAATCATTACACAACATCATTTTCATACTCAACATCACAAATAGTGATCACATGAGACTTTCCTTTATCCTTTGCCTTAAGAGGTTGCTCACGTTGATCATCATTAACCCATGTATTAGGGAATTTATTAGCATAATGCCCCATTTTCTTGCACTTGAAGCATTGAATTGCTGGTGGAGAGTTCTCTGTAGTCTTTTCTCTATTCACATAATTAGCAACATTTTTCTCATTACTTCGACAATCAACTGCTCTATGACCTTATTTTCCACACTTAAAACATTTTCTAGTACCTTTTAGGAAATCTCCACCATGCTTCTTTCCACACTTTGACCATAAAGAAAAATTCATCTTCTTTTCACCATTGTTCTGAGATTTCTCCTTAAACTCCATCTTTTATTTCTTGTCAAAACCATGAGATGGATATGTTACACCAACTTCCAGTTCTACCTTGATAGCAGAACGCACAGTTTCTTCATAGCTACTGAAGTCTTTTATATATAATGCCCTTCGAAGACTTGTTTTAAGCCACTGAAAAATCGATCAACTTTACTTTCAAGTTGGATGATAAAGCCATATGCATACCTTGAAAGTCTTGTAAAATTTTCTTTGTATATACCAACAGATTAATCATCCTTTTGCTTAAGCTCAAGAAAATCCTTTTCCATATTTGTTCAAAGAATACAAGGGAAGTACTTACTGAAAAACAAGTTCTTGAACTCATCCCATTCCATGGACTAAATTTCATCTCTTTGCCTTGTATTCTTGATAAGATTCCACCATTGATCAGCATCACCTTCCAAACAATATATGTCTAAGATGACTTTATCAGGCTCAGAACATTGTAGAACTAAAAATATCTTTTCAGTAGTACTGATCCATTGTTCAGTCACTAAGGGATCAGAAGACCCGCTGAATGAAGGTGGACACTGCCTCATGAAAGATTCAACAGAATGTTTCTCCTTTCTCTACTCATTTTGAAATTCATAATGATTCATAGCTTGTGTAAGTATATAAATAAGATTGTGCACTCCATCTCCCATTACATTGGTTTGGTCAGGAGGACAATCATTGCATTGTCCATTACATTGATCAACACGGTTCCTTCGGGTTCCATCCATCGTCTAAAAACCAAAAATAATAGTGTGAGAGGCAAATATCATGCTAGGGAAAACAACATAATAAAGGGGGAGTACTTTCAATATCTAACATCTTAGGTTTAATTCTATGATCGTTAGCGTAATTCTAGGACTATAACCTATACGTATACTTAACCTTAGGGACATCCCTAGACATACCTTAGAAATATCTCTAGAAATATCACTAAAGTTTCCACATCCTAGTTTCCAAAGGATAACTAAACCTTTCCTTCGATACCAAATGTAGAGACCCGTAGCTTGACGTACATGGATATTACATTACTTTTGCGGAATACTTAATATATAAAAAAAGCAGACACACAAGGACCGTAATAGTTTAGTGTCTTTGGAAACTCGGAATATAATCTTCTAATCGTGGTGAAAGATCTTCAACATCTCCCATAAAGATCTTCCCTTTTTTTATACCTAAAACCTTTCTTTATATCCTGGGGAAAATAAAACATAAAATGGGTGAGCTCAAATGCTCAGTAAGGGTAAGCATAGAGAACATAAAACAATCTTTAGACATTTTAATGTAAAAAAAACATGAGCATAAAATCTAAACATCAAAATCTTGAGCAATGACATAAAACATGGTAGTACGTAAGGCATAGATCATGAAGAAACATTAATCATGATAAATTAGCATGGGAATAAAACATGTAATTGTGACAACCATTAAGCACATGATATTATTTCTATAGTATCCAAGGCATTGCTGGCAATACCATCTTAGTGGATAAAGTCCCTTTCTGAATCGAGTTCACTCCTCATTCCAGTCCTGTATTACTGAACCGATTTAACTTTACGTTTCAGCCATGTCTATCTCATGAGATATATATCTTTACCCAATGCATTGGAGGGAGATATAGGTCCCACCCATCTCATAATGAAATCATTCTTACTTGTGCCACAAATTAAACATACATCATTCATAATAACCCAATAAATAAACTGGGTTTCATAAACATCATCCCATCATCATATAATCCATATAAAAGAAATGGATATAATTTCATAATAAGAAAAGTGAAACCATGTAAATCATAGAGACATTATACTTGAAACATACACATATGAAATAATGTCATCTTAGATGAAAAATGGTTTTGATAAAACACTTAAAATGAATTCTTGAGGAAAATATCCTTTCTTCTTCAAAATCAATTTCTTTTCACAAAACATCAGGAAATTTTAAAATAAAAATATTTGTTTAAAATAGTCATGAAATCTTTTGGAGGAATCTTCATGAAAATAAGGCTTTATAAAACCGTAAAAATCCTTTCATGTCATATAAGTTAAAAAAAACATTCTTCTCGTACTTTTGCCAGAAAAGTCAAAAAGTACCTCGTAAAAGAAAGATTCCATACATACCATGTAGTAAAAGTAAAAAATGGGTAAAACGTACTTTAAACATACATGAAAACATTTTTATAAAACTTGTACATGGATGATAATTATAACCCCAGTAAATACTTACGTATAATCAATCTTGGATAGAAAACAATTGAGATTGCAACATTATCCCTTACCTTAGGTCCGATATGCTTCGTACGTATCCAAACCTCCTGTATAATGATTTAAATAATGTCATTGACTTATTACATAATCATATTCATTGTTATTATATCATATATAGTTCACTTATGACTTTATATTACCCATTCTTTTGTAAATTCATGTTAAAGTAGCGTTTTGGGTAAAATCGTTTCATTTGTCGTTTGTGTTTTAACTTGTAATTATTCATATGATTACTTAGATCATGATTACTTACATCCAGAATGTAAAACATGATTTATATATAATATATATTCAGAATATACCTATATATAATAGATCGATAAATGGAAAGAAATACATCGTTCATGGAGACGGTAGGTCGTACGTACGCATGAACACTATTTTCGTTTCCTTATTGAATTGAATGGAATTAAGTAGATGAAATAAATATATATATAAATAAACCTAGTAGTATTATTATGTCATATATTTCATGATTACTTATTACATATACTTTATAATCATTCTTGAATGGTTATCATGGAAAGTGAATCTCATCGCGTCGTGGAGACGGTATTCCGTACGTACGCACGAGCGATGATATCATTCCCATGATCCTGGAATTGTATTAAAGTGTATGTATAATATTAAAGAATCAATATCACTTTAAAATAATCATATATATTTATTAATTTCACCAATATACCCATCCAAGTAAGGTGGTGGTGGAAAATAGGTTACACCACAGCGTGGAGACGATATTCCGTACGTACGCACGCGCGGTGATTTCATTTTCCATAGGATGGATAGATGGTGAAATATGGTTGTTTAATACTTATAATAAAATATCAGTATATTATTGATAATGATGTTATTACTTGATAATGAAACAACTAAATAAGAAGAAGTGGAAGAAGAAATAAAGTTGAAAGAATCAGTAACAGACATTACCTCTTCTTTGAAGCGCCTCTTTGAGACCTCCTCTTAGGGTACTAAAATCAGTCTTTGAAGAATACCAGGACCTCTAGGATGTTTCTAGGGAAGTGGAGAAGAGAATTTGTCAGGGTTTTGCCGATCTTGAAGGCTCAAAGTAGTGTGAGGAAGAGAGGGAGGAGGTGCCCTTTTATAAGGGAGGAGAGGGGCACCTTTGGAATAACTAAAAATATTATTTTATTATAAAGTCATGTTCTGTTTTTCATAGCTCCGAATTGAGTTATTTATAAGATAAGATGAGGATGGGTCTAAATCCTCTCATCCAATAGAATTTATACAATTTTAGGTTTCTATTTTAACCTTATCATTTAGATTTAACTTTAAGTTAAATAATATTTCTTTTACCGTGTCTTCTTGTTCTTACAACATAAGGTTAATAATCTTACTATAAAAAGCCAAACGAACCCCAAGTTGTTTATTATTAATATATATAACCTTATCTAAGTCATTTTTCCGAACCGTAGATTTTTAGAAATAAAATAACAATTAATAATATAATATTGTTTTAAAAACTATTTTATGTCAATTTTGACACTATTTGGTAATTGATTTTTGTGAAAATCATAACAGATTGATTAGTTCGAACAAAGTTAATTAAATCAAAACTAACATGTCATATTAACCTATAAAATTAATGAAATTCATAAAATGTCTCAAATTACATTAATTTTGGTATTTATAACATCAATTATGACAATATTTCATTAATAATATAATTACTGCATCATCTTTGTGTCATAAATAAATTAAATTATTTAAGGCTTAAAAATTATAAATAAAATACCATTATGTAGGAAATCTTTTTATATTTCTAATTAATATTTATAGTCGAATTTATCTTATGTATAACCCTATATTAAAAATGTTTTAGTTATTAAACTTTGATTTTAACCATTTTAACCCTTCTTTAAATAAATTAATAATAAATGTCCTAATCTAATCCAAGTGGACCTAAATGGTCATATTTTATTCCTAAAGTTGTTTTGGGTTGAATTACACTTATCCAATAGAATTATTACTTGTTTTAGGGTAATAATAATAACATTTTTACCCTTAATTACCCTATTTACTTTTAACCGTGATAAAAAAAGTAAAAAGTTACTATTCACCAAAAAATATTTTCATCTCATTGAACCACATTTTAGTCCCTGATATTAACTGTGTGTCTCGGATTTTTGAAATTCCACTCACAGAAGTGGTAAAATTATGTTTTATGAAAAATTCAGTTTTTTAACTACCACATAGTGGTTTCACTATTCATCAAAAAATGAAAGTTTCCAGAAAAATACAAAAAATTAGGCCGAAGCTATATTTGATATTATTAATTCAAAAATGATGTCTATTTTAACAAATTCAAAACAAATCAGTTGCATTAATTAATTTAAAAATTAATTTCCGTCGTCAAAACAAATAGCGTGTTTTTAAGAGATAATAACTATCAAAAGATTGACACTTGTTTATGTCTGGTTTAAATGTGAAATTACAACCAATGACCAACATTGTATTAAATTGTAAAAATATATTCTAAATATACTTTAAAACCACTCAAATTAATAATTTATCACTATTAATTATTTAGATTAAAAAAGTTGTTTTTAATTAAAATTTAGTAATTTTCACTATTCATCAGAATGTGAAAGTTATCCGAAAAGTACCAAAATTTCACCCTAAGCTAATTTCAATATTACGAATCCAAAAATGAAGTCCATTTTGAAAGATAAAATTTATAAAATTTCAAAAGGTGGGTATTACTATTCATAACGGCTAGTTCATAATAATAATATAATAATATCTCGTTTAGTGAAACTCGGTATTGCGTACTACACACGCTGTCGAGGAAGGTCTTTATTGCGTGTAATGTAAGCCAAGTCAGGGCTGCGTGTAGTGAAAGCCCTGTTTGGTGTTGCGTATAACATAATCAAATCTTATTTCATTTATACATTAAACAAAATCTATACATAATGTTGCGTAGAATAGTTTCTACAAAACGAACTTGAAATTGTGTGTAACGCAAGCCAAGAATAGTGTTGCGTATACTGCAAGAAAATACAGTGTTGCGTATATCACAGGATAATTTTGGTGTAGCGTACAACACAAGACATAAAAAAGAATATTTTTCATAAAATCTCAAGGTGTTACAATGGGAACTTAACATCCAATAAAATGTCCTAAAATAAGAATAATGTTTTAAAGATAATGTTATAAGTATGTAATTTGAAGAAGATATTAACTAAATTTACAACTAGAAGAGAATATTTTGAAAAGTAATATAAATAACTTAAACCCAAAATAATTATCATGGACCAACCCATTAGGGCCCACTTGGCCAATAGAAAACTGAGTGTGACACCCCAATACCACCTCCAATAGGACAAAGGCTGGTGAAAAACACTAAGTAGGCATATCACACACCTGAGAGGTCTTATCATATGGTACTTGTACACATTCACACTTCTCCAACTACCAATACAATACTGAAAGTTAAGATACATCTGATAGAAAAATGGATTAATATAACTATATCCCATATTAGAGTCTGAAACAAGTATTTAAAACCATAAAGGTACAAATACAATCCCACTAAAACTATAAAATATTCCACCATACTAATAATAATGAGACTACTATCAAATGAAACTCTTGGAACCAACCATATTTCCTCTAACTTGACTATTCTGCAACTACTCCTGGTCTACCTAGGAAACCATCATAAGGAAATTCTTATATATAAGGCATGAAATGTGTAGGAAGAACCCATTTAGGGGTGATTATAATCATACCGAGTAGAACACTCTGAAATCACTAAACATAAATCATCAAGAGTGAGGAGTCATATCATCAACATGAAGGCATTCCAATCAAAATATTAGAAAATAATAATAATAACCTAGATATACACCAGATAGACACCAAGTCTTAAGGTAAGGTCCCAAACATATTTATAGTTTATGATTCCACCTGGGGCTTCAAGGTAATGCTAATATAGGAGAACTCACTCCTTAAGTCTTGTTAAAACTAATGGTGCTCAACCAAGATCTCATGGTCACCAGGTATAACCAAGAATAAGTACACACTAAAACTCAGAAGAGAATGATTCAAAAATAGGGGATATCACCTAGGGCCTATGGGGGATACCTAAACCTACCCAGAGTAAACCACTAGGAATGGGATCACACACCCTATAAGGTGATAATGAGATTCCCAACCCAACCTAGGGAGGAATGATAGATGATCACATTGTGGTCTATATGGATGGATACCTGATTCTGTCCAAGATTAAACCATAGAGGGGATTAATCATCCTATTTATAGGGTGGTATTCCTCATATACCCTCACAGAGATGAACCAATGGGACACACCATAAAGATACTTTCCTAGAATAAAGAGAACAGGGGAATCAACCTACCTCGAAAGAAGTACATGGTGTGTATAGGGAGTACATGGAATGTAATGTATGGTTTAGTTATTTCCATTTACTTTTCACCATTCCCATATACTCTATCCTATACCCATGTACTCTTTGCATTTTCATATACACTAGCTCTACCCATGTACTCTGGATATGCCTGAGTGCTCTAGCGATGTTTGCGTACTCTAGGAATGTCCATGCCCATGTAACAGGCTATACCTGTGTACACTGTCCATGCTCATGTACCTGCCCATGCCTATACCCATGTACCCCTGTGGTACATGCTGAGTCACAGACATTGAGTAACATGACATGTGGATGGAATAAACAATTTTGGATATTTAACTCTTTGTGGAACCCTATATTCCATAGGAAGGGAATACATGGTGTGTGTTCTTCCAAAGTACAAGTTGTGTATGTTAGGATTTTCTAAATACTCCCAAGGATCTCACGCGTCTTCTCCCACACTACCTCCACCTATGATCCAACCATGAAAACTGAAAAGGATATCAAATATGAGGTTGAACAAGCTCGTATCCTCACTGGTGGCCGAATTATGGCCACCCAATCTGCATGTGGGTCATCCCCCATCACACCACATTACCAATATCCAAAACCCGTGAGAAAAAAATACCCAATCCATCTCTGATCTTTTATCATTATCATCATCGCACCTATATTTTTCTGTTAATCCTGAAACCAAATCCAAGGAAACAATCCATTGTTCCAAATAAATGTTTCAAAACAATCAGTTTTTGATTATTTTTTGAATCGACGTCCAAATGGAACATTTATGATAAATTCCCAAAGAACAAGGGGATAAAATCACCAAACAAGAATGTGAGTAAAGAACCTCGATCATTATTTGGGTTGGAATCAATCTATTAATGTAGAAAAATTCTAACAAAGGGAATAATATAGTATTATCAAAAGCATTATACATTCATAATTATTGGATGATAAATCAATACATATAAATAAATTATCGACCCATGAATCAATTTTTTTAGAAATATTGATTCACTTTGAACATGGGATAATCAAAACATGGATTAAAACAACAAAAAAAGTCATACATTGAGTTTAGATCAATTTATGATGATGATTGGTTATACATATTTATTGTTAGTGAGATATATGAACTCCTTTATTGAAGAAGAACTCCTTAGCAAACCAATTTTCAATCCATGATCTTGGTATTCTTCATGTTTTTCCTCCATAATCCCTCTCAAATCCCTAGTGTTATGCATCTAACCGTAGGGTTTCACCATAACTAGTAGTATATAGATGATAGAGTTTTGTCTGATCATTTAATAAATAATAAATAAATGTATTTATTTATTAATTTACTAATCCACCAATGACCACTCTTAATCCAAACACCCAACAAACATAAATGTTATGTCATGCCTAGGGTATAATATGTATTCCAGATTTAATAGAGATCTCAGATTTACCATCTGAGAATATATTTGGTATTCATTGAAATATTTCATAAAAAATCATTGTGTATGATATAATATATTTAATTTTTTTTTATTATATCATCAATGAGGCTCTTTGGTTCTCAGAACCCTGTGCCGAATCAGTTCTTATCTTTAAAAATTTTCATTAAAATATTCCAAAGTTTTACAAGGAAAATATAGATTTGTTATATTCTACCCACACTAATTATTTTTAGCCCAAAAAGAAAAAACCTATTCAAATAGGCATGGATACTAAGCTCACATATGGTTATCCAACTCCTATGTTCTTTTATGAAGATTATCATTATTCTATCAGATGCATAACAAGTGAATCAATCACCCACAAAGGATCTTCTATTGCCAATCCTCTATCTCTAGTAGGTAATCTACAAAGGTAAATCCGTCATCGATGTCCATCTTTCCCTAGTCGATAACATGAAATGGGTAATGAAAATAACTAATCAGCTGTGACATATAGAAGAAATCATATTCTGGGAATAATTATGGTGGTAGGGAAAAGAGATATTCAACCTCTCTAACCATACATTGTATTTTTAAAGGGATAATGAATCATGAAGATAACTTTACACCTAAACAAATCTATAAAATCCTCACCAAGGTGAGACCTTTAACAAAACATGGTTTCCCTCATAAAAATCAAATGATCTCCATCTTTGAACTGTATAAGACTTCTAACATCTTTAGACAGTCCCCATCTACCACTGGATGATATGCACCTTCTCTATCATAGCTTGCACCAACTTTGGGACCATGAGTGATGACTCCCCTAGATCAGTCCAACATAGTGGTGACCTACATGGTCTCAAATACAAGGCCTCTAATAATACCATTACAATGGTGGGGTGGTAAATTTTATTATGTAAAAACTCTACCAAGGGTAGGAGATCCTCCCGACAATAGGAAAAGTACAACATCCAAGCTCGATGCATATACTCCTGTGTAAAGACCTTAACCCCAATAGTTGGGAGTTGGTGCCTTACTTTATTACATTAGTACTATGAACAAGATATCGCATCACAAAGGAATAAATAGTTTAGTATATTTTGAAATCGATATACAAACATAAGTATTACATTACAACTTTAAATAAAATACATCATAGAAACTCCACTGGAAACACCCATAAAATCATAGATTATCCCTACAAGTCATTCATAATATACATATTCTCATCCCAGGTAAAAATAAATCATAAGAAAGGGGTGATATTAGATGCTTAGTAAGGGTAATAAATATAATAGAAGATATCATAAATAAATGAAAACAAAATAAGGAAATGTGAATAACTAAAAACACATGCTATTAAAACATAATCTTGAGCATAATATAGAAGGAATACAAGATGAATAAATAATTATATATAAATAATCATGTGAAACTTAAACATGGATATTATACTAGTTGAATAATCACATGTATTATTAATTACTAATATTATAATGAGGGAATTAATAATGCTAGAAATTATAAACATATTGTCAAGGCTTCAGCTAAGACACCATCCATAAATGGGTAAAAACTCAGTCTAGTTTGTCTCATGAGACCTACTGATTCATCAAGGGGATATAGATAGCCCCAACCAACACTTAATAAGTCTAATAAATTACTAAAATTAATTGTGTGAAACATAATCAATATATATATTCATATTGAAACTAGTATATGAAATGTAAATAATATCTCCAATCAGTAAACATAGTCATAAACTATACAAAGTAATATGACAAATAGTATCAAGATAGTACACATATAATAAAAATAATCATAAACCATTCAATAAAATATTGTATATTCTAAAATAATATATCAATATCAATTAATCATAATATTCAATATAGTGTATTTAAATAGATGAAAATATTCTAATAAAACCACTGATGAATTCTTGAGAGATATACACTTTTTTACTTTAAGAAGAAGAGTAATTTTGGAAAATCATTTGTATTTATCATAAAATAAGATTTTAAACATGTATATTCAATAAAATAAAAGGTAAGAAAAAATATATTTGAGTAATAAATGATTTACAATATGCCAAAATAGTTTTTAATAAAATTTAGAAATGAGCCACTTTGGTGTTTTTGGGGGAAAATATAAAAGAGTATTTAAATAGAAAAAGGGATAATTGTTTTCATAAAACCAAAAATTAAATAATATATTTTTCATGATGAAATGATTGATTTAAATAAAATAATTTTTTCTTAAAATAGATTATGGAGTGTACATGAAAATGAGTAAGAAATTGGGAAGTACCTTTTAATTAGGCTTGCAAATCGGGAGGAATTGAAAAAGGGAACCTTGTAAAACATGTATTTCCCCATAAAAGAAAGTTGTAATGATCTGGATACATAGTTTTGGAACATATGCATAGAAATTATAATAATTATATAAAAATAATGAATAATTAAATTTGGGTAATGAGGGAGAAAGCGTAACCCGAATGAAAAATGGTAGTTCAAGGAGAATCCCTTACCATCATGTAATCAATCAAATCATATGCCCCATAAAATTAATAATCATAAAATGAAACATTAAATAACCTAAATATAAATGGATTAATTATTTTATACAAAAACTGGTGGAGTTAATACACCACACACAAGATATTAGTGGTGAATAAGTCATATCTCAATAGAATAAAAGTGATACGAGAAACCCCTTACCTTATGTTCAAAAGTGTTATGCACTTGTACTTAATGTCATTAATAATGAAATTAGATTAAATAATAATTTAATTAACAAACTATTAAAAATATATTTTATTTATTACAATTTTATTAATTTCATTTATGGTTTTTTTGAAGATTTACAAAATTCAATTTTGCTGTTCAGAATTGTTTGTTTCCTTGGTTTTCATGATTGGTTCACTTGAATACATGTACAAAAGATCCTATGAAATGGGAATAGTTATCCATAATTGAAATTATATTTTATTAATGATCTTAAATAATATTTAATGGTCTTATATATCATTTTTTTTAAATATGAGGATGATTCATTAGATAAAATGTTAATGATAGCTGTTTGGATTATTTTGCCATTTTTTCGATCATCACACACTAGTTTTGATTTATTAATTAATATTATGTATATTTACTGATTCAAGAACACTAAATAAGTTCTGATGAAAATATTATATTATATTTTAATCATAAAAATGGTTTTATGAACAACCTTGAAGGAATAATTGAAAAATGGAAACTCATCATCCACAAAGGTGGTAAATCGGCACCTCACATACGATGTTTTCATTTTTATAATTAAAGGGGAAGAGAAGAGAATTGATGGTGGATATAACATTAAAATAATAAAATTATAGTATATATATGATTCTATAGTTATCATTAATGTTTATATAGAGAAGGTATGGAAAGGATGAGAAAAGAAAATAAATTAAAAGAACAAAAGGGGATTTTGCCTCTTGAATTCCTCTCCTTGAGAACCTCATTAAGGAACTTTGAAATGGTATTTTGGGTGAAAAAAGAAAGAAAATAAAATGGGGGAGGCATTTGGGAGAGGTATGTGTAAAACATTGGACAAGATTCAAGGCTTTGAAGGTGTGAGGAGAAGAGGTGGTGAGGGGTGGTATTTATAGTGGAGGAGAGGGATGGTTTTTGATTATTTTGTTCATTAGTTTATTATTTTTGCTCAATAATATGAATAGTTTTTATTCCATTGAATAAATAAAATAAATATATAATGATATTTATATATTATGGTACTTACATAACCAACTAATCAATAAATAGTTTATTTAAATATAATGTTATATACCGTAAAATACTACATTTCACTATTTACAAAAAATTCAACAATTCTTGAAAAACTTGAAAAAACACCCTAACCATTTTTTGATGTGTATAATTAAAAATGGAATAAATTTTATGAAAATAATTTTCTAAATATGAGAAATTTTATATTTAAATAAAATCACCATTTACTAGAAAAATACCGATTTTAATATTATAATCTATTTTATAACACATTAAAAAATTAATCAAGGTCTCATAAAATTATATAATAATAATAATACAAATAAGTATTAATTTATGAATCTATTTTATAAAAATATATTTTCTTTAAAATCATTATATTAATTATAAAATTGTAAATAAATATTTATGACTTGCAAAAATACCAACACTTAATTTTTCATTTTTAAAATATTTATTTGCTTATACCATGATATAAATATATCATATTTTCCTTTATAATATGCCTAAATTTTATTTATACTTTTATATATGAGTTTAATATTCTATTGGGTGAGTTACTATTCTTAAGGTCCATATTACTATTACATCAGTCAACTTACTATTTCATTGGTATAAGTTCCTTAATTTATAGAAATACCTCTTATTTCATTCATTCTTTATTTATAAAGTTTTTATTATGTTATCTATGTAATTCTATGTGATTTATACTATATAACTTAATTATAATAAGGGAAATGCTATTGATATGATTTTGGGTCATTACATTCTCCCCTCCTATAATAAACTACATCCTCAAAATTTAAAATTGTGATTGGTAATCATGGAGTTTTCATTTTAAAATAACCTTGTGGAAATACCATATCTTCAATAGGGTTAATAAAACTTCCACTTAAATGGAGAGAAAAGACAATGTGATAGTCACTACAAAACTAGTTTTCCCTATTGGGAGAACATTAGTGTGTAAAAAAATCTAATTTTCAAGTTAAAATAGAGAGTGATATAGTACATGGTCATTATAAATTCTACAATCACAAAACCATAAATTTTGATCAGTTAAAAGACCATTGATTTCTTAGTAATAAAAGTAAATGGATAATGTTTTTGTTCTCAAATAATTTTCATAGATTTGAGGGATTCTTTTACTATATAGTTAGTAACTTGAGAAAATAAACTTGTATGATTTATTTCCATGTCATAATATCATCCTTTGGTTGTTATTCTATCTATATATAATTAATTTCTTAAATCTAGAGATGAATACTCAAGAAATTTTTTTTATACCTGGTGCACTTTTTTGAATCATAATATCCACAAGTCATTCCTTAAGCCTTTAAATGTTTATTAAAACCAAACTTATTAGCATATGTTATCTAATATGATAACTCATACTTTAATCTTAATCAATAATATCCTTATTCTATATTTATTTAACCTTAATACTCCTCCAAAATGTGTCTATCCAGATTCAAAGACCAAAAAAATTTAGAAGGTCAATAAATTTCCAAAATCAATTTAACAAAAGATTCCCCAAATAATGAATCTTTTATTGTCACATACCGAATATATTAATACCCTAATATCCTTTAAAAATTTAAGAAATATTCATTCTTCTAGGATTCAAATATTAGCTTATTGAATATATTACTTAAATACAAACATCTCATAATTTTAGCATAACATAAACTTTCATATCAATAACCAATTTTTGGGTCATCAAAACTTTCCCATGAAAAATACTTTATTATTATTATTATTATCTCAGCACCAGGAACACAGTAATGGTTATCTTTCCCTAAACTATATTTTCCCAAATTTTCCACTTACTACTGAATCACTTTTCTTGGTACCATTCAACATATGCATTCAAATCCTTAAAGAAGAAGTATTGTAGTAAAATCTTTATATATCTTATGATTCTTATAACCAAAATATAAAAACACAACTCTTCAATCCAAAAATACAAATACTTTAATTATTCCACTTCAACTATAGTAACAACATAAGATTGACCTTGATCCCTTTTCTTCTTCTAAGTTATATTACCTAGAAGCTTGGGACATTAATTTCCATAATACCCCATATCCCTATAGTTGAAGCATTGTACATAGGTAGCTTCTTTTATTAACTTGAAATGTCGAGCTTGGTGTCCTTTATCTCTACATTTTTAGAAAACTTCCATTCCCCTCAAGTATGTACCGACATGTTTCTTACCATTATTATCACATGTGAAAAAAATCCTTCTTTATTTTCTTCTCAATATCAATTTTTGATATTTTATCATCTTCTTCTCTTTTTTACCTTTAAAATAATAAGACTTGCATAATTATTTCTCTATCTTGATAGAATAAGATACTATATCCTCATATAGTTATATTGTTTGGGAGGCTTTTTACCTTCATAGAATTATTTTAAGGCCATAAATAAAATGGTCAATTTTGCTACTCAAATTATGTTTGTAGTTCATGGAATTCCTTACTAACCTTATGAAGTTGGATTCACACATAAAAAAAATTCATCATATTTCTTCCTCAGATACAAGAATTGCCTCTCCATATCTTCTCACAATTCATGAAAGAAATATTTTTCTAAGAAAATTTCCTTAAAATACTTCAATTAAATATTTTAAATTTCTTCCTCCTCATTTTCATTTTGAATTAATGAACACCATTGATCCTCATCTCCCAAGATATGATAAATTTCCATGACAACCTTATCCATTTCATTTCTTTCCATAGAAATAAATATATCATCTAAGGAACTTATCCATTTCTCAGCTAGAAATGGGTTTACAGTCCCATTTAATGATGAAGGTTGTTGTCTCATGAAGTGGGCTAACATTATTCCTCCATTTTGAGGATCATGATGATCCATATGGGTAAGGTTATTATTCATAAGTTGAGTCATCTATATCAGTATAGTTATAAGTTTCTAAGATTCTATTTCATCTCCTAATCTAACATCATTATCTTTTATAGGAGGGAAATACCTATAATGAATAAATTAATTTATACGGTTTCCATTCCTTCCAATAAGTGATATTTCTATACAATGAAATATAATAAATTATATTATTAATCATAATGCATAATTTTGAACTAGAAACACTTAAGATAAATGAAAAAATTTATGCCTAGATAATCTCATAATCATAAACATTGTTTCTTTGGGTACATATTTAATTTTAAATATTTCATGATGGTTTGTAAATAAAATATGAATTATTCTAGGAATATCCCCCCCTATAGTGTCAAATCAGGTGTATAGTAATGCCTATTGTTGTGTACCAGGTTATGAAGAGTCTGGCCTAACATACCTTGTTGGAGTTATTACCCATATGTACATTAATGCTAGAACCACATCCACTTGTAGTTTCTAGACATGAATGTATTTCTAGGAAGACCCACATAATATCTACCTTGCAAAAACTCTAGGATGTTCTTTTATGATTATCCTCAAAATCTATCTTAGTTTTATGTTCCCAAACTTATGTTTTCTAAATCTAGTTTCCAAAGTCTCTATTAACCTTTCTATGATACCAACTAGAAAGAAACCAACCCTATTAACTTGGAGCTGGTGCCTTACTTAATTAAATTGGTAATATGAACAAGATATCGCATCTAAAGGGACCAAATAGTTTAGTATATTTGGAATTCTAGATACAAACATAAGCATTATATTACAACTTGAAATGAAATAAAACATAAAACTCCATTTGAAACACCCATATACTTCTAGATTAACCCTGGAAGTCATTCATCATATAAACCTTTAGATCCGGGTGAAAAATAAAAAATAAGAAAGGGTTGAGATCAGATGCTCAGTAAGGGTAATCAATACAATGAAATCTTTCAAAAATAAACTTAAACATAATAATTCAAGGTGAATAACTAAAAACACATGTCATTAAAACATAAACTTGATCATAATATGGAAGGAATAAAAGCTGAATAAATAATTCGATATAAATAATCATGTGAAACCTAACCATGGATATTATACTGATTGAATAATAACATGGAATATCAACTACTAATATCATAATGAGGGAAATGCATTATATTGGATATCATAAACATATCGTCAAGGCTTTGGCTAAGACACCATACGTAAATGGGTAAAAATACGATCTAGTTTGTCTCATGAGACCTAACGATGCATCAAGGGGCTATAGCATACCTCACCCATCACTTACTAAGTCCAATAAAATCATAATATGAATGGGGTGAAACATAGTCAACATATACATTCATATTAAAACTAGTATATGAAATGTAAACAATATCCCCAATCAGTAAACATAAACATAAACTATCCAAAGTAATATGATGAATGGTATCAAGACTGTATATCCCCAATCAAAATAATCATAAACCATTCAATAAAATGTGGTAGGTGGTAATATAATAGACCAATCTCAATTAATCATAATATTCAACATATGTTATTGAAATAGATGAAATATTCTAATAAAATCATTGTGGAATTCTTGAGAGAAATGCCCTTTTTTACTTTAGAAAGAAGAGTTATTTTGGAAAATCATTTGTAGTTATCCTAAAATCAGAATATAAAGAAGAATATCCTAGAAAATAAAAGGGAAGAAAAAATATATATGAGGTATAAATTATTTCCAAAACATAAAAATAGTTTTTAAGAAACTTTAGAAATGATCCACTTTGGTACGGTTTAATGGAAAATATAAAAGATCCTTTGAAGTGGAAAAACAATAATTTTTTGCATAAAACTAGAAATTAAATAAGATAGTTTTTCATGATGAAGTGAGTTATTTAATAAAAATAATGGTTTCTTAAAATATATTATTGATTATACTTGAAAATGGGTAAGAAATTGGGATGCACCCTTTAATCGGGCTTGCTTATCGGAAGAAATTAAAAAAGGGAACCTTGCAAAACATGTATTTCCCCATCAAAGAAAGATGAAATGATCTGGATACATAGGTTTAGAACATATAAAAAAAATTAGAGGAATTATATAAAAATAATAAATAATTAAATTTGGGGTAAAGATATGGAAATCATAGCTCGAATGAAAATAGAGATTCAAAGAGAATCCCTTACCACTATGTAATAATTTGAATCGTATGCCCCATAAAATTAATAATCATAAAATGAAACATTAAATTCCATAAATTTAAATAGATTCATGATTTTATATAAAAAATTTCTGAATAAATACACCACACACAACAAATAAATGGTGAATATGTCATATCTCACAGGAATAAAAGTGAGATGAGAAACCCCCTACCTTATGTCTGAAAGTGTTCTACACTTATACTTAACATCATGTATAATGAAATTAGATTCATTAATAATTAAATTAACAACCTATTAAACATTTATTTTATTTATTATAATTTTATTAAATTCATTTATAGTCTTTTTTATGAGTTATGAAATTCAATTTCATCATTTAGAAGTGTTTATTTCCTTGGTTTTCATGATTGGTTCACTTGTATACATGTACAAAAGATCACGTGAAATGTTAATAGTTATCCAGAATTTAAATTACCTATTATTAATGAAATTATAGTATATTTAATTGTCTTATATATCATTTTTTTCCAAATATTAGGATGATTCATTAGATAAAATGTTATGGATAACTATTTGGATTATTTGGGTGTTTTTTCGATCATCACGCACTAGTTTTGTTTTATTAATTAATAATATGTATATATAATGTTTATTTAAAATCAAATAAGTTTTAATAAAAATATTATAGTATGTTTTAACCATAATTTTTTTATGACCAACCTTAAAAGTGTAATTGAAAAACCAAAACTCATCGTCCACGAAGGTGGTAAATTGGCACCTCACAGATGACATTATCATTTTTATAATAAAAGGGGAATAAAAGAGAATTGATGGAGGATATAACATTAACATAATAAAATTAAATTATATATAATATATTGGGGTTATCATGCATGTTTGGACAGATGCTGTAAGGAAAGGATGAGAAAATAAAAGAAATTAAAATAAAATTAAAAGAACGAAAGGTGATTTTAACTCTTGAATTTATCTCCTTGAGAACCTCCATTTAGAAATTTTAAATGGTCTTTTGGGTGAGAAAATAAAGAAAAAAATGAATGGGAGAGGTTTTGGAGAGGGATTAGGTAGAAATTGTACAAGCTTCAAGCATTTGGAGGTGTGAGGATAAGAGGTGGTATTTATAGTAGGGGATATGGGTGTTTTTTCATTATTTTATTCATTAGTTTATTATTTTGGCTCATGACTATGAATAGTTTTTATTTACATGAATAAATACAATAAATATATATGGAGACATATATTATGGTTCTAACATCAGAAATGGCTCAAGAAATAGTTCATTTAACATATAAAGTTATATACCGTAAATTACCGTATTTCACTATTCATAAAAAAATTCAACTATTTTAGAAGAAACCCAAAAATTCATCCTAGTTTTTTATGTGTAGAATTAAGAAATGAACTACATTTTATGAAAATAATTTTCTCTATATGGGAAATTTAATTTTTAAATAAAATCATTATTTACTCAAAAAATACATATTTTAATATTATAACTAATTTTATGAAACTCTCAAAAGGTAATTAAGGTCTCATAAAATTATATAATAATAATAAGAAAACAACATATTAATTTATGATTCTTTTTTATGAAAATATTTTTTTTAAAATAATTATATTAATTATAAAATTGTAAATAAATATTTATGACTTGCAAAAATACAAACACTTAATTTATCATTTTAAAATATTTATTTTCTTATACCATGATATAAATATATCATATTTTAATTTATAAGATGCCAAAATTTTATTTATACATTCATAGGTGAGGTTATTATTCTATTAGGTGAGTTACTATTCTTAAGGGTCATATTACTATTTCATCAATCAAGTTACTATTCCATCGGTATAGGTTTTTTAATTTCTATAAATACGTCTTATTTCATTAATTCTTCATTTATAATGTTTTTATTTTGTTCCCTATGTGATTTTATGTGATTTATACTATATAAAATAATTATAAGAAGGTAAATTACACTGATAATATTTTGGGTTGTTACACTCTACCCTCCTATAATAAATTGCATCCTCGCAATTTAAACTTGTGATTTGTAAGCATGGAGTTGTCATTTTTAAATACCCTTGTGGAAATCCCACATCTTCAAAAGGGTTAATTAAAATTACTCTTAAATAGAAGGAAAATAAAATGTGATAGTCAAAACAATAATAGGTTTCCCTATTAGGATAACATTAATGGGAAAAAATATAACCATCAAGTTCTGATGGAGAGTGATAAAGTGCATGGTAATTTGACAGTCTACCATCACGAAACTGTAAATTTTTGATCGATTAAAATACCATTGATTTTTTAGTAATAAAAGTAAATGGATAGTGTTTTTGTTCCAAAATAATTTTCCTAGAGTTGAGGGATTCTTTTACTATATATATAAGCACCTAAGAAAATAAACATACATGATTTCTTTCCATGTCATAATATAAACCTTTGGTTGTGATTAGATCTATCTACAATTTATTTCTTAAATTTTGAGATGGATACTCAAGACAAATTTTTATACCCATATCACTTTTATGAATCATAAAATCCATAAGTCATTCCTTTATCCTTTAAATTTTCACTAAAAACCAAATGATTATCATAGGTTATACAATATGATAAGTAATACATTAATCTTAATAAAAAATATTTTTATTCCATTATTAATTAACCTTAAGACTCATCCAAAATGTGTCTGTAATATTTAAAGACCAATTTTTTTTTGAAGGAAGGTCACTATATTTCTAAAACCAACTTAACATAAGATTCTCCAAATAATATAGCTTTTATTGTCACATAACATTTATATGAATACCCTAATCTCGTTTAAACATTTATAAAACATGCATTCTTATAAGTGTAAAATACCAAGTTATTGAATATATTCCATAAATAGAAACACCTAATAATTATAGCATAACATAAACCATTAGATCACTAACCAATTTATTGGTCACCAAAAATTTCCCATAAAACCCCCTTTTTCATTATTTTCTCATAATTAGGAACATAGAAAGGGTTATTTTTCCCCTAACCATGTATTTTCATAAATGTTTCACTTGCTACTAAATCACGTTTCTTGGTACCATTTAATATATTCTTTCAAATCCTTAAATAAGAAGTGATGCAATATAATCCATATATATATAATTATTATTTAACCAAAATAACACAACATAATTATTGAATAAAAAAAAATACTTTAATTATTCCACTTCGACTATAGTAACAACATAAGATTGACCTTGAACCCTTTACTTATTCTAATATATATTCCCTCAATGCTTGGGACATTTATTTTTGTAGTGCCCCATATCCTTACAGTTGGATAATTGGACATAAGAAGCTTATTTCATTACTTTTCAATATCAAGTCTAGTGGAATTTCCCTCTATATTTGTAGAAAACTATCATTCCCTTCAAGCATGTATTGAGGTGTTTCTTCACACAATTATCACATGTAAAAAATTCTTATTTATTTTATTCTCTTTATCCTTTTTTTGACCTTCCATCATCTTATTATTATTTTTATCTTCAAAACCATCATATTGGGAGAATTATTTCTCTATCTTGATAGCACAAGATACTATATCCTTATATGATGAGAATATTTGGGAGACTAGCACCCTTTGTAGAATCGCTTTAAGACCATTAATGAAATTGTCAATTTTATTCCTTATATTATGCATGAAGTTTGAAGTATACCATTATAACCTTGTAAATTTAGATTCATACATAGAAACATTTTCATTCTATTTCTGTATTATACTCAATAATTTCCTCTTCATATTTATTTTATAGCCACGAGGGAAATATATTTCCAAGAAAATTTCCTTAAAATCCACCAATTACATATTTGAAATTTATTACTACTCCTTTGTGTTTTTAATTAAGGAAAACCATTGATCTGAATCTCCCAAGAGATGATAAACTTCCATGATAAACTTTTTCCTTTCATTACTTCCCAAAGTGAGAAATATCCTCTCTAAAGAACTTATCCATTTCTCAGATATAAATGGGGTTGCAGACCCATTGAATGATGGAGGTTCTTGTATCATGAAGTAGTCTAACATTGTTCCTCCATGTTGTGGATCAAGATACTCCATACAATTATGGTTATTATTCATAACCTGAGTCTAATATCCCAATATAGTTATAAGTTTCTCATCTCCAGTAGCAGCTTCTTCTCTAACATTATTATCTTACATATAAGGGAAATACCAATATGGAATATGTGCATTGAAAAGGTTTCCATTCCTTCCACTTGTAACCATTTCTAAAAAATACCATACACTAAATTATATTATTAATCATAATGAATAATTTCAAACTAGTAACAGTAAACATAAATTTAAAAATTTAAGAATAGATAATATCATAATTATAAAATTGTTTCTTTAGGGTCATATTTACTTTTAAATACTTCATAATGTTTAGTAAAGAAAATGTGAATTATCTTAGGCATATCCCCGGGGAGTGTCAAAATAGGTGCATAGTAAGGACTATCATCATTTAACAAGTTACGCTAAGTTAGACCGGATGCACCTTGTTAGAGTTATTACCCCTAGGTACATATGTTCCAGAACCACATCCACTTATAGATTCTAGATAGGGATGTATTGTTAAGAAGACCCACATAATCTCTAACTTACCCAAATTCTAGGATATTCTTCTATGCTTATCCTAAAAGTCTACATTAGGGTTATGTTCCCTAACCTATTTTCTATAAATTTTGTTTCCAAATTATCTAATAAAATTTCTATGATACCAACTATAAAGAGCCTGACACCATTATCCTGGAGTCGATCCCTTACTTAATAACATTGATACTATGAACAATAGATAACATCCCAAATAACCAAATAACACTACTAAAAATCCTACCTATACCAACACATCAATACCAATGGGTTGTAAAAACTATTGGTATAGGTCCCATTTCCCAGTGGTTTTTTCAAAATTTTGGGAAAATCCCACTTTGAGACTACTTTTCCCAACGGTTTAGCATAACTGTTGGGAAAGCGTATGTATTTCCCAATGGTTTTTCCATACCATTGGGAAAAGCCCACTTTTAGAGCACTTTTCCCAATAGTTTAGAAAAACCATTGGGAAAGGGTATGGTTTTACCAATGGTTTTTCCAAACCATTGGGAAAATCCCCCTTTGATACCACCTTTCCCAATGGGTTTTCCAAACTGTTGGGAAAAACCCAAATTGATACCACTTTTCCCTTTGGTTTGGAAAAACCATTGGGAAATGGTATGGATTGCCTAACGGTTTGACAAAATATTTAGAAAATACCACTTTGAGACAACTTTTCCCAATGTTTTGGAAAAACCATTCAGAAAGGGTATGACTTTCCCAATGGTTTTTCCCAACCATTGGGAAAATCCCAATTTTAGACCACTTTTTCCAATGGTTTGCAAAAATATTTGGGAAAGGGTATGGTTTTCCCAACATATTTTCCAAACCATTGGGAAAATCCCACTTTGATACCACTTTTACCAATGTTTTGGAAAAAACTTCAGTAAATACATACCCCTTCCCAACTGTTTTCCAAACCGTTGGGAAAAGCCAACTTTGATACCACTTTTCCAAACAATTTGGTAAAACTGTAGGGAAAGGGTGATTTTGGGATAGGTAGCCTTATTTTTTATGAATTATTTTGTCGAATATTATCAAATAAATCAATATATAAATTATACATATATATATATATATATATCTAAATATATTCACAAAGGTAATTGTCAGATAGTGGTAAAGTCTTTGATATTTAACCCACAGGTTGTGGGTTTAAACCTCTGTTGTAACTTTTTTTTTAAATTTACCAATACCGATGATTTGGGAACCCATACCAACAATTAAAAACTATTGGTATAAGTAATTTTTCCATTAGGTTAGTTTAGTATCTTTGGAAAGATAGATACAAACTTAAGTATTACATTAAAACTTAAAATGAAATACAATATAGAAACTCTATTTGAAACACCCATAAACTCTACGATTCTCCTTACAAGTCATTTATGCTATACGTCTTCACATCTTGGGAAAAAATAAAACATAACAAAGGGGTGAACTTAGATTCATAGTAAGGGTAAGTAATACATTTGAATCTATCACAAATAAACATAAAAAAATAAGGTAAGGTGAATAACTAAAAACACATGCAATTAAAACATAATCTTGATCATAATATGGTAAGAATAAAAGATGAATAAATAATTCCATATAAAAAATCACATGAAAAATAAACATGGGTATTATAATATTCAAATAATCACATTTATTATCAATTACTAATATCATAATGAGGGAATGTATAATGGCGGACATCATAAACATACCGTCAAGGCTTCGACCAAGACGCAATACATAAATGGGTAAAAACTCAGTCTAGTTTGTCTCATGAGACCTACTGATACATCGAGTGGCTATAGTGGGCTCACACATCACTTACTAATTCTAATACATTCCTAATATAAAAGGGGTGAAAAAAAATCAACATATATATTCATATTAAAACTAGCATATGGAATATAAATAATAACCCTAATTAGTAAACATAATCATAAACTATTTAGAGTAATATGGGAAATAGTATCAAGACAGTACCTCCCCAATAAAAATAATAATAAACCATTAAATAAAATATGGTATATGGTAACATAATATATCAATATTAATTAAGAACAATATTTAATGGAGGGTATAATCAACATATACATTCATATTGGAAGATAATTTTTATTTTACATAAAATCAAATAATAAAAAATTATATACAAGAAAAGAAAAGGGAATAATAAATATATTTTAGGAATAAATTATTTCTAACATGTAAAAAGAGTTTTTACGAAACTTTAGAAATGAGCCACTTTGGTGTAGTTTAAGGGAAAATATAAGAGTCTTTAAAGAGGAAAATGCATAATGGTTTTCATAAAACCATAAATTAACTTAGGTAGTTTTTAATGATTAAATTAGTGATTTCAAAAAAGAAATAGTGGTTTCTTAAAATAGATTATGAAGTATAATTGAAATTGGGTAATAAATTGAGAAATACCCTTTAATTAGGCTTGCTCGTCAGGAGGAATTGAAAAAGGAACCTTGTAAAACATGTATTTTCCCATCAAATAAGGATAAAATAGTCTAGATACATGGTTTTGGAACATATACATAGGATTTATAAGATTTATATAAAAATAATGAATAATTACATTGGGTTAAAGAGAGAGAAATCATAACCCAAATTAAAGATGGAGGTTTAGGGAGAATCCTTTACCCCTATGTAATCAATCAAAAAATATGGCCCATATAATTATTAGTCATAAAATGAAAAATTAAATACCATAAATGTAAATAGATTCATGATTTTATACAAAAGGTAATAATAAATACAGCACATGCAAAAAATAAGTGGTGAATAAGTCAAATCTCATAGGATTAATAGTGAGACGAGAAACCCCTTTCCTTATGTCTGAAAGCGTCCTAGACATGTACTTGACATCATGAATAATGGAATTAGATTTATTAATAATTTGACTCATAACCTATTAAACCTGTATTTTATTTATTATAAATTTATTATATTCTTTTATGATCTTTTTTATGATTTATAAAATTCAATTTCGTTGTTAGAAAGTGTTCGTTTCCTTGGTTTTCATGATTGGTCCACTTGTATACATGTATGAAAGATCATGTGAAATGAGAATAATTATACAAAAATAAAATTATATGTTATTAATGAACTTATAGAATATTTTATGGTATTATATATCATTTTTTCCAGATATTTGGCTGAATAATTAGATAAAACATTAATGGTAATCATTTGAATTTTTTTCATGTTTTTATCATTACACACTAGTTTTGTTTTATTAATTGATATTATGTAAATTTACTGGTTATATAACATTAAATACATTGTAATAAAAATATTATTATCTTTTTTAACCATAATAATAGTTTTATGGACATCCTTGAAGGTGAAATTGAAAAAATAAAAACTCATCATCCAAGAAGGCGGTAAATCGACACCTCACGAATGATGTTTTCATTTTTATAATAAAAGAGGAAGAGAAGAGAATTGATAGTGGATATACCATTAAAATAATAAAATTATAGTATATATAAGATACTGGATTTATCATGCATATATGGATAGAGGAGGTAATTAAAGGATGAGAAAATAAAAAAAATTAAAATAAAATTAAAAGAACGAAAGGGGATTTTACCTCTTGAATTTCTCTCCTTGAGAACATCCTTAAAGAAAATTTAAATGGTATTTTTGGTGATAACAGAAAGAACACAACATTGGGGAGAGGTTTGGGAGAGGTATTAGTTAGAAATTGGAAAATCTTCAAGGCTTTGGAGGTGTGAGGAGAAGAGGTGGTATTTGTAGTAGAGGATGGGTGTTTTTTGATTATTTTATTCATTAGTTTATTATTTTGGCTCAAGACTATGAATATTTTTGATTCCCATTATTAAATACTGTAAAGGTATAAGGATATTTTTATACTATGGTTCTTACATCATAAATTACTTAACAAATAGTGTATTTAACTTATAATTCTATATACCGTAAATTGCAGTATTTCATTATTCCTTAAAAAATCAATTATTTTAGAAAAAACCCAAATAATACACACTATCAATTTTTTTATGTGTAGAATGAAAAAAATTGAATCAATTTTACGGAAATAATTTTCTAAATATGAAAATTTTAATTTTTAAATAAAATCATCATTTACTAATAAAATAACAATTTTAATATTATAATAGATTTTATGACACTTTCAAAAATTAATTAAGGTCACATAAAATTATATAATAATCATAAAACAATGAAGTATTAATTTATGAATCTATTTTATGATTTTTTTTAGAAAAATCAGTATATTAATTATAAAATTATAAATAAATATTTATGACTTGCAAAAATACCAACACTTAATTTTTCATTTTTAAAATATTTATTTACATATACCATGATATAAATATATCATATTTTAATTTATAAGATGAATCAATTTTATTTATACTTTTACAGGTTAGGTTACTATTCTACAAGGTAGGTTACTATTCTTATGGGTCATATTAATATTCCATTAGTCAAGTTACTATTCCATCGGTATAGGTTCCTTAATTTCTAGAAATACATATTATTTCATTAATTATTCATTTATAAAGTTTTTACTGTGTTATATATGTGATTTTATGTTATTTATAATATATAACATAATTATAAGAAGGGAAATTCAATTGTTAAGATTTTGGGTAATTACATCCAGGACTTGGATGGTCTGCTCAGTCTGACCGTATGTCCGGGGGTGAAACATCATGATCGACTATAACTGAGTCCCAAAGTCCTCTTTAAATTCTCTCCATAACCCTAACATGAAGCAATAATCACGGTCTAAAACATTATTCAATGGAACTACAAGAATTTGGACCATCTGATGCATATATAGCCATCCCAGGATCTATACAGAACTATGCTCTCAGATGGATAGAAAGCGGGCTGAATTGGTGAGCCAATCTTTGATCACCCAGATAGTTTCATGACCTCTAGATGATCATGTAAGTTTCATCATGAAGTCCATGGGTATACCATCCCACTTACACTCTATCATGTGAAGGGGTTAAGCTAAACCCACTGGAACTTGGTGCTTATCCTTCACCTGTTGAAAAGTGAGGCATCTAAAGACAAACTTAGATATGATCCTCTTTAAACCCTTCCACCATAACTGAAACCAAAGGTATTGGTACAACTTTTCCACTCTTAGATGTACATCTAAGGGTTATGTGTTAAACTCCCTTAGTACCTACTATTACAACATCAATGGTACTATCATCTACCATTGGAAATGGATAATGTCATGCCCACATTCATAAAATCCATCAAGAGTGTTTCCAGTGAATATATGAAATTTTAGGGTCTCATAATCAATATCTATATTTAATTACACTTTACATACATATATATCACATCTTAATTGATTAATATTCATTTAAAATAGAACGATCAATGCGAGAATGATATAAGTCAAGTATCTTTAAAAACATGGACACATAAACAACTCGTTCATAAGTAAACCACATCATCTCCAACAAATTTATTTATAACTAGAACACTTTTAGACATATCATACATAATACCTGTCTTTATGACCTTGGGAAAGGAAACCTAATAAAGGGTTATCTCAGATGATCATTAAGGGTAATCAAGAGAGATATCAATGATCACATGAGAATAAGGGTATGGGAACATAATCTTAACATTCGAAAACCATACCCTTTACATAAAAGATCATAATCTTGATTAATGGAATAAATATTGAGATTTCATATGACATGGATAATAAAGGAATAAAAAAATATGCTCCATTAGAGCATAACATTGGATTAAGACATAGATTTTTAGAATACGCATAAGATTATAAAATCTTATGTTAAGGATACCCACCAAGACTTTCATAATGTGTTGGTTTTGGGATAACCACTCATATACCTGCTTTGGTCTTGGGATAACCTCTTGTGTACCCTCTTTTGGGATTTGGATAACCTCTCATATACCCTCTTTTTTTGGATTAGTATAACCTCCCAATGTGCCCTATTTTTTTGGGATTAGGATAACTTCCCATATACCTTTTGATATTATAAAACATTAATCATTAAATAATTCATTGGAGGACTATATAATTCTAGTACCACCCATAAAATAATAAAAATCATATATATGTGTGCCAAAAAATCATTCATCTTATCATTACCTGTGATATGGAAAAAAGTTTCATAAACATTTCATCATAGAATAACCTATGAGAGAGAAACAAGTTTCATAAAAGTTTTCAAACATAATGATAAACCGACCATAGAAAGTATAAAGATAGTATCATTAGATCATATCCCTAGTAAATCATAATAAACATATGAAATTGTTTTCATTAATGAATAGATATACCATAAAAAGATCATTAAAATATTCTTGCGGAACATATCCTTTCTATTTGGCAATCAATTTTTAAAATATAAAAATTTCAAAATCAATACAGAAAAAAAATTCATTTAAAAAAATATTTGAAACCTACCAAGTAATATTCAAATCATTGAGTGGTCACAATGGTAAAAAATTCCATTCATGTTGTACACATTAAAAAAGGATTCCTTTCACATTTTCAGTAAAAAGTGAAAAAGTAACCCATTTTGAAAAGTGATAATAAGATTCCTTTTAAACCATTTTTTAAAAAGGAAAATATAGGTAAAAAGTATTAAAAAATAATATAGGAATATTAAAAACATTCTGGAAAATATTTTAAAAGACAAGGATATATAAGAGAATGGATTTTTGAATAAATAGATAAATAAAGCCAGTTTTCAATAAAAATTTATTTTGTAATTTTATGTACATAAAGAGAAAAAAATTAAATGAAAATATGTATTCAGGAGAATGAAAATTCATGAGTTTATTGAGATATATATCATAATATTTCATCATCAGATTCATAATAATAAACAATTCTTGTAAATAATGATATTGTAACATAATACCCTTAACACTTTGGTTAATTTTGAATTATAATATCGATGAAAGAAAGACACATAAATGGATATATATATATATATTACATAATTTCAATGATTAGAATCATAAAATACATTCAATGGTATTATATACACTATATAAAATAAATAAGTGGTGAATATGTCATGTGTCCCACATAAAAAAAGTTAGATGAAGATACCTTACTTCAAGTATCAACTTTCTTCATACACATTAGAACCTAATATATAATAAATATATGTTTATTATAAATATATTATAAAACCATAATTATATATATTATTCTATATATTATTTACTTATAACCTTTTACGATTCTTTTATAAAAAATTCTTTATTAAAATCACTATTGGAGGTGATAACTACTTTATTTTTCATATATATTTTGGTTTGGTAGTTATGGTCCTTGTACCTTGATTATGGTTCCATAATATATACATTTTAACCATGAAATAAATTTCATATACATTAATTATATAAATATTGAGATTCATCCATAAAATTTAGGGGTAGAAAAATGAATTACAATACTCATTGAGAAAGTAGGTTATAAGTATGCATGAATGTTGTTTTAATTTTTTCAATGGATGAAAAAAATATATAATAATTAAAAAATATATAATAATTTTTATATCATATATATCATATATATTTTAAATATATCCTCATTACCATTTATGTAAAATTAAAATGAAATACATATCACATCGCTTCATGGAGGCGGTATCCCTCATATATGCACAATTGATGATATCATTTTCAATGGATTGGAAGGTTATAAGTTTTATGTGATATAATAATTCTATAAGTATAATTATTTCATGAATATAATATATATACTATAAATATATCATTATATCCATCCATGATAGACCATTATGGAAAAGAAATTACATTGGTTCGTGAGGTGGTAGTCCGCCATACACACAATCAAAAGTTATGTTTTCCATTTGATGGAAGAGGATATGGATATAGGTTATTAAACTAAAATAATAAAATCCAATAATATGGGATATATTGATTTTATTATATGATAATTTTTATAAAATATTTCAAGGAGGTGGAAGAAGAAATAAACTAAAATGCTCACTTAAGAACGACACCTATTTTTCTGACAACCTCTTTAAGTTATCACCAGCATACTTCTTAGATGGGTTTACAAATAAAAAAAGGCCTCAAAGATGTGGTAAGGTATGTAATAAATTGTTTTGGGTAGGTATTGTCTAAATTAAAATGATCTTTAAATGTGAACAGGAGAAGAGAGTGGGTGCCCTTTTATAATTGAGGTGAGTGGCACACTTGTAATTTTTCAAAGTTTTACAATAATTTTAGGTAATGTTATTGGAAAAATGGTTCCAAAATGGATAATTATTGAACCGAATATGATATATGGGTTAAATAATTAGATAAAATATAAATTAGACAAGTATTTAGGTCATTTTAAACCTTATCTATTTAGTTTAACCCCTGATAAACCCATTTTAACCTTAACTATGACAATTAATTTTTACTATCTTTAATATTCATTATGAAAAAAATTAATTTTGACTTATTAAATAATATTAATTATTATAATTAAAAATATGGAATGAATTTTACTAAATTCAATTCATAGAAGTGGAATAGTTTAATTTAAAATTAAACCCACAGATGCGATGAAAAAGTGGTTTTCCAAAGAAAAAGTTTTCATAAGTATAAAATGATTTTATATTGAAATTAAACATAAAATTAATTCCAATGACCTAAGTTAGATTAATAATAACATAATTTAAGTAATTTTTCTTTTAAAAATATTTTAATACAAAATGAAACATTGTAAATGTTTTAAATGAAACTACATTTTTTAATAAAAATTAGCATTTTCACTATTCATTGGAAAATAATCTTTTCAAAAAATTATAAAAAATTAATTTTAAGATAATTTAAAAATTTTAGTTTGAAAAATGAATCTGATTTTTTTCAATTTTTTTATAGTAGTGTAAAAAATTAATTTTAGAATAAGTGTGAAAAATGTTATGAAACCACTTTCTAAAAAGATAATGTTTTTAAGCATAAAAATAGATTTATTCTTATCCCATGCCAAGAAAAATTTTAGTTTAATGATAAAATATTTTTTTGAATATATAATATATAAATTTAAATAAAATAATCTTCAAATAGTGATTAATTTAATTTATTAAGAAAAAAACAAATTGAGTGCATAAAAAATAGTTTTTTAGAAAAAAATTAAATTATTTAAATTGATTTTTATTTTCATTTATAATAAATTAATAGAAAATAGATTTATTTTTCACTAGATTATACTATAAAATATTCATAATTTCATTATTTTTATTCATACCCACAAATTTAACATCTATGTTATGATGGTATACTATATTATGGTTTTCTAAAACTCAGTGTTGCATATAACATAATCAATCAAAGAAATAAAATTTATTTGAAGAAAATTAATACAATATTAGGTTGTTAAAATATTTCCAAATGGGCCTCCTTAACAAATTTAAGAAGTGAAAGGGAAACAACCATCGAATAGAGGTACGCCACACATCCACTAAGGAGAACTGTGATGAGGCCAACTGCTCTGCACCACGCTCAACAATCACAGAAAAGATATTCTATTGAGAGAATCTTCCACCAAATTATCCTTCATGGGAGTAGATACTATATTTATGTAATAATCCTATTGGTACTCTAGACACTACCTATATCTCAAGTTAATATCTTTCTATGAAAATATATACTTGAGACTCTTGTGGTTAGAATAGATGATAAACCGCTCACCCATAACGTAGTGTCGCCACATCTTCAGGGTAAAAAAACTGCCTCTAGCTCTAGATCATGGATCACATAGTTATGTTCATGGGTTCTTAGTTTCTAGGACCTATATGATATCACCACCCACCTATAAATCAAAATAAATCCAATCTAAGTTCAAGAAGCATTGTAGAACACCACATACTCAACCTCCTCCTATAGTAGTTTCAAGATGGGGGAACTCTTCAACATCTACTGATACTCTTGAAAAACCTATTGGAAACTCTATATACACATAACAGGATACCCATTTCAGTTAAAAAAATTCAGTGGTTTCTATATCCTGGATAAATCCAGCACTAATATCTAATAATATCTTACCAACTCAAGGAAGATTTGTACATCAAACACGCTCTTGGGTGGCCCCTTAGCTATTAATGAATCAACCTTTTCTAGGTCCACTAATACACCCTATTATGAGATGAAGTTTCCTAGGATGTGGACCTCTCGAATCCATAACTACCACTTCAAGAGATTTCCCTAAAGCTGGTGCTATCAGAGTATGTCTAGGACTATCCTTAAAATGTCTCATGTTCTCCTACTCCGATGCTGAGTGCACCGGGATGTCATCAATGATGACTACCATAAAACAAAACAAGAAGGGTTAAAAGATCTAGTTTATAAGTCCCACGAACAATATTGGGGATTTTATCACACCAAAATACAACACCAAGTATTCATAGTGACTTTAGAAACATTATAATTCCATCTTTGGGATATTCTCATATCGAACTGAGATATGGTGATAACATGATCTGAGGTCAATCTTATAGAACCACCACTCCCCTTGAAACTCATTGAGGATTCAATTATTTAAAGTGGATACTTATTCTTGAAAATAACTTTATTTATGTGATGATAATCCATACATAACCTCAATCTCCCATATACCTTCTTAGTAAATAAAACTAGGGTTGCCTAGGGAGACACATTGAGTCTAATAAAGAAATTTCCTCTATAAATACTCAAAATAAACCTTAAACTCTTAAATCTATATAGTATTAATCTGAAATTATATCGTATATATCATGGAAGTACCTAGGTTTAATTTTATGAATATTTCAATCTATTGGTGGGGTGGTAAGCTCCATACATCCTTAGGAAATACATCCTCATACTTTTACACTATGAGAGGAAGTGGAAAGATCATAACATATGATTCTCCAAGGGTAATACTAGACAATTGATGAGTAGTCAACTATAAACTCCTATGAATGTGCTCTTCCAAATCCAGATGGGGTTCCTTATCACTGATGAAGGAAAACTTTATCCCTTCAACACTAAGACACTATATCCTCCACCTAAAATATTCAATTTGTTCATGAACTATAGAGATCCTATCCATACCTAGAGTAACATCTCAATGGCTTATCATGGATAACAAAAAATACCCCAAAAGATCTCTCTCCTCTAAGAGTAAGGTCACACTATAAAAAAAAGTTTGTGATCATTTAATCTTCATCAGTAGGAATGTCAAAATTCAAGTGTCAAACCAAAGGCTCCACTAGAATATCTATATATTGAATAAGGGATGTGGTAAGAAAAGAGTGTCACACACCTATATCTATTTATAATGTGGCTAAATTACAGAATAAAAAAATAATATCTCAAATAATCCTTGGAACCTAAGGGTTATATGACTCCATTTCATATATTTGTCCTTATACCTAACAAATAGCTCCTAGATCCTGGTGTGGTCCACCTGGGGGTGGTGGTAGAAACATATAAAATTTTAAACCACCTCCCATTGCTCTCCCAAATCCTTTACTTCACTTGATTCCTTGAAAATATCCCTTCTCTAGCCACTATCTATATCGAGGAATTCCATAAACCATCTCCTAGTAAACTGCATTACTGGCCAGAAAATCCTACCTGAGGTATCCCTACTCCTTATAGGAGTAAAAATGCCTCTCCCTCGATTGATTGGAACCATTCTAAGATCCCTAATCCATAAATCCTCAATCTTGAGATTTTCTTTGGAAATTCCTCATACATATGGATCCTTGAGTTTTTCTTGGCTACTAGCTGCCAAAGTCTTAGCTTTAGAGTACCCACTACTTGCAAAAACTATTAGTGAATACCCTACCAAGAAGTTATACACCCCAAGGATCACTCGACCACCCCAATATAAGTAGGAATATAAATAGATATCACTCCAACAATTTTATGTTAGAGAAGGATACACTTGAAGGTCTATGATTGAAAGGATGAATCTTGAACCATATCCCTGGAGTATAATAAGAGGTTAGTGAACCTCGAATCATAACCTAAAACTACCATAATTCCCTTATGGTTCTCCAAATGCTTCTACATGTATACTGCTCACAACATTGCTAGCTAGAATTCCTCTCTAACAAAATTACCAGACACTATCCAAGAGAGAGTCACCTTGTCATGCAACTGAGTCACCAGACTCCACCATCACCTTGTAGAACTATGTAGAAGACTCACTTATAGGACCAACGTCTAATCAAGATGGTTCCTAACAAGGTAGAAAACACACATAACTACCTAAAGTCAGTACTCTAATACCTGGGGTCTAGCTCACATATAAACCTGAGGGGTCTCTACCTCTGAAACTCATGGATTTTTCTCATCCTGGACATGTCCTGTCCCAGCACTACCAGAGTAACCTGTTGCTCAAAGTTTGGAGGTAAGATTGAAAAACCAACTATAGGTACCACCTCCTACATAGGTCCCTATAATAAAGCCTCATTATTATAAAGACCATCTTCGTGATCCTACTATATAAAACAATATGGATATCATTGTGGAGGGATCCTAAAAATCTCCAAATATACCAAAGTTAAATAATATATTTATGGAGATAACTCAATAAGGACAAGGAAACCCCAACCCATTCTTATATGATGCATGCACTAGTGTTTTACTAGAAACCAATTCCTATATGTACCAAGTTAACAATAAGTTTGGCATAGCCCCAATTAATGTATAATTTTATCACCACGCCAAAACTAGGTTCCCTAGCATGAAAGAAAACTCGAAATATGTTAACACCATTTCCCTACTTCCCATACCAAACCTCATAGCTACACTATCTCTAAAAATAGATCCAAAAATTAAATATTATTTGATACCACGTTTTCATGAACTGGCCCACCAAGGCCGACCTAGTTGGAAGAAATTTGAGTTCGATAAACCAAGCCTGCCTCCAATAGTCCAGCGGTTAGAAACAAGCACCGATTATGCATATTACGCACATGGGAGGCCATATCCTAAGGTACCTATACACACGAAGACATCTCCAACAGTAATACAATTATTAAAGGTAAAATATAACTGTAATAAAAATTAATGAATACAACTATATTCGATATTAGAGTATGTCACAAGTACGAGAAAGCATAAAGGGACAAATAAAAGCCCATCACAATTGTAAAAGATCCCAAACTTCTAAAAAGAAAGGGACTAATATCAAATGAAACTCTTGGAACTAAACATGGTCCAAATAGATCAATTATTCTTAGCCTTCTCCTATTCTATCTAGTACTTTATCGCAAGTCTTGTCATCTGTATAAGACAAAACATGTATCATCAGATCCCATGCATGAGTGAGTATAATAATACCCAATAAGACTCCTTGAAAACACGAAACATAAAGCATTAAGAGAGAGGATTCAACTCATAAACATGAAGGTATGTCAATAAGAATATAAGAAAATAACAATAATAACCCAAATATACTCATGAAAGACACCAAGTATCATGGTAAGGTCACAACCATACCACCTTTCTAGGATTCCACCTAAGGGTTCAATGTAACATTCCTTTGGGAGAACACACTCCTCATGTCCTGCTGACACTGATTCCAATCATCTGAGAGGTCATAATCATCAGGAATATCTAAGAATAAGTACACACTGGAACTAAGAATATTTCGATACAAAAATAGGGGAACTCACAGAGTGCCTATGGGTGATACCTAACCATATCTAGAGTAAACCAGTAGAATGGGAATCACATTCCCTGGTAGTCAATAATGAGATTCCTGACCCAACCTAAGGAGGAATGATATAGGATCACACTCCAAGATATATAGAGGGATACCCAACACCATCCAATATTAACCCATAGAGGGGATCAAACATCCCATGCTAAGGAAGGGATTCCTAATATACCCTCATAGGGATAGATTAAGGAGGCATACACTATATATACTCATCTAGACCGAAGAGAATGGGGCCCTCATCCTACCCCAAAATAAGTGCATGATATGTATAAGGAGTACACATCATTTCATGGATGGTCTAGGTATGCTCATCTCCTCTAGCCATTGACCATGTAGTATGCCCCGTGCCCATGTACTCTATCCATGATCATTTACACTGGTCATTCCCATGTACTATGGTCATGCCTGGGTGCTCTTGCCATGATTGAGTACTCTAGATGTATCCCTTCTTGTGTACTAGTTTGTTTCCATGAACATTAGTAATTCCCATGTACCTGGTTGTGCATGTGCTTGTGTACCCATGGGGTTCATGTTGGGTCACAAACATGGATTAACATAGCATACATAAATACCACACAAAGTGTGATATTTAACTATGTGTGGAACCCTAATGACCACAAAAGGGACTATAGGGAATGTGTTCATATAAAGTACATGTTGTTTATGTTAGGATTTTCCAGAAACTCCCAAGGCTACCACACATATTTTCCTACACTGCCACCACCAAAGATATGACTACAAACACCCCCAAGGAGATAGGTTCTAAGGTTCAATGATATTGTATTGTCACCAATTCCCAATTTTTGACCACCTAATCTATGTGAGTATTATCCCCCATAACACTATATTTTTGAATGCCAAAACCCATGAATGAAGAAAACCTGATCCATCTCTGATCCATATCAAATCTTCCACCATTATTATCACACATATCCTTTAAATCCCAAAACCAAACCCACAAAAATTGTCCATTATTCTAATGATTTATTTTTCAATGATCAGTTTCAAAATATTTTTTGAAAAACTGACTAAATGGAATACTGATGATGAATGCCTAAAAAATAAGGGAGGAAAAGAATAAAAAAAATGTGGGGAATGAACCTTGGTCATGGTTTGGGGTTTCCTCAATTCATTGATGGTGAAAACACCGAACAAAGGGAATAATCAAGGATTATCAAAAATATTATCCATTCATAATTATTAGAAGATAAATCAATAGATGTAAATAAACAATTGACCTAAAAATTTATTTATTATAAAGATTGATTTGTATTCGACATAAGACAATGAAAACGGAGATTAAATCAATACAAAAAATACTACCTCTATTTTGGGTCGACCGTAGATGAATAATGGTTCTACTTCATTTTCATTAGCGAGATCTGTGAAATCCATTATTGAAGACAAACTCCTCAGTACACTGATCACCAACCCACTATATTGACATTCATCAAGGATCTCCTTTATGATCCATATAAAATCCATAGAGTTATGTGGATAACCATAGGTTTTTTTATAATTGGTATTATATCAAGGACGGAGTTAGGACTTGCCATTTAATAAATAATAAATTGATTTTTTTAATTTACTAATCTTCCCACAATCACTCTTAATCCAAAAACCCAACAGACACAATGTTTATGTAGCACCTACGGTAAAACTCACATTCCAAATTTAATAGAGGTCTCAAATTTCTCATCCAAGAATCCATTTCAGAGTTATTCCCTTATTTCATAAAATCTATGTATGTGTGATATAATATATTTAATATTTTTATTATATCAACATCGAGGCTCATCAGGCCTTGAAATCTCATGATGACTCAATTCCTAGCTTCAAAAATATTCTTTAAAATATTACAATGTTTTACAAGGGAAAAAAATAGTGTCATTACGATAATAGATTCTTGACTAGGAGGTGAACCCACCATAAGTTAAATAGCTCACCAATAAAATTACTTTGTTCCCAGTAGATCCCTTTTCTATATGAAATGAAATTATAGAGGAAATTATGGGAAGAAATTTTCATTAAATAGATTTCATTCACTCAAAAACTCAAAAATATTATATATATAATGAGTGGTTATTCCCGAACATTAGGGATTTTGAAAAACATGCGAAACTATGGTAATTTTTTATAATATGTATGTACTTAAAAATCTATATTTTTTAATAACTTAATTCCTAAACTTTTGAGGTCTCTATGATTCAATAACTGAATTTATAACCATCCATTCATAGTAACATTTTGTTAAGTTTACAATAAATTCTTACATTCTTAATTTTTTTATTTATATGGTAAATTCTTTTTGTTTATGTGAGTTTTTTAGAAAATTTTTTAGTATATAATATTTGTTCTATTTTATATCACTTTTATCTACAAATAAAAATTTATTTTCAAAGTGATCATTCTAGATCTTGTTGGATTGTAAGAGTTATAATTGCTATAAGAGGAAGGGGAGGGGGTTAATTGTAGTTTAAAAACATTAAAATAATTAAAAAACTAACCTCTAATAATATTATTGAACTCATTATTTGTTATATGATCAAAGTAAAATGCATCAGACTCAGAATGGTTTTGGTAATCAGAGTAAATAAAAGTTTACTAAAATAAAATTTATAAAAAAATTGGGCTATAGAAAAATATAACTTGTAAAAAAAAGTAATATAAAAGGTTACAATGTTCTATAGAATAACTAAATAAAAATTTATAAAAAAAATGAATATACTTTTCACCTTTATAGTAAAAGGTATTCAATAACATTCAGTTAAGGTATCCATAGTTTAAACCAAAATGTTTAGTTTTTCTTTATTTAGTAGAAATACCCTGATCACAAAGATCAGAATTAGATCTATCTTTATATCCCTATAATCCCTTGAAAAACATAATCATATCTTGATTTTTCCTCCTATCCTTGGAATTCCTTGATCTTAAACTTATATTAGACAAAACATACAAATGAAAAACACTTTAAGGAATTTACAACCCTCACAGGGATTTCTTATAACAAAACTCTAAAAGATTACAAAGCGACACGTAATGATAGGTTACTATAGAAAAATCTTCAAGTTGATTGAGTTAGAAAAAGAATATTCTCCTAGCTACTCAAATTAACCCCTACTTATAGGAACACCTCCAATGATCATATTTTCCATGATTATCAGAGTTGTTTGCAATGACCTCAGATGATCTTCACTTGATAGCTAAGAAAATACGTCATCATCCAATTTCATTCTGGTCACACCATTACAATGATATAAAAAAAGTATTATGAATAGTAATAATAATTTTAACTCCAATTATAAACATATTATTTCAATGGAATAAAATTTATTAGTCTGATGGATTAAAATATGTCACCCCAATAGACTAGATTCTTTCATACCAATAGACTGGATTTTTTTTCATATTGATAGACTAGATATCATCACACTGATATATTATATATTTTCACATTGATAAATTATATATTTTTATACTGATAGACTATATATTATAACAGTAATAGATTAAATATCATTACATCGATATATTAGATATCGTCACATTGATATATTAGATATCATCACACTGATAGACTAGATATTGTTATACAGATGGACTAAACTTAGGTATATATGATGGATTATACTTTAATCAATCTAATATACTATAATTTAGTCAATTCAATGTAATAGACTTTGGTCAGTTAGATGGATCAGAATTGTATGTAAAGATTATATTAGTTTAGCTAAGAATTATTTCTATGTTTGGTAGATTATATTTTTTTTCTACAAAATTCAAAAAACATGAGAAACATATAGTTAGCAAAGCAATTTTTATAAGATTGTGTTGTGATTTTCAAAAAATAGTATAGAAAGGGTAGAAATTGAACTTTAAACTCAACAATAACCCCCTTTTTTAAAAGAAAAAAACACAACACTCAAAGATAAAATAATAACTTTGAAAACATTATAGCACATTATTCATTTAAGAATCGGTCTCCCTTTATCTTTCTTATATTTCCTTTTCCTTTTGACTCCTTTAATTTAACATAATTATTATGGAAGAATTATATAAGATACTTGTTAAAAAAATAACCCCCAAAATAATGTATTCTGATTGAAATACCATCTTTAAAGAGTTATCCCCAAACAAAAATTTCTCTCCTTAATACTTCTCCTATAATTACTTCTCCAAATAATTCTCCCCATATTTTATTTGAAAAATAAATAATGAAGGTAGAATGTACCTAAAAAATTAGTGATAACAATTCTATGAAACAATTTATGAAATATTAACATTCATCAAAAAAATATTCATTCAAATATGTAAATGGAAGTACATTCAAACTTTCATTCATTCAAAAATTAGTTTGAATATTAAAAATTCAATAAGAGTTTAGAAAGTAAAATTATTCTTTATTCTAAATATTATTCATGACGAGCTTAATCTTTTCGAAATCTTCATGATTCTTCTCATGTTCTGGTTATTTTTCCTCCAATTTTGTAATACTTTCTTCTATATGTTAAAATACTAAAAATTATTTCTTGAGCCTAACTAATTATTTTTTAGAGACTTGTTCTCAAAACTACATGCTTTTAACTTTTAAACTTATTCTTCAAGATATAATATCTTTTGTTTTAGTTCTACAATATATTCATCTTATGATTCTATCATACAATTAAACTACTCAATAAATTGAAACTTTTCATCAAATTCTAAAGAAAACTTATGAAACAAATCTATAATATCTAAAGATATTTTCTTTTGAATATCAATATGATAATCATAAATTTTCACATCTCTTTTAGTTCCCTTCATCCATATAAAAATATGCTTAAACCTTATTCTCTTGGACTTAAATATAACTTGGAAATATCTGAAATCAACTTCAATCTATGAAAACTTTTCTTCCAAACGATTTAAGGCATCTGATTTTCCTAAAACATTTAACCTTATATGATTTTTTTTTTCATCAGGAATCAATAATCAGTAGAAAATGATTGGAATCCACTAACTTATTCAATGATTCATTGAAATAAGTAAACCTGGATTCCATTCTTTGATCGGGCTAAGTGTCTTGTGAATCCATTGAATCTAATTACACATCAGAAACACATCTCCTTGAAGGCCCAATAGCCACTTTTCCTCCTCTTTATCTTTTTCAGTATGGAAAAATTACTCTACATAAACATTTACATCAAACATAGCATTTTAAAATAATATTTTTTGGGATTATTGATTTTGAATTTATTTTCTAGAACTTACTTATTTCTTAGAGACTACTAAGTCAGCAACTTTTTTCTGGATGAGTAGAGAAAGAAGATGATTCTTTGGAAATATTTTATTCTACTTCTTATTCTTCTTCTTCTTCTGATTATAATTTTGAAGAAGTATCATTAGACACTTCATCCATTTATTATTCTAATTTTCTAACCAATATTTATTCATTTATAAAGTCATCTTATCCATACTTCTTCATAGATTTTTTGATCTCACCAAATTTTTCAGAAATAACTTTTTCAACTTCAACCACTTTTCCTTTCCATTTCTCAATAATAATAGGAACCTAAGAAGTTCCAATAACTTCGTATTCCAAAATCAATTGAGGAAAAATAACTTTTGATGGGAGAATAGGTTAAACAATAATATATATGAAATAGAAATAACCCTTTGGGATTCCTCTCCAGTAGTTGTATGAAAATATTCATGTTCCCTCTCAATACCTTTCATCAATATTTAAACTACTTTAGGTTCATATAATCTCTTATTTTGTTTTCTTATCTTCTCATAGAATTTTATAACTTATTAATTTTTCTTCATCAATGATGAGGCCTCATCCTTATCAAGTCCAAACTTCAGATCTATGACTTCTTTTTTCATCTTGCATTTTCATCAACTCATTATAAGCCTCATAATTCATGGTTTTTATTTTCTTATACAGTCTCAGAGGTGAAGAAAATAATTTTTTCTATTATTTAAGTTTATCTTTTAGCTGTGGAACATCAGTACTGGATGCACATTTGGATGATTTATCCACAATTTTTTTCAACTTCGGTAAAAAACAAGTTGGATTCTGGAAATAGTTTCCTCACTTATCATATATAGATTTTCTCTCATGGAAAAATCTTTATTATTAATTTTCATTATAGACATAAATTTTATCAACATCTTGTCTATAAAACATAGAAATTGAAGAATACTTAACTTCATTTTAATTTTCTTAATCACCTAAAATTATGAAAAAAACTATTTGTACAAATTAATTTTCCACATTTTCATTGAAAAAACCAATACAAAGATATTAATATCTTTTAACATATCTAAGTCACCTTTCCTCAATATAAGTTAACCCTAAATCCATAATGCAACCACCCTTGCATAAGATTTCAAATTAAAGACCTTACTAACTTTCTAAAAGGTTGTAAATAAATAAGTTTCAAACTATATTTTTTTTAAACTTTCGAATTTCTCTAGTATATTATGTATAACAAGATAAGATTATCCATCCAAAGAGACTTCAACCATACAATACTTGTTGGATATTCAATTTACACTTCTCACAAACTTTTTTAAATATTATAACTTCCAAATTATATTCATTACTAAATTCAATAGAATAATATAATTCATTAAATATAGTTGGGTAGTGAAGATCAAAGTCTTCTTTCTCTACACATACCTTCTCCCAACCATGTAAAAATATTATTTCTTTTAGAAAATAATCTATTATGTTGTACCATTTATTTTTGATCAATATCTCTTTGACAACTTATTGGTTTTTTATATCTTCTGGAGTCAATGTCTTGCAAGATAAATTTACTGAATAAATCAAATCGAACAACACTGAATCCAATCACCCGAATAAAAAACAATTAGAATGACCAAGAATATGATGCATGAGAGTCGTTAAATGTTCTAAAAAATAATGCCAGACATAGTGATCCATTCATATATTTATAGGCATGGGGTAGTGATTCAACTTCCTTAGATCAGATGGCCTAGATTTAATTCCATAACTTGATCCAATGATTGAAAATTTTCCATAGAAAATTTAGATAAATTTCTTATCTCTTAATAGTTTTATTAAGAAACTTTTATCAGACTAAAGAATTGTATAGAAAACAAAAAATTAAGATTTGTTTATAATTTTGAAATTTTATAAAATATAAACAATAAAACAAAATTTAAACAAGAATATTATACATAAAATAGAAATATTAAAGATTAAAGATTAATAATTACCCTATAGGAGTAAATAATCCCCTAATGAAACAATGGGATAAATCCTAGTCCATGAGAACAATCTTTTAAGGTAGATGGGGTGCATCGACTCCTCAATAAGTTTCTTCACTGGGTTGATGGGTTCGATGGAATCCACCTTGAAATGACTTCAAGATCAACATTGATGGCTCATGTAACCTTGGTATCATGAAATGAGGAGGGGTTTTATGTGACTCTAGTGGTTCTATAGTTCTTACTTGTAGTAGCTTTTATGGTCCAGGTGACTCTCTTTTGAAGGATGCGAAGGCCTTGTTTAATGGTCTAAAGATCTGTCTCTCTAATAATATCCTACTGACCGAAACAGAAAAATACACTTTGATTATATGCAACTCCCTACAAGGAAGGTGCGAACCCATATGGTCTATTATCTACATTATTCATCAATACAAGGATTTTATTGGTCAGGAAAAACTAAATCATTCATAGTAGGAAGAGAATTTCATTTCAGATAGCCTTTCCTCAAAGGGGAACTAGAACAACCCTTATATAATTGACTCTAATTTGTGTTCCTTGCCTCATGAGTGTGTTGGTATTGTTAAGGTTGATTCCTTAGGACTACATTAATTTATACCTCCCTAATCTTGTTGTGTATTTCACTTTTACATTTTATTAATAAAATATCCCACTTTGATTATGAAGAGAAATTCATTTAGGTAATATGTTATTATTTTTTTATGAAATAGTTTTTTTTAGAAAAACAAAACTTTAAATAAAACAAAAATTTAGTGAATCTGAATTTTTTTAAAGACTATTTTTTTAGTCAATCAATTTTTTTTGGAAAACTAATATTTTAAACACAACTAAATATTTTAATAAATTTTAATATTTAATAAAAAATAAAGTTTTAAACAAACTAAATATTTTCGTAAATATAACTAAATTATTAAGACTAAAGTTTTTAATAAAACTAAAAGTTTTAGTGAATCTAAAAAATTGTAAAACTAAATTTGTTTTTATTATCTATGAAATTTTTTAAAACTAAACAAATTAGAAAAAAAATAAAAGTTTTATAAAACCACAAAATACGTAACACCACTTTGAAAAGTAGTTAAATAATATAAGGAGATTAGTAAAAAAGAAGTAGAAATGAATGATCACTTGATATTGAAAATTCTTAACTTCTATTTAATATATTAAAATCTTTCAAAACTAAGGGGAATAATTAAAATATTAAAAATATTTTCATATGTTCTGATGAATTGTAAAATTATACCTCATGTTTTTTAAACTTACTAATGTGATATTGGTTATGGACTCATAATGTGTTTGGTAATTAGAGTAAAGAAAAGTATACAAAAATAATATTTTGTAACAAAATGAACAATGAAAAATATAGCTTATAGAATAAAGTTAAATACAACTTTATTAAGTTCTATATAATAACTAACAAAAACTTTATAAAATAATGAATACACTATTAAAATTTAGTGTAAAAGTAATTTAACAACCTTGACTTAAGCTATTCGCAGTTTAAAACAAACTATCAGGTCTATCTTTCTTTAGCAAAAATCCCTCGATCACTAAGATTAGAATCAACTCTCCCAAGAAGCCCTCTATCAACCTGATCAGATCCATCTCTATCTTCCTCTCCATGTAATCCCTCGATCTTAAACATATGTCACACACATAATATAAATTCAAAAACATTTTAAGGAATTTGAAACCCTAACTTGTATTCCTTGAAAAATAACTCTCTAAAATATTTAAAATCAATAGGTAATAAGAGTTTACTATAGATAAATATTAAGATTAAATGTGTTCACAAAAGCATCAGTTCCCAACTCCTCAAATGCAGCACATTTAATAAGAACACCTCCAATGGTCATATTTTCAATGATTCTTGGAGTTGGTTGCAACTGAATTAGATGATATATCAGTTAAATAATTCTTACTCTGATTATAAACTTCTTATTTGAATGGAATAAAATATATCAGTTTGATGGACTAATTTTTTTCACACTGATAGACTAGATTCTATAATACTAATAGAATTTATTTTTTCATACTGATAGACTAGATATCATCACACCAATATATTAAATATAATCACATCAATAGATTAAATATTATCACACCAATATACTAGATATCATTACACTAATAGATTTGATACCTTCAAATTGATATATTAGATATCATCACACTGACAGATTAGATATAATCACACTAATAGATCCGATATTGTCACATTGATAGACTGGATATTATCATGTCTATGGAATGAACTTAGGTCTATCTGATGGATTAGACTTAGGTCAATATTATAGGCTAGACTTTAGTTAGTCTTATGGACTAGAATTTTATTAGTATGGTGGACCTGACTTGTATGTAATTTTTATATTAATTTCGTTAATAAGTATTTCTATATTTAGTAGAATAAGTTGTTTTCTAATTTTTTTATAAAAACTTGTGAAATATAAATTTAGTAAAAAATATTTTTTAGGATTGTGTTGTGATTTTAAAAGCATAGGATAGAAATGGTATAAATTAAAATTTTGAGTAAATATATCCATATTTAAAAGAAGTAAACTAAGTCATTATTATGGTAGATAACTTCTGGATGTTTTTTTTATCCTCATCCTTTAATGTTCATTTTTGAAAAAAAATCTCTGATGCATACGCTATTTTTATTTTCTATTAAATTGATACATGAATTATTTTTAAGATACCTATTTTAAATTTACATTATCATAAGATATTAAATTTAAATTGGGAGAATTTGAAATAAATTTTATCGGAGTGTTTTTGTTGTTATTTTCTTTTGGTGTGAGTTGTTTTGGATCATTCATATTTGATATTAGCATATATAAATATGCATTATAAAAACTCTTTTGGAAACAATGTTATTTGCCTATATTCAATGCAAAGTGATAAATAATTTCAGATGTTAAATTTTTTACTTCTTGTAGGTATTTTCTATTTCTAAATTAGTATATTTTAGTGAAATTTATTCAAGGGAAATATTCAAGAATTGGCTACTTGATCAAAGTTGGTATGATCTGCATGACTATATTAAAAGTAATTTTTTATTTATAAGGGTTGGAAGATATTGTGTTGCCTTTTGAATAAAATTGTATTTAATATCCTCATTTTATTCATCAAATTTATATATTATCACTTTTTATTGAGTCTTATAGGAGTAAAAAAATAAAAATTTTATTATGCAGAGTTTAATTATTTTTTGTCTTTGAAAGAATTTGTAGAAATTATTAGATTTCCTATATAAGGGGAATTGATGTTTGTATCTCATAAAATTTTAGAGATCATAGAATATTTTTTTTAATACTGAAAAAGAAGATAGTATTTTTCTAATAAAATATAAAGTTCAAAAAATGAGTCACTTTCACCCTAAGGAAATAATAGTTTTTCAGTTGGTTTATTATTTTCTTCATCCAAGAAAAGGTGGTAAGGAAACAATGAAAGTTTAATATGTGTATATATTAGATTATATTTTAAATATAAGGAAATTTAATTTGGTGAAGTTTAATTATGACTATATTGAATTCATTTTTTATACTATGGTGAAGTTAAATATTTTACCCTATGTGAGAACCTTGAATAAAATTCTTATTAATATTTTACTAAAAGAAAGTGTGAAAAGCATTATGGTATAAGAAATAATCAAGGAATATGCCTTGAACTCCAAGAATATATTAAGGAAGAAATTAGTTAATGTTTCATCTGAGTAGAATTTTTTTGAAAGAGGAACATAAATTTATCATTTAGAGAAAGTAGAAAAATAAAATAAGAAATCTATAGCGAAAGAGCGAATGAAACTAGAAGATCATGTTTTAAATTTACCTCCAAGTTAAAAAATTAGGATAACATATGATGTGTTTAAAGCTCTATTTGAAGAACATTAAGATGATCTTAAATAAATGGCCATGTAAGATAGGAATTATGTTGAATAAAGAATATAAATCTCAAAATATTATTTTGTACTTTCTAAATAAGCGGCTAAATCTATGAGAATAGAAAGTTCTGAGCAGGAACACGTTTTATGGAAAAGGAAATTAGTCTTAAAGGTAAAGGAATCTAAAATTTCTCTTCCATTTCTTACTATTAGGAATAATATTCCAATTTTGTTACCTTTAAATAAAATATTAAATATTTTAGAAGTTTCCTTTGAAAAATAAAAATAAAAATCATCAGATGTTATTCTTATAATGAAAATAGAAACCCTTATTTTATTAGTATAGAAGTTTTTGTTGTAATAGTGGGTGACCTAGAGCCAACTAAATAGTAATTTTAGATTACTATTTCATTTATATAGTGAGATATGCATGATATCAACTTTTCATTATAGTGTATACATTTCTAGTCCACAATATAATGGTAATGTCCATATATTAATTGTTGTATCAAAAGGTTATATAATATCCTAAGATATAATGAGAACCTCAAGATACTGTGACATTAATCTTAAATATATGTCCTATGGTCTTGATACATAATTTTTACTGGGCACATATGATGTTGTACTATTAGGTGTTTGGGGTTTATAAGCATTGCGACTTCTTCTCATGAAGTTTTCACTTGGTGATCTCTAGTGGTTGAGATCATGAGTACATACATGCCATTAGGAACACCACATATTTTTAAGTGTTATTGGTTGTTCCTATCTATGGAAAAGTGTATTGGTTTACTAACTTAAGATCATTGTAAATGTGTACCATTTGATCATGTACTTTTATTTAAGGTAAAAACCCTGATAATCACATCGTGGTGAGGTATCTTGTGTTGGGTGTGTCATTGGTGGTATGACATTAGTTGGATGTTCAAGATTGGATTTGTCGCTTGCAAGTTAAGGAAGTAGTATATCTCGAGCCTGCTTTATGAGGATGGTATTACCTTAATAAATCCTTTTCCAAGGTAGTCAGAGGGTAAATATGTTTAGTTAGATAAAAAAATAATAAATCAAGAAAGGGAGATGACACAAGTGTGCATCCTACTTTATGATATATCTAAATACCAAGAGATTATATTTCATAGTTCATGGTCATAAGTTGGTTGTCATTTCTATGACTATTTCATATCTCTTTAGGGGCCTTGATAGTTTACTAGAATCTACTCTTGGTCTATGAATATTATTCAGAACAATCGAGATAAGGGCCTAGAGGGTCAAATACAATAGTGTATTCAATAATATTCCCTATTATGGAGAATAGGTATATAAGACATGGTGGGACCTTATTTTTTTGCTTGTATCATTCTCCTGAGTGTGCACCATTACCTCCAAGAGATCCTTAGTGGTAGTATCCCCTGCTCGAGTGCTGATAACGCACACCCCAGCCACTGGGGATCCTTCTATTCTCCAACCACTGGTATCCTTTGAGTTATCCATATCCACTACTGGCCTGAGTGATTCCCCCCTTTGTTCCTGGTTAAGGATGTACACAACACCCCTCTCCCTCCTCACTAACTTGAAATCCTTCCATGGGATCCTCCTGACTGTCTACATAAGATCTTCCGCCTAGCTCCCTTTGGCCACCCGTAAAAGCTCTTAACTCCAAATTTTGTTGAATCCGATTCTGCATCTAACCCAAGAAACTACAAAGTGAACTTACATGATAGTTGTGTACCCTGATTCCATGCCACTGTCTCTAAGGAGTCAATTAGGTCAAATCTGGAAACCCATCCCCTCTAGGCTGAATATCTATAACTACTGCCTCTTACTAATCCATGATCAAACAAAGACTGATCAAGCTACTTATTTTGACAAAAATTGAACGTACTGGGGAATGCATCAAAATACAGTGGTTTGGGGATTTAAAAATTTCATCACAAAAAATGTCAAAACTTGTCGTCTCTGGTGATACAATCCCCTATATGGTCCAAGGGCATCATGTGAATTGAAATGAGAAAAGAAAATAAAACTAAACAAATACCTTATTTAAAACAAATTGCATATGAGTGTAGCTCATCATTGGTGATCATTTCTCAAAGGATCCAAATCTGAACCCCTCTAGATCATCCACAAATGCTCCAAGAATTAGTGTGTATGTGGTTTGTTGAATTTTGGGTGCTATCTCAGAGCCCTGAGGATCTCTTCAACATCACTATGACCACCATGATCTCTTTCCTTAGATCCAAAAAGGTTCCTTGAATCATTCACTTAGAGAGATACTCTCTCTCTTTAGAACTCAGGTGGAGAGTGACTCACTCACTTCATTAGAATGAACAACACACAAGAAATGAGCCTCTATATTTCTTATATAGTGGGAGTGTCAAAATACACAAAAGGGTTCCCTAACCTTGGGAAATAAATTACCCACTAAATAAGAAATAAATAATTATGATGAAATAAATTGTTTCATAAATATTATTTATATTTTATCACCTCCTTATAATATATAATTAAATATATTTGGTGATAAATCTGAGTCATTTAACATGACTCAAAATTTTCTATAATATTAAATAAACCTATAACATTAAATAATCTTCATTCATATCATATTATCCCTTGTATTTACTTAAACACTTGTATATAATTTTAATAAATAAATTATACCATTTATTCTTTACTTGAATAATAATGAATTTATTTACTCTTCACTGATTGATAACAGGGAAATCTCACAAACCCCACTTCAGATTGTGTTTGTGGTTATGATTATTAAAATTTGAAGAATAACTCTGATCATCCTGAAAAAATCCAGTAAAGATTCGACCAGAGTCCAGTTATCAGGAATTATAATAACCATTAGATTTAATATCCACTCATAAAGTGGGATTGCACTTTTAATAATAAATTTTATTATTATATTAAAATATTGTTCATTAGCCTTCTGAATTTTTCAAAAGGTAGGATATATGCAGTGAAACTTGGAAAATTTTCACCATTGGATTGAATCTTTGTCTACAACCTTAGAAAATGTTTAAAAAATGTATTTTTATATTTTAAAATATTGGGTGGTTTATTTTGTTTAAATAAATTAAAAAATAGGTGTGCCATTCTTCTTCACTATAGACCCTACTTTTAGTTGGTTGATTTTTTTAAAAAAAATCTCCCAGGGGACTTAACATGTTAGAGACCTTGCCTGAGTGTTTTATCCTCCCAACTGCACAACCCATAGACTGCCGGCCAACTGACATCACCATCTCAACCTCCTCCTCATTTTCAACCCACATACCCCACTCGCATCACCCACCATCATTTCCTTCCATCACTGTTGGGCCCCCATGGTGCAGTTGCCTTTCTCCAGTGTGTCTCCCCATTTGAGTGTGCCTCATTCGGCGAGATCCCTCTAGATGATGCCTCCAAAGCTGCCCGCAGCCTATCAGGAATCACTTCATCGACAGGCTTCCACCCTCCTCTCTACGAGCCACCACGAGGCCAACGCACCCTAGCTGGATTGAACAAAAACTACCCTTCGAAGGTAGCCTGTGTTGCAAAATTTGGTTAGATCCCTTCTAACCATTCTAGTCCCATATCTGTGCTAACCTCTGGTGAACCCACAACCACTATCACCATCCAGTATAGAGGCCTTGCCACTAGAAACCCCCTACCTGAGACCGAGAAGCCACTGCTGAAGGATGATCAAATCCTCCCTCAACTAGATCTGCTGAGCGCACTCCCTAGCCAGAAGTCCCTCACATCGCTTCCTCCCTCAGACCACCATCGTCCAAGCTAATACCAGTTCCATTCATGAGGTACCTTGTTTTCCCCTGATTGACTTCTTCCAAATCTAATCTACCTACCAGAACCATAATAGACCTGCATGGGCTTTGCATGGCCTGAAATGGGCCTGTACGGGTTCGGACCGACCCGTGGAGGCCCTACACGAGGTTTCAAGGCCTAGGACTAATTAATTTAATCAAAATAAAATAAGTTAATTAATTTAATTTATATTTTTAATTAAATTAATTAAAATTAGTTTTGGTTTAAAAGTATATTATTAATATTCAAGAAAATTTAATTTAATTTTGGTATTAAATTAAATTAATTTATTAATTTATTTTTTTGAATTAAAACTAAATTAATTATGGGACTGAGTAGAATTAAATTATTTAAATTTAATTAATAATTTAATTTTATTAAAATACCCTCATACTTAATTTATTACATTTAATTTTATTGTGCTTTTATATTTACATATTGACTGGTCTTGATAAAATGACTGACCTATGTATGTATGCTTTATTTTATTTTATTTATTATTTAATTATGTGTGATGATTGTAATTTAATAAGATAGTATGTGCATATCCATTTTTTCGTCAGTATGTATAAGGTCCTACACGTCTAAATGTATCTATATTATATTTTCCTCCTAGTCACTCTCGCCTATGTGCGAGTTCATTTGTATGCTGATGAAGATGATGTATAATGTAAACCCCACCAAGACGAGGTAGTATACCAGACTAGGATGGTGTAAGAAGTAGATTATGCCAAGTTGAGGCAAAATTCATATGATAATTAGACACATTGGATGGGGGTGAGATGCATCTTGAGTCAAGATATGACTCAGGTATGTTTCCCCTAGGTCATGGTTTATCCATTAAGTTTAAATGGATTAACTAGTTTTAGACACTCAAGACCAATTGGGTAGTTTATTTCCTTTGTGTATTTATTGATTATTTTATTCATTTTCATGATAATGGAATGTATATAAAATAATAAACATTAAAATGCATAAAGAAGTGATGGATGTTTTTCTATTAATGTTCAATTTTGAGAGTGACAAGATAATATGAACAATATTACATTCATCTAGAAAAATATAAAACCCTCAAAGAGATATTACTTCGTAAACACCTTCTATCATTTTAATTTGAACACAACCAGGTGTTCAGGGTGCTCGATAAACCATAGTTGAGGGTGCCTCCTACTACATGGGAGTTATTATGAGAAATAAGACTTGACTTAATTGAATTTTTTTACTTAAGGATTAGATATTTCTAACTTGTGATCAATTTAGAGGCAAAGCATTAAGGGAATGAAGTTTACGATTCCAAGAATCTGGGACTTCACTAAACAGATCAAGGAGCCATGAGTTAATGCAGTTAGACTATCAAACACCTACTTTCAACTCTACAAGCAGTGGCGTTGACATAAATTGTATACTATGAAGGGAGGTTCAATAATCATTTACACTATAATACTCAAATGATAGTTTATTCCAATTCTAGTACAGAGGGATCCTAGAATTCGATAAAATAGTTGGATACATTTAATGGTTTAATTAATTAATCAATAATGTCTAATTTGGTAATACAGTTAAAAGTACCAATCTACTAGATTTTATTTTTATAGGAAAATGTCAAGTAAATACCAAAAGATACACTATGATAATCAATAACAAAGTAAATTTCCAAACTATCATGAATTTCCAAGTATAGTACATGCTCTTGCCCATAATACTGCGATATCTAAAATTCATGGTGTTGGTGTCCCCAATACCTATTAAGCCACCTCATGGGTCAAGGGTGTAAAAATTATTATAGGAGACTCATGTTTGACACAAATGATGGTTATATCATAATGCTGTCATTAATGTCTGATGTTATTTGTGGTTACAACATCAGAAATAGATGATTTCACATGTAGTTTCATCTCTGAGAATCTTGTAAGGAGAAAGTGAAGCGAGATATGAATGGATGATATTACATTTCTTATGTGTAAATAAGAAATAATAATCATAATCTTTCATTACATCCCATTATTTTATACATATCTCCCATATACTCTAGAATATTTTAAGATAAGAAAATTAAAAATTTGGAGGAAAACACTTCGTTACCATATAGATATGGTTCACCAAGAAAGAAAAAATTAAAGAAAGTATATCCTTTAATTATTATAGAAAACAAGATGAAAGAAAAGGAGAAAAGGACAATTACAAGAGTAATGCAAAAGGAATCTTCAAAACATCCTTCAAAGAAAAGTAGTTGGATTATAAACAAGAGGTTATTTTCTTCGCATATCCTGAAATAATTTTATGGAAGTTTAGAAGCAATGAACTGAATTAAATAAGAAATTAATAACTTTATCTTCAGGTATATTCATCAATTTTACATAATGTTTCAGTCATACTTCTTGGGTAGTAAAATACAATATGACAATCACATATGTGTATGAAAATATAGTAACCATGTAAGTATAGAAACATTATAAGAAGTAAGGTATATTCTCCAAGCGACTGAGAAAGGGTGATGCCTGTGTGAGTGATGAGAAGTACCTAACTTAGATATTTCCAAATTGAATGATTCTAGTATAAATTTTGTGGAGTATAACCAAAAAATTTATCTCATGTGCCTTTTAGACAAAAGGAGACATCATTACACTTTAGGAATGAATGTTTTTGGTGGTATTCTATACTCAAATAATATTTCAGTAATACTTGAATCATAAGAAATACATGATGAATATTAAAGGAAGGACTTATATACCAATTTGGGGAAAGGTAATTATTTGTCGAGTATAACTAAAAGTATACTTCAAGAATATACCTAATATGGTATTTAGACTCAATGGATCTAAAAACCTTAGGTATTATCAGCATATATACTTATTTAGTTTTGACAAAGAAACTTTTAGAAATAAAGGTAAGACACAAATCTTTCATAATTAGTTTAGTTATTGAGTGTGAACTGTTACAAGGGTAAGATATTGGTAAATATACTTCATATGATTCCTTTAAGTAATTGAGAAATGTGAAAGTGAAGTATGGTATATGCATGGTCAAGAGATATGAGTTTATTTAGGATGTAATGCCGAAGAATAACTTTTCCAAGAATTCTTCGATCATTATAATGTAACATAGAGTAATTCCTAAATGCACATTACCTTATCCATATCAGGGGGATGCTGTCTATAAGGAGGATCAATGAGGATTTTTACATTTTAACATTGATAAAAATATCAGTGTAGAGCAATTATTAAACACACATTTCCTTATACATATATAATCTATGATGTAAGTAAAATGAGTATTAATGTTGCAACTAATAGTCATTCTAGAAAATTCCATTATATTTCAAGATTTTATTTTCAAATAATGGAATTATCCCATAACCAAATTCCAAAAATAATGAAAAATGGATATAATAACAGTTGTATTATGATGGAAATCAATTATCATAAGAAAATGTGATAAGATGCAAAGATATTTCTTTAATATAAAAAATTGCATCAACTAAAACATAATGTACATCGAAAGTAATTATCCTAAAATTTCATTAGGATATTATAGAAATCCCTATGATATGAAAGATATAGTCATGTTATATAATATAATTATATTTTAGGGTGCACATCTCTATTTGAGGTAGTGGGAGCCATATTGACTTTGGTTTAGTCAATGTCAAAGATGCACAAATAGTTGGCATAAGAACAAATTCCACAAGTGCATGTGGAAAGGAATGTTCTAGGGAAATGTGCTGCCAAGGAATGTTAAAACCATAGTGATGGTTTTAAATTTACCATTTCTAGTGATATATTATTAATTAAGAATAATAATTCCTACAATTAGGAAGTATATGGAAATTAGCTAAGATTTAAAAGAGTAATTATATTTCAATAATAGATTCTATGTATCAAAGTAAACGAGACTTATTATTTTGAATAATGTGGTGGGTATTCAAGTGATATGATACATGGGTGATAAAATCATGGTACCAATAAGGATTTATTGGTTATATTAAGTCATTATACCTAAATACTTTAGAATTTTACTTTTCATGGTAACTATATATGACAAATTAATTGGAAATTAGATGCCAAGATCAATTTTTTTGGAAGATGTCTATAAGACGCAACTAGAAAGGGATGGTGACATCAAAAAATTCCAATAAGGGTGAAAGTTACTTAAATCCAGTTTTGGATTAATATAAGAAATAATATCTTTGACCATTAATTTGGAAAATAATATTTAATATGTTTCTACTAGAGGTTAGTGGGAATTCCATAGTTTTGAAAGTATAATATGTTTGTTAATATAAGGAAAACATCTATTGGTCTTATAGTTAGTCAAGACTAGAATAAAATATATACTTTATATATTGACTTAAAGTAGAAACCAAATTCTTATGGATCATGAACTACTGAGGTAGATCTAACAGTTTCTTATACCTAGTCAATCATACATATACTAACATGGTACTGAATAAAACAGTCTGGAATAATTCAAGAGATAATTTTTACCAATATCAGATGGCATAAATCTCTCCAAGAAGACATGCATAGGCTTTCGATGAGATTAATATAGTGAGTTAAATTCCATATGTTTCTATGATGGATTAATCACATATTACATGATATGTACAAGGAATGATATTTCCAACATATACTTAATATTAGAAAAATATTAGTTATATCCATGAGAACTACAAGTTAAGTAGTTAGAAAATCTAATTTTACTTGATTAAGTACAAAGGATATGTATCTGGTAGATAAAGAGATATTAATACTAGTTTTGAGGGGATACAAACTAGTCTTACTTAGATCAATGTTATCCAATATCATAGTTAGGCTAAGGTAATGAGAAATAAAATCCTATATGTGGCACTTGTATCCAGACCTACAAATACCAAGTTTGTTGTAGATTCTGAGGTGGCTAGTAAGTAGTGTATTAAACTCAAATTTTTTTCCAGTTCCTAGAATCTCACATAGTTTTATAAGGATGATAATTATTTTACTAGTACTAGCCAAGATTTCAAGTTTAGACAGTGGAAAAAGGGAATATACTCAATGATGAAATATCTTGTGATGTTTTACTCAACGAGATGAGGTTTCACATAGAAAAATACCCATGTAGAAGAGATGTTGAAGACCCAGCAAATAAAGTAGTGACTCAGTAGAAAAATGATCATAATCATGTGATAGATAAAAAGTATGATTATCAAGATGGATCTAGTTAAAATGGGAGTATTGTAATAGTGGGTACCCTATACCTAACAAGAAATACTTTTAGATTACCATTTCCTATATATAGTGAGATATGCATGATGTTCACTTACCATTATTGTGTAGAAATTTTTTCATCCACTATTTAATGGTGATTTCCATAATTTAAATATCATATAAAAAGGTTATAGAAGATCCCAGGCGATAATGAGATCCTTGAGATATTGGGACATTAATCTTAAATATATTTTTTATGTCCTAGATAAATTATTCTGACTAGACACATATGGTGTTTGACTATTAGGTGATGGGGGATCATAATCATTGAGACTTCTTCTCATGAGGATCACACTTGGTGATCTCTAGTAGTTGATATCATTAGGAAATACCTGCCAATAAGAACACCACATGTTTTCAGGTGTCATTAATTTTTCTTATCTACAAACATGTTTATTATTCTTCTGACTTTAGATCATTACCAATGTATACCATTTGATCATGTAATTTGACACAAGGAAAAAACATGATAATGAAACCATGGTGAGGTAGCTTGTCTTTGGTGTGTCATTGGTGATATGAAATTGGTTAATTTTATAAGATATGATTTGTCTATTCTAAGTTAATGAAGAAATATATCCCAATCTTTTTTGATTAGCCTGGTAATAACTTCATAAATCATTGGGCAAGGTAGTAGGAGGGTAAATCTAGCCAGCTAGATCAAAAAATAATATAGAAATAAAGGGCGATGACACAAGTTTTTTTTCCTTCTTTACAATATTTCTAAATACAAATAGATTATATTACACAGTGCATGTTCATAGGTTGGTTGTCATTAAAATAACCATTCCTTATCTTTTAAAAGGCCTTTATAGGTTCCAAGTCTCTATGATTAGTCTATGAAAATTATTCATTGCTATCGAGATAATGTCCCAACCCATCCCATAGGGGCCCGTGTTGTGACTACCCCAAGCCCACCAACCATTAGCCAGGGGCTGGAAACTAGCACCAAGTAGTAATATGCCACAAATGGGAGGCATTTTTCTATGTACCTATACACACGAACACGTCTCCAAGAAAAATTGTTGGAACTAAAAACACTAAGTAAACAAAAAGGCATTCCACTAAGATACCAACACAATGTACGATAGTAGAAAACTGAAAGTAAATGGGGCTAGAATACAAGCGCAACAAAAATTAATATTAAAAAGGTACAAGTACCTATAACTCCTATACAGAAAACCCTACCTGAAGGGTAGGTACAAAACAACTGTCTAAAGCCACATAAGCACACCTCATCCATCAGGTCTATCTAAGAACCACTTGGCCTTGGTCCACCAATGACTCTATAAAATCATCGATCATCTACACAAGACACGACACATGTAGGAAAATCCCATGTAGGGGTGATTAAATTAATATACAGTAAGACATCCCAAACCATGAAGTAAAAGACCACAAAGGAAACATCACTAAAAGGATACAGTCATCTCAACACTAGTATATTTACACAAAAAATATAACAAGAAAATACATGTATACTCATAAAGTTTTCCAAGACTCAGGGTCTCCTCCACTACCAACCATATGGTTCCAGTCGTAGCACACTCATTCTAGGAGACCTCACTCCTTGAGCCATCTGATAGTAATCTTGTAGAGAAGGTCTACCAAAAGTATCTAAGAGAACACTTGGTCTTGATACACCTGAATGTTACCCTTATACATTTAGTATCTATAAGACATAGAGCCTTGATATCGTAACCAATCATTAGCCATATGATTCTACTCAAGGCATGATTATTCCGAGAGAACGTACTCCTCATGATATGATGCCATTGAAGACTCTAGTAAAGAGGTGCCACTAATTTGGGCCATTCTAGAGAAATACATGGATCAAGGTCATGATATATAGAGAGGGGATCCTTCCCAATGTATTTCGACAACCTAATATGTATTAGCGATCAATGTATGGGATCCTTCTCAGAGGATACCAATGACCCTACAGATGCATCTTGTAACGTAAGGAATCCTTCTTAAAGTATACCGAAAACCCTACCGATACGAACCACTAAATGAAGGATTAATTCTCTACATTTAGAGGTCACGTTAATTCCCATAAAACTCCATCATAGGTGATAGAGGATCACTCCAGTCTCGAGGAGTGATTCCAAAACTCTATATGAGACTCGACCTCTAGAGGGGATTATTATCCAGTGAAGTGGGCGAAATGACGTACTGAACCATCGAGGGAATAAAACAAGACAAACTACCCACCTTCAGTGGTCTATAATAAAAACCCACCAAGCCATCTCAAACGGAATACCTCATCTCAAGGGTCCCAATGCTGAAAATGACTCATCAAACTGACCTTCTGTTTGAAAGTTAAGACCAATTTAGTGAAAGTGGGTCTGAACCGGTCTAGGTTCAGCCCGACCTAGTCTAGCCAACCCGATATGGTTTGACCAACCCGATCTGACCCATTTGTTCTGGGTTAGCCTGATGGGCCTAGCTCGTTAGGTCTTTGGACCGTGACCTAGTTTCTCCATTTCATCCCGCTCTAGTCATGCCCGCCCTTGGCTTACGCGGTTTTCTGACTGTGTCTAAGCCAGCTCTGCCCAATCAATGTGGATGGTTGGCATATTCAACATGACTAGACGCCACATTCAACATGGTCTACCTATATTTCTAGCACACACCTATGGCCTCACCATGGGTTCTCCCTCTGATATGGCTTGATCCGCATCGCCAGCTCTTCTACAGCCTCTTGCTGCGGTTTCCAGGTCGCCACCCGTGGCTCTGCCACCATGGGTCCTTCGCCAAAGCGTTCCCACTGGACCACATCTTGTCATAGCTATGATCCCACATGGACCGCTAGTTTCCGCCACTAATTCAAGCTGCGTTTTCGTCATTCGTTGATGCTTGATTTGAGTTACGACCTCCTATCCATAGTCTCCGGAGAGAGAGCCTCATTATTCTTGCCTTAGGGAAACTCTAGGGTTATGGTGATAAACCTATATTTATTAAAAGGCTTATTTTAAAGGGAATATTCCACTGCATCTTTATGTAACATTAAATAAATTATTATTTTTAAAATATTTTAATGGAGTTCACGTCTAAAATCTATCTTTCACAGCTGTCCTTTGTCGCCCGAGGTTAGGACTCACCTAAGGAAAACAACCCCTTATGAACTCAATAGTGGTATAGGATTTTCAATCTGAGTTAACTTTTAAGAGTTATTAGAAGTTAAAAAATAAAATAATTTTATTTAAATATTTTATTTATGATTATTCCATTTTCAGGTTTTTCCACAGAAGACCCATGCCGATTAAAGTTAAGTCAAACCTTGGGTAAATCCACTTTTTTTGCATGATGCCCGTATATATCTAATCTAGGAACCTGTTTAGAAGTTATTCCAATTTTCCGGAAAATCACTCACACATGCTATTAAAAACTTAAAATTTTTTATTTAACCATTTTGGCCACACTTGGCCTCAGAATCACACACCATTTCAACACCTAGTCTCAGAATTTTCCCAAAATATTTATAAAAAAAATGGGAAATTTTGAGTCATTACATTTCTACCAACTTAGGTCTTTAAATAACCAAACTCCCTAACAAATACTAATGGAAAATATTAGGATACTAAGCAAGAATATGAGACTCCTACTCCTAAGTACTCTCATGGAGATTCCCATACTACCACCGAACACGTACTAGAGGAATAAACCACCCAAAAAGGATCTTATCTAGTTGATCCTAAATCTCCACCAAATACTACGCAAAAGTCTCCCCAGTAAATGACATGCAATGAATCAAGCATGTATCTCCTTAACTGAGTCTTGTGGAAGAAGTTGTGTACCAAGTCCAACTACAGGGGTAGAACCAAGTGGTACGCCTAATTTCCAAATCTATGCAGTAATAGGAAAGGGCCGATGAACATCAGAGATAGATTTCCATCCCAGCCAAATCTCTATATCTCGAATTGATGAGAGACCCAAAAGAACACATAGTCTCCCTCATAAAACTCCAAAGGCCTATACCACCTGTCAGAATAAGATTTATGATGGATTTATGCATTATTCATCTACTCTGGGATGACCATCACCTTCTCAATAATTGTCTGCTCCAACACCGGGACCATGAGTACTGACTCCCTTGGGCCATTCCAACAAAGTGGTGACCTGCAGGGTCACCTATACCATGGATCGAATGGTTCCATAAAAATGGTGTAGGGGTAGTTTTTTTTTGTATTCAAAACTCCACCATAGGTAGGAGATCCTCCAAACTGCATCCAAAACTTTAACCTGAAATCCAATAGAATTCCCTCTAGAACTTGAATAGTCCACTTAGTCTAGCCATCTTTCTGTGGGTGAAACACTATGCTCAAGTGAAGCTAAGTCCCAAACACCTCCTATAATCCCTTTTACAACTGGGATGTAAGGCGAGCATCACGATCTAAAACTATCCATAAAGGGAATTTGTGGAGTTGAACCATCTCTTGCACGTAGAGGGGTCCCAGGCTCTCTACTGAACTCTTCTCTTGAAAAACAAAGAAGTGGTACATCATGGTGAGTTAGTCAATGATAACCTAGATGGCATCATATCCTCTAGAAGTACATGGTAAACTCATTATCAAGTCTATCGATATCCCATTCCACTTCCACTATGTCACCTCTAGGGGTTGAGTTAAACCCACTGGAACCTGATGCTCAACCATTACTTGTCAGCATGTAAGGCATAAAGACACAAACTCTACAACTTACTTCTTTATCCATAGACACTAAACTAACTTCAGAGTTCCTAGTACATCATTTCCACACTTGGATGAACCATTAAAGGGGATTAGTGAACTCACCTAGAACCTCCTCTTGCAAATCCACTGGTATCATCATGTGTCCTGTGAAAATAACAATGTGCTCACCACCTTTTGAGTATCCATCTAGTGAATCCCCTATGAAAATTTGAGTATATAGAGCCTCACAATCATCATCCCTAAGTCCTGCCTCCCTACATCATCGTAAGAGTAGAGGGGTGAAAATAATGATTTGAAGGTAAGATGCTTCATATTAATCCACAAAGGATATCTATAATGAGGAAAAATTCTTTGATGCATTGTTCAACAACTGTGAACTGGATCTACTACTAAGAGAATATGGTTCCATGTTCCCCTTCCAAGGAGCATAAATAATCTCCAAGTCATAGTCCTAAAGGAATTGTATCTATTGCCTTCGTCTCAAGTTTGGTTCCTTCTGAGAGAAGATATACTTGAGACTCTTGTCGTCAGAGTGGATGATAAAACGATCACCCATCAGGTATTGTCACCACATATTCAATGCAAAGAATATCATTAACTTATAAAGATATTGTGTCACATAGTTCTACTAATTTGGTCTCAACTGGCATGAACCATATGTAATCACTACTTTCCTCTGCATCAAGACACAACCAAGTTCAGTCCCTGATGCATCTATGAACACTACGTACTCGACCACCACCTCTGTAAAACTCAAGATTAGGGCACTCGTCAAACTCTTTCTCAACTAATCGAAGAGTTCATCGATCCTTGGCAGTGGATCCTCATTATCCATGGATACTCATTATCCATGGTCACAGGGTTAAAGAACCAATAATCCACACATATCCTCAAACATTGGGTCTTACTAATCCCATCCTATGTAAGTCCTCCAACTGCACCCTCATCTTGTGAAACTATTCATAAGCCATTCGATATACTGAAGCTGATATCGGTGCCATTACAAGGTGTAAAAAAATATAGAAGTCTATCTCGTCATGGGGAAGTAATCCTAGAACATCTTCAGGGAAGACTTCCTCATACTCTTCCACTACTACCGGAGTCTTGAAAACTCATAACATCTACTACTCTAAGGGTAAGGATATCCAACTCTTGAGTGATCAACTATACCCTACTATGCATGAGTCCAACCCGTGCTGCATGGGTTTCCTTTTTTTAGAATAAGGGAAAACTCATTCTATCTATGCGGACATACCTCACCCTTTTCCAAAAAACAGTCAATCTGAGAATGGACTGTCAATAACCAATTCATACCAAGAATGACATCATAATGCCTTGATTCTACAATGAAGAGGTTCCAATTGAAACTCTTGCATCAAGGGTTAGATCACACTATTGACATAAGTGTGATTATCAAGTCTCCTCTCATAGGTATCTCCAAACATAAGGGTCAATTCAACGGTTTAACCAGAAAATCTAGGACTTGAACACAATTTATGACAAGAAATAATGATTAGAACCCATTAATATTAATATAATAGGTAAGAGTAGACATAGAATATTCCTCAAATCATTCCTAGAGCCCTTGGGTTATATACCTCGACCGCATGAAGCTTTCCACTCCCTTGTCCTCTAGCTCCCTGAGCCTGGTGTGGACCACATGGGGGTGGTGGTGGTAATATGTCAAAATGTATACCACCTCCTGATGCTTTCTCAGCTCCTCTACCATGTATTACACCCAACATATCCATATGTTCCTATCACTATCTTTACCTTGGTGGCCCATCCACCATTTCCCTATTAGCAGTACGATGGGTTGGAAAATCTATAGTGAGATGTCCCCAGCCATCACATAAAAATAATTGCATCTACCTAGGCTGAATGGACTCACCCTATGAGCCCGAAGCTATAGATCCCCTATCTTGGAACCTCATTTTGAAAGTCGCACACATCTAGTTTCTGAGACTAACATTGTTTTCCTGCTCCCAAGGTCTATGCCCCTTCTTTCCCACTACTAACATTCACTAGCTATATCCACCCATCCAAGGGGCTTTCAACCAAAAAGGTTTTCTCTAACACCCAAGAATAAGTAGGAACACATAGAGGAATAATTCTAAATTGGATGTCCCTAAACACATCTTGATCAAAGTTATGATACCTAAATCAATGGTCATGCATCATATTCATCGAGTACCGAGAAAGATCAGTATGCCTTAATGAATACTTAGATATAGACATATCATCTTTTCAGAGATGTAGAAGCTCTTGGGCAAGAACAACCCTTAGCTTCTAAGGTGTGAAATCCTCTAAAAAAAGTTCTCAAGATCTACCCACAGAAGAGTCACCTCATCGTAAGATCGAGTAATATAAACACCACCATCATCCTATAGAGCCATATAGAAGGCTTTCCTCCAGAACCACCATCTAATATATTTGTGCCCTAATTGGACGGAAAACTCAGTCACCACCTCAAGACAGTCCTTAGCCACCTAAGAGTCGGGATCACCTTAGGACCTAAGGGGTCTCTATCACTAAAACTCGTGAAGTGCGCTCATCTTTCACATCTCATCCAATGGTACTATGGGTACTATGTACTACTTTATAGGTGGTGGTATAGCTGGTACTCCACCCAGAGGTGATGTCTCTGGTATAAATATCTATACTGATATCTGGTTACTCCACAGATCATCCTCATGATCACGTGGTGGAATCCTGGATGGCTATCTATGAGGAAGAATATTGAAGTAAAACAAGATGTACCCCAGTTAATAGAGTATACCTAGTGAGCTAACTAAAGAAGGACATAGAAAACACAACCCATTTCTATATAATTCTTAAACCATCATTTTTCCCCTGCAACTAGTGTTTTCATGTACCGAGTAAGAAATTATAATTCAGGGTCCTAGTATATGGATATGTCGATCACCATACAAACATTGGATTCCATAGCCTAAAATCCAAACTCAAAATGTTTAATACTATTTCCCCAAACCAAAACACACAGACTCTTTGTCCTTAAGATTGAACTGGCCTCATATGATACCACTCTGTCTTGAACCGTCCTAAAGGGGCCCATGTCGTGACTACCCCAAGCCCACTTCAAATAGGACATGGGATGGTAACTAGCACCAAGTAGGCATATCCCATAAATGGGAGGCATTGGATGATGTACCTGTACACATGTACGTGTCTCCAAACAAAAGTTCTATACCTAAAAACAATAAGTAAAAAAATAGACATACCACTAAGATACCAACAGAGAGTAAAACAATAGAAAAATGAAAGTAAACCATGCCAAAATAAAATCCCAACAAAAAGGAATAATAAAAAGGCAGAAGTCCCTAGAACTCCTCCGCAGAAAACCCTACCTGAAGGGTAGGTACAGAATAGCTGTTTGAAGCCACAGAATCACACCTCGTCTGTCGGGTTTCTCTAAGAACCACCTAGCCCCATTTCACCAAGGACTCTATCAAAGAATCAATCATCTACACAAGTCATGAAATGTACAGTCAAAACCTATGCACGGGTGAGTAAAATAATACTCAGTAGGACACCCCGAAATACGAAGTAAAATTCCTTAAAGGAAACATCACTAAGTGGATACATTTAACTCAACAAATGTATATGTCTACAATACATATAACAAGAACATCTAGGTATACACATAAAGGATTTAAATACTAAAGGTATCCTCCACTACCAACCATATGGTTCTGCTCTTGGTATTCTTTTTCAGTGATATATCTCTTCTCGATCCATCTGATAGAAATCCCATACAAAAATTCTACCAAAAGCACTCAATAGAACACCTAGCCTCGATACATCATGGAGTCTCCTTGAGACATCCAGTATCTCTAAGACATGAAATCTCGATAAGAAAACCAACAATTATACATAGGATTCTACTTGAGGCATTCTCATTCTAGGAGAACGTACTCCTTATGCTATGATGTCATCAGACTCGTATAAAGAGGTACCACTAATTTGGGCTCCGCAAAAGAGAACTACACTGGTAAAGTTCACAATATCTTGAGAGGGTATCCTTCCCATACTATATTGACAACCCAATATCTATTATACCAAAATGTATGAAATCTATCTCTGAGGATACCAATGACCCTAGTGATGCAGCTCGTAACATAGGGGATCTTTCTCAGAGGATACCACAGACCCTACCGATACAAATCAATGGATAGAGAATTAATTCCCTATGTTCAGAGGTGAAATTAATTCCCATAAAAATCTATAATATGTGATAGAGGATCACTCTAGTCCCATGGAGGGATTCCAAAATTATATCTGGGACTCTACCTCTAGAGGGGATTACTATCCAGTGAAGTGGACATAATGTCGTACTAAACACTCAATGAAAAGAACAAAGGGAAACTTCCCACATATAATGGTCCATACTAAAAACCCTCTAATCCATCTCAAAATGAAATCCTCATCAAAAGGGTCCCAATTCTGAAGACGGTTCATCAAACAATGCTTTCCTTTGAAAGTTACGATCAATTTAGTGAAAACGGGTCCGAACCGGTTCGACCGACTAAACCCAACCCAGTCATCCTGGGTCAACCACATGGGCCGCTAGATGTTGGATCGCTGGGATGGGTGGTCCAATCCACATGGCCACGTAGGTAGCATGGTTTATCCAGCTCAACCTGTGTCGCGCGAGGTGACCCTGCTCAACCGAAAGTAACCACCTGGCTCACGCGGTCACCCGACTGCGTGCCAACCAGCTCCCACCAGTCAATACGCCTATCTTCTGTGTTCAATGTGGATGAAAATCATTTCCAGCACACACCCACAACTCTAACATGGGTTCTCCCTTCGATGTGGCATAAGCCTCTTCTCCAGCTTTTCTACAGCCTCCTAATGCGGCTTCCAGGTCATCGCTCGCAGCTCCGCCATCACATGCCCTTCATTGACGCGACCCCGCTAGACCACGTCCCATCACCACTACAGTCCCACCTAGAGCATTGGATTCCACAACCATAGGTCATCCTGTCGATGGCTCTTCTGCTACCTCCACTAGCGGCCATCCGACAATGTTTCCTAGGCCTGGCTGCCCTGTCGGGTCGGTGTCACCTCCACCGCCGACCACCCCAGTGGCGGACTCACCTTGTTGCACTCCACCTGAAATGGTCAGAGCCTCTGAATATATCAATAACCTCATGGTGCCACTTACTCACACTGATACTGGGTTAGATCCCAACCCAAATCATTACACCACATATCGAAGGTACAATGATCCTATGATTGTGAAAATACAAGAATCAAAGAATGAGGAAGGGATAAAGGAAAGACACATAAACACATAAAATGGATGAATCTTGGCCTTGTTCATGTTAGATTCAATCCATCCATGTTATAATTTAAAGAACTAAGAGGTAATAATTAAATTCTAAGATGTATAAATCTGATAACAACTCTTGAAATAGAATAAACCCAACCGGAAATACGCCTAACCCATGTATTAGTTTTTTCATTGACTAATCCACGTTTGTCATAAGGATAATGAATAGGGGAGGAGAAATCAACAAAAATAACACCCTACATGGGATTTGGATCGCTCATTAATGAAGGTCGAAGCCACATTGTCATCATTTGTCGATGCGTGATCTGAGTTCTGACCTCCAATCCATTTTCATTGGTGAGAAAAACTCCTTCTCTTTGCCTTAGGGAAACTCCAAGGTTGTGGAGATAACCCTATATTTCTGACAAGACTTATTAAAAAGTGAAACCACCACTATTTCATCATGTAACGTTAAATGAAATATTTTTATTAAAATATTTTAATGACGTTCACATCTAAAAACTATCTTTCACAATTGGCATGCACCAGTCAAGGTTAGGCATCATCTAAGGAAAACACACCCTTAAAAACTAAATGGTGGTCTCAGATTTACAATTTGAGTTACCAATTAGGAGTTATTAGGATTTTAAAAATAAAATAATTGTATTTAATTATTTTATTTACATTTATTCCATTTTTGTTTTTTTCTATAGAAGACCTATGCTGACTAAGTTAAGTTGCACATTTGGTAACATCATTTCTCTGAGCTCAACGGTGCCAAAGAATTTCTAATCCGGGAACCTATTTAGAAGTTATTCCACCTTTTCCGAAAAATCACTCATGCGTTCTATTAAAAACATAAAATTTTTCACCAAACCATTCTGGGAACACTGGGCTTCAGAATCGCACGCCATCTTAGCACTTAGTCTCGGACTTTTCCAAAAAAAAATTCAAAAAAAATCTTGAAAATCTGAGTCATTACAGATAAGGTCCTAGAGTTTTATACACAATATATTATTCAAGAATCTTCCCTATTATAGTGAATAGGTATATAAGACATGGTGGGCCCCACACGGTGTCTGAGAGTTGTCCAAGTTATTAATAATCAAATAATAAATAAATAAATTATTATTCAAGTAAAGAATAATTGGGTTGAAATTATTTATTAAAATTAATTACAAGTGTTTAAGTAAATACAAGGATAATATTATACAAACAAATATTTTTTAATATTCCAGGTTTATTTAATATTAGATGAAATTATGAGTCGAGATAAATGACTTAGATTTATCACATAATATATTTAATTATATATTATTAGAAGGTGATAAAATATATATAATATTTATGATTCATTTTAGTTCATCAAAATTATTTATTTCTTATTTTAGTGGGAGATTTATTTCCCAAGTATGGGGAACCTTTTTTGGTATTTTGACTCTCCCACTATATAAGCAGGAGAGAGGATCATTTCTAGTGTGCTACTCATGCCAATGAAGTGAGAGCCTCTCTATCCTCCCACTATCTAGAGAGAAAGAGACTATTTATAAGTGAACGATCCAAGTCACCTTCACAGATTGAAGACCAGAGATCATAGTGATCATCACAAAATCGAAGAGATTGTTGAAGGTCTGAGGTAACTACAAGAATTAGATGAATGAAATGCGTATAAATTATTGGATTATCTATTTACATTGTATAGGGGTTCATATTTAAATACTTTAAGAAAGGATCACTGGTGATGATCCATAGTCGTATATGCTTCATTTCGAACAAGGCATGTGTTTAGTTTTATTTTTCATGTTCAGTTTAATTCACGCGAGATCCTAAAATCATACTAGGGCTCAGATTGCCAGAGACAAAAATTTACATCATTTATAGTGATGAAAATTTTAAATTACCATCCCATCAGCTTTTTTTCACACCCCAATACCTTAATTTTTAACCCCTAAAGTGGTTTATGTGATGAAAACTATCACATTATAAAACTTTTATATCTCATGAAGAATCTCGATCATCAATGTTGGAGAGTTCTTCTCTAGAATCATATTATAAGGATTTAAATCATTTTGGATAATCAAAATATGAGACAGTATTTTCAGATAATGTTAAAAAGGCACTAGATATTACGATTCAGACTAAATCTAAAGATATAATATTTTAGGAAGGTTAATCTTGTAAGAATAATGATGTTCTAAATGTTTCCCATATGAATAATATTGTTGAACATAGAGATCCAGAAAAGATTGAAAAAGGATCCCCAAGAAAAAGTTATTTTGAAAATAGTAAAATAGTTGAATGGAATAAAAGATAGTAACCATTAATCATTTATCAGCTTCTATGGATGTGGGGGATGATTTCTATCTTTCCTCTTTTGCTTGAAAAATGATTTTTTTGGAAAGAAGTTTTTTCTTCATGTTTTACGGGTCTATTGTTAAATTAAATTATGAAATTTATATGAATTAAATTTGATAAAATGGATTCAATATTTGGAATAATAATAATTAATATTTGTTAATAATTTAAAATTAATTTTTCTCCATAAAAATTGAAAAAATAGTAAAAATTAATTACTACAGTTATGGTCAAAACATGTTTATCGGGGGTTAATTTATAAATATATGGGTTAAAATGAAATAAAAACATTATAAAACCTAATTGGTTGGATTTATATTTACCTTAACCTCATATCCTTATAATATAAATTCAATTTTTATACATTTTTCCAAGAAATTGATTAATAATATTTTACAACATTGAAAAATTACAACTGTGCCACCCACCTCAATTATAAAATAGAACCTTCTCTCCTTACTTATTCAAACCTATTGAGCCATTTATCAAAATAAAATAATGAAATAATATCTCCCTAACATACTTATCCATGTTCTATAGGTTTTTTTCTTCCCAAAATATCTACCCTAGGGTCCTTAATAAGAGATATAAGGTTAGTTTTTCTATGCTAAGGTAATTATCTTTACCAATATTTTTCTTTTTTACTTGTTATTTTACATCATTAAATTATGTCATAAAAATTATAATATAAAAAAATATTATCTACCATATACTAAGATGTTATCATGTTTTTGAAATAATAATATTCCATATCTTTCTCTATAAAATGGGAAATAAAACCATCGCTTGTTTGTATGATGGACTACCACCTTGAAAACTAATGTAATTTTTTTCATCATCAAATCACATGGATAGTAATAATTATGGAACCAATTAATTTATATTATACTCATGAAATATTTTTTATTTTTCAAATTTAATATAACATCTACTTCTTTACACTTTCACCCATTAAGGAAATGATAATATTGCTCATGCGTACGTATAACATACCATCTCCACAAAGTGATGCGATTCATTTTCCTTGTAAAAATTTCAATAATGATTATGTAAATATATATGATGAATAAAAATGATATTTATAATAATAATATAATTATAGATATGATGTAACTATATCCTATTTGTATCAAAACATCCATGAAAAAATATGCATGAAAAAAGAAGCAGTTAACACCTGAAACAACGGTAACAAAGAATGTTTTTTAACAAATGGGTGATAATATGTTATAAGTGGATCATATATTATATTATAAATATTAATATGTTTATATTATAAATTAATAACATGTTTTAAAGCATTATACAAGAGTTTAAAGTATGTTCAACTAAAGGTAAGTGTGAGGTAAGAGATTTAATCTCAATTTCTACTCTATTGAGACACATTTGTTATTATGCACCTATTTATTTTTCAATGGTGTTTTACTACTAGAATTAAAGGTATTTGTGATGGGTTATTTTTGATGGGATCCCATCACAAATAAGCTTTAGCGACGGGACCCCGTCGCAAATAGCCCGTTGCAAAAAATGCTGTCGCAAAAAATATTTTCTACGACGGGAAACTTCCCCATCTCAAAGAATCTCTAATTATATACTTTATATATATATATAAGCTCTTTTTCGACGGGCCCGTCGCAAATACTTTTTTGCGACGGGCCCGTAATCCCATCACAAATGCTTTTTGAAAATAATTTTTTAGACTATTCGCGACTGGCCCGTCGCAAATAGTATTTGCAACGGGATCCCATCGTAAAAAATCCTGTCGCAAAAAATTAATAAATTTTAAAAAAATAAATTTAATAAAATTATGATTATTGAAACATTAATTTTTATATTATTAAAACAATAAAAAAACAAAAAATATTAAAATTATCAATATTCACAAAAAAAAATAAAAAAATCATAAAATAATAATAATAATAATAATATTATTATTATTATTATTAGAAAAATAATCCAATATTAAAAAAATATAATACTGAAAAAATATATTTAATAAAATTATGATTAATGAAATATTAATATTAATATTATTAAAATAATAAAAAAAAGAAAAAATATTAAAATTCTCAATATTCACCAAAAAAATCATAAAATATTAAAATTTAAATTATTTAATAATTACACCGATATAAAAGAAAAAAAACTCAAAATAGTTTATATTAAAACAAATTTAAATTCAAATGTTTTTAACATAAAAAAATCACTGGGGGGTCGCCTTCTGGAGGACTTGGAGGAGATGGTGGATGAAACTCTATACCTAAACTACGAGTCAGATGGTGCATGTACTCCATCTTCTTGTGATGTTACTGCTGCCATTGACACATCTCCTCCTCATGTTGTTGTTGCTGCTGCTGCCATCGACGCATCTCCTCCTCGTGTTGTTACTATTGATACATCTCTTCTTGCTGCTTCTGCAAACTCTCTATAGGGCTATTCTGAGCTCAGAACTGCTCTTGATTATTACTAATTATTACTAATTTAGCAATACTTAGCAATACTTAACAAAATAAAAACTGCTTGAATAATAAAAGGAAATTTGGTAATCATAATTGTGGAGATGATTACATATTTTCCCTTCATTATCTAAGTAGTTTTCATTTACTAATTATAATTATATCTAATCATTACTAATAAAAAAAATTATATTATCAATATTTATTAACATACAATATTAATATTATTAAAATAATAAAAACTTTAAAAAATATTAAAATTATCAATATTCGCAATAGGCTTTGATCTATTCTTAACATGTTCAAATCTCAAAGGGTCTCCAATTTTCAGGTCATGCGCAATAAAAAGTTTGTGTCACCCATATCCAATGTAAACTCTATAATTGTCCTTACATGGTTGATCACCTCGCAAGTAGTGTTGCAATAGGACGACCAAAGTAATATCATTCTCATCTCTAAGAATTATCTCGCTCCCTTTACATAGATCATTCTTCCTTAAAAATTTGAGGGCACTTCAATATCTTTCCCTTAAAATTTCAAAGAATAATGGTCTATGTAAAGGGTCATGTGAGATAATTCTTATAGATGAGAATGACATGACTTGGGTTGTCCTATTACAACGCTACTTGCAAGGTGATCACCCAAGAAAAGACAATTATATCTAATTATATCTAATTATTACTAATTATTACTAATTATTACTAATTAGTACTAATTATTACTAATTGGTACTAATTATTACTAATTATTAATAATTATTACTAATTATATCTAATGATTACTAATTATTACTAATTATTACTAATTATTACCAATTATTACTAATTATTACTAATTATTACTAATCATTACTAATTATATCTAATTATATCTAATTATATCTAATTATATCTAATTATATCTAATTATTACTAATTATATCTAAATATATCTAATTATCTCTAATTATTACTAATTATTACTAATTATTACTAATTATTACTAATTATTACTAATTATTACTAATTATTACTAATTATTACTAATTATTACTAATTATATCTAATTATTACTAATTATAGCTAATTATATCTAATTACTACTAATTATTACTAATTATATCTAATTATATCTAATTATATCTAATTATAGCTAATTATATCAAATTATATTAAATTATAGCTAATTATATCTAATTATATCTAATTATATCTAAGTATATCTAATTATATCTAATTATATCTAGTTATATCTAATTATATCTTATTATATTTAATTATATCTAATTATTACTAATTATTACCAATTATTACCAATTATTACTAATTATTACTAATTATATCTTATTATATCTAATTATATCTAATTATATCTAATTATATCTAATTATTCCATATTATTTCTAATTATATCTAATTATTACTATTTATTACTATTTATTACTAATTATTACTAATTATTTCAATTTATTACTAATTATTACAATTTATTCTTATTTATTACTAATTATTCCTAATTTTTTGTAATTATTCCTAATTATTGCCAATTATTCCTAATTATTTCTAATTATTTCTATTTATTTCTAATTATTGCTAATTAGTTCTAATTATTCCTAATTATTTCTAATTATTGCTAATTATTACAATTTATTTCTATTTATTTCTAATTATTGCTAATTATTGCTAATTATTGCTAATTATTGCTAATTATTCCTAATTATTTGTATTTATTAGTAATTATTACTAATTATTAGTATTTATTAGTAATTATTACAATTATAGCTAATTATTACTAATTATTGCTAATTATTCCTAATTATTGCTAATTATTTCTAATTATTGCTAATTTTTACTAACTATTGCCAAATATTACTATTTATTAGCATTTATTTCTAATTATTAGTAAATATTACTAATTATTAGTATTTATTCCTAATTATTACTAATTATTACTAATTATTCTAAATTATTCCAAATTATTCCTAATTATTACTAATTATTCCTATTTATTAATATTTATTTCTATTTATTACTAATTATTTCTATTTATTACTAATTATTGCTAATTATTGCTAATTATTCCTAATTATTGCTAATTATTGCTATTTATTTCTAATTATTGCTAATTATTGCTAATTATTGCTGATTATTCTTAATTATTGCTAATTATTGCTAATTATTGCTAATTATTGCTAATTGTTGCTAATTATTACTAATTATTGTTAATTATTACTATTTATTTCTAATTATTGCTAATTATTTCTAATTATTGCTAATTATTCCTAATTATTGCTATTTATCGCTAATTATTAGTATTTATTGCTAATTATTAGTATTTATTAATAGTTATTACTAATTATTAGTATTTATTACTAATTATTACAATTTATTACTAATTATTATAATTTATTACTAATTATTATTAATTATTCTAATTATTGATAATTATTACTAATTATTTCTAATTATTCCTAATTATTGCTAATTATTCCTAATTATTGTTAATTATTGTTAATTATTACTAATTATTAGTAAGTATTACTAATTATATGTATTTATTCCTAATTATTCGTAATTATTCGTAATTATTCCTAATTATTCCTAATTATTACTAATTATTCCTATTTATTAATATTTGTTTCCTTTTATTACCAATTATTGTTATTTATTACTAATTACTGCTAATTATTACTAATTATTCCTAATTATTTCTAATTATTGCTAATTATTTTTATTTATTACTAATTATTTCTAATTATTGCTAATTATTGCTAATTTTTTGTAATTATTAGTATTTATTAGTATTTATTAGTAATTATTAGTAATTATTACCAATTATTACAATTTATTACTAATTATTACAATTTATTACTAACTATTACAATTTATTACTAATTACTATTAATTATTCCTAATTCTTATTAATTATTCCTAATTATTAATATTGATTCATATTTATTCCTAATTATTTATATTTTTTACTATTTATTAATAATTTTTTCTATTTATTGCTAGTTGTTGCTAATTATTCCTAATTATTGCTAATTATTACTAATTATTGCTAATTATTACTAATTATTTCTAATTATTACTAATTATTGCTAATTATTGCTAATTATTGCTAATTATTTCTAATTATTGCTAATTATTTCTAATCATTGCTAACTATTCCTAATTATTAGTATTTATTGCTAATTATTAGTATTTATTAGTAATTATTAGTAATTATTAGTATTTATTACTAATTATTACAATTTATTACTAATTATTACAATTTATTACTATTACAATTTATTACTAAATATTACAAATTATTGCCATTTATTGCTATTTATTACTAATTATTGCTAATTATTCCTAATTATTGCTAATTATTGCTAATTATTGCTAATTATTTCTAATTATTACTAATTATTAATATTTATTCCTAATTATTCCAACTTATTTCCAATTATTCCTAATTATTACTAATTATTCATATTTATTACTATTTATTGATATTTATTACCAATTATTATTAATTACTACAAATTAATTATATATATTACTAATTATCGTTAATAATTAATAATTACTACTAATTATTAAAAATTAATACTAAAAATTTCAATTTTTTGGTACAAATAAATACTAATGACAAAACAATTTAAATTTAATTTAATTACAACTAATCAACAATAAAAAAAGTAACATAAAAAAATGAAATAAATAATAAATTAAAAAAAACATAAACCTTTAAGACTGATTTTCTATTGATGCAGACGGCTTCACAACTTCTTCGCAAACAAAGAAAATTAACTTAGAAAAAATCTTTCTCTAAAATCCAAGTTTAGAGGGAAACATGATATAAAATTTGAGAAGAATGAGAAGAAAAACGGATGATGTATATATAGGTTAGATTATTTGTGACGAGATTATTTGCGACGGGATACCGGTCGCAAATAGTATCTTTTGCGAGGGGACCCGTCGCAAATACCTACGCCCGCATTAATTACTGTCGGTGGTTAAAAAGTTATTTGCGACGGGACCCATCGCAAATAGTCCTTGCCGACACACCTTTTGCGACGGGAGGACATCCCGTCGCAAAAAGCTATAAACTGCCACTGGTTATTTGCGATGGGCCCCGTCGCAAATACTTAACTATGTGCGACGGTGGGATCCCACCGTCGCAAATAACCTTCGTGCGGTTTGGCGCGCTATCCGGGCCAAACTATTTGCGACGAGATATGAAATCCCGTCGCAAATAGTTGGTTATTTGCGATGGGTCGTTACCCCCATTGCAAATAACCTCTTGGACGGACCTTTTGCGACAGGATTTATTCCCGTCGCAAAAGGCCCATCACAAAAAGACCTTTTTCCCATAGTTACACTGCACCTTTGTGGTATTTAAAATGAATATATATTTATTCATGATAATTTAAGTTTCATTAAAAGTTTACTCTTTCAAGGGGTTATGATTTTAATGTTACCAAAGTTGTAAAAATTTATTTTACAATCTCATTTTTGAGATTTCTCTTATTTTTATTGAAAGAATCTTATAATATGGCCTCATTAAACTCCATATATTTTCTTATACTCTAGATATTTAAGTATTTTAAATATTTTCTTCATTATTTCCCTCTCTTTTCACTTAAATCATGAAAATACACATTTAAAATAAAATTCGATCTTATTTCTCTTTTTGATTGAGTATTTTCCTTCCACGTCCAAATTTTTAAAAAATATTTTAAAAAATTAATTTTTTTAATAAAATGATTTTTAAGGAAATTTTAAGTTATCCATGGTTTTTATAAGGTTTTAAAGGAATATTTTTAATGTTTTCAAAAAGGTTCAATTTCAAATTTCATTATAAAAGTCAAAAGGATTTTTTTTAATAGATGATTGTTTTGTGATTTGTCTTATTAAAAAGGGTGTTTTTTATAGATCTAAAATGAAATGATTGATTGATGTAGATTTATTTAACAATTTTATAAATATTTGGGTGCTTTAATTATTTGGGATTTTAATCTTATTATATCATTGAGCTTTGATTTATATTGAATTAAATTAACACCCACTTCACAAGATGATTTTAATCAGAATTCCCAAGTGTTGAGGATTTAATCCCAGACATAACTTAACTAGGGGTATAATCATAATCATTAATTTTTTATGGTAGTATATTTGTGGTTTCAATAATCCATGGAATCCAAATGTTAAACAAAACAAGTCATTAATCCACGACTTTTTAAGTTCATCATACATAATGTTAACCTAAAGAATACTCAACGAGAAAAAGCCCTCAATCACTTAATATCCCCAAATATTGACTCACCCCAATAATATATTTACTCATCCATTGAAATTATTATTAATCTGGTTTAATATTTTAATGTTTATGAGTTAAAAGTAAATGAAAATATTGGGATAAGAAAAGAGTAGTGTGCTGAACACAAACACGAACAATGAAGATAGTTAAAAATAGACTTTTGATTAAATGAGGAAGCAAAAGAAGGGACGGAGTTTCTAATTGATTTAAAATATTTTAATACCATGAAAATTATTAAAAATAATGTGTATGAAAATAAGAGATGAATAAGATGAAACATGCATTAAAATCCAAACAAAATTGAAAAAATATTATGCGATTAAAAATGAAAGGAATAAAAAATAACATGAAAACAAATAGATGAGGAAGGGTATATCAAGTGAAAAATTGAGTTTGGAAGGTCCTACCCGGAATTTGGAAAGGATTTGGTCTTTCCAATATATCCTTATATATTCTAAAATTCAAACCTCTTTCAAGGAGAATAGGGGAATGTATTTATATCCCAAGGATGTAAACTGTTTGCATTCAAAAAACTGCCCCTCCACATGGGTTGCATATTAGCCAATCCAGACAACTGAATCTCTAGATATATTATTATTAAAATGTGTATATATAGATTTTTTATTTATAATATTAAAATTTTGGGGCCATTAGAATTTTTTTATCCAAATTTATTTCTATTTTACTAAACAATTTTCTTATATCCATTTTTGTTTCGAATATTTCCCAGGTCTAGATGTGAATGCAATTGATTCTAGGAAGATGCCTTAAAATTAGAAAAATTTCTTCTAAAAAGTCTTCCAACTATATATTTTATTTCAAAATATTAAATATAACATATAATTGATGTCTATATCAGTATAAAAGGTACTATTTGTGTGCTTATTTTAAATTATGGACAGAATTGTGGGCTGGAATTGAAACCACATGTTGGGCCCCTTTTTATTGGAGTTCCACCTTGATATTTTTATCCCTGATTCCTTTGGATAATAAAAAATATATTATTGTATTTAATAATATTTGGGATTTTTTATTGAGGACATAAATTATTTCTTCATTTTTTTCTAGTTTCTTCACAGATTCTTTGGGCCTCCTTGTGTGGATCATAAGACCCTTAAAATGGATGAATTAGACAAAGATTTATTCAAATGATATGTTGTAAATTTAGTAAGGAATCCTAAAAAACAATAACCACACAATTTTAATCACTATTATTATAGTTATGTTTAAAAAATTAAACTGACTCGATTTTATTAATTAAAATAATGCTCAAAAATTATATTTAGTATTAAAACATGGGCATTTCACACCAATTATGCACTTTGCATGAAAATTAATAAAGTGAGTAGAAAAAATGTTTTTAAATAATGATTAAAATCAACTCGACAACACTTAGTCTTATGCATGTCCTCATGTGAAAAAAATATAAAAAAAAACAAAATCACTCACCAATAAATATTAATTTTTTTCCACCAATCAGGATAGGTTAGAACATTTCACTCAACCATATTTAATTCCACCACAAATTGTTATAGAAAAAATGTTCCAAAACAATTCATTTTTCATGCACAAATTTAGAAATGGAAAATGTGGTCACTCAGAACTCACTCCTCTCAAGATGATAAAACATAAATTTTTAGAGGTTCACCGAGTCACCAACCAAAAGTGAAAATCATAGAGTTTGAAAGAGATCTCAACTTCCATTACCTATCATAAAGTGCACAAGAATCAAGAGGTATTTTTAGGGTTTTTTATGTATATGGGGCGGTAGGAATTTAATGTCCAAAAGAGTGGAATAGAGGGCTAAACACCAACATGGTTAAAACAATGCACGATTTCTTTTCAAATGAAACATGAAAGGAAATGGAAACATATATTTATAAGGGAATAATTGTGTGAATAAAGAAACAAAGAGGAAGAAAATTTGAAGGGGATAATAAGATAAAATATTTACAAAACACAAAACTTCTCCCAATGAAATAAGTGTTTTTTTATTTTTCTTTCATTTTTTCAGAAGTCAAAATTGTAACAGATCTCACACTCATATCCCAACCCATGTTTGATCTCCTCATGACACTAATTATACTAGTTATAACAAGATCAAAGGTTAAGGACGAGTGTTTTTTGACCCACCCAAGACACAACCCATTGTTTTTATGTTTTTTAATTTTTTTTCAATTTTTTGAACACTTTTCAATAAAATGTATGAAATTACCTAAATAAAAATCCATTCCCCAAACTCACTGAATGAAAACCTCTCCCCCATAATTAAACATATTTTTACCCTCAAGCATATTGAAAATCAAGAAAAGGATACCCCGAATTAAATCCATTCACCCACACTTAAATTTCAATAAATTATTCAATTAAAATCTATGTAGATGTTGTGTGAGATATGGTATTGGGCTTGTAATGTGGATATTAAAAAATAAGGTTTTAACAGGATCAAATGGGATTTCAAAAGGTGGATCAATATAAGGGTAAAGGGAGGCTATTTGGATATTATAATTATTATCTGGTTAAGAACATTCCTCTATCATATTAATACACATGAAATAATGAAATTCAGCTCGAAGGTCCACAAATTCAAGACTCAAAATCAGGGGTGAAAAATTAACAAAATGAAAAGATGTTCATAGGTGACCTTGGAATGAAATCTAATGTTGTTTCTCACGGTTGGGGAAGAATCATTTCCAAATAAAAAAATTAAACATTCAATTTTTTTTTGTTTTTACACAATATTATTTATAAAAATTTATGATTAAAAAAATTGAGATGAAAATATGTCTTTTGACTCCCGAAAATTATTGGACAATATTTCAAAAGTGTATGGTGAGTAATTATGTTTTTTATATTTTATTACTTTTTTAAGTGTTTTGTTTGGTTTTTTGTAAAGACACACTATAAGGACCCGACCTTATTACATTACATAATCTTGAATTTAGTCAAGAAAAAACTTCCTTTAACATTGTGGATCTTTTCAATTTTATAGATTTAGATAATTAAAACATAATAATGTCATAACATTACACATTAATACAGAGTGGATACCATAAAAAACAGTATTAATTTCTTCCAAAATATAAAACATTTCAAAGAAAACATGATATATTTGAAATTTACTCAAAAATTTAACTTGGATTCATTATTTGACTTAAAAATCCTTATAACCTATGAAAAACATTTAAAAACTTGGGATGATCACAAAAATCTCAGTAAGGGATATATAAAGAAGTAAAGAACACATTAGTTCAAGAATACTTTTAACGTATGAAATCATTTTCAAAAGTCACACTTGTCACCCATATATACTTACTTTGTGAAACATGATATTTCCACAAGATTAAAACAATACATAAGAATATAAATAGAACTATAAAGGTATCTTGGGTTATTACATATATAATCTTGTAACCCTCTTGACTAACTTATAATTTGTAATCCTCACGACTACCTTACAATTTGTGTAACCGTCACAGTTACACTTAGAGTAACCATAAAACCAAACTCCAAATTAAACATAACCAATGAATTTTAGGGCGATATATGTCCCACCATTAATCTTAAAAAATACACAAGAACCATAGCACAATCATAAAACATGAATAATTGCATAAAAACATTGCTTTTGAATTTCATAAAACAGAATTTTATAAGTGGTTTTTAAAATCAAAGTCCCATATAAATATCATATAATTGAAGTGGGACTTAATATAGTGGATGGAATATTTATATACTCTATAAATACACATAATTCAACATAATATAATCATAATTAATCACAAATAAAATTTAAATACCACATAAATAATGAAGAATAAGGTTAACCCAAAGGATGGAAATCTGGTTAAGAATTCCCTTACCTTAGGGTTTTCTTACTTAAAACTCGTTTAAACTTCATGTATAATTGTTTAAAGAGTGTTATTAATATCTTAAAGAAAAATATTCATGTTTATAACACCTTATATGGTCATTTAATAACATTATTTCACTCTTTAATTATTAGTATTTTGTTCCTTCCATTATTTTGGGTGCATTCTCTACATGTTTTTAATGATCAGTTCATGATGGATATTATTGTTGATTGGAAGTGAAACTAAAAAATTGTAATGGAGTGGTATTTAAATATTTAATGAACCATAAATTATACCATTTATCATTTTTAATTCTAACATGGGGATGATTCATAAGTTAAAACATTATTGATATTTGTTTAGGTCATTTTGGAGATTCTTCGATCATAATGAACTCATTTGTTTTATAAATGAATAACATGTGTATAAAATAATTTCAAAACCTTATATAAGATATAATAAATAAATTATAATTTATTTCAACCATAAAAATGGTTTCATGACCATTATTGAAGTAATTAAAAGAAATTGAAATCACATCATCCACGGTGTCGGTAATTCGACACATCACGGACGGTGTTTTAATTTCTTAAATAAGTGGGAGAGGAGAAGAATTATAATGGTGAGTATTCCATAAACATGATGAAATATAGAATATGTAATATAATGGATCATTCATGCCTCTTGGATAAGTGTATGTGACGAAAGAAGAAGAATAAAAAAGAAAATGAAAACAAAAGAATGAAAACAAAAGAGGATGTTTACCTCTTGATCTTTTCTCCTTGAGATCCTTCTTAAGGCCTTTGATTTTGGCCTTTTGGTGAGATCAATAGCTCTAGGACGTGGGTAAGAGACTTGGGAGGAGTAATGTTCAGAACTAAGGTACATATCAAGGCTTGAGAGGTGAGGGAGGAAGAGGGGAATGAGCGTGGTATTTATAGTGGAGGAGAGGAGGTATTTTACATTATTTTAATCATTATTATAATATTTTTTCTCAATAATATGAATATTATTAATTAATGTGATGAAAAATAGAAATAATAGAATGTTAGTTCGAACCATGTGGTCTTATATCACTTATGATCTCATAAATAGTATATTTAATTGATAATTTGAATATACAATATTTTACCGTATTTCACTATTCATTGAAAATTCAAGAATTTTAGAAAAAATCCCAAAAATTCACCCTAAACATTTTTTGACGTGAAGAATTAAAAAATGAACTTCATTTTTTGAAAATAATTTTATAAATATTAGTAAATCTTTTTAAATAAAATCATAATTTAATAAAAAATAAACATTTTAAAAATATAACTTCTTTTATATCACATGGAAAAATTAACCAAGATGTCTTTATCTTAAAGCCTTAAATAAATAATAATAATAATAAAATTTACTATTAATTAGGTTCATATTACTATTCATAAGGGTATGTTACTATTCACCAAAAATTAAGTTGGTTCCATTAGACTCCAAATAACTTATTAAACACAAATATAGATAACCATTTTTTGAAATTCAAAACATAGAAGTGGAAAAATTATGTTTAAAGGTTAGTTATAAATATCTAATTAAAACAAAGTTTCATTCATTTAAATTTATTTTAAAAAACATAGGGGTGTGACACACATCCATATGAAATATAATGAGTAAATAAAAGTTTAATAAGGAAAATAGTAAAAATAATTATGAGAATGAGTAAGTAAGAAGAGAGAGAGAGTGATAAAAGTTAAATAGAAAGAGGTTCCCCCTAGTTTGGATTTGGTGGGTCTCCATCTCCATCTAGTGGTGAGTCTACCACATTGGTTGGGCATTCGATGGAAGTCTATGTTGTTCGTGATATGTGTGTCCTCCCATGGTGATGTTATAGAAAATATCCATTACCTATAAAAGAAAATAAAAAATAAAGAACATTATTCATTTAATGAAAAACTAAAAAGAAATTAAAAGTTTATAAAATTAAAAGAAAACATTGGTTTCCTCCCAAGTAGCGATACGTTTATTTTGTCTAAAACTAAATAGTTATAATGAAATACCCACCGTATGATGGTGGCCGCAATATTTTCTCAACCCCAGAGTGGTTCCCAAAAAACTTCTCCTTTGGGAGGATCGATTGTTCATTGGATAATTTATTCCCTTCATTATTGATGTGATTGTAATTAAATGGGGGGTGGAAATAGAATATGGATATCATCCATTTGGTCTTCAACTTAAGTAATTATGTTATCCACAACATGATGGTTTTCTATGCTTGGAAATTCTGGAAGTTGTTTTAACTATGATGGTTCATTTATGTAAGGATTAAATGACATGAAACCACAGTATGAGATCCCAATTGTTTTAACTCCTTTATCTCATCACTTAACAATGTGTAGTAATAAGGATAGGTGGAGTTATAAGATTGAATAAAATTTTCAATATCCTTCATATCCATGTTTTTTTCCAAATAATTGTCAATTTCAACCTCACTAGTGATCACTTTATTAATTAGGGAACAAATATCACAACCTTCACTCCCATTGTCATAAGATAAACACATTTGTTCAAGGTTCATCTAACAAACAAGAGAATTTTCAGAATCATGGATGGAAAAGGATAAATATTGTATAATATGATTTGAATCAACAAATGAACATGTTTGTTCATTTTTCTCATTACCATCCATGTTGGAGTAGTGAAGATCAGTGGTGAGAGGGAATTCCAAAAAAATTTCAAGATCTATTAGATCGATGGAGTTTAAACATGAAATGTAAACATAAACTTCTCCATTTATTACTTGGTTAATGATGATGAAAAATTCAAAATATTTTTTATCATTATAAAATTAAGTACATAATTGATTGGGATTTGACACACTCTTAGAGTTACTTTCAAAATCATAGATTGAGAATATAGATTTATTCTATGATTGGGTATCACATGGATTGAAATATATTGAACTTGACTTGTTGGTCACCAAATTCCATGGATAAGATTCTTACATGGACATAAATTTTAGTTATATATGTCATAAGGAAAGGTCTTCTTAGAGTTAGGGGAGATCGAGAAGTGGTTACCTCAACTTCCATGTTAAGGACATAGAAATCAATTGGTTTGATAAGATCATTAACTTGAACATGTACATCCTAAATTATTCCCTTACGATTGGCAGTGCTTCGATTGGATAAATGGATGACAACACCCACTGGGTGAAAGGAACCTACACCAAGGTTGAAGAATATGGATTTGGGTTTGACATTTATCGAGGATCCTAGGTATATGAGTGCATCATCGAAGTTGGAACTCCCTATTTAGCATGGAACAATTAATGGCCATGGGTCTTTTCAATTCATGGGAATGGACTGTTTGGTTGAAACATTCTCAATGGTCCTAAGTTTTCTCTTATTGGTGAAAAAATACTTAATAAACTTTTCACACTTAGGGATTTTTTTTATGGAATCTAAGTGGTTTAAGTTCAATTTAATGCATCTAAATATGTCAATAATTTTATAATCAAGTTCAAAGGGATTCTTTGGATTTGAGACGGCTTGAGGAAAATGAATTCGGTTTTTTAGAGGAATATAAGGAGGTTAGTGAGTGTCTATAGGTTTCTTTTCAGGATTTTTGGTATTTTTATTTTCAAGCTCAATATTCAAAGGTTCATTTGAGAATCCATCATGAGGTATGGACATTTTTTTCTTGATCTAAGTTAAAATTTCACATAATTACCCTTGGGGTTGGGTAATGGTTGAGTTAGGAGTTGGGAAGAATTGGATGGTTTTTAATAGATAAGGTGTGATGAAAGTTTACCAATTTGGGTTTCAATATTTTTAAGGCTAGAATGACTGAAAAAGAAAAGTTATTCCACTGCACTTTCCCATGATTTCTTGGAAAAAGTGGAATTTCCTAAATTGGGATTTCATTGGTTTTGGTCCTTGGGAAACTACTTGTATTGGGATGGGAATTGGGAAGGCTCAATAGGATAGTGGAATCCAGGAGGAGCAAGATGAGGATTGATCCTTTGTGGTTTAATAACAAAAGGACAAGGTTTTTGTAAGTTACCACCACCTTTACCATATTGGAATTGGTTTGGATTTTGAGGAGGGAACTGAGGGGGATGAGAAATGGGATTACCAAACCTCAATCCTAGGTTAAAGGTTGAAGAGAAGGGATCATAGTGGGGTCAGTTGAAGTTTCTAATGAACTGACATGATTGTTAAGGGTTGGTGTTCCTCTGAACATATACTACATTAAGATCCATTGGTTCATATGAATTGAAAGGATACTCTTGAAGTGATGGAAATGTGTTAGTCAGATGAGTTGGTGATATATAGATTCCAAAATTCTTAATAGGTCTATGGAACAAATATTGTGGAGAAGATGAGGTTGGGGATTTCTTTGATGGCATGGGATGGTGGTCCATGGTGGATGATAAGGCTTCAATTCTTGGGCTACGGTAGGCATCGATAAGCTTTGGCCTCGGTCTGATATGAAGGTGTTCAGCCTTGAATGTGTAGGTCATCACGATTGGTAGTTGGTGGGTCAGATATAGTCAAGATCTATTGTTTCAGACAAAATATGGTCAGATTCAGTCTTTATTGACGATCCTTGGGGGTGCAGGCACCACATCATCATGGAGGGTTTTAGAAGGAATGAAGAATGATGTGCGGTGGCAGTGATATCCTCGATGATGTGTATAGGAAGAGGTGATTGTGAAATGTCAATGGGTTCACTTCTTGGGGATTCTGTGTTGGTCAATATTATACAGTGGTTGGTGAGCGGTAGTGGATGACCCTTAGTGGCATGACATGAGATGCTGGACCCAGATCTGGTAGAATCTGGCTGTAGTAGTGATCTGTGGTGATGCTTTTCAGTGAAGTTGGATCTGGTTGGAGGATGGGGTCTTGTTGTGGTGTCGGTTAGATTCAGGCTGCGGGTGGTGGTGGGTCCAGATTCAGCTATTGGTGACGACAAGATACCCCAATCTGGTTGTGGTGGTGCAGTTGCGGGCAGAAGTTGGGTCATTTATTGGGACTTGGGCCTATGTTAATCCTTGTACATGAGTCTATGGGACTTTGGCACATGTTATTTATAACAGTTTTGTTCCATTGGGATTTTGGGCCATTGTATCCTTAGACCTATGTGCCTTTGGGTTTTCAGATTTCTGATGGATTCTCCCTTTTCCCAAAAAAGGGGGTTGTGTGTTTTTTCTATTTCTTTAATAAATGGGATTTCCCCCAACTTTCCTAGTATTTAGATTCTTCTATAATTTTTAATGATTTTTAAAAGAATAAACTTTATGAAAAATTATTTTAAATGTTTATATTCCATTATATTCTATTCATTAAAATACTTTATTTTACTACAAAATCCATTTTTTTGATGGTCATCTCTCATTTATTGATTTATTTTGTGGTGTTTAACTTTCTATTGAAACATTCACTTTCTTATGATCATTTCTCATTAGAAGTTACATTCTCATAAATATCCATATTCTTTATATCATGGATATGATTATTTCCTATAAAATATACCATTTTAACCTATAGTGTTTTTTATGAAATCTATTTCATTGTCTAGGGAATCTTAATATTCTATATTGTTTACTCAATACAGATATTTATTCATATATAATATTGTTTTTTACATAAATGGATCCTTTAGTATGTGGTAAATTCATTGAACATGTTGTGACAAGTGAGGCCTGGTTATTTATATCCCCTAAATGCATCGACATGTCTCATGAGATAAACCAGTTTTGAAAACTTATTAAATGAGGTTTTGGTTTATACTTATCCATCAATTAAACTATCTTGGCATATAGCCCTGACAATATAGATATAATTATGTTTGAGATCATGATGTCCAAATTTATGAATTTCCTTAATTTTAAATTCATTTATTATTATCCATAATATTATTGTATTGATAATATCCTTGGATGCATAACACAATCAAGTTATTAATAAAAAGAAACATGTTTTCAGTTATTTACCTTTCTATATTGTTTATGCATGATTTATTCTTGATATATTCATTTGTATGTAAACCTTAATGATCATTTTATCTCACCCTTGTTTTATTTCCATTCCCTACGATATGAAGAATAAATATTTGAATGAGTTTTCAAGGATGTAGAACATTTTATTTTGTTATGTTTTATATTTTATTTTCAATGTAATAAGGGAATCATGTATGTATCAAGTTCTTCAAGAATGATAAATTTATCAGTCCTTATATATATTATCCCTTGTATATTATGTGAGTGTAATAAATTAGACACTGGCTATCGGTTATAAGAATTGAGGTTGTTATCATTGTATTAGATAATGTCCAGTAGAGGCCTTAGGAACTAGATTTATTAAAACAAGATAAGGGAATATAACCATATGAAAGATTTTGGTAATATGACTAATTATAAGATAATATCATACAATTTTTGTTAAGGTAGTGATTATGTGGGTTTTACAAGAAATAAACCCCCTTCTAGATATTAAAATTGGACATGGTTTTGTCACATATGCATCTAGGGGTAATAATCCCATAAAGAGTTGGTTGAGTATTTCTTTACCGTCATTCTAGTGCATGGTAAATGATCCCTTAATCCACACCTAGTTTATTAATTCTAAGGTATATTATTGGGTTAATGTACATTTTCTTTAAAAACCATAATAAATATTGGAAAACATTTTTATAGTTTAAAGAAATTCCCAAAGAAACCAAGTTCATGATTCTAATATTAACAATGTGTAGATTTTCAATTTATGTAAAGTATTACAAAAAATTTAGATTTATATATTATTTTTTAAAATTCATAGTGTTATGAACTAATTCAGTATATGAATTTGTTTATAAATGGTGCATGGATTAAAGAATAGTAATAATACTCATGGTCAATGTAGAAATTTCCTTACAAATAAATACAATAGAACGAGTGTTTGAGTTGAGGAGATCATGCCCATATTAGGGAAAATAAGTCATGTTATGACTAATAAAATTTCAAATATGGAAAAAGATAATGTTACATGTCATATTAAACCTATATTGAATCATTTTAGGAGATTAAATCTCTTATATTTTAGTGAAACCACAAACCTAGTAGTAGCTAAGTAATGGATTAAATCCCTTGAAATGATATTTCTAGCCTTGGGATGAGATAAAAGGGAAAAGGTTATACTGGTAGTATATTTTTTGAAAGGTGATATTTATCCATAGTGGACTTTGATCTTGAAAACTAGGGAGGAATAATAAATAGAACATATAGAATGGATAGGTTTTAAAGTAACATTCTTCGATAAATATTTCCATCATGAGAAATGAAGAGAAATGAAAAGAAAGTTCCTCAGATTAAAGAAAAATGTAGAATAAAGTGTTGCAAAGTACGATGAAATATTTACTAGACTATCTAGGTATTCTAAGGATTGTATAAGTAAAATGGAAATAAATATTAACCATTTATTTGAAGGTATTAAACAAATCTCCAAAGGGAACAAGTTTATCAAAAATTTCCATTATATAATGAAATAGTGTTATTTTCTATAAATACAGAGAAGGAATATTCTAGGTCTTATATCGTGAAGGTAAATCAAGAAAAGAAGAGGTTATGTGAAAAAAAATAAAAAGGTAACACATCAAATAATAATAAGAGAATGAATTAATTTACGTCATGTGAAAATTGTGAAAGAAAAATAATAGAAAATGCTTAAAGAGCATGGGAGTTTATTACAAGTGGAGAGATAAGGGTCATCTGGATAATGAATGTAATAGAAAGAAATATACCACTAATATACAATTATTAAACTGTAAATAATTGGGGGCTTATTCAAATAAATTTTTCAATTGTTAAGGTAACTTACCATAGAATATTATAAGTGGAAAAGTCTAAGCTTATGTGACCACTACTGCTGAGGTGAAGTTATTAAAGATGTGGTAGTTGGTATTTTAATCATATCTTTAAATTTATTTAATACTTTATTGGATTATTGATCATATCACTCTTTTATATATTCCTTGTTTTTTAATAATATTATATATTTCTATAGAACCTTAATAAAGGAGTTTTCAATCAAAACTCTTAGTGGAAATATAACTGTATAGGGACATTTTAGGAAGGTCCCATTATGAAACATAACCACGTTATATTTTTTGAATATATTATTATTAATATGGTTTAGGTTTATATAATGCTTGGTTTGGATTGTATTTCAAAATATTTTGTAAAAAATTATTTAAAATAGAAGAATATTTTGATTCATGAGGAAGACGTGGAATTTATTATCATTAGAGGGGAGAATTCATCATCTGAATCAGGCCTAGATCCACCCTTAGTAGCTCTTATGAATGATATTATTAGGGAAGAAGATAAAACAGAACCTAGGGATGGAATAATTAATCTGTGAATTCAGGGTGTACCTATTTTATAAGAACACATTTGGTGAATTTTATGAGGAATTACCTTAACATCCACTAAACTGTGAAGTTGAGTCTTCCATTGATTTAATCCCTAATGTGAGAAATATATCAAAGAATCCATATATATTACCCACTGTTGAGCTAGTGGAGTTAAATAAATCACAAGAGGATTTTCATGAAAAGATATTTATACACCCTAGTGTTTCACCTTAGGGATCCCCTATTCATTTCATAAAAAATAATGATAGATCTATGAGGATTTTCTTTTATTATAGTGAAATCAATTATATTTTGAAGAAAATATATCCTATAACTCACATTGATGAATTTTTCGATAAAATTCATAGAGGTCAATATTTTTCAAATATTAAATTTCATTCAGGGTATCATCAATTGCAATTAAATAAGGAAGATATTATGAAAATAGATTTTCATATAAGGTATGGACATTATGAGTTTATATTAATTCCATTTTATTAACTAATGAACTATAAATTTTTATGGATATAATTAAACGAGTATTCAAGGAATATCTTGATATTTTTGTTGGTATTTATTGATGATTACTTGGTGTACTTTAAAATCTATGATGACTATGAGGATCACCTACATACCATTTCTGAGACTCTTAAAAGAAATGAGTTATATAGGAAATTTAGAAAGTGTGAATTATAGCTTCATAAAGTTTCTTTTCTTATCCATATTTTCTCTAAGAATGGAATCTTAGTTGATCCTGTGAAGAAAATGGCATTCAAGGAATAGTATACACCAATGAGAATAAACAAGTTATATAGTTTTATTGGTTTGATAGGTTACTATCTACGATTTTCTAAAACAAAATTACAATTGGATAACCCATGAACCAATCTTACATGTAAAGGGGTTATGTTCACATGGATAAAGGAATGTGAAGAGCAATTTAAATAATTGAATATGAGACTCTTTAATGCTCTAATTTTGAATATAACATTAGGAAATGATGGATTTATGATATATAGTGATGCATAAAAGAAGGGGCTTGGTTTTGTATTTATATAGAATGATAAAGTTATTATATATGAATTAATGTAGTTAAAGACACATGAATAGAACTTACCAATCCATGATCTTGAGTTGGAAGCTTTAATATTTTCTTTGAATATGTGAAGAAATTATCTCTCTGACAAAATATGTGATATTTACCCAGATCATAAGATTTTGAAATATATATTTTCACAAAAATATCTCAACATAAGGAAATTTTGATTGATCGAACTACTAAAGTATTATGATTTTTCGATACACTACCGCCCATGGAAGGTAAATAAGTTAGGAGATGCCTTGAGAAGGAAAGATCATATAGTTCTAACAAAAATAAGGATTAATAAGGATGTTATATTCATGGATCAAGTAATGATGGATATGGAAATTATTAAGGAAGGGTAGAGGTCACTCCTTTTTAAAATAATTTCTAAACCATATTTATTGCAAAACATAAAAAGTTCTCAACCTAATGATGAGAATTTGGAAAATAAAAGTAAAGTCATGAATAATGGAAAATATCCAGAATTCATATATGAAGATGGAGTTATAAAATTTAGAAAGAGGTTATGGGTTCCATCTATACCTGATCTATAAAGGGAATTAATTAATGATTCTAATAACTTGAAATTCTATATACACCCTCATAACACCAAGATTTATAGGGATTCGAGGGAACATTATTGGTGAGATAATATGATGTGGGAAATTACTGATTATGTATCAAGATACTCAGTTTTTAATTAGTTTAAGGATAAGGATAACATCCTAGGGGAGTCAAGAAAGCTATATCTATTTCTATGTGGAAATGATATGACATTAATATGTAATTTTTCCATATATTACAAAATAATCCTTTAAATAATGATGTAATGTAGGTTATTTTTGACCACTTTAGCAAATCCACCCATTTCCTTTCTGTAGGAGAATATTTACCTCTCGAGCACCTTGCATGAATCTATATTAATGAATTTTAAAGACTTCATGGTGCACCTATTTCATTGATGATTGATCATGACCCATTATTTATATAGAAATTTTGGAAAAGTCTTATGAAGTCTCGGGATATTGAGATTTATTAAAACCCTACATATCACCCTCAAACAAATGGACTGTTTAAAATAACTATTCAAACTTTACAAGACATGTTTAGGTCACGATAACTGGACTTTAAAGGTATTTCAGATTAGTATTGACCTTTTTTATAGTTTTCCTTTAACAAAATATTTCATTCAAGTATTCAATGAAACTGTATGAAGTATTATATGGAAAAAATATGTCATACTCTATATTTTTGGGATGAAGTTAATGAAAGGAATATTGTAGGCCTAGAACATGTTGAAGAGACAATGATAAAGGTAAATAATTTTCACACTCATATTAAATCATCCCAAAATATAAAAAATAGTTATATTGATAATCAAAGGAAATATTTGTAATTTCAAGTGGGAGATCAAATTTTCTTGAAAGTATCTTTGTGGAGGTTCAGTAAGAAAGAAAAAAATAAGGGGCATGTGTATCATACATTTTGAAATTTGGTAATGAATTGGAGTTGTGTATTACCATTTGAAAATTCCATTGAGACTCACTAAATCAAATTATGTGTTCCCTATCTCATTGTTAAGGAAGTATATTCCAGGCCCGATATATGTTTTCACCTCTGAAGAAATAAAATTAGGAACCTGATCTTTCATACTATAAAGAGTGTATCCTGATACTTGACACTAGATAACAAGTTTTGAGGAACCAAATGAATCTACTAGTAAAGTTACTTTTAAGAAATCATAAAATGGATGAAGAAACATGGGAGCCTTAGGATGTTATAAACAAGAACAACCCCCATTTGTTTAGAAAGTAATATCTATGAAAATTTTGGGTAGGAATTATTTGTAGGATGAAAGAATGTAATAACTGAGCATAAATTATAGTAAGTAAACATTATATTTTAATATAACTAAAATAAAATTTAAATTTTAATATTTCTTATCAAAAAATTTTAATTTGGTTGGATGAATATCTATTTTGAACGTACTAGGTCAAAATAAGCCTAGATTGAGTTTATGAAAATTTTCCTTAAAAAAAGATTTTATGATTAATTGAAAATGTAGAATTTAAATATTCCTCATTTTATTTCTAATTATGTGTTATAATATGTATAATTGAACATGTTTTGACAATTTATTTAATGTAAATAGATATAAGATCATTTAGAGGTAAAAAATGATATTTTTCAAGAAGTTTTTTTTGAAAATCATATTGTCTTTCAATTTTAATTAATTAAAATAATATTAAATAATGAATAATTTAAAATTAATTTATAGATAATATATCTAAATATATTAATTTAAATAAATATAATTATTATTAATAGTCATATATTTAATGTAATATTTTCTTATGCTTGAAAAAACCATTTTTGAAAAACCTTTTTTTCAGCATGTTTTTTGGGTTTATTGTTAAATTAAATTATTCCAATTCTATAGATAAAATTTAAAAAATGAATTCAATATTTTTAATCATCATAATTGATATTATTTAATATGTTCAAATTAATTTTTGGTCATAATGAATAGTAAAAACATAAAAAAATAATTATTACAGTTAAGGTTAAAACGAATTTACTAGAGGTTAATCTAAATATATAAGTGTTAAAATCACATAAAAACATGGTTAAACCAAATTTATTGACTGAATTTATTCCTTAAACTTATCAAATTTGAATATTATTCATTTTTTATGTATATCTCTAAGAAATTAACTTAATAATATTTTAAATATTTAAAAAATTATAAGTGTTCCACTCACTGCAATTATAAAAGGGAACCTCCCACCCTCACTTATTCACACATATTGATCAATTTATCTCAAAGACTAATAAAAATATATCTCCCAACATAATTATTCAAGTTTTTTATATTCTTATATTCCCAAAAGACTAACCCTAGGGTATTTAATAATAGATCCAAAGGGGGATTTTCTAAGAAATTGTTATTGTCTTTACCAAGCTCTTTCTTAGTTACATCTTATTTTACAACCTTAAATTATGTCATAAAAATTACAATATAAAAAAAATAGTATATAAAATATAATAATATGTTATTATCTTGGTTAAATAATAATATTACATCTTCTTATCTATTAAATTGGAAACAAAACCATCACTCATGTGTACGGAAAACTACCGCATGGTGAACTGATGTAAATTGTTTCCATCACTGACTTATATAGATAGCCATAATGATAGAAATAATGAACAATATTCATAATTATGAAATAATAAATATTTTTTAAATTTAATATATCATCTAATTTCTTACCATTTCACTGATTAAGGAAATGATAACGTTTCTCGTGCGTACGTACGACCTACTGTCATTATAAAGTGATACGATTCATTTTCCATGTCCAAGAATAAAAAATGATTATAAAAACTCATATAATAATTAAATATGATATTTATAATTGAATAAAGTTATCTATATGATGTAAATATACCATATTCATAATAATTATAATTTTCATGAAAAAAATTCATGAGAAAACGAAGTAATAAACACTCGGAACATTGGTAACAATAAACAATTGATAACAAACAGGTGATAATATTTTATAATAAGTACATATATTATATTATAAATATGAAAAGGGTTCTAGAATAAATTAATAATAAATTAAAATAATTATACTTGATGTTAAATAACATATAACTAAAAGGAATTATGAGCTAAGTGATTTCATCTCAATTTTCACTCCATTGATACATATTTGTTATTATGAACCTATTTATTTTTATGTGGTGAATATAATTCAAATTTTAAGTATTTAACATGAATATATATATATATATATATATTAATAATGATTAAATTTTAATTTCAAGTAAACTCATTCAAGGGGGTTACAATTTGAAAGTCACCAAAGAGGTAGGAATTAATTTTATAATCTCATTTTTTGGATTTCAGTTACTTTAATTGAAGGAATCTTATAATATATCCTTCTAAAATTCCATATATTTTATTATCCTCTATAAATTTAAAGATTTTCCATATATATTTCCATATTTCCCTCTCTTTTGAACTTAAATCAAGAAAATAAATTTTTAAAGAAAAGATGATCCTATTTATCTTTTTGATTGGGTATATCATTCTTCCATCTCCATATTTTCCAAAACTGTTTTACAAAAGTTATTTTTTTATTCAAATAATTTATTAAAAAAAATTTAATTTGTATATTATTTTTTGCATGATTTTAAAGAAATATTTCTAATGTTTTCCAAAAGGTTTATTTTTTTTACTTTCTTTACAAAAAGTCAAAAGGAATATTTTAATGTATACATAATTCACATAATTTCTTACATCCATAACCATTTAAAACTAGTTATCATATTATACATGTTTTTGACTGATTTTGAAAAGAAAAATATTTGTGGAAAATTCATTTCAATAATTATCTTCCAATTTCTTCTATCCTTTTAAATACTTGATTTTACTATAAATTTTACTTTTTTTGATGATTATGTCTCATTTGATTAATTTTGTAGTTGTTTAATTTATCTTGAAACATTTAATTTTTTGTGATAATTTTTCATTTGAAATCCCATTCACATGAATATCCATATTCTTTGTATCATGGATATGATTATTTTTAAACTGTATACAATTTTTCCATACAGTTATTGTTTATGAAAGCTATTTGATTGTTTGGGGAAATCTTAATATTCCACATTATTTACAACAATAATAATATTTTTATAAGGTATATTTTTTATGAATTAAATTGATCATTCAATATATGATGAATGTATTCAACATGAAGTGATTAGTAAGGGGGGATTATAGAAATCCCCTTGATGCATCTACTTGTCTCATGAGACAAACTAGTTGTATAAACTTATTAAATTGGTTTTTTGATGTATACCTACCCAATGATTAAACTATCTTATCACAAGTACTTGATGGTATAGATGTAATGATGTTTGAGATCATGGTATCCAATATTATTCATTTCGTTTATTGATAATTTAGTCATTATTATCCATGATATTATAACATTGATATTTTCCATGGATTCATTTATTTCTCATGTTATTGATTAAATGGATTTTTTTATATTATTTACATTTTCATATTTTTTATACCTTATTTAATTTTAATAAATTATATTATACATAACCCTTACTGAGGATTTGAGCTCACTCATATTTTTTTTACTTTCCCTAGGATATGAATGAGGATTATTTAAATGAGTTTTAAAGGATGCATAATGTTTTCTTTGGTTATGTTTTATGTTTTATTTCCAATGTAATCAGGGAATCATATATATATCTGGTACTTCAAGACTACTATATTGAGCAATACATAAAGATGTGATCCCTTATATCTTATGTCAATGTTATAAAGTATAAAAATTATTTGGATTACAGGAGTTGGAGTTGTTACATTGGCACATGATTGAATTAGTCTAAGGAAATTCATTTCCATGCTTAGTTTGGTAAAATGTGATGTTATTGACCACATGGGTAGATGAAATATGATGTATGTATTTATATTGGTCTTTTTTATTTTAGATAATCATAAATGTATGAGTTGGACTATACTAGAATGATATGTTCTATGTCTCTTGGTCACTTGATGTCATGAAAATGGAATTATATAAGTTTACAAATGAAATATATGATACATATTTTGGTGGAAATGTCTATATAGAGATATGAGTATGTTTGATCAGGATCACACTGGACCCCTTAAATCGTGAGTAGTACTGTCATTTTTTAGAGGCCTCTATTTTCTTATATATATGAAATTAGGATTTAATATTTGTTTTCAAGGATACAAAGGATATTAGGGTCACACAATTATGCATTATAATAAGTATTAAATACTAAAAATAGTATTTTTTTTCAAAAAAAGAGAAATTTTGATAAACTATATCCAAAAGGGTTTTGATGGATTCACAAAGTGAGTTAAAGTTTTTCATAATTTCCTGTTGTGATTTTAGTAAAAGTGTGAAATTTTTGTAAATGAACTAATATATATATATATATATATATATATATATATATATATATTATTTTATGGTATACCCTAAGTGATATCCTGTGATATGAATATGGTGCATATCCTAAAGGGCTGAGATTACTTTTCCTATAATATAATATATAATGGGTTTATGATATGGGTATATGGGCTACTTCTAGACATTCCATAATAATTTAACTTTATATATGGATAATTGAGATAAATAATTTATGGATTACAAAAAATTATAATGATCATTAAATTTTTCCACAATAAAAACCCTAATAGTAATGCATTATATGTAACTCATCTCAGCTTCTATGTAGTATCAGTAGAACATCAAGTCTCTTCATTAATTAAAGGACCTTATATAAAGTATTTGATTCTACTATCGATTTTATAATAGTATGTGTGACACTTTATAACCTATAATTGAAACTCTTTCCACACATCTCTCTATTTATTATTGAGGTGAAGGTTCTAGCACCCCTTTGGAGTTCTATAATCCTTTCATAGCATACAAGGATCCATGTTATTATGTCATCCCTTGGTAGGAGAGAGTCTATTAACCATATCTAGGTGATAATGATCAAAAATAATATTTCAATAATAGTAGATATGGAGAACACACTGCAAATGAGGTATATGGTTTATGTTTTATATTCTTCACTACATGTTGGATTGATGATGATAGACATGTAAAAAAATAAAATTTCTTCCATTGTGATGATAATGATATGATCCTAATTTTTTTGTAAAAAATATCTAGATATAATGAAATTAATACCTCTTTTACCTAAATATTCTCAAACATTAGTGTCATTAGAGAACATTGATGTTTCATTATCACTTAGTGATTTAGACCCATAATTTCTCCTAGTTACTATGGTTGAATTTGATGAATATCAAGAGACTATGACACTTCAGTTGGGGTGTGATAATGGGAGTGATTAAGTATCTGGAATATAATCACTAAGACCCCTAAAATGAGTTGGGTGATAAATTTCAAAATCTAAGATAGTTGTTCAAAACCTCAGGTTTTGGGGGATTTTATTACCGTGTAATCCATGATAGTGTCAAGGATATAATCAGTGATCAAAAAAAAATCAGATACATTACAATTTAATCATACAATAGAAGATCCTATTACCTATTTTATAGAGCTTTAGGATTCAACAATTTAGGGAAAATATCTCTATACAATTGTGTTAATTGATCATTAAACTCAAGCTAAAGAATGGATAACCCATGCAGGTTGTTTCTAGCAATAATTGGAAATTATTTAAGTAGAAGTGTAAATAAATTTAAAACATATAAGGAGGAAAATAAAGAAAAAGGATATTGTTAGGACAAGGGTGGAGGAATTGTTCCCCAAATGAGAAGATGAAATTATAAGGCTGGATGAGTTATGGAAAACCATTGATGCATCAAATAAATAACTAACTTAACTCCGAATATTAATTGAACATGCTCAATCATTGAATCAATGTCAGTATGTATTTTTCTCCAATCTTTGTAATAGCCAAGGTGATGCTTTAAATTGTGGATGTTACTCCACATTAATTAATCAATGAAATTTTCCTTTCTTTAAAAAATTATTTACATCTTTATTTAATTATGTTTCATGATATTTTTTTGGAAGGATACATTGGTCCCATAAATCCTTTATAATATGATATAATCTATGTATTATTCAATATAAATTAGTGTTCAATAATCTTTTGACGTGAACAAATATTAATATCAAAATAATTAAATTCTATTGAAAATATAATGTTAATGGATTTTGTAAATAATGGTTTAAAAGTCTCATGTTAATAATGAATGGATTTGATTGATTAATTATCTTTCTTAACATGTGATCTAAGATTAGTAATGATAGTTTTTCTATGTATAACTTGTTCCACCTATATAGAATGAGGTTATTCTGGTAGATAAAAGATGAAAGGGTTTTTATTTCCACCATGAAATGAATTGGATAGGTATAGGCATGATATATATGTTGTGAATGTGCTGTCACTATGGGAAAATGTTGGTCCCTTCACATATATAAATATATAGTACTCAAGGGAAGTGATACCATGAAATATATTTGATGTTAGTGAAATGATTTTCAAGAATGGTTCAATACCCTAAAATTACATCTTTGTAGTTTTTATAAAAATTACCCAAACCAATATATGTGAGAAAAAAAAGGTTAATTTTTTTCCCAAGATTCTTATACCTAGTGATCATAGATTATCTTTTTCTCATTCCTCAATTTTTAAAATTTCAACTCAATAAATTTTGTGATGTTTTATTTTTCACTCTAACTTTTATCTAAGTCATGGTTGGACCTAGCTTAGCGAGCAGATAATTGATTTTTATTCAGTTTAGTCTTTTTATATTTTCAACTTGACAATATGTTTTCATGTTTCTATTATAGTTTAAGGTCTTATAAGTTAGACCAAATTCAATTTATGATGTTTAAGGTTGTACAAATTTTACAAAAAGTGAGGTTTCTAGCTTAACACAAGAGGTAAAAAATCAACCTTACTTGAGTGATGTTCCCAATTCGAGTACATGATTTATCAAGTGGAAAACGTGAACACAATTTAGGGTCATATTAAATGAACCATATTATGTTTCTGAATTTTATAGTCGTAAATCTTGGACTAAAGTTCGATAAAATTTAAGGTTATACAGATCAAAACAAAAGTGTGTTAGGTTAATTTCCCAATGTAATCATAATTCACATGAAATTAGTGGATAATCAAGCATTAATATAAGCAACCTTTTTTTGTTATGAGGGAAATTTACAAACCGAATGAAGGAATGTGAATTAGGTATGAATTCAAATCCTTTAATAAAATGATATTATATTATATAAATCATAACTTAATATATTTAAACTATATTTTATGGTATGGTAATAGATTGGTTAATATGAATTTTGATAATTTTTGAATATTAGAATCATCACTAATTCATTATAGAAATATACTAAGGATGAATATTTTCCATGTTTGAATGATTTTTTCCATTATAATACTATCAATCATTTATGGAGTTAGATAATATTTTTCTTATGTTAAATATATGTTATGGGTTTATGCATTTCGTATATATGGTGTGTGTGTCATCACCATGCTAAAATAGTGTTTAGATTAGTTTTATTCATTACCAATAGTCATGAAAGAATTATATTAATTAAAATATACAGTATATGAAGTTTGAAACATGTAGGGAAAGTGTTAAAATAGTTTATAATGTTATAACTTTAATCCAATCATATAATATTAACATCAAGTGCTTACAAGGAGGTTAGATTTCATGTGATATTGTGAATGGACCTTGAATATATAATTCATGTGTCACTATATATAATTTGGAAAAATTAATCACACCACATATTGTTCAATAAAATTGAAGTTTCACCCTAATGTTAGATTGGAAAAGGAAAACCTAATGTGAATTGGTGTAGTCAAGCACTAGGGAGGAGTAAGGAATAAAAATTGATTTTTTTTGAATGAGACTAATATAAGATATCTATGTGTCACTACAACATATCTTACTGCATAGATGGTGTAAAGTAATCGATGTGAATTTTCAATCCCATAAAATAAGATGGTTTGAAAGAGGGTTGGGATGAAAAATAAATTCATTTTAGGGAATTGGATAATAAATCCAAGAGTGATAACATATCATTGGGAAATAGGAATAAAACCCCACATTGTTTTGGAAAATATGTAGAATATAATTTATTTGAATTAATGGACACCCAAACTAGAAGAAGATAATCAAGAATTAACTGAAATTAAAGTTTCATGGTGTTTTGTGGAAAGTAAAGATAATGTATAGAGTGTGGTTAGATCTATGATATGAGATCTAGGTGATGATACATTGTTTCCCAATAAAGATTTTATGGAGGAAACTCAATGTGAATTGGTGTGGTTGCAAACTAGGATAATTTGAATGGGAAATTCAATAAAGATGGTATTTTCCACTCACCACAGGAAAAAGATATTTGATCATCAATATGTATATTATGGTAAAAATAATCAAGTCATATATAGTTCTGGAAAAGTTTCATATCAGTAACAGGTTAAAAGAATCTTAACACTGTATAAGGTATATATCTTCACAATCATAGAATATTTAAGGAAACATATCTCTAACAACATTAAATCTATTATGTAAGGAAAGTTTCATATTTTAGGTTCATATGGTAAAAATTAAATGTCTTGAAGTTTATGTTCATGTGAGGGGGACCTTAGGGAATATAGTTTAAGGTGATGTTATAGGGATCATACAACATATAATTTAAGGTTGTGTGTTGAGGACCTTATGACATGTAGTTTAGGGTCATTCACAAGATTCCAAAATACCATCCAATTTAATGTAATGTGTAAATGAATATATTGAACCTGACATGAATTTTCTAGAAAACTACTTCTTAAGAATCCTCAGATTGATAGAAAGTGTGATACACTCTTCATCATGGGTGATCTGTGAGTAAGCTATATTAAAGTAGATCTTTTGTATCATTTTATCACCTTACCACTATGGATATAGTTTTAGAGGGTTCTTTCTTAATATCATCACTATCCTTAATATCAATATTAATTATCCTTAAAAAAATAAGCAAAGTTGAACTTTCTTATAGAAAAATCAGTTTGTGTGATTTTTTTGTTCCTTGAGGTTATCTGATTCCCACAACCTTTTCCCATCAAGTTATATCAACCCATTCAACCAAATTTGTGATTTTTAATCTTTTTTCAACTAATCAAAAATGATTTTTTATGTGTGGGAAATTTAATTTCAAATGGTAAAACTATTTTGGTCCCATAAACTAGTGAATATGGGGTTTCTTGCGTAAAACTATGTGTGGTGGGGTAGTAATTCCATAAAGGATTAAAGACTTTATCTTTCCAGGATTTCTCATCTCCATCCACCTTTTTCTATATAATATTTAATAAAGTGTTATTTATTTCCTTTATCTATCCATTTATAGCTACATTATAGTGATATGAGTGATTGGATTTTATACATTTTACTTTAAATACAAATTCTTTAACTTATATTCACATAAGTTTATACCATTATTCGCGAGAATAATGTGTGGAACTCTAAATATTTTGATGGTATTATACTTCAAAACATTTATTATTGAATTCATTCAAATAACTTTTAAGGGTAAAAATTCATCCCATTAGGAAAAAATGTAAATGAAAATGATAATGGACATGAACTTCATAATGGTAACTTGAGGGAAAGTATCCATGAAATCTATCACCATATGAAAAATGGATAGAATTATTTTAACTCCCAAATAAACTATAGATTTTGATGAATAAATTTTGGGTGAACTTGACATACATGAAACTTTTTCTTGAATTCCACATAATCATATATCATAGATTGCCATAAGTACCAAAGTTTGATTTTTTGATGGTATATCTTGGTTCTTTTTTGTTGTGAACAACACGTGAAAATATAAAATTATCATATAATCATGAGGGTCTCCTTTTATTCATTATACCTAAGAATGAACCCATCAAATCCTCATTTTTAGAAGATATTCCAGGATCCTGGGCCATCACAGAGGATGAAATTCACTCCTCATCAATAAATTTTCTCTTAATTATATCTCTTGAGAGGAAAAATTCCATTATCGGGTTAATAAACTATTAGAAACATCTAGTTTTTTTTATTTAATGGATATTTGGATCCAAGCTAATTCAAGTGTGTATAAATCAAATTTATTTCTTCTATTTCTTTACATATTAAAGGTATAATTACTCTTTAATGCATAATATATATAGTCACTTAATATTGATATGGGTTGGAAATTTTTTTGGCCAAATTAGATTAATACATTTTCTTGATCATTTTTTAGTTAGGGAATATGACATGAGACTAGTTATAAGTGAAACTATGCAATCAATTCTTTCATGAGATTAAGAAAAGGAATTTACTCTCATTTTTTTACAACACATTCCATACTGATATTCTTGATCACTAATCTTTAATCTTATTTATTATTTATTTGATAAATTGGTATTTTCAAATCTATTTACAGGTCTATGATGAGGGATTTATATTCTAATTCATTATTAATTCACCGTTATAAAAGGATGAAATAATATGGAAAGAGTTCCTTAGATAGATAAATCATTATAACTCCCAAAATGAATCAATTCAGTTTTATACCCCCATATTATATTCAATTAAACTTTGGGAAGCACCATCAATGTATATTTCCCATATTTGAGACGATTCATGCATATAGAAGACTTTTTCATTTGGGGGTTTGATATTTAAATGTGATTCCTTTGGGAATGGACATGCTTCCAAAAAATATATTAATTATTTTCCTTTGGTTACATTATAAAATATGAAACTTATATTAAAATAATGAATAATGATAGACCACCTTTTTAACATCCTAGTTAATATGGAACAAATAAGGGTATACTTCAAAGGATCAATATGGGAGATCAAGTGAACCTCATGATTTTGTAGATGGTGATGTAGATTCTAAAATGAAAATATGTGGTTTGGGATTTTTTTTTATGGTGGTATATATTCCGTCAACATTCTACATTGTATGAAAAAGGTAATAAATTCCATTTTATTAGATAATATCATTTTTTAGGATAGAAGAGAACCCATAGATAATTATAAATCATCCATATAATTAATGAGTTACTTTGATATTGGGTTCCATATACCCAACTCAAAGGTGTATTTTTTTATAACTATTTTAGGTATACATATTGATATATACATGTATTTCATTTACCATGTTAGTAATATTACTTATTCATATACCATATATATATATATGGTAATTTACATAGATTGCATGATTTATTAAAAGATTATAGCAGTAGATAACTATAATGAAAACTGAGAGATACTATGATAGAAATCCTAAACATATTTCCCATGGTCTAGATATAAATTGATGAGACAAAGATGATGTATTACTATCTGTTTTTGTTGGAATTTTAAAAACTGTGACTTCTTGTCATGAATTTATCACTTAGTGATCTTGAGTATATGAGATCATTAGGACAGACCCATCAATAGGAACACCACATAGTTTGGGTGTCATTAGTCATTACTATCTATTAACATGTGTATTAGTCTCCTGAATCAAGATTATCATCATTATATATCATTGATCAAGTACTTTTATAAATGGGGAAAAACCGTATCATTTATGTTTTTGGTGAGGTTGCTTGTATCAGGTACATCATTGATGGTATTTTTGGGACCAATTTGTGTATAAGGTTGTATTTGTTGTCAATAGTTTTCAATAAAGATCAAAATGAAGGAGATCAAGAAGTACTCTAATGAAATGGAGGAATGGAAATTCAGATTATTTTTATATTGATCATAAATTCAAAGAACTTGTGTCAATAAAATGTGACACATTTTTTACAACAGTGAAGAATTGTGAGGTATAATCCATCTAAGGATGATTGATGAATAATGGGAATTTGATGAATACCATGCAATTCTTCATGATTTCATGAGAACTAAGAAAGAGACTAATTGAACAATTGAATCATATGATTTGCATGAATTAGAGAATAACGGTTGAAGAAAAAGAGTTGTTGAAGAAGTTAAATCACAGAAAAGAAGCATGAAGGTTATTGGAAAAGCATATATTGAAGGTGGCGTTGTTTCCCAGTGTTTGCCAAATTTTTGGACCTAAAAATCAGAAAATGAAAACATGGGTCGTTGGAAAAAGGAGGTGTGCGCAAAGAGGAAGTAGTGCATGAAAAAGGTGGGTTGTGCGTGAAATATTTGAGTTGTGCATGAAAAACAGCTTGGGGTGCGAAATAGCGGAGTAAGGTTTTTCTCACAAGAGGTGTTTCAGAATCAGAACGTCAAAAAATGGCAAAGGCATGGGCTACGCAAAAAAGCCAGAGCAGTGTGAAGAAAAATGGGAATGCACACTGAAATATGTTGTGCTCGAAATAGCTGGGTGAGTTTTTCACGCAAGCAGTGTCTCGGATCAGAAATACATAAAATCGGAAAAGGAAATAGGTGCATGAAAAATCGGAGATGTTCGCGCCATGTGCATGGAAAATCAAACTTGTGCGCGAAAAGTTGGTTGTGCGTAAAATGTGGGTTTTATGTTTTACGTACAAAGGAGGATTTAGGTTCAGAATGATGAAAAATAGAAATTTCATGAGGTGCGCCAAAAACCTAGGTGGTTCACGAGAATAAAAGGACGGTGCACGTAATATAAAGAACTAAGAGACATTTTTATGCGTAGGAAGGGGTTTTACGCACAGGGTCAAAAATTACAATAAATACAATGTGAACCCCTCTCATTAGGTGTGGGCTCAACACTTAGTCAAATCCGAAGCTTTGACACATGAAAAAATGAATGTATAGAGGGGTGCACGAAAATAAGATGTGTTGCGCGAAAAAGAAGGTGTTGCATGAAAAAAGAGAAGTTTTGCGCGAAAAAGAAGAGTTGCGTGAAAAGTTTTTATTCATGCCAAAAATTTATTTTTACGCGCAAGTTTTGAATTTTACTCGCAAGGCACCAGGAAGGGTGCACGAAAAATTTGGGGGTCTCGCAGGCCTTTGATATGTGCTTAGAACTCTCAAATCTACTTTGCGAAGACAGCAAAATAGTGAAACATTTGGTTTTACGAAGAGAAGAAGTACCGCACACACATGACTGGTGTTTAACACCCTCGTTGTGCTTTACGAAGAGAAGAAGAACGATTTGTGAAACCAAACTCAGATCTGCACAGAGAGAGGGAAATATAACGATACACTCAGGTGTCAGTATTGGGAATTGAAGGAAGATAAGAAGGAGATTTAGTGCATTCAGTTATTGCACTAAAGTAGAAGATTTAATAAAAAAGATCATCAACCCAGGACTCTTATGCAAGCATTGTCTAATGCTAAACAGGAGACAAAGACTTCAATACAAATCTATTGAAGAGACCCTCATGTCTATAAACCAACTGAGACTTCACCAAAGGTAGTGAGCCAGGGGAAGTCAACGAGAGTGACCCGAAGGACGCAGTGAGCTATCCTTAAGCTTTTGTAAAGGTAGTGATCCTGGGACAGAGTGACTCTTTCTGAACCATTGTAATCCACAACTAGTGAATAATAGTGGAATTAGGTACGACCGACAACCTGTCGGCGTATGCTCCTTGTATGTATCCCTTAGTGGTGAACCAAGTAAAAGTGTTGTGTCAACTCATTGCATGTGAATGTTCGATAGCTGATCATATCTATCATACATGTTTTACAAGTTCCTGCCAACGTGGGGAAAAGATCCATCACATAAAGAGAAAAAGTTGACACCCTGATTCGCCCCTCCCCTCTCAGGGTGTCCCGAGGTCCTACAAGTGGTATCAGAGGGAAAGGTTCACGTATGTTGGATACTCTAAAGTAATTCTATTCAGAAGAGGATTTGAGTTTCTTTCCTAAAGTTAATAATGAAGTGAAGTCTTGATAAAGATTTAGTCATTTCTAAGAAGAATCCTACATCCAGCAAGACAATGAAAAATAGGAAAAAGAAAGAGAAGAAGCAGTTGAAGAAGTCCCTCATGTCCAAAGAATATAGAGTGTCTTGTTCTCCATGAACTTTCAATAATAAAGAAATATCATGCTTGGAAAGTATCGAGCAGGTGGCCCAGGTTCCTAACATAGGAAAGGAAGACACTTCTATCTCAAGTGATCAGGAGGAATTAATAAGTTATCAGCATGATATTCCTAAAGAAAGAGTTGCTTCTGTTTTTAGAATATTTCAATGCATGTAGGTTGAGATCAACCGATTGTAAAGAGAAGATGATAATTTGGAAAAGGTCTTGGAAGGAAAATTTCTTGAATGCTTAAATATCACCAAACAGATTAAAGTACTTGAAGAGAAAGAGGGAGTCAATAAGACTCTAAAAGAAAAGATCCATGCGCTTGAAGATGAGCTGAAGAATAGCACTGAAGTCAAGAGTTTTTTTTGGAAGAAACTTCCATGAGATTCAAAGAACCTGACTATTTGTTACAAAACAAAGTTAAGATGCATGGATAAGAGGTTGAAATATTGAAGAAGACTTGTGAAGAGAAGATGATCAAGATTGATGATCAAAAGATCATCCCCAATATTGAAAGTCAAAAATTGGAAGCCCAGTTGAAAAATATTGAGAAGACACATATTGAGACATCATAAAAGAATGAAAAAGAAGATTCTAGTACTCAATGTTCATTAAAGGATTCTAAAGCTGAAATACCTCCAACATGTGAAAAGAACATTATGAAAACTCTTGATTATCCATCTCAATAATCAGTAACTGCTGGTACTCAATGATCACCGGAGGATTCTACTATCAGAAGACCTCTATCATGTGATAAAAAGATCATGAATTCACTCACTGATCTATCTCAATCAGCTAAGAAAGTGAAGGTACTGTCCGTACAAACTTGTACTATTGTTTCTAAATATGTATCTACAAAAAGTGTAGGTAGGAATAAAAATTATATACAAGTATGGGTGAGGAAAGGAGAGGATAAGAAACCTACCACTATGGCTTGGTTGGATGGGAAGAAAAAGGAGGAAGATGGTTCCTCAAATAAAGAACAAAAAATTAAGAAGAAGGCCCAACAACCTCATACAGAATATATAAAGAAGAAAATATTTGTGGGTCAATGTTGGTGCTGAAATATATTTGGGAATTGCGCACTGGATTTTTGGTACAATCCCTTAAATGAAAAAGCACAGAGAAAGCCTGTATCAAAGGGAAGAAATCTAGAGAAGAAGAAGCAACACCTGTAGGTCCAGAAGCATCTGTTTACCGCAAACAGATTTGGAATGCTTGATAACATCTGTGATGTATGCAACGACAGTGGTCACATGGTAGGCACATTCCCATCTCAACATGCTTTCACTATTGATAGGAAAATAGGACCTCTAATGCCGACTAAGTATGAAGAAAATACCTTGGGAATAAATTAGAAGAATATTGTGAACACACATTTCCCCATGAAGATCTTAAGTAGGGAATCTGAGAAGACCCAAGATTTTAGATCCATGAAATTGAAGGGTTATTCATCCAAAATAAAAACTGAGAGGGATGAAACTCATATGAACCCATGTGTAAGATTCAAACCAACTGCAACAGTTCCAAATGACATATTGGTCATCTAGCCAGAAGATTTGAAAATAATAAGGAAACTTGAAGATGAAAAGGCCAAGGGTGGTGACAAAGGAAAAGGAAAAATTTCACGTAATGAAGATAAAAATCATGAGAGAGTGAAAACCAAAATAAAAACATGTGTTAATGATGTTCTATGTGAGAGATGTATGAGATATGGTCACATCGAAAAAGGTTGTCTAACCTTAATACCAAAGCAATAAGCAGTCCTTAAAATGAGTAAAATCGTATCATTCATGATGGCTGTTAAGAAGAATAGTTCTCCGCACAATGAAGAAGAGAATGTGAAAGGAGACATGCTAAATAAACACATATCAGAACATATGTTCAAATGTGCAAGCATGATGACTAGAGTAAATGGAGGAACATGGTTGAGAAAAGCATCTCAACCATGAAACTCATATTGATGAATTAAGGAGAAACCACCTTATTCCCTTAATCATTTGTGTATTGTATTTTTTCTAATAATATAGGGAACTGAAGGTGAAACATGATCTCAGGGGGAGAACCTGAGAAGTAGTGAATGTTGTCAACTCTTGATAGCTAAGATGAAGAAGTTTCCATAATTGGAATATTTTTTAATTGATATTAAAAGATTAATATGATTAAGGATCACTCTTGATGAAGATGATGAGTGTTTCCCTTGAGGGGGACAAAAATGAAGAAGCTTCCAAAATTACTGTTTCAATTAGTATCATCTTCAGTTGGTATTAAATACAATTAATCTGTAAATTTCTTGAAGAACATGTCATTAAAAAAGGTATGTTATTTATCAATATCTCACCCTTGGTTTCTCAGAACAAAGATCATTCTACAAAAGGGGAGTAACTGAATTGATCAATGACATAAGAAGAATGGAAGTTCCCTATGGCCACTTATCATTCCAATTGCATTTGAAAGTTTTTGATTTGTTTGTTGAAGTGAGTGAAAGAGTTTCAATTTGATTATTCCCTTTCAAATTTGTTTTCTTTAGCTTTAAATGAAAGTGGTAAACCCTTAAAGATGAAATACATGAGTTCTCATCTCATGTGGTATCATGACCAGTGAATAATGGACAACCTTGTTGTCTAAATAAAATCCTCTTGTTTTATACACCGAGCATTTCTCAAGTAGACTTAGAGTGAAATGATTGATGAAACATTGCTTAAGTATAGATTGATACCCTCTCTACCATGAACATTTTATTTCTTGTCAATAAGGGGGAGAGAAAGAGAAATGAAAGTTTGAAAAGTAAAGATGATCTGGTGAAGAATCTCATTTTGACATTGATGTATTCATTTTAGGTGAGATTTAAGGTATTGAAAATAGAATACAAAGGGGGAGATTATTGGGACCACTTTGTGTATAAGGTTGTATTTGTTGTTAATAGTTGTTAATGAAGATCAAAATTAAGAAGATCAATAAGTACTCCAATGAAATGGAGGAATAGAAATTCATATGATTGTTATACTGATCATAAATTCAAAGAACATGTGTCAATCAAAGGTGAAAAATTGTTTACAATAGTGAAGAATTTTGAGGTATAATACATCTGAGGATGATTGATGAAGAATGGGAATTTGATAAATACCATGCAATTCTTCATGATTTCATGAGAACCAAGAAAGAGCCTGCTTGAAGACTGACTAAAAACTGTTTTTTTATTATAACACAAACAATTTTAAGGAAAAAGTGAGAAACCAAAAATGACTTCACCACTTCACCACTTCACCACTTCACCACTTCACAACTTCACCACTTCATCACTTCACCATTTCAAACATACAAGAATTCACAACAAAAAAACAAGCAAGCACAATGTATGGACAATCCATTCAAGCTTCAAGCAGAATAACCTTTATAGATGGAGTTGAAATCGTCAAGAGAAGGCCAAGGAACCATGAACTAGGAAACAAAAACCTCAGAAAAGTGAGACAAACCATATAACTGGTCTCCTTGAATGCCGACCGGTGCAACCGTCAACACCAGCCCAAATCCACAAACCTGCCAGCAGATTCCAGCTGGAGAACAACCAAACCCTCCAGCGACGTGAGATGACCTAAGAGGACATCCAAAAAGAGTGAAGAAGAAACCAGAATGAAAAATATCAGGTCATCTGGACGCCGCACCCAAATCCGCAGACACTGCACCGCAACCACAATCCAATCGACTCCACATTTCAAGAAACGAACCAAAGATCCATCTCTTAACCACAAACACCACCATAAGAAAAAAAATTGAAATAGAACCAATAATGAAATCCTCATAATGCCGGAATCTAGAACTAAAAATCCCACCCCCTCCGTGAAACAATGGGGCCAGCTCTGAGCTTTGCCTGAAGAGCTGGACGCCTGAAACTTTCCAATCACAGAAAAGAAGCATGAAGGTTATGAGAAATGTATATATTGAGGGTGGCGTCATTTTCTATTGTTTGCCAAATTTTTGGGCCTAAAAATTGGAAAATGAAGACAAGGGTTGTTGAAGAAAGGAGGTGCGTGCAAAGAGGAAGTGGTGCACGAAAAAGGTGGGTTGTTCGCGAAATATTTAAGTTGTACGCAAAAAACAGCATGGTGCGCAAAATAGTGGAGCAAGGTTTTTCACGCAAGAGGTGTTTCAAAATCAGAACGTCAAAAAATGGAAAAGGTATGGGATGTGCAAAAAATCCAGAGTAGTGTGCGGAAAAAGGGGAATGCGCGCGGAAATTTGTTGTGCGCGAAATACCTGGGTGAGTTTTTCACGCAAGCTGTGTCTCAGATCAGAAATACTTAAAATCAGAAAAGGAAAGAGGCGCATGAAAAATCGAAGATGTTCGAGCCATGTGCGCGGAAAATCAAACATGTGTGCGAAAAGTTGGTTGTGCGCAAAATATGGGTTTGATGTTTTACACGCAAAGGAGGATTCAGGTTCAGAATAATGAAAAGTATCAAATTCCTGAGGTGCACCAAAAACCTAGGTGGTGCGCGAGAATAAAAGGAAGGTGCATGTAATATAAATAAATGAGAGACAGTTTTACGCGCAGGAAGGGGTTTTATGCGCAGGGTCAAAAACGCCTATAAATATGAGGTGAACCCCTCTCATTAGGTGTGGGCTCGACACTTAGACAAATCCCAAGCTCTAAACCCCAAAAAAATGGAGGTATAGAGGGCTGCGTGAAAAGAAGAAGTTTTGCGTGAAAAATAAGGTGTTGTGAAAAAAAAGGGAATTTTTGCTCGAAAAAGAAGAGTTGTGAGAAAAGTTTTTTTTCACGCCAAAAAGTTATTTTTACGTTCAAGGTTTGAATTTTACACGCAAGGCACCGGGAAGGGTGCACGAAAAATTGGGGGGGGGGGGTCCCGCAGGCCTTTGACAAGTTCTTATCACTCTTAAATATGCTTTTGCGAAGACAGTAGAACAGTGAACCATTAGGTTTTACGAAGAGAAGAAGTACCACAAACACATGAATGGTGTTTAAAACCTTCATTTTGCTTTGTGAAGAGAAGAATAACAATTCGTGCAACCAAACTCAGATCTACACAGAGAGAGGGAAATATAACGATACACTCAGGTGTCGATATTGGGAATTAAAGGAAGAGAAGAAGGAGATTTAGTGAATTCAGTTATTGCACTAAATTAGAAGATTGAATACAAAAGAGCATCAACTCAGGACTTTGATGTAAGCATTGTATCATGCTGAATAAGAGACAAAGACTTAAATGCAAATCTATTGAAGAGACCCTCACATCTATAAGCCGACTGAGACTTCACCAAAGGCAGTGAGCCAGGGGGAGTCAACGGGAGTGACCTGAGGGACACAGTGAGGTATCCCTAAACATTTGTAAAGGCAGTGAGCCTGGGACAAATTTATTGTTTCCGAACCATTGTAATCCACAACTAGTGAATAATAGTAAAATTAGGTACGACCGGAAACCTGTCGGCATATTCTCCTTGGACGTAGCCCTTAGTGGTGAACCAAGTAAAAGTGTTGTGTCAACTCATTGCATGTGAATGTTCGATTGTTGATCATATCCATCATACATGTTTTACAAGTTCTTACCAATGTGGGGACAAGATCCATCACATTATGAGAAAAAGTTGACACCCTCTCTCGGGGTCCTACAGGTATAATATTGATTGAATGATCAAGACATGATTTATCACTTTTGATAATAGGAAGTAGATATCTCGAGCCCTATTAACTAGGATGGTTGTTCCTTGATTAAATCCATGTCCCTATCAGAAGAAGGTAATTCCATCTATTATGGTCATTGAAAATAATAAATAAATAATTGAAGGCTGTTGACACAAAGATATGCATCCATATTTATAATATTTTAATAGTCAAAGAGATTATATTACATAATGTATATTTATAGGAGTGGTTTTCATTGATATTAATTAAACTTATATTTTTAGAGGCCTTGATTTTCTACTAAACACTACTACATGTCGGTGAATATCTCTCATTGCTTTTTAGAAAAGGGCCCAGTGGTTCATGGATTAAGTGTATTCAAAAGTTTTTCCAATTAACATGAATTGGAGTTTAGGGTGTGATAGACCTCATGATAAGAGTTAGGTAATGTACAAGTTTAAAAAATCACAAGTAATTGAAAAAATTAAATATTATTTGAGTTTGAAATAATAATAATTAGATTTTTTAATTAAAATTATTCAAAAGTTATTAACTGAATGTGAGAAAAATATTTTATGAATAAATTTTCATAAATCATGGTTTTCTAAAATTGTCCTGGCCCAACCCATCGGGGTTTCACTTGGATCAATAGTAAATTGAGAGTGACACCCCAAGAACACCTCCAATAGGCTAGGGGATGGAGATTAGTGTCAAGTAGGAATATCAAAGAAATGGGAGGCTTAGCCTAAAAAACCTGTAAACATGAAAACCTATATGTACATCTTAACATGCACGATAGATAAAACTGTACTAATATAAGAGGAAATAAATAAATGTATTAAAATAAAAGAAAAAACAAAGTGAAACAATATATATATCAAGAGTATGAAAGGGTATAAATACCCATCCAACTAGAAAATAGAGGGAGAATCAACCTAAAAGTCAACAAGGAGGTGGAGTCCCTCTCACAAACACCATGTCTAACCACTAACTAAGTACACTGTCACCTAAAACTATTAAGCTCCACTAACACCAAACCAAATAAGGCCACCATATTATTACATGTTCTATGAATAAGTCTCAAAACATGTGATAAAATACCATGTAGGGGTGAGTATATACATACCTAGTAGGATGCCTCAAAAACCAAAAAGGGGAGTAGAAGAAATAAGTAGTTAGATGGACCCAAAAAATAAAGAGGGTAGAAAGAAACCTAATAGATTTTCTCAAAAAAGAAACCCATCCAGAGAGAGAGAGAGTGGGATAACAATATTTATAGTTAACAAAATATGATGAGTATGTATGCAACTAAAAGTGCTAGTTTTGTCTCAATTCTAGTATCCTAATGTAATCCTGACCAGATCAGCTATAGGGAACCCACACCTCACTAATGGAATGTCACGACTAAGGGGGTATTGACCATAATAGGGTGGAGGTCCCATGCCTCACATATTATTTAATTATAGTGAGTTCTACTCTATAGATAGAATACCTAGTTACCAAGTGAGTATGGGGGGTGGTTGATCTTATCAGCACAAGAAATGGGGGACCTACACCCTAACCTAATCATGAGATTAATGGGGTTTTGAAACCCTGATGTCACGCCAAAGATCAAACTTGTGTTTGAATATCAAATAACCTTGTTGGAAGGAACGATCTAATAATTCCACCTCACTTTGTATCTCTTATGTTGGAACAATGGCCACCATCGCATCTTACATGGAATCCTGTATAAGAAGGACTACTCATAGGTCCAATTATGAGTCATAGAGAAAGAGATATGAGAGTGAAATAATTAAAATGAAGGTATATGGTGTGTATATTAGGTCAAACAAGTTGTACTCCCATGATGAGTCCTAAAAATGATATGTTTCCCAACATGGAATATGGAAACAATGCAAAAAATGTGTAACCTAAGGCACATGGTGTGTGTAACCAACTTGTGTTCTGGGTTGTGTACTTCCAAAACAGGGATCAAATAGATGGTTAGAGTCATATGACATGTGGTCCCTCCACATAGTCATGTGATATTTAACTCAGCATAAAATCCCAGACTCCATAGAAAATGGATCACACAACATGTTTTCTTCTGTAATACAAGATATGTAGTCATTTTTTTCACACACAGTTATTCTTTCTTCCAAAATCTTCATGTGTTTGATGATTTCACCATTTTTATCACATAAGTTGTATCTGAGGCACTGATCTTGATGGAATATTCTCCAGTCAACAATTTATGGCCTATAGTGGTTTGAAATTAGGATTTCCATCGGTCCACATGAAGTATATATTCTCTTCCATGCCTACATCATTGTCAGAGGGTTTTTATTCTCAATCCACCATCCATGATTCACTGTTGATCCTATTTTTTTCCACAAGACACATCTCCACCTTCGATAACACAAAAAAAACATGAATCTAAGTTCGATCCCATCTCAAACCTGAATGATAGTCAAATCATCGGATTACCATAAGCCAATGAAGAACACACAAAGACTAAGGGTAGAAAGACATAATTAACAAAGTAGATCATTGATGGACATTATGAACCCAAAAATCAATCATGAATACAAAAAACAAAAACAAAATATAAATATAATTCAATACTTATTTTTTGGTTAAAAGAATAAGTCAAAAAATTACCAGTCCATGAAAAATAGTTGAAACAAGAAATTGAATCTATTAATTAATCCATGGTTGAAATAAAAAATAACGGGGGAAGAGCTCCCAAATAAAAAACCTACCTCACTGTTGGATCAATCAATAATGAAGAATGGTTCTGCATTGACACCAATAGAGAGTTCTAATGAATACAATCTTCAGTTTATGAATTTCCATGTTCATCAATTCACATTTTTCTCTCCCCATATAGAATCAATCAATCTATAGGGTTATGCAGCCAAAAATGAAGAATTTTCATGTTAATAATTTAATAGGGGATAATTAGGTTTTTGAAATTTAATCAATAAATCAATTGTATAATTAAATTCTCTTAAAATATTCCAATGATAGAACACTATTATGGGACCTGATACTAAAAAACATTATGTTACACCTAGGGTAAAAGATATTCCCTAAAAACAACACTATAATTAGTTTCACCATATTAATCTTTGTTCAATGAGAAAATAATCTTTTATGAAAATATATGCACATGCGGTTTAATATATTAAATATTTTTAATATATCAATTCCAAGGTTCTATGATACTAATAATACTATGTCAATGTGGAAGAAAAACCTATAATAATATATATAAAAATCAAAATGGTCCAAACAAAAAAATTAGTGTCATTAATTCTCCCCACTGTCAAGGATGTTTTTCCTCAAAAATGAAAAAAATATTCGAAAAGATGAGGGTATTAAGCTCGCATATGGATTTAATTCTCCCATTATCTCTCTTGTAGGTTCTCATGTTTCCAAACAACTCATCCCAATATAATGAATCACACATGAAGGATCCTATCATGGATATCCTCAATCACCATCAAGTACTATAGAATGGTTGCTTCATCCTTGTGTTCAACTTTCCCTAGTCAATAACATGTGATGGTTCATGCACGTATTTCCTCATATATGACATATAGAAGTTATCATACACTTGATCCAACTATAGGGGTAGATCCAAGTGTTATGTAACTTTCACAATCCTATGCAATATTTGGAACAACCTGATGAACCTCAGGGATAGCTTGCTACCTTGACCAAACCTCCACAAACCTCATCTTGGAGAGACCTTCGAGAACACATGGCCCTCCCTTATTGAATTAAAATGGTCTAGAAACTTTTTATTTATAATATTTTTGTTGAATTTGAGCAGTCTTCATTCACTCTCTGATCACATGAATATTCTCTTTCATCACCTATACCAAATCCATGTCTATAATTGATGAATCACCTATCTATGTCTATTACATGGATGACCTATAGGGTCTCCTGTACAATGTTTTGAATGGTGGTATACCAATAGTGGAATGATAAATATTATTATATGTTAAATCCACAAATGGTAAATTTTCCACCTAACTTCAACTGAATTACAACACACAAGATCACAATATATCCTCTAAAACCAGAATGGTTTATTCATTTTGGCCATCTATCTAGGGGTGGAATGATATGATCATCCATAATTGGGTCCCAAAGGTTTCTAAAAAACCTCTATATAATTTTTAAATGAATTGATAATCATGGTCAGAGAAAATCATCAAGGGTTACCCATGAATCCGGATGATATATTTCATGTACAAGCATACCAAAGTCTCCAACAAACTCTACTCCCAGATGAAAAGAATGTGATCAAACTTGGTAAGTCGATAAAAAATCACCCAGATAGTGTAATGTATTCTCAATGTCCATGGAATACCCATATAAAAATCCATCGATACACTATCCCCCTTCAACTCTAGGATCTCAATATATTGATCTGACACTGCTAGGACTTGATACTTTTCCTTTACCTTTTTATATGTAAGGTGTTGATAAACAAATTCCAAAACACCCTACCACATTCTGGCCTACCAAAACAATCATGGAAGGTCTTGGTACATCTTCATCACTCTAGGATGTATCACCAAGGGAGAGGTATGAAACTACCAAAAAAACTCCTCATACAATGTGACTAGAACAATCGCATGTCCTTGCAAAAGTATTATATGATCCCCACCTTTATAAAATCCATCTAGTGTTTCTCTTGAGGATATATAGTCATTTAGAACTCCAAAATAAATTTCTACCAAATAAGCCTCTCTCAAATGATGGAGAAGTGATGGATTCACTGCTATCGATTGAAGATAAGCTGCCCATTCCTTTTCTAGTAGGGTCAGCTGTAATGAGATCAACTACACTAATGCCTCCTCCACCAAGAGAGAACATAATTTCGTGCTAATATAATCTTACACCATGTTTCCTTTACCTGGAGTATATCCTATCTTAAATTCATAGTTCGAAAAGAACTATATCCAATGCCTTGGTCTCAGGTTGGGGTTTCTCTAGGAAAAGATATACTCGAGACTCTGGTGGTTAGATTAAACCCCAAAATACTATCCCAAAAGATAATGCCTCCACATCTTCATAGCGAAGAATACAACTAAAAAATATAATTCATGGTACATGTAGTTATACTCATGGGGTCTCAAATTCCAAGACCTATAATATATCACTGATTGTCTCTAAATAAAAAGGCACCTAAGACCAAATCTAAAGGCATAACATAACAACATTTATGTAAAACCTTCCTATGGAAATCTAAAAATAGAAGTACTGGTCAAACTCAACCTCATCTTCTCAAAGGATTGTTGACACTTCTTAGTCCAAGAGAAAAACTAACCTTTTCTTTTCAAGATATTCAAAGGGTCGACAATACTATAAAAATATTCCATAAACAAATATTATTAGTTTTACAAACAAAGAAAAATATTGACCTCAGATAATCTCTTATGTGGGTCCTAATATAGCATTACATCTATTTTTTTCTGGTCGACAAGTAAACCGTGTTCAAAGATGAAAAACGATAGAATTTGATCTTCTATATTCAAAATTGAAACTTCAAGATATTATCATATAACTAGTTCCCTAGTGTATGTTCAATACCATACTCAAATTATATGTGTGATCCTACTTGGATATATAATAAATGAGGATTTTATTGATAAATTCAACCATGAATAAATCCAAAAAAGGGAAAAAGTTTCAGTTTATAAGTCCTATGAAGAGAGTGGGGGAATTCATTACACCAAAGGGAGTCACCAATAACTCATAATGCCTATAGAAACATAAAAAACGTCATCTTAAAAATTTACTCCTCTTGAACCTGTAACTAGTGATAGTCGGACCTGAGGTTAATCTTTGATAACTATCTATCACCCTTCATCTGATTGAAGAGGTCATTGATCCTTGAGATTGGGTACTCATTCTTGATCACCACTTCGTTCAAGCGATTATAATAAACACATAGACTCAATCTCTAATCCATCTTATTCGAAAAAAACCTAAGATCCCCTTAGGGGGCTGATTGTTTTTGCTAAAATATCTCTCTTGAAGGTCCTTTAGTCACACCCTTAGCTTCTGGAACTTAGCATGAGCCATCCAATATTACATATAATATATTAGAGAGTCTCCATAGTGTAAGTAAATGTAGAAATTGATCTCATGACATAGAGGGAGTCCTTGAACATATTTTGGGAAAAAATCCATGTATTCATACACTACCACTAGAATCTGGGTGTTTTTAAGATCCCTATTTATGAAGGGATAAATTCACAAACTAATGGGAGATAGGTTTTAGCTTCCTGCTCATGATCTACACTCATTTTTCCAGTAGGTATTTATCTATACTAAAAGATAATATCTTCCCATAAGCTTGTAGGCACCTAACCCTCCCATAATGATAGTCTATTAGGGGAATACATCATGGATAACCAGTCCATATCCAAAATGAAATCATACTTCTTAATTAATACTACCAAGAGGTTCCACATGAATCTATCTTCAACACATGTCTGATCATACTATCAACTGACGTTTGAAATGGTGGAATAAATTCATTTAAGAATCTCTATCCACAACCAAAGGCCTAAAATATTCAAAGGATTTTGAATATCTCAAATAAGGGATAAAGTAATGAAATAATGAATCAAAACAATGTTTATATATATTGGTTCTAAAGTAGATAAGACACAAATTATACCTTGAATCATCTCATGCACAGCTTGATCATATCCCTCCATAGCTTACAATTGACCACACCCTCAAACTGCATCCCTATGAGATTAACATATACTACCTGGGGGGGTGGAATTATTTCATAATGTCATCCTATACCTGTATCTCCTACTCTTGGGGCTCCAATATCCCCTTTTTCATCACCATCTCCCTGGAGTTCCCTTTGACCACCCTTGAGAGACCCCTGATCATGACACTACCTCTACCGTTGAGTTCCATCCATCACCTGTAGTGTACTAATTTCTGAAATCATGTTCCATGAGACCCTTCCTGCTGTAAGTATAAGAGAAACAATCTATCCACTGATTGTATCCCTAGCATGATCCCCATGCTACTAATCCTTGTGACTAAGTATGCTTACACAAAGACCTCCTATGACAGTAACTTGAAGTAAGATGTCTTATGGTACTACTGGATAACTCTACTCCATGATGACCACTACTAGCTCCAACTACCCCACTCTCCTCTGCTAGGAATATTTCTATTACCAAATCCTACTCTTATACCCAAGAATAAGTTTGAATACTAAGAGGTACTACACTATCTTGAATGTCCCTATGGCGATGCTGATCAAAATTTCACTCCCAAAAGTATACATCTCATACCATATTGACTGAGTGTCATTCAAGTTTAGTGAAATGCGATGTATAATCCATATTAATCATATTTCGATGTTTAACTCTAAAAGCTACCGAATCTACATAGAGTTCAAGGTTGATGGATAATACTCATCACTAAAAAAGTACTGAAACTCCATCCATGAGAGTTTCATATTATCATTGGTCTAGGTGGACAGATCCCACTAGTGACCTACTTTTCAATGAATTATACTTCTAATGTGTGTAACCATTTTATAAGTTTATATCCACAAATTTTGAAATGCTCAAACAACAGAATCCATACAATTCTCTTTTTTCCAGTGGATCTGGCTCACCATGAAACCTGGGATTTCTCTTATATTGGAACTCATGTAGTGAACTCAGCCTATAAACATACTCATCCTAGGAAACTAAAATAATCGGTCACTTGATATGAAAATGAACATCATCCTAAACTATTGGAGGTGGTTCTATGCATTTCTCAATGGGTTGAAGTGAGAATCTATTCTATCCTGGAGGGAACACCTTATGAACATGACGCTGCACTAAAGTCCCATCACTCAACTGATCATTTTCACAACCCTATCTCAGAATCATAGTTATTTTTATTCATTATGGAATCCTGAATTATAATACGATGTTCCATGGTTAGATAAGAATATATGTGGATTTGACTGAAGAAGGGCATAAAAGTGAAAGACCCAATAATATATGATGAATGTACTATGGGTTTCCTTGTAATAAGTGTCCCAATATACTAAGTTGACAACCAGGTTATTAGAGCCCTAGTGTATGGATACATCGATTGTTTCACCATCACTTGGTTCCCTATCCTGAAATCTAAACTCAAAAAACATTAACACTATTTACCTATTCTAATAATCCAAATCCTCAAAACAAATCTATCTCCAAATATCATCTCTAGGATTGACCACCCTAATACCACTCTATTATGATCTGACCCACTAGGGTCCCACCTAGATCTATGTTAAGCTGAGAGTAACACCCTAATCCAACCTCTATTTGGCCATGGGTCAACAACTAGGGATGAGTAGGCATATCTCACAAATGGGAGGCCTTATCCAAAACAACATGTACACACACACACACCTATAACTATATCATAACATTTAGGATAGATTAAATTGGTCTAACTCAAGTGGAAATAAATTCATGTAATAATCTCAAATAAAAACTGGAGTGCAATAATATAAATATATCCGTAGTATAAAAAAGGGAAAAATAAATGAAAAACTAGAAAATAAATGGAGTATCAACCTAACAACTGAAGAGGAGTAAAAGTCCCACTCATAAAAACTAAGTCTGGACATCTTCTGATCACATTATCACCAATCACAGCTAAGATACACTAATACTAGGCCCATCAAGGTCATTGAATTTTGTCTACAGAAGACATGACACATGCATGTAAATACCATGAATGGGTGAGTAAATACATACCCAGTTAGACACCTAAAAAAAGGAAAGTAGAATAAATTAATATCTAGCTTGACCCACGAGATGAAGAGGTGGTTAAGAAACCTAATAAAAAGATACTGTCATATAAGAAACCCAATTAATTAGAGAGTGGGTTACCAATCTTCACATCCTGCTAAAGATGATGAGTTTGTCTATAGATCCAAGTGTTAGTGCTATCATGATTATAATAGCCCAATTTAATCCTCAATTGATCAACTATAGAGGACCCATAATTCACTAATTACACATTACGACTGATGGGGTTCTGACCCCAAGAGGGCTAATGAACCATGCCTCACTCAAGCTCAAAGGTGACGGGGTTACATTTCACAAATAGAAGACCCACACCCCATGTGGGTATTAGGGGGTTTCTAATAATATATTTATATGAATCAGGGGACCCCATCCTTGACCTAAGAATCCTTTTTGGGGGGTTTCAAACCCTGATGTCATTCTAGAGATTACAATCAAGTATCAATATCATCCATCCATGATTTAAGGAGTTATTTGAACATTATCCTAACATAGTATCTATAAAGTAAAAAATAAAGATTAGAATCATGTACTACATAAAATTATACTATATAAGGGATACTCATAGGTCCAATTCCAAGTCATGAAGAAGGAGATATGATAGGTAGGTCATTTAAAGAAAGGTACATAGTGTTTTCCTTGGGGGTCATATGGTGAACTCCCAAATTGAGTCCTGGACATGTACCACTACCAAAAATTGTGTATAGAAACAATGTAAATGGATTTTTAACCAAGAAACATGGAATTTGGGACCACTTGAAGTCTCGGGTTTTTCACTTCCTGAACATGGATCAACCAGTTGGGTAGAGTCACATGGCATGTGGACCTACCACATAACCTAGTGATATTTAAATTTCTCTGAAACCATAGTTCCCATAGAAAACAAACTACATGGAATGTGTTCTTTTGGAATACATGTCAAGTATTCATATTTTTCATAGAAAATTAAGTCTTATATCATAATCTTCATGTGTCTATTTATTTTTCTACCAATATTTCTTGATTCTATATCTAAGGCCATGATCTTGAATAACAATTATTCAATCATCAATTTATGGATTCTAGTTGCCATAAATTATGATTCCTATTAGTCTGCACAAATACCATCATGTGGTTCATGCCTCCATCATCGTATGAGGGTTGAATCCTAAATTTTTCTTCCATGATCTTCCATAGATCCTCTTTTCCTCCTAAAAGAAACATCTCTTACTTTGATATCACAAAAAATATGAATCTAGGTACAATCATGTATTTAATTGGACTAATAGTTGAATAATATACCTACTACATGATAATGAAAAACATGTGATGAATGATAGGAGAAAGATTAAATAACAAAGTTATAACATCAATGGATTTTGTGAATACGAGCATCGATCCCAAAAATGGAAACCAAAATAAGCGGATAAATCTAGTGCAACATTTATTTTAGGGATAAAGGAATAAATCAATAAATTACATATCTGTGAGAAAGGTGATAAATTGGAAGTTGAGGTAGATAATTAATCTATGATTGAAATAAAAAAATGGTGGAAGAATAAAAAAATAAGAAATCCCTACCTCTTTATTGGATGGATCTATGATGAAGAATAGTTCTTCTTTGAGGTCAATGGGAAGTTTTGATGAATCTGATCATTAGTCCATGAATGTCCACTTTCATCTATCCACATTTGTCTTTCCACATAGTGGATATTTCAATTTCTAGCGTTATGCAGCTTACCTTAGAGAATCTCTATAATAGGGATTTAATAGGTGAGAATTATGTTTAAGAAATTTAATTAATTAATTAATTAATTAATTAATTTTACAATTTTATTCTCTTAAAATCTGGGGATTATAGAAAACTATTGTGGGACCAAACAATAATAAACTTTATATTTCACCTAGGGTAAAACCAATATTCTATATTCAAAAGAGGTCTCAGTTTCCCCATCTAAGGCATTGTTTAACAGTAAAACCATTATTTATGAAAATATGCACATGTGCAGTTAAATATATTTAATATATTTACAGTATTTATTTTAGGTCCTAAAAAACCTTTAATACCATGAAAAATATAAAGAAAACCCCAAAATAATATATATAAATATCCAAAAGGTCAAATTTGATAATAGAATTCATTACAAAAATATTTTATGAGGGAATCAAGTCAAGTTAATGAAACATATTTTATCAAGTAACATAATTTTAATGATATGAGTAAGTGATAAAATATCTATGATATTTAATATATTTTTATTTGGTTATAACTATTGTAAATTGTTTGTTTAGAAGGATAAAATTTTTAAAGGACATAAGAGTAATTTTAAAAAGTTTTAATCTTACTAGTTATACCAAAATAATCCCAAATTCATGAATACTATTGTTTTCCTGAATTTGAGAACCTATCCTTCACCTATATCATTTATTAGATTGTTTTATGAAGGGTTTGGAGCATCTTAACCTGAGATCTTGTTCTCGGGTCAAGTAAATGGTTATTTGATGATTTTAAGCTCATCAAAAGTCATTTTGATTCTCCATGATAAAACTCGAAGTCTATATATTGAAATAATAAAAATATTTTGATGTACGGGTAGCTGGTTTAGAGGTTTAAATTTTTAAATCATTTAAGCTACGACCATCCTTGATTAAAAGAACATTCCAATGTTCTGGTATCCCACCATTTTATTACATAAATTTTCATTACATGGTACAAATAAAGGATCTTTTTAAAGTTTATTTTATTGGAAATAAGATAAATAAAACATGAAAACACAAAACATTTTTTCAAAAACACTTGAATTAAATCATTATGGGTTCACTATAAGTTACAATTACTATGTCTCATAACTTGAGGACATACGCCAAATGAATGGGGTAAGCATGAGACCCAATAAGGGAATAATCAAGGGAAACATTAAGCATGTGGTCATGTGGAATATTGATAATAACATGAAGAATAACAATATAGATCTAACAATAGATCACGAGGCATGTAATAATAAAATTAACATGAAACATAACATGGAAATGTGGATACAACATTTAAATGAGACATTTATAAGAATATCACCAAGGTTTTTCACCAAGGTGTCAAAAATGAAAATTAATAGGGTTATTCACCAAGGTATCGTAAAACATGTAATATATATAGATTAAATTCTTTACCTAATTCCTTGGATATATATTACGGTTCACCATAAATATTTATTAATTTTATGTGATACACATATATCATAACAAATCATTTCAATAATAAACCATGAAGAAAAAATAATGAGTTTTTTATAAAAAAATCTTGGCATACAAAAGAGCTTAAAAATATGATCATTAAATCATTTTTAACCCATAAAAGGAAATATGGGTTTTATATTTTTAAATCATAGAATAAAAAAAATTAAATCTAGTTTAATACAAATTGAAAAGAATATAGGTTTGGGTATTCTAATAAAAATGAAAATATAATTTATCATGTAATTTGAGAAGTAAATTTGACAACATTATGAGTATAGAACATGGTTTTAGAAAAGGGTAAAATATAAGGGTATAGGGTATAAAATTGATAAAACATAATTTTTAAGTAAGGTTATTATCAAAAGAGTAATAAAAGAGGATAATAACACCTTTTAAAATACATATACAAAAGAGGTTCTTTAATTAAATAAAAAGGAAGGATAATTCCCATACCTTGAATATTTGTTCCTAAAAATTGAGGAATGGAACCTTGGGGGTTGAGGACACCTTGGGGGGACTCCTTGGGAGAAAAAACTGCAACATATTCTCAAGGAATATATTGGGAGTGAAATTAAATGGGGAAATGAGTTGGTATTTATAGAAAAAGTGGAGGAATTGTTTAATTATTTCCAAATATAGGTATTGGAATACTAGGTTTTGGAAAATGAAAAACCAATGGCTTACCCATGGGTTTTTATCATGGTTTTGGAAATTTGGTTATATTTTAAGTTATTTTTTTCCAAAAATAACTGATAATAAATTTTTATTACTCATTTTGGAATGGAAAAGTAAATTTTCCATGGAGTAATGTTTTTAAAGATCAAATTTTATTTTTTTGACTTTGGAAAGTTGCTTATCATTTTAAAAAATGATTAAAATATAATAAAATACTTAGTATCAATAAAATATAATTATTTATGTCTTTTATTATGTTTAATTAACTGTTACATCATTATAAAATAGGTATGATTTCATTAAACATACAGAAATGTCAAATCTGTATGTTTTATTATTCATGAAAAAATAATGCATTTTAGAAAATTCTCATAAATTCACCCTAATCTAATTTAGACATTATTATTTCAAATATAATGTTTATTTTTCTAGAATAATTCTCTAAATTTTATAATTTTAACTTTTAAATATGAAAAAACCTTATTTATTTAAAAATAACATCTTTTAAGGCACAATTTTTTTTGACCCTTGTAAAAAATTTTCTAAGAAATTATAAAATGATTTTATCATTTATAATTTTATAAGTGTGTTTTAAATGACTAATTTATTAAAAAAATATTATTTTAAATACTTTACCTTATTATAAAAGTGTATATATTTTCAAGAAAAATAAAATTATATTTTATTTGCATCTAAATATCAAAGTATCAAATTCATATCAATTAAACATATTTTTTTATGAAAACTAATTCTTAAGATGAATTGATAGAACAAAAATTTTATTTATACGAAAGTATTTAAACTTTATGTAACTAATTTCTAGACATGTTACTCTTTATTACACCCATATATGCTCTAAGGGTAAGGCGTGCGATGTTAGTAGTGTTGTGGGGTTTCTTAGCTAACTTAGACTAAGTGGTAATATCCATTAACTTGAACTTATCTCATAGGTGATTTAGTTAAAGATTCATTTGTTAAAGCTCAGTTTGGTCTTGGTTAAGGGAGAACCCTAGGGATAATTCCTCCATCCTATGTTCTTACAAATGGGATTCAAACATCATGACTCTGCTGGTTGAGGCCATCAATTATACTTTTGGTATCAATTTTACCTTTTCATTACTACTTATAAACACTAATTATAATGGTAAAATTACCAACCAAGGGTATGGTTTCCAACAATAATATTGAAAAATGGTCATATTGACCAATGCTTATATGAATATCGAATCCAAACAATCACAATTCCCTTTATACCCTATAAATACCACTTTATTATTTCAATAAAAAATCACCATATTTTCTTTATAAGATTATATTCTCATTTTGTAAGATGTTGATTGATTTAATAATATTTTTGTTTCATTTCTATAAAATTTTCAGTGCAGGTGATGATTTTAGTAGATTGGGGCGATCCTTATTTTCCCATTTTAGCTATTCTTTTTTATATTCTTTGTCCATTTGTAATGTTTTGTACTTAATTGGTTTCATAGTAGAATAATGTAATGATGATTGTTAAAAAGATAATTTTTTTGGTTTCTCTTTATTTTTTATGTTTATAATGTTATATAATATGTAACAATGATTTATTGAATAAACAAATATAATTTTAAAAAAAGTGTAAGTCATTACATTCGTCCCCCCTTAAGAAATTTCATCCCTTAATCTTCTACTCATTTTCTTAGTTGAGAGAAGGTTAGGGAAATGTTTTTCTTGTTATCTTCTATGGTTATCACATTGCTTCTTCATATTTATGGTTACTCTACAACACTTTGACAAGGTGGGTAGTCTTGTTGTGTAAAACCTTTTATCTATAATCCAAGATCATCACTGGATGCTCCTCATAAGAGAAGTCATATTTCATTTGTAAAACCATTAAGTTTAGTACATGTGAGGGATTAGGTTTGTACTTCCTCAAGAGATATAGATGGAATACATCTCGAACATGAGATATATTTTGTGGATGTTCTTGTCAATAGTCCACTTCTCCTATGAGATCAAGGATTTCATATAGGCCAATGCACTTGGGGCTAAACTTCTCTTTCTTCCCAAACCGCATGAATCTATTCCATGATGATATAAAAAGGAAAAATTTGTCCCCAACATCAAACCACAAGTACCTTTGATGGTGTTAACATAGATCTTCTATTAACTCTGAGTAGTATTTATATGGTGTTGGATGGCATGAACCTTTTCGGTCATATTTTTCACAATATTGAGCTGAAGAAAATACCTTTCACCAAATTCATCCCAAAAAGCAGTATTTCTAAATATCTTTCCATATAGAGCTTCATATGGTTCCATTTGAATACTCTCGTGGAAGTTTTTTTGTATGAGAACTTAACTAATAGGAGTTGTTGATCCCATCCACATTTAATTTCCATTGATCATGTTCTTGGAATATCCTCAAGTATCTGAATAATCCTTTTTGATTGGTTATTAGTTTGGGGGTGACAAGTCTTACTTAGATACTATTCAGTATTTATAGTTTTTTGAAGAATTCTCCAAAATATGGATGTGAACCATGGATCACGATAAAAAAATGATAGAAAGTGGAACCCCATGTAACTTCACCACTTCCTTTATGTATATCTTGGCAAGTTGTTCAAGAGAGAAATATTCCATAATAGTGGTTAAATAGGAAATCTTGGTGAGTCGATCCAATATAACCCATATCAGATTATTTCCTTTGGATGTTCTTGGGAGACCAGTGATGAAGTCCATAATGATATTATCCCACTTCTATGATGGTATGGGTATTGGTTACAATACCCCTTTAGGAATTTACCACTCCACCTTCACTTGTGGACACACCATGAACCTTGCATTTTAATAGGAAATATCTGGTTTCATATTATCCAACCAATAATTACCACAAAGTTCCCTATACATTTTAGTACTTCAAGGATATATAGAGAATGTGTTGCTATGAGCCTTATCCATAAACTCCTTCTTTATCTCTGGTATAAATGGAAAACTTAGCCTTGTATAAAATTTTAATACACCTTCTTGATCAATATTGAACTTAGAAAACTTTCCATTATTCACAGTATCTATCTTCTTTTATAATAATGGATCTTATATTTGAGGTTTCTTGATCTTCTCTAGTAATGATGGCTGAGAAATCATTTGGGATAGGGTTAATGAATTCCCTTACCTTATGATTCCCATGTACAAATTTACTAGGTCTTTGATCAATGGATCTCTTTTAAACCTCCTCATTTCCTAAACAATAGGGTTCTTCCTACTTAATGTGTCATAAAATTTGTTTTCTCTTTTAGGGTGATAATGAATTAAACAACCATAGTATATATAAATTTACAACCATTTCCTTTGTCTCATATTTAATTCCTTTTGTGTGAAAATATACTTCAAACTTTGGTGGCCAATGTATATATCACATTTCTACCCATAACGATAGTGCCTCCATATTTTTAGAGGAAAAATAACTACAGCTAACTCTAGGTTAAGCGTTGGATAATTTTTCTCGTGAGGCTTTAATAGTCAATATGCATAAGCAATAACCTTGTTATTTCTCATGAGGGTTTACCCAAGACATTTGAGATATGCATTTATATAAATAAAAAATCATTCTTGGATAGTGGGTAGAGTTAACATAGGTGAAGAAACCAATATCTTATTAAGTTCATAAAAACTTTCTTCACACTGCTTTGTCTTGATAAACTTATCCCCTTTTCATGTTAACTTGGAGAATGGAATAGAAAGTCATGAATTTTTTTACAAACCTCCTATAATATAATTATAATCCAATGAAACTATAAATATTAGTTATCATTATAGGATGAGGCCAGTCATCTACAACCTTTGTCTTCACAAGGTCAATTGATATTCTTTCATTGGTTACAATGCGTGCCAAGAATGAAACTTATTGTAACCAGAAATCAAATTTTCTGAATTTACAAATAGCTTCTCCTTCTTAAGAGTTTTCAATATAACCCTTAGATGATCATCATGCTTCTCATGAATTTTTGAATATATCAAAATATCATTAATAAAATATACCAGGAATTTATCTAGGTAGTCCTTAAAGGATCTATTCATCAAATCCATAAATACAGTAGGAGAATTATTGAAGCCAAGTTCATAATAAAAAAATCATAATTTCCATATCTTATTTGGAAGGAATTATTTGGAATATCTTCTTTTTTAACCCTCAAATAATGATACCCAGATCATAAGTTAATATTGGAGAAGAAGTTATCTCCATGAATATGATCAAATAAATCATCAATCCTTTGGAGAAGGCACTTTTTCTTCATTGGGATCCCATTAAGTTCTCTATAATCAGTCTATAGCCACATTGATCCATCTGTATTCTTCATAAAGATAACATGTTCTCCCTAAGAAGACACACTTGGTCCAATAAATCCCTTATCCAAGAGATCTTGAAGTTATTTCTTTAATTCCTCCAACTCTATCTTTTCCATTCTATATGAGGTCTTTGATATTGGCTTGGATCCATGTATGAGTTAAATGGAGAGCCATACCTATCTTTCTTGTGGAGTCCTAGATAACTCTTTAGGAAATTCATCAATATATTCCTAAACAATAGGGACATTTCCTACCTTTTTAATTTCGTTTCTCTCTCTCTCTCTTCACTATTCATATCCATAAAGAAGTCTGTGGGAGATGCTTCTAGACAAAGATCAGACCCAAATATCTCTCCTTATAAAATTATTATAGGTTGTGCATTCAATACTACTAAAATTTTCTTAATTTTGTAGTTTACCTTAGCATTATACTTTGAGGGATAGTCTATTCCTAATATATTATTAAATTTCACCATGGGAATGACTACGAGATTTTAAATGATATTGTACTCACCAAAGTTAATACTATGGTATCTCTACACTCTTGATACTAGGATAATTACTCTAGGAATATTGAAATATTACTCTACTTTTAGAAGTTTAGGGATTGATTCTATATTATTTGCAAAATTGGATGAATAAAGGAATGCGTAGAACCAAAATCAAACAAAGTACTTTATAGCTTAGAGAGAACAATGAGTGTACCTACCACCACAACATTTGGATCCTCCATATTAGCTGTTGTTATAGAAAATTCTCAACCTTTATCCCATGTCCTATTCTGAGGTTGATGGTGGTTCCCCTAATTTATCTTCTGATTTTTAAATTGATTGGGAAAATTCCTAAGCTATCCACACTAAAAACATTGAACATCTGGCTGGGCCTACACCATCTTCCCTTTTTCATTAGTGTTAAGAAGTTGAGGATTCACCTCACCATGATAGTTTTAAGCTATAAGTCCATATCTTCCACACTTGTAACACTTTCCACTCCAAAGTAAGCAGTTCCCCCAATGCTTCTTCCCACATTTTTTTCACATGGGAAATTTTACTTTCTTTCCTCCTCTTACATAATCAATGTTGTTTTCTGAGTTTAGATTCATTTATCTCTTCTTTTCATTCGACCTATGTGACCATTATGTCTCTTCAAACTCCAATTCATCCTTTATATCCATATACACTATTATCTCATAGCTTTTATGGTCTTAATTTTTATGATTCCTCTATATATGGGGTCTCAGTCCACTGTAGAATATATCAACATTTTCCTTAGGATGCATAAGTAATATAGGGGTTTATTGGGAAAGTATTTTAAAGTTATTCTCATACCCTCCCATTGATTTATTTTCCATCTACTTGTGCTTTAGGAATTTCTTTACTATTTTTGTTCTCATAGAACATGGAAAATATTTATTTAAAAGGATTCTCCCAAACCCTTCCAACTCCATAAAATCAATATCCCTTAATGGATTCATGTTTTTAATCAGTTTTCACCAATGATTATCTTCTCATTTTAAGTGGTAAACTGCCAGGGTTAGTTTCTCTTGATCTAAGCAATAGAGTAAAAAAAGTATTTTTTAAATATCTTATCAATTGTTCAGAAATTAATGGTTTTGTATATCCACTGAAAGATGTTGATTGTTGATGAATGAAGGAGTCAACGAAACATTTTTCCTTTGGAGGTGAATCTATTTTCTTGAATTTATTCAATTTATTATTCATAATCCAAGTTAGTTGATTCATTATGCTCATGAAGTTTTCTATTCCAGTATCCATCAAAATTTCATTAGTGCATCGTCTGGTGGACTCATCATTTACGTAGTTCCTCCTATTTACCACCATTTTTTCTAAAAGTAGAAAATATCAGTGAGAAATGTGTTAAATTTATGAATATTATAATTCTAAATGGATTTTTTCCTAAACACATCATGCTTAAACATGTCATTAATATCCTATAATAAAAATTAAATTTTCTATATATCCTTCATAAATGTTCTTAAAAACTTATAATTAACGAAACATATCCCCCAAAAGTGTCAAAATAGGTGCGAATCAAGGATTTCTGTCATTCAACATTTTTTATTTGAGTATAGATAAAAGTGGTTTTTTCGGGTGTTACCACTAGGTATATATGTACCAAATCCACATCCACTTGTAATATCTTGATAGGGATGTATTTTTTTGGAAACCACTTACTTAATACTTATCAAAATACCAGGATGTTTTCCTGTATCTATAATTTTCCCTATTGTTCATACTAAAGTTTTCAAGTCTTAATTTATAAAAATAACTAAACTTTACTTTTATACCAACTATTTCACCCTGCCTTTTTATTACATAACTTTTCTTTATATGGTACAAACAGAATATATTTTAAATTTTTGTTCTTGGAAATAAGGTGCATAATACATGAAATAATAAAACATTCTCCTAAATCCACTTGAAATAAATATTCATGGGTTCACCCTAATTTATATTTATTTCGTCTCATAACCTGGGGACATACATCAAATGAAAGGGGTGAGCATGAGGCCCGGTAAGGGAATAAAAATGGGAAACATTTAACATGTGATAATGAGGGATATCAATAAGATCATGAGGGATAACAATATAGCTTGAACAAGAGATCATGAGGCACATCATAATAAAATGAACACGAACCATAACTTGGAAACATATCTACAAAATGTAAATGAAAAATTCATAATCATATTACCAAGGTGTTTCACTGAGGTTTCAAAAATGAAAATTACCAAGGTTATTCACCAAGGTATTGTAAAACATGTCATCTATAGAGATTAAAATTTTCACCCAATGCATTTGATCGCTATTAGGGAACACCCTTCATAAGTATTAATTTCACGTGACCCCCATAGATCATAATAAATCATTTCATTAATAACTTATGGAGAATAAATAACAGGCTTCTTATAAAAAATCATGAAATAGAAAAGAGTTTAAAGACATGATCATTACATCATTTGTAACCCATAAAAATAAACGTGAGATTAATTTATCTAAATCACAAAATCAAAAAGTTATTTTTAAACCTAGTTTAATAACCTTTGAAAATAATAGAGGTATGGGTACTCAAATAAAATGGAAAGAAGAATTTATTATATAAAAGAGGTAAATTTGAGAAGTAAATTTGACAATATAACAAGTATAAAACATGATTTTAAAAAAGGGTAAAATGAGTGTGAAAAGGTTTTCCCATTGAAAAAATTTAGTTTGGAAGTAAGGGTATGATAAAAAGTTTAATTAAAGAGATAAATATAACATTTATAATATAAATACAAAAAAAATATTCCTGAATTGAAGAGAAAGGAATGATAATTCCCTTACGTTGAAGAGTTGTTTCTAAAACCTGAGAAATGAAACCGTGGGGGATTAAGGAATACTTGGAGGGGATCCTGGGGAGAAAAAAACATGATAAAAGCATTGAGGATGGATTAGAAGTGAAAGGAAATGGAGAAATGGGTTGGTATTTATAGAAAAAGTGGAGTAATTTTTTAATGATTTCCAAATATAGGTCTTGGAAAAATAGGTTGTGAAAAATGAAAAACCATTCGATTACCCCTAGTTTTTGCTCATGGTTTTACACATTTAGGTCAAATTGTAATTTCTTTTAACCCACCAAAACTGAGAAAAATTTATTTTACTTATTTTTTCATGGAAAATTAAAATTTCCAAAAAGTAATGTTTTTAATGATCAAATTTTACCTTTTTTAGATTTTGGAAATTCAGTTAGAGTTTTGGAAATTGATTGAAATATAATAAAATAATTAATATTCATAAAATAAAATATCATTATTCATGGATTGTGTTTAATTAATTATTACTTCATTATGACATAAGTATGAATCCATTAAACATACTGAAAACCCTAAACTGTATTTTTTTACTATTCATAAAAAAATAAAGTATTTTAAAAAATTCTCAAAAATTCAACCTAAACAAATTTAACCATTTTAATTTAAAATATATTGTTAAATTTTCCATAATAATTCTATAAATAATATAATTTTAGATTTTAAATTTAAAAATTCTTATTTATTTAAAAATAGTAGTTTTAAAGAACACATAATTTTCTGGCAGTTATAAAAAATTTAATAGGCCATTATAAAATTATTTTTATCATTTATATTTTGATAATTTTATTTTAGAAGAATATTTGATTAAAATGAATATTATTATGAATACTTTATTTTATTATAAAATTGTATAAATATTCTAGAAAAATACAATTATGTTTCACTTGCATCCAAAAATCAAAATTTCAAATTCATTTGAATTAAACATATACTTTATTAATAAAAATAGTTATTAAGAGGAATTTATAGAATAAAAAATTTCTTTATAAAAAATAATTGACACTTTTTGTAACTAGGGTCTTGACACAGAACCCCTTAATACACCTATATACACCCTAAGGGTAAGGTGTGTGCTTGTGGTAGTTTCATGATGTTCCTCAACTAACATAGATTGAGTGGTAATGTCTACAAACTTAAACTTATCTCCTAAGTAATTTCATTCAAGCGTCACTTTATGAAGTTCATATTGGGCTTGGTCTTGGGAAAACCCCAATGACTATACCTCCCACCCAAGTTCAAACAAATGGGCTTCAAATGACATGACACTACTAGTTGAGTCCATCAATTTTCATTTTTATATCAATTATCATTTGTTATTAATACTTATAAATACTAATTATAATGGTAAAATTATCAAGAAAGGGTATAGTTTCTGTTGGTTATATTGACCAATGGTTATATAACATTTGAATCCCAGAGGTCACATTTCCCTTTAAACCCTATATATACCACTTCATTCTTTCACTCAAAATTTATTACAATTCCTCCCTAAGGTTATATTTTTTTTCTCAATATATTTATTGGTTTACTAATATTCTGTTTTATTTCTATAGAATTTGATGTGGGGGAAACTATTCCATAAGTTTGGTGTGATCCTTATTTTCCCATTTTAGCCATTTTATTTAATATTATTTTTTTATTTGTAATGTTTTACATTTTAATTAGTTTTATTGATGAATACTGTAATGGTCATTTTTAAAGGGGGAAAATTTTGTTGGTTTATAGTTTTTTTGTGTATGATATTATATAATATGTAACAAACATTTATTCAAGAAACCAATATAATTTTAAAAAAGTTTAGGTCATTACAAATATCTTAAAATTGAATGAGGTATTAATTTTATTTAGATTTTTTTTATTAACTTAATCACACATCATCCTCATATTGAGAGCCTCGTACTACCATATTGAATATATAATTTCATGGTATATCCATTTTTTTAATTTTAGATGTTATAAGATTTCACCATACACTCAAAACTAATATGAGTATATTTCCTTCCATAAGAGAAATTATTATTGGAGGGTGTGATAAATATTACTTAAATCAAAACACTTCTGAAATATCCATCCCACTGGTATATTTAATGGGATTATGAAGTGTTACTACAATTAGACTCATTTAATGACTCAATAAATTACCCCAATGTGTTGGTTAATCCATTATCCATTTTATAGATAAAAAATTAGTTACATAGTTCATTATCATGTAAAATTATTTATTTTTTCATGAATTGTAAATTTATTTTATTAATGTATGATTATAAATTATCACATAAATTTGTTAACAAGAATATAGTGATAAAATTAATAAATGTGTGATGAATTTTTTCAAAATATTCATGGTTAAAGTTGTGATTTCAATCACATAGTAATAATCATGAAAAAAAGAATCATATTTCATTCACTAATAAAAAAAAGAAAATTCATCACAATAATATTAATTCAAAAGTATTAAATAAATTTAATTTGAATAAAATAATAAATATTGGGTTCTTTCTAACAATAAATAATAATTCCTACAACTAGAAGAGAGTTATTATGAAAGTGGTGGGTTAACTTAAATAATTTTTTCCTCAAATAAATAGAAATATCTATCTTTTTGTGGATTTAAAGGAAAATTGTTGAGTGAATCCAAGGTTTAGATTTATAAGAGTTGTGAATCTACTCAATAGATCAAGGATCCATGCTTTAATGTGGTTGACCAATAAATAACCTACATTAAAACTCTCTAAGTAGTGGTGTACCCCTATCTTGGACTATGAGTGAAAGTTTTAAGGATTCTTTTACATTAAAATATTTAATAGAAATAATATTCCAAATATTGTAGTTTTGGGATACTAGGATTTAATAAAATAGTGGGATACATTTAATATTTTTAACTTAGTAATTGTTTTACTATTTAAATTAAAGATAATTTTTAATTCTATAAATTTATTTATTCTTGGACAAATGGAAAAAAATACTACCAATTAACATTCCTTATGATCCATATTGGAAAAATAAAATTTATTGACTGATAATAACTTCTAGGAGTGGTACAATCACTAGTGTATAATACCATTCTAAGAGAGAAATCTATATGTGATGGAGTTCCCACTTTCTAATGATCCTCCTCATAGAGTGAGTAAGGAGAGTATAGATTCCTAAATGAGGCATATGTGTGATTCATTGGATGGTATGAGAATCATGATATCATCCATTTTTATGGTGTTACAGAAACATGGGTGATTACAATGAAAAACGATCCTAGAATAAGAGTAAATTAGATAAAAATAATGAAAATTAAAAAGAACACGAGCATGAAAATATAGATTTACATGGTTTGGAAAGAATCCATAAATCTATGGAGATATAGAATCATTTCACTAATATTTCAAAGAAAATTATAGGGAACACATAGAGCATAGAACCCCTATATCAAAATGAGCTCATAAAGAATCATGGTGCAATAATGAATCATGTTTCTATAGTTAAAAATACCCATATTTGATCCACTATGATTATGTACCCATGGTAGTAAATTCCATAGAGATATAATGCATGATTTGGTAAAGTTCATATGGAAATTGTACCCATTTCTGATGTTTCCATTCAGCTATTCTATAGTTGGATAACTTTTCTACAGTACCTCCAAAATTAAGTTTGGGGGATTTCAACCCCCAAAAATCCAACTAAGGAGGTTCTTCCCCTTAGAACCCATATTGAACTCACTTTAGAGGCCAAACCATGATAGTTTTTGGACTGGTGTTCAATATAGGTAGCCTTCACTTGGAATAACATTATTTGATGGATTGGGGTCAACTATTCTAATAATATACAAATTAGATACTGATCTAGAAAATTGACATATTTTCATAGTTACAACATAGACAACTTACATAATACAATCCCCTCATTTTTTTCACTCACCAATGGATTCTTCCCTTTAAATATTTAATTTTAAGACGAAGATTCATAAAATGTCATGTACATTCCCTTACATGAACCCATAATGTGATTCCATATTCAAACTAACAACCACCATTAATAAATAAAGACCAATTGAGGCACAATAATGCCTCATCTTCTCAATCACCATTGGCTTCACCAATATATCTTCCCAATTATAGGTTCCTTGAAACTTCAACAATTTCAACATCCCATTATTTATTAATCATTTGACATAGTTTTTGTTCAACTAAATATGATTCATATGGGCATGAAACACTTGTTTCTTCACAAGATTCATAAAACTTTGACTATCACAATGGAAAAAAATTTCCTATCTATTTCAATCCATCTCTTTCAAGATTTTCCTTATCCAAGATATCTTCTACCCATCTTCTACTACTGTAATGTATTCTATCTAAATAGTGGATGGAGCTACAAAATTCTATAATTTGGATATTGATATTACTAAAATTCACCAATAAGTAACTACATAACCTATGGTACAATTCATAATATTGACATTACTTCTAAGGCCAACATACACATACCCCTAAAAGGAATTTCCTTTCCAAAATCACATAAATAGTTAATTTATTTAATTTATAAAATTAAACATCCAATTCAAAAATTTACAATGTTTATTTTATGTTTTATATATATAACTTATCATAACTTTCAATAAAAAAAATATTAGTTCAGGTAAAAAACCCCGGAATACAATAAGATTTCAGCAGATAATACATAAGGAACCTTTTATCTGTAATCAACCTCTTCTATTATCTTTGGTTCTTGGTCCTTTGAAAACCTAAAATGAAAGACCATGGGGAAAAATATATTTCCTTCTAGTATTGTAAATCTACTCAAAACCTTTCCAATATAGTCATACTATGATAATTTCATGTTTCCAACTATATAGTCTCTTTATCTCCATTCGTAAAATTTTGATAAATTCTCCAAGATCATTCATCTAAATCTCCTTAACCATATACCCTTTCAAATCATAAATCCCTCACATGCATGATTATTTAATGATCATGTCATCTATATACATAATAAATTTAATATATACATCACCAAAAGGCATGAAATAACATTATACACCCATTCCATGCTATGTTGATTAATTATTACTTATGAATTCATAAAAATTATTATTCCCTACCTAGGTGCCTACTTTTACCTATATAAACTTTTATGGAGTTTACACACCTTATCTTCCTTTAACAACTTAACAAATTCCTCTGGTTTCTTTATAAAACCATCTTCCTCTAGATCTCTATGAAGGAAAGTAGTCTTCACATCATGATGGTCGAGATATAAATCCTCTAATGAAATAATAATAATAATGTTAGAGTTAGTGACCTAGAACTTACTGCACTGTACTTTATATGTTCATTATATTAATATACCATAATTTAAATAAACATATTATCACAAATATATTTTTATTCTATATTACATTAATGTGATAACTTCCTAAAGTATCTATCGCATCAAAAAATCTATAACAGTTCCCTGTTATGATAAGTACATCAACGTGCTATAAATGTTTTGTTAAACTTAAGTAATGTGATCATATGAAATCATCTGATGGGACACAAATAATACAAGATATCATGTGTGAGTACTCTTCTACTCATTATGTTTGTACTTGGTAATCTTCATGATGAGAGATTATAGGGATATACTTTCCTATAGGAATTGCATACACAATACATTTCATTGGATATTTTTATATTTTATTGTGTATAATGATTCTTATAATTCAAGATTATTACTAATTCATATCGTGAGTTTTGTACTTCGATGTTTTACCATAAAACTTGATGACATATGTTCATGGTGAATTTGGGTACATTGTGTGTTCTATTAATGAATAATTCAAGGAAGGATTCATATCATCCATCATTATAAATGTTTATATCTTGGACCTTAGATTAAAATGAAGCTTACAAAATAGATCCCATGGCCATGGTGTATTACCAGGTTTATTTTAAGTATTAAAAGAAATACATATCAATCATATAAGATGAGAACATGAGTATGCAACATGCTTGATGAGATATCATAATAAATGGATTATATTATATAGTGAGCGTTTATATGTTGTTATTTTTATTACAACGTCAACTTAATTTTCTATGGGGAACTTTATGTGTTTCTAGATGATGATATTGAAATTTAGGAAAAATCGACTAATGCTACTATGGAAGTGGCATAGAGGGTCACAAACTAAGTGTTTCCATTGATCTAATTTAAATTATATTTGAATATAATTATTTAAATAAATTTTATTCTATAAATCAATGAAGAATATTTATTTAGTATTTATTTATCACATATACGTAGTCACTATTTTATGTGAGATTAATGTTAAAATAAATATTTATTCACAAGACCATTGATATTATAAATATATATTTATTTATCTAATGGATAATAGTAATTATCCAATGTTCAGAAAATACCAAGGAGGAAATGTAGATTAAATTATCAAATCTGGCGGGAGTGATATATTAAATTTCCTTTCAATAAATAATAAATTATTTATGTAAGATATGATATTTACTTATCCACAATACATGTACGTGTCATAAAAATACTAATATCAATAATAATAAAAACAACAATAATAATAATAATAATTCACTCGAGGTTCGATAATGATTATGAGAATAATTAAGTGCCTATGTGAAATTATTTATTCTCTAACCTAGCTATATAAATACCTAGTTATATCATTTATTATAATTAAATGTTTTTTTAAATAATACATACTCAATATAGATTCTCTCAACCCTATAGAGAAAATTATCTTGAATATACTCAAGATTTGAGAGCAAGAATCATCCTCTTCCCTATCCAATCCCAAGAGAACAAGAATCAATCCTTATATTCTTGAAGGATTGGGCAGAGATCAAAGGATGTCATACAAGATTATCTAGACCACTGTACTAGAACCTAGAGTACCATGATAAATTATTCAATAAGAAAGAACCATGCATGGATCACCACTAGAGGGATTCAATCCTTATATCCTCTCAACATAATGATAGTACAACCTAAATTATGGTTGGAAGATAAAGATAATTTTAAATAAATTTCTTAGGACCAAGGTAATTATTGATTTTAAATTTATTATAAATTTAACATGAAAGATATTATCTTGTTTTTTCAGTGTTCTTTATGAATTTTCATTTGATAAATTAAATAATCATGACATTTATCGTCATTTACATTGATTATTATTTATTGAATCTGATAATAACTAAGTTTGGACTAACCCAAATAAGTTCTTCCATTGTGTTCAGAACCTAGAAGTGGTATCAAAGAGACAAAATTCAAATTTATAATTATTAATTTATTGATCTTTATATAAGTTTACCACAGTTTCCCATTTCATGAAATTCATTATTTAATATGAAAGTCAAGATATCTTATTCATTCCCCTTATTTTAACCAAGAACAAATGGAAATGCATAGAGATTACATCCATAGATGGACCTTGTTTTTCATGGATACATTTCATGTAACCTCACATGACATTATGGTCATGTGGTCAATATATGTGGTGTAAAATTAATACACTATGTGCATAATTAATTAATACCCAAGTGGTGTGTAATTAATACTCATGTAACGTGTAATTAATTAATACACACACAATTTATAATTAATTAATACACATGTAGTGTATAATTAATACACATGTAGTGTGTAATTAATACACATGAAATGTGTAATTAATTAATACATGCATGGTGTATAATTAATAAACACACAATTTATAATTAATATGAACATGACATGTAATTAATTAACACCCACACAATGTATAATTAATACAAATACAATGTATAATTAACTAATACACATAAAATCTATAATTAATACACATATTATCTCATATAAATTTATGTTGAGTGCACCACGAGCCATGGTTCTACCATGTATAAATTAATTTACACTGAAATAAAATTAATTACACCCCTAAACCTCATTAACACATGTTTGTGTATCATTACTCAACAACACACACTATGTGATAGATTTTTAATAATATTAAATTCTTAATTAATTTACTCAGTAAATTATAAACTACACTCCATGTATTTCTAATATTACACACTATGTACTCTACATACATTAAAAATGGTACCCACCATGTAAATAACACATGTATGAGTGTCATTTATTGACAATACATGCCGTGAGATTACATGACATGCTGTGTGAGTTCACAGTACATGATGATGACTATGCCAAGTAGTTCATATGGGTCCACACCATATTGATTCTATATACATTATATGTTCATAACTAATTTTAAATAAAATTAATTTATTTGATTTATCTAAGATTATAGTGGATCGAAATCTCCATGTTTGTCTATATGAAAATAAAAAATAATAATTAATTATTAAATAAATAAAATTAATTAAATTGAGATTGTTTTATCATAATTAAGAAAGAATGAAATGAATTATAGTTTAATAAACATGTATTCACTACATAAGTGGATGATCATGATATTAAATGTCTTGTGTATGTATTATATTTATTTTAATTTAATTGAATGGGATTTATTATCAGTAAATTAAAACGATGGTCTATGTGCCATCCCTCTCTGATTATTATATAGGACATATGTGTCCATGATTTATTTTATATAAAACCCATTCACCATTTCAATGATTCCCCTCACTCATGTGTGGGTAAACATATATAAAGGATGAATATCCAAGGAGGGGAGGTGGTTTAGGTTCTATTCCAAGGTGAAATCAACTGAGAATATACAAAGGTTGATGGTGTAATGATGCAACTCGAGCCAAAACTGGTTCATAGAGTTTATCCCCCCAGGGAAATGGGTTTGTTTATCATCCACTAGATAAAACCGACCATTAAAAAGCTCTTGAGAATTCCACATTATTTATTTTATTTCTATCTACGTGAATTGTTAATTTTTATAGACGCCTTATCATGATCACATGAATTAATGAATTAATAGCATGAAATATAGAATTAAAATATAATTAGATTATGCATAAATTGTTTTTTTAAAAAACATGGCTAAATAATTATATAAAATCCACATAATCATAAAAAGATATTTGTGTATATAATAAGTAAAATCCCTATAAAAAATATTAAGTAAAAACAATCCTTCCATTTTCTGAATTGAAAAAATCCCACAGTTAAAGTGTTAACCAAGCTAAAGTCAATGTCATTTTAAATTATAGGTAAATTTTAACAAAGAAAATGGGTTTACCCAAACAAATTAGTATTATGGGTAATGTTGAAAGTATCTTAAATATCTTTTTAGTAGTAAGTGTTGTGGAAATATGAGTAAGGATTTCAGGATTAAGGAGTCCACTCAATATATTGAGGAGATGAAAGCCTACGATTGGAAAGAAAATATACATAAATAACATAGAATATCTTATCAATCAAAATTGAGTGTTATGAGAAGAGAAATATGAATCCTTTCTAATATAATGTCCATATGACAGGATATTTTGAGTCCAATGGTGAGGGTCTTTGAGACTTGATAAAATAGTAGGATATTAATAATATAATTTAAATTATTTTATATCACATATTTTTTCAATAAAGATAAAGTACTAATATAAGGCCCCAGCCTTAAACCTTACTTAATTTTGAGTTATTACAAGATTACACATTGAAGATCTTTTCAGGTTTAGAGTTTTAGAGAATTAGATCATAAAACTTGCATTAAATTCCACATTTCAACAAAGTGGTTACATAAAAGATAGTATTAATTTTTCCCATCAACAGAAACATATTTAAAATAAAACATGGATTCTTTCTTGACACTTCCTTGAAACTATCATCGTATCATGTACCCTTCCCTTGACCTGTGAAAAACATTTCAAAAACTTAGGATGAGCATAAAAAGCTCAGTAAGGGATATAAAAATATGGAAAGGAAACATGAGTACATGTATACATAATAATGAAATCATACTTTACCCATAAAACATAATCATTTTAATATACCTAATAAAATCATGAATAAATCATAGAAATCATAATACATAAAGGTAACTTGAGGAATTCATAACATTCTTACGTAGGGAGTAACCCTCTTGGTTACGTTTGGAATACCCACCACAGTATATTCCCTAAATCTCTTCAGAGAAACCTTAATGTTTCACTCCTTCGCGTTACCCAATGTATTGGAGAGCTATATCGGGCTCACCCGCCCTTAGTTTATAACGGAACCACCCATTTTCATAACAATTCCCAAGAACCATAACATAAACGTATCACATAAAACATGCATAAAGGAAACATAACATTTCCACATTTCAATCACAATATAACATTTTAGTATATTGAAATAATGAATCCATTCAAAAAGAAACCATTTCCAAAACCATTTAAAACATTTAATAAAGAGATTTTTGAATCAAAGTGTCCCATACCACCTTGAAGCTTTTAAAATTTTAAACCATTAATATCCATATAAATAAATCCTTAAAACCATTTTGAAAACATGAATATTAATAAGAAAAAATAATTAAAACATTTAAAGCGATATTTTGGTTAAAGGGGTTTTACCAAAATTAGAGACACTTGAATACAATAATTTAGGAGTAACATTTAGTCAGAACATTATAATATCATGAGAATAAATGGATTCATGATATAATATTCCAAAGGACAGTATATACACCATATAAGAGTGAATTGGTGTATAATAACAATGAAGTCTCAATAGAAATGTCAAATGTGATGAAATCCCTTATAAAGAAGGTATCCTTAAATTAAGGATAAATCAATCCCAAAATTATGTGTGACAAATATAAATACAACCAATATAATTGGATATTAAGTGTAAGACAATAAAATTTCATTCACACATATTCAAAAGATGACATATTCAATAACTACATGTTGAACCCAAAGAAATCGAAATTGGGTTAAAAAGTTCCCTTGGTAAAATTCGACAGCCTAACGACATCACATCAAAATTCAGAAAATGAGTTGATGAGAGATAAAAAGGGAATCTCATCACTTGGAAATAAAATTTACATCAATAAGGATATAAAAGAACATATCCCAACATAATAGTATGTGAATTAAAAGACATGACAAAAGAAGTCTTTTAAAAAGAGGAGGGTGAAAGGTCCCCTTACCGAGTTGGGTAACTTTCGAAACGTACACCCCATGGAAGAAGGGTCCTAAAATGAAGATGTGAATACCCATAAATGAAATTATACTACAAAAAGTGTATAATAATGGTCAGTATATACACCACTCAAAGGAAATTGTGGAAAATGTAGCATAAATCTCACGGGAATAAAAGTGAGATGAAAAATCCCTTATGAAAACTCGGCAGCCTAACGGCGCCACTTAAAACATCCAAAATGGATTGATGAGAGGAAATAGCGTCTCTCATCATATTAAAATAATAATTACAGTAAGATTAATATAAAATAACATCCCAATCACAAGAAATATGAGCTTAAAAGCAATGACATAAAAGAGTGTACTTAAAAAGAAGAGAGGGGTTGGATCCCTTACCTCAAGTCCAACTTGTCTTGTTCGTTTCTTTATATTCCGGAATAATAAACTTTTGTCAATTTATAATTTCCTAAGAACCTCCTTTAAAAATTATTATTCAGTTGATATCACATATTATAATGTTATAATAATTGTTTACTAATGTTAGTTCATATCAGACGTTTTTGCTGATATTTGGTACATGAGTCAAAAATGAACTTGTTTGAAAAAAGATTGTCCATGTAGTTATAAGTAAATAATTTCCAGAATAGTATTAATGGTTAAAATATCATATATATCCAGTACATATTCATTTTTCACTATTCCATATCATTTGGAGATAAAAAACGAAAAGCACCGTTCATGGAGACGGTAGGCCGTACGTACGCATGAACGCTACTTTCATTTTTTTCTTTGTCATATTAACAGAACTAAAAATAAATTATATATATATATATATATTATAATTACAGTATAATACATATGTTATATATGTGACATATGTTCATTTATTTCATTCTTTATACATTCCATGTATTGCATGTACCAGTCACATCACTTAAGGGGGCGGTAGTCCACACATCCTCATATGAAATTATCACATTTACACAACATGAAAAGAATAAAGGTATGGTTTAAATATAAAATACAGAAGAATATATTAAACATAAATACCATATATAAAATATAGTGAAATCATAATGGCCACCTTTAAATGTGTTAAAATAATATTGAACAATCATCGTTTCGTGAGGCAGAAAATCACCAACCACAGAAACAATATGTTATTTAACCATTAGATGATGGTGTGTGTAAGTGTAGCTCGAATCATTATTATAAAAACATCCTAGTATATTGAATATAATGTAGTTGTTACAAAAGAAATGAATAAAAAGAGTTTAGGGGGTTGGAGAAGCAAAATAAAACAAAAGGACACAAGTGAAGACATTACCTTAAAATCGGGTAACTCCCTTTGGTTTGAGCTCAAAGGCTTCCTTGGGAAGACTTCTGCCCAAAGTGAGGCTTCAAGGAGTTATATAGGGATGTGGAGAGACAAAATGGGCAGGGTTTGGCCGATCCAAAGGCTTTGGAAGTGTGGGTAAGGAGGTAGAGGTGGGGGCCTTTTATAAGAGGAGAGGAGGGGCACTCTTGGAAAGGTATAAAATGTAACTTTATTTTCAAATGAGTTTCGGATTTTAATGGTCCCACATTGATTTGTTTCGAGGATAAGGTGATAAGGGTTCGAAATCCACCCATACAATAGGTTTTGGACATGTGTAGGTCTTAGATGTTACATTAACTTTCCATTTTATTTAAATCGTTAAATAATGAGGTCATCGCTGCATCATCATGATGTCATAAATAATTTAATTTATTTACTATCTAAAAATTATAAAAAAACTACTATGATGTAGGAAATATTTTTAGCTTTCCAATTAATATTTATAGTCAAAAATCTGACTTGTATAACCCCATGTAAAAATTGTTTTAGTTAAAAAACTCATGTTTGTGTCATTTTAATTTTAACATTAAATAAAAAGGTATTTATGTCGTTTTCCAACCAAAGTGGATTCATGGGGTCCCCAAGTTGACCCATGTATTTTCTTGGTCGGCCATGACTCATCCAATGAGGGTAGGACATGTGTCTAGATCATTTAAGTTTATTAAAAAATTATTCTTACCTTAAACTACACTAATTACCTCTAATCACGATTAAAAGCTTAATAAGTTACTATTCACCAAAAAATTATTTTAATCCCATTGAACCACATTTTACATCTTAATGACAACCATGTATATCGGATTTTTTGAAATTCCAAACACAAAGATGGCATAATTTCATTTAAACGGAAAATCAGTTTTCATAAGTACCACTTAGTGGTTTCACTATTCATCAAAAATTGTAGTTTTTCAGAAAATTAACAAAAATTCACCCTAATATATATTTGATATTCCGAATTCAAAAATGATTTATATTTTAAAAAATTCAAAACATATAAGTTGAATTAATTAATTTAATAATTAATTCCCGCTGTCAAAACAAATAGCGTGTTTTTATGAAACAAAATGTATCAAAAGATTGACACTAGTTTAAGTCCAATTTCACAGTGAAATTAATTCCAATGACCACTATTATATTAAATGGTAAAAATATATTCTAATTTCACTTTAAAACCAATTCAATAGATAATCTAATCATATAAAAAAATTAGATTAAAAAGTGGTTTTAAATTAAAATACAACATTTTTCACTATTCATTAAAAATTGAACTTTTTCAGAAAAATACCAAAAATTTACACAAAGTAAATTTTGATGTCCCGATTCTAAATAAGAATTTTATTTAGTCAAATATAACACATAAAATTGTCAAAAAGTGGATTTAAAAGAGGTTCTCTATCAAAAGGCGGTTAATCGGCCTTTTAAAGAAGATTAGAATGTTTACTCTTAAAATTGGATACATTCGCATTTTTAATCCTCTAAAATTTATTGTAAAAAGTAAAAATATTTGACAAACATATATAATCATTTTGTAGTTATTTCTATTCATTCCCTCCATCACAACAACTAGGCGTTAACTACCATTTAAAATAATATTATTTTATTATTAGAGTGCAACGTAAGATTCCCAAGAAACTCTTTGTTGCGTATTGGGTACGCCATCGAGCATAGAATCCAATTTAAAGTAATATTAATATTTTATTAAAAAATATGGATAAATATAAAAATGTCATATTTTTTATTTCCCTGGGGTGTTACATCCTTCCCCCCTTTTGGGAATTGCGTCCTCACGATTTCAAAATTGGGCTTGAAAACTCCATTTAAAGTCCCACATCGGAAAAGGAGTAAATTAAACTTTCACTTTAAAAGAAAGAAAGGGAAGTACAAAGGTCACCCGAGTTAACCCATACTAGGATTCCATGTATGAAAATATGGCCATGGAGGAAAAAAACAAAGGGTCATGTTCTGATGGAGAGTGATAGAAAACATGTTTAGGAGAAAGTTTACCACAAGAAAATAAAAAACTTGTGATGGGTTAAACGGTATTAGATTCCCCAATAGGAAAAGTTAATAGAAAACATTTTTGTTTTAAGTTACTTTTTATTGAGGAATTTATTCATAAGGAAACATAATTACTTATCATGTTGACTTTAAACTTTTATTATATTTCTTACACAAACTCATATTTTCTCCAAAAGACGAGTATTTATGAAGACTTGTTCACATTAAGAGTACTATAATCAACTTCTAGAGGATCACCTAATCCACTAAAGAGAACTATATACTTCCCATGTCTTTAGACTTTAACCAAAACCAAAACCAAAACCAAAAAGGTTAGTACAAGATCAGATAATCCAGAAAAGGATAACCCTTTATAAAAAGAAAATCTATTCTTAATCTCCAAAATTTGTCCAACAAAACCAAAAGTTCAACAAAGACCATTCAATAAACAAATTGTCCGTAAAATACTTCAAAGTAATCCAAACTAAGATTGAAACCCAAATATTTTAAGGATTTAGTCACATAGTCTTCCAAGTTAAATCGTAACATTTATCTCCAAACAACATCAGTTGCTCCTAAAGTCTTGTATTGAAAAGTAATTAACCTAATCCCATATCCTCCATGATAGGTTAATAAATTTCCATAGATAACCCAAAATCAACTTACTCTTAATTCATAAAATCATGTAACCAAAAAAGAATCAGTCAAACTAACCAGGGACTTCACGTAGTCCGGTGGTAGGTGATAAATACCAGTCGCACTTTGGTTGTAGGTTCGATTCCCGCAGCTTTGTCCGACGTGACGGGTTGTCACACGGTCTGCGTGTTGTCCTTTTTTCAAAACTATAAAATTCTCAAAACATTTCCCAAAACGAGATAAAATCTTCAAAAACGATCATAACATATTTTAACCTCAAGTTTATCTCATGCCTTTCATTTTCCAGCATATCATATAATAACCCATAATTACCTAAAAAGTAAGGATCATATAAACCCAAATAGTTCTTTATAACTATTTCCACAGAAGAACAGATAACTATTCCTTGAATAAAATTTTCATATATTAAACATCTGAGTTACACATACTATAAAAAGTCTTTTAATGTAACCCCATCATCAAAAGAGACTTAATACTCTTAATAATTCCACTATAACTCTTGAAGCCCTTATATGTTGACATCTTACTCATTCAACATTCTTCATGATCCATTAACCATTCCATTCCAACTTATTCTGAAATACTTCTTTCCTACAAACAAAATCATGAATCATATCCTAAGATTCCAAAATAGGAAAACAATAGTTATGAAATAATCCATACCTTTGATTGGTCATTTTCAGTTTCTTCATCCTTAATCGGAATGGAATTAGGTATTGGTAAAGAAACATTTGAACGCTCTTGGTGATCCCATTCACGAAACTTCTTCATAGGACATGTGTTTGCATAATGACCATGCACACCACATTTAAAACATTCAATTGATCCCTCAGAAAGAACTTCTTTCCCTTTCCTCGAGTAAACTGGATGCTTCCTTTTTCCATGGCAGGTTATTACTTTATGACCTTCATTTCCACATCTATAGCATATTTTTTTCCCTTTGAAACATTTTCCTAGGTGTTTCTTTCCACATCTTTTACACATAGGTTTTTGAACACACTTACCATTATGATTATTACCTGTACTTCCATAGGGATTTGTTTCTCGCATATATGATGCCTTAGAGAAATCACCAAGGTTTAGGTGGTCAGTCATGACTCCAGATAGTTGGTTGAGGATAATCACAAGAGTTCTCATTCAAGCTCCCATATCATTCAGTTGCTTTCTCAAAAAACTGTCAAAGTTTCCTTCACATCCACTATTACTTTGGTGCCTGCTAGATCCAGCCATTTACTAAAACCAAAAAGGTTAGTGTGAGTATATCAAAAAACCATCATGTACTAATGAGGAAGATAAACACTATGATATACTTACTCATTCACTTTATCTAAAACTAGGACTCTTTCTGAAATCCTAACCATTATGGTAATGTCACTTATGCTTAAAGAATACCCTAACCTCAAAAGTTTTCTAAACCGACCTCTGATACCAACTATAAGGCTCCAGCCTTAAACCTTACTTAATCTTGAGTTATTAAAAGATTACACATTGAGGATCTTTTCAAGTTTAGAGTTTTAGAGAATTAGATCATAAAACTTGCATTACATTCCACATTTAACCAAAGTGGTTACATAAAATATAGTATTAATTTTTCCCATCAATGGAAACATATTTAAAATAAAACATGGATTATTTCTTGACACTTCCTTGACACTATCATCATATCATGTACCCTTCCCTTGACCTGTGAAAAACATTTCAAAAACATGGGATGAGCATAAAAAGCTCAGTAAGGGAAATAAAAAAATGGAAAGAAAACATGAGTACATGTATACATAAGAATGAAATCATACTTTACCCATAAAACAAAAGCATTTTAACATACCTCATAAAATCATGAATAAATCATAGAAATCATAATACATAAAGGTAACTTGAGGCATTCATAACATTCTTACGTAGGGAGTAACGCTCTTGGTTACGTTTGGAATACCCACCACAGTATATTCCCTAAATCTCTTTGGAGAAACCTTAATGTTTCACTCCTTCACGTTACCCAATGCATTGGAGAGCTATATCGGGCTCACCCACCCTTAGTTTATAACGGAACCACCCGTTTTCATAACAATGCCCAAGAACCATAACATAAACGTATCACATAAAACATGAATAAAGGAAACATAACATTTCCACATTTCAAGCACAATATAACATTTTAGTATATTGAAATAATGAATCCATTCAAAAAGAAACCATTTCGAAAACCATTTAAAACATTTAATAAAGAGATTTTTGAATCAAAGTGTCCCATACCACCTTGAAGCTTTTAAAATTTTAAACCATTAATATCCATATAAATAAATCCTTAAAACCATTTTGAAAACATGGATATTAATAAGAACAAATAATTAAAACATTTAAAGTGATATTTTGGTTAAAGGGATTTTACCAAAATTAGAGACACTTGAATACAATAATTTAGGAATAACATTTAGTCATAACTTTATAATATCATGAGAATAAATGTATTCATGATATAATATTCCAAAGGATAGTATATACACCATATAATAGTGAATTGGTGCATAACAACAATGAAGTCTCAATAGAAATGTCAAATGTGATGAAATCCCTTATAAAGAAGGTATCCTTAAATTAAGGATAAATAAATCCCAAAATTATGTGTGACAAATATAAATACACCCAATATAAGTGTATATTAAGTGTAAAAAAATAAAAGGTCATTCACACATATTAAAAAGATGACATATTCAATAACTACATGTTGAACCCAAAGAAATCGAAATTGGGTTAAAAAGTTCCCTTGGTAAAATTCGACAGCCTAACGGCATCACATCAAAATTCAGAAAATGAGTTGATGAGAGATAAAAATGGCATCTCATCACTTGGACATAAAATTTACATCAATAAGGATATAAAATAACATATCCCAACATAATAGTATGTGAATTAAAAGACATGACAAAAGAAGTCTTTTAAAAAGAGGAGGGTGAAAGGTCCCCTTACCGAGTTGGGTAACTTTCGAAACGTACACCCCATGGAAGAAGGGTCATACAATGAAGATGTGAATACCCATAAATAAAATTATACTACACAAAGTGTATAATAATGGGCAGTAAATACACCACTCAAAGGAAATTGTGGCAAATGTAGCATAAATCTCATGGGAATAAAAGTGAGATGAAAAATCCCTTACGAAAACTCGGCAGCCTAACGGCGCCACTTAAAACTTCCAAAATGGATTTATGAGAGGAAATATGGTCTCTCATCATATGAAAATAAGAATTACAGTAAGATTAATATAAAATAACTTCCCAATCACAAGAAATATGAGCTTAAAAGGAATGACATAAAAGAGTGTACTTAAAAAGAAGAGAGGGGTTGGATCCCTTACCTCAAGTCCAACTTGTCTTGTTCGTTTCTTTATATTCCTAAATAATAAACTTTGTTCAATTTATAATTTCCTAAGTACCTCCTTTAAAAATTATTATTCATTTCATATCACATATTATAATGTCATAATAATTGTTTAATAATGTTAGTTCATATCAGACGTTTTTGCCGATGTTTGGTACATGAGTCAAAAATGAACTTGTTTGAAAAATGATTGTCCATGTAGTTATAAGTAAATTATTTCCAGAATAGTATTAATGGTTAAAATATCATATATATCCAGTACATATTCATTTTTTAATATTCCATATCATTTGGAGATAAAAAACAAAAAGCACCGTTCATGGAGACGGTAGGCCGTACGTACGCATGAACGCTACTTTCATTTTTTTCTTTGTCATATTAACGGAATTAAAAATAAATGATATATATATATATATATATATATATTATAATTCCAGTATAATATATATGTTATATAGGTCACATATGTTCATTAATTTCATTCTTTATACGTTCCATGTATTGCATGTACGAGTCACATCACTTGAGGGGGCGGTAGTCCACACTTCCTCATATGAAATTATCACATTTACACAACATGAAAAGAATAAAGGTATGGTTTAAATATAAAATAAAGAAGCATATATTAAACATAAATACCATATATAAAATACAGTTACATCATAATGGCCACCTTTAAAGGTTTTAAAAGAATATTGAACAATCATCGTTTCGTGAGGCAGAAAATCACCAACCACAGAAACAATATGTTCTTTAACCATTAGATGAAGGTGTGTGTAAGTGTAGCTCGAATAATTATTATAAAAACATACTAGTATATTGAAGATAATGGAGTTGTTACAAAAGAAATGAATAAAAAGAGTTTAGTGGGTTGGAGAAGCAAAATAAAACAAAAGGACACAAGTGAAGACATTACCTTAAAATTGGGTAACTCCCTTTGGTTTGAGCTCAAAGGCTTCCTTGGGAAGACTTCTGCCCAAAGTGAGGATTCAAGGAGTTATAGAGGGATGTGGAGAGATAAAATGGGCATGGGTTGGCCGATCCAAATGCTTTGGAAGTGTGGGTAAGGAGGTAGAGGTGGGGGCCTTTTATAAGAGGAGAGGAGGGGCACTCTAGGAAAGGTATAAAATGTAACTTTATTTTCAAATGAGTTTCGGATTTTAATGGACCCACATTGATGTGTTTCGAGGATAAGGTGACAAGGGTTCTAAATCCACCAATACAATAGGTTTTGGACATGTGTAGGTCTTATATTTTACATTATCTTTCCATTTTATTTAAATCGTTAAATAATGAGGTCATCGCTGCATCATCATGATGTCATAAATAATTTAATTTATTTAATGTATAAAAATTATAAAAAAACTACTATGATGTAGGAAATTTTTTTAGATTTCAAATTAATATTTATAGTAAAAAATCTGACTTGTATAACCCCATGTAAAATTTTTTTTAGTTAAACAACTCATATTTGTGTCATTTTAACTTTAACATTAAATAAAAAGGTATTTATGTCATTTTCCAACCAAAGTGGATCCATGGGGTCCCCAAGTTGACCCATGGATTTTCTTTTTTGGCCATGACTCATCCAATGAGGGTAGGACATGTTTATAGGTCATTTCATTTTATTAAAACATTATTCTTACCTTAAACTACACTAATTACCTCTAATCGCGATTAAAAACTTAATAAGTTACTATTCACCAAAAAATTATTTTAATCCCATTGAACCAAATTTTACATATTAATGAAAACCATGTATATTGGATTTTTGAAATTCCAAACACAAATATGGAAGAATTTCATTTAAATGGAAAATCAGTTTTTATAAGTACCACTTAGTGGTTTCACTATTCATCAAAAATTGTAGTTTTTCAGAAAATTACCAAAAATTCACCCTAATATATATTTGATATTCCGAATTCAAAAATTATTTCTATTTTACAAAATTCAAAACATATAAGTTGCATTAATTAATTTAATAATTAATTCCCGCTTTCAAAACAAATAGCGTGTTTTTATGAAACAAAATGTATCAAAAGATTGACACTAGTTTAAGTCCGATTTCACAGTGAAATTAATTCGAACGACCACTATTGGATTAAATGGTAAAAATATATTCCAATTTCACTTTAAAACCAATTCAAAAGATAATATAATCATATAAAAAAATTAGATTAAAAAGTGGTTTTAAATTAAAATACAACATTTTTCACTATTCATTAAAAATTGAACTTTTTCGGAAAAATACCAAAAATTTCCACAAAGTAAATTTTGATGTCCTGATTCCAAAGAAGAATTTTATTTAGTCAAATATAACACATAAAATTGTCAAAAAGTGGATTTAAAAGAGGTTCTCCATCAAAAGGCGGTTAATCGGCCTTTTAAAGAATATTAGAATGTTTACGCTTAAAATTTGATGCATTCGCATTTTTAATCCTATAAAATTTATTATAAAAAGTAAAAATATTTGACAAACATATATAATAATTTTTTAGTTAGTTCTATTCATTCCCACCATCACAGCAACTAGGCGTTAACTACCATTTAAAATAATATTATTTTATTATTAGAGTGCAACGTAAGATTCCCAAGAAACTCGTTGTTGCGTATTGGGTACGCCATCGAGCATGCATCCCCTTTAAAGTAATATTAATATTTTATTCAAAAATATTGATAAATATAAAAATGTCATATTCTTTATTTACCTGGGGTGTTACAACTAAATAATATTCTTAACTATTAAATATAAGAAAATGGAGAGTTCATCGGCCATGATAACATGGTGATCATTCCTTGAATTAGGGCATGTCTTTATAGGAATAAATTTCTCACAGTAGGTATAGTTGTTTATATGCTAATTTACAATGGAAAATGTTTTTTAATGGTTGAGATCCCCTATTTGTGATTCAAGAACTAAATATGTGAGTGAGGAAGAGCTCAGTGACTATGAAAATCACTTAGATAATGTGATATATGTCTATAAATTAATGCTTTCATCCATTTTTTGTAAACTCATGAAAGCATATGAGAGAATGGATATATATAACATGACCAATAATCTCTATGATATTTATCAGGAGAGAGATAGAAAGAATTTATTTGAGGTCTATAAGGAATTATTTACATGAATGTTTAGAGAGGAAGTGACAACTAGACCTCATATTGTCAAGATGATTGACTTCATTGAGCATCTAGAAATTCTAGGGTTTAAATTTTTAGATGAATTGTGCAAAAATCTAATTATTTCATCACTCCATTAGATCCTCTCCACATTTATTATTAATTTTAAAGTGAATTAAATTGAAAAATAACCCCTTTATTACATTACTCTAATTTTCCATGAAAATAAGGTCATGAAGTGAAAAAAATCCTTTTGTAGTTATGGTGAACAAGAGGAAGGGAAAAGAAAAAGTGCCTAAGACTAAATCTAAGTCTAATGTATCTACGCAACACCCACCCAGAAGATGAATTATCAAGGGTTATGAAAAGGAATAAAATTATATTTTCGTCTCATGTGGAAATATATGGCATTGGAAGAAAAATTACAATTAACTGAATTAGAAGCTCCTACTTTAGGTATATTAATCAATGTGATTCTTCTATCTTAATTATTTGGTATTAAATAAAGCATGTTCCATATATTTATATTCAAACATCAAAATAAATAAAGTACAAAGAGATTATTAGAATTTTGGTTCATTCTTAAAAGAGTTTGAAGAAGGTTGATAAAAAAATTAGTATAAAGAATTTCACAACTTCTTGATTGCCAATATATTCAAGTTAAGCTATTGTTATGTATTAATTATTATTGAAATATTTATCTAAATATCTATTTAGACACAATGAGACACTATTTCATATTGGAAATAAATATTATTATGGTATTTCATACTCAACTAATAGTTTGGTAATTATGGAATCACATATATTCAAAATCAGTAATCAAATATGCATATAAATATAAGACTTAGGATACCTTATTGTGTAAGGGATTTTTTTTCAAGTAAAACTAGTACTAATTAAACATTTTATATAAAAAGGGCTTCTTAATCTATTTTAAGCTAAGACACTAGGTATACTGACTAATTCACTATCATGTTTTTAAAATAAACCTTTATAAATTATGCTACACCACAAAGCTACTAGAGTTAGTTTAGAAAAAATCGTGTGAACTATTCTAAAGCACATTTAAGAGGTAAGTGAATACACTTAATGATATCACTTTAAGGGATTTTTTGAACACTAAATTAATAAATGTATACAAATTGTAAAATATACAATATTTTTTTGGGATGGATTTTCTATGTTTATCATAATAAAGTTTTCATAGATAGTTAATATATGGAGTTTAGGTAATACCAAACTAAAATTACCATATAAATCAATGTTTTTATATAATTAAATTGGGATTGATGAAATGTCTTATATGTTTTTTCAATCCTCACAATAATTTCTTGTAATACATGTTTGGAAATGTAAATGAAAATCACTAAATATGTTTCAATTAGGCTGACTAATGGATATAATAATAAATCCATTTGGTATAAATTCAATTGTTTGATGAGAACGAATTTTTAAAAGGCTTTAGTTCAAAAAAAAACACTAAATTTTCTCTATTAATAAATAATTAAACACTAAGGATATTAATATACCTTACAAGTCCAAATAAAAAATATTTTAGAGGAAATTACATATCATTTTTAAATAGTTTTAGCATGATATAATTTGAAGAATTCTAGGATTTAAATGTACGTGATTTGGCATATGAACATACATTTCACTAATCTTAGTCGGAGGAGTTATTCCAAGATACACATACTGTGTAGGAATATTAAAAAAAGGGGTATATTTTCACTAAGATCGTTGAAATATTATTCAATATGAATAATTAATACTTTAAAGAAACAAATAATAAAAAAAATTCTAATATTGATTTCTATATATGAATTTAGAAATAGAATGCTTACACTAAAATTTTAAGGCACCGTATTTTGTATGTTTTTAAAATTGACACTACTTGTGAGTATTTAAAAGAAACTATATATAGATGGTACAAGTTTATACCAATAAAGTATGATTAAATAATAAAAAGGTTGTCTAAGATATATTCAATAAAAATTACTTCTCTTAAACCATCATTTTAAAGTCCATTTAAATTCTAATTGTAAATGTAGTATTCTATCATCATTTTATGAGGTGGTTGGATGTCAAGGGCAATTTCCTTAATCAATACCCTATGGAACATGTCTACATGAAATAACTAAAAATTAGTTGTAAAACCAATGACTGATAATATGATATCAAAAAAATCTCATATCCATTTATGGATAGAGGTAAGCGTAATGAAAATAAAACAGTAATTTGGAATGAGGGAGTTTCATGTGTCTATAAAGGGATAGTGGGAGCACAATTCTTTTTTCAGAAAAAACATATTGATAACATATGAAAACAGATATTTAGCCTTACTTAATTTCTAAGTCTAAAAAAATAAATTTTCCTTTGAATGACTTAAAATAGAAACACAGTTCTTGGGAACAAGATCTATATATTTGGATCTATGGAGTTTCTTAATCTATTTATATTAAATATGTTGACTATGTATTTAAAATGTAGAATGGAATAATTAAAAATTTATTTGTCACCTAAGTAATATGGTGTGAAATCTATGCAAGACAACATGCATAGGTACATGAAGAGATTATGAATTTTAACGAACTGAAGTTCTATGAAGGTATCTTATATGTTGTGATAAGTATGTGTTTGATATTAATTATATTTAATTAATAATGGGTAAATATCAAATAAAAAAATATTAAATATATAGACTTTCAGTTATAACTATCTAATAGTACATGAAATGTAGAAATTAATGCATTCTTGGTTAATGAAGAAATAAAAATACTAGTGCCTAATGTGACACAAAACTATTCTTCCTTAAGATTAATTTTGATCACAGTAAGGATGAAATAATACTAAAAATAAACTTTTTACATTCTATGCTTTCCATATCTATAATAATTGAGTACATTTTGGATTTTTATGTAACTTAAGAATTAGTTTAGAAATAATTTCTTCCAAATTATATCTATACCAATAGTAATAATATTATCATTATTATGATAGGTGTTGATGATGTTATTAGTCAAGACATTAGGTTTTTGAAAAGGAAACACTAATTTAGATATTTGGAGATATTACTACTTGATGAATTTTCTCAAGTTAGTAAGGCCACTTAAAAAAAGTTGTAATTAAGACATGTTGTGAGACTAACCCTAACTACTGAAAAATGGTAGGCCTAACATATATACACATACTCAATAAAATCATGTTTAATATGTGAGAAATATCTAGTTAGTTTGTAGTTGGATCTAGTGAAAGTGGGTGTCTATTGAATTTGATAGCCTAAAATTAACAAATTTATACTTTAGATAACTCGTATATTCATAAACATGAATAATAATAAATGTCTGACCACATATTTATTAACTATATATGTAAATTTAATATAAGAATTTCTAAAAACATATTTCACATTTAAAATTTCATAACAGTTCCCTTTTATAATGATAGCCTTGAAGTGCTACGATGATATTCTTAAACTTAATTACTATGGTCACATGGAATAATCTAAGGGAACATAGTAGATTTATATTGTTAGGTGTGATTACTCATAAAAGGCAGAGACTACATCTATTGGAGTTTTCACTTTGTAACCTTCAAGACAAGAGATTATGAGGATATACCTACCTATAGGAATTTCACATGTTATACATGTAATTGGATATTCATATTTGTGAACATGTGTATTGAAAATTATAATTTAAGATTATTATTAATTCATATCATGAGCTTCATAGTTAGATTTATTTTCTTAAACCATGATGATATATGTTCATAGTAAAGTTGGGTATATTAAGAGAAACTCAAATGATATGTTATTGATGAATAAGTTGAGGAAGGTTTTGTTACTTCCATCTTTATGGATGTTGATATCATGACCTTTTTATTTAAATGGAACTATGGAACTAAATTTATTTGCTATGGTGTATTTATAGGTTCATTTTAGGAATTCAATTAAAGAAATATCAAACATATATGTTTATGACAAGATTTTTCAACCAACTTGATGATATATCATGAGAAAGGGATTATATTACACAAAGAGCATTAATATATAGTTATCATCATTAAGACATTAAATTATTCCTCTATGGGTACCTTTATGTGTAGCTAGATACTGTTATTGAACATTAGGAAACTACACTTAATGATATGATGGAAGTAGCCTAGAGGGACACAAAATTAGTTTTTTCATTGATCTCAATTAAATTATTTTTTAGTTTAATTATTGGAATAAATATTATTTTCTAGGACGAGGAAAGATATTAATTTAGGATTTATTGATCACATATATTGAGTCACTATTTTATATGAGTTGATATTAAAATAAATATTTACTCACATGGTTGTGGATATTATAAATATATATTTATTTATGGAACGAATAATATTAATTATTCTAGGTTTAATAAATATTGGGGAGGAAATGTGGTCCTGGTTATAATGTTCAATGGGAATAATATACTAAATGTTGCATGTCAATAAAATAATAATAATATTATCAGACATGGGGTTCAATAAATATTATGAGAATAATTAAGGGTTTATGTGTAATTATTTATTCTGTAACTTATCTCTATAAATACTTGGTTATATCATTTCATTTGGTTAGATATTTTTGTGCACAACACATACTCTATAGAGATTCTATCAACCATATAGATAAAATTCTCTAGAAAGGTCTCAACAATTGAGAGAAATAATCCCCATCATTCCTCTCAAGTCCCCTAAGAACAATATTCAATCCCTCCATTATCAAAGGGGTTTTTTACATTTAATGTAAGATACATAAGACAATTAGTACCACCATGTTATCACCTGGAATAGAATTAGTAACATTTTGAGATCAAATGAGCACATGTGAATCATTTATAGAGGGATTTTATCATTGAAACCTCTAGAAGAAATGATAGTAATACCCACAATATATTCTTACGATCGACATATTATTCAAAGAAATTTCTCAAGACCAAGGAAACTCTTTATTTTAAATTCATTATAATTTTAATGTGAAAGATCAAATCTCTTGGTTTCAGCACTCTTTGTTAATTCTCATTGGATATTTTTTTGGTAATTATATTTTTCATTATGTACATTAAATATTATTCATGTAATATGAAAATAGATGAGTTTCACTCAGCCCAAATATGCATTTATTATATGTATGGAACCTACAAAAACCACCTGGATGTTTGTAATATTAACTAAAGGTGATAAAATTTTAGTATAATCCACACTTTAATTCTATTAAAAACCTTTCACCACCAAAATTCCAATGTATCTCATCTTACTATCATATTATCCCGTGACCTAGTAGACCCATTAGTTTTTCAATTTTTTCTTTCTTTATGTAAAAAGAGCCAACTCCTAAAAAGATAAATTCATATATACATTTTGTATACATTTATTTTACGTTAAATAATTATTTATTTGATAATACATTGTTTTTTGGTTTATTTTCTAAAGGAAAAATAATTCAAGAATCAAAGGATGACATGTTGGAAAATATAAATATCAAAATTACACATTGTGGATATAAATTACACAGCACATACTCATTGAGGAGATCACCAAGGAGTTGAAGGCTAGCTCAAGAATCCCAAGTACAAGGTGTGAACCAAGTACATTATGTGAATCTAGATTACACATCATGAAAGACTTGAATTTCAAACATGATGGGATACATGAAGTGATCTGATTGTATGAAGTGAAAAGTTTGAAACCTAAACTTTGTTGTAGATACATGATGTGAAATCTAGAGATCGAAGATCGTTGGAGAAATTTTCAGATCAAAAGTAAACAACATGAAGGAAACTTACATGATGTGAAAATATAAATGTAGAATCCTCTTAAAAGAGTTACATGATGTGAATTAGTTACATTCCTTGTAATACAATACTCTATATATATGAGGTCACCCCCACCATGTGAAGAGATCCTCGAATTCCAAAACTATTTTTTATTTTTCTTCTTCATTTTTCTTTCCATTTTATTTCCAACTTCAGTTTTTTGATTTCTTTTATTGTTTTAGTCATTATATTGTTACTGTTTTTGATTCCAACACTCATTCTTTGTGCCTTTTTGTTCCAATGTATGAATAAAATTTCCTTTATTATGAAAATTCAATTGCCACTACAATCTTCATTGTTTCTTCATTAAAGTTAGTATTTAATTGATTTTTCATTGTTTCAATTATGGATTGCATTGATTTGAGTTTTTTATTTATCATGTCGATCATGTTTCCATCTATTTATCTTCTTTCTTTTAATACTATCATGATTGGATAATCCACTTAGGGTTAGTGGTCAAGAGTAATGGTTTATTTTTAATCTAATGAATATCTAAATATAAACTTGGTAACCTTATGGAGAGTAATGAGATTAAAAACAATTGTTGATCTCAATATTTTGCACTACCTTGACCATGGGAGAGAAAATAAAAGGAACCTAACCTATTTAGAGTCAAGAGAGTTAAGACCATTAACTTGTGATACTTTATTCATAGAATCTAAGCTTACTACACTGAGGTTTTTGACTATATCTAGACCAAAGAATAGTTTCCATCTTGGGTAGATCCAACTGGTTGGACCATGCTCAATTGGTGACCTTTGCACTACTTCATAGCCTAAGCCATAGGTCTATCCCAATCTATATTTTGTATTATCTTTTCCTAAAACATGAAATTTTCATAGAATCCTTATCTCTTTCCTAAATTAAATCCCAATCTATATAGTTCATAGAAAACCCAAACTAAAGAGACAGTGTGAGTTTCCCTTCCAAAAGGTTTTTATTACTAGGTTTCCTTTCTACCAGCTATCCCTATGGGTTCAAACCTGCACTACCACTATATTATACCTTTGTATCTAAGAATAGTTTGGGAAATACAAATTTTAATCTGATCAATGCCAGAAAATAATCAAAATCTCTATCTATGCCTGTTAAATTTTATATTCATTTTTGGGGATAGTTGTGCCTTGGCATTATGACCTTCAGTGTGAACCTTGTATTACCTCACCCCTTTCAATTCACCTTTTCTTTTCCAAAAATTCTCTCATAGACCAACACCTGTTACCATTACCGTTCGACCTAGTGCATGTGTGAGGGAACGATGACTAGCTCAAGGAGCCTTGAAACACAATAACTACTTTATTTCAATCCCAATATTGATAGATATTTAACGACATGATAAATATTTACAATGGATGAACACAAAAAATCATGTGCAACCTAAACTTCAAGATGAAACACCTGAACATCAAGAAAAGTTACCAACAATTCTAGATCACACCATCGTAGACTATGGATTTTCATCCATAAGTGGTGATGATCCCACCATTATGCACCAACCTATTCAGGTTCACTCATTTGGAATAAAACCTAGACTCATCCATATGATCTAGAACATGGGAAAATTTTGTGGACTTAAAAGAGAAGATATCCATTAATACATTTCTAATTTTCTATAAGTTTTGAACACTTTTCAAAACCAAGGTTTATCATATGACGACATCAAACTTCATGAATTTTTATTCTCCTTATACTATCACACCAAGGATTTTTGTAAAAATTAATCTCTTGAGTCTATAAATAATTGGGATGATTTAGTGAATAAGTTCTTATAAAAATATTTCTCATCAATCCAAACATAGAAACTTAGAAATGCGATCTAAAATTTTAGCCAGGTGGACAAGGAATCATCTTGGGAGGCTTAGGGACATTTTAAAGAGCCAATTAATAAGTTCCCACATCACATAATTAATGAGGGTCTACAATTTCAAACATTTTATTAGGGTATCCAATAAACTACACACACTATTGTAGATGTTACTGTTGATGTTGGAATCATTATCAATAATCCCAAAGTTAGTAGCGTACTGTTAGATTAGACTTCCCCCAATACCTATCTATGGAAGAGTGAGAAAGGACTGACCCGACATGAAATCCATCAAGTGGAAGAGAACACCCATCTAGTGGAATATTTCGATGCCCTTGCGAAGAATCATGAATGTTTCCATCTATATGCTCATCCACCTCCACCTCCAACCCCTATCATGGAGATCCAAACTCATGAGAAGTGTCAAGACCCACACACATATCAGGATTGTAGAGCAGGTATATAAGACCCTAAAATACCTGATTGTAATTATGTTAATTAAAATAAAAATCATATTTTCTAGAAACCCCAACCATATAAATAGTAGTATTATTAGTAGTGTCTAGCTCAACAGTCGCAACAACCAAACCAAGGTTACTATCAATAGAGGAGTGGTCAAGTGCCACCATGGAATCAGGGACCATCTCGGTACCCACCTCAAATTATTACTCCTCAACCACATTAATAATTTCAAAATAGCCTTTTGTCCCTAGATCTCATTAGTTCCCACCCACTCAAAAATAGGTGTATCAACAAGATCCACCAAGGCAGCAACAATAATTCCCCCTACCCAATCAATTAGCAAAAAATTTCCCATCACCTTTTTGCAAAAAGTATCAAAGAAAGATTACCCAAGATAATAAAATTAATAAATAATGGTATTCCCTATGCAAACTTGAGAATTAAATGGGATAGATATTTAAGACACTATCAGATAGATTATTGGGTATGTTTCTCGATAATATCGAGACTCAACTGAGAGAGGTGTCTAAGGCTATGGTCCTTAGAAGTGGAAAAAATACTGGATTTTTAGCAGCCATGTATAGTCAAGGAAAAGTAGCTAAAAGATCCTAAAAAAGTGTTTTGATCATAATCAAGGATAATGATGATAGAAAAAATAAATCTTGCCAGGATAAATATCTAGAAGTATAACCAACTGAAAAAGATCCTTTATAGGATCATATTGAAATGGATTATGTCTATGTGGAACCGACACCATAAAATCACCCTCTCCCATTCCCATAGAGGATAAGATAAGGAAAAGAGTGGGAAAATATAAAAAGTTCCTTAATATTTTTAAGAAACTTCAAATCAAAATTCCCTCTACAAAATAAATTTATCAGATGCCTTCTTATTTTAAGTTTTTCATGGAGTTTCTCTCAATTATAAGGAAAATTTAAGTCTTAGGTGTCATCTCAAAAAATGAATAATGATTTGAAATTATGCTGTGGAAGCTTCCACCCAAAATAAAAGCCCCCAGAAGTTTCTTTATTTCATGAACTATAGGTGCATGAAAATTTAAAATAGCCCTGTGAGATCAAGGTTCATGAATCAATCTCATGACTATGAATGTCTATAGAAAGATAGGGATCGAAGAATTAAAACCAATGTGATTTTCACTATAACTAGCCGATAAGTCAATCAAGTTCCCTCAAGGACTTCTTGAGGAAGTCTTAGTCAAGGCTAGTAAGTTAATATTTCTAACTAATTTCCTTGAATTAGATATAGGGTAAGAAGGATATATTACCATAATTCTAGGAATTCCATTTATCTCTATTAGGAAGGTTCTAATTGATGTGAATTAAGTAAGGTTGATATTCAAATTTGTCGAAGAAAAAATTATGTTCAATTTTGAAAAATTTTCTAAGAAATGTGTCAAGTCTTTGGATTGTCAAGACATATTTATTTTTGAAGAAAAATATGATTATTTGAACATTAAGGATGAAAAAGATACTATATATCTTGAATAAAATGTATAAAATGATCAAAAGGACATGAATTACACTACACCTCAAATAAGAGATTCCATCCCACCATTCATAACCTCTATTATAAATAACTACTCCATGAGTGGTGTGTCATTTGTTTTAAATTATTATGAATTGAAAAATGTATTAATCTCTATAATAAACAAATACCCAACTGGAAGGTCACCCAACATATTTTTAATATGTTAGATTATATATATTTTAAATTATAGAATCTCAATAATGCTGGAGATGGTTTAGAGGTGTAATTAATTTTTTTTAATTTTTTAATTTATTTTTTAAAAAAACATTCATAAAATAAATAAATTCATAATTCACACATTTTATTTTAATTATACAATGTGAAAATTTCATTATTGTAAAAGAATTAAATCATGATCATTATAGGTTATGTATTAAATACACAACATGAATTACTCAGGGTGGATTTCAAATTTTTGAAACATAGGTTTAAGGCCAAATCCCCTATCTTCCTCTCCCACATGACACCCCCTTGATCCCTAATCGTCAGAATGCTATCTCCCACATATGCCTCCCCAACCTTCAGTTGTCCTTCTACTCATGCGATCATCGACCAAACACTTCACCTCCTCTTGTCTATTTTTTGGACACACTGCAACATCCTCTGATTCCCTATATCATGGCCCAAAAAAATCCTCAATCATGCTTCTTAGAAGGGAGAATTTCCTTCACCACCCAAACACATGGAATAGGGAAATGATTCTACACCACCCAGGAAACCATCTCTTTCACCTCCACCATCACCAAAAGATCTTACCCCCTCACCAAATACTTCTGGTTATGCCTCCCCTTCAACCTCAATCAATCCGAGGATTCATCCAACCCATCCTAGGGTGCTTCCCCCCACACACACCTACACCCTTACCTCCACTTATATTCCCTTGAGCATAATATTTGGTTGTCCTATCTACATGATAAGACTCTGAGGACCAACAAGACATTAAAACTCACCTTTATTAAGAATATCCACATACCTGAGGAGGTCCTCAATCTTCTGGACTGGATGAACCTCTCCTATATCACTGAGGTTCATTAAGATACATTTCAAGCATAATTCCTAGAGTTCTTGGAAACATTGGAGCTTTATGTGGAGTAACACACCTTTCTTCTTAGTGTAAGGTCTTGGGAGGTCACCCTCAGAGATTTTAGTATCAAAATTAGTTTCTACACTATGGATTTCATCGCTTCCCATACTTACACTCCCATTCAACTGGATATGAGAAATGGGATGTGATAATGAGTTGGGAGTTGATCACCCAAGATCCAAAGATCTTCAATGAACCTCATATGGTGAAGAGCACCGAGATATGGGGTGCCTCTTTAAGGATTCTACATAGAACTTTGGCTCATTCCTGACTGGACAGAGGAGATATTCACAACAACATCAGTCATATTGAGGTGCTCATCCAATCCTCATCAATAGCCAAACCCACCTTCATCAAGTCCTAGCAGTTCACAGTGTATTATGAGTCCCATGTGAGGCGGGGTCATTATACTCTTATGGGTGATAGATTCATCTCACATATGACCTGACATCTTGGAATATTTGATGCCAATCAATCTATTTACTCAATTGGGAAGATGGAGTTGATTTACCTATTATTTCTACACATAATGGGGATCTTAAGTATGGTCAAGGGGCACTACCAGTGAGACCTCATGTACATGAAGGATCCTATTGAGGCTCCATATCAGGCTACCACTACTCACGATCCTCCTACCCCTACTTACACCTCTATCCCACCTTACTCCAATACTCTAGATTAACCATCCCCTATCACTAATACACCACCACCCCTTACCTATCTTATTATACCCCACCATTCCAATAAAAAATATAGTCCATTCTCTAGTGTCTCTTGAAGAAATATATTTTCTCTCATCTCGACATCAATTTCACTAATCCCTCATAGCTCGCTACCCTCACCCTAACATCATTCCCTATATCTTCCCAACCACCCCCACCTAATGTCGCAGACCCTACTTCTTACTCTATTCCCACCACCCAAACCACCCCTATCGACCTCCCTCATGACATCACAGACCCAGTTTCCTAGAAATACATCATAGTGAAGCAGACATGCCAGGGAAAGGGCCCCACCCTCCTATCTTCAATTGAGGTTCCTCTAATTGATCCAATTTCTTGATGTACAACTATAGTTTAAATCAATAGTTTCCCTCCACCTATCATGACTGGGCCCACTACCAGCACCATGACACCTCTTACAGTGTTCAATGACCATATCTCATCCACTATTGATGCCATAGATAGGACAAGGTAGATTTAGTCACTCACTATTCAGGAGGGGCTTGCTGATACAGATAGTAGTGACACTGTCTATATTATTTAGTATTGTCCATATACCCCACCAAAATTTTATCATGTTTTAGATGTTTATTTTTGTACAATATTTTTATTTCATAATTCCCTACCATATAATTTATCAAATATATGGATATTATATTGTTTTAATTAAATGACTTGTTTAATTTATCTCTTGTTAATTTATGCATTCATTTATCAATGTTTAGGTCTACTATATCATCCATGGTCATTGACGAGTTCATCCGTCCACTCTGTATCATATCACATGAGATATATAAGTGTGTGGCTTATATAAAAGGTTATATTGAGGAACTCTATATCTAGTTCAATATTCATCCAGATCCTCCTCCACAATTTTCTTGGAAATTACTATTTCCACATTAGTGTTTTGGGTGGAACATTTCATAGGTGGTTAATCCCACTGAGAACCCCCATGAACTTGATGACACTACCACTAGTTCTGGTAGGAGGGAAAGGACTTCTAAGTCTATGGATGGTACAAATATATTCTTTATCCATCAATATAGTTGATGATGTTAAAGATACTTATTTATGGGTGGAAACCAATATTTTTTGTTTTCTAATTTTTTATTGTGTTATTAGGACCTTTATTTTTTATTTTCTAGCACTATTTGTTCGTCGGTTGTCCAAAACTTCATTATAGTTATTTTATTAATTTTTTTGAGATTCATTATCATACTATAAGTTGTTTTCATGTGCCAATTTTTATGCTTAAATATTGATTATACCCTATGTAATAAAGGTTTATCTAGTTTAGGTATTTTATTTCTAAAAATTCTTGCAGGTAACACAATTTCCCATCATCATCCACCAATTTCCCCAATGGCATAAACCTTACTACAGGGTGATATCGATTCCCTAATTTAAGATTCCTAATTTTCACTTCATTTCGATCTATTATTCAATTAATATCTCTTCCATGTCACTTTACATAATAGTGTAGACACAATTACATTTTAACTATGGGGGAGTCATTATTGAGCTTTATTGTCTATTAAATTTGATTTTTTGTATTTTCATTAGTCTAGGAGACATTTTTTTATTAAAATCATTCATTAACTTGAAATATCATTGTACCCATTTAAATCAAAGATAAATTTTGGTTGGAAATTGTTGAACTCAATTATTATTCTTGTTTTTATTTTTAGCATGATTACTGAGTTGAGTAATTTAATTATAAATCTAGAATTTTTTCATGGATTTTGATTGAATTATTATAGTATACTATGCCATGAGTGATTTAAATTTATTTTATATACTCCCATTTTTTAGGGGATTTCTAGACCAACATTTTCATATTCTTTTGTAAGCATATTTCTTGAGTGATACTTAGGACATGTAAACCTATCAAAACATGCATTGGAATATTATCAAGGCTATGATTGAATATATACACTATTAAAATGATTGATGAAATATTTTTTGATCCATTTATCTTGGGGCCCACATATAGTTATTTTTCTTCTTAAGGTTATAGATTCCATGAATTACCTTGTTATGATTAATCCATGTTACAAACCAATTTTATCCCTTCCTTCCCCACTCTTGGTATAATTGTAAGATTTTATTTTGAATAAGTATAGGGGTGTTGGTTACAATTGATGGACACGGGATGTTTACTATTGAGGAGATGCCCCATGATTATTTCAAATAATATGTGGGAAGTATTCCATGTATCTTTAAATGTAACTTTCATGATTATCCTGTTTAAAAATAAAAAAATGGAGAAAAATTATATATGGGTTGTGTATTAGGAAGGTAAAAAATAACCATTTAATAGAATGATGAATCATATGATGGATCATATTTGGTTTGGTGATTGATGTGATATTTTTCCTTGTACATGACTTTAAAAAATAAGTAAAAAATAAAAAGTTTAAATTCATTTATTTTATGAGACATATATAGACCTAACTTAAGCTTTTGGGAGTGTGGAGATACCACTATTTGAAAAATATTTTTCATTTATTCATTCTTGATGATAATGTGTTATAATTTTGAATTTACCCTCCCTTTTTATCTTTATTTTTATCATTTTCTCACATACCATTACCCACAAAGTCATCTATACCTTTTTGTTGAAGCCCTCAAGATTAATTTTTTATTTATCTTTACGAAGTGGAGATATTTGAAACAATGCAATCTTAGGGTTAGGAATATATATTCACGGTTTGATCATGTCTCAAATTAAAATTTACCTTGAGTGATGAGAAATTTTTTTTGTGAGGTAAATTGTAATATGGGTATAGATTCTAAGGAACAATTGATAAATTGTAATTAAAGGAAGAAAAAATATTAATAAAGAACTTGATTATGAGGCATGAATGATTATATCTACAGGATTTATTCTAGAGGAATTTATTTTTCTCTTTTACTTAGTTTTATTTTTCTGTATGTAACACATGTTTCTTGTTTAAAAATTATTTTATTTTGAATCCCTATAGAGATGATTTTTTTCACGAGAAAAAGAAAATTTTTAAGTGTGTGGGAATTTGATAAGAAAAATTCATACACAAATTTTGGATAAATATATTTAAGTTTTAATCACAATTTATTTGAAAATGAACTGGGGTTTTTTTTTTCAAGAAATAGCAATTTAAGAATAAATAGAGGATATGATAGAAAAAAAATTAATATTACACATCATGAATTTGAAGTACACAATGCTTACTCCTCGAGAAGATCACCTATAAGACAAAGTCAAGCTTGTGAATCCCAAATATAAGGTATGAACCAAGTAAATGAAATGAATCAATATTACATGTTATAAAAGACTATAATTTTAAACATAATGAGATACACAATGTGAGCTTATATCGTTATGTGAAATGTTTGAAACCTAAATCCTACCAAAGATACAAGCCTTGAAATCTAGAGATCCAATATATTTAGAGAACATTACAGATATAAAGTACATGACATTAATTCCACTTACACATAATGAAAGTCTAGATAAAATATCCACATAAAAGAGTTACACAACTTGAATCAATTACTCATCATGTAATTCTCAACTCTATATATATTTTTGGAACCCCACCGCAGACATCACGATTTGGACATCCAAACTATTTTCTCCTTTTTATTTGTTACTTTTCATCTTACTTCCAAATTAATTTGTTTTATTTTTTTATTTTTTCAATATTTTGGTTATTTCTAATTTTGATTCCAAGACTCTTTCTTTGAACATTTCTATTCCAATGTTTTAATCCCATTACATTTTCCATGAATCTTTGATTAACACTACATTTATTACAGTTTCTTCATTCAATTTAGTATTCAATTTATTTTCTATTGATTCAATTGTGGATTCCATTGATTTTAGCTTTTTATGTACCATAATGAGTATGTTTCCATCTATTTACTTTCTTTCATTTAATACCATCATGAATAGATAATTATCCTAGGGTTAGGGGTTGAGAATAAGGGTGACTTTGAATCTAATGAATATCTAAACTAAAACATAGTAACCCTATGGATATTAATTATTTTAATAACAATTGTTCATCTGATTCTTTTTCAATACCCTGACCATGGGAGGGAAAATTGAAGGACACCAACCTAGTTGGAGTTGATCTAGCTAGGACTAATAGCCTGTGATACTTTTAACCTAAAAGTTAAGAAACCTGCACCTGGGTTTTTGAAAATCTCTGGACCAAAGAATAGTTTCCAACTTACGTAGATCCAATTGGTTGGACCAAGATCAATTAGTGACCTTTGTACTACTTTTCATCATAATCCATAGGTATATCCCAATATATATTTAGGATTATGTTTTTCCTAAACCCTAAAATTGATCTGAAACCCTTATTCTTTCCTAAATTTAAACCCAAGCTATGTTGTTCTTATAAAATCAAAACTAAAGGGATATTGTGATGAATCCTTCCAAAAGGTTCTTACCACTAGGTTTCTTGCCTACTGGCTATAATTGTGTGTTATACCAACACTACCACTATTCTATACCTTTATAGTTAAGTATATTTTTGGAAATATAAATTTTAATCTAATCAATTTTCATGTGTAATCTGTGACTCCATGTGGGACAGTCTAATTCCATGTATTGTTAAATTTCAATGAAAAAATATCCTCCTTCTAATCCATATCCCACTTGATTGACTCTATTGACTACATTTCATATTAAAATATTTTGTTATATCCACTATCAGTTAATAAAAAATTGGGTAATTATGATGAATAAATTTTCATAGGTCTTTTCACCCTTATTGATCTTATCAACTTTACTTGAGTGGGTTTTATTGGAACATTATCAGGTACACCTTCAAGATCAACTTTCTCCTGACACCATGATTATTTCTTACCACTATCATCTTCAATTGAATAAAGTTATTTGTATATAAAATCTTCAATAAATATCACATTCTGACTTCTAATGATTTTATTGTTTTCATTATCCCAATATCGATATCAAAACTCCACAGCACCATAGTCGATAAAGAAACATGATTTAGACTTAGAATCAATCATTTACCCTCACACAAAAATCTATTTTCTTATATTATAAATAACCAATGAATTGTAAATGAGAGAGTCTTACTTATTTTCATGATAAGATATCCTCTGGTAAGTACTCATCCATTGGTTAAGATGATATCCTATTGACAAGATACACTAACATATTCACTACCTCTTCCCTAGAAGTATCGAGCAACCATGAGAGTAGGATCATACTCCTAAAACATTATTTCAACGCCTTATTCATCCTCTCAACCACACTATTCTATTGTGGTGTACCAATAAGAGTCTTCTCCCACTGTATTCTATTGTTAGCATAAAATTATAAGGACTCTTTACTTTCATATTGTCCTTCATTATCAGACCTTGAGAATTTCATATTTAATCCTATATCATTATTTACTTGATTTTTACACTTCTGAAACATATAAAACACATCAAATTTTATTTTTATAAAGAAAATCCACACCTTGTGGAGTCATAAATAAATGTCACATAATATAGAAACCCACTTATAGAATGTACTGGTGGATACCCCCAAACATTAGTGTGTATCGGGTCCCTCTTTCTAGCCTTTTGTGTTTTCCCTCCTTTCATAAAATACACCTTCTTTTTATTTATAAAGTTACAATATTCACATAGGAAAAATTCCACCGACTTCAACTCAATTAGCATTCATTTTATTACTTGCACCTTTATCACATTATCACTCATGTGGCCTACTATGTAATTTTAAAATATTGAATACCTTATAGGATTTATTATTATACCCATGTCCATAAAATTTATTTCATATTGTATAGGGTTTTTATTCTTCTTTCCATGAGTTATAACTATAAATTCCTTGGTAGTTTTCAATGACCCACTAGTAAACATGGTAGTGAAACATATATCATCATGTTTCCTAGAAAAAAATATTCCCACTCAATCCAAGAATATATCACACAATATCTAAAATTTAAAACTCCCACTACTATTTTTGATTTTTGTATCACTATTTCCCATAACCTTCATGGATTTATCATCAACATGATGGAACTTGGAATTTTTTTACAAAAAAAATTATTTAAGAAATCCTTATCTAATTTAGAAAATAAAATTCTCTTAATTTTAAATTACAATACTCTATAGGGATATCCACACTCAGTAGAAAAATAGCCCTAGTTCCTTCAGATGCTGTGTTTCCTGAATTGGTTTTAGGAACCTTTTATTTTTCTTTACACTTTTTCGTAACATTTAATTTTTCCCACAACCCTGGTAGATAAAATAAACCCCATTTTCCTTTTCTTGGATTTTTTAACTTTATTTTCATCATCCTATGTGATTATCCCAATATATATATATGAATATTTCTTCCACATAAAAATTTGAAATATATAATCTTCCCCTATCTCTTCTAAAAATATCCTCACCAAGGACTACATACAAAACATCATTTAACTTTAAATTTTCATTCCTTAAAATACTATTAGAGGATATTAAAGTAGCTTACCAACTATCAAGTAATGAAGAAATAAAAAATAGTTTACAAACCTCATCATATAGAGAAATTCCCACTGATATTAACTAACTTATGATAATATTGAATTTTTTGACATGATCATTAAAAACCATCCCTTAAATCATATTTAGATAGAATAATCATTTCTTTAGGAACACTTTGTTAAACTTATAAATATTATTATAGGTGTTTTCATGTTTTTTCAACAAACCAGTCATCATAGTCTATGATTTGATGTTGATATCTTTGTTATTTTCCAACATCCAATGCAAAAATCTTAATACCTTTAGATCTAGTAACTCCCACCCAATCTTATCCATCATGGTTGGTTTTACACTTACAAGAAGAAAGTGAATCTTATTATGACACAGATAATCCTAAATATTCATTCTCTGAAAACTAAAATAAGATATGTTTAAATGACTAATTTTTAACTTGTTTAATTTTATAACCATCATTTAATTTGGGAAATTTCTATTAATTTTATGAATTAAAGATCTGGTACCATTTTTTATGGAAATTTCCATGAGTACCAATGATAAAAAACTCTTAAATAAGAGTAAACATGATAAAAATAAAAAATAAAAAATAATAAGATCATGAAGATAAAGTTTTACATGGTTTGTGAAGAATATATATGTCTACAAAGAGGCAAAATCATTTCACTATTTTTAAAGTGACAATTATTGGGAACACATAGTTTAAAAACCCTAGATCAAATTGTGTTCATAAAGAAATGAATTTCAATAATTACCAATATTTCTAAAATAGTATTTCTAAATAGATGGTCTAATGTGCTATATTACCCATGGTAGTATAGTCCTTGGAGCGACATTTCATTATTTGGTAAAGTCCAAATGGCTATAATACACATTTTTGGAATTTCCATTCATATCATCTACAACTGGTCATATTTGTTATAGTGCCTATAAAATTTAATCTTAGGGCCATTGACCCTAGACACTTGGCTAAGTAAGAGTTTCCCTTGGAACCCCCATAAACCTTACGATAGAGGTCGAACTGTGAAAGTTTCTATACTAGTGTTTAGAATGATTAACCATTACTTAGACCAAACATTATATGAAGGAATTGGCTCTACCATTCCAAGATAATAAATTAAAGAAAATGTTGGAGGAAAATAATGAATATAATATGTTGACTAATCTCTAATAATTATATCAGGAGAGTGTTATGAAAGAAAGATATGAGATATATAACACACATTTTAGGAGAATATTTGGGAATGGGAGTAAGTGGATCCTCATGCGGTTAAAATGATAGGATACATTGAGTGAATGTAGTCCTTGTAGTTCAAAATTAACCACAAATTTTAAATACATCACATACTTTCATCTTTACCACCTTAATTCTTGACCTTAATCATTAACCAAAACATGAACGACATGAAGAACTAACCTCCCAATCCTTTGGAAATGATTTACCAAAGAAAAAAGGATATGAATAAATCTAACTCTTTAGTTATTACAGTGAACAAGAAAATTTAGTAAAAGTAAAAGATGTCAATGGATAAAAAAATACAATGGAACCAATCCACCATCAATACAAAAAACTGAATATATAGTTTTAGAATAAGGAAAAGGATTATAGTTTCATTATATGTGGAAATAAAGGCAACTAAAAGAATAAAGGTATGGATGGGAAGAAGGTTCAAGCTGAATTTTATATTATAGTTTCATTTATCATTGAATTCAATCTATTTATTTTTACAAGTTGGGCATTGGACCTAGATTATGGCTTACACATTTTTACTCAAATATAAGAACCAGGTATATTTAAGAAGATTAAAATGAGTAAGGTGGAACTATGGGTAGAAAATAGTGTAAGACTAGTTGCATTGGTAGTGGGGGATTACTATATTTATTTATGGAGTTTTTTATTTCTCATATTAAATAATTCTTATTATATGTCACATGTTACCAAAAACATTATCTCTGTGTCATGTTTAGAAACAATGATTTTTTTTCATGTTTTGGAATAAAATTTATTTATTATATAATAATGACTTCTGACATGGTAAAAAACATATTAACAATGGTTTGTATATACTTGAAAATTTTTTTTTATTAACAATCAATAATAAATCTATAGAGACAGTATCATATCCTACCAAACTATGGAACTTTATTCTTATTCATGTAAATGAAAGGTGTTTAAATGAACTAAATCAATCAAGGTATTTTGAGTCCATAAAGTTAAAATGATTTTACGTATATCATGATTATTTAGAAGGAAAAATAATAAAAGAACCCTCCCGTTGTAAATGATAAATGTATACAGATCTTTGGTAATTGGATTATACTAATGTATATGCTCCATTTATAATAGAAGAAAGTGGTTGGTATTCTTACTTCATAACATTTACCAATGACTTCAATAGATATGGTTTTATCTACTTAGTGAGGTATAACTTATATTCCTTTACCATGTTCAAGGAATATAAAAACGAGGTTGAGAACCATCTTGGAAATAAGATTAAGAAACTCTACTTAGATTATAATAGTGAATATCTTAACTGATCATTAATAAATCACTTACAGGTGTGTGGGATAATATCCCAACTCACCCTCCTTATACATCTAAATGGAATGATATAAGTGAAAGGAGGAATCACACTTTTGTTAACATGGTAATATTGATGATGATTCATTTAACTCGTTATTTATCCTTTTTAGGATATACTACGTAAACAACAATATATACACTAAACCAAGTTCTAACAAAAGTGGAAGATGAGATTACTTAAGCATTGTGGCATGGAAAGAAACTTGACATGTATCACATACGTGTATAAGGATAAAAGATTTCTTTCAAATTATCACATAATGATAAACTATTATCATGAATCATAAAGTGAACCTTTATATGATATCCTAAAAAACCTAAAGGATTTTACCTATATAACCATTCAAATAGATAATTTATTAGGGAAAAAAATTCCATCTTTTATAAGGGGAATACATTTTCAATGGTTATAGTAAGAGAATAATTTACTTTTATGAAGTTTAATCTCTATAATCACATAAGTTAGTACAATAATTAACTCCATAAGAAATACTGGGGGAAGATTAAATTCATGAGATACAATCCATGAATATGTCTATAAGATAAGATAAAGAATCAAAAGATATTATTTTATTATGACCAGGTTAGGTGGCACTTTATTCATTGAGGATAATGAACCTCTTACTTACATGGAAGAAGTATATGGAAAAGATGATATGGGATATAAAAAAGCTACAGATTTTTAAATGGATCCTATGTACCAAAATCAATTTATGACTTCAGTACATCAACCAAAAAATTTATAACATATTGGATGTAAAATGGACAGTCAATAAAAATATGGACATGGATGGAAAAGTAAATATGTATAAGTCATGATTTGTAGAAAAATGTTTTAGACAATGTTAATGAATTGATTATGATGAAACATTTTCACTATTTTTAATACTAAAATCCATCTGAATATTACTTGAAATAATATTGTTTCATGATTATGAGAGTTAGAAAATAAATTTCAACAATGTTTTCTCGAATGATAAATTGAATGAGTATGTTTATATGAAAAACCCAGAAGGGTTAATGACATTTGAGAATGAACAAAATATAAAATCTATGGAAATCCATTTTTGGATTAAATCAGAATCTAGATCATGCAATTTTTATCTTGTTATGGAAATGATTTTTTTCATTTAATTAATAATTAATGTGATATATTTGAATAATGTTAGTTGGAAATTCCATCATTTTACTAGTATTATATGTTGATGTCATTTTATTAATGGGAAACAAAGTACAAGTCTTACAGTTCATTAATATTTAGCTAAATGAATGCTTCTCCATTTAAGTATTAGGTAAAGAACATATATTACATGGATCAATATCTATCAAGATAAATTTCAAAGGTTTATTGGAAAAATTCAATGTAGATATATTGACATGGTATATAAAAGGTATAATATGTAACAATCAAAGAGAAGACTGTTACCAATGTCACATGGACTTAATCTATCTAAGAAAATGTATCTACAATTATAGGAAGAGATAAATAGAATGATTAGATTTACTTATGCTTCAAAAGTGGGATCTATCATTTATGTTATGTTATGTTATGTTCTATATTTAATGTTTTATATTATATAAGAGTAGTATAATGATATCAAAAAAATATTGGTGTCCTATACTCATTTGTAGTTAAAACTATCCTAACGTAACATGATTTATAAAAGGATATGTTCCTAGTATATAGAGGGATAAAAGATTTAATAGTGATGGGATAAACCTTTAGTAGTTTCTAGATAGATCAATATTATCTAAAATTATATCGAGAATGTATCTTTTTACCAAATAGTGGTGCAATGAGATAAATAATCTTAGAGAAACCCATGATTGCTGATTCTATAAAAAGATCCTAGTATTCAACAGATTTTAATACAACTAAGGAAAATATTTGGATACACATATTTGTATCATATATATACCTTAATCATAACATTTCATAACCCATTATAGTATACTATGATAATAATATAGTAGTGCTACATTCTAAGGATCCCAGATCACATAGAAGGACAAAACATATACTCCAGAAGCTTCATATATTGAGGGATTTTAATCAAAGAGGTGAAGTTATAGTTAGAAGAGTGTCCACAAAGGATAATATTCTAGATCCACTGAATAAATATATATCTTAGGAGAAGTATTATTCTCATGTTATATCATCGTTATAAAGAATGGTTAATAGTTTTCTCTAGTGTAAGTGGGAGTGTTGTGAGAGTGGGTGATCTAGAAAAACCTCAAACATATGATTTTAATTATCATTATATTTATATATATTGATATGTATATGTATTTCACCAACCATGAAATTAATATTAATTCATTTTATACTTTATATATGAAATTTTTCTTAGTTTACATGTTTCATCAAAAGTTTATAATAGTTCTTTGGTATAATCATAATCTCAAGATACAATGACTGTAATATTAAATATATGTACTATGGTCTAGATACATAATACTAAGGGGATACAAATATTATTTCAATATTAGGTGTTGGGGGATCATGATCCTTGAAACTTATTATTATAAAGTTATCACTTGGTGATCTTTAGTATATTTGATCATGAGGCCAAACCCATCAATAGAAACACCACATGTTTTTAGTGTCATTTGTTTTCCTTATCTATGAACATGTGTATTGGTATCTTAACTTGATATCATTGTTATTATATATCATTGACCACATAATTTTATGCATTATAAAAACCTTAATCATTTATTTTTATGGTGAGGTAGCTTGTATTAGGTGCATCATTGATGGTATGATATTAATTGAATGATCAAGACATGATTTTTCACTTTCACGAATAAGAAGTAAATATATCATATAACACCCCATAACCCGAATCATGTAACACCCCAACCTGAATCATTAGTTTTGATCTGAAGATCCACATAACCTCATGTGAGCCTCCCCATATGCAAGAGGATGCTGACTAGCGGTGAAGGTAAAAAGTAACATGGGGAGACTATATACGTAGAAATCACAGCTGTCATAGGAAGATAATGACATAAATCACAAAAAAAAAAGATAATACAGATAAACTTTATAATGATTTCATTCTAGGTTATACAAGTGTAATTAAATAGACCCCTAGTGTGGCATGCCAACATGTATAATGGTACAACCAGAAATTCCAATAAATAAAAGTATTGAGGAAACCAGCTGAAGTCTTTATAAATATCATGTCCAAATCCAAACACTAAGCTCTTTATAAACTTTATATATGGACCATAACCTTATCCAGATCCTTGATCATTAAGTCTACACATGAACCAATATTATCATGTAGGGATTGAGTATAAACCCATTAAGACAGCATCAATTCATCCTTAACATTGGTTCACATGTATATAAATGTGTGTTCCATGATGGAAAGGTAAATGAACACACAAGAATACGACCAAATATGTGTCCATAGATTGTTCATTTACCAATACACCCTGAAACCCTGCCATACTTACTTCAGTTATGTGTTGGAAGAGTAGTCGTAATAGAATTCATGATCATGGGTTAACTATAAGGCCATCTCTCATGTATCTAAGTCAACACCCTGAAAACTAGTCTTGTGTTGGGCCATAAGGTTGGTAAGCCCCATCACTATCATGAATTAGGATAAAAGGTCATCATATCTTGACAGTATCTTATTTTAGGCCTTACTGACATCATATCCCAACACTGTGTCTTAGTTCAAGACACAAGGACATCATGCCCCCTCTTATGTATTAGTCATTCATCTTCTTCATCACATGTTGCACATGCTCCCACTATAAGGTATAACCACTAAAAGAATATCCACCTATCATTTTCTATTGAAAGGAAATACTAACAGTCCACACATTCATAAATAATAGGGAATAACACATATAAGCACAAAAAAACATATCAAGAAAGAGTATCTATAGCCTCACACACACACATGTGATAATCATCAAAAATGGGTATGATGGGCTACTTACACACACAAATGAAATCAAACTTAATTAAAGGTCACAAACACACAATAATAAGCCATTAAAACATTCCAAAAATCATATATAAGTCCCAATATGACAATGGATTCCTATGTTTTATGTTATGAAGATAATTCCCAAGACCCACTAAGGAACGACTCCCAGATCATGATTGCACACCAATATTCACTAGATCAATATCCAATCCATCATCACATAGGCTATAGAATTGGTATTGTAGGAATATATTATGTCAATATATTAAATCCATATCAACTTACCGAAAAGGGATTACTATAGATGGAAGATCTTAGATCAATAAAAGAGGGATCCAAAACCTCATGATCTAATGTCATTCTATCATTCGATCATGAATTCTACCTTAAATATATGTGGAGATCCATATATTGAGAAAAAATACCTTAGATATAAAATAAATTCAAAATAAAGATGGATTAATAAGATTAGAATAGATGGATCTAACCTCAATTGATGCCCCGGATCGATCTAGACTTTAAGAATCCCATTAGAGATAAAGGGGATTTCTAAAGCACCATGGAAGAGCTCTGTAGGAGGTTTTGACTACATTAGAGTCATATTTTGGTAATAATTAGTTAAAAATAAAATTATTGTAAAATGATGAAAATTAAATTAATTAAACCCAAACCTAGGCTCTACTAGGGAGTAGGTGGGTCTCACTAACTTACTGATGGCACCACTGGTTGGAAGATTACTAGAAATTGGTTGGATGGTGTTCTTGGTTGAGTGTCATGTATTCTTCCTCACTCATTGGATGGCTAGTGCATTACATTAGCATTTAGATGGACTTGTTTCAACCATAATGCAACCCACTAATTCTCTAACCTATGAAACATGAACTCCAAGACCCCTTTATCCAAGAAACACATCTATAAAGGAGAAACAAATATGATAAATTATAATTTAAAATCAAACATAACTTGAAAATCCATGGATGTTACAATTCTACCCATTTAATTACTTATCATCCACAAGAAGTTACTCTAACTTTATTGATTAAGAATGTTGAGCCACTATTCCTGAACATCATCCTTATAATCCCATGTATCCTCATGAATCCATCTATACTATCATAGAACTCTAAAAAGTGTCACTATTTTCCCTTCAAACACTTTATTACTCACATTTACAATCTGTATCAAGTGCTTCACAACTAATCGATTGGGATATAGCTTGATGAACTCATAGTCGATCGCATGTATAGGAACATTCATATACCCCAAAAGATGAGTGACATGAAACAAATTGTGACTACCTCAGTACTATTGGTAAATATCTAAATGGTAGGACACTTTTTTGATGTACTGGTTAGTATAGAATGGTCTAATGAGTCTTGGTGATTGGTTATATTTATTTCACTACCATCGATTCCATATTTGAAGAGTCTCCCACAAGAAAATTCAGTTTCCCATAAAAAATACAAGGGTTAAATCCTCTTATTGGCATATGATCATTGTCTTATTTTACTAGTGAATAACCAATTCCATATTTACTGTATTCTCTTAGAGGTCACCTATAGCATACTTGTCCCCACCACTATAACCTCACCTACCTTGTGCCAACATAGCGACGATTGACATGACCAACCATAATGATCCTCAAAAGGTGACATCTGAATTTAATTTCGGGATCTTTTGTTTTATAAAAAACAAAACAAGGCTAGGTGATTATCCCAAGATCCATTGAAGTCCAAAATGTATTCCCATAGAATATACTCTAAAATTTAGATTATTATTTCTAAATTTCCATCAGTCTATTGATGATACTTAATAATTAGTTTTAGTTGGGTACCCAAATATTTGTATAAGACCCTTGAAAATCATGATGTGAATAATTTGTATATGCCTAATATGATGTTCAAATGATCCCCATGTAGGCATAAAATCTCTCATAAATTCAGATTTCCTAATTCATCTAATTAAAGGGTATCTTGAATCATAAAGGAATGATCCACTTTCAACAGCTAATCCACTATTACCCAAATGAAATCACAATTCTTCAGGGTCCTAGGTAACCCCATATTGTATTTCATTATCACATAATCCCATTTCTATATAGGCACAAAATGTGGATGAAGAAAACCACTAGGATATTGAAGCTTGACCTTTACCCTATCAAAGGCAAGGAATCACAAAAAAACATGATGATGTTCCTCTTCATACCATTCTACCAAAATTTATGTCATATGTTATGATACATCATCATCAACCTTGGATTAATTTCACACTTCAAATGAACACATTTCATAAATCCATGAACCTTTGATTCATCCACAAATCACTCAACCATCAAACATATCAGATGTCACTCCTCCTATGAAGGTTTCTTACTAAGATCTTGTGTCTATTTTATTTTCAATCTTAGAGTATCTATAATGAAATTAACTTTTCTTGTAGTATAGGATCTCTTAGAGTCAGATTTATATCGATATTACACTAAATTACTCTATCTTAAATTAATAACCTACTAAGATAATATATATAACAAGTTCCTATAGTCTGTGTAGATAAAAAAGATTCTCACTAAAGAGATATTGTTACTAACACTTTAGAGCATAGACCACAACTGATGGCTCCAATTCATTCATTTTCTAGTTCCTCTCCTGGGATCATGGATGGAATGACCCATAAGTGACTACAAGATCTCTATGAACCAACACATCTCCCAAACCAACATCTAAGGTTTTACAATACAAAACATATCCAATCCCAATCTCTGGTAGAATCAAAACATGGTTTTCCATCAATATCATCTTTAGCTCAAGGAAGGCCTCAACACATTGATATTACCACTCAAAGTTCACCCCCTTTTTTCATCACTATCATAAGTTTTTCCAAATGGGATAAGTCCAGGATGAAGAATCGATATTATCCCACAATCTTTAGGAAGAAACTAATCTCGAAAACATTACTGGGATGCTCCCAAGATATAACGACCTCTATCTTCTTCAGTTCCACTGAAATTACTAACATAGAAATCACATTCCCAAGGAAACACAACTCTTAAATCAGAAAGTGTTACTTAAACATTTTGGCATAAATATGAATCAGTTAGGGTGTACTCAATACAATATCAAGGTGCCTAGTATACATATATGATGTATTGGAATATATTATGATATTGTCTATAAATACAATGATGAAGGAGTTAGAGTATGGATAAAATATAATTTCCATGAGATCTATGAACATCACTAGAACATTTTTCAAACGAAAAGGAATGGAAAGATACTTATACAACCCATATTTTCATCTAGACACTATATTGGTAATTCATCCACTCTGGTCAGTAGGTGATGATATCTTGAATGAATATCAATCTTGGAAAAATACTAGGCTCACTGTAACTGATCAAATAGATCATCAATCCTAGGTAAAGGGTACTTTTTCTTCAGTGTTACTTAAATTATATTCTTTTAGTTCATATGGTGCTGTAGAATACCATCTTCCTTCTTAAAAATCACTAAATCACCCAATGGTGTCATTTTTGGCTTGATAAATCCATTTAACTCCAAAACCTCTAATTGTAACTTCAACTATCTCAAATCAGTTTCTTCCATATGGTAAGGATAAATCAATATCAGTTCTACCTCTTGCGAAATATGAATATTAAACTATATTCCCCCATATAGAGGAAGACCTGAGAGGTTATCTAGGAATACATATTGATAATGATCCACCACTAGATGAACGATATAGGGGATATGATTGATTCTTACATGAGTTCAAATCATGTTATCTATGTCATGATAACTTCAATCTTGATTAGGTCTGATCCCATCCTATATGATCATACATCACACTCACTAAAAGACACAAACATATCTTCTACAAGTGTATTAAAAAATATATATCTTAGGTAGTATTCAATATGATCTCAATAATGGGTTAACTAGTCTATTTAAAATATCACATCAAAACTAGTCATCTCTAAATTCATGAAATCCAACAAATTTCCATAGCTAGAAACAACTATAGGATACTCAAAACATTTCTAGAGATGGTGTACTTTCATTCCCAAATTCATTTCAAAATAGAGTAACTCAAAAGATAACCTAACTTGTAACTCTATTCCAAAGACAACTAGAGAAAATATAATAGAACATGAATCTCATTTATCAAACAAAGAAATAAACAACATAGAGGTAATCAAAACAATACCTCTAACTGTAAAAGGTATTTTTCCACTAGTAGTTGGAACCTCGTCTATCATATAAATCCTTCCTACCTATAGAGTATGACCATGCCTCTATGGTTCAGTGATCACTCAAATCATCAAATTTTACGGTGCATGGATATGCTATTAATGACCCTGACCAGATCCCTAGCCAATAATCCTCTTTTACTTTTCAATCCTACTAGATCCCATCCTAAAAAAATAGCTGATGATGACCTGCCATATTTCCACATCCATTTCAATATATTTGAGGTCTTAGGATAAATTAGTAATAATGGACACTCTATCCACTATTTAAAAACTAGGAACCTATACCACCCATAGATGAGGTTGGAGAAAATCCACTAGACTCTAATTTTATACCACCTTATTATACCTCATTATCCTTCCTCTAACTAATACTTGAAGAGGAAATCTCTAAAACCCTAGAAAATATAGTCATTTGAATAATGTAATATAGAGGAAAACCTATAAACTTATCCACCTCTATACCCTTCTCAAAATTTAAGTCCTTGTGATAAATTTAATAATACTTTATCATGTCAGAACCTCTAACCTAACTTCTGAGCTATGAAGGTAGTAAAATCTAAATATTTATAGCCTTTTATGCCTCATTTCTAGAAAAAGTAGAATCAAAGTGTAAAAATTTCATGAAGTATGATGAGAAAGAAAAAATAAAATCTTCCCCTACTGAAATTTCATAAACTCCTCAGATCTATCCAACTTTAGAAAGTTATAAAATAACTCCTTGAAGATCAACTCCTTGAAGGCCAACCAAGTAAGAACCTCAAGGCTTCATGCCTGAACCATGATTCTCAACATCTCTTGGTAGGTCTCTAAATCACAAAGGTCACTAACATCACATTCCTATCCCTGGGAGTCTTGACCAAGTAAAGGATTCCATCAATGATGTAAATCTAATCCACAACATCTTGAGGACCACCATTTCCCTGGAATATTGGTGGATGTTGGAGCTCAACATCTCATTCATAATTAATCATAATCCTCTATACCCCTCCATCCAAAGAAGGAAATTTCTATAATAGTGTAGGCTGGGGAGGGTTTACTTCTTGAACAACTAGAGAAGGTATGAGAGCATTCTTAGGTGCATCCTCATGTATAACCTATGGTGGAACTGTAACATCATCTCTAGAAGGATAATTCTAGAATCTTTGAAGATTTTTTTTCAAAAATTCCAAACAAATGTTTATAATTCCTATAACAACATACTTATGAGAATATATTATGTAGTTATAAAACACACAAATGATATTCCATTTAGAAGACCCATCCTAAGAGATACCCACACACAAGGTATAACCCTCCTAGTTCTACCGAAGGATCAATCCTATTCATCTATATCTTTACGTTATTCATAATCATATATACAAAAAACATAATAGCATGCATAATTAAAACTAACTAATACTAGCATATAAATATCATAGTATTAGATAATAAATATTTATAACTTCAACAATTAGCATAAACTAACACAATTAATTAAATAACTTCTATAAAAAATTAAATATATATATATATATATATATGACATGAAATCTTATGAGAAAACTTATGATGCATGAAAGCACCCAAATATCATAAAACCATTACAAAAATATCATCATTGGTAACCTAGAGGTAAATTACACATGAGACAGCTAGGGATATGAAAAACCCAATACCTGAGTTCGAAAAAACCTATTTTTTATCATTACCAAAAAATAAAAGAAATTAAACCTCAATCCTTGGATACAACTTTTCAATTCCTTGAATCAAATCATTAGTTTAGGAAATGAGTTCTACAAAACTTCACACATGCCTCCCTCTATGAAAGAGGATTCTGACCATTGGAGACAATTTAAAGTAATGTGGGGAGACTATAACCTATGTAATTATATCTATCACTAAAAGAAAAAAACATAAATCATAATATAAGATAATATAAATAAATTTTATAATTGATGCAAATACAGGTCAAAAAAGTGTAGTCAAAGAGACATATAGTGTGGAAAGTCAATGTGTATAATAGTAAAACTAGAAATAGTAATAAATAAAAGTGTTTTTGAAAACATTTGGAGGCTTTCCTGATACAATGTTTATTTACCAATATCGATTACCTTAGAAACCTTCTTGAAGTTTGTTTCCCTTCTACAGATCTCTAATCTTAAAGTCTTTACACATAGCAAGATGCTTGTGTTGGGTGTGTGTATAAACCCAGCATGAAACGACTAATAAACATTCTAACATAAGTGCACATGTATATAGAAGTGTGTGACATAATGTAGAGTTAAATGTGTAGACAAGAATACAACCAAACACACATTGAGTGATTGTGTGTTAACCAATCCACCATGAACCCCGATGGCACCTACTTTGGATTTATGCAAAAAGGGTAGTCATAATAGAAGTCATGACCATGGGTTGAACACGAGGTCATATATCACATATTTGGGCCAGAATGTTTTAAAGAACCATCACTATAATGGGTTAGGAAATAATGTTTTCATATCCTGATCCTACCTTAAGTCAGGTCATATGGCCATCATATCCCAGCACTATGTCTCAGGTCATTCTAGAAGGTCGTCATACCCCTACCACGTGTCTTGGTATTTCATCATTATCATCACATATTGAAAATTCTTCCCTTATAAGGGCTAAACAAGACATGAAAATATACCTATCATTTTCCTCCAAAATAAAATCCTCTAAGGATATAAATCCATACACAACATGGCATAACACACATAGGTACAACACAATATATGAAGCTTGAGTATTAGTATCCACACACACACACACATGTGATCATCATCAAACATGGGTATCATGGGATACTCACACACACACATGAAATGAAACTCAAGTTTAAGTATAAAACATATAATAATTAACTATTATATCATTCCAACAATCATATATAAGGCCTAAGATGGTAAGGACTTCCAACCATGCAATGAATCGAATTCCAAAAATCCTTTGAGGAATGAAACCTCGATCACGCACATGCAACAAAATTCACTAGATCAATATAAAATACATCATAATAGAGTTTATTTAATTGGAATTATAAGAATATATCAATAAAATAGATGAAATTCACACCAACTTACCAAAAAAGACACATTGTCGATGGTAGATTTAGGACCAATCAAAGAGGTCCACTAAATCCCATGATACAACCCCAATATATATGTTGAGATTACATTATACTTTACATCTTAATTTAGATTCATATAACTCACAAAATATATTATATCTATGACCAATTCCAAAAAAATAGAGAATTAATCTTAGAATGGATGGTTCTATACTCAATTTTCTCTCAGATTAATATTGACTTCAATAATCTAAGAGTGAAAGGGGATGCCTATAGCACCATGTAAGAGATAGTTAGGAGTTTCTAGAAACATTCGAGTTATATTTTAGTGAGGATTAGTTAAATTATAGAATTAGTGTAAAATTATAAAATCACGATTTATGAAACTCAAACCTTGGATCTATTGGATTTCTAGTACCTAGCCACTAACCGAACAATGTTATTTGAAGAGTTTTAGACATTATTCCCCAGTCACCAGCTGATCGATGCATTCCACCTGCTAGAAAATGGACTTTTTTCTACCACTATTTATCCCACTAAGTATCCATTCTTTTAATCAATAACTATGAGACCCCTTTTCCCAATAAACACACATCTTAATGATAAAAAAAATATTATATGTCATAATTCAAATGTAAATATAACTTGAAATGTTGTGGATGTTACATATCATACCCTATTTACTAGGGTGATAGTACTATAATTGTGTCCATAGCCATTTTAAAATAAGATAAGTTAATATGTAATGGTCAATGAAAAGAAAAATAAATTATATAAGGATGGTTACATGAAGATATCCATCCTTCAATCGAAGATATCAAGAGAAAAATAAATTATATTACACAGTATATGTTCGTATAATAGGTTATCATTGTTATGACATAACCTTATTTTCTTTAGGGGATTGAAGTGTTTCTAGAAACCACATATGGTCTATGAGTAACACTCATTTTTATCTAGATAAGGTCATGTAGGGATACACACTTATTATATTCAAATGTTTGACAAATTCTGATGGATTGGAGTTTTAACATGGTGGGACCCATGATTAGGATTTGGGTAATGTCCAAGTGTGAATGATCATAATAAATTGAATAAATTCAATATTTATCTTGTTTATAAAAATAATAATTATAATAATTGAATTCATTGACCCATGATATCTATAAATTATTATGTGAATACAAGAAAAATATTTTATAAATGAATATTAATTATTCATGGTTCACTGAAATATTTTATGGGGGAATCATGTTGAGTTAATGAATAATATTTAATCAAGTAACATTAATTTAATGTTTAGAGTAAGTGATAAAATATTTATATCAATTATGACATGTTCACTTGGTCATAATTACTCTAAATGGTTTATTTAGAATGTTAAACTTATTAGAAGACACATGTAAAATTTAAAGAATTTTTAATTTAAATACTTATCCAAAATAAGAAAAAATTCACATATACTATTTACTTCATGAATTTGAGAGCCTCTCCCTCATCCCTCTCATTTATTTGAGTGAGAAAGAAGGGTCTAGAGCACTCCGACCCAAGATAATTTTCCAAGATCAAGTGAATGTTGCTCCAGTGATCATAAGTATATCTAAAAACATTTCAATTATTCCTTCTAGAACACTTTTTATATAGGTCCATGCTACAAAAATATTTTTAAATCATGTTGGGATTTTCTAGTGGGTTCCCCATTTGTATCATTTTAGCTATGAACATCAATGATGATCAGAACATGTCAATGTTTTCAAATCAAACAAGATAACATTTGGATTTATTTTTTTATGTTTAAATTGATTACATGTCATCCTCACATTTAAAAAACTGTTCTACCATATAATATATATAATTTAAGGATCTATTTGGTCATTATTTGTTTATTTTATTAATTATAAACCTCTTTTGTGAACTCAAAATCAACCTGCCAAACTTTACTTCATTGAAAGGCATTATGAAATAATGATGTGAATAATATATCTTAATCCCATCAAAGAACTTTAGAAATATCTATCCCATTATAAAGTTACACCTTTATTCATTAGTTTTGTTAAGTATATGAAATTCTCTACGAAGCTTCTAATAAAACACACGATTTAGGAAATACATCCTTATAATGACCTCAATTCCTAAATATTTTAGGGAGGAGGCATTTCATGTATTTATTTTCTAGGAAAACATCAATACCATAATAAAAGAACATAAAACCAAATAATTTTCTTGATTTAAACCTAAATATACATTTAAATGTATTAATATTCTATTTATTTGTTTAGAGTTTTCAAAAAAATCACATTCTCGGCCATGTGATCAAAGAAATGAAGTGACATGACGACCGGATTATCAACATAGACTTCAATAGTATTTTTGAGTATGGGATTAAAGATGTTATGCACTTCTATTTTATAAGTAGCTTCGACATTATCCTAACCAAAATGCATCACCATATAGTAATATACTTCTTGGGGACCCCTAATGGTAGAGACCTCTTCAACTTCAAGGGTTATTTAGATCTGATTATAGTCAAAATATCCATTCATTAAAGATAGGTCTTGAAAATAGGATATTTTATTAATCAAAATATTTTTTATCATAATAGTGAAGTTATATTTTAGATAATGATGGTTTCAATCCTTGAAGTCAGTGAAAATTCATATTTGTCTATTCTTATTTTTAATAGGAATAGTGTTGGATAATTATTTGGGGAAATATACTTCTTTGATAAATTTAGTTTTAATCAGATTATCTAGCTCATCTTTTACTTTGAAATTGAGAGATAGATACATCCACCTTGCTTATTGTTAATAGACATAATGATTACTAATAAAACCATATTTTTAATGACTATATGACATTTTAATACCAATATTTCAATGTAACTATGGGAAAATACATCCATTTTTTCTTAATGAAAGAAATATACTAATCTTTTTCCTCAATATTTATAGAAACACTTATTAAAGTTGATTTTAAGTATTGTTTTGTACCTAAGTTAATTGATTTATCTCTTAAAATATATTAGATAAAGCATCCTAAAATATAGATGGTGGAATGTTCAAGTTCTTATCAATAATTAATGTTAGAAGTTATGGATGGATCATTCTCTTGATCACCATAACTATATACACAAAAATCATCATCTCCATCAAGATTACATCTACTCGAAGTAGGAATAAGCCCCTCAATCTCAAAGTATACCGTGTGAATGTAAGAATAGGTTTAAATACATTCTATTTTTTCTTAATGATATACCTTAATCTCATCAACTTTCCTTAATTGCACCAACTAAGTATCATTCAATCCTATATTATGGTAGATGAATCAATATTCAAGTGTTCATGATAGTTTTTTCTCTTAAAATGGAGTTCATTTGAAGAATGTATATTCTTATTTATCATAAGATAATAATGTGTTTTTGGATCATTACCATATCTAGGAGGAACATATGTTTCAGTAAATCTGATTTTATTACTTGAATATATTGTATAGGGAGCCAAAGACGTTCCTTCATAACATTCCATAGATTAAAAAATGTATATTGTAATTCATTGGGGGATAAAACTTATATTGTTTCTTCTAACTATGGTTTCTTCCCTTATCTATTATAGTATCTTGTATGGATGTATAAATTTTATTTAAAGACAAAATGGGGATTATCACCAAAAAGTACTCCAATTTTCCAATCAATTAAATATATCCTGAAATAATGATTTGAAGAAGGGTTTTTATGTAGATAAATTCATGGACACCCAGAAATGAATTTAAAGTGGCATGTTTATGAAGAAACATAAATTTAGAGTTCAATATAAGATCCCAAAATTGTATTTTCAATATGATCTTCCCTAATGGTTTTTCTACACTCTTGTTATAACTTCGGGTCATCAATTCTAAAGGAGTTAATTTGGATTTCATGTACCCAAAAGGTAGAGAGTTTGGGAAGGAGTGAGGTTGATTCCTAAACTAGTATCCACCAAATCTCAAAGGAAGTTAACATCATTGATATTTCTAGACACATATAAAGATTCGATATTCCCTTTTAAGGGTTTCTCCTAATCTAGATCCATAAATGAGATGACTATATGTCATTAAGTAAATCCAACATTAGAATGATATGTCTTGAACATTTAAAATTTAGTTTTAACTTCCAAATATTTTACAAAGCCTAAAAATGGCCATCTTTGGGATCCTTTGAGAGATAGAGGGTTCCCAAGAATGAGATTCAAGCTATAAAAATAAAAATATGCTTCAATATTCCAAATATTTGATCCAAGTGTAATATTTTTCCATTTATTTTATCATGAACTTAGGCAATAGAAGGCTATGTTCATTGATGAGTTTACATTTTTTGGTTTGGATTGGGGATATTTTTATTTTTTATTGTATTAGATAAACATATTTCCTGTCATTCAATGATTGACTAGGACATTGTATGTCGGGTAATCAATCCACTAGCCACAAAGGGGTAGGGTGAACATGGGATCTATCGATATTAGATTCATTCTCCTTTTAATCTTATTGAACTTTCTTTCTCCTAGTTTCAACAACATTCATTATTTATTAATGGACAAATCTTTAAATCATAGTTATGAGACTTGTATTCTTTCCACTACCCTAGATAATTTTGTGATAATTTCTTGGGAATCTCAACTCATAATGATCGTACTACTTAGTGTACCTATCCTTCATCTAGATAAAACTGATATAAGATAGTTGGTTATCTTTATTCGAAGAATATTTCATTTGGTGGGGTTTTTATCGTCCTCCCAATGAAGAGGGAATACCCTCAATGAGAGTTTGGATTGGTTTAGGGAACTATGAGGGGCTATATTCTTTCACTTTATTTCACTAGAATTGACTACATCAACTCTATAAGGCATATAATTATTGGGTTTTGGCATTATAGTTGAATCATAAATTTGGGTTGTGACTAATTGATTCAGATATTCCCTAATGACGATGCATTCTTGATTCATTAAGTTTTTGGTCATCCAATTATAAAAATTCTACAAATTATTGTTTGTCATCTCTTTATATTATTATTCTTCATTAGTGAGTTCAATTTAGACACATGTTACAAATGGCTTAGTGAAATACAAAACCACTTGACCTTTATTAACCATCATTTTCAATAAGAACTTGAAGATAAAGCACTCATGGATCATTTAATCCAATATTCGATGATAAGGGTAATAAATAAGATGATAATTAAACCCAAATTAAAATGATTTCTTAACCTATGACAACATGATCAAGTGGTTTTCTGAGGCAAAGATAAAAAAATATGGAACCTAATCCTTATATAAGTAATAAATAATGTTCATTCATCAATGACCTAAAATTTTTAGATATGAAAAATTTCTCTCAAAATATATGTGTGGTATAATGTATGGTATAAATAATACACTTCACATAATGGAAAAATTTCATTTTATTTCATAAATATAAAATATTTCATATGGAGTATAAAAATACTCCATAAAATTAAAAATAGTACAATTAGGTAATAAACATATATAGAACATTTAATTATAATTTGAAATTATGGTTTGTTAAGGTATCCTAAAATTATCATAGGAGCGAACAACACTATAAAAATAAAAAAACAATGAGAAATAATATTTTTTTTGAAATATAAATAACTTTGATATAAAATTGATTGTATGAATAATGAAGTGAATAAGATATATTTATAGAAAGAATAATAATTTTAGGACTATTCAATAATACCTAAACATTAAGAATAATAACAAACCATTTAAAAGGAAACAAAAATAACGAATGTAGTGAAATACCTAAAAATTAATATTTAAAATCTGTAAAATAAATAATTATAAATATTATAATTCATTAAAAGTATTTTTAAAATCATATAACTTTAAAGAAACATATTTATAAATTTTAATAATGTATTCTTAAACTTATTTAATAAATATTATTTGTTAAGTAAAAGTTTAATTTTTTTATTCCAATATATTTTGGTAAATATATATATAATGATTAATGATTAATAACATTCAGAAGTGTAATTACTCAAAGAAAAATAAATAGTATTTATTTGATATAGAATTTTTTTTTACATGTATTGAATTATTTTAGTTAAAAATTAAATTTATAATATTTATAAATTGAATTTGATAAAATGGAATTCATTTTTTAATCATCATATGAAAATTATGTTAGGGTAAAGTTGTTGCAAATTTCTAGAAAATTTGATTTCTTAGTGAATATTAAAAAATATAGTTTTTATGAATATCTTAAGTTTTATGACATCATCATTTTATAAATATGACTAGAAATGTTATAAAACATTATCGATGAATTATAATGATCTTAATATCTATTTTTTTTAAAAAAACTAAAAACATAATTTCTAAATCGATAAATCCTTTATAAAAAACCAAATTTTATTTTATTAAAATAAAAAACTATATTTTATTATTTAAATTCTATAAATTATTTAAAATATTTATTTTAGTTTTGGGAAAATTAAAATATCAATTAAACCAATATTTTTAAATCACAAACTAATAAAATTCATATGAATAAATTCTATTCATAATATTTGGCCAAAAAAATAAAATAATCAATATTTTTTTCTAAAACAACCCTCCTCCACCCATTTCTCCTAACTTCAAAAACACATTATTTGGATAAATATCTTCCCAAATCATTCTATAATATCTAATAGGAACATCTTCAAGGATGTCGGAAAAAAAATCTAACTTCCAAAGGATTTTGGCTAAATCCAAAGGAGGAGACTCAAATTTCGATTAAAGGGTTTCAAAATTGATGTTTCCATTTCAATCCTCCTCTTACCAATTCTATTATATAAGTAATAAATAAAATTAAACTTAGAAACATATTGTTTAATATATTATTATGTTTTTATAAAACTCTATTATTTACTAGGTTACCACTTTTATTTAAAACTGTCTTAAAAACATCATTTCACCTCTGATAGTTTTATGCTACCTTAGTGAATCATATTGTTTTATTTTCACTCATTAATTTAATTATTATTATATAAAAATTATTTAATGATTGATTATGACATAATAATAAAATAATACCTTTTCTATAGTTCTAGAATTAAATAATTGAGATTGCATCATTGATATTAAACATAAACAATCATAATCATTTTTAACTGTAAAATAAAATATTTCTAATGAAGACTCTTATAATCTATACCTATATACTGTAATATCTAACTTCTATAATTTTCAAATGAAATAGAAAATATACCATGAATCTTTAAGAGTTTAGAGAAGAATTGTCTAAGGGAATTTAATAATTACCAGTATAGTAAATAAGTTTTTCAAACTCAAAGCGGGTGAAACAAACAACATTAATTGAATAATTGAATAAAACGTGATAATAAATAAATTATAGATGTGAAAAAATTTCTAAATTAACTAAATAATTAATATAACATTAATATTCAAAATTTTAGGGGATCTTCAGGAGAAATCCATAGCTTTAGTTAAGTTTTCCCTTTTTCTCATTCTTGATGATTGTTTATCTATCACCCTCTATCTCTATCTCTCTCTTACTTTTTAAACCATTTTCATATGCTTTTTATATCCTTTATTCTTAATTTTATTTTCTTTTTTATAATTTATATGAATTCCCTTATGTTTATGTTTATAATATTTCATTAAGTCAAACATAAATTTTTTTATAAGGGATGATATTTTAGTTTTTCCCTATTTTTCAAAATTATTTCATTCATGGAAAAAAAGATTTTATTATATTTTGATTCTTACCTTTAAGAATAAAAAATGATATATTACCTTATTATTTCTAGTATCTATATAACTCTATATCTATCAAATCCTTTTGATATAGTTATATAACACATTTCATTCACATGTGTTTATTTCATGTTTATGGTTGATGTATATTTATTTTATATATGAAACAAATATACATGATGTATTTCTATTTGATGGATATATAAAAAATGGTATCACCCCTGAATCAGTTTGGTAATTAATTATAACTCATGAGTTCATGATGAATGGGTCAAATACTGTTATACTTGTCCACAATGTTATGCATGGTACATGTGTTACTTACCTCATCTATAATGTTATGATTTATTGATAGTGAGACTTGAACCATATATATGATGACATGACTTTAATTTGTGCCAAATTTTATGATTATCATGATATTATGTATCTTATTTCATTCTTCAGTGTGAATTTTTATCTACTTTTATTTAATCTTTATATGCTATGATTATTTAATCTTATGATATCACATCTCATGAAAACCCTATTTTATTTCCCTTAAAAGGATTTATGGTTCAACCCTTTTTTATGTATGTCCCTAGGATATCCTTTTAAGTGACAAGAGAATTGTGATCACCATGATAAATTTATGAATACTGAAAAATAATATCACATAGTTCCTTTAAAAATGTTTCTTTATGTTCTAATTTCAAAAATACAATACACCTCTTGAATTTTAAGAGAGTTTTATAAATATTTTTGTTTAAAATGTTGTAATAATACATGCTTGAGATGTGAATAATTATCATTCATATCATTAGAGATCAATTTTTTTGGGGGATTAGGTTAGATAATATAATAATAAATACACCCTAAATAACCTATATTGTGACTTAGAAACTATTAAGATAGGATTTTCATTTAATTTATGAGTTATTATTTTTATGATTTTACTTTGTCCCATATATTCCAAAATTAATATAGAATATGAATTACCATTAATAATGGTGTTAAATACTCTTTGAATGGATAATTTGTATAAAAATTATAGTAAATTTTACTTTGGGATGGTGAAATCCACATTCATAGGACATGTCATCATAAGAGAAGTGAAATCTATGGATCCTTAAAAGATTAAGGTGATTGATGAATAGAACAAACCAATATCAGTTACTAAGATCTGTAGCTTCCTTAAATAAGCTAGGTATTATCAATGGTTTATGAGAAATTCCTCATGGTTATTGAATTCACTAACTATACTAACTCTAAAAGGAATAGATGTTTTCTAGATAGATGAATGTGAAGGGAGATTCAAGGAGATAAAAAAGGCTAGTCACAACACCTTTACTCATGATATCTTCGAGTTGGGAAGCATTTGTGATATATTGTGATTCTTAAAATAAAGGATTGAAATATGTAAAGATTAAAAATGTTAAATTGATAGCCCATATCTCAAAAAAATTGAAGGGATATGTGAAAAACAACCGAACTCATGATCTGGAGTTGGTAGTAGTAATCCTTACTAGATGATTTAGAGACATTATCACTATAGAGTATATACTAATCAGAAATTTATAATGTATATATTCACACAAAATGATATCAACATTTAAAAATGAATATGGTTAAAGATGATTAAATAATATGACTACTCAATTCATTTCCATATTATAAGATAAAGAAAAGCAGTGGATGATCTATATATAAATGGTCATATAACCCTATTAATGACACATATTCAAAGGGATATAGTCTTCTTAGAGTTTTATTGGATGAACATGGGAATCATAAATAAAGTTATGATATCCTAATTTTTTCAAATAATTTCTCAACTATATACCTTGGAAAGATTAAGGTGGTGTAAATAGATTATGTGGAGATGAAAAAAGGCAAAGACAATAAATAATGGAAAAATACCAGAGTTCATTATTTGTAAAGATGGAGTTATACAATATGAAACATGATCTTATGTACCATATAAGATTAGGATAAATAATAAATCCTTATATAATTCTCATAGGTCATCATTATCCATCCACACAAGATTCCCCAAGATGTATAGATATTTTCAAGATCAATTCTGGTTGGATAATATGAAGAATGATATTTGTAAATTTACATCAAATTGATTGATATGAAAATAAGTTAAGGCATAATTATATAAGAAAAAAGGGATTTTGAAACCATTACGCATAAAAAAATGTAAATGGTATTACATAACTATAGAATTTTTCATAGGTCGTACAAAAACATCTGAAGGAAATAATGTCATATGAGCTATGGTGGATCATCTTATAATGATTTCCCACTTCATCACCATCTGTGGATAATTTTGACTAGATAAAATGTTGAATATATATATCATAGAAGTGTTGAGGTTTCATAGAAAACCAATATCGATTATATCTATTCAAGATCCAAGGTTCATTTTAAAGCTTGGAGGATCCTTTGGAACGTATTGAATATCAATTGTTTTTATATAGACAATTATTCATTATTTATTCCTTTTTTATATAAAAGATATCTTTAAAAACATGATTATCTATACATATATATATTATTAATTACTTTCTTGTTATGGATTTATTGGAAATATTAATTTATAGGTGAAGTAAATAATTATAAAGCCTCTAGATACATTTGTAACATACTTCACCTGGTTCACCTCCTTTATGATCGAACCAGAGCACCACATAAATCAAGTGAACCTGCCAAAATTCCAGAGGATTTTTATTGGTGAATAGATTATATTCATAATGAATAGATATTATATTCTCTCTAGTATACATATCCATAAATCATAGTAGAAGAAAAATATAAAACAATTATCAAAATATAAAAGTAGAATATGGATATTACATCTAGGACCCAACCATATGTAAATATTATGCCACATGATATATAAAATCAAAAAAAAAATAATATAACTTGAGTCATATATGTATTAAAAAGATATATCATAGGATGATCATATACAACACAGTTAAAAAAATAAAATAAGGGAGGCATCCACAATACCTAGTCTTGAGTCCTATATCAGTCTCGTCTCCCAACTCTGACTTAGTATCTACAACCCAACCAAATACAATTGGTCCATTCCCCTTACCTATGTTATGAACCATGATATCTAGATGTTTATTGTTATAACCATGTAGGTTATGAATACAACTTAGTAATCCACTACCAATGGAGATCCTAACAAAATTTAAAATATATAAATTCATTCTTACATAATATAGGAATAATAATAAATGTAATAATAAATACTTATTTTATCTTAAGGATCTAATGTAACACTTATAATAGACCATAAATGTTTCATACAATAATTTTGTCAAGTTTTAAAATTCCACATAAAGATACTAATAGTGGTAATAATGTTTGTGTAGGTTGTAGTAAGATAAATAAAAAGAGGTGGGGGTGAATTTAATTTTATAAAATAAAATAAAAAAACCTTGTAGGAAAAACCCTTTTTAAAGAATAAATAAAATATAAATTTCTATTAATTAAATATAAAAATACAATAGTATAATTATATAAGTAATCGTATTAAAAAATCAAATGTTCAAGAATAATGGAAATGAAATGATTATCCACATAAAAATGTAAATATATTTATTCATAGTAATGATATGAAATAAAGTGTATTGATAATAAGTGTATCTAAGAAAAAATGATTAATTATAATAAAAATTAAAAAAAATACTATATAAAATAAAAAAATAAAAAAAGAAAAAAAGAAAAAAAGAAAAAAATAACATGATTTGTTAAAGAGTTTAGATAAATATATTTTGTGATACCTTACATCTCTTAACCCAATATCTTGAGGGTTTAATATATTAATCCATAGATTTAATGGTCTCTATGATACCAAACATCCTTTATTTTTAATTTTTTATAATAAGAAAATATAATTAAAATCAGTAGTTGATTTTTAATTATTGTAGATAGAAACCACAAAATAAAAAAATCCTCACCTATTAGCAGTTTTGGAAATAAACTTGAATCTCTCACTTTTAGTGGTTATGAAAATAAAAATAGAATAAAGGAATTAGATTATGTATTTTGAGAATAAATCCCTTTAAATATCAATCTAAATCTCTCAGAAAATAAAAGATAACACTAAGAGAGATATAGAATAAGTAGAATAAGTGAGAATGATTTACAAAGAATGTACATTTTTTATCAGAATTGAGAGTGCGAGTGTAATCGGGAGAGATTTGATGATTGTACACAATTTTCATTAATAACTTCTCCAAGGTAGTCTTACATGAATAAAAGGGGTCTATTTATAGGATCTAAGGTCATTAGGAATATTTTATAATCATCAAGGGGTTAATGAATTCTAGGAAGAGAAAATTATGGCATTTTTAGAAATAATAAATGCTATATCAGACTGCCTAACAAAATTCCACCAGGTATCCACTAAATACCTCTAGAAAGAAAGTGTGCTACTTTGGGTTTAATGCCTATAGAAAAAACTGACTGGTTATCTTCCATTTTCCACCTACTAGAAAGTGTATTTTTGAGGATCTTCTAGTTCTATTTAATACTACCGACTGGCTGATGCCCTTGTACTGGGTATCTGCAGATCTTTCTACACGAGAGGTGGTTCTATCCATCACCACCAAATAGCCAGTTCTACCCCACCAGGTGTCTAGGTCTCCTATATTAGGTTTTTATCTCATATCCAATACCATCAGTAAACTAGTTCCTTTTTAACAACTAGCATGTTCTCCAAGCAAGCATGAGACTTCAACAATTCCATCTTCGTTGCATTTAACTATGTATTTTAGTCCATTCACAAACTATCATCATTCTCAAACACAAATACTAAAATTCACTCGAAGAAAATGGTTAAAACTATAAAGTTTATTTGGGATTATTAAATCATCAAGTGAGAAACACAAAAATATCCCCCTTTTTGATGATAAAAAAACAGTTGAATAAAAAATTAATAAAATAATCATAAAATGATAAGTTTTATTTTTAATAAGTATGTCCACTACAGTTAATTTTTTTTAAGTACATAACCATTTAATTTTTTATCCCCTTTATAAAAAATTCTTTTTTAAAACAAAAACATTTAATAAAACATTCTCCAATTTGATAAATATCATAAATCTTATGAAAAATCTCTCCCACAAGAAATAAAAACAAATTTCTCAAAGAAATTATGATAAAAGTAAAGAGATTAAGGAGAGTAAAAAATAATGCCTCAATTTCCACACTTATACCGAGAATTTACCACATTTTAGATTATAAAAAATAACTTGTAAATAGGTTAGTGAAATAATTCCTAGATATATAAACGATAAAAGTAATAGAAACAAAATAAGTATATAATAATTTCACTACCCATAATTAATGATCCCAAGAGATACAAAATTAGATAAAGAATAGATTTTGAATTTTGAAAATTTTGATTGAAAATGAAACTAAATTAAATCATGTATACATTTCAAAAAATACCCATGAATTATAAAACTTATTTAAAAGTTAAATGAAAAGAATTTTGAAGATAGAAATTACATTTTAGAAAAAAAAATCAAATAAGATTAGGATTGTAATTTTTTTCTAAGGAAGAAACATTTTAGAACTTATTGGATAATCTATTTCTTAATTAATTCATTTTAAATGCGAAGTGATATAACATGCATAAAGACAATATAAAATATTTAATTTAAACTTTAAAATATAAATTACATTCCATCATTAATATTTTTTTAATGTTTTTTAATAAATCATAGAAAATTATCTAAGAGTGTCAAAGTAATTGTGTATTGAAATCCCACTACTCATTCCCAGGGTGAAGACCCAATTGAAAATCCAACAAGCCTTTTTAAGGTAATATATTATTGGTGTATCTACTCTAGAACCATATCCACTTGTTTTTATCAAGATAAGAATGTTTTTCTTGGAGTATGATAATAAATTTCCATTACCAAAATTATGTAAATTATAAAAACCTTTTTTAAAGATATGTTATATAAAATAATTTATTTTAAAATAATTTATAACACATTTAATTAAAAAAATTTATAAAAAACATGATTACCAATTTCAAGGAAAAATAATCAAAAGATAATCATACCAAGCTCAACCTTGATAAAGTCAATGTGAGAAAGAGTAAGGAGTATATTATGATATTTTCAAATTTATGGTTAGTGCAAGAAAAATCAAGTATGGTATCACCTTTATGAATGTTATTTCTAATAAAGTGGTGTCTCAGATCAATGATATTAGTGAGATAATGTTTTATAGTATTTTTACAGATACAAATTACACTTTTACTATTATACTTGATAGGGACATGATTATATGTAATCCCATAGTCTATGATAATATGTTTCATCCCTTTGATTTGGGAATAATAACCCCTAGAAGATATGTATTCTTCTTCAACTATAAAAAGAGAGAAAAGTTTTTTATTATTATGGCTCCATGATAAAAAGGATTTTCCTAGTAGGTGGTATGTCCCACTAGTACGTTTCATATCTAGTTGGAATCCTCCAAAATCAACATAGAAAAAATAAGTAAGTTCAAAGGAATTTTCCTTTGGATAAAATAATCCAATGATTTTAGTTCCTTTAAAATATCTATTTTTTAGAATTCTTAAATGATATTCTATTAGATTTGATTAAAAATTACCATAAAGAGAGACATTAAAAATGATGTCTGGTAAGGTTGTTGTAAAGTAAAGAATACTCCTAGTCATACTTCTATACAGATTGTTATCAATTATTTTACTAGATTCATCCAAAATTAATTTACAAGTAGAACTCATTGGTGTAAATTTATCCTTATCATTATTCATAACAAATTTTTTTAAAATATTATTAGGGTATTTACATTATTTTGAAATTTTCCATCAAGATTTTGATAATTTTGAAAAACAAAGAAGAAATTTACTTCTCCTATAAAACTCATTTCAATCTCTATATTCTGAAATTTTATTATAAGTGATTCTTTAGTTGAGAAAAAAATATCATCAACATAAATTTTAATAATTAATAAAGCATTTGAAATAGTTTTTTTGGAAAAAAAGTATAGAATTAGTTTTTCTTATTTTAGAGTCATTTCATAAAAATAATTTTTTTAAGCTTTCACACCAAAACTAAGGAGATTGTTTTAAACTATAGGGAGTTTTTGGCTAACATGAAAAAGTTCTTAAAAATTATATTTAACACTGGGTGGTTTTTCAATAATTTTTTTTAGAAAAAACAACATTCATAAATTCACTTTTTAAATCCATTTTAAAAAGTTTAAAATTAAAGGGAGCAGTGAATGCCAATAAGATTCTAATAGATTATAGATTAGAAATGGGTGAAGTGTTTTCCCCATAATAAATAAGTTTTTTCTTTATTATTTCCTTTATAAATATGTATATCCTTATTATGAGTGATATTCCTTTTCCATCTAATTTATTATGAAAAATCCATTTACTTCCAATAATGGGATGATCGATGGATTTTTTTATGAGAGTCAAAACATTGTTCCTTTGAAATTGGTTCAACATATATTGCATGGAAATAATACAATATTTATCATTAATAGAAACATCATGGGTTTTTTTTAATGTGGGAGATAACATCTTGATGTTCAACCTCATTTAAGACCAACCGTCCAATACGAGTTCATGATTTTAATTCTCTAATAACATTCCTTAAGGGATGGTATTTTTATTCAACCCATGATTTAGGAAAGGAAGTATATTGTGGTAAATTTTACCTATAATTTCTTTATAATGTTACTTTTTAGGAAAGATAAATCAATTTTAGTCATTGTCATCATCACTATAAGGATAATATTTAGGTATATTCTCATCAAATTTTACTTGAATTGACTCTTCTAGGGTTGTGGACCTATTATTGAAGACTTGGTAAGATTTAATTGAGTTAGAGCACCCAATAAAGACACCTTCATCATATTGTGGGTATTTGTTTTGACTTAATTGTTGTTACTAATAAAATATTTTCACCCAAACACTATAAAATAACTATGTTTATGAATTTTTCCTTTCTAAAGTTCATAACAGTTTCTCTGAGGATGGGTCTTATGAGAAAAAAATTAATGATATATCAAGTAGTATTAACTGCCTCAACCCAGAAGTATTACATAAGTTTAAATTCATTTAAAATAGTTTTAGAAACCTCTTAGAGGGTCTTACCTCATCTTTTGATAACCCACTTTTTTTAATGTGTTCTATGAGTGGAGAAGGAATGATGATATCCTTAGGAAGACCAATGCTTTTAAAGTATTTATTATCATATTATCCACCATGGTCATTTCTAAAGGATAAGATATTTTATCCCTTTTAATTTGTTATTTTCTTGAAAAAATTATTAAAGTCATTACAAGCCTCCTTTTTATGATCCAAGAACTAATCCCATGTATATCTAGTATAATCATCGATAATTAAAAATGAGTAATATTTTCTTCATATACTAGAAAATTGGGTTGTTACAAAAATATCAACGCGTACAAGTTTTAATAATTTATAGGAAGAAACTTATTTTTTAGACTTAAAGGAAGATTTGTGTTGCTTATTTAATAGGAAAGGCTCACAAACAATGTTATCATTGAATGAAAAATTCCACATATTTTGTACTAGATGGTTAATATTGATTTTTACTAGTGTGTTTTGTTGGATAATAATATAGATGTAATTGTATATTATATGGAACAATACAAGGGGGGGGGTGAATTGTAGGTTTAAAAACTTTGTATTTAAAAACATAAGAATGAACTTAGATTAAGAGGTCTTAAAATAATACAATTGAGAACCAATACAAATAACCATACAGGTCATGGATCTGATGGGTATGATATGTTGTAATACCACAATTAATTAAAAAAATTGTATTTGAATTGAATAAAATGACCAGACTAATAAAAATGTCAATGATTATACCGTACAACATATAGAATATCTTAATACAATATTTAATGAATGAATTGTAATTGAAACAATTAAAAAAGAAACAAATATGAATATAAAGAGGAAACATTAAAATTCCCTTTTTATTACAAATAACAATGGAAATGTAAAGGTATTACAAATCTTTTATCCCAAAAAGTTGGGTATCCTTTCACCTAGGATAAAGGTCTATCTTACCACCACCCTGGTAAGACCTTGATATGATGATCAACACAACTATCTTTTTATCCCTGGAATCCCTCGATTAAGAAGGTAATCAACACCTATGTCCTTCAAAAACTTAAAAGCCCTCAATACGATGATCGGAAACACATATTCCTATCCCTATAATCCCTTGATCATTATCAGAATGATCGAACACAAAAAAAAACAAAGCACTTATAGAAATACAATAACTTGGAACAAGAAATTCATGCCTTGTATCTTCAAGTATTTTTAAATGAAGAAAGATAAAAGTCACACTATCTCTCTTAAAATCTTGATAGAAGAAAAAGTTTCAAAAGTTTTGTATTCTAATTCTAATGACATTCTTTTTATAGGCCTCAGGTTCCAATAGTCATATTTCTTCCAACGATCATATTTCTTCAAAAACATTATAGGGACATGGAAACCTGGCATTACAGCGGTCAAAAAAAAGAATACATGACATCATTTTTATTGGTATATAACCAACTCAATGACATTGTTTTAGTTAGAAAATATTAAGTGCAAATGTATGAAACAATGAGTATGAGAAATATATATACACTATTAACATAAGAAATGAGTACAATGTGTTGCATGAGTAAGATCCATAACTTGGCTATGATGTATATTATTATTGCGATGCATATCATGGTTAAGATACATAACATGGTTATGATTATTAACATGGATATGAATCCTATCATGGTTATGATTTATATCATGGTTACGATTGTTATCATGGTTATGATTCGCTATATATAATTTGGTTACGATGCATGATTATGATATCGTACTTAACCGGGTTAAAAATACGCATGGTTATGATACAATACTTAATCTAGTTTCAATGCACATGGTTACGATACAATACATGATGACCTGGTTACGATGCATGTGGTTATGATGCAATACATTATTAGGGTACATGATTTGGTCATGATGTATGTGGTTATGATGAAATACATGATTATGATACATGAACTGGTAATGATGCATGTGGTTACGATGTAATACATGATTACAATACATGACCTGGTTACAATGCATGTGGTTATGATATAATACCTGATAAACAAGAAGTAATTTGTGATTTTCAAAAACAAAACAATCAATGGGAATGTCAGAACATGTTTTAACTCAACAATATCCCCCTTTTTGGAGTGCACAAAACATAAAAAACAATAAAGACTGATATCCCCATGGGTTTAGTAACTCTTCTAAAAATAATAGCGAATAAGAATAATTCCACCCTTGGTTTATACAAATAATTGGGGATCATATTCATTATACTTTTACTTGTGAGTTATAATCCTTAATAAGGTATTCATCAAATTCTCCTTTTCAAAAATATTCTCCCCCATTGTGATTTTCAAAAATAATAAGGGAAAACATTAATTTCTTGCAAAGGGTTATAGAAAAAATTACGAAACAAAATTCATTACATGGAATGAAACAAGATTTTATATTACAACAAGAGTTCAAGAAATCATTCTTCCCTATTTTGTTTTTCCAAAATATTGAACATAGAGAGCATTATCATGTTAAACTCTTTTATATCCTCCATCAATTTATCAATGGATTATTTCCGAGCCTTTAACTTCACATCTCATTCAAAAATAATCATTTCTTGTTTTCGGAGCCTTTTACTAGAAGTTGATTGATTGCTTCCTGAGCTTTAATCCTTGCTTCCTGAGAATTGATATCATCCAATCTGAGTTTGTAGGAATTCTATAGGATTACAACTCTATTTGAGAGAAAAAAAACTTCATTACATTCATTCTCTAATTTCTCCTTTATATTTTCAAGATCTTCAAAGTATATTTTTTTTGAGGTACCGGGTCTTTGAAAGACTTCAATATTTTCATTCAAATCAACAATCATCTTTTGATAGAGAGAATCAAGACCATTTACCCAGTTTACCAAATCATATTTCTTATCCATATGACTATTGAGACTATAATAGACATTGTACAACCATTTCACAACCTTATTACAAGCCTTGAAGCACTCAGTAGCACATTTCTTGAAAAAATTGAAATTGGCTTCAAGATTCAGAAAGATGTCAATCAAAGTCTTGATAGAGTATGTTCTATCATTATGAGAATTTAAAAGGATTTATAACCTGTACTAAATCTTTGTAATTAATGGTATCATCTTTTATAATCTATACAAATCTTGTTCGATGTACTGAATTCTATTCAAAGTGATTGTCTGTTCAAAATCCAAATATTCAGTGTTTTCTGGGAGATTATCAAAATGAGTTTCAATGCTGAACAATTGATCTGGATAATTTCAATTCTTATCATATTTTTCCTCTTCTTCTTCTTTATCTGAAATTTGAATGACTTTATTAGAAGTAACCCATTGAGAAACTTTCAGGGAAGGCTTAGTATCAGGATATGGATAAATAACTGATGGAAATTCTGAGGACTCTATGATGTGACTTATTTTGTTTTCATCTGCTTTATCTTCCACTTATATTTATTCTTGAGATTTTTATTCTTCCCCTTTTTATTCTTCTTCTTCTTCTTTATATTATTGAATAAGAGATTGTGTAGATGATTATTTAGAAGATTTTTTTATTTTTCTTTCTCAGTTGGATCAGATTGAGTCCAAACTGGTGGCTCCCTTATTACAATTCCCATTTTTGCTTGCTCAAATATTTTGAGAAGAGTATCAATGTCAATATCTTGAGCCTTTATCTTCTTTATCATATTCTTCTTTTCTTATTCTTTTAATGCCTCTTCTAATCTTATTTTCAGAGCTAGTGGTTCAACTAGATTGAAACCAAATTGTGGATCCCCTTCTTTCCTTTCTCCCTTCTTCTTTCTCTACTCAACAATAGCCTCATCAAATACATCCTTTTCTTTCTTTGATTCCTTGGAGTTGTAGTATTAACTACCTTTATTTTTCTTGATTTTTTTGGATGGATGATAAGGTTTTTCACTTCCTTCAACTACATCATTTTCTTTCTCAGCATGCAGATCTTTCTCAAACTTATTCGATTCAGGATTGAATCTTAACTTGAGCCTCCTTACCATATCCTCACTGATTAAAGGATCTTTCATGGATGCCATATCTAACATGATTGAAAAATTACACAAGCTCAAGAATTCTTTTAGAAACTTACTGATAATAGTGGGAAACATGATAAGCTAAGATTTTATAGAACCAAATTTGAGCTTTTTAATTATCAATAAAATGAATCCCATAAGGTTGAATTTCATTATATTCACAAAAGTACAAATCACATATACGTTTGAAACATTCAAATTTTCCTTTTCACCCTTTCTCGGTACTAAAAACCCTTGTGTCCGGAGGGCTGTAAGTTGATTATCTCATGGCAAATGACTTACCTTTACCTTGTACTTGTGAATCTCAAAAAGAGATTATTCATCATTGCTCTTATCAAAATTCCAATCAGATTCTAGTAGTTTGTGATAAGGACATAGGGAATAACACTCATATAGAACACCTAGAAATGTATCTTCTTGTTTTATGGAGTTTTTATACTTATTATCATACATCATAAAAGAAATATTGATATCGTTGTCTATCTCCATTGATTTATAAAATTTTAATATCTCATATTGATACCCAAAATCCTCATCTGAATTTTTTCTTTCAACACAAATAGATTCCCAGCCTTGGAAACTTATTATCCTTTTCAAATATGAATCGAAAGTCTCATAAAAGTACCGAGAGACTAACCTTTCACCGTGAAAGGTCATGGAAGATAATTATTTTTGAGACATTTTCTTAGGAGATGAAGCAGTTGACTCAGACATGAAAGAAAATCTCAACCCTTCAAGATCTTCATAGTTAAAAAGCTAAGTAGATCTATGATTACAAAAACTGAGGTAACTCTGATTACAAACCTTGCTGAATATTTATAGAGCATCAGGTATTGAGAGAAAACAGAGGAGTTTGATGTGGGAGAGGTTGGGAGGGGTTCTCCAAAAAAGGAATTGATGGCCATGATTAGATTTATAAGATCCAATGGTTGATAATGATTTTGAAATCTTGAGGTTTTCCTTATAAAAAATCGTATTCAGACTAAAATAGATTATGAGTTGAAAGAAAGAATTAAGAAACAACTATTTGAACAACAAAAATGAGGTTTTAGAAATTGTACCTGTTAGAGTATCCAGATAGATGTATTGGTTTCAGTATATTGTTCTTATGATAATAAGACAAATAAAAATGTAATACCAAAAAACACATTAGACTGATAAGAATTATCAAACTGATAAAATCAAATAAGTTAGTACCTATAATCTAGTACTGATAGAATAATCCAATTCCAATAATCTAGTACCTATGAGATAATCCAATACCGATAATCTAGTACTACTAGAAGGTAAAAATGATAAAATTTAAATTTATTAAATGTAAAACTAATACATGAAACTGATAAAAGTAAAGCCAATAAATATAAAACCGATAAATGAAAAACCGATAAATGAAAAATTGATAAATGAAAAATTGATAAACGAAAAACCAATAAATATAAAACTAAATATTGAAAGTAATAAAAATGTCAAACAGATAAAAGTAAAACTATTAAAATTTTATGTACACTCCCCCTCTGAAAAGGAGTAACATAATGTAAGGGGATGGTTTAAACAAGAAATAGATGTGAATGGTTACTTTATATTGATCATTCCTAGTTTCTGTTTAATGTATTCAAATTTATTATAAGATAATGGTTTTCTGAAAATATAAGAAAGTTGTTCTTGTGTTCTGATGAATTGTAAAATAATATCTCATTCGAGTGTCTGATCTCTAAGCAAGTGATTCCTAATATCGATGTGTTTTGCACATGAATGATGTGCTGAGTTTTCACTAAGAGTAATGGAACTAGTATTATCACATAGTGTATGATTTTTAAAGAAACTCATGCCATATTTAGAGAGTGTGTGTTGCATCAACAACACTTGATCAAAACATCCTCCCACTGCTACATATTCAACTTCAGCAGTGGAAAGTGCTACTGAATGTTGCTTATTTCCGGACCAAGAAACTAATGGATCTCAAAGAAATGACATGTTCCAGATGTAATTTTTCTATCCATTCAACATCCCCCAAAACCATCATTCAAAAATATTTTCAAAAAAAAATAATTTCTAGAAGAATAGAATAGTCCTAAATCCATGGTTCCCTTTATGTAGTGAAAAAATATTTTCACTACTTTTAAATGATATTACTATGGATTAGATTGATATCTTTCACATAATCTTTCCGAAAACATTATGTCATGACTACTAGTTGTTAAGTATAACAAACTTCATATCATACATATATAAGATGTTTGATCTACTGGTTTCCTAGCTTCATCATGATCAAGTGTATTTGAGGTACTGATTGGAGTTCTTATACTTTTAGTATTGTCATATCCATTCTTTTTATGTAAATATTTGATATACTTATTTTGGGATATATAAGTTCCTTCTAGTTTTTGATAAATTTTAAAACCTAAATATAATATTAACTCACCCATCATACTCATTTTAAACTTAGATTTCATTATATTCGCAAAAAAATCAGTTATAGATTGCTAAGTTGATCCAAATATAATTTCATCAACATAGATTCGAATAATAAAAATATTTTTGTTTTCCATTTTTATAAAAAGAGTTGGGTATTCAGTATGTTTTGCATAATTTTTTGTAAAATAAATCTTATGAGTCTATCATACCATGCACTAAGGTCTTGTTTAAGGCCACATAAAGATTTGGTATGTTTGAAAACATAATAAGGATGTTTTGAATCAACAAAACCAGGAGTTTGTTTTAAAAAAAACTTCTTTTACAAAACCATTAAGAAAAGTACATTTTACATCCATTTGAAAAAGTTTTATGTTAAAGAATGTTGCAAAGGCTAATATAATTTGAATAGATTCATGTCTAGCTACCAGAGCATAGGTTTCTTCATATTCTATTCTCTTTTTTTATTATAGCCTTTAGAAACAAGTGTTGCTTTATTTCTTATGATGACTCCATTTTTATCACATTTTTTTGAAAACCCATTTTACACCAATTACAATTGTTTTCTTAGGTATTTCAACCAATTTTTGATTCCTTTCAAATTCATTTAGTTTGTCTTTCATTTCATTAATCCAATCTTTATCACATAAGGCCTCATTCAAATTTTTAGGTTTGAATAGTGATTGAAAAGAAAGATGTTCTATTTCATTTATCAAGGAATTTCTAATATTTATTTGTTGATTTACATCACTAATGATAATATAACTATGATGATTCCTAAAAAACTATTGATTTGGATTTTTTAAAAATTGTTCATCAATATAAAATAGAAATACTTCTGGGGTAAATGTTTCAGAAACATTTTCTTGAGTATTTCCCCTTTCTGAAGATTTTTCAATCATGTGTTGATAATCAGTTTGTGAAAGCACCTCTATTGATGTAGGTAGAGATTGTTTAAAAACAAAGGGGTTAGTTTAATCAAACTTAATAGGAACTGTTTCCTTAATAGTACAATAGTTTTTTTTAAAACTCTATAATCCTTAGAAGTAGTGGAATAACCTATAAATATTCCTTCATCAGATATTGGTGAGAATTTATTTAGATTATCTTTGATATTCAATATGAATACATTGCATCCAAATACTCTGAAGTAAGAAACCTTAGGTTTTAGTCTAGTCCACAATTCATAAGGAGTTTTATTAAGAAAAGGTCTAGTTAAAACTTGATTTATAGTATAACATGTAGTACTTACCACTTTTACCTAGAAATACGTAGCAATTGAGTATTCACTCAACATGTTTTTTGTAATTTCTTGAAATATTTGATTTCTTCTTTCAACAACACCATTTTTTCGAAGGGTTCTTAGAGGTGAGAAGTTGTGAGTAATACCTTTAATACTAAAAAATTTTCAAAAACCTAATTTTGAAATTCTCCACCATGATCACTACGAATAGTTATCAGTGGTAGGTTTTTCTCATTTTTAACTTGGTCTCTAAATTTTTTGAAATAGAAAAATGGTTTATATTTCATTTCTATTAAATATACCCTTGTAAATCTGGTGTAACCAACTACTAAAACAAATACATAGTACTTTCCTCCAATGCTTCCAGTTTTTATAGGACCAAAAAGATCCGTGTTCATTAACTATAATGCAATAGATGTTGAAATTTCATTGATTGATTTAAATCCAGTTTTCTGTTTCTTTACATATTGAAAAGGGTCACAAACTTTTGAATAATCAATTCTAAGATCTAGTAGATCTTTAAAAAGTCTTTTCTTTTAGAGTTTACAAAGGTTCCTAAGGTTAAAATGTCCTAACATTATATGCCATAACCAAGAATTGTTTTCCATTTCACATAATCAAGGTAAGTCTTATCTCCTAAGGTCTTCCATGTTAAGTGTGTATACATTCTCATGCCTATTGGCAGAAATAATGAAATCATCCTTGGAATTTTGAACTAAACATTTATCATTCCTAAAATTCACAAGGTAACCTTCATCACATAATTGATTTATTATTATAAGGTTTTACTTAATAACTTTAACAAACAAAATATTTCAAATTAAAACTTTTCCTAATAGAATAATATTACCTATACCGATGATTTTTCCCTAATCATTATCTCTGACGGTCACACTTTCACCTTTCATTTCAATGTTCTTTTCAAAGAAATATTTGTTTCCAATCATATGTTGAGAATAAACACTATCCATTTAACCAAGTATTCTTCTTGTTGGTATACATTTTATTTTCTTGAAAAAGAAACAATTATTTTTTCAGAACCCAATCTCTTTTAGATATGGAAATTTTAGATTAAAGAATTTTAGGAATCAAAATTTGTTTTGGAAAATGAGGTTCAATAAATCCTAAAGATTGGGTTTTACTAAGAGACCAATTTCTTTCCCAATGTTAACCAAATTGACATTTAGAGAATAATGGAGCACTTTGGGGAACAAAATAGTTATGACTAAAAATTGGTTTTAAATGAGTATAACCAATTCCAGAACTATTATTTAGAGCATGAATTTGAGAATTAAATTTGTAAAATTATTTTCTTGTAGTATTGAAATTTTATAAAAGTTTTTTAAGAGAAAAAAATTCAGATTTAAGTCTAATGACTAAATTACTATTCTCATGAGAAATTGTTTTGGAATTTTTTTTAGGTTCAAAATCATTCTCCTTTAAAACATGTTATTCAAAGTCCTAAGAAAGTTAATCCTTCGTAGAAGTTACATCCATAAGGTTTTTTGAAATATTTCAAAAATCATGAGTTTTCTTATCAAGATACTTTCAAATATTGGATAATTTGTTTGTAAGGATAGATAATCTATAATTTTCTTTATGAATATTTTTTTAAAGTTTTGAATTATCATTTTCAAATAATTTGAAAAATTTGGATAATTCTTCAGAAGAAGGTAAATTTTCCTCTGTTGAGGAAGATTATTTATCTAAAGAGTAAGAATATTTATCATCAAGGTAATTGGTATTTAAATATACATTTTTAGGAGATTAATAATTATGTACCTTATCTATAATAAAATAAGTTTCAATAGGCAATATAGCTAAAATTCCAATATTTTTCTGACCAGAAGATTCATATTCATAATATTCTTCTGATGAATTGCCACCACATGAACTCAAATAATAATTTGTTTTCAATAATTACTAGTCTTTGAATTATTATACGTTTTCTTGTTTCTTTCAGAATGTTTCTCCATCCTATGTTTTCTTTTATGTAAAGGACAATTTGGTCTTATATTTCATGCTCTTTAAAATTCATAACAAGTTAATTATGAGTCTTTATTTTCCTTCCTATATTTATTTTAGAATCTATACTGAATTTCTTTCTTTCTAACAATCATGTTCATCCTTCAAGAAAGATTAACTAACTCATTCTCTGAATGATCACTTTCACTGGATTCTAATAAAACAACAACTTTATTAGAATTTTATCTTGTTACCCTTTTAGGTGTCTTGGATTTAGATGTAGTAGTAAAATATACACTTCAATTACCATTATTATTCTTATTAAACTCTGCATCTCTTTTCATTCTTGTCTCATGTTTAAGAAGAGTTCTAAATAAATCATCAAGAGTAATTTGAGTAACTTTCCTGTTCTCATCAATAGCTATACTTTTTTACTCCCACCCATTTGGCATTATATCGACTATATTTTCCACAAGCACTTCATCATCAAGAACATTTTATCCCATGGATTGAAGAATATTGATAATTTTCATAAATATTTGTTGAATATTTTATACTGGTTCTCCATAGGGAAGAACAAAAACATGATATTCTTCTTGAATAATTTCTCTTCTTATTTCTATAACTTTAGATGTACCAAAATGCGTAACTTCCAATTTCTTCCAGATAAAATTGACATCTTCACATGATGATATCTGACTATATATATTCCTAGTCATAGAACACAACAACGTATTGTGTACCTTTTAATTTGGTTGATATTCAATTTTCTCTTGGTTTGTGAAGGTTATAACTTCCTTTTCTTGGATTGTGTAATCTCCAGTGAGCATGACAATGTTTTCCACTCCATTATTAATGAAAAAAAGTCTTCATTCGATCTCTCTTGTTCTCATAATAATTTCCACAAAAAATAGGTGGTCTAGTTGGGTTCATATTGTAGATATATTCAATATTCATTCCTGCCATCTTATAAAACAACACTCTTCAACTCCACACATTAGTGTTGTAAGTAGTTATAAAAATTTTTTTTAATAAAAATAAAAATATCTTGCATAAAGAAATAAGGAATGTAAAAAACGTCAGTGGAAAACTCCTCTGATACCAATTTTTGGATTATAATATAGATGTAAGTGTATATTAGATGGCACAATTCAAGGGGGGGGGGTGAATTATAGGTTTGAAAACAATTTATATAATCACTTAAGAATGAACTTATTTTAAGAGGTATTAAACTAATACAATCCACAACCAATACAATTGACTATACCAGTCTTCGATATGATGGATATGATATGTTGTAATACCACAAGTAATGAAAAAAAATTGTATTCGAATTGAATATAATGATCAGAGTAATACAATGTAAATGATTCTACCATACATCATATAAAATCTCTTAGTACAATATGTAATGAATGAATTATAATTGAAATAATTAAAAAATAAAAGAATATGAATTGAAATAGGAAACAATACAGTTCCCCTTCTAATACATATAGATATAGAAATATAAAGGTATTACTATTCTTTTATCCCAAAGAGTAGGGTATCATTTAACCTAGGAGAAATGTCTGCCTTACCACCACCCTTGTAATCCCTCGATATGATGATTGGCACAAATTTCTTCCAATCCCTGGAAGCCCTTGATTAAGAAGGTAATTGACACCTATGCCTTTCAAACACTTGAAATACCTCGAAACTATGATTGGAATCACATCTTTATATCCTTAGAATACCTTGATCATTATCACAATGATTGGATACACAAACCAAAACAAAGAACTTATAGAAATACAAGAACTTGGAACAATCCATTCAAGTCTTGTATCTTCAAGGATTTTCTCACGAAGTAAAAGAGATGTCACACTATCTTTCTCTAAAACATTTTTAAAGAAAAATTTGAAAAAGTTATGTCTTCTGGTTCAAATGACCTCTTATTTACAGGACTCAGGTACCAACACTCATATATCCTCCAACGGTCATATTTCTCTGAAAAATTTGGTGGGACTTGGATACCTATAATTACAACGGTAAAAACAAATAGAATATACAACATCGTTTTGATTGGTATATAACCAACTCAACAACATCATTTTAGTTAGAAAACTGTAAGTGAAAAGGTATGAAGAAAAAAGTATGACAAACATGTATATGGTATTGAAGTAATACATGAGTACAATGTATTTCATGAGTACGATACATGACTTGGTTACGATGTATATTTTTATTACAATGCATACCATGGTTACGATACATAACATGGTTATGATGCTTAACATGAATAATAATCATATCATGGTTTCAATTTATATCATGGTTAAGATTCTTAGAATGGTTACGATTCATGATATATAATCTAGTTTCAATGCATGATTATGATACAATACTTAACCTAGTTACGATACACATGGTTACGATATAGTACTTAAACTGGTTATGATGCACATGGTTATGATACAATACAAGATGACCTGGTTACAATGCATGTGGTTACGATACAATACATGATTACGATACATGGCCTGGTTACGATGTATGTGGTTATGATGAAATACATAAATACGATACATGACCTGGTTATGATTCTGGTGGATACGATCAAATAAATTACTATGATACATGACTTGGTTATGATTCATGTGGTTACAATGCAATACATGATAAATAAGATGTAAATTGTGATTTCCAAAACAAAAAGATCAATGGGAAAGTTGAAACATGTTTTGACACAACATGTTTTGCTAGAATGACTAAGGAATCTATATAAAATCCAAGACTCACTATCTTATTCATTTAAATGCATAAAATTTTGGCTTGTAATATATTTTAATTCTATAATATTAATATTTTGAAAAAAAACTAAAATAAATAAAATTGTTCCTTTATAATTAAAAACATTACAAAAATCATTTTTAAATGTAATTATAAAAATTATATCACATAAATTTATAATTTTTTTAAAATTATTCTTCAATATAATAACAAGTAAAATATATTTTATTCAATTAGAGTTATAGAAACCGATCTTATTAATACCAGTGAATTTAATTTTTTAATCATCTCTGAACATGACATGACCTCTATCAAAATTTTCAAGAATATTATTTTAGTAAGGGTCCCCACACATGTTCCTTGAACACCCATTATCCATATAAAAAATATCTTCTCAGTTTCTTTCTTGATAAAATTTTATAAAAAATATTAAGAGATTAATTATTTTGGTAACCATATCTTGGGTTAACGTAATTTAGCTAATAATAAATTTTGAATCTAAACTTTTTTAAAAGAATTTTTTCTGTTAGAAATATTAGTTAAGAGATAAATGATATTTGGACTATAATATCTAGAATTATTTCAATTACATTAAAAAATATTATTTAAAAATTTCCTATAATAATTAATAATTTTTTGGGAACATCCTTTTACAAAATTAACATTTTTTTATTTTTTGGAAAAAAATTATTTTTTTTGAAAAACCAATTCTTGAATTACTTTTAACAAAATTTTGAAATGCTAAAATAATATTTAAATATTTATCATCATGGGTGAATTTGGGAAGATTATTTTTACAATCTTTAATTTAAAATTCAAAATTCCCAAAATTTTATTGTTCCTTTATTTTTAATATAAAATCATCTTTTTCTTTGAAAATTCGATCTTTAAAAAACTAGATTATACTTTTGAAGTAAGTTCAAAAAAACCATTTTAAATTGGATATCTAGTATAAATGGGATCTGAAAAACATAGATAAAATATTAAATAAGTATATGAAAAAGAGGAATAAGTTTAATTAATTAAACTTACTTAATCACATACCTCGATGTTAGCTATATGGAACATTACACATTCATCACTTGATTTAGATGAATAAAGAGATCCATTTCCATCACTCTAACTAATGAATTTAAGAGTTTTTTTTACCTTATTTCATGAACTTATATCTCTTCTTTTTCAAGTAAAAATCTGTGTTGATATGACCTTACTTTTTTAACCAAATAAAGTAACTTATGATTCTTGATTATTTTTTTTATAGTTGGATATTTTATTTTTCAGTAACGTTTTCATATTATTGGAAATATAAGTTATTTTAATATCACTTATGAATGAATCATTACTAATTTTTATTAAATAAATCAAACTGTTAACTTCTTTGACTTCCTTATCCTCTTTATCAGCATGTCTTTTCATATTTATCTCATATTTCATGAGAGATCTGATAATCTTCTTGATCAAAACGTTCCCTATATATTTATCTTTTTATATCACATCTGTTTTGGAGCCCAATTACTTGGAAAACTACAAAGGATTTTCTTGAATAAATATTATATATAAAACCTATCTCCAAGAGACTTTTGACAATTTTATATGTCAGTAACACATATAAAAATCAAAACAATAGATTCATTTTTATGAATAACAAAACTTTAAAAGTATTGTCTATACAAATCAATTCTATTATCTTCAACTTTTTATGTTCCTTCATGAGTTAATTCTAAGAGTTTCCATATTTTATGATGTTTTTTCCTTGTAGATATATGATTAAACCCATTTTTCTTCAAACCACAATGGAGAATGTTCATAGATTTATGGCTTAATTCAAAAGAAGAAATATCATTGGCAGTCCATTTTTCTTCTTTTTAATGAGTAGGAGTATAAATATGTATATAAATTTTCTATATAGGATAACCAATATTTTTATTAATGGTTTCCAAATGAGTGTTCCAATAAATATAGTTAGATCGATAAAAAATGGTCCACGACTCATAGATTTTTACTATTGGAGCGCCATGGGTATAATAATTTCATTAAATTTTAAAAAATAACATTTCTTGAAAAATCAGTAAAAGTTTTATAAAAGTAATTAATCTCTGAATAATTTTAAAAAAATAACAAAAAACTGAATTCAAGATTCCCTTTGATAACAAATATAGTTCGGAGTAAGATAAATTATTGGGGGTGAATTTACTTTTAAAAAAATGGAAGAAAAACCATATAGAAAAAAACCCTTTTTAAAGATTGAATAAAAGATAGAGTGTATTTTATTAAATATAAAAATATAAGAGTGGATGTATATAAGTAAACATATTGAAAAATAAAAAGTTTGATCATAAAAAAATGAAATAATTATTCGAATCACAATTTAAAAATATTTTTTTAGTAATGATATAACCTATAATCATATTTATAATAATCATAATAAAGAGAAAATCATTAATCATATTGGAAATTAACTAAATAAGTGAGTAATGAATAAAATAAAAAAGGAACATGATTTGGTAAAGGAGTTCATCTAAATCTCATTGATGAGGCCATATATCTCTTAACCCAATTTCATGAGGGTTTATTTTCTTACTCATTATATTTAATGGTAGAAAAGATAAAGAAAACTACCATTATTTTAAAATGGTTATAGAAAGAAACAAGAATTAAAATTGAACTCAATTTTGAACAGTTGTACCTTGAAACATCAAAAGAAATAAATTCCATTCCTTTTAAGGGTTTTGGAAAGATACCTGAATCCCTCACTTTCAATTGTTGAAAGAACTGAAATATAATGAAATAAGAAGAGAGATGATTGTTTAGGCATAATACATTGGAATATTGATGTCAATATCTCAAGAAATAAGAAATAAATCTAAGAGAGATAGATAATAAGTATAATAAATGATAATGATTTATGAATATTACATAATTTTGGTTGGAAATGAAAGTGCAAGCATAAAAAAGTGTGGTTTGATGATTATAGACAATTTTAATTGAGAATTTTGTGTAGGTAAATTGAAAACCCTCCAAGGGGTATACATATAGGCTTCAAGGTTGTTGGGAATCTTCTCAAATCATTCTAGGGTCAATGATGTCATATAAGACCAAATTATAGCTTTCATTACTATAATAAATGCTCCCTCAGATTTCATACCCTTACACCACTGAGTTTATGGTAGCTACAACTGAGTATCTAGTGTGTTTCTTGGGTTTCACTAACTATATAAAATATCCACCAACTAGACACTATTATCCACTAGTAGGCTGATGGGCTTTAGGAACAGCTACTAGTTTTGTCTAATACTACTGACTAATCGGTGCCCTTTTACTAGGTAGAATGTGGGATTGCTGCATGATTTTTGGTTCTATCTATCACCATTGGGAAGATAGTTCTACAAAGTTAGGTATCTTATTATCCTCTAGTAGGTAGGGAGATCATATCCAATTCCATTATAGATCCAATGTCTATGAATTGTCTTACTGGTGATCTAATCTTTCTTGTGACTTTAACAACACCCCTTAATTCCATTTAATTCCTTCTTTTATTCCACTCACAACCATTCTTAATGATAAAATATAAATACTAAAATATACTCAAAGGAAATTGTTAGAATAATAAATAGTTTTTACAACCATTAAAATATCAAGTAAGAAGGAAAACTGTCCTCTCGTAACATGATATCAACCATGAATAGTTTGAAATACACCCAACTTTAATAACCTAATGAATCTCAATTTTTAGTACACTCAATGTACCTCACAACATACCCCTATTCTATTTTGAACCCAACCTAAGTCGACAAATCTCCTAAAGTTGGAAGTAAAAATAATCGTATCACCACCAATTCCTAGGTAGTAATTACATTCAACCACATACCAATTAGTACCCACAATTGGAATTACACCCTAACACATACAGATAATATTCCTTAGTTTCCATTACACCCAAAATCATATCAATGAATACCCTCAGTTGTCATTAAAATCAACCATATGTCATAAAATACCATTTTTTTGAATTAGACGAATCAAAAATCAATATATCCTCAGGTTGGTATCACACCCAACCACTTATCAAATAACATCCCCCATTATAATTACACCCAAAAGTTCACCATATATAACTTTAGGATGGAATTATACCCAACCATAATCACCTCAATGATCTAAGAATAGTATAACACCCAATCTAATTCTAAAAACATAAATTTTTATTGATCCCATCATAAATGGATATGTTATAAAAAACACTTTTCATAATAAATCAAATATTATGTTATACCATAAAGATAAGAATCCCAAAAATCTATTGTAATGGTTAAATTTTCTTCCAACTTTACATAATAATTTAGGTTTAGTTATTTGACTCATGAAACACCATTTTCTTACTATTAAATATCATTCAAAGCTATCATCACATTATCCCTAATCTCTATGAAATTTCACCAATAAAGAAAAATCCATGGAAACATAAAAAGGTGAATTTTGTCTCGACATAACCAAGGACCCCCTTACACGTTCTCAATTTCTAGTTTCATAACACTTTAACCAAGCACATGGTATTTGGAGACCATGAATTCAATAAAAAAGCATGTAATGTTTCATAAGGTTTTAACTATTCTTAATTTATTTAATATAAGTCAAGAACCCTCATGTGGTTTCATACTAGAGAATTTTTCATGCTTGGTAGGACATTCCCAGCATAACACTCATGAAAACCAATATAAAATGACAACAAATCTTAAGAACTACCAACCTTGAAGTCATAGGTTTATCCCCATGAAATTTCATAGGATGATTCTACCTCATTTGAGGAAAATATCAAAACCTAGAAATAAACCCTAAATTAGGGAATATACGGTGAAGAATGACAAAACAAAGCGAGAAATCAAGAATAGATGGGAGAGGAGGGATAAAATTACCTCCAAACATCTACTGGGATAGAAAGACTAAAATATAGAGCTGAAATAAAGGATATACGCACTTATACATAGATAGAAACTGGAGATAATATCTTTGGTTCATGCATCTAGCCTAAATCAAATGAGGGGTTGAAATCAATTTAAGAAAATTTTAACTTATTAATTATCATTATTTTTTTCAAAAAAAAAGTACCTTAGTACCCACCAAATACTAGGTTATTTGTTGTTTGATTTCCATTTACCTACCTGGTATACTCTCCTTGGGTTCACTAGCCACCCAATTCCCCTAAGGGTTATCCATATATTATTAGGTACACTAAGTACCTGGTACATGCCACTAGGAACCTGGTGTTATCTACCCTCAAGGGCATAAACCCTGCACTGTTCCATCCCCATCTAGCCTCTACCAACTCCTCTAACATCCCAAAACCATCAAAATAAACATATTTGATAATTTATTTTAATCAAAGTCAGAAATTCAAATAGAAAAGGTATTAATACTAACTTTCTATACATTAACTAATTCAAGAGATGCATCACCAAGAATCACCAGCTAATAGATTTGACCACTATGCTCATATATCCACATCCCATTCCTATTTATCCTCTTGGATACACCTATGATACCACTACACACAAAATAGAGGTATCATATTCCCTCATATGGTCTTTTCACTCAATTATAATATATAAAATGGTCGTTACTCGAAAAAAAATATCCAACTCCAGCATAAAAGTGTTGATGCTAATCAAATGATAAGGGTATGGATGGTATCACATAAGTTGAGATACATTGAATAAATCATGTTTGGAACTATATATATATGGAATTTCCAATTTTTATTCTATAATTTTGATCCTCTCAATGACCTCAAATAACCCCCATAAACTAAGTCATGAAATTCTTCTACCATTGTATCTAACAATGTCCCAAGAGAGGTGATACTATCAAGAATATCGAGTATCCTACCTAAACCTATTGAAAACAACATAATAGATCTATATATATTTAATTAATACTCTGATAGGTTTTTAAATAATTCTTAATTAGTTTAATTTGATATGATATATCCTATATGAAACTCATGTCAATAATAATAGACTTCCCTTCCCCTAAGAAAAATGTTGGCGATTTGGATGACCTTGCATGTAAATCCAAAAATGGTTCCATCTAAATATAAGCATTATTATTATTGTTATAGGTGAATAATAGATTAATGTTATACTTCTCATATAAACCTAAAAAATCAAGGGAAAATTCCTACAACATGAAATCCAAAACCTAGAAATTACACTCATAGGGACCATCAATTTGAGGATGTAATTCCATGCTCAAGTAAAACTATGTATCCCACAAATTTTGTAATCATTTATAAAAAATGTTGTAAATTGAGTAACTTGAACTAATACAATACTCATGGGAACCCAAGGAAGATGAATTCTCTCTTGGACATATGATCTACCAAGATTATCAATTGAATATATATCCTTGATTAATAGAAAATTTTATACCTTCATTAATCGATCAATAATAAACCATACTGCATTAATACCTTAGGTTTACCTCAGTAGACTCTTACGTTATCCATCATTACATTTTTCAAATTTCAACTTGAGAATAAGAAATTCTTGAATAAGTTCCATTGGCCACTTATTCTCATCCTTCAAATACTGATAAGTGGACCATCATGTGATAAACCCCAAAATATCCTTCTTTATCTTGGGCCCTCAATAGACTCATTACATTATCCATCATTACATTTTCCAATTTCAACTCGAGAATATTAAATTATTTAATAAGGTCTGTAGGTCATTGATTTTCATCCTTCAATTACTGATATTTGGAGCATCATATGATAAACCCCAAAATATATTTCTTTATCTTTGTTCAACAATACTAGATTTGGTTTTCAAGACACATCTTGGTAACCCTTGGATGAACAACCCATCTCAAGGATTGTGAATCCAATATAATCACCTCACACAGACTCATTGGGGACAAAAATTGATCATAAAAATATAAGATATCATTATTATACTGGGACCAATCAATTGGTAGATCCTTTCCATGCATACCATCCCTCATAACCATATAATTTGATTTAGAAAACTAAATATTATTCACCCTATCTATTACTGAGGAGGTAATATATAAGGATTAAATTGATTATCTTTGTAAATATAAATGAACATTGAGATAAATTTCAAAAGAGTATCATTAGTTTCCACTCACTACTATCCTTATAAACAACTTGACCTAGATTCTTCCTAAAAAGTTCAGAAACCGTGAATTTTCTATTCCTAAGGGTATATTCCATATCAAAGTAAAAGGACCGAGGATACTAGGACCACCATTACTATCAAAGGTTCATTTTACAATATTAAATTATGCAATTCAATATGTTATGGTTCAGATACACCAAAAACCAACAACCCATCATGTAATGTTGCCAATATCTTTGCATGTGCACTACTACCACTAACTCTAATTTATGAGTCTGGTAATTCCACTCATGTGACCTCAAATTCTTGGATCTATAAGTGAATTTTGTTGTTGAAAAATGTTCATTATGGGAGGAATCATGGACAACAATGTATGAATGGGGAAAATATAGTCCAACACTTGTGTAAAAAACACTAAGTATAATGGATTAAAGAATGTCAAGGTCTTCAAAAAACACCAGAGTTTCATGATCTGAAATTGAACTGCCACAGAACAGCAACAAAAAAACATTAATACTTCACAAAACATATCTTATTTCCATCACGATGATAATTAATACCCCTTTCACAAATCATTTTAGGGGGATTCAACCTTTAGACTTTGATTTAAATTTCTCAACTTGTGAAACTCTATCCTTCGTGATCTCAAGGACACAAGGATTCCTATAAGTAGAGATCCATTGAAAATACCCCCTCATGAGTCCATCAAATTATATAATCATGATTGTGATGCATTTCTCAAGAATATTTTCCACTATGAGTGACCTTATTTCTAGAGGAATATGCTTTTCTTCTATTAGGGTTCAATGAGACCTCTACTCTTTGTGAAACACCTACCATGGGTACCAAGACACCACCCCTATATGGAGAACACATGTCTCATGAAATTAATATCTTCATAAACCCCCTAAACCATATGAAACCCAATTTATAGGCCTCTACCTCATGCATCCTTTTATTAGAGATAACTTTGTGAAAGTTTACTGCTCATGGGCCACATACACATTTATGCTGGGTTAAGCCATGTAAACCCCATTAACATGTATAGTATTATGGTCCCTCATTCCTAAGCGCTTTGTTTCAAGAAAGGGTTGGGAATACTCATTAACTTCTACTCATAAGCATTGGAATCCTCACCCGAGGACCCCTGCATGCTACCTAAAATGGGTAGTCTGCATTCCATTTCCCTCTCCAAAAGCTTATGTATAGTGAAAATGTAATCTCCATTGGTGGTGTTATCAAGGGAAACCAACCATTTTCCCGCTTTATGAGTGGATTTTAGATCCCTATATATTTAATTTATCCCACCCTAACTGGGAATGGGTAGCTCCATGTGTAATCCCTGAACTAACATCTGAGCTGTAAGACTTTAAAATTCATAAGACCAACATCTTAGTTGTTTGACATTAAACTATATGAAAATTTCCTCATCAAATGAAATTAAACTTTATAATTGAAATGTGTGATGAGAACATGATACGTAATGTAAAGATCATTAGATAATACCCACAAAACTTGGGTTAATCGTATTCATAAGCCACACACCATTCCTTGTCATTTCAACTTTCACGACACAAACATCCTTACAACCTGACATTAAACTACATAGTATTGTCCTATCACATGACCATAAATTGTTATATCAAGCTATGTGGGTTTTTATATCTATATTTAAACACGAGATGAAGGATTCCTCCCAAAGGTTCAATCTGTATATTCTATCATTACCACAAATCATAATCCTTTTTAGAGGCGGAATCTTTGATGCTTGATCACATTTCAGGAGTATACAAAACCTATCACTATACAAATTTGAGGTCCCCACTAGACTTTGGAATTACCATATGATGCTAACCCATAACTAACCTAGTATGTGATGAGAATACGTGGGAAGTATCCCCCAAAAAGCATTAAACCTATTATCAACCCAAACACGATCATTATATGAAGGACTGTCCACACTAGACTTTAAATATGTAAAGTTTCCTCACTTGGATTTAAACCTATGACCCCTTGTCCACACTAGACTTTAAATATGTAAATTTCCCTCACATGGATTCAAACCTATGACCCCTCCTAATGCATACGAATCCCAAACATAGGTGGTGATCCTAGGGTTCCTTATGTGGAAATACTATGAAGTATACGTGGAAAGCATATGATCTCTTCATCCTCACACAGGTGATGAGCCTGAGTTTCTATATCATGTAATGAGTATGAGATTCCCTAGGTGAAAATACTTGGATGAATTCTATGGAAAACAGAAGTTTCCTAAAATGTTGATCACTATATGAATTGTATAAAGAAAAATTAGTTTCCTTGTGTGATGAGAAATGGATTCCTAAAGTGACCAGCCTTGGATTTCTTATGAACTAAACCTATATTTACCTATATTGATCATGGGATGACTCATGTTTTTTACATGAGATACCTTAATCATAATAATAAGATTCCCTTAAATTCCAAGTGTTGAAAAATTTTATAGATTCAAAACATAAAAAACTTACACAATATCTCCAACTACAGGTAGTCTCCCTATCGATGTAGCAAGAAGTGTAATTAACTATTGTCCACTAGAATGTGGAACTAAGAATGTTATTAAAAACATATCTTAAATCTGAAAGGGAGACCCATAATTGGTGATGAAATCCAAGGCAGAATCTATATAAGGAATATCCAACACCCCATCCTTATATTCTAATCAAGGAGCTGACATCATCAAATATGGTGGCAGAGGCAAACTACCTTTGGAAAGTGATAATGCAGGGTGATGAAGACCACAACCAGTGCAAGGATATAGATACTAGTAATGAAAAAGTGAACCCAATTTAATCTTTGAAAAATATAATAGGAAAACTGACATTAATATCATCTCCTATAACTAGAAAAAATTAGTAGTGTTGGGTAACCCTAGATCTAGGCATCATTAACATGAATCCCCTCTCCTTTAATAGAGAGGTGATGGGTAGTTTTGGGAACATTGAGTATTTCCTTCACTAGAAATTTACTAATGGGTGAATTCACATTTCATAAAAGACACAAACTAATGGAGACATGTGACATCATATTTCTAATAAGAATAGTGTAAATAGGGACACTAGTGTGTTAATCCAAAATAACTACACTTATTTTGTGATGGACTCTGCTCACACTACTCTTGGAATCCCTTATCCCATATCCCTAACTAAGCTTATCTAGTGAGGGGTGATCAACACTTATTTTAACTATTACTAATAGAAAGGGGTCATTCCAACCATTAAAATGGACCAAAAAGACATGGAAGCTACAACACCACACAAATATTTTCACCCACAAGGGTCACATAGTGGGAAATCCACCGATCACCATGATATATCATTTTAGGAGTCACTCTATGGAACACTCTAAATGATTAACCCCTATGAAAAGAAGGTATGGGATGCATGGGTTACACCTTCTATGACTTCCACCTAAGAGATGACTAGGAGGGATCCCACCACCAAGAGTTATAGAAAATTTCTGTCAGATCTCCATGCTGATGAGCATATTGATCCCATCCTTGCTCTAGTGGTCTTGGTGCAAGATGTATGGTTCCCACACCTAGGGAAGACCACCAACCATAATTGACATGAATCTCTTTCCACAGCCCCTATATCCCCTTCCATTGCAAAATAATATCCCACCATCCCAACCATCATGCCAGGGAATATTATTTCCAAGTTGGGATCGAGATCATAACAATCTACTAGGATTGTTTAGTTGACTCTCCCCACCATGGGTTTCACCAGAGAACATTATGAGGGGCCACCCCATGATAATGAATTCCAACATAGAGGTCATATCATGATTCTATCTACAAACATGGATTCCTTCACTATGTCAAAGACTTTCCATGCCCAAAAGATCCTTTGTAGTGTAGAAGGATAGATAGTCCCCATAGAAAACCTTCATGCATCATTGGCCAAAACATTAAAAGAGTAAATCCTCACGAGCCTTAGAGGATAATTGTTGGGGAGCTCCCATGACACTGTCAGAGATTAGGGCAGGGTCAGTGTTACATCCCCATTGATCTCTTTGATTTATTGGTGATGGATAACTTAATGGAGATGCTTTAATCACCTCCATCATAGCTAGGGGAAGGAGCCTACCAGTTGAGAATGAATATCCCAGAGGTTGAAGTCCATAAGGTCCCCAAATCCCTATGAATTAGAAATACATGGATGAATTTTGAGATTCATTCTGGGACTCTTAGTAAAAAAATCCTTACCACCACCATATTACCTCATATAAACCTCTATGGCGGAAGTATGGGAGACATCAGGATTGGGATTAACACCCCCAATGAAAGTGAGAACCTCATCAAGATGTAGCCACAAAATAACCTTCCTAACCCGTAAGAGGTTGTGTATACCCATCCAATATTGAAATTTTCATGAATCCGGATCTCTCTATGGAGGACACACTAAAATTCTAGAGGAGTTTGGCCTATCCAATACCTCCCCTTCTAGAAAAATTAGTACCAGAGTAGGTATGTATCGCTACCTTCCCTATCTTCTTAACCATAAATGATAGGATCTTGTGGTGAACAAGAGTAGGATCACCCTACTGATAATTAATAAGGGGAGGAATTATTATGGGAGACTTTGGCCATTGACTAGTTACTGGAAAAGTTCTAGCCTTGTGTGACCCCACACATTTCAATATCAGAGATTCTTACTAAGGAACACATAATGTTTCTCTATAAAAATCTATGGGTAACATTTAGCCACCTCTAATACATTTATCTAAAGTATTTAGTTAGACATAAACACCTTTAATCTATCCATAGTTAGTGTCGAATGGTTGAAATTGAAGTGGTCATGGTGGATCAACACCCCAGTTCATATAAGCACCGAAAGACCTTTTAGTGGTCCTATATCAATATCCTCACAATAATTTGTTGGATCATGGTGGAGGATTCTCCTCATATATAGATCATGGGCTAGGGGAAATATGATACCCTCTAATTTAGTCCTTTCTTATGGTGATAGTAAAAACAATAGGCTAATCTACCAGTCGATTGTGAAATTTTCTATCCAACCATCACTATTGATTATGTTATCACAATAAACACTCCAAATTATTAGAGACATAAAACTGGTGATTGAGAGTACAATTAATATGATCCACCCCAAGGGGAGACACAACATTAAGAAGGCCTTATGATAGGTTCCCATAACTATCAATAGAGATAGATATTGGGTCTTAGGAGTCACAAAAAGGCAATTTTACCTAATCATAAAAAAAATAAAAAAATGCAAGGGGGTCACCCAGCTTGTTCTTCCATCTAATCCCACCCCACATTATTAAAAAGATTCCAGAATGGATTTTTTTTTCTATGATATTCTGAGTAATAAGAGAATCGCCTATGAACTTCTCACAAAATAACTCATATAGTGGGAATATGTCAAAGGGGGAACTGCCCTTACCTTGATTGGACAACCGATCCTTCTTAGAAAACTATCTAGGACCAAGGTGGGTGGTCCCACATACCTAATCAAGGTATAGGTTGTTGGTTATTCTTGATTAGGAAATGACCAAGTGTTCCCTAAAGCTACTTCATTATTCAATCAACGTGATTCCCCACCTTTGTATCATGACCATTTTTCTTCTCAAGCTAGAATGATAGTCAAAGAACAGATGAATACCAACCCTCACCTAGATAATTCTATAGTTTCTCCCACTACATGTATTGAGGAATTTAAACACATCAGGTCTCGATTATGCTTGAAGGAAATCCATATCCTGCATGGGTAAATCACCTTCTTCCTTCTAGAACCTTCAAAAAAGAGACCTTGTCATGTGAAACCTCATATTGAGTATTCCAATCAATACCCACATCATGTCCATGCATAAAAAGTTCCATTTAAAAAATGAAATAGCATTTTATACTCCATTAATAATAATAAGTTTCTATTTTACTTAATTTATGCCATGGAAAAGAACCTTTTGATGTTTTTAGATGCTAAGAAGAATCAATAGGATGAGATAATGAACCATGCTGATTATTTTTCCTACTATAGGATCCTTTGAAACAACATCAAAGAGGGTTTTGTCATAAAGGACTAGCTTTAGGACTAGGTAGACCATTTTTTGGTTGAGTTGGGTGGTGTTCTGGTGCTAGTAGAATATGCCCCTAGCAACTTTAATGGTGACGATAATGACTCTAGAAAATGGAAGTAGGATCTTTGTCAAAGGATGAAAATGTTTTATGATCGGTTGGCAGATAAGATGGTTTATCATGCCCATGGAATTATACATTATTGGTTAAAAAAACAACACCTCCGATAGTCGATGTTCCCCCTCTTGTTACTACATTGACATTACGACATTATAAGTCTTGGAAGAACTGGAATAAGAAAGAAAAAGGTAATAAAGATCCACCACTAGTATAAAAACAAGTTTTCAGTCTTGGGGATTTCATGCTCCTTAAATTGGGGAAAGGCCCCAAAATATTCTCAGTCCTGGAATATTCCACTAATGAAGAGAATATTTTTTATTCAGTTAGCACTATTATTCTAGTGGATCATTGTACAAAACTCAGTGGTAAGGCATGTAACTTTATACTTTCAAGAACATTGGGTCGATGCCATTGAGGAAAAGAAAGAAATTAAAATACTAAGAAGATTTATCAAGCTGATAATCTATAATTGATGGTTAATGCTTCTCAAATGAGACAAAATGCCTTACTTAAGTCTCATCAATTATTTTTCTCATAAGATACATTATTTGGAAAACCCCCACAACATTTTGGTTAGGTTTATCACACAACTCGGCCAAATTGATCCAATTCTCATCCACAACCAGAAAAGGCCTGATCACAATATAATAACACTCATCCTAAGCAATCAAACCAACAATGGGACATGAAAAGCCCAAGTCTATCCCCAATTCCTCATATAATTTCACCTACTATACATCCTATTAAATAGAGACTATTAGGAGGTAGTAATATACACCTTTCTTGGATATATGGTGTAATAAAGTACCTTGCTGGTATAATAGCATGAATTTTGATCCTTGATGTTCTCCACTATTCGAAGGAGTTATTAAAGGCTCTCATTGAGGTCTTGAAGTTTCCTCTATAATTTGAAAATGAGGTATCTGGCATTGAGTCCTATCCCATATAGGAAGATAAATATGAAGAGTGTTAAACCAACATCTCCTTCCCTAAGGATGATGATGTTGTTATCATTCAAGGGAACATACGATCACTCGATGCCTTAGTCCAATTCAATGGAATGAGAATATATTGTTGACTTGTCAATAATATATTTAGGATAAACCTTATCATAACTCATAAACTTCACAAGATTCACCTCATAGAGGAATACATAACGTCATAAAACCTATAAATCCAAGTATATGATAAAATAGAGAATAATTTATGCTACAAGATTCAAATAGAGACCCAATTTGGTGACTTAATAAAAAATACAAAGTTCATGACTATCTAATATGACACTTCCTATAATGCCTTACTTGGAAGGCCTTGGCTTCACCTACATCAGGAAGTCCCCTCTTTATATCATAAGTGCCTCAAGTACTCTCTTAATGGATGAATTGGGGTACTCCATGATGATGATGATTCCCCCTTCAACTCCAATGAAGATCACTATATTGATGGTGGGTATTAAACAAATAGGTAAATTTTCTTCAGATCGATGATTTGGAGTGCATCAATGATCCAAATGACCTAATAGCCACCACATAGAATCTATGTGCATATTTGAAGGATATATTCATCATATCGATCTACCAGCTGGTGTTAACAACACTAAGACTTGGGAATCATTTCAAAATCCCTAATAAGAAATAATAATTAAAGATTACCTTGTATTCCTATAAGGTCTAGGCACTACTAATTCTAGAAATACCCACTCCCATTATGTACTGAAAGGTTCTTCCCCTAGTCACTAACTCGTTCTAGCATCACTACTTTTTAAAAGCTAGGTTGACCAAGTGGAAGCCAACCCATCATTATTGTTTCAACATAAAAGTTAGGTCTCACTATCAAAAATCACATGGGATTGAGTCATTATCTTTTTTCAAAATGGTCTCCAACAAATAGGGATCCCACAAAAAGAATTATTCCCATGATAAAGAAAAAAAATACCACTTCACAATCTTGATATATCGTATATTTTTTTTCATCCTCTAATCCTCATGTTTGAAATGATAAATAGGATTTGGAATAAACCCCTATTACATTCGAGGAAGGGGTCTGTACCACTATTGAAGAATTAACCTAGGCTAATCTCGAGACTAAGGGAGATCTAATGTCAATACTAATTAACATAGTCATGTCCATAAATAAGTAGAAAAAATGTGATTTTTCTAAATAAACATCATGAAATCTTTACCAAAAACCACAAGAAAATTAAAGTGCTAAATCCCAAAAAAATCCACCAACCTAGCCTTATTATTTTCACAATGGTTTAAAGTCACTTCAAGAAGATTTATCCCTCTCATTGTTTCATGGTTGAGGCCGAAGTTGACAAGATCATCAAAAACCACTTCATCATGGAATTTAATTACCCCAAGTAGTTTTGTAACATCATCCCCATAATAAATAAGAATAAATAAATTAAAGTCTTCATTAAATTTTGGGATCTCAATTGAATTTCCCCAAAGGAAAATTGTTCTAATCTTAGTGACATAGTTTCTGATTTAAGCAACTACCATTTTCTAGGATTTATCTTTCATGGATGGGAATTCTGGGTATAATCCTATTCGAATAGACCTCAAAGCCAAGGTTGAAATTGAATTCAAGGAACCTCATTGATATTTTCCTTACAGAGTGATAGTGTTTGTCTTAAATAATGATGTAACCACTTATCATCATTCCACATAACATATATTTAAGCCACTTCTTGGGAAACTATAAGAATACTATGTGGATGATTTGGTGGTCAAATACACCAATTCTAGGACCATAAAAAGGATATAGATAAAGACTTTAACCTTCTCGACTCCCATCACTAGAAAATAGACCCCCTAAAGTGTGCATTTATAGTTACCTCTTAGAAGTTTCATATATTTTATATCACATATAGAGGAATCAATATTGATCTAGATAAGGTTAATACCATTAGACAAATGCATCCTACATTAAATATTAGATATTTATAAAAAATCTAAGGTTATCTAACCTATATATGATTTTTTACGATCCTAGACAGAAAATTTAATCCCTTTTCAAATATCATGATTAAATGCATCATTTATCAATGGGATGAGGATTGAAAGACTATGTTCGAGGAAATCAAGTAGTATCTATTATATCCCCGAGTTCTGATGCCACCCATTATATGGAATCCCTTAGTCCTTTCTTTTTCCACCCTAGAATTCTATCTTGATGCACTCACAACCAATAATAACAATAATTGAAATGATAATGGACTATATTATCTTAGTCACATGCTTAACTATATAGAGATTAGATATTCTCCCATCAAAAATATTTTCCTCGCCTTTGTCATCATGGTCAATAAAATGAGGCGCTACCTACAACATCAAGAGATATAGCAAGTATCTAAGGTCAAACTATTGGGTTATATAATAAATTTCTCAATGCTGACTATATGGTTGGAATATTGGGAACTAATCCTATAGTAGTTTTACATCAGTTTCATTTCCCAAAAATATTTTAGGTTTTATATGATGGTATATTTATTGGCTGCACATTTTTCCTCTGAGAATCCACCCTTAGATTTCAAATTCCTATATGAATCCATCCTCTCTATTAATAAGGATATGACACATAGGTATAATCACTCTGATAGTGCCTACCAAAACTTAGCTACGAGAAAACTCAATAACCCTAAACTCATAAGGTTTGGGCTTGGTATTTTATTTATCACTACTATACAAGACCTCATAATGTAATTGTTCCATTTATCTGAATGGTGTACCAATAATAAAGTTGAGTACTAGGACCCTATCACCAAGCTTGATTTGGATATCCATATTAAGTTCACATGGATACATGTGAAGGTTTAATTAGAGTTTTTCATCAAACATATTAATAGTGACTACATCAACAAGAAGTAATAACTCATCCCATTATTGGAGAAAACTCACGATTTGATGTCCCCATTACCTTATAGGCTATGGGAAACTCATGTTTCTTGGTCCTATAATGATTGAGAAGATTATTTTGTAATCCTGGACAAATAACTTTTATGTCCTGACCAAGATGACATGATAATTCATGTAGTGCATTGAAAACTCATTTTCGACATCACTTTTGATGAAAAGGACCAATAGGTGAACCAACATACAATTGAAACATCCTTAGATGGGATTAATAATCCCTTTATCACTAAAGTGACACTCATGTGGATGAATCCTCTCATTGAGTACCTCTAACATAGCACCATCCCATATAATCAAGCTAAGAATGAGCATATCCTTCAGTGTGTAGTGATGTTTATCTTCCAAGAAGACCCTAATTTGGTGAAGGTTCTCTATAATCATGGCTTTGAAAGAATCTTCCTCCACAGTATACATTGTAAGTATGTCCCTCTGGTACTGTAATAATTCCATTTTTGTTCACATATGGCCATCAAATAGGGTTGAAGCTCTCTCACTGTATCTGAATATTGGGTTACTTTTGACTCACTATGGTCCATGACTACGTCAAATTACTAAGAATTTCCAAGTGTTCTAGATCAATTCCAACTTTGTGCATCATCCATAAGAGCTTCTCCATGCCACAAAACACTCTTAGACCTTTATAACAGAGGGGATTAATGTGGTGGGCCCTTACCCACCTATAATTACTCAAAATTATTTGTTTATTTTGACTTCTACTAATTTATTTTCAAAGTGGGAAGTATCCATCCCCCTCAAGGTGGTCAATACCTAGTATAAGATAATTTTTTTTGAAATCCCACATCATTTATTAATTCACACTGTTCTCATAGAAAATGGCACCAACTTCTATGCTATGAAACTCAAGAATCTATATGCCACATACAAAAACTATTCTAATCATACCTCATACTACAAATGTATAGGTGAAGGGATAGATTCAGGCATTCATCAAAACCCTCTCTAACATCCTATTTAATATATTGGTTAAAATAAAAAAATATGGCCCCAAAATCATCCTAATGTCCTTTGCACCTATGAGATGATAACCTGGAATGCCACCCAAGTGACCCCATAGTCCTTGTTATGTGGGACATAGGAATTATTACACATACAAGTTAAATTATTATCAGTATGGATGGATGGTTATGATTAGTAAAAACTAAACAAGAGAGTTAAGGTTTTTTTGGATGAGTTGAAAAAACTTGAAAAGAGTAGTCTCTAAGAATATCACAACCTCAAAGTTCATTAGAACCAGGTGGCATGAGAATTCATAATTTTTTTGGCATATGATCTTTCTTTTAGAGTGATTTTATATTGGCACTGCAGATTCCAATGATTCCCAAAAGGAATCCCCCAAAGCTAGAGCATAAGCGAGTGGTACCTTTTGTCATTCATATGGTTTACTCTAATGGTAAATACTCACTAATTACCATGGAAGGGGAGTGTATCACACCACCCAACAATGTATGGTTCATAAAATATTACATTATATTACTTGGGAGACAACATCTTGGTCATATGACATTAAACTTTATAGTGAAATCCTGGTTAGAAGTTATTAAACTATGGGACACTATCATAGTTGCATGATGTTAAACTATTGGATAACATCCTATTAACAAGATGTAAAATAGTATGGCACATCATCCTCACTGTACGATATTATGTTACATGTCCAATATCATTTCCAAAAGATATTAAACTACATTTTACAAATCCTTATCATATGAAATAAAATTTTATAATGTTTGGAACATCATCAGAGATAACCTCCCCCTTTCAGTGTTGGTTTTCTACCACACTGATTTATAGAATTACATACGAATTAATTCCAAATTTCATAAAATACATTAATATTACAAAATATTATATAATATTCATAGGATAGCCACTTACCTACTTTAGTTCTTTCCCCTCAAGAATAGTTTTGAATCTCAATCACCGATATTCCTATTAAACATGCTCAAACACATGGTGGTGTAGCCCCTAGAGTGTTGAACTCTGCTCATACACCCCCTCATGTTCACCTATAAACTTTGATAATTACATGATTTTAACCATAATCATACTCAAGTCTAAATGGTCTTTCTTATTGGGGTGGCACATGTCCAAAATATTATATCCTCTAGTCCCGGGTACATTCCATGAATTACTTCTTTAAACAATTGATTTTTCCTGTGTTATAAACATTTTAAACGGTTGATCCAATATTTTATGTCCCCATACTTAACTGATATAGTTTTTGAAATTGTGTTTCAGAAATTTTCAATAGTCATATCCCACCCATTGGTCACCCCTTGTTGTGATTTAGATCCCAAAAGTCATGATTTACTCAATTTACTCCTTCCTATATCCCAATGTTTTTTTTAAAACCCTTTTAGCCCCCCTTAAAAAATATCTGGGTGTTGTCTATGAAAGTTTATGTCATTATAGGTTTCCCAAGTTATATTCTAATTACCCTTGTCATGTGATATCATGTGAAAATAGAGGTTCACCATCAATCCTTGCTTCCCAAACCGAGCATCATTGTAGTATTGTGGTTCCTAAACACATTTTCTCTTTGAATTCTCATGTCCTGGAGGTTCTAAGGGGGAATTTTTGAGTCTTTTTTCTAATAAATTATAATTTTTATTCTTAGTCTAATGTTAGTAGGATTCCTTCTAATAATATCAGGGTATGGAAGTATCAAGTTGCTTTAGAAATAGAATGTTGGACTCACAGCTGCAAGTTGTTCTATTGGTAGAAAGTTTTTATAGAGGAATTATGTTGGTATAATGGTAGTTTGTTTGTCTGGTGGTAATAAATATTAACAATAGAATGGTCTACCTATAGAAGGTTTTTCTGACAGAATCAAGTTATTCTAGTAGTATAAAATTTGTTTGGCAGTAGAATATTGGTGTCCTGGTAGAAGGTTGGTTTGGCAGTAGTATGATCTAAAAATATAAAGTTAGTAAAGATATAGTAGGATATAGTTTTAGTAGGTTGGTTTGGTGGTAAACAGTTGGTCTAATGGTATCATGTTATTATGTTAGTAGCAAGTTTGTCTAGTGATTAAAAGGTCGGGTGGTAGCCGCTTGGTCTAGTAGTAAAAAGTTAGTCTGGTGGTAACATGTTAGTTTGGTGGTAATAAGTTTGTATTGAGGTAGAAAGTTTGTATTGTGGTACTAGGGTCTGGAAGTATCATTTTTTTATAGTAGGAGGTTGGTTTAATAGTAGTAGAAGAAAGTTCTAGTATAGTTTTTAAAAATTTATAGAATTTTTCTAGATTGTCGTAAATATGAACTTTTAACATAAAAGTGGTTTGAAAGCCTTAAATAATAGAAATTAAAATCTGTTTCAAAGAGGATATGTAGAAATTTTATTTCCAAAAATTTTGAATCTTTTTTTAGATTCATTCCATGTGAAAATTTAATGAAAATTAAACCTTGTCAATTGTCAAAAAAACATTTAAAGAGAATAATGCACTGGATACTATGATTACCCATAGCTTGTGCCATAAACCCACTCTAACTGGGCAACATGAATAGACCATTCCATTGAAGGAAGCTATCTGAACCTCCTCTCCTGAAATGCATGCGGACTCTCCCAAATTGAAGGGAATAACAAATGACAAAGTGGCAGGATATCCCCATCCTCCACCAGGTTGTGGCACCCCTCAATCTCAAATACATAAAGTTATGAAAAAGGTGAGTACCTATAATGGTTTTGAATTTCTTTCATCTATTAGTAGTGATAAAGACCGGAAAATAATGGAAGATCATGATGGAGTTAAGCATGTGAACATTGATGTACCTTCTGAGTTCCCGGATGTTGGTGGAGGTCCCTAGATGCAGGAAAAGGCTGGGAGGAGAGGGATACATCCACATGGCGGGGGTGCTTAGACATCTCAGCACAGTATGAACACTCGCTCGCGAGTGTGATGATATCATTTTTATGCACTTGAATTATTGTGTTTTCTCCTCTGTATTTACTTGTATAACTTTATTTTTAAAAATAGGGGTGTTTTCACCTCAACATTTACCAAATTTTTTTTTCCCGAAAACCATATCCCATTTTTTAAATTTGGGACCTTTTCCTTTGGTTCATCTTTTTTTCTTCAACTTCGTATGAACCAGAATAATGTTAGTTAAACTTCGAGAGTCATATGCATCCATTGGAACCATCTTTTTTGGGGCTGTTAAAAGTTTGGTTAATAATCTATTTTCTACACCAATTAGATTAATTTAAGATATAACTATGTTTATGTATCTTTTTCTCTTATTTGTAATAGTTTATAGATTGTTTAAACTCTTACATTTAGTAAATCTAAGTTGTGACACCATCTCCCTCTCTCTTCTATTTTTAGGTAATATATTTTTGGAAAACTATTTTGAGGTATGTGACCCTCATTCTCTCCCTATTTTTGATCATATATGGGGATTTCATGCTTTTGAATTCCTTTGGGTGGATAATAAGGACTGACATAATGAAGATAATGATTTGGATAGATATAAATTTAATGGGAATGAGGAGAAGAAGTATGTTTTTATTTCATTTATGATACCACCTTTAAGATCATGCTAGCCTGTTCACATTTCTGAAAATCATAACTGTTATGAGCCTTGGTCATGATATAGTTTTTTATTTATGAAAAAACTTATCATGTTTGTTTTTTGAACTCAACCTGAATTAAATGGATAATAAATTATATATAGTTAATTCCTTGGTCACCTGAAAAAATTACTATTTGTTTGATAATACCCTTATTAAGTAAAGAAGTAATGTAATGATAAATTTTTTTTGAGTATAGAATAGAGTTTTGTAAAAAATGGACTATGTTGTTGTGTGTTGAGAGTTGTGGTTATGTGAACCATGTTTGGTATTGTGTGGTGATAATGATTTATTTATTGGGTGTGGAATATATATGGGTAGGGAATTTTTGGTTGGTTTTCATTGCATGTTTTATGGAAATGGTTTATGTGGTAGGATGAGTTGTTGAGTGGTATGGTCATGTTATTTTCTTGGTTATCCAAGGAGTGAACTTGAAATTCTAAATCTATAATGATACAGGTTAATAACGGAATAACCATGGGTTAAATTTAAATAAATGAAAGTAATGGAATTATTATTTTTTGGCTTAAATGAATTGTATGGAAGGTGAATGAGATGTGTTAATATGAAATGAAATGGATTAGTAAACAGAATTTGGGGGAAACTCTTTAATTATTATATATGATGAAACCTATAATTGAACATGGAATTGTGTAGCTATATTTTCTGGTTTTTTGGTGTGATGCATAGGGAGGTGGAAGTATTTGTGATGGATATCATATGGTGCAGTGTTGGTCATGTATAGTATGATATTGTAGTTTATTTCAACCCATATGTTGAGTATTGTGCGCTATATATTTGTCATGTATATTATTTTACTTCTATATCTTACCCACTCGAGTCAGATATCCTTACCAATGGACAAATATTTTTCGGTTCTAGGTGTTTTCCCCAACATCCAGGCTTGTGGTGAATCAGATGGATGACTACCCCCTCTTCCATGCTCTTCTTTAATTAGTAGTGATGATAGGTTGGTGTTGAATATTTCCCAGTGATGATATGGGTTGGGGTTGAAGATTATCCCATGGTGATGATGATGTGACATGTGGTGGGGGTCATTTGTGGTAGGAGTAGAGAAGGAGGTTGATATTCTTCATGTTCATTATACCCTACTACCCTGGTTATGATACATGGTTGTGATATTGAGACTATGATTTGTAAAATGATTGATTCTAAAACAATACACTATACTATAAAATAGATTGGGATAGGTAGTGATGCATCCCAACTCACATTAGATATTGTTTTACATGTGATGCGGTATTTGTGGAATTAATGGGAGCACATGAAATTTGAAATTAGGGCATGAGAGTAGAAAATTAGTGGGGAATTGGTTGATGAATGTGTTTTTTATATTATATTGATACTATGTTATTATATTATATTCATTATTTTGTGAGTGTGTCATGGTGATGATAAGATGGATTATTTAACCTTCTTAGGTGCATGTTATTTTTTTGTATGTCCACTGGTGTATTAATATAATCTTTTCACATGTGAACGAGTTACCATAGGTATGGTCCTATTGGTTATACATCTTATTCTCACCCATCATAAAAAATATGGGTTTTTAGGTTTCCATGGGGAATTAGATAACTGATTTGGGCATTAATATCTTGGGTTTTAGAGCTATTGTTCAATCACTGCATTATGACTTGTATTTTGGTATTCATTTACGTACTTTTATTTCTATCTGTTGACATTTCTCATGTATGTTATCTTATTTTTGGTTTAATATTACATTAATAAATGGATTTTAAGTTTGGTTTATTTATTCTATATTTAAAACCTTATTTTTATTATTGAGGGTAATGGATTCTATCTGTGAGATTTTTATACCCACAATGATAGTTACCAACCCATGGCCTTCTAAAGGTGGGACTCAGGGTGTCATTATCTCTCTTCCTTAATTACCAACCTAAGAGGGGTACCTTTGGAGGGAGGGGTTTGTGAAAATGTTGTATCAAAGGTTTTGGTTGAGATATAATATGGAGTTCTGAGTTACGAACTATGAATATTTCATGGGTTAGTAAGGAAGAGGAGCTAATTGATATTAGTGCATGAAATAGGCCAGGGAGACTGACTGGGACACAGGATTTTAGGCCCCTCATTATTTGATGCAAGGAATATAATATTATTGAATGACTAAGTGAGAAAGACCTCTTTGTAAGGAAGATAATTGGGAGAGGTACAAGAATCCTTCTTATGTGTATTCATGTCCAAATTGGGGTAAATTTTTGAAATTAAAATAATTTCAAAATTTTTTTTGATAAAATTTCATTCTATATGGATTATAGATTCTAATTATCTTCCAAAAATGGATCTTGGTCATTGTATTGATGCATATCAGATAGTAGAGGTCTGAAAGGCTGATCTGGTTGATCATTAGATGATCGAACCGAAATAGGTGGATGAAGCATGGTAGTGGGCCTTATGTTACTTCCAATGGATGATAATGTTGAATTATGAAGGTTGTGTCTCTAATATAGATACAAAGTTCTATTTAGAGGATCCCGATATCATTTTTGGTCTAATTCTGGCTCAAGGTGAGTTTTGGGTTCCATTTGTAGTTAGTCAAATACCGGGAGTTGTGAGTCAATGGTGGATGTTTTATGTTGATGAGGAAAAGGAAAAAGATGGTTTGTGGGTTAAATTCCAAAAATAAATTCATATCGAGTTCTTGTCTTTGAAGATGAAGGAAGAAAAGAGGTAAGAGCTGATTTCTATTCAACATAGAAACCTGAGCATGTGGGATCATGGGATTGAGTAGAAGGATATCTAGCATTTTCCCCTTAATGTCTTTTTTAATGAAGAGTCCAGAGCATTGTGTTTGGAGAAGGTGCTATTCCTAGTGGTCAGATATACAGTCTCCACTTTTAGGATTCTTAAAAATATATGTATATATTCAAATTAAGGTGGAGGCTATCTAGAAAATGATTTTCCCAGGAGGGGAGCCTCATGGGAGTGTCCAATAGGGTATCTTGAGGAGCAAGTATTCAAATAGTGGATGATGGATATCTAGATGGATAGGATTTTGATTGGAAGGGAATTGACCTTGGTATATATTTTTATATAAGTATGGGCCTAGTGGATCCCGATTATCTACCAGAGGATTCATATTTTCTTTCTACTTCTGTAGAGGTATTGTCCAATATCAGTCTTAGATCCTGACCTCTTAGTAAATATTGAGTTTGTCTGAGGTATGATTAGTTTTAAATCTACACTCATTTGTGCCTTTTTTGATTTGGAATCCTATAAAACCTTTTTTTCTCCAACTTTATTCTTTTCCTTGGGTCTGGATGTGGATACTACTACAAATATGTCTTATAATAGCGCTAAAAACCGCCTTTAACAGTGCTAAAAAGCGCTGTTAATCTCAGCAAAGATAAAGGGGGTCCCCTTTTTCAGGGCTAAAACTAGCGCTGATAAAGGGTCACCTTTATCAGTGCTAAAAAAAGCGCTGGTAAAAGTTCTCCTTTATCAGCGGTAAGCAAGCTCTGATAAAGGTAGTCTTTATCAGTTCTATTTTTAGCGCTAATAAAATTATAATATATCAGCGCTAAAAATAGCGCTGATAAAAACTACCTTTATTAGCGCTATTTTGAGCACTGATAAAAACTACCTTTATCAGCGCTCAAAATGGTGCCGATATATTATCCATTTATCAGTACTTAACTAGCGCTAATAAAGGCCAAAGATCCTGTGAAAAACTAAAACCTGCACAGAACCTGCACAGAACCTGTACACATTACAACACCTGCACACAACACAAACAACACCTGAACACAGCACAAACCACACCCACACACAATGCACAGAAGAACAAAAATGCTACATACATTTACTTAAAATCATGAATATAAAACAACACACTACTATATAAATTTCAAGCAATGATTAATTTGGTTACAATTAAAATTATCCAACACAGTTAAAAAATAATGATGTTCCATCCTTTTTGCATCCATCCGCTCTAAAAATTTTTCATCCAAGGCGGCGGTTTCTGAACAAAGAATTCGAACTCAGGAAAAAGATTTCACCTACATAAGAAAAAAAATATTATGTTAGTAATACAATAATGAAATAAATTAAACATTAATATGAAAGAATACATTAATAAAATGTCAATTGTTACCTATTACAACATTTATTTTAATTAGTTCTTATCTCTAGGAGAGATGACTATAAAGCGAGAGTTCCTTCCCCATTGTGATGTGATGACCTGGGTAGGTAAATATTTGTGGGATGGTTTGTGGATTGTGGGGAAATTCATGAGGATTTCAGGCTATGATGACACATAGGGGACCCAAGAACATTCCCATGATATATGTGCTCATGTTATTCTATATAAAAATGAAAAACACTCATGAAACGGGACCCTTATTTATTCAGATTGCTAGCAAACTACCAGGATTTCTAGATAGTAGAAGAGGACTCACTCTAGTTATACCTAGACGATGGTTTCATCCTTATTTAAGCTAATATTGGGATATGTACATCCTATTAGATTCAAAAACAGATTCTATTCCAAAATATATTGTATAAAAAGAGTGGTGGATACTAGGGGAGAAGTCCTACAAAAGAAATGAACTAAAGAATTCCTATAAAAGATAGCATGGAGAAAGAAGCATGAGGACTCTTACACAATCATTTCAGTACTCAGATCGGTGGGTAGGGAAAGACCTCTATAGCCATATTCCTATATAATAGAAAGGTAATCACTTAGCACACATACAAGATTCACCTCACTCTATTCCTGACTAACAGCATGAGAGGGAGGGCTTGGGGAGCTCAGTTGGGATCAGAGGGGAAATACCTCTTTTGGTAGACAAATAGTTATGGACTCAGATATAATGCTCTTACTTATATTGATATTTCCCTCTAGAAGAGACTCCTTCTTGTAAATATACTCGATCGGGATACCCAGATAGAAAATGACTCCATTTATGCCTTTTGAAAGGCCTACCCCTTATAGAAGGAAGATGACTTTCAACACCTGATTGTAGACCAACCATAGGAGGGTCTGATGGAGATAAACCTTTAATATCTTCTTACAGGATGTAAAAAATACCTAACCTAATGAGGATATAAAAAATTATATTTTCAATGTATAATAGTGACCTTCATGAACTATAAAAGAGAAGGCGACCAGAGGGAGGATGATAGGTTGTTGTTGTTGATCTCTTCTAGGTAGAAAAATAGACAAAGACACCAGGCCTCAAGATATTTAGGTTTTAATTAATTTATTTTTATGTTAAAAATAATCTAATAATATGTGTTAAAGAATGGGGTTGCTAAATGGAATTATACTAGTGAGGCACAAAACATAAAATAACCAATTAACCAAGAGACAAAATTAGGTCAATGCCCTTACCTCAACCAGAAGTCCAATAAACTATCTTCAGTTCATAATAACCACAAGTAAGCCCATGATCACATGTATTAATGTCCAACAAAATTAAATTACATAATTAGTTAATTTTAACCAAAAATACAGCATGGTATAATAGGCGCCAAACTCATCATGTAATCCAACGAAGCCAGAATGCTGAGAAACTAGGTGTGATCCACTCATGACGCACCACTAAGCCATAAAACACTAAATCCCCAATCTATATTACTAAATTTATGACAAATAAATTCTAAAATTTTTAAAACCCAAAAATAAATCTTCCACAAAATATAATATGCATCAAATAATGATTGATTACTAGTTTATGAAATTTTGAGACATGCTCTAAGAGTCATATATAAAAGTCCCATGAAGAACAATGATTTATCCATACTATGGTATAATAATTACACCTAGAACCCTAAAAATTTATTGAAAATATTTGAGCAAGAATTTATAGAAGAAAAAAAGATGTAGGAGAAGATACCACATTGATTCGAAATGACGAACAACCGATAATCCACTCAGGTCTAAGGGGAAGGAAGGAGGGGAATGGGGTTTGGCCACCCCCGAGGAACTTGGTTCCCAAACGAAGAAACCTAAGGAGGTTTATACTATATAAAACCATCACCCACATGAAAATAAGTTTTAATTCATGTTACATGAAATGAACCAAGTGGTGACATCACTATATTTTGGGTCCAAACCCTTACTTGACCCCTTTTCCCCATTCATGACCATTATCACCCTATTAAATGCATTCATGTTGTGAATTACCTTTTCACACTATGAGTATCCTAATTATACTACATTTCAATATAATGAGTACCCAAATCATCCTTGATATCCTCCAAAAACCCAATGACATCCCTCTATCCCCAATACATGTCTGAAACACCTATTAGAACTGGTATATTGTACCTTTTTCGATGATTTTGTTTATTATGGAATTCCATAATTCCCCATTGGAAGTGTACCAATGTACTAATCAGATGTTATATGATATACCATGAAGATTATTGGGTCCATGTATTAGATGAGATATCAATGAAAATTTATCTCATTATTATACATACCAACACATCAAATCTGAGCATTAGAGACCTTCAGGTTTTCTTCAACTACTTCCAGTTCTGACATGGAAGTGGGACAAGATTTTTGTGGGATATTAGGTTAGGTTTTCATGTACTCCTCGATGGAAGAATTAAATATGGGTTTTGATCAATTGGATGACCAAATAATCTCAATTTATATAAATTTTATATGAAAAAAATTATAAGAAAATCAAAATTCAATTTTTAATTGAGATTAACTTTTTTACATGGATTTAATTATACTATTGCCTTTTATAGGGAACCTCATTTTACATATTGTTTTTGGAGAGGTCCCTATGAGAAAATGGGATTCCATGTATGATTGAGCATGACATATGTTTCTGACACTTTCTATAGAGGCATGTTGCGTGGAGCATGTTGACGTTCGATGGCGTTGCATTGTACCACACATTCATTCATTATAAAGGTGAGTGAAATTGATCACTTATAAAGAGATGTCTTCTCCTTGATTGAAACAGGGTGATGGGATGTCGTTCATTCCATCCATGGATTCCTCCTCAGAATTCATTACCTAGTATGAGTCTCCCTTATAGAATAAGATGTTGTTCGTGAAACTTGTTCCTGGTTTTATCTCTTTATTGATGATGGTTAATTATAATGATTATATCAGTACATTCCAAAGGGTAATTCCGGGGCATAATACTTCAGTTAGGAAAGTATTAACATTGGGAATCAGTGGAATGTATGTACACTAGAACATTGGTCACATGTATTCATCATCGTCAAAGGGATTCTCAACGAAAAGGGAAACCCATGTTTAACTTGTGGTATTCCATGAGTTTAACATCCCACAAGGATAGAGGGTCATGATTTAATGTCTTACAGAGATGTAATGGGTGGATCAAAGCACTTATAAAGGTGGATTAGGTAGGTACATCTATAAGAGGGAGCACCTGGAAAGTTTACCTAATAGATGGATCAAAACGCCCAATGAGGTCTGACCGAAGTGTGGTGAATCCCATAAAGGTAAGGTTTCTCATTTTTAAGACTTATCCAGAACCCACTAAGTGAAAAAAAGGAGGGAAAATAAGAGAAGGTGTACCCCAGTGAGGGGGTCACCATGGTTTACCATTGGTTGGGATTTAACCTCATAGAGGCTTCCTATGTACCCTATTTAGAATACAAGGATCAAAACCCATATATTTAAAAGAGGTATGGTGTGGGTATTACCCATGGTTATCTTCCCTTAACACTAGGAATACTCATGGTTGGGTGAGTATGGGTTTTGTGGGGCTTATGCATTGTCATATTCCCAGTTTCTTCCAAGAGTAGCAATGGGATGAATGGGACATACGTGCTAAGATGGACCATGTGAATGGCGTGATCCTGCCAGGATGTGGTGGCCTGAGTAAAATTAGGATGGAAATGGGGGAAGTATTAGAGTTTAATTGAATGGATGAGATAGAATTAAAGTGAAGATGAAATTGTTGGGCTTGAACCTTGAGGGGCATCCGACGTACCCTAGTTGGCTAGGAATCAATGTCCACGTAGTTATTATTGGGGAATTTGGAGCTTATGAATGGTTATACACCCAATAAAAATGGGACATGTGGTTGGGTATTATGCATGGTTAGACACACATTTGGACCGGAAGGATATGTGCCCTTCGAGTGGGTCATGATCCTCCGGAGATATAGTGGCTCAAGGGAAAGGAGAGAATGGGAATGGATGATGATGGATACAGATATCCAGGACATGCACCCCTAGGGGGAGGGAACCAGGGTTTACCAATGGTTGTCATTGAACCTCTAGGAGGCTTTATAAGCACCTATTTAGAATATAGGGCTCAAAACCTATGTAGTTAGGTGGTATGAGGATTATGCATGTTTAGCGGATTGGGTGTTGGGTGATGGGGCTTAATCCATGATGGATGCCCAGAATAAGGGTGTCACAGAAACTATTAACCTCAAAGACCACACGATTAATGCTCGGTGTGATAAACAAGAGGAATTAGTAGAACAAATTACTGTGTCATGAATGTTGTGTCAGTGAGGGATGGTGTGGGGATTACGTGTAGAAGTAACCCACGCAGATAGAGATTGGGGCATACTCTAGGGGTGATTCCCAAATAGGATCTTATTATATGTGAGGAGGGTGTCATTATCTACTGAGAGGGTAAGGAATATCTCACTACCATGGAGATTAGTGGGCATGGACAATACTTGATGTGTGAAACCCCATGTGCATTGCATGGGGTGAGGATAAAGTTTAACAATATTTTATAAGGACGATGGTGCTTGGAAGTTTTTCATCTGGAAGCTTGGACATGGGGGAATCACTTCTCACCCATTTTACTTACTTTACTAATAGCCTCCTTCAAATGGGTACCTATGTGATGAAGCACTAGGTATAGAAACGAAACAAGGAACACCATACAAGGGACTAGAAAATCACTACGTACAATCATAGAAGGTTGCAAGGATGAGGGGATCACAAATATAGGGGGATCGTAGGGAGGATCTTTGTGATGTTTAGGTTTTTAGTTGTGGTTAGAGGGATTCATTTTTCTATTGAATTCTTAGTGATTAAGGGCTCCAAAAAATGGATCTTGGAAAGAGAAATGTCAGGGTAATGATTATTATGAGGGGGGATAACTATTTATAGGAAAAGGGGTATTTTTAATGCCCAGAGGTACGACATGAAGAAAATGAACCAAGGGGTACACATGTTCTCAAATACTATCTCTGTATGTTGAATCTGATCCCTCTACTTTAATTTCATAAATATTTATATTTATTCCCTATATCTAACTGAAAATGGTGGATATAGATCATATTTGTTGTTTCTATCCATCGTTTGTTGGAAAATGGATTTTGTTGATCCTCGGTGGTTTCATCATTCACCCCATACGCACTGCACACCATCATAACTTACTTCAATATTGATTTGTTCAAAGATCAATAATATGAATCCGGGGATAGAAAACATTGAGTAATAAATTAAGATTTCAATACATCTAAGCATTCTTAATCCACAATTGGTATATATCCATCGAAGGGATCAATCTACTCAAACTTTTTAATCAACAAGGGTGTAAACATAAAATTTATGATTCCTACTCGGATATTGGATCATTTTTCATCAAAAATCATGCATGCTAATGATTTAAGGAATTCATTGTGTTCATTGTATCTCAATCTGCTCTAATATGTCATTTCTTCATCATCCAAGGTTATTCACCAAAGAAGGTTGGAGGATGATCAATGATCATATATAGATAACATAAGTAGTAGGAATTCAAATTTATCATATTTGTGTACAATATTCCATCAGGTATGTTTCCCATTCGTTTCTAAACACATCTATATCATCTTATGAATATGAGTTTTTGGGATAGTCATGGTAGTACTTAAGAAATATAAATACACAAAGGATTAATAAATTTTTTAAATTAGCTCGTAATTATTTTCGAAAATACCTCGTCAGGGATGCTAGTTTGTTGATGAAATACAATCTATTTCATAAATTTACAAACATAATACCCACAATCCTTTCAGTTTGTTTGTTTTGGACACTGCAGAAACATCGACAACAATAAGTAATTTGTTTTGATATGTGTTTGGATAGTGCAATGTTATTATATATACCAGGATACTTTTCCAGTTTTAGATCTTGTAGGCATTCTTATCCTTAGGCCCTGGATTCATTCCATGCATTAGATGATATTGATGCACCGCTCTATCATAACAGAATCCTCATTAAAATATAACATAAATTATATAACTAGATGATTAGTTTTAAAATGATGCATCTAGTGTATTACAAATTAACAAACGCGATCATTCATGGTCGGTTTGTTGGATATCCATGCATTGAATCCATAAAATAAATCTTTGGAGTGTCTAAATTGACTGCAATCAGCATCAAATGGTTCCTAAAAATACAAAAAGGAATAAGTAAAGAAAGAAATGAAAATATAGTTGATATGATTAAATTGTAGAGTTTTACCCCTGCATTGTTGGTATTAAAAAGAGTCTATCATTTTTAATTTTGTTTTCAAACGATTTGAGTAGGGATGACATTATTGCAGCCTCTTTATCAGAATCTATTTCGTCTTTTGAAGAGGTGATGTGAGGACTAACGAGTCCAAATTTTTGTTCATGGGGAAATCCCTTCAAATTTTTTTCATATATACTCCTGTGAAAAATATAAAATGTACTTAGTCATAATTATCAGCGTATATCAGATTTTGTAAAATCAAATCATGAAAATATACCTCATGTATACATTTAAAACTGAGGCGCCTATCCATTCATACTTAAGGAGTTCATTTACATTTTTAGAACTAATGAAATATGATGTTTCCTATCCATACATATCTTTTTTGAAATTAACTATATGAGTATTTTCATCTTTAAATTTTGTATCCACATGAGCATGCAATGATATTAACTTTGGATATAGAACGGGCGGGGTGAAGGTTCTCTCAGTAGACTGTTTCAATCGGTTGGTTGATCCTTAGGATAGTTTTGAGCTGATATTTCATTTCACCCCATAGTCTTTGTCATTATTTAATAAAATTCATTGGTTCAAACCTTTTTTCATTAAATGTTAAAGGTCCAGCTTTAAAAATAAATTGGAAAAGGACACCTTTTTTTCGACATGTTTTTTACAAGAACTGTCAACCATACGATGAATGTTCCAATAGCTTGTTCAACCGTATGAATGTCGTCATTGTCATTTGGAATAGGTAGCTCATAACTTGGACCATTAGCTACGTTAATTGACACTCTAAGATGATCTTTTGGAAGCTGTCTGTTGTGTATCATGTCGTTTTGCGTATTGAACACCGTAGCCCTCGCTACAAGGCGATAGGTGGGAGTTGATAAATATAAATCATAGTTATTTTCACCCTGTGAAATATTAGTATAGGAAAGGTATCAGTGTCTATGTAAATCAAATTTCACAGAAACAATTATTAAAACATTTATTACCTCATTTAAGTCAGGTTTTTAGGGGAATGGCTCACCTCAAAGCTGGTGGGGGTGGGGCGGGATCGTCATGCATATGTTGTTGTTGAGTTGTTTCTTCTCTTTGCCTCTCCCCCATCAAATTTTCTATCATCTATCTCTGGTATTATCATTCTTCTTGAAAAATAGATAATTTTTCTTGAAGCTTTTCCATTTTTTTCATTTTTATCCTCTGCTTGTTTTTGTTTTTGAAAATATGTTCGGGGTGTCACCCCAAAACCTGCACCTCTAACTCAGCCATACTATTCTGGCTGCTTCAAGGCTGTTGAAAGTTTGTCTACATCCGGTGCATTTTTTGTTGATTCTTGTGACTATGTCAGATAGAAAATATAGAAAAATAAGTCATTATTTTAATGTAATAGCTATTTAAAGAAAATAAAATTTATATTATGTCATACTTACACATGTGTCCCACACTTTTTGTGTGTTTTTATCTATCAGGATCCCCTCTTTATTTACACAAGCCTCCTTCCTTAGCACATGGCGTGGGATGGATATGGCTTTCGATTTCGATTCATCAATATGCATATAAATAGAGAAACATGGTTATGGTGTTGTTTTATGTCACACACTAGTATTGGGGTAGATTTAAAAGGCGTACCAATTTTTTCTCAAGTTCAGCGTACCCCATCCTTGCTTTATGGTAAGGGTACACTGGTTCTGTTGCGCATTTTTTATTTTCAGCACTCAGTAGCTGTTTCATAAATAAAAAACTGTCAATCCGAGTGATGAATACAAGAAAATGTCAAACAACGTATTACCCCACACAATGTACCTGAAAAGTCTGCTCCCCACAACGGTTTCTAAACGCATCCCACGCTCCTTAGGATATCAAGTGTGCATAAAGAGAAGGTGGGTGTGGCATGATTTTCCCTTCTGCATCTTTAAGATGATATTTCGTTAAAATTCTACAAAAACCTCTATGAATCCTTCCTGCAACTCTTAATATATATTCCTTGTGTGAGGAATCTACTATAAATGCACTCTACAATGGATGATGAAGAGTAAGTTAATGTTTTGGTATTTTATTTTATTTTAATAAATTAAAAAAATGATATCATAATGTTACCATAATCTCTTCCCATATTAGTGTCTTCATCCCGGTGACAACATGGTTCCATGACTGTACATCAATCAGCAAGCGTTGCCGAGTGACGATTCTAATGTAGATACTAAAGATGGCTCTGTTGGGGTTAACATGTTGGCCTCGCTTATTCCATACCACCTCAAATTTGATGCCTTTTGCTTTTTCCTTAAGGATTTTGGCTAACACTGTGAAACTACAATGCTCTTGTTTTTTTGTGCTTTCAGGGTTTCATTTCCTACCATTTTCTCAGAAGTAGCATCAATATCTTCCCCCGGAGCGCTAGCATGAGCAATGGGACCAGCAGAAACGGGTTGAAAAACCTATTGTACCTCAGCAATGGGACCAACAACAACAGGTTGAGAAACCTGTTGTTGCAATGCACTGGGACCACCAGCATCTGGTTGAGAAACCTGTTGTTGCTCTGTAGTGGGACCACCAGCTGCTGGTTGAGAGACATTTTGTGCCTCGAGATTGGGCACATCAGCAAGAGCAGAAGTCATTATCTGCAGAAGTGGTTTAATATTTAATTTAGATTACATAAAAATAGAAGCAAATAGATAATAACATAACGTAACACAATGTATGTTACAATAAACAAATAACCTGATTGTTGTACTCTCTTTTTTTCTTTAAAGGCTGAAAAGATTTGACTCCTCTATCGACTATGTAAATCCCTTCATTATGGTCTCCTCTAACATACAAAACATTGTCTACATTGGGACCACTATGAAATGATTGTGAAGTCCCTATAAAAGGGTCAACCTCTGTTGAACTTTCATCTGACCCTTCAGTTGTTTTGGTAGTTAACAAAACAATTAAGCAATTTCGGTTTGCGGGGTATGGAACATAAAATACTTGTATTGCCTGTGATGCCATTATAAATGGTTCTTCTTTATCCCATTCCTTACTAAAATCAACTTTCACAAATCCTAATTCATCTATTTTAACAACAATCTTGTTATCAACCCACTTGCATTGATATATCATCACTTTGAATTTCATATAATCCAACTCCCATATTCGTTTGATGATGCCAAAGTATGACATATTTGCATTAATTGGATTTTTGTCTTTAGCACCAGAAACATGCATCACCTCAGCCAAAAGTGTAACCCCACTATTCTTCATGGTACTTTCTTCATCATGTTCATTAGTATAGAATGTATAACCATTACCTGCATAATCATTGTAAGATAATACATACACACTTGCTCCTGCGGCTAGCCATCGAATTCATTCTAAAATTGAGTCTAGATTTTCATCTAACTGCTTAAAAATATGGTCTCAAAACCATCCTATAAACTGTCTATTATGTGTATCTGATATCCATTTTTCATCCCTAGAAGGATTCAAACGCCTAAGAATTTCTTTGTGGGTTTGAACATATGGGTCAACGTAGAAACTGTTATGCAAAACATAAATGTGGGCCTGCTCCCGATCTGTAATATTTATTGTGACAACCTCTATTCCAAAAATTCTTTCACCCTCAAGCCGCCCAGTGCGATGAGATTTTAGTAGGCCAAATATTTCCACACCAGACAGGTATTCGGTAAAAAATTCTACAACTTCCTCAACAATATATTGCTTCGCAATACAACCCTCTGGACGACTTTGATTTTTGACATACCCTTTCAAAATATTCATATACCGTTCAATGGGGTATATCCATATATAATGTACAGGACCATATAGTCGAATCTCTCTCACCAAATGAGCCATTAAATGATCCATCATATTGAAAAATGTCGGCAGGAAGAACATTTCCAATTCACATAATATGATGGCAATTTCTCTTTCCATAGTTGGCAATTTCACCGGGTCTATAACTTTTCGGCATATATCTTTGAAGAAGAAATAAATCTTCTTTAATGTATGGTGGACATTCTTGGAAAAAATGCAACATAAAGCTATTGGAATTAGATCTTTCATCAAAACATGGCAATCATGTGATTTCGTACCCTTTAATTTTAAATCTCCCAATGACAGAATGTTCTTTATATTTGATGAATACCCCTCTGTAACCTTTATATCATTCAAGAAGTTGCAAAACTGATATATCTCTTGCATGGAAATAGTGTAAGCAACAGGAGGAAGAAATGTTCATTTTTCACCCTTCACAGGTGCCAACTCTTTTCGTATTCCCATCTCAACCATGTCCAATCTTGCCTTAATTACATCATTTGTTTTGCCGGGTGCATTTAGAAACGTGCCGATGACACTATCACATACATTTTTTCAACATACATAACATCAAGAAAATTTCTGACATACAGTCAATTCTAGTATAGTAATTCAAAAAAATGATCTCTTTTTCCAACCATTTTTTGTAAGGTTTTTTGAAAATGGTTTACCAAAAGTAGTGTCCTAATCTTTTACCTTCTCAAACAATTGATCACCTGTTAGTAGAGACGGTGTTGTATGTTCTTCTAAACTTACATTGAATGATGTCGTCCAAGATAGGTACTTATGTTGTCGGGGTAGAAATCCGCAATGTCCTAGAAACACAGTTTTCGATGAATGTTTCAACCTAATTGACTGTGTACCTTGTTCGCAAACGGGACACCCTTGAGTTCCTTTAATACTATATCCTGAAAAATTTCCATAAGCAGTAAAGTCATTTATCATCTCGTACAACATGGTTTTCAAAGTTAAATGTTCATTTTTGTAAGCATCATACAATGTAACATCTGAATCCCACAATATTTTCGAATCCTCGATGAATGGGGACAAATAAACATCAATATCATTACCCGGCTGTTTTGGTCCTGATATAAGCATACATAACATGATGTATTTTTGTTTCATGCATAACCACGGTGGTAAGTTATATTTTACCAACATAACCAGACATGTACTATGACTACTGCTTTGAAAACTAAAAGGATTCACCCCATCTGTAGATAATGCTAGATGAAGGTTTCTCAGCTCGTTCCCAAATTCAGGATACTCGTGATCAATTCTCTTCTACTGAGGAGAGTTTGTCGGGTGACATAGTTTCCCATCTTTAATTCTTTAATCTGCATTCCATGTCAATTGTCTTGCAGTCTCCTCACTTCCATATAGGCGTCTAAACCTAATAATGATTGGAAAGTACCATACAAAATTTATAGGAAGAGAATCATCTTTCTTGTATCGGGAATCACCACACTTTGGGCATTCTTTAAGTGATTTGTTATCCTTGAGAAACAATATACAGTCATTCAGGAAAGCATGTATTCTTTCAGATATCATACGCATTGATCATAGCATTCGTTTGGCGTCATATGTTCGGCTTGGGAGATCATTATATTCTGGGAGCATGTCATTCAGGAGAGCAATTAGTTCCGTAAAACTGGTGTCACTCCACCCGTTGCCTGCTTTCAAATTATACAACTTCAATATGACTGACAATGTTGTATATTTAGTGCAACCAACATAAAATTGTGTTTTTCTACAACTCTTTAACTTCTCAAACAATTTTGGGCAATCACAAAGTTCATCTTCAACTATCCTTGTCATTTCCTCAATATGATCATCATCATCATTCACATCTGTAATCACACCCTCCATATGATCATCTTCACTGTTCACGCTTCTAATCATATCAGATGATCTATAAAATGTCGTGTTCTCTGAGCCACTACCTACATTCTTTTTTTCCCGTGTTTATTCCAACATGTATAAATTCGATCTATACCATGACAGATCAGGTGTTCTTCCAACTTCTCTGGACTAATTTGTCTTGAATAACAATTGCGTAAACATGGAAAAAGAATTTGAGAAGGGTCACATGCATGATCTTGTGAAGAGTTGATAAACTCTTTCATGCCATCTTCATACTCTTTTGTCAACCGATTGGCATTCATATATTATTTTTTCATATTCATCTTCTTTATGGGTTCGATCTAGAACATTCCCAATATTATGTTTTAATTAATCAGGTAGCATTGTTTGGATTTTATAAAAACAAATCATGGTAAAAAATCCTTTAAACTCTTGTGAAATCCATATACATGGTGTGTTCAGTAGGGTGAACATCATGTATGTATAAGATACCTGATTTAATCTGACATATATCAAATTCATTCAAAGTTAGTCTTACAAAGACTGAATGATGCCTTTGAAAATACATTACATTTAGAACAACTTGAGCAAAAGGTGTGTACTTTAGATAAATATTGAGTCACCTCACTATCTATGCATCATATGTTTGTGTAATACATGGTGTGTAGTCCTTACATGACCACTAGGGATGTATAGTCGATACACATCAAGTCTATATGGTATCTATACATGGTGTGAGTGAAGTAAAACACATGTAATATGGTTCTACCATTATTTCATGTCATGTACATGGTTTCATGTTGAAGTATATGTCTTGGAGATACATTGTGTGTGACCTAGGTTCACATGACATGTAACATTTAAAATGAAACTTATTCCAAGTTTGAGTCAGAAGATTAGTCATGTGGTGTAAATTTTGGAGATAAATGTTGTGTGGCATTAAAATATATATGAAATCCTTGTATAGTGAAGCATGTTCCAAGTATTTTAAAGTGTCTCATAGAGTCCTCTAGAAGTGGTTTTCTAAGATTCAGTGGAATTGCACTAGTAACAAAGTGGTGGTTCCATTGAAATTGGTAAAGTTTGGATTGATATTTAATGGTGGAAGAAATACAAAATGGAAAACAAATGGAATATCAATCATTCCAACAACCACAACAGCATACAAAAACAAAATCGTGATCACAATTGCAACACCATACAAACCAAACAATCAAAATTTTAGATTTTAAAAAGCGTCCCTTATTCAATTTTGTTTGTTAATTCAGGGGTTATCACAGATGTTTTATCATCCTGGGGGGTTCATTCATAAGTCAAGTATACGTAAATTACCAATTTTTATATTCCAATGTTCAACAAGAACAAACCAACATTCAATTCATTTAGTGTGAAAACAAGGACCACCAACGGCCACAATTTTTAGCGGGTTGTTTATCCCGTATATTTCACATTATAACTATCAATATCAAATAGTAATAACATGTGAATAAGAAGAAACCAATGAGTAATAGGAGAAAACTCACTGTGAAGGTGTCGTTAAGCACACGGCAGAGGTGCATTCGTGGCAGAGGAGAGGCACACAACAGAGGAGATTTCCAACTGAAAAGAAAACATAAAATAGGGGAAACCCATGAGAATAAAATAATATAAAACCAAGTACACTGTTTACCACATCACACAAACCCCAAAAGACAATGCATGAAAATAAATTTAAATATTATTGATAGAAATCACTATCTGAACACTAATTTTTATCTAAACCATAGGTGCAAAAAAATCCAAATAGGAATCATACGGATCACATATATACCTCGAGAAAAGAAATCCAACCATAATAATGATCAAGCATAGAACAATGTGAACTAGATGGGAGGGAGTGACCCAAAATATCATCGAGATAATGATCTATCCAAGAGGATAATTTCGTAAAAAATATGAAGCCTCAAGAACCCTATAGATCCCAAAAAACCTTTTCTATGACATTGACACTACATGTAATACATTTACACGTCGTGTAATCCTCTTGACTAAAAAACAAGTCACTTTTTATTTAAAACATTATATTTTTTATTTAAATGATATGTAACCATTACGAAGATTGTAAAATTGTCACATTGTGCATCCAATTAATGTGTCATTTTTAGCAGTCATTACATGCCATGTACTCCATTTACACGTCATGTAACTTCTCAGAATATAGTAAAAAATGCTGTTTTGTTTCTAAAAATTCTCTAAAGATAACTAAATTTACCAATACATGTGTCCTCCAAATCTTTCTCAGCATTCCTCAACCAAAACAAATCCAAAAAAATGTTAAAACATACCTCACATAAAATGTAATGAGACTTTATAATCTCCCGACCATAAATGATTTTCCCCCAGAAATCCCTCAAGATCATATATCCTCTAATGAAGAAGGACACTACTACATCATCAACGAGTCATTCCCCAATGTATCATGGATATATTGTATAAACTACCACATTAACTAGACTCAGGGTCATTTAATCATGTAGTACCTTATACTCCAGATTCATAATTTGAATTGGATGGGGAACCAAAGTATTATCGGGATCAAGATCAACATCCCCTGTCTAATCACATGTAAATGATTTGGTATATACCTACTCAAATGGAAAATATTAAACACATCATGGATAGCTATCAAACCAGATGGCAACTGAAACCAATAAGAAATACTCCCTAGTGACCAAAAATCATTATGTTTATCCCATTACTCGGTGCAAACAAACATTGATAACCTAGCCGCTGATGTCCCAAGTGATGTGAAACTACGATAAAGACATAATCACTAACCTAAAACACCAGTAGTTGATTCCAATGGTTCATATTGAATTTATTAGGACTCTGTGTAATGATTAAATTCTTCCAGATCAACCGCACCATCTCTTTCTATACCGGAATGTTTAATGGCTAAAACAACCACACAGGTCTCTAGTGATCCTCCATAATTCTATAATATGTAAGGAACCATGAATCCAAAACCATAATCAAGTATATCATCCATTTAATCTTGTAATAACACCTTAAATCAGGATTTCACATGTTCAATTCAAGTGGTAGAAAAAAAAATTACCTGAAAATGAATATCAATAATGGTAGCGGCGTCGCCGGAGGTAGTGGAGGCGGAGGCGGTGGCCGTGGCAGAGGTGAAGGTAGCGGCGACAGCAGAGGCGACGGCGGTCGCGGCAGTGGGGGTGGAGGCGGCAGAGGCAGCGGTGGTCGTGGCAGCGGGGGTGGGGGCGGAGGTGGCAGCGGCAGAGGAGGAGGAGGAGGAGGACAAGGAGGAGGAAGGAGGAGGAGGAGGATGAGGAGGAGGATGAGGTTGTGATGGCGAGGGGCCTGGTTCAGCTTCTATGAAAGCTTGACCATGTGCGAGAGAGGATTCCATGTTAGGGTTATTAAATAAAAACTGATGGAACCTTTATCAGCGCTTGTTAAAAGTGCTGATAAAGTTATGTTTTATCAGTGCTAAAATAAAAGCACTGATAAAATATTCATTTATCAGCGCTTTTAGATAGCACTGATAAAGGCATAACCCTTTATCATCTCTTTCTGTTTAGTGCTGATAAAGTGCAGTGCTTCCCTTGCCCAGTTTTATGGTAGTGGGAGGGTATTATCATCACCCTAGTTTTACCTACCCTAGTTGGAGGTTAGTCTACTTTGTTTAATGTGTGTCGAGGATGCAGACTGATGATGGGGAAGCAACAATATGTGAAATATTTCATGTTATTCCAAACATAAACATAATATTCTATCATTATCATGGATTGGTTGTATTATATACATATAGTTATCTAATTTTTCTATAGAATAGTTTCATTTTCTGATATATAGGGCTAGAGAGTGATTTTTTTGGTGAGCATAGTTTTTAAATGGGTTATAGGAATGTGGAGAAAAAATTATCCTAGTTGGAAGAGAAGTTCATGAAAGGTTAGGATGGGGGTGTTTCTAGGATTTTGGAGGATTTTCATGACATTTTTACAGATGCAGATGTGAAATTACACCCTCGTCATGATGTTGTTACAAATTTTGATTTGGAACCAAGCATATTTCTGGTTTTGATGGCTCTTTATCGAATAGAGCCTATAAAGATGTGTGAGTTAAGGCTACAGGTTGATGATATGATACATAGGGGTTATATCTGGCCCATTGTGTCTCCTTGGGGTGATATTATATTTTTTTATAAGAAGGAGGATGATAGTCTAATTTGGTGTATAGACTACTAGAGTTTAAACCAAGTGCCATTCAAGAACCACTACCCCCTTCCAAGGATTGAAAATCTGTTTCAGCAGTTAATGGAACCATTTGGTTTTGAAAGATCGAATTATAGTCAAGATATCATGAATTGAGGGTGAAATATGAGGATATATTGAATATATTTTTCATTTGAAAGGATGGGAAATTTTAGTTTGTGGTCATGCTATTTGGTGTTACGAATTTTAACACCCTCAGTTTTTATGAATTATTTATTTTGAACAAATTAAATTTTTTTGATGGATTGATTTAGGTGCTACACCAAGTGAATCTTGATATATACAAAACACCAGGTTAATATTTTTTTATAGATGAAAAACTGAGTTTATATTTCATTACACACAATAACGAGTTTCCTAGAAATCTTTTGTTACATGCATGGCCTAGTTTTACCGAACAATAATATATTATTAATATTAATATTTAATATGAAAATTATCACCAAACTGTTTGAATTGAGGGTAAGAATATCATAAAATAAATTATGAAAATATATAGTTTACACAGGTTTATTATTCATATATTTATTAGAAATATTATAAGAATCATTTAAAATAAATATTATTGTGTGTTAAAAAATAGTATTTTTTATGAAAGGCTGTTTAATCATGCTTGGTGATTAGAATGTAAAATTAAATTTTACTAATTCTAGAAAATTTATTTTGAAAAATAAAATTCATTTTTGAAATCATAATATCAAAATTATCTTATAGGGGATTTTTGGTATTTTTCAGAGAAGTTTCATTTTTTTGATAAATAGTAAAAAATAGTGATTATAATTTGAAATCGCTTCTTTATTTAAATAATTTACGATGTTAAATTAAATCTTGATTTTATTTTATAATAATAATAATAAAATTATATATATATTATTCCAATTTATGTAATTATAATCATTTTCATAATGAATTTAGTTCTAAATACTTTGTAAACATTTGAACATTTTATCTTTAAAAACCAGTCTTCTCGTCGCGTCTACCAGATTACTTTTAAATTAAATTCTCTCTCTTATGTGAGTAGAATTTGGAAAAATGGATTCTATATTTTTAATCATAGTTATTTATACTATATAATAATGTAAACATAATTTTTTACCAAAATGATTAGTGAAAATAGTTAAAATTAATTACAGTGATTAAGGTAAAAATGAGATTACATAGTTGTTATACATAGAATATAATCTATAAAATGACCAATCATATTTTCCGACACCCATTTGAAAGTTTTAGTTCATCTCTTAACCCATTATGACATATTTTTATGAGTTAGTGGGATAATAATCCTTGAAATTGACCTATATAATAAGTTAAGTAAGTAAAAAAGACAAAAAAGGAACCTTCATTGACTTTAATATTTATAAGGATTTGAGATAGGGAAAACCAATATTGGTTCAGTTATACATATTATTTTGAAAGATAATTTATTTTTTTTGTGACTATAATAATTTATCTTCAATTTTTAGAGATTAATTAGTTACGTTAAATGATTATGAAACGCAAACACCGTAATTATTTAGTTAAAACAAATCCAAATTTAAACATATCATAAACTAATGTTGCAACATTATACATATAGGGTGATGACCTAGGGGAACTTTTGTCCTGGCTATGGCTGCTACTCCACCTGACTACCAGGTGGGGGGGGGGATCTTATTCATTACCATCTCACCCAAATACCTTCCTCTCTTTCACCAATCCTTCTTAACTTCAAACGTTCCCATCCATTTTAATGAGACCTTAAGTCTCGTTTCTCAAAGCTAGGATCTCCCATATTTCTCTCTCCCACTAAGAGTTTTTTGATGATTTTGACCTCCTTTTCCTATTTCTAGTTTCTCATTTTGGATGGAGACATCTGTTGAAAGATATTTTTGAACAGTTCATCAACACCTATTGGGGTTTGAAGGATCCAGCATTTGTAGGTTAGATTGACTCCCATCACTTGATGATCCAATTTTATGATGAAGAAAAACTCTCTTTAGCCTATTCCTAGTACCCATGTCTCAATTAGGGATCAGATATATCATTTTTAGATGGAGATACAACTTCCATATGAAGAAGGAAACTCAATCTACGATGATATGGGAATGTCTCCCAGAAATACAACTCCTTTTCAAAAATACATCCATCCTTCACATTTTTGAAAATCTGGTTAGTTAGTTCCTATTACTTTACCATAGGTCCAAATACAAGGGTTATCCCATTTCTCTTTGAATTTTCATTTAAGTGGATGTGTTCAAGACTACAATAGTGGCTATCTAAATTGATATTGGAGAGGAGATCTAACACAATCAAGTTTTGGTGTTAAAATCATGGTTTGACCATTGTTAAAATTACTTCTAGTTAGGGAATAGACAATAGGATTTTTACTAAAAATCATGAGAAGTAACTCCTGATTTTTTTGTTTCCTGCATGGATGATGCTGATTCGATTAGTTTATTTTGGAATTTTTCTTCATAGCCTCCATCCAAAGTTTTTGGATCCATTTTTCATCAGAGTCATAGCTTAGAAACTTCTCAAAAGAACCCTATAAATGTATCCACCCATCCATTCTCATATATATTGAGTCTTCATGGGAAAATATTTGGTTTAGAGTAGAATTACTAAAATCATGACCCTCTCTTGAATATTGATGAATTTTTGTATAAGAGGATCCTCCCTCCAAGTCTATTCACTAAAAATCATCAAATGTTGTCATATGAAGACCTAGTCAATTCAAGAGTGACCTCACAATATGTACTATAAACCTCAACTTCAAGGTTGGGTATCGTGTTTAATGGTGTAGTAATGGAGGTAAATAACTACTTTTCACTTATTGGAATTGAGTTTTCATTCTCTGAGAAGGATCAAAATGTCCTTACTTCTTCAGAGGGTGTTGCTCACATGACAGAAGAATCTCCTCTGAAAGCATGAGACAGTGAACCAGAGAGTCATTCCTTAGATTTCTTTCAAGTAGGCACTAAGAACAAGAAGAAGGGTAAATTTGATTTGGGGGGATACCTAGTTAAAAAAATAGATTCATGGAAAAAAATTACTACACTAAACTGCCAAAGATAATTGTCACCAGGTAGATAATATAAAATCTAATCATAGTCCAAGGTAAAGAGGATGAAATAACATGTGAAGATGCCCCCGATGAGGTGAAGGAAATATCAGAATCCTTATAGAGTGAAGGTAACTCTGATTACAAAATTCTAGAAATTGAGTTCAATGTGAGTGAGGGATTTTCATTTCCCTAATAGTTCAATGAAAGGATAAAATCAACATATGATAAATTTGTAAAGGATACTAAGGAATAATTTCTAGAGTCAAGTATCTTTGATCTAGATTTTTCACTGGAGGATTTTGATAAAATAAATAATAAAAGGGATTTCTAGGGCCTCAACATGGATTTGGTCATATGGTAACTCAAACAATGTGAAGTTTTATTTATGGATTTCAGCTATCAAACATTTCTTATGGATGAATATGTGGAGGTCTGTAACTTCTTAGTAGAAATTTACAATGATAACAAGCAAACAATTCTCACCTTGATATCAAAAATCTTAACTTGAAGTTTTGGTACCCTTTTGAACTAAATATTTAGTGAATGTTTTGTATATTTTTTAGTTTTTTTCCTTTACTTTGATCTTGGTTGTGGGTTCCCCCAAAACCCTTAAAACCAGTTCTTCTAAAATCAAATAAAGAAGTAAATTGGAGTGAAAAAAAATAAAATAAATTGTTCCAAAAATATTAAGAGTGAAGTAAATTCAATGAATTACTGTATTACATTAATTTTTTTAAATGAATATATCATATTACATAAGTGTTAAATTAATAGATTCAAATTCCATCGTTAAATTGATATTTTTAAATTAAAATTAAATAAATAATGTTAAAATTGACATTAATGTTATTTCATAATAAATCATATTTTATCAACTTATTTAAAAATACTAAAAATAAAATATTCTACCAAGTAATTTTTAAATGTTAAAAAATATTAAATATTTTCAATTAATGGACCAATTTATCTTTTATAATGAACAAGTTTACCTCTAGATAGTAAAAACATTGTTATCACAATTAGGGTTAAAGTAGTGTTTTTGCGCATTCCTTGCACTTTTGTTAAAATTGATTTCTAACCCACATGGGATTTTTATTTTATAAATTAGATATAATATTTAGAATCAGTTTTTCTAAATTATCTAATAAGTCTCACTTTAATTTAGTCTTAATAAATAAATTACCTATGTTAGAAAATTAGTTACCTTAACAGAAACCAAAATTGTAAAAGTAGGGAAACATAAATATTAAGGAACAACATTATAAAAATACACATATTTTTTTATAGAGGTTTTTATAAACCACATTAACCCTACCCTACATTATTATCCATTTTTAAATCCACATTATGTAAGGGAGACCTCCCAATAGTGAATAATTTTGAGTATTTACAAGAATACCCGTCCTCCTCAACTTTAAAAGGGAATTCACTCCCCCATTATTCACACCTATAAAATCATTTGACTCAACCAAAACCTTCCTGAATCACTTATCAACCTCATTCACCTCATATTATACACCTTAAATTGGGTATAAATACAACCAATGAATGCCTTTGGTGAAAAACAGAAGGTCATACTCGATGAAAAGGTAATGTTCATCAATGAACACTTTTGTTTCATCTCTTCCTCAAACTCCTTCAATTATTTTTATATCAATATTATATAAAAACCTCAAAATATTAAATATAATGATATTTTTTTATGTTATATTTATGACCTATGTCAACAAATACTTCCATCAAATGGGTTTGAAAATAATCGTTCATGTGTACAATGGACTACCGCCTTACGGACCAATGTCATTCATTTTTTCCATTGTCACCTCTCAAGGTTGGTAATAATGATGGGAATACTATTTATATATGATAAATAAGATATTTATTTTGTTTTTATGATTTTTAATCTTTATAAAACACATAATTTCATTCCTTCCATTTTTTTGGAATATGATAGTATCATTCATGTGTACAAAAGACTACCAACTTGCGAAACAACGTGATTCATTCACGCTTTACATAGATTTTATTAAGGATGGGTTTAATAAAAATATTGGATATATCTGAAATAAAAATTGTATTTTAATTATAATATATATATATATCAGTTACTTATCTTTCTTTAAATATGACAATAAAATGGAAACATCGTTCATGAGTATGTACGACCTACCATCTCCATGAATGATGTATTTAATTTCCTATCATTAAATTTTATGGTTTATTTAAAGTACATATATAATTAATATATATATTATATTTATATAATGGTTTAAACTATAGATATTATCAAATCATGATCTAAGTAAGATAACTAAGAATAACAAGTTAAAACATGTACAAAAAACAAAACAGTTATTATCCAAAAGAAAACATTAACATGGAATTGTTAATAAATGGGTAATAAAAGGTCATAATGAAATAATATATGATATGATATTTGAATATGGTTCTGTTATATATGTATAATAAACTTATATTTATTATACAATAATTTTTAATGATCATGACAAAATTCAAGACTTAAGGTTAGAGATTTTCGTTTTGCTTTTTAAATTTTGTGAGACACATGCTATATTCACCACCTATTTATTAAATGAGGTCTATATAATTCTCATTAATTAATTTTATAATTATTATAATAAAATTTATTTTTATTTACACTTCCATTTTATGATCTATCTTTTATGGGGTTTATGGTTCAAATGTTTCCAAATCGGTAAAGATTTTTTGACTCAATTTTCTTTTTTTTGAGATGTGTGTTATGATATGAACCTATATTATTTCATGAGTTGTATATAAAGATCCTTAGATATGTAATATAATTAATTTATATATAATAATGGTATTTAAAGTTCCATTTTATTTTATTTCTTTGTAGGTCTTATGATTCAATGTTACCAAGGTCTTAAAGATTTATGTTACAATCTCATCATTTATTAGGATTATTTATGATTAAGTATCAAATATTGAAATCTCATGACAAAAATATCTAGATTTATCCATAATTTTATTATACTATGGTTATTAATGATATATTTAAGTAATGGTTACATTATTCCACTCTTTCATACTTAGGATAGTTAATAAAATGCTTTCAAAAAAATCCGACCTTCTTTCTCTCTTCGGTTGGGAATCTATTTTCTTACAAAACCATTTTTTCTATACATGTTTTCAAATATGTTTATAAATTATATTTTAAGACTATTTTAAAAGAATGTTATTTCAAAAAATATTTAGGTTTAAAAATTATGTTAAATGATTTTAAAATCTTTCTTTATAAGTTTTCAAAGATATTTTCATTGAAAAAGGTTTTCAAAAGGTTTTTTTGTTTTAAAAAGAGTATTTAAAATTTGAAAGAATATTTTACTCAAGAAATTTTTTAAATGGTTTTTAATGATTAATTTATAATTTTTCAAATATTTTTTCAAATAAAATTATTTTTGAAAATTATTTATGTTTGAAAAATTTATTTTCAAAGAAAGTTTATCTTCCTTAAGAAACGTTCCAAGTGATACTTCAAAATCCTCCTTGATCATAGATGTAATACTTTGATATAGTTTAATATTTAATTGGGATATAATCCAAGGACACCATTATTATTCCTTATTTTAATGGTTTTTGTTTAAGATGAAAAGTTGTGTATGAAACCCATTTCCCTTCTATAGGATATACCATTTTCGAGAGATTATGAATCCTGTTTCATTTCACAGGATTTTCTATGATTAAATGATTGTGAAACCTATCTATTTTACATAGGTTATGGAATAATTAAATTCTTATGATACCCATTTTATCTCATGGGTTATGGTATGATGAATTTTATGATCTTATGGCACACATATGTTTGATTTCATTATGTGACGGGTGTGACCTATATATCCCTACAATGCATTGTTTAATAATGGATGATTCATGAGTATATATGTTATGAGTGAACTTTATTAAATGTTCACAATGTTATGTGTGAACCTGATTACATGTTCATAATTCTATGTTTGGTCTTTATTGTGTGTTCGCAATGTTATCTACGGACCCAATTATATGTTCACAATGTTATGTGCAATCCTGATTACAAGTTCACAATGTGATGAGTGAACCTTATTACTTGTTTACAATGTTAGTAATGGACCTATATTTCATTTCCATAATGATATGCATGGACCTAGTTTCATGTCAATAAGTTTATGTGTGGGAAATATTTCATTTCCTTAACTTATTGGGTGAACCTATCTCTATTTATACATGTTCGTAATGTTTTAAGATGATGTGTCTTATATAAATCTATGTATTATGCCAATGTCATGATGTCATGGATAATGTTATTTGATTATCATTTTATTTATGTCTTATAAACTACCAATATTTATACCATGTATTAGGATTATGATCTTGGATATATAGGGCATGGTTTTCAAATGTTATGCTCATGTTCTAATACACTTTTGTCTATTTTAGGATTACGTATCTCCTTTGTTTACCCTTAATGAGCATCTGAGCTAAAAATTTCTTTATTTTTTATTTTACACAGGTTATGAAGAAATATTTATGTAGGGTATGTCTATGAAGAGCAATAAATGGGAAGATATTTTTGGTAATAATTGAATATCATTCACTAAATTATAATACTGTGTTCCAAGATTCCAAAGGTACTAAATTATTAATGTCCTCGAGCATGTGTTTGTGTAATTTGTTGAATATTCATCTAAAAAGAATTAATATCCATGTGTGAGAAGCCTGGTCCTCTATAGTTGGTATAAAAGGAATGGTTTAGTGAACCTTTGGAAACTAGGATGAGAAAAAATTAGTGATACCTCTAGGGATATTTATAAGGATATGTTTAGGTATGTCTCTAAGGATAAGTCTAACAATGAGTAAAAGTATAAGAATTGTTTTTGGGAATTTTGGTAAATGACATCGCGAGTTGTTTCCTTGAAATAAATCCTTATATAGATACTAAAAGTGTATGTGGATCTAGAATAGATGTACACAGGGGTAAAACCCGCAAAAACACCATACTTAGCAGGACTCGATCGAGAACAGGTTCTCAACAATTTTCCTTGCTGAACACCTAGTTTTACACTCCCAAGGGATATTCGTTGGAAATTTACAACCTCTTTACAATCCATCATTAAAGATTTAAATAGATAATTACTATGAATAACCCAGGATGAACCTAAGGTTTCATAGATAAAAATATGGTTTTAAAATTAGTCATTGTATAAGTGTTTTTTTATGATTATGTGGTTTTCACTATGTTTTTTTTTCAAACTAAGTTTTTGATTCAATTAATTGCTTGAACCACAAGGAAACATGTTAACACTGAATATAATATAAAATTATATTACTATGATAATCCAAATTGGATTATTATCCGAGATAAAGATATTGTGATTCTGCCCATTCAACTATCACAATATATGATTAACAACATGAATTTTATTGGGATTTCTAACACATCAAATAAGAGTAATATTGAATTTAATAAAAATTTATGTGGTAATGGAAATTATATAAAGAAGACTCAAATTCATACTTATCAATAAGGTGTGATGAAAAACATAAAGGAATATTTATAATGGAGGGGAAGATGTTATCTGTTTGGAAAAAAAGTTATAAAGTAAAAAACATTCAAGGAGTTTAGTGTCTTATCTTCAAAGAACATGGGAATTAACCTAATCAATTTCCTAACACTAGAATTTACTTATATACCAAGGAAGGACCCATTTCATTCCAATCATTTAATTTCAAGGATTGAGGTATTTATATATTTGGATTCAAGAATTGTGAATTGTAAAAGATAAAAGGATTTTTTAGTATAAGTTTTTCATTATGGATTTTAATGAATATGTTCAATGATGATGATGGAATAGAAAATTGATGTAATGGAAAGTTTATAATTTGATTATGGGAAAGTACCCCTTAATATATTCTATATATTGAGAAAATGGTGTTTAGTTAGGACAAAGAGATGATTGATTTGGATAGAACAAATTGTATTATATCGATGACCTCATAACTAATCAAATATTTGTTGAAAATGTAATTTATGATATCATTGATGGAGTTTACAAAATTATTCTATATATGGAATATATTCCATAATTTTTGGTTTTATTCAAGGAATGAGGGAGAATACTTGTTTTCATTAAGGTTATATGGTAATTTAGTTTCATACCATGTTTCAAGAGAATAAATGATGAAGGTATTCACATGTTTGGAATGTGAGAATAAAGAGTTAATTTATTATATATGAGGGGTTAATATTAATTAGATTTTGAGAACCTTAGTCGCCATATTTCTCATATTTTGGATTATAATCTTTTAAAAGGGTAATAAGGTTAACCATTTATGAAGTGGTTAATGTTGAACTTTGAAATAGGGTTTAGAGATTAATGTATTACTTCACCATATAAATATTTGTTCATATTGGATAACCTATACAATCCATTTTGTTTTGATGACAACTAAGGATAGACTGAATAATTTTTCATTATATTTCTGGATCTTATGATATGTTTATGATTCATGAATAACAAATCCACCTTCATTTCTTTAAATAAGAGATGATGTGTAAATTGATAAATGGAAAACCAGGGGTTGATACTGTACTTATGAAATAGAATGAAAATAATTAAGTATATCTTTTCATGAAAATTATTCAAATTTAGGAAAAGTATCTTGAAACAAAATTCTATCCTACTACCATCATTACTTATAAGTCAAATTTTCCATTAGATCATCATAGATTTATGGTTTTGTGATCATGATATTTCTCTAGATCACCCACTTTCTTGTGATCAGTGGTATTTATCACTCTCTAAAATTATTTACAATTTTCTTCCATGTTTAAATCTTAACTTCCCATCTATGTTCTCATATGTGGAAACATAGTTATGAGTTACTTTGGGTAACTATTATGTTTCAAACTTTCTATTTTTAAATCATGTTTTAGTATTAATTTTTATGAAGTGGGTTTATAGTAAATAAACTTTAAATTTTTAAACATTTGATGACCTAAATTAATTTCAAGGGAGAAACTCATTTTAAAGGGGGATAATGTAACACCCTATGTTTTTATGAATTATTATTTTCTGAATAAATTAAAATTCATTTATGTATTTCATTTTACACTAAAATGATTATAATTTATTTATTTTAATCAAATAGTTAAGATTATGATACATGAAACACTCAGTTTACCATGTGTTACAAACAACAACTAGTTTCTTTGAAATATTGCATTAAATACAAGACCGAGTTTTACCAAACATCAATATAATATTAATATTATTATTTAATATGAAAATTATTACCTAGCCATTAGAATGGAGGGTAAGAATAGGATAAAATAACTTATGGAAATGTATAGTTTACACATGTTTATTTTTATCTATTTATTACAGATAAAATAATAATCATTTAAAAGAAAAAGAAATATTTTATGACAAAATGATATTCCTTTATAAAATATGGTTTAATAGTTTTTGAAACACATAATTTAAAATTAAAGTTTAAAAATTTTATAAAACAAATTAGTAAAAAATAAAATTCATTTTTGGAATAGAAATACCAAAATTAAATTAGGGTTAATTTTGGTATTTTTCTGAGAAGTTTCATTTTTTATGAATAGTGCAAACACCGAATTTTAATTGGAAAATGCCTTTTCATTTAAATAATTTATATTTTTATATTATATTTTTTATTTTATTTTAATTTAAAAATATTTTAATTATAAATCAATTAATGAAATTTATATAATTGGAATCGTTTTCTTATTCTATTCGGTGAAAATACTTTGTAATCTTTGGAACATTTTAACTTTAAAAAATTGCTTTCTCTTCATGTGTGCAGGATTAATTTTAAATTAAATTATTTTAATTATGAGAGTATAATTTATCCAAATGTATTAAATATATATAGTCACAATAATTTATATTATCTAGTATGGTAAAATTAATTTTTTTTATCATAATTATTATAGAAAATAGTTAAAATTAATTACTATGATTAAGGTAAAAACAACTTTACTAAGTGGTTAAACTTAGAATATAATGTGTAAAATGGCATAAAAACCTATAAACACTAATTTTATATAAATATTTATACCCTTAACTCCTTATTATTTATTTTAAGAGTTATTTGGATACTATTCCATGAATTGGACCTATATAATAAGGTAAGTAATGAAAAAGGCAAAAAAAGAACCTTCCTTGAATTTAATATTTATAAAGCTTTGAGAAAGGGAAAAAACCAACATCTGTTCAGTTATACATAAAATTTTAAAATATAAATGTGTTTTTTGTGATCATAATAATTTATCCTTAAGTTTTTTAGATGAATTATTCACTTAAAATGATTAAGAAACACCGATATAGAAATTATTTAGTTAATAATTAACAAAAATAACTGATACTAAAAATTCTAAAAGTGAATTAAATAAATTGAATCATTTTCTTAAATTGTATTTTTATATTATTATTTCATTTTACATAGGTTTGAACTTAATATATTCAGAATCCATCAATTTCTTGATATTTTTAGATTCAAATTAAATAAATATATGTCAAAGTTGAAAAAAATGTTATTTTATAACAATTCATGTTTTATTAAAGGATTTAAAATAATTAAAATCCAATACTTTGACAAGTTATTTTTGAATATTAATAAATAAAAAATATGGTCCATTAATATACCAATTTATCTTTTATAATGAATATATTGACCCCTAAATAGTAAAAACATTGTTAGCATTGTTATGGTTAAAGTAGTGTTTTTGTGTGTTACTTATGCTTATATTGAAATTGATTTCAAACAAACATGAGTTTTTTAATTTTATAAATTATATATCATATTTAGAATCATTGGTTATATATTATCTAATAATTATCACTTTAATTTTGTCTTAATTAATTAATAACATATGTTAGAAAATTACTTACCTTAACAGAAACCAGAATTGTAAAAGTAAGAAAACATAGAAATTAAGGTACAACACTATAAAAATGCACATATTTGTTTTTGTTTTGGAGTTTTGAATCTACCAAGTAAACCCTCCTCTGTATTATTATTAAATTTTTAATTCACATGAGATAAGGGAGACCTCCTAATAGTGACTACCTATAATTATTTACAAGAATGCCACTGCTCTTCAACTATAAAAGGGCACTCACACTCCCTCCTTCTTAACACCTCTCAAGTCATTTGGATCGACCAAACCCTAAAAAATAAACTTCTTAAAACTACCTAAAATAATCCTAAAATCATTAATTTTTAATTAAATTAAACCAAGTAAGCCCTTTAGTGAAAACCAAAAAGTGATACCTAAAGAAGAGTTAACGTTCATCAACAAACATTTTTTCTTTATTTCTTTCTCAAACCCATTAAATTATTTGTATATCAGGATTATATAATAACATCATTATATTAAATATAATTATACTTTTTATGATAATTTTATTAATTACATCCACACATACTTTCGTCAAATGGGTTATGAAATCATCATTTGTGTGTACGGTGGACTACCGCCATGCGAACTGATATTGTTCTTTTTTCAATTACCAACACGCAAGGATGTGAATAAATATGAAAATACTATTTATATATGATATATAAGATAGTTATGATACCATTATTCTATTTAAATTATTATATAACTCATACCTTCATACTTTATAGGTTTTGGGAATATGATAACATCGTTTGTGTGTATGACAGATTACCTCCTCACGATGCGATGTGATTTATTCATGCTTCAAATTGAATTTATTGAGAATGGTTTGATAAAAATATGTGATAAATATGACATAAAAATTCTAATTTAATGATAATTTATATATATATATATATCATTTAATTTTATTTATTTCAATATGATAAAAAAAGGGAAACAACATTCATGCGTATGTATGACCTACCATCTCCATGAATGGTGCATTTCAATTCCTATCACTAAATTTTATGGATTATTATAAATAAATATACAATTAATATTTATTATATTTATATAATGGTTTACATCCTTAATATTATTAAATTTTGATGTAAATAAGACCAAAAATAACAAGTCCAAACTTGTTTGAAAAACAAAGCGGTTATTACCCGAAAAATAACTTTATCATGGAATTGTTAATAAACAGGTAATAAAAGGTCATAAAAAATAATATATGATATGATATATTTATATGGTTCTATTATAGATGTAAAATAAACTTATATTAATTATAGAGTAATATTTAATGATAATGACATAATTCATTAATTAAGGTAAGGGATTTCCATCTCTCTTTTCACTTTTGTGAGACACATACATTGTTTACCACCTCTTTATTCTATGTCTTGTATATTCTTCCCATGAATTTATTTTTTTATTCATATAATAAAACGTTTTGGTATTTACATATCCATTTTGGGATCTATCTTTTATAGGGTTTACAGTTAAAAAATACCAAATCGGTAATGTATTTTTTTTCTCAATTTGACTTTTTTGAGATGTATGTTTTGATATGCAACTATATTATTTCATGAAGTATATATATATAACATTTGAAATGTAATATCATGAATTTATTGATACTCATGATATTTAATGTTCCATTTTATGTTATTCCTTCATCAGGCTTATGATTTAATGTTACCAAATTCGTAATGATTTATGTTACAATCTCATCAGTTATTGGGATTATTTATGATTAAATATCAAATGAAAAAATATCATGATATGCCTCTCATTATTTATCATGAATTTTATTATCCTATGTTTATTCATGATTTATTCAAGTAATCATACCATTTTTGCACTCTTTTATAAACAAGATAATTAAAAAAAATTTATAAAGAAAATCTGACTTTATTTATCTCTTCGGTTGGGAATCTGTTTTCTTCCAAATCCATGTTTTCTAAAAAAAATATAGATTTTTTAAATGATATTTTAAGTTAATTTTCAAATAATACAGTTTCAGAAAAATTATATTTAAAATGTGTTTTAAATGGGTTTCAAATATTCTTTTATAAGTTTTCAAATTTATTTTCAAAGAAAAAGGTTTTCAAAATGTATTATGTTTTAAAAGGAATATAAAAGAGTAAAGTATATTTTCCTCAAGAATTTTTTAAATTATTTTTAAAGATTAAATTCTATTCTTTAAAGGTGGTTTTGAAAGAAATGTATTTTTAAAATTATTATTTTTAAATCTATTTTCAAAGAAAGACTATTTTTCTTAAGAATTTTTCCATGTGATATTTCAAAATCCTCTTCCATATAAAATGAAATCCTTTGATAATGTTCATGCTTTACTGGGGTTATTATTGATGGAAACCATTAATATCCTTTCTTTTAATGTTTTATTCTTAAAAAGATAAATTGTTTATGAATCCTATTTCTCTTCCATGGGCTATACCATGTTAAAATCCTTTTGAAACCCACATATTTTCATGGGTTACACAATAATGAAATGATTATTGAACCTATTTATTTTCCATCTGTTATGATATGATACCATTATTTTGATAAACAATTCATTTCATGGGTTATTTGTGACCCACATATGTATGATTTCATTATGTGACATTTGGGACCTTTATCTCCCTCCAACGCATTGGGTAATGAAGTGTAACTCATGAGTATATATGTTATGAGTGAACCTGATTACAAGTTCATAATATTATGTTTGAACATGTGTGAACATGGTTACATGTTCATAATGTTATGTGTGAAACTGATTACAAGTTCATAATTTTATGCATAAACCTCGTTACATGTTCAAAATGTTATGCATGGACCTATGTTTCAGGTCCATAAAGATAGATGTGGGCCTAGTTACATGTTCATAATTTTATGTGAGGGACTTATTTAATGTCATTAACTTAACGAGTGAACCTATTTCTATTTATAATTGTTCAAAATGTTATAATATTATCTGTATGACACAAATATATGTATTATTCAAGTGTTATTATCTCATATATCATGTTATTTTATTATTATATGATTAATATATTATGAATTTCCAATAATTATTTCATGACTGAAGATTATTATCTTTGATATGCAAGTTATGGTTTTCAAATGTTATTCACATGTTCTCATTCACTTATATCAATGTTATGCCTACATATCTCCTCTTTTTACCCTTACTGTGAATCTGATCTCATCCTTTCTTATGTTTCATTCCTCAGGTTATAAACAAAGGTTTTATGTAGGGTATGTCTATGAGGAGTAACGAATAGGATGATCTTTTAGGAATTATTGAAGACAATTCACCAAATTTTAAAATTGTGTTCTAAGATTCCAAAGGAAGTGAACTATTACAGTCCTTGGGCATGTTTTTGTGTAATGTATTGAATATATATGTAAAAAGATGCATTATCTATGTAGGAGAATCCCATGAAACTATAATAACAACCATTTTTGTTCATGGGGATCATGAACTCTATGTTTCATTAATTCCAAAAACAATCCATAGTTTCTTTCCTCAATGACTTCTTGATCTACTCAAAGTTAGAGGAGGAGCATGTAGATTATCTCAATATTGTATTTTAGGTTCTTTAAAACCACTATTTATATGGAACTCTATCCATGTATAAGTTCTGGATGTGAGATGTACATTTACATTGGATCATGGTGTCAAGGTATGGTGTGGATGTGGAAACATCAAAGACTGAGTTGGTTATTTCTTGTAATCACATAATAAACTAGAATTTATTTGCAGTTTCCTTGGTCTGAAGGGATAATATCAAACATTTGTGTCCAATTTCTCTTTGATACTGGCCCCTACTAACATATTTGACCATTACGAACCAATATTTTGTTTATAATGATTAGTGTTAGGAATTATTCGATTACTTGAAGTAGAATTTGACCTGTTCTCCAGTGCTTCAGTTTCCTAAGGAGGGTTTAATGGTTGAGGTTTTTTGTGATGTGTCTATTCTCAGATTAGGATATATCTTGATACAGAAGAGGGAGATGACATCCTATGGGTCTAGGAAATTATGTCCCCATGGGCATAATTATTCTTCCCATTATCTATAGTTAAAAACTGTTGTGTTTTCTCTAAATCTATAGTAGCATTACCTCATCTACAATCACATTATATTTTTCACAGTCCACAAGATCCTAAAAGATATCTTATCTCAATGATATTTGAATCAATAGTAGAATTGGTTGATGAAGTTTCTCTAGGATTACTATTTTGAGATCTTCTAAATCCCAATACAGGTTAATTTTTTTTATTAATGTGCTAGTCGAAAGTCCTGAGGAGATATGGTTTGAGAGTCCATAGATTTTATGAAGGTATGGAGGAATTAAATGTGACACATTTTGATGTGGTGGAAAGTAGTGACCAAGGATTTAATTATCAGATTTAGTGGATTATTCTTTGAAGAAATTGGTTGAGGAGTCCTGGTGAGGATAATCAGAGGTAGATGTGATGAAAGACCATGTTATTCATTGGGATTATCCAGAGGGATGGTTGGATGATGAGAAAAATAGATATTGTTTTATTGAAGGTTCTTTCCAAATGTGATAAATGAGGTAGTTCTTTGTGAGTTTCATAGCTCCTCCTTAGCATTACATCCCTATGTTTCAAATATAAATCATGGGTTTAGTAGGATTTTTTTTTGGATAGGGATGAAGTTGTTAGTGATAGAGTTTGTGGCGTGATGACTAGTATCTAAATATGTGAAGTATGATAACCATGTTCTTTGATGTTTATTATTGACATTAGATGTCCCCAAGTGGAAGTGGGAGGTGATTTTTATGGATTTTCTCATGGGGTTACCCAAATCTCCAGGAGGGTGTGATAGAGTTTTGGTGATTTTGGACTGAGTGATGAAGTTGGTCCACTTTTTAGAAATCCATAAATAGCATGTCATAAATGTTTTGTAAAGGTGGAATGTGGATGTTGCGGTAAGGCTTCATAGGGACACCATGTAATTTCTTCTCTGATCATGATCCTTGTTTCACCTCATGGATAAAGAGGGGATTACAACATGCCTTGTTCTCTCTGTTGCACCTTAAAACTAATTTTCTCTCTTAGACTTATGGGCAGACATAGAAGAATTCCCAAATACTGGAGGATATATTGTGAGTCAACATATTAAATTTTGTTGGATAATAGGTAATGTACCTAACCTTGTTTGATTTTACCTAAAAAAAACTTTTACTCATCCATTATCATGGACCAATTTGAGAAATTATAAAGGATATCACTTCATTATTCCTTATGCTGGGAAGAGGTTGGTGAGTTTGTGGTTCATGGTATTGATGTAGTGAAAAGTATGATTGAGAATATCTATATGGTCTATGGGAAAAGGATAGTGGTGCATGACCATTATAAATCCAATGCTGATCATAGTTGGAGGCTGCTAGATTTCAAATATGGAAACCATGTTTTCTTAACAGTTTATCATTGTCGTGGGTATAAGGGGTTTGGTAGAGGGAGAATGATTTCTTCATAGTTTTTCATATTTTTAAGGATTTGGGGCATGCTAGTAAGGTGGAATATCATTTGGTGCTTCCACCATGGTTGAATGGATAAAAAATCCTTCTATGTATCACAACATAATCAGTATCATCAGGAAGAGTCTCACATCATTTACTGGGGAGATTTGGATATCAAGGATGATATGATCTTCTTGTAGTGGCTAGTAGAGATCAAGGATCATCAAGGGAAAGTGCTATGCGGATGAACCATCTCCTTGGTTTGTGTGATGTGGAATCATATTGTCTTGGAGAAGATTTATAAAGACCCTTATTTTTCATACATTAACATTACATCACTTTTGCAGGATACATAACACATTACAAAAATAGAAGCCCAAAAGACCGCATTTTCCTAGTGCCTTTGGAAACATGGAAACATTAAAAATAGTACATAAGTGAGATAAATTATCTCCCACTATGTTATTTATGACTATAACCTTTATTCAACACATCATACATAATACATATCTTCATAACATGGGGAGAGAAACATAAAAAGTGGTGACCATAGATGCTCATTAAGGGTAAATAAGGGATATATGTAAGCATAAACATGAACATAAGGGTCTGAGAAAATAATCACAACATTATAAGATCATTCCATTCATATCAAAGATCATAAATTTAAATCATGGTGTAAATATTGGTAGTTCATAATATATGAATCGTAAGGGAATCAAGATCATGATCTATTAAATCATAATATATGAATAAGACATAGAATTATGGCAGGAACATAAACATGTAATATCATTCCCTATAAGTAAGGGCACATTACCAAAACCTATTGAGGTGGGGAATAAATATACTGGGGGGACACCACCATCCTCAGTCACAGACCTATCCTTGTAAGGGATCAGGTTTCCCCAACTTCCCCTAGTGGATCGAGTTTCCCCATATTCCAATAGTGGGTCAAGTTTCCCCATATTCCCATAGTTGACCAGGTTTCCCCATCTTCTCATAGTGGACCGGGTTTCCCTATTTTACCATAGTGGACCAAGACCATAAAATTGATTCCCATCATTTCCTTATGAGGTTTACATCTTTACCCAATTCATTGTGGGGAGATATAGGTCTCACCCATCTCATACTAAAATCATATATACGTGTGCCAAAAGATCGCAAACAATCATATCATAACCAGTGATATTAAATGTGTATCATAAATATGTAATCATATAATAACCTATGGAAGAATAAATAGTGTTCATAATCATTCCTTCAAAAATATAACCCGTGAAAAGAAGTAGGTTTCATTAGCATATAAACCATGAAGAAGAAACATGTTTCATTAGAATGTGACTCATGAAATAGAAATGAGTTTCATACAAATCTGGCCAAAAAAAACATAAAACAATCATAAAAAGAATATTAATGTTACTTTTAGATCATTTACCCAGTATCCATGAGTAACAACAACTAATATCATCTTAGATGAAAGATAATTTTGAAATATCTTTCAAAAAAATGTCATGATAAAAATATTTTTTCTTCTTTGAAAAATGATTTTTAAAAAATAAAACCATTTTATTTTAAAATAAAATTTAAAAAATATAAATAAACATTGAAAACATTTAGAAAATAATTTCTTTTAAAATGCTTTGAAAGCTTATAAAGAAAGTTTGAAAACATTTTGAAAACCATTTCTTTATAAACACTTTGAAAACATATAAAGAAATATTTGAATATAATAAAACATTTTTAAAATAATTTTTCCTTGAAAATGATATTAAAATATCACATTTAAACACATTTTTGAATTTTTTTTTGAAAACATGGTTTTTGAAATTCATGGCATGTGTCTTAAAGAAGGAAAATTGAGGCAAAACTACTTTATTGATTTGGTAACCTTTGAATCATAAACCCATTGAAAGAGAGATCATAAAATGGATATGTAAATACCCATATATTGATGGATAATTAAAATATAATATATTCATGGGTAGTATATACATAACTTGAATGAAATGAGTGGTAAATAAGGAATATATCTCACGAGAATAAAAGTGATACTAGAAATCCTCGTACCTTATGTATTAACTCTATTAATACTAATACAAAACAACTGTATAGTAATGATAAGTTTTTTATAAATATTTTAAAAACCCATATTATTATTTATAATACCATATATGGTTTTATTATGATAGTATATTAAAATATTATTAACAATTTCATGTTAAAGTTTCACTTTAGGTAATATCTTCTTTGTTCCTCATACATGTTTTGACTTATTATTGTTGATCATCTTATTTAGATCATGATTTACTTACTTCTAAAAGTTAAAACATAATATAAAAATAATATATATCTAGGATATATTTATTTATAATTATCAATAAAATGAATAAATATGAAATGGAACATATTGTTCCTATAGATGGTAGGTTGTACGTACACATGAATATTATTTCCATTTTATTATCATATTAGAAGTAAGAAAGTAAGTGAAATATATGTATATATATCATCATTAAAGAAGAATTATTATATCATATATATATATATATAATATATGTTCAATAAACCCATCCTTAATACATTCCATGTAAAGTGTGAATGAATCACATCGCTTTGAGGAGATGATAGTCCACACGTCCACAAACAAAGTTATCAAGTTTAAAAAAAATTAAATTATGAAGGATTGTTTTAAATAATAATTACATAATCATAATTTCATCATAAATATCATATATATCATATAAAAATATATTTTCCATCATAATACAAAATTTTTATAGGCGGTGAAGGAAAAACGAACAACATTGTTTTGTGTGGCAGTAGTTCACCATACACACGAATGGTAAGTTCGTTACCCATTAGATGGAAATGTGTGTATGTTCAGGTTTAAACCTTTGAATAGAAAAATATAAATATTTTTATTATACTGATGTTATTATATAATCACAGAATAATAATATTTTACATGTTGGAGAATGAAAATAAAAGCAAAGGAGTGCGAGGAAGGATGCTACTCTTCTTTGGATAACTCCTCTTGGTTTGCACTAAAGGGATTCCATGGAAGAAATTATTACAAATGGGATTCTTATAGGATGAGGGGATGGATTTGGAATATTATTTTATTTTATTTTTTGATATACATATATCTTGAGAGCTGTGAATAAGTGGGAGGGATGAGTGCCTTTTATAGTGGAGGAAGAGTGGTCGTCTTGCAAATTTTTTGAAAGGGAATTCCACCCACATTTATTCCTATAAAAGTGGATCCATTAATGAAAAAAATATAAGAAAAGAGATTATAAGGTATAAATATGAATATAAAATGCTTTTCGTATAATGTTCTAGGTCGTTTTGGGCCATAAGTTTATGGTTTGGTCCTTTGTTAAGCTAATTTTTCACTTAATCACTATAATTAATTTTAATCACATTCACTAATTTTTTTGGGGTGAAAAACTGAGTTGAAATTATTATAAATTATAAATTATGTTTATTAATAATATGGAATCAATTTTTCCAAATTATAATCAAATAATTGGAAGAAATTAATTTAAAATTAATCCCATAGATGTGTCACGATAATGGTTTTTAAAAAAAAGTTTAATAGTTTGGAATGTTTTGATATCCAATTTCATTGAAAAATGGATTCCAATGACCTAAATTGGAATAATTTATGTACAATGAATATTATTAAACATTAAAACAAAATTAAAATATAATATATATATATATATATATATATAAATAAAGTAGATGGAAAATTGGTTTTGAATTAAAATTCAGTATTTTTCACTATTCATACAAAAATTATGGTTTTTAGAAAAATTTCTAAAATTATCCCTATCTAATTTCAAAAATATAAATTAAATAATGATTTTAATTTAAATAATTTAATTTCTAAACGTTTTAAAAATAATTTTTTTATTTTTCACATAAGAACATAAAAAGTAGTTCATTTGAGAAAATTCTATATCCAAACCAAATAAAGAATTTACCAATATTACATGTTTTATTATCAATACGTTTTATTTATATAAAAAAATTTAATTTTTTTTATTAATATTCATATTAATAAGCTCAACAACTAGGTTATTACTATCTCATTTGTATTATTGTAACAATAAAATGATGTTTCATAGAAACTTGGTGTTGTGTGTAACCCAAGCCAAGTTAGGGTTGCATGTAACACAATTCAAGTCAATTTTTCATGTATATAAAGATTATATTGGTGTTGAGTATAATAAAATTTTGACTTAGTGTAGCATGCAATTCTCATAGTCAAATAAAATTAATATATTTGAAAAAAGGTTCACAAAAAAATAAGGGTGTTACATTCTACCCCCCTTAAAATGAATTTCTCCCTTGAAATTCATTATTATAATACAAAAAAATGAGGATATTTCCACCTTATAATATCCTCAAGTTCCCACATAGCTTCCTCTAATTGGTGATTTCTCCACATAACTTTTACTAGGTGAGTGGTCTTATTTCATAGAACTTTCTTTGTATAATCCATAATTTCAAGTGGTTGTTCCTCTTAAGAAGGATCCTACTGCAATGGTATAAAATCTATGTTTAGTTCATGTGAAGGTTTAGGTATGTACTTACTCAAGAGATATACATGAAAAACATTAGGGACTTTAGAGATATTTGGAGGAAGTTCCACATGATAGGCTACCATTCTGATATGATCAAGAATCTCAAAGGGACTAATATACATAGGGATTAGTTTCCCTTTCTTCTTGAAACTCATAACCTTATTACATGTAGATATTCATAGAAAAAAATTTACACAACTTCAAATTTTAGATCACACTTATATTTATCAACATAACTTTTTTGTCAACTTTGGGGTTCCTTGTTATGTTGTTGAACGGTTCTAACCTTCTCTGTCATTTTTTCAGTTATCTTAGGTTCCAATGTCTTTCTTTCTCTAACATCATCCCACCAGATTGGAGCTCTACATTTATTACCATATCGGGATTCATAATGATCTAGTTTAATTCTTGAGTGGAAGCTAGTGTTATAAGAAATCTCAAATCATGGAAGGTGTTGATCCCAACCACCATTGAAATCCAACAAAGAAGATCGCAACACATCCTCTTGGGTTTTAATTGTTATTTGATACTCACCATCCATATAATGATTATAATAAGTTCTAAAACTCAATTTTGTATCAAATACTTACTTATGGATTCTCTAAAACATTGAGGTAAACCTATGATCCATACCAGATAAAATAGAATATGGTTCTCTAAGAAAACTTACAACTTCTTTAATGTCTTTCCCTGAAAGATGATCTAGAGATAAGTATTCTCTGATAGAGAAAATATGTGCTGAATTAGTATGGAGATCAAATATAACCCATATATCATTAATCTCTTTAGAGGATTTGGGGAGTCCATTGACAAAATATAGAGTGATTTTCTCCCATTTCTATTCTAATATGGGTAATGAATGCAACATCCCCATGAAATTTTTTCTTTCTACCGTCATATCCTTGAATACGAGGCATCGAGATACAAACTCTGTGATATCCCTCTTCATTCCATCTGACCATATGTATTATTTCAAGTCTCTATACATCTTTATACTTCCAAGATGAATAGATAATGAAGATTTATGAGCTTCCTCTAACTTCTCCTTCTTTAAATATGGTATGTAGGGAACACATACATAGTTCTTGAACATTATCATTCCATTATGATTGAGATTAAACTATAAAATATATCTATCCTTTTTTGTAGCACTAAATTTTCCTTCTACACCTCTTTGATATTCACTTGAATATAGGGATGAGCATTACACTGATAAAGAAATTTTTCCCCCTCCTTCAATATTTCTAGATCCATCCTTTTCAAATCCTAAAATATTGTGTCTTTTTTTACCCTCATCATTGAAAATCGGGCATGATCCTTTCGACTCAAAGAATCATTCACCCAGTTCAATTTCCCAAGGAGGTAATGTATTAAGTAGTCATAATATTTTATGATCTCTAACCAAATTCTTTGGTGCATGTTCAACTCTTTCTTTGTGAATATATATTTCATACTTTTATTATTAGTATATATATCATAAATTTCTCTATAAATATATTTTCTATATATCTTTAATTAAAAAATTATTTCTACTAACTCTAAATCATGAGTTGGGTAATTGTTCTCATGAATCTTAAACTATAATGAGGAATAGGATATAACCATGTCATTATAAATAATAACAAATACCAATCCCTTCTTGGATTAATCACTATAAATTACAAACCCTTATCCACTACATGGTAATGTATGCACAGGTCCCTAACCAACCTTCTCTTTAGTTCCCTATAAATTTCCTTACATTATTCTATCTATTGGAACTTGGAACACTAATGAGTTAACTTGGTCAGAGGATTAGATAGTCATGAAAAATTCTCCATAAATCGTTGATAATATCCAGCTAATCCAAAAAACCTATGGATCTCGGCCACTGTGGTTGGTCTAAGACAACCTTCAATAGATTTTTTCTTTGATTGATCTACTATTATACCTTCCCTTGAGATTATGTGGCCCATAAATGAAACCTTTTGCATAAAAATTCAAGATTTGTAAAATTTTCTTACAACTTATCCTTCCTTGGGGTCCTTAGTAAAATTCTCAAGTGGTCTTCATGATATTCATTTCTCTTTAAATAGATAAGGATGTAATCTATAAAGACTACCACAAACTGACTGTGGTAATCTCTGATGAAACTATTCCTCGTATCTATAATGATTGTAGGGGAATTAGTAAGACCAAAATAAATCACTATATATTCATATTGTCCATAACTTGTATAAATTGTCTTATTGGGTATATCCTCTTTATTAACCCTTAACTTATGATATCTAGAACAAAGATAAATATTGAAAAATATTGAGATCTATATAGTTGATCAAAAAAGTCATCAATATGAGGGAGATGATACTTTTTCTTGATCATAATCTTGTTAAAATCCCAATAATCAATGAAGAGTCACATTTGTCCATCTTTATTTTTCAAAAAGAGGACATGTTCACCCCAAGGTTACACACTTGGAAACATGAATCCCTTATCAAGGTTTTCTTAGATTTTCTTCTTCGATTCCTACAACTCAATTGGGGGAATTCTATAGGGAGTCTTTGAAATTTTTTTGGAACTAGGTATTAGTTATATCGAGAAAATAACTTCAAATTTTGGTGGAATAGTAGGGAAATATTCTGATAAAACATCCAAAAATTACTAATTTTTTTGAAAATCATTGATTTTGAGTTTCTCCTCAATCATTTGAGATAAACACACCTTTTGAATAAGAATTAAGACCCATCCACTAGATGTAATCTCTATAAGAAGTTTATAATTATTTTCACATTGATAGATGATTAAAGGTTTCTTGGAAATATAAAATGTAAATTCCTTTCCGTGACAATTTATTTGGGATTTATAAATATAAATTAAATCCATTATTAAGATGAAATCAAATTCAACTAGGGGAGAATAAAAAAAAATTCTTGAGGTACATTCCCACAAATGTCAACTAAAGAGAAATCATAAACTTGAGGTGCAATAATCACACCATTAGGGATTTTTACTACTAATCACACATCTAATTATTTGGGTGGAATATTAATTCCCTTAGAAAATTATTTAGATATGAAATATTAGGTAGATCTAGAATCAAACAAGACATTAGTAGTTCTAGAGTGGATGGTAAGTGTGCCTTTCACCACATCATTATCACACCCTTTGTCAGAAAAAAAATATGATTGCATTAGATTTCCCTTTTTCCCTTAGTTTAAGAGGTTGCTGACATTAATCATCATCACTAAACCTTGTGTTGGATTGGTGTTTCCCGATCCGGTTGGTCCGAATGCTTGTGGCCCAATTTTTCGGTACTGTATCATCTCTGACTACTATAGCAGAGCTGACCGACCGATACTGAAAAGCACTATAGCAGTGCGGACTTCGGGGTCAACTAGACTGTAGCACTTTTGACTTCTAGCCAGCATCCACTATAGCTCTTTTGACAAAGCTGGTTGTCGTTCATTGTAGTGATGCAGACTAACTTTTCAAATAGTGATCATCTTCTCCATTGTTTTATAGCCCATTTTCAGGCTAATGTCACTACTAAAAAAACCCTATGTAATTTGTTCTCCCGATATAGTGAAATTCTTCCTCTCCCGTGGATGTTGAGATTATTCCCGAACCACGTAAATCATTGTGTCCTTGTTACTTTCTTTCTTTCGTTTTCTCGTTTCTGCCATTGCATCTCTTGAAAATTCTGTAACACATTGTGTTTGTGAATTTTTTATCATAATACCCATCCTCCGTAAACATTAAGCAATAAAGTTTAAGAGGTTCATTTTTGGTTGCTTTTATTCTATTTTCATAATTTGTTAACTTTTTACCAACAGAGTAGAAATGAATTTCTTGATAGACATCCCTTCTATACTAAAAGAACGTATTAGACCGCATTAGAAAATTCCCTTCATGATTCTATCCACACATAGAGCATAAAAGAATGCTCATATTCTTCTCTCCCTTTTATATTTTCCATTAAACTCCATCTGTATTTTTTTATTAATACCCTGAGATTGAAGGGTAACTATAACCTCCATTTAAAATTTTATTTTAAAAAGCACAATCAATAAGTAGATAATAATGTATCTTATGGAAAATTGAATTACAACACTTTTCTTTAATCCACCGAAGAACTTATCAACTTTACTTTTGGGTTGGATGATAATTTCATTAGTTTACCTTGTAAATCTTGTGAAATTATCCTCGTAGGTACCATTAGATTCATCATGCTTTTTATTTATCATTAAGAACTCATTTTTTCATCCTTGCATGAAGAAAACTAGGAATGTAATTATTGAAGGATAAGTTCTTGAACTCATAAAATTTCATGGATTCATTCTCATTTTCTTCCTTGTATTCTTGATTAGAGTCCACCACTAGGCTGCTTTATCATCTAACTAATAAACATCTAGAATTACCTTCTAAAGTTAAAAACACTGGAGAATGAATAATATCATTTCATTGGTACTAATACAGTGTTTAGAAATAAGTGTATCAAAATAACTGATGAAAGAAGGTGGAAGTTTACTCATGAAGGACCCAATAGAATATTATTCCTTCTGCTTGTTTTGTAAGCTCATCATGATTTATATCTTGAGAAAGTTGGGTGATGATAGTAACTATATTATTCATTCCATCTCCCATAGCATTTATATGCTAAGGAGGAAAATCATTTCATCTTCCATTTTGATCACCATTAACATAGTTACTTTAGGTTCCATCCATTGAATAAAACCAAACGGCATAGAGTAAGAAATAATTTTCATAGTGAGTAACCATATAATGATGAAAAACCATTTACATGATGTCTAAATTATGGAACCTTACTTAATCCATAACACCCTAGGGTAACCCTAGGTTATTCATATCCAACTTATGTTTAAATCCTTCCTAATGGATCATTAAAGGTTTGTGAATTCCCAAATCATATCTCTTAGGAGTGCCAAACCAGGTGCACATTAAGGATTGTTATCATGTACTAGGCTACACTCAAGTCAATCCAGATGCACCTTGTTAGAGTTTTTACTCCTAGGTACATCTTTACTAGAACCACATCAACTCATAGTATCCAGATAAGAATGCATTTTTAGAAACCACTCACTCAATCATTTACCAAAATTCTAGTACATTTCCTATAATTTTTCTTATCATTTGACTTACCCTTAGACATGTACATATAGTTATCACTAATTTTTTTCTCATCATAGAATAAAATGGTTAACTAAAAATTTTCTATGATGCTAGCTATAGAGACCCTAGATTTTTATACATTAATACAACATCACTTTTGTGGAATACTTAACACATTAGATAAACTGATTCCCAAAGACCTCATTATCCTAGTGCCTTTGGAAACATAAAAACGGGTACACGAGTGAGCTATATTATCTACCACTAGGTTCTCCATGACTAGAAACCTTTTTAGACACATCATACATGATATATATCTTTATAACTTGGGTGGGGAAACTTAAAAAAGGGTGAGCTCAGAAGCTTAGTAAGAGTAAAAAAGGGATATATTTGAGCATAAACATGAGCATATGGGTATGAAAATGTGATCTTAAAATTGGAATATCATACCCTACATAATACGGATTATAAATGTAAATCATGTCATAATGACTGGAAGTTCATAAGACATGAATCATAAAGGAATCAAGAGAATGAGCGATGAAAGACTAACATAGAAATAAGACATGGAATTGTGACAAAAAAACATGTTATATCATTCCCTAAAATATAGGGTTAATTCAAAGACATATTAAGGCACTTAATAGGGACTACACCTACTAGGCCAGAAACACCACAATCTCCAGTCTTAGTCCTTTCCTTGTAAGGGAGAGGGTTTCCCCATCTTTCAATAGTGGATTGGGTTTCCCTATCTTCCCATAGTTGATCAGGCTTCCCAATCTTTCCAAAGTGGATCAGGGATCCCCATATTCCCATAGTGGGTTGGGTTTTCACCATCTTCCTATATAGGATCAATCTTGTCAAATTGATTCCCATTATTATTCCACGAGACATAAATCTTCACCCAGTGTATTAGAAATAGATATAGGTCTCACCCATATCATAATGAAATCATACATACGTGTTCCATAAGATCATAAAAAATCATATCATAACCCATGAAATGAAATTGGTATCATAAATATGAAATCATATCATAGCCTATAGAAAAAGTGACAGGTTTCGTAATAATTTAATCAAAAGAATAACTTGTGAAATGAAGCGTGTTTCATAAACATATAACCATTGAAGAAGAAATGAGATTCATAAAAATGTGACCCATGAAAGATAAAGTGGTTTCCTAAAAATCATGATATAAAAACATAAACCATTCAGAGATGGAATATGAATGGAGATTTTAGATCATTTCCCCAAAAATACATGAGTAACACTAACTGATGTCATCTTTGATAGAAAATGATTTTGATATATCTTTTAAAATATTTCTTGAAGAAAATATCCTTTATTTGAAAAATTATTTTAAAAACTAAAACCTTTTTAAAATAAATTTATTTGGAAATAAAATTTAAAAATTATAAAGAATTCTTGAAAACATTTTCAAACAGATTTCATTGAAAATACTTTGAAAATTTATAAATAAATCTTGAAAACATTTTGAAACCCATTTCTTTTAAAACATAATGAAAACTAATAAAGGAATATTTGATAACCATTTTTTTAAATACTTTCTCTATGAAAATTATTTTAAAATATCACCTTTAAAAAAAATTGAATTTTTTTAAAACATGGTTTTTGAAATTCATGGCATGTGTATCCAGGAAAGAAAGTTGAGACAAAACTACTTTACTAATTGGGTATTTTTGAAAAATAAACCCAAATAAAGGGAGAACATAAAATAGATATATAAATATCCATATATTTAAGGATAATTATCATATAATATATTCATTATCAGTATTTACACCACATAAAATAAACTAGTGGTGAATAAGGAATAAATCTCAGACAAATAAAAGTGATACAAGAAATCCCCTTACCTTATGTCTTAACTATCTTCATACTAGTAAAAACATCATATATAATAATTATAAGTTTATTATACATATTTTAAAGAACCATGTTATTATATCTAAAAACATATATGGTTTGATTACGACTTTATCTTACCCTCTTATTAACAATTCCATGTTAAGATTTTACTTTGGATATTATCCTCTTTGTTCTTCGTACATGTTTTGACTTATTATTCTTAATCATCTAATATAGATCATGATTTAATTAATACTGTAATGTAAACCGTGTTATAACTATCATTTATATTCATGATATATGTATTTATAATAATCAATAAAATATATAAATATGAAATGGAATACAGTATTCATGGAGATAGTAGTTCATATATATGCAAGAACGCTGTTTCCATTTTATTTTCATATTAAAAGTAAGAAAGTAAGTGAAATATATGTATATATATCATAATTATAGTATAATTATTATATCATATATATATATATATATCATATAATTTCCCTAAACCCATTCTTAATACAATCCATGTAAATTGTGAACGATGTACATCACTTTGAGGAGGTGGTAGTCCGCACGTCCACAAATGAAGTTATCGTGTTTAAAAAAATGGAAAGCATGAAGTTATATTTTATATAATAATTATATAATAATAATTACATAATAAATTTAATATATATAATATAAAAACTAATTTTCCATCATAATTATCAACTATGGTTGGTTGTAATGAAAAAACAAATAACATCGTTTCGTGAGGTGGTAGTTCGCCGTACACAAGAACGATAAGTATGTTACCCATTAGATAGAAGTGTGTGTAAGTGTAGGTAAGCATATTATAATAAAATCATATCAATATATTTATGATAATTTGGTTATTATATAATTGTGGAATAAAAATATTTTAGGTGGTGGGTAATGAAAAAAATAAATGAGATTGAGGAATGATGTTACCTCTGCTTTGGGTAACTCCTCTTGGTTTGCACCAAAGGGATTAATTGAATGGATTTATTACCAAAGTAAGGATTATATAATTAGATTAGTAATTTTGGGATCTTATTTGAGATAATTTTCGTCAAGACAAAGTGCTTGAGAGGTGTGGATAAGTGGGAGGGGTGAGTGCCTTTTTATAGTGGACAAGGAGTGACATTCTTTTAAATTTTTGGAAAAGGAATTCCACCAACATTTTTCCCATGACCAGTGGCTCCAATAATGGTAAAAATATAATACAAGAGAGTATAGGTTATAAATATTAACATCCAAGGACTTTTGGAGAATGTTTTAGGTCATTTTGGTCCTTATGTTAAGGTTTAGTCCATTCTTAAGCTATTTTTTCACTTAATCACTGTAATTAATTTTAAACACTTTCACTGGTATTTTTTATAAAAAAATAATTTTACCTTATTAGAAAATATAAATTTGTATTATTAAAAATATGGAATCCATATTTCTAAATTATAATCATATAAGTAGAAGAAATTGATTTAAAATTATTCCCGAAGACGTGTGGTGACAAGAAGTTTTTTTATTAAAAAGGTTTAAATGATCGGAATGTTTTAATATAAAATTTTAATGAAAAGTTGGTTATAATGAACTAAATTGTATCAATTGATGTAAAATTAATATTATTAAACTCTAAAACTATGTTAAAATATAATTCAACTATATGAATAAATTAGATGAAAAAAATAGTTTTGAATTAAAATTCAGTATTTTTCACTATTCATAAAAAATAAATTTTTTCAAAAAAAATACCTAAAATTCACCCTAAGATATTTTAGATATTATGAATTAAAAAATTGTTTTTATTTAATCAAATTAAATTTATAATAGTTTCTAAAAAAATTTATTGTTGTTCACATAAGGACACAAAAATCAGTTCATTTGAAGAAATAGTATTTCCAAACATATAAAGATTTTAACAGTATTATATGTTTTATTATCAATATTTTTTATTTATATAAAACCATTTAAAAATTATTTATTTTTATACCTATTAATATGTTTGACTTCTTGGTTATAAATATCTCATTTAAATGATTATAAAAAGAAAATAATGTTTCGTTGACACTCAGTGTTGCATGTAACGCAAGCCAAGTTAGTGTTTGTAACGAACCAAAACTCTATCAATGAAATTTTCCTTCTAATATTTATTTAATATAGTATATATCACTTGAAATCACTTATATAACATAATAAAAACTTCATAAATTAATAATTAATTAAATAAGAGGTATTTTTAGAAATTAAAGAACCTATACTGATGAAATAGTTACTTGACCTTATGAATTGTAATATGACCCTTTTGAATAGTAAATTGGGAAAATGTATAGTAAAATCACCCCTGAATTTATAAATAAAAATAACTAATCTTACAAATGTAGGTACGATATAATTATATCATAGTATATGTAAGTAAATATTTTAAAAATTAATATTTAAGTGTTGGAATTTTTGTAAGTCATAAATATTTAATCAGAATTTAATAATTAATATAATTATTTAAAAGAAAATTTATTTCAATAAAATTATTCATAAATTTAAATTTGTCAATGATATTATTTTAGGATAATTTATGATACCACAATTTATTTTTGAAAGTGATATAAAATCAGTTATAAATTTAAAATCTATATTTTTCAAGTAAATGAATTTATTAATTGAATTTTAATTTTATCATATTTTGAAAATTATTTTCATAAAATGGAGTTTATTTTTTAATTCCACTTGTTTAGAAATTCATAGAGTGGATTTTTTGGATTTTTCTAAAATACTTGAATTTTTGGTGAATAGAAAAATAAGATAATTTATCATAAATGATAAATACAAAATTTATTGAGTCATAAGTGATGTATGGCTGATATAAACCCATATTATAGAACCCTAATTCATTAGATTAATATATTTTATGATCATTCTCAAACTATTTAGAGTCTTCAATCAAAATAATAAACAAATGAAAAAAATATTCAAAAAACACGCCCTCTCCCCCATTATAAATGTCACCCCTCACAACCCCTTCTCCTCACACATTACAAGATTTTAGGCTTGTAAAATATATTCCCAATACTATTTCAAAGACTCTACCCAACATCTATGAGCTCTTGGTCTTAACAAAATACCAAAACCAATCCCTTTAAGGAGGTTCTCAAGGAGGGGTATTCAAGAGGTAAAATCATCTTCCTTTTACTTTTATTTTCTTTTCAAGTTATTTTATTTTATTATTATCTCTTCACCTACCTTAATAAAAATAGAATTATTAATATAGTTCCATAAAGATAATTTTATTTTATTTTTCTAATGGAATAATCCATCATCAATCCACTTCTCCTCTACCTTTTATTCTAAAAATGGAAACGTTGTCTGTGAGGTGTTGTTTCAATGCCTTCAAGGATGAAAAGTTTTCATTTTCTTTCACCATCTTCAAGTTTATTCATGAAACCATTTTAATTATTTAAAAATATTTTAAAATTTATTTTATAACCATTTTTATGTTATGGATGTAAAATATTTACATAATACTAAATGATAAAACAAAATGAGTTCGTTATGATAAATAACTACCACAATAATCTAAACGATTATCACTATTGTCTAATCTCAAAATTCATCATCATACTATATAAAAAATGATATATATAACCATTTAAACTTATTTATTTTCATTAATAACATATCATTCCAATTCTGGATAATTTTACCCATTTTACATGAACTTCATTACTTATAAAAAAGTGAACTGATCATGGAATCCATGAAAATAAATGCTCCAGAATGATGAAATTGCACTCTATAACTTATAAATAAGAACATAAATTAACATAAAAAAACTAAAATGAAAATAATAAATTTATAAAAGTTTATATAATAATTAATTAATGGATTTAATTTGAATATCCAGGACATTATGGTCAAGTAAAAAACACAATCAGACATATGTTTAGATTTTTCTTCACGAACCCCCATTTTCATTTGGGTTTTGATTTGTTCTTCTATACAACACTATAATTATTCATTAATTTAATATAATTCTTATAAATTATATATATATGTTCCAAAATAATATATCCAGATTAGTTCATCATTCTTTTATGGTAGAATAAATGTTTTACAAGGTTCTGTTCTCATTTCTTCCCAATATGCAAGACCAGTTAAAAGGAACATCTCGATTTCTTCCCCTTTTAAGTACCGTAAATAATTTATTTTAAGACACCAATAGTTTTCTAAAATGAATAATTTCATCTTAAAAAACAATTTTTTTTCATTTATGATTTTATGTAAATAATCATGGAAAATACAAATGATTTTTCCAAAAGAACTCTTCTTTTCAATGTAAAAAGGGTATATCTCTCAAGAATTTCTTGATGATTTTATTAGAGTATTTTCATATATTTCAACAAATATATTTAATTTTATTCTTTATTGAGGTTTATATCTTATTTTTATCATCCACCATATTTTATTAAATGGTTTATGATCAGTTTGACTGTGGATGTGCTTTTTTGATACCATTCACCATACAAATCAGAATGGTTAGTGATTATGTTTACATATTAGGGAAAGTTATTTGTATTCCATATGTATATGTTTTTTATGTTTATCCCCATTCATATGATGAATTAAATGGAATTATTAGTTTATTTTTTGGGGTCTCTATTGCCACTCGATGAATCGGTAGGTCTCATGAGAAAACTGAACTAGGTTTTTACCCATTATGTATGGTGTCTTGGTCGAGGCCTTGATCGTATGTTTATGATATCTGAAATTTTGAATTACATCATTATGAAACTAGTAATTTATAGTCCATGGGATTATTTGACTATTATAATATTCATGGTTATGTTTTATAATGGAATTATTTTATCATCTTTTATTTCTGCCATTTTATGCTGAAGATTATGTTTTATTAACCTATATTTTTAGTTATTCACCATGTCTTATTATTTATGTTCGTTATATCTTCCAATTTATTTTATTACCCTTACTGATAACTTGATCTCACCCATTTCTTATGTTTTATTTTTCCTTAGGATTTAAAGATGTATATTATGAATGACTTGTAGGGATAATCAAGGAGTTATGGATTCTTCTAATGTAATCTATATATTGTATTTGAAAGTAGTAATGTAAAAATTATGTTATATCTTGTTTTCGAAAACTATAAAACTTTTTTATCCTTCAGGATATGAATTCCTTATTTATTATGACAATGTAATGAATTATGGAACTGACTCTCTAAAACTGGGGTTGGGGTCTCTACAGTTTATATCAAAATAAGTTTAGTTGAATCCTTAAAAACTATATTTAGAAAACATAGATTAGGGAACATAAACCTATGATATAAAATAAGGACAAGAATATAAGAACTTACTATAATTTTGGTAAGTTATAGATTATGTGGGTATACTTATAAATACATCCCTTTATGGATACTATAAGTGAATGTGGTTCTGGAACATATGTACCTAGAGGTAAAAACTCTGATAAGGTGTCCTAGGCCTGACTCGAGGAAACCTGGAACATGAAAATGGGCCTTATAGCACACATGGTTTGACACTTATGGGGGATATGCTTAGGATAAATGAAATTTTCATTATAAAACACTATTAATGATTTCAAAGTAATTGTTTACCCAAAGAAACCATTTTTTTGACTATGATATTAGTTATGTATAAACTTTAAATTTATGTTAACTATTTTTCTAGTTCGAAAGTATACATTTTTATTTGTAACCTAATTTAGTGTATTTCATTATTTATAAGTGGAACCTACTGGACGGAATTGAAACCATATCAACACACATATCCCATTTTGGGATTTGCCTCCTATGAAAGATAATGATGCTGATACTGGATCTATGACTGGGGCGGAGGTACTTATAGCTATACTAGGATAGATGACATAGGTTATGAACAAAAACCTTACCCATATGGAGAATCCTGATCCACAATGAGGATGAGAAATGTAATACCACTTTATGTGACAACAACCTCCATCATTAAATGGGACTACAAACCCATTCATAGTTGAGAAATGAATAATTTCCTTAGAGAAGATATTTCTTGGTTTGGGAAGTAGTGAAAGATATAAGGTTATCATGGAAGTGAATCATCTCTTAGGATATGTTAATCAATGGTGGTCATTGATTTAAAAAGGCAAAGGATGAAATTTAAAATATGCAATGAATATATTTTAATAAAATTATCCTATAAAACTATTTTCCACACAAACAACAAGAAGATTTGTTGATTCAATTTATGTACCAAAGACAAAAAGAGGATGAAAACATTGTGAATTATGAATCCAATTTTACAAGGTTATCAAGGCATGCTATAAAATTCATATGTAATTCAAGGATTAATATTGATCGATTCTTTGATGGTTTAAAACCATTCCTCTGAAGGGAACTGGTCTCCCAAAATTTCTCATCATATAAAGATATAGTATCACGTGTTATCAAGAAAGAAAAAGAATTCTCTAAGTCTTATGAATTTAAAGGGAATCAATAGAAGAAGAGGGCTACTAAACACTCTAAAAAGGAACTAAGGAAAATGGGATTAGGGGAATATTTTATTTTCAATCCTATGATAATTGTGGGAAGAAACAACCTGATACATTCCTAAAGGGTTTGGGTGATTGTTACAAGTGTGGATAAAAAGTACACCAAGATAGTAATTGTAAGGGAAAGAAAGAAGATAACATTGTTCAACGATGAAATTTCAAAGATATGGTACATTATTAAAATTATTGTCCTAAGCACCATGTAAACTTTCCCCAAAGAAGGCCAAGGAAGAAAGGCCAAAATTATGCGGTCAAAACTGCTGAGGTTGAAGTTCCTAATGATGTGGGGGAAGGTACTTTAATCATTTCCTAAAACATTGAAAACTATTCATTTTAATCTTTATTATCTCATCCTTTTATATCTTCCTCGTTTTCTAAGAAAATTAGACATCACCCTTTTTATTTAATAAATGATTTGTCAATCAAAACTCATAAGGGAAATATCATTACAACAAAGATGTGTCTGTCAGTCCTATTTATAACACATAAATTTGATTTAGTTTCTATCATTGACATTGTATCTTTGATTAAATTTTACATAATCCTTGTCATAGACTGGATTTCAAAATATGGTGTGAAAATATATTACAAAAATAAGGAAATTGAGATTGGGGGGGAGTATTTGGAATCCCTTATCTACATAGAAGAAAACTCATCATCTAATTCTAATCTAGATCCACCCACATTGGATCTACTAAATTAAATTGTTGTGGATAAAGTTAAAACATCATCTATAGATGAGGAAATAAATCTTCAAATTGAAAATGTAAATATTATGCAAGAATGTATTGATTTATTTCAATAGGATTTACCCAAACATCCTCCAAAGCAGAAAGTTGAGTTTTATATTGATTTAATTCCATTAAATAACTAATATCAAATAATCATTATAGAATAGAAACTATGGAATTAGTATAAATGAATAAATAACTAAATTAATTGAGTGATAAATTATTTATTCACCCTAGTGTTTCCCCATGGGGTTCCCATACTCTCTTTTTCAAGAAGAAAGATGGACCCATGAGGCTATGCATTGATTATAGAGAAATTGATGTTAATACGATAAAGAAAAAGTATCTCCTACCTCACATTGATGATTTATTTGATAAAAAACATGAAAATTAATATTTTTTGAATATTGAACTTCAATCTATATATAATTAGTTTCCTACGAGGAAGGAAGATATTTCAAAGACAACATTTCGAACTAGATATAGTCATTACGAGTTTACAGTAATTCTATTTGGACTGACTAATTCACCCTCTATTTTTATGGATATAATGAATAAAGTGTTCAAGGAATAAATTGATGAATTTTTTGTGGTATTTATTGATTACAAATAGATATATTCCACAAGCTATGAGGACCATGAGAACCACTTACAAGTTTTTTTGGAGACTTTTTAAAGAAAAAAGTTACATGGTAAGTTTAGAAAGTGTGAATTTGGTCTTCAAATAGTTTCTTTTCCTGTCCATATTATCTCTATGAATGGAATCTCAATTGGTTCTATAAAGATAAAGGCTGTTCAAGAATGTACTACACCAAAAAATGTAACTGAGGTATGCAGTTTCATTATTTTAGCGTGATATTATTGGTGTTTCATTCAAAATATCACCTGATTAGCTAACCTGTTAAACAAGATTACTCATAAAGGGATTATGTTTTTATGGAAAAAATAATGAGAATAATGTTTTGAATAATTGAAGAGGATATTAGTAAATTTGTTGATCTTGACTATACTATTGGGAAATGGTGTATTTATGATTTATAGTGATGCGTCAAAGAAAGGACTCAGGTGTGTCCTTATGCAGAATGATAAAGTTATTACCTATGCATGAAGGTAGTTAAAAATCTATCAATAGAACTATCCAACTCATGATCTAGAGTTATTAGCTGTAATAATTTCTCTAAAGATAGGGACAACCAATCTCTTCAGTGAAAGATTTGAGATATATACAGATCATAAGATCTTGAAAAATATCTCCTCACGTAAATAATTAAACACGAGAAAAGGTCATGGCTCGAACTATTCAAGGATTAGGATTCTTTAATACACTATCACCCAGAGATGGTGAATAAGGTAGATGATGCATTGATCATGAAGGATCATGGAGTTTTAATCAAAATGAGGATTGATAAGGATCCAGTGTACATGGATCTAGAAAAGATAGATGTAACGTCCCAGTTCTGGAAGCCACCCAAAGGCGCCCTGTACCTGGTTGGTCACATTCCCTCAAGCACATTTCCCTAAATTCCAGAGGCTTCCGACTAGTAGTGTGGGACTTGGGTGTGATAGTGAGGAAACTATGCCTTCATTGGAAGAGTACACAGCGGAAGCAAACAAATCATACAATAGCGAAAGCAATAAATCTACAACAACAATAAACAGTGGAGGACTAAAACAATAAACAACTGTAACACACACCTATATATGAAATAATGCATGATACATATGTCTAGGAAAGCATCCAATCAAGTCACAATGCTGAATACAATACCAAACCAAAGTACAAAAAAAGGAAAATAAGAAACTCCTCAGCATCGCAAGCCTCAGCTTGGTCCCCTTCTCTCCTACTCCAAAGCAATCAAGTACCAGAAGATGAAGGGCGCTTTCCCTTGTCTATACCTGTAACAACATAGTCTGTTTGGGCCTAGAAGAATGACCCAAACAGGGTGTGAGACTAAATCCCAATAGGCAACCACCCGAAGATCTGTGCCTCACAGTAAGTGAGCATATGGCAGGTAATAGTGCAGTAACCAGTAAATAGTAATAGTAAACAATAGACAGTAATCAGTAAGTAGTAATAGGATGATCTGTAACAGTAATAAATCCATAGAACAACAAGTAGTAGTGAAGCAAACGGCTAACCACAACAGGAACCCATCTGGGAAGTACTCGCATCTAACCCCTCTGGTCCTATCCAAGAAGTACCAACAACCCTATGGGCAGTGCACTCAGCCTAACCCCTCGGGTTTGGTCATATGAAATTATAAGACTCTTTGGGGAAGTTCACTCTGTAAATTCCCCTTATAGTCTTGGGTAGTTAAGGACTCTCTAAGGAAGATCACGCGGTCTAACCCTCTTATAGACCCAAGGTCTAGAAACTATATGAGAAAGATCGCTTGGTTAATTACTCCTATAGTCTCAGGTCTATAACAGAATCTCTAAGGAAGCTCACTCAGTCAATTACTTCTCTAACCTGGAAAGGTTTTAAAGAAATTCAAACAAATTAAAGACTCTCTGAGGAAGCTCACTCGGTCTACCCTCCTGTAGTCTATAACATCCAAGACTCTCTGAGAAGCTCACTCGGTCTATCCCCTATAGTCTATAATGTCTAAGACTCTATGAGGAAGCTCACTCAGTCTATCCCCTGTAGTCTATAATGTCTAAGACTCTCTGAGGATGCTCACTCAGTCTACCCTCCTGTAGTCTATAATATCCAAGACTCTCTGGGAAGCTCACTCGGTCAATCCCTTATAGTCTATAGCACTAGGTTCTCATGGTCCCGTGCCAGTCAGTGCATAATAATTCAAGGCCAAAGTACACCTACAGAGCTACTTGGATAACCGGTCTACAACATAATAAGCATGTCAAGAACATCATTCCATACTACGGTCACAAGGCATGGAAAACAGGTATAACATCCAAAGGCTAACAAGACCCAAAGGTAGTAACAAGAAAAAGACATGGGAAAAACATAAAAGAAAAAAAATTATCCACAAATATGATCAAATTACCTCTACACAAGCATACAAGAATGGTAGGAAAAACAACAGGGTCAAAAAGGTAAACAAGCTACACCCCGTTCACGGGTATTGGTGGAATATGCACATAAAACTAAAAGACTTTGAAAGGTAATGCACGATCCACCTACCTTGATGCTAAGAGATAAAAATAATAGAACCGAAAGGCTTGATTCTCATTAGAACGGCGTAGATCTATGAAAACTCACAAAATGTTCAACCCATGATAACTTGAGAAAGAGGGAAAATCATGGAATGAAACTCAAGAAGAAGGAATATATCACCTCTGCGGTTCCAATGCAATCAACAATGGTCGATTTAGAAAATAGATAGAGGCTTGGGGGATCATGGGATGTTCGTGGCTGTATAGGTCACTCTCAGTCGAAGAACCTGGAGAAGAAGGTGTTTTCGTCGATTAGGCACGACCCTAGTCTGTTTAATGAAAAAACATAAACTACATGGCGTGTACTTCTGGGGTACATGATGTGTACTTGGCCTTTCCGTACTCCGCTTTAAGCGGCCTCCACATTGCCCCTACACACTGTGTTGGTGGCCCAGACATGGCCAACACACGGCCTGGCGCTGCATCAAAGTACATGGCGTGTACTCATAAAGTACACGGCGTGTACTTTGAAAATTTCTAGATTTTCCTCTTTTTCTAAAAAACAACCAGAAAAAGAAAAACATACCTGAAACGAAGATTCAGGTTCCTACAAAATTCCCCCCTTAAAGAAAATTAATTCTCGAATTTCCCTAGCGAGGCGTGAAAGAAGAAACTCTGAACAGCTCTGGCCACTGTGATCGTACATTGGCCTCCCTCTCCTAGGTCTTGTCATGTACTCGCCCATGCTGCCATAGCACCCATACCAGAGGAACAGAACAGCCACAAATAACCTTCTTACTGTGATCGACAATCTATATAGGATTCTTCCAAATGATGCATCTGCTTCAAGCTCAACCTCCTCGGGTTTAAAGACATGAGACTGGTCTGAAAAATATCTTCGGAGTTGAGAGACGTGGAAGACGTCGTGCATATCCTGGTACCTCTGAGGTAACTACAACCGATAAGCAACCAGACCAACTCTCTCTAACACCTCAAACGACCCAACGTACTGCGGAGAAAGTTTACCCTGTCTCTGAATCCTCTTGTGTCCCAACCTCGATGCAACACGCAGGAAAACCTGATCCCCGACCTCGAACTCCAGAGGTCATCTCCGCTGATCAGCATAAGACTTCTGTCGAGACTGTGCTATATCCATCCTCTTCCAAATCAACTCTATCTGCTCTGAGGTCTCCTGAACAAGACAAGGTCCCAGGAAAGCTGCCTCTCCTACCTCTCTGCAACACAAAGGTGATCGGCATGACCTACCGTACAAAGCCTCGTAAGGTTCCATCTAAATTGTCTCATGAAAACTGTTGTTATAGGAAAACTCCACAAAAGGAATATGCTTCTCCAAATAACCTCCAAAGTATAAAATACAAGCTTGGAGCATATCCTCAAGAATGTGGATCGTACGCTTGAACTTGCCATCTTTCTGGGGACGGTATGCTGTACTCAAAAGTACCTGTGTACCCAAAGCCTTCTGAAGCCCCTGGAATAACTAAGAAGTAAAACTCACATCCCTATCTGAAACAATGGAGTGTGGAACTCCATGCAGACATACAATCTCTCAGATGTACAACCTCCCTAGGTCATCAACACTGAAGGTCTCCTTGATCGGCAAGAAGTGAGAAAACTTCGTAAGCCTGTCAACAAAAACCCAAACAACATCACTCCCTCGAGGTGACCTCGGTAACCCGGTCATGAAGTCCATCATGACATCATTCCAATTCCACTCAGGAATGGGTAAATGCTGTAAAATCCATACTGGTCACTGATACTCCGCTTTCACCAGCTAACATGTAGAAAATATCAGGACAAACCTAGCAACATCCCTCTTCATACCTGGCCACCAGTACTAGCGGCATAGATCATGATACATTTTGGGGATGCCAGGATGAACTGCCAAAACTGAAGAACGGAAATCCCACATCAGTTCCTCATGTATGTCTACTAGAACCCATACGCATCCCTGGAAATGCAAGATCTCATCCTCTCCCATTGTCCATTTTGGAAGAGGATCCTCCCCTGACACACTCTGCCACAGGACTAGGCCTTCTGAGTCTGATAGATGCCTCATCCGTACCCGATCGAGAAGAGTAGAGGTAACAGCTACTAATGAAAGAAAACTATTCCCCTGTTTGTCATGCACCTCCAATTGCATCTCAAAGAACAGATCCATAAGCTGCCACTCACTGCTAGCCTTCTGAACTACCTGAACCTGAGTTCTTCTGCTCAATGCATCAGCCACTGCGTTTCCCATTCATGGTGTATAAGAAAGATCAAAGTCGAAGGACTGAAGATACTCAACCCACCTACACTGTCTCAGATTCAGATCACACTGAGTGAAGATGTACTTGAGACTCTAGTGGTCCGTGAAAACCATAAAGTGCTCTCCCAGAAGGCAATGTCTCCAACAACGTAAGGTATGAACAACAGATTCCAACTCTAGATCGTTCGTCGGGTAGTTCCTCTCATGTGGCCTCAACTGCTGAGACCCGTACGCAATGACTCAGTCTCCCTACATAAGCACATCTCCCAATCCGACACCTAAAGCATCAAAATAGACTATATAGCTCTTGTCTGGCTCTGGAAAGACTAGTATCAGCACTGACGTCAATCTCCCTTTCATCTCCTAAAAGGATGACTCATAGGAATATGACTATAAGAACTTCGTACCCTTCTTGGTCAGACCTATCAACGGTGTTGCAAGGCATGAAAAGTCTTGTATGAAACCCCTGTAGTATCCAGCCATCCCTAGGAAACTTCTCACCTCAAAGAAATTCCTCAGCTGCTCCCAGGAAACTACAGATCTCAGTTTCTATGGGGTCTACTGATACTTCTGTCTCTGAGATAACGTGACCCAAGAACTGAATCTGATCAATCTAAAAGTGGAATTTCGAGAGCTTAGCATATAACTGATGCTCTCTCAGTGTACTCAGAATGATCTAAATATGGGTAGCTTGGTCATGTCGAGTGTGAGAGTACACCAAGATGTCTTCCACAAAAACCACCATGAAGGAATCCAAGTATGGATGGAACACTCGGTTCATCAGTGCCATAAAAACTACTCGCACATTCGTGAGACCGAATGGCATGACCGTATACTCGTATCGACCATACCTACTCCTGAAGGCTGTAAGAGGTATGTCCGATGGTCTAATGTGCAACTAATGATAATTGGACCTCAAGTCGATCTTCGAGAACACCCAGGATCCCCAAAGCTGAACAAAGAGGTCATCGATCCTCAGTAAAGGATATTTGTTCTTGACCTTCAACTGGTTCAGCTTTCAATAATCCACGCAAAGCCTAAGGGTTCTGTCTGCCTTATTCTTAAACAGGACAGGCGAACCCCAAGGATAAGTACTCGGTTGGATGAAACCCTTTTCCTGCAACTCCTCCAACTGCTTCTTGAGCTCCTGGAACTCAGGTGTTGCCATCCTATAAGGAGGAATGGACACCAGTGTCTCTCCTTACATGAGCTCAATCGAGAAGTCTACCTCATGATCTAGAGGTAAACATGAAAGTTCTTCTGGAAAGACATCCCTAAAATGATCCACTATTGGAGGAAAGTCTAACCGTGAAATCCCCTGGTCATCATGATAAATACTGGAAATATGGTCTGTAACTCCTCCTAGACCATGATTCTCTGGTCTAGCTCTACCCTCCAGGATATCCCACTCACCTCTATGAAGAAAATATCTACTCTCTGGTGATACAAAACTCACCCTTTGGTGATATAAATCTACGACTGCACAGAAGGGAACTAACCAGTCCATAATGAGAATGAAATCATAGCCGATTATCTCTAGGATAGAGAGGTCCCATAAGAAGTGACACCCTGCAACCTCAAGTGGGAACTCTCTACCCTGAAGTATTCTAGATGTCTTCTTTCCCAATGGTGTATCATGAGTCAACATGTCGGCAGACGAAAAGATATAGAGCCCAAGGCTCTCCACAACAACAACAGAGATAAAGCTATGTGAAGCACTATTATCAAAAAAGGATGAAGATAAAACTGAGGCTAATAAGATCGTACCTAGAACTATAGAAGGGCCGGGATCCTGATCCTGATGGGTCTACTCCATAGTGAAAGTCTGTCCTGTACCGCGGCCCTGTTCCCCTGGTTAATGACTCTAAGCTGATCCACTCTGCTATCGTTAATAACCTGGTGACTGACCACCACGTCCGCGACCTCTAAATCAGCCTGAACGGCCGGAAGAACTCCATTTCCCAGACTGGTGAGAAATTGGTGATATGTATCCTTCACGTGGGGTCATAGAAGAACCCGTACCACCCGTTGTAGGCAAGAAGATTAGATATAAATGCTGAATATGACCCATCTTTCTGCAAGATCGACACTCCATCGGGTATCTCTGGCACTAGGGCCTAGTATGCCCACACCTACCTCACTGGTAGCATACTACATGGCTGCCTGAAGGTGTGTTCCACCTACCCTAGTCTCCTCGAGAAGACTCTATATGGTGCTTCTTGCAATCAGTAGGAGGAACACTAGCTCTGGAAGTCAAACCGACCTGGATCATTGCTTCAGAATCTCCCAGATTGCGCTCAGTGATCAGTGCCTGGTTGATGATAGAGGATATCAAAGTCAAACCGAAGATATCCTCCTGGTAATGGATCTCCTACCTGAGACTATCCTCAAACTTCCTAGAAAAGAACAACTCATCACCTGCTAGAATTGGCGTGAAGTGTTGTAGCTCAGTAAAGCGAGACAAATACTCCATAACAGAAAGAGTACCCTTCTTGAGGCTTGTAAAATCCTGGACTCAATCGGCCCTCAAGGTATCTAGATAAAAGAAATCATAGAAGATGTTCCGAAACACATCCCAAGTCATACTCTACTGGCTTCCTAACTGTGAGATCACCCCCACCACCTCTTGGTGGTGTCTCGGAGCATATAAGTAGCAAGATTTACCCTTTTCTCGGGGGGTATCTCCAGATGCTCAAAGATCATCAGCGTGGCCTCTAACCACAACTCTACAGCCTGGGGTCATCCATCCCTTAAGAAATTAGGAGGATGCTACTACTAGAAAACCCACGTCAACTCAGCCATCGATGGGGTAGAAGTCAGCGCTCCTTGAAAGTTCTGCATCATCCTCAGGAAGTCCTCCCTGAACTATGTATCTGCACATAAAACATGTATAAATGCTAGGGCCAAGGCTGAAACAGCAGGAGGATCTATATGAGGATATACAGGATATCCCTGATCGGCCATATCCGATGTCTGATCACCGTCTATTAGCTAATGTACAACCGAAGGATGTCTCAGAGGCAATTCTCTGAAATATCAAAAGGACACCTTAGATCAGAATTATCAAAGACTGAGAAAACAAGTGTACAAAATGGGAACAGGAGGAAAGAATAAAAAAGTTCTACAAAACACGACTGCATGACGTGTATAAAACTACACGGCGTTCCTTCTTAAGCCAGACACATGAGCGTGTACTTCTTCCACGACTGGTCGTGTAACACCCCAGACTACACGATGTGTTGTCACCACACACAGCGTGTACTGGATCTCCATTACCTTGCTCTAGTCTCTTTACACGGCTACCCACACGGTCCTCTTAACCCTAGAATACACGGTGTGTTCCCTAAGGACACGACGTGTACTAGACAAGGCTTCGACGACCCATGTTCTTAGTTACACAGCCGACTACATGGATGACCCTTACACGGTGTGTTCCAAACAAACACAACATGTATAGGAGAGATAACACCATCTTGTGTTGTTCATGACATGGACGAGTATCTAGAGCGAGGCTACACGACGTGTTTATACACAACACGGTGTGTACCACACAAGCATCCCTAACCCATGTTGTTAGTGACACAACTGGGTACATGACTCACTATTACACGGCGTACAACGACAATACACAACATGTTTCCAAAAACCTTTTCACCACCCCATGTTTCCTCTCACATAGTCAGTGACACGGTTCAAAACTACACAGCGTGTAGTCAAGTACATGCCGTGTATTCTGGGTTTTTCCGAGAAGTAGCTCAAAAACTGCACTGAAACATAGAAAACACTGATAAACAAGCATGGAGGTTCCAAATTCCAATCCGTGGGGGCCCATACTCCCCGCGAATCAAATCTTTGCATCTCCTACATATCAAATAAAATGGAAATAGTCAATAATCCACCAAACTCTGATTCATGAGGGCCCATAACACCTCAAGAATCAAAACTTGGCATTCATTTAAGTAAAGGTACAATACAAAAAATTTCATCTATCAGAATATAGGGATTCTATCAAGGCATCTATCAAAACAGCATGCATAATCTACACAACGTCTATCAAAACAACATTCAATCGCTAATTCACCCTAGATGGAATGGCAAGAATGCATGTCATGTGATTTCTAACAAGTTCCTATATGATGCATGAGATGGAATACCCTCATCTCCTTGGGTTGCGACAGAAATAGAACCGCAATAGCAACAACAAAATCAACACAAATCATGTGAGTCACTCTAGGTGAAATCATATCAACCATAAAATCTCAAAACCAGAAAATTGCAATAAACGAGGTAGATTGGCTTCTCCTTGTACACGGGTTAGCAACTCCCAAGAATAGCTTATTATTAAGTACTGAATCCATCCTATCCTTGGATAAAGGCTCCAAACAGTAAATCAAGAGAAAATAATTCCATTGATACCACTTTGTAACGTTCCGGTTCCGGAAGCCACCCTGAGGTGCCCCGTACCCAGTTGGTCACATGGCCTCAAGAGAATTTCCCCAAATTCCAAAGGTTGTCGACTAGCAGAGAGGGCCTTGGGTTTGATAGTGGGGAAACTATGCCCTCACTGGTAGAGTACACAACAGAAGTAAACAAAGAAGACAATAGCAGAAATAGAAAATATCCAACAACAATAAACAACAGAGGACTAAAACAATAAACAACTGGAGAACACACATATATATGAAATAATGCACGATACATATGTCTAGGAAAGAAGACAAACAAGTCATAATGATAAATACAATACTAAACCAAAGTACAAAAGAAATACAAATAAGAAACTTCTGGGAATCACAAGCCTCAGCTTGGTCCCATGCTCTCCTGCTCCAACGCAATCAAGTACCAGAAGTCGAAGGGCGCTTTCACTTGTCTATACCTGCAACAACATAGTCTTTTTGGGTCCAAAACCATGACCCAAATAGGGTGTGAGACTAAATCCCAGTAGGCAACCACCGGAAGATCCGTGCCTCACAGTCAGTGAGCATATGGCAGGTAATAGTGTAGTAAGTAGTAAACATTAATAGTAAACAACAGGCAGTAATTAGTAAGCAATAACAAGATGATATGGAATAGTAATCAATCCACAGAACAACAAGTAGCAGTGAAATAAACAGATAACCACAACAGGGACCCCTCTGGGAAGTACTCACAACCAACCCCTATGGTCCTATCCAAGAAGTACCAACAACCCTATGGGAAATGTACTTAGCTTAACCCCTCTGTTTTGGTTATAGGAAATTATAAGACTCCTTGGGGAAGCTTTCTCGGTTAATTCCCCTTATAGTCTAGGGTAGTCAAGGAATCTCGAAGGAAGATCACACGGTCTAACCCTCTTATATCCCCAAGGTCCAGAAACTCTATGAGGAAGATTGATCGGTCAATTCCTCCTATAGTCTCAGGTCTATCACAGACTCTATAAGGATGCTCGCTCAGTCAATTCCTTCTCTATCCTGGAAAGGTTTTAATGAAATTCTAACAAAGTAAAGACTCTTTGAGGAAGCTCACTCGGTCTACCCTCTTGTAGTCTATAATATCCAATAATATCTAGGAAGCTCACTCGGTCTATCCCCTCTAGTCTATAATGTCTAAGACTCTCTGAGGAAGCTCACTCGGTCTATCCCCTAGAGTCTATAAGGTCTAAGACTATCTGAGGAAGATCACTCGGTCTACCCTCCTGTAGTCTATAATATCCAAGACTCTTTGGGAAGCTCACTCGGTCTATCCCTTATAGTATATAGCACCCAGATCTCACGGTCCCATGCCAGTCAGTGTATAATAATGTTATAAGGCCAAAGTACACCTACAGAGCTACTTGGATAACCAGTCTACAACATAACAAGCATGTCAAGAATATCATTCCATCCTACAGTCACAAGGCATGGAAAACAGGTGTAACGGCTAAAGGCTAACAAGACCCAAAGGTCGCAACAATAACAAGACATGTAAAAAACATCCAAGCATAGAAATTATCCACAACTATGATCAAATTACCTCTACACAAGCATATAAGAATGGAAGGAAAAACAATAGGTTCAAAAAGGTAAACACAGAACACCCCATTCACAGGTATTGGTGAAATCTGCACATAAAACTCAAAGACTTTGAATGTTATGGCACAAAACACCTACATTGATTCTAGGAGATCAAAATACTAAAACCACAAGGCTTAATTCTCCTTAGAACGGCGTATATCTAGAAAAATTCCCAAAACATTCAACCCATGATATCTTGAGAAAGAGTAAAAATCATGGAATGAAACTCAAGAAGAAGGAAGATCTCACCACTGTGGTTCCAACATAATCGACGACGATCGATTCGGAAAATAGATAGAGGCTCGGGGGCTCAAGGGATGTTCAAGGCTGTACGGGTTTCTCTTGATCGAGGAACCCGAAGAAGAAGGTGTTTTCGTTGATTAGGCGTGACCCCAGTCTATTTAATGAAAAAAAGAAACTACACGAAGTGTACTTATGGGGTATACAGCGTGGACTTTTACTTTATGTACTCTGCTTTAAGAGGCCTCCACATTTACCCTACACACCATGTCTGTGGCCCAGATATGGCCAGCACACAGCCTAGCACAGCATCAAAGTACACGTCGTGTACTCATAAAGTACACGACCTGTACTTTGAAAATTTTCAGATTTTCCTCTTTTTCTAAAAAACGACCAGAAAAGAAAAAACATACCTGAAACGAAGATCTGGGTTCTTATAACAGATATGGTAATTATCAATGAAAGTGAAACATTATTACTTTTTCAACTGGTTGCCCAAAAATATTTATAGAGAATGATTAAAAGTTCTTAGTCTAATGATTAGAATCTTCAGAAGCAAATTAAAATTGTAAATGATGGGATGTTGATAGACTTCATGTAGGAAGATGGAATTCTAAAATTTGGGAAAAGGATTTGTGTTTCTTATATACCTGAGATAAAAAGGGTTTTTTTGGATGATGGAAATTGCTTGATTTTTTATACACCCTCATATAACTAAGTTGTATAGATATTTTAAGGAACATTTCTTGTGGGATAATATTAAACAGGAAATTGAAGATTATATATCAAGATGACTAGTCTATCAATAAGGGAAGGATGAAAGGCAACATCTGAGAGGAGTCATGTAATGTATACCTATTACTACATGAAAATGGGATGATATCACCATGTATTTTTCCAATATATTACCAGAAACTATAAGAAAGAATGATGAAATACGGGTGATTGTTGATCAACTTACAAAATATAAAAATTTCCTTAATATAAGGGGGGATTTTACACTAGATCACCTTGCATGGATCTATATTAATTATGTTTTAAAATTTTTTGGAGCACCTATATTAATTTTGTCTAATCATGATACACGATTTACATCAAAATTATTGAAAATTCTTTATATATCATTAGACAGCGAGCTTCATTGGAGTATTTTTTATCACCCTTAAACTGACGGGCAATTATAAAAGACGATACAAACTTTAGAATAAAAGTTCATACCTTAATCACTTGAATTTAAAGGCATGTGGGACCAATATTTACCTTTTTTAGAGTTTTACTATAACAATAGTTTCCATTATTGTATTCAAATATCACCATATGAAGCAATCTATTAAACGAGATTCCGTTCACCAACTTGTTATGATGAAATTGGTGAATCAAAGCTTGTAGGCCTATAGCTTGTGGAGGAAACAAGAGAAAAGGTAAAGACCATTCAAACCCATATCAAAGCATCTAAAATAAGGAAAAAGAGAAATTCTTATAATCAAAGGAAGGATTTGGAATTTCAAGTGGGAGATCATATTTTTTTGAAAGTATCTCTATGGAAGTTTGTTATAAGATTTGGGAAGAAATAGAAAATGAGCCCCTAGTACATTGACCCTTTTGAAAATGTGGAGAAAATTAGAGTTGTGTATTATCATTTGGCAATAATTCTTAGACATTATATGGTACAAAATGTGTTCCACATCTTCTTATGAAGGAAGTAAATGCCAGACCCAACACATATACTCATTTATTAAGTAATAGAATTATAACATAACTTATCTTAATGAGAAGACCCTATACAGACTTGGACACTAATGAATTGGTGTTGAGGAATCAGAAAACGTGGCAGGTAAAGGTACTTTGGACACATAATAAAATTTAAGAGGTGACATGGGAGCCTGAGGAGCTTATGATGAAGAACTACCCAAATCTTTTTGTGGGGTTACAATCTAAAAATTTCAAGGATGAAATTTGTATAAGAGGGGAGAATGTGATGACCCAAAACTCTATCAATTAAATTTCCCTTCTTATGTTTATTTCATATATTATAGATCACATGAAATCACTTAGATAACATAATACAAACACCATAAAAGAATAATGAGTGAAATATGAGGTATTTCTAGAAGTTACAGAACCAATACCGATGAAATAGTATCTTGGTCTTAGGAATAGAAATATAAACCTTTTGAATAGTAAATTGGACAAATGAATTGTAACCTCACACATGAATATATAAATAAAATTTAGATATTTTATAAATCAAGGTATGATATAATTATATCATAGTATAAGTAAGTTAATATTTTTAAAATTAGTATTTAAGAATTAGTATGTTTTGTAAGTTTTAATTATTTAACTAACATTTTATAATTAATAAAATTATTTAAAAGAAATTTTATTTTCATAAAATTTATTCATAAACTATCATTTTGTTGCCTTATTACTTTAGGGTAATTTTATGATACCTTAGTTAATTTTTTAATGTTTTATAAAACCAGTTATAAATTTAAAATCAGTATTTTTTGAGTAAATGATTTTTTTAATTATAAATTAAATTTATCATATTTAGGAAATTATATTCATAAAATGGAGTTTATTTTTTAATTATAAATGTTGAAAAATGGTTAGGTCAATTTTTTGGGATTTTTCTAAAATACCTGAATTTTTTGTGAATAGTAAAACACGATAATTTATGATAAATGATAAATACACAATTTATTGAGTCACAGGTTATGTATGGCTGATGTAAGCCCCAAGTCTCAAACTTTATTTCATTATTTTAATATATTTTATGATAATTATCAATTTATTTATATTATTGATCCAAAATAATAAATAAATGAATAAAATATTCAAAAAACACCCCTCTCCACTATAAATACCACCTCTCACCACCACTTCTCCTCAAAACATCCAAGATTTGTGCCTTGTAAAATTTATATTGAATCTTCTTCCCAAGCCACTCCCCCAGGTCCATGATCCCTTGGTCTTAAAAAAATACCAAAACCAATCCATTTAAGGAGGTTCTCAAGGAGGAGTATTCAAGAGGTAAAATCTTCTTCATTTTATTTTTAATTTCTTTTCAAGTTCTTTTCTTTTATAATTATCTTCTCACCTTACCTCATCAAAATATCATGATGAATCTAGTAACATACATATATTGTAATTATATTATGATAATGTAACAATCCATCATCAATCCCCTTCCCCTATACCTTTAATTCTAAAAATGGAAACATTGTTAGTGAGGTGTTGTTTCATCGCCTTCTTGGATGACAAGTTTTTATTTTCGTTAACCATATTCAAGGATATTCATGAAACCAATTTAATGGTTGAAACGAATTGTAAAATTTATATTATAACCCTTTTTTATGTTCTAGATGTAACATATTTACATAATACTAAATGATAAAACATAACGAGTTTGTTATGATCAAAAACCGCGGTAATAATCTAAAAAATTATCACTAATGTATTATCTAATGATTCAACATAAAATAATATAAAAATGATATATATAACCATTTAATATTATTTATGTTTATTAATTATATATAATTCCAATTCAATAGAATTGTACCCATTTTACATTAACTCCATTACTTTTAAACAAGAAAACCAGTTATGAAAAAAAAGAAAACGAATGCTCTCGGATGATGAAATTAAACTCTATAACTCATCAATAAAGAAATAAATTAACTTAATAAAACTATAATTAATCTAATAAACATGTAAATGTTTCTTAATTAATTAATTAATTAATTAATTTTATTATCTAGGACATTAAGGTCAAGTGTAGAACACATTCAGACGTAAGGTAAGGGTTTTTTCCCGAACCTCTATTTTAATTCGTGTTATTATTTATTGCTATAAAACAAATTTAATTATACCTTATTTATATATATTTATTAGAAATTATATATATATATATATTCAAAAATCATATAGCCATAACATTTCATCATTCATTGATGGGAGAATAAATGTTTTATTAGGTTCCCTTATCATTTATACCCGATATGCAAGCCCCATTTAAGGGAACATCTCAATTTTTTACCAATTTTCAAGGACCTTCCATAATCTATTTTAATACACCATTATTTTTCGAAAATCACTAAATTTTTCATGAAAAATTATATTTTTTTTCATTTCTGGGTTTATACAAAAAATCATGACAAATGCAAATGCTTTTTCCAAAAGAACTCTTCTTTGCAAAGTAAAAAAAGGGTATTCCTCTCAAGAATTAATCATTAATTTTATTAGATTATTTTAATTTATTTACAAACCTCTATTTAATTTTATTATTTATTGAGGTTTATCAATTATTTTCATCATCCAATATATTTTATTAAATGGTTTATGATCATTTTGACTGTGGCTATGATATCTTTATACCACTCACCACACCACTCAGAATGTTTGGTGACTATATTTATAGATTGGGGAATTTTATTTACATTTCATATGTATATGTTATTTATTTTTATCCCTATCTATATGAGGAATTCATTGGAATTAGTATGTTATGTGTGGGTCTTGATATATCCCCTCGATGCATCGGTAGATCTCATGATACAAACGGGACTAGGTTTTAACCCATTATGTATGGTGTCTTGGCTGAGGCCTTGACAGTATGTTTATTTTGTACAAAATTATGAATTCCCTAATTATGAAACTATTAATTGATATTTCAGGTCATTATTCAATTAGTATAATATCCATGGTTATATTTTATTATGGATTTATTTAATAATATTTTATTACTGCAATTTTATGCTCAAGATTATGTTTTATTGACCTATGATTTTAGTTATTCCCCATGCCTTATTGTTTATATTTATAATATATTCTGTTTTATTTTCATACCCTTACTTATCAACTATGTTCACCCCTTTACAATGTTTTATTTTTCCCTAGGATGAAAAGATGTATATTATGAATGACTTATAGGGATAATCTAGGAGTTATGGAAGATTCCAATGGAATCTCAATATTTTATTTCAAAGTTGTAATGTAAACTTATGTCTTATATTGTTTTCCAAAACTACTAAACTATACAATACTTTATGATACACCTTCCATGTTTATTATTATAATGTAATGAATTAAAGCACCAGCTCTGGGAAACTGGGGTCGGGGTCTCTATAGTGTTGTGGGTAGAGAAATCTTATCTTGGTCTAGCATATAATGAATGTTTGACTAATTTTAGCATGAAATGCATAAAATAAAATAAAATAAATTTATTCAACAAAAATGTTCACAAAAAAACCAGGGTGTTATAAGAGCAATTGGGAATGTGAGACACATATGTGATCTGAGTATCCAAAATTGTTTTATGTTTTTCCTTGTTCAGGTTTTTTATGTCGTGATGTTTGAATATTTCAAATTTAGAAGATTTGAAAGTTTCCCTTGTATATGATATTCATTACAGATTCCAATGTATGAAGATGTAAAAACCCTTACAAATAAAGATCAGTTATGTTTATGAAATGTTTTAAATCTATGCGGGTGAGTCAATTCTTTAAAAAGAAGACAATATCTTCATATGAAGGGTGTGTTTCCTTTATTTTTCTTCTCGGGGCAGTGTTTATAGTGGTTATGGTGTATATTAGATTGGGATATAAAGAGTTTGAAAGGTATGTTCCTATATTTTCATGAAAGATAGGTGGATTATTGTAGGTGTGAGATGGTTTGGTGTTGTACTTGGTGGGGGCGGTGATGTGGTTGAGTGGGATGTTTTTAGAATATTTTGATTTTTTAGGGTTCTTTTTCGATGGTAGGTTTTAAGGCATAATGAGAACCCATTGGGGTGTCCCATTGAATGGTTGTTCAGACTCTTCCCTTTTATTTTGTCTTTGGTTTTAATTCTTTTGGACAAGGATTTTTGAAAGGTATCTAATTGAATGCCGCACTTCTTAAAATGGTTTCTTTTGGGAATTACCTAGGCCTGGAGGTGCCAAGGGGGAATTTTGGGTATTATTTTCTCGGAAATTATAATGTTTTTATTATTCTAATGGTGAAAATGTTCTTTATAATGGTAGTGGGATTTCTTCTAATTGAATCAAGGTTAGGTGATATCATGTTGTTCTAGTGTTAGAAGGTTGTTATGACATTATTAGGATTGTATGGAAGTATTAGGTTCAAGATCTAACAAGATATTATGGAAGTATCAGGTTTCCCTAGGAGTACCAGGTTTCGACATTAATAGGTTGGCCCAATGGTTTCATGTAGGTATGTAGGTAGCTCGTTGGCCCGGTGGTAGCAAATTAGTTAGGCAGTATCAGGGTTTGGCGGTAGTATGTTATTTTGGTGATATCATGGTCTAGAAGTAAAAAATTGGTTTGGTAGTAGAAAGTTGGTCTGGGGATAACTAGTTGGTTCAATGGTAATTTTTTTTTCTAATTTTAAAAGGTTGGTATGGGGTATGAGGGTATAGTGGTAGTAGGTTATGTTGAAAGTAGGTTGGTCTGACGGCAGGAGAAGAAGATTCCAATCCAATTGTTCAAAATTTCTAGTTTTTCCTAGAATGTCATAAATATTACCTTTTAATGTAAAAATGGTATTAAATCCTAAAATAAGGTAAAATAAATTCCATTTTAAAAAATATGTTTATATCTTTGTTTTTTAAAAAGTATGAAACTGTTAGAAGGGTCATACCACATGAAAAATAAATGATAATTAAAACTTGTTATTTTGAGGAAAACTATATCCTATATCTTAAGAGTATGGTACATTTTACATTTGAGTATTACATATTTAATTACAATTTTTTTAAAAAATCATCATGTTAGTGAACATTTAATATTCATCTTCATCCACCATAACCACCCAAGTCATGTTTTCTAGGTGTGTTAATAGTTTTGTTCACACTCTGTTTTCTAATGTAGAGGGTTACATTTGAGGTAGGATTTTGTTTTCCCTTCTCTTTAAGAGTTGAAAGATTTATTAATCCCTTTAGATTATGATACCCAAGTTATGAAACCATCTCATTTTTTCCCGTCATTTTTAGTGCATTGTGTTTTGAAATATTCTTTTTGCTAGGGACCCTCATTCTCTCCCCATTTTTCTACATTTGTTGGGATTTCATGATTTTATATTCATTTGGGTTGATAATAAGTGTATAATTAATGAATTTAATTATTTGGATAACTTTTAATGTGATATTAATGAGGATAATTCACATGTTTTTAATGATTTTATGATACTGACATTATTTTTTTTCATGCATGTTACAAATACTGAAAATCATGCCTTTTGAGAGACGTTCTTATGATATATTTTTTTTATAAAAATACATGTCATTTTGGGTTTTTTAAATCACCCTAAATGAAATTTATAATCACATAAAAATGGTTAAAGAATTAGTCTCCTAAGAAAAATTTTATTTGGGTGATAATACACCTATCAACTAAAGAAGCAATGTAATGAACGCCTCTTAATTTAATATGGAATGGTATGTTATGAAAACATTCCAGTGTTTTTCTATTTTGACTTTTGTGATTATGTGAACCCTATTGGGGCTAGTGAGATTATGGGGTGAATTTATTGGGTATGTAATATGTTGGTAAGAGAAATAAAGGTTGGTTAGCATACGAGTTTTTGTGGTGATGGTAGATGTGGGGTGTTGAAATATTGAGTGGTGTGGTTTTGTTAGTTGAACAATTAGCCATGGAATGTAATTTAAATTATAAAAATTAAATTATACTAGTAATTAAAATAATAATAATGGGTTAAATTAAAATTAAATAATATACCAGAATACAAATGTGGTTTTTTGATTAAATAAATTGTTTGAAAGGTGAATGGGATATGTTAATGTGAAATGAAATGGACTAGTAAATTGAAGTTTGAGGTAACTCTTTAATTATAGTAAATTATGGAACCCATAATTGAATGTGTATTTGTGTGTCTATGTGTGGTGTTTGTATGGTGTGATGAAAATAGAGGTTACAACTATTTTGAATTATATTGTGTGGTGCAATGCTTGTGATATAGAGTATTTTAGTGTAGTTGATGTTAACCCATAAGTTGGGTATTGTGTTCTATAAATCTATCATATATATAATTTTATTAACTTTATATTCCCCACCCAAGTGGGATAACCTTACCAACATCCAATTTTTTTTGGTTTTTGGGGTTTTCAGTAACGTCCTAGTTGGTGGTTTATTGGTTGGATGACTACCCCTTCATCCCCGTTCTTCATTCATCATTAGTAATGATGGATTCATGTTTGATATTTACCATTGATGATAAAAGTTAGTATTGGAAAATATCCTACAGTGATGGTGATTTAATATTTGGTGGGTTCATGGTTGGTAGGAGGAGTGAACAAGGTTGATTTCCTTTACTTTTATGACACCCTATTTCCCTGGTCATTATATGTGGTTGTGATTTTGAGACTATGATGTGTGATATAACTGATGCTAGAACCTAATACTGGACCCCACAAGAGGTTAGGATATTTCAGTATGTGTCATGGCCAACATCATATATATATATATAAATGGGATGAGGTATTTGTGGAAGGAATGGGAGAACATGATGTTTAATTTTTGGGGTGTGATCAGAAAATCAGTGGGGAAGCTAATATGGGGTGAATTTGTTTTTACTCATTTTATAATATGTTATAATACTATATGTTTTATTTGGTGAGAGTGCCATGGTAAGGATAGAATTGGTTAGTTGACATGTTTAGGTGCATGTTGGTTCTATTATTTTTTCAGTGGTGCATTAATACGATCACTTCACATTTTCGTGAGAGATATTGGGTATGATCATATTTAGTATAAAAATTATGATCACCCTTCATATAAAAACACTTTTTAGGTTTCCAAGAGGACTTCAGGGACTAAAAGGGGCATTACTAGCTTGGGTTTTGGAGATATTATTGATACACTACCTTTGGAGTTGTCTTTTAGTATTCTATTGGAGAATTTTCTTTTTATCTATTGATGTTATTTAGGAATTATGTTATTATTGTGATTTACTTATATATTATTCAATTAAGCTTATTTGTGGATTATTTATACTATACCATGCTTCTTATTTTTATTATAGAGGGAAATACCTTCCATGTGTGATATTTTAATACCCTCTATTCTAGTCACCAACTCAGGGCCTATTTACGGTGGGACTTGGGGGGTCACTATCTACCCTCTTTTATTTTCATCCCTCAAGGGGGTCATGTTAATGGATCAAATGGGATTAGTAATGATAGGGGGTTATCCCCAATGTGACCAAGTCGCATGAACATTATTAAGAAGGATATCTATTGGGTGTAATAATAACTACCTTAAACATTGTGCAATACATTATAAAGATTTTCATTCTATATAAGGATTCCTTAACCCCTTTCAACATCGATTGTGTAATTTCATTTGAAAAACATGAACTTATCTAGAACACCCCATTTTCTCTATCCTATATGACCATAAAATATTATGAAGTCCCACAATCTTGTCTGCACAAATTTAAACTAAAATCAACCTACTAGTTTGAGATCCATGAACATAAATTGACAGAAACCCTTTGTTATAGGCCTTAATGCCCCAAACTATATGTGTAAGATACATTCACTATTACCCTAAACTGAGTATACACTTATGAGTGAAATGGGTGTATGGGTAGTTCCTACCCACTTGGCCCTCCATTCATATCGATTTTATGTTAATTTTAGTGTTATACAGACCAATGTTCCTCTTCTTTATCGTAACCACATGAAAGTAAGCTACCTAATATATTCCCCTTCACATGACTAAAAATTGTGTGACACCTTGATTCCTCAATAAAGAAGATTCCCCCTTCCCAATGCTGGTCATCTACCTCTCCAACATTTAGAACTATGTGAGGCTTGATTTTCATTTCATGGGATACATATTGATGCATTGTTCTTTTATATAATGTTGTGTACAAGTTTCTCATAACTCTCACAATGTTTTGAAGATTCATGTTCCATTGTCAAACATTTGTGCCAATTTACACACTATTACGGTTTGACACAAAAAAATAGATTTTCCAAGAATTATAACCTTAAAATATTTTTCCCATGTTTGAGGGGATGTTTATGTGGAATTTTTCCTCCTTTACCCCATTCACATCATGTTCAGGTTACGTATCATGCCACACAAGCCCCCTTTTCATGACTTTTATTCAATCTATACAACCTTAAAATATTATTAATGGTATATGATTCTTGGATATAAAATTAATACCCCTCTTATTTTGGTATAGACTATGCCAGAACTAGGCCTCCCCTTCCCTCCATCGAGGTTACTTTTCTTCTTTCCCTTTCCATATGGGATGTCTGACTACCCTTTTATACCAAATCCATTTGACTTTAAATTATACCCATACTTGGTCGAAACCATATGACCATAAACTATAATCCCCTAGTAGTCTGACCATCATGATCCTAAACTACCATTAGGTCAAAAACATGCAAAGGGAACCCTGAGAAAAAAATTAATATTTTACTCACCAAGTCACTCTTATGACTTTGGTTCAAGTAAAAGCACAAATAGAAAAGGTACAAATCCTATAGAGGCCATCACTAGGCCTCAAAAAAATAACCCGTATGTGATCATTGAACCCACTAGTTCAAGAAAATGTTAGATCCAACCATTTACCACTTTCCACTTTTTTTATCTTCATTGTATTACATTAATCTTTGTGTTTAACATCCTTTCATCAATACATTAATGTGAATGGTATATATACCTATCACATAACTTCAAACTGTGTGATATTGAGATTATCACTCGAAAGAGAGTCATTGATATCATGTAACCTTCTAGCCACATGCCACCTTTCTAGTGATGGTTATCTAGAACACCATATCTAGAACTATATGTTACTTGATTTTAATAAACAACATACATAGTGACGCTTGAACCTTCTATATTGGGTGTATTCATGAATTTACCCTTTATGGTGAATCATCTTGTGTTGGAATTGGTGTCACAGGGGTTTATCTATTCTTATCTAGGTTTCTTTTCCTCAGCTAGTAGTCTCAAATCCTCTTGGTTCAAACTATATGAACTTTAACAACACATATAATTTCTACCGGTATAAAGTTTTAAAGTATATGATTATCTCATCATCCTAAAAGGAGAGGAAAACCCTATAATTATGGTTCTGATCTTCTACCACGTCACCTTGTAGAACAACTTATGGATTGATTCTCATTTCATGGGATATATAGTTATTCCTAGACCATATATCTTAGTCCTAACAATAAATTATTCTCCATATGTGAGACTATTTTAATCAAATTTAGTCCCCCCAACAAGAGACCTAAATTTATGTTAGGTTTATTCCTTCTAGCTATGTAAATATCCGCACCCTCCCTATAGTCCCAACTGCATGACCCTAAACAATCATACCCCTACAGGTAATAGATAACATTTCTTAAAAGGAATATCCCATGGTCTGGAATGGATGACCCGGAAAGGTACTTTATATGGTAAAATCTATAATAACATAAATTAATCAATGAAAAGACCACCAATATCATCCTATAATCATTATTGAGGATCACTCTCATGTATTTTACCTAGTTCAAATTCATGTTTTCCCCACCAGATTTTATTCTTTCCATCTATTTGGTATGATGCCATTTATATGAGTTTAACACAATGTTATATACTTATTAGTGTTTAGAATCCTATTAAGCATCCTTTTTCTCCATCAACACATATTTTGTCCCCTTTATTTGGATCAAAATACATTTTTCTTTTCCAAATGGGGTCCCCTATAGTGACGAAGCATGGAAAAAGTAGGATCATCTCCCACCCAAGGGGAAATCCCTATAGGATTCACTTTCATACACTCTAAAAAGAATCAAGTAAGAAAATAGTTCATGGATAAAATAGGCTCACCAACCTATCCAAGTAACACATCCTGAAAGAGACATATTCAATAGAATGGTTGGAAAATGTATGAATCAAACATGGAAAATGACTATACTCAACCCATCTATCTCCATTTTTTAGTGAAAACTCTTGAAGTCATAATATACCTATGTTCAATTTCCCTATTCTCATAGATAATTCTAACACCCTTCATGTTGTTACCTCAAATATCCTTCTCATTGGTAGGGCATATAAAACCACTATAATTTCAAAATCTTGGTTCTCAAATCCATGGGTCTTAGAGGTGATCAATACAACATCCTGATCTCAATCCATTATCCCATATCTAGAACTCCCATAGAAATGAGCAGTATTATATCGGTCTCTTGTTTCTCATACAAAGTATGATTCACATGGGCTTAGATATTTATAGTTGGTTGTCTTTTAAATATTAAAAATATTTGATAAAAATTTTAACATGGGGAATTTAGGTAGACCAAAATTTTAATTCTTTAAATGAAATGAAAATAATGAGGTTTATCCACATAGTATAGCCTCTCCCTTACAAGAAAAAAAATTCTACAGATTAGCCCTGACAAGGTATTTATTGAGCTAAGTCGGTATTTGTAGAGTCATGTACATAATTCCATGATACCTTAACAGTTCCACAAGCTCCTCTTCTGACCAAGAATGAACTTTATCCATCCACACATAGATCCTACCTTTCTCATATTTTAATTCCATTATTCTAGACATTTTCGGAGATAGATCAGCCATAGATACAACCATTTGAGCCTCTAGGTGGTGGAATGTATCCTCTCTGATAGAAAATATGACTTGATAATAGCATACATGCTCCTCCAGTTAAAAAAATTCCCACATAGCCTCCCAAAGGGAGGACACACCTATGTATGTGGAATCAGGCTAGGAAAATCAGTGCTACTACCATTTCATCCATGCCTGTTCAACTAGGAAATATAGAGGTAGGGAATAATGTGCATGATAATCCACTCTACTAATCCCTATGTTGAATAACAAGTGGAAGAGTAAAGCAATCCAACCCAAAAACTAACCTAATGTTTTTAAAGTGAGGATGTTTCAAACACTTAACCACACATTGTGTTAGATTAACTAGTTCTACTTATCCAAAACTGGCCCTGGGGAATCCATTCCCTCTAAACTAGTCTCATATTTTGGGGAGGCCACAATTATCTTCATGGTAGGATTACCTACATGAAATATATGGACTAATTTGATGTCCAAAAGGAGAACATATTCTCTCCTCTATATGGAGGATTCCTATTTCAATAAACCTTCTACATGAGGTATTGGATTTTAATTTCTACATATGGTGCCACCTCGACTACACCCATAACTAGTTACTCTCTTGAGGTCACCTCTTTAACAGATGTTGCGATGACATCACTAACCCTTTATGATAATATCATAATCACTACTTCATCACCATAATATGGTCCCAAACTAGGATATCATTGTCATATTCAGTGTACATTTCCTCAGGGATCTTCCCAAACATCACATTATCTTTATTCACCCCCCTTTGATGGACCAACTTTGATGGTCACTTCATCGTCTGTGGGCTATGCATGCTCAGGCATTACCTTAGGAGGATGGTTTCCTAATGTAGGGAGCACATCCATTGGGATGAGAGGTCAGTGAAATCTAAATAATGCATGATAAGAAGAAAATGATAATTGAGGAGAAAAACCTACAAATGACATAAATGGAGGCAAGGTTGAAGCATCATTCACATTAAATGGTAGTTTCCACATGTGTGTTGCTAGGTTCAACTCAGATCATTGGACTATGGTTAACCGTTTTCACCACACTAGCTAGCATATAGATCTATGATACAATCAATGTAGGCTCCAATAATGATTACATCTCTACATCAATTGGTGCTTAAATAGCTATATGAGGTTTTCCTATATTCATTTACACTTTTTTCTACTATGATGAAGAAAAAATTTCTGAATACAACACCAAGAATATTGGTACAAAAAATTGGCAGAATTAATGTGAGTTTCCATCTAATCCCTGGGGTAGCTATCCCATAACTTCAACCACATGATATTCTTTATCAATAGAAGGCTGGAAACCTATGACCACAACATCATGGGGATGTGTTTCTTCCACCGCATGGAGGATTTGGACCTACTCATCCTCCCTAAGAGATTCATCATGAATCTATCTATATTATGTACTTGTCGATTCTTATGTAAGTAAAAAAGATATGAGTAATTAATACCTAAGAGAGTTATAATCATCCTATGATAATGAAATATGGTACATACATTCACATAACTAAGGAATTATCTCTTTTGGGATTCCCAATAGGTTTAAATTATATAGGAATTAACATTATCTAATCCCTCTATAGCATCACCTTTATCCAATCCATCCTATGGGAGATCGCTAGGGGAGGGAATGTCTGGTAAAACCTACTCCCAATCAGTCGAGGGTTATTCTATGATGTATAAGTTGATCATATTATCTATCTCTAACATCTATAATATGGACTCCATCCTGGGGGCCAGGAATCCATCATTGTTGTGGCCTAGTCCAGGAAGAAGTATCATGTCCATATGAAGTTACTTCTACACCCCCTAGGAGGGTTGAATCATTGAAAGATATCCCAATTATCATAGGCAGTAGATAATATTCTTTCATTTGGAAGGTCCATGATATGGAATAGGTTCCTAGGTCCATTTAAAACACTCTCAAATACACCCCATAAGATTCACCCAACTCTTGAAGTTGTTTCTAAGGAAGTCTCTAGCCACCTGTTATATCTATCATTAGAGCTGCACACCATAAGGGTATAGATTCCCTAGAATATTCTATTATCACTACTCCTACACATGCACCTCTTCCAAATTTGTGAAATCCTCCCATCACATCATGCCACTAACCACATTACAATGAGACACATATTCATATTCTAACCATATCAACAACCATCACAACATTTACCATGTATGTATGCTCTCCCAAATCCGTGCATAGATGTGGAACAACCCAAAAAGAGTGTCAATCAGTAGAAAGTCTATTCTATCTACACTAACTTACCATATCAATATATTTTTGAACTTTTGAAGAACCATGGGCTGGAAATCAAAATGTACCGTGGTGTATACCCTCAGTATTAGTCATTGGAGGAAACATAATTGATAGGTGAACAGTTATAGATTATACATTTTTCAAAAAAGCTTTTCATCAATATGTGACACTAGAACCGCACCTCATAAGTCCATGGGGGTATGAACACAATTATTTTATCCCGGTTCATTATCAAAACCAGCCTTATTTTAAGAGGTAATGAATGAAAAATGAACTACTCTGATAGATTGAACCTTGAAATAACCCTAACTTGCTCCATATAAAGGGGCAAACAGCAAGAAATATTTAGAAAGGATGGAAGGAATTTGGTTTCAGGAGAAAGTATAAAGTTGAGATATTCATAACCACCCATGTTTTTGGTAATCCACCCATATTGTAAGTGAAACAAACCACACAAACATAGGGGGTATTCCTTATATTGATATGATACAATATTTTGTAGAGCTTATCTAGAACTGGGACTACTATATTGATATGATTCCCCATTTCCAACATCACATCCATGAAAAGGGTACCTGGTAGGACCTCCATTTGAGCATCATGAACATACAGTAGCCACCCATATAGAAATGCTTCTATTAACCAAGATAACTTGACCACATGGGCCTAGGCCTCCATACTATAACCACACTTTTGAAACTCCTCATCTCCAAGAGTACCTGAAGAGAGCCTTCCTTCCCACATGACACCACCCCTAGGTACTTTTTGAGTCTCCATGGAATCTACAATTTAAGATCATTCATAAAAATTCCAAGCCACTACTTGAATGAAACATCCTTAGTGCTAGGCTTGTTTCACCACCCATATGCACGACAACCAACAATTCCTTAGAAAGTACTAACACTTTCTCCCAGTCTTCCTTTATATTATGCATCAGGAGAAACTCATCATATATCTTCCCCTAAATAGGGATATTGTGGATGTGGTAGAGGTCCCATAAGCTGATGTCAGACTCCCTATAATAAGGATAGAATGAATTGGTTTTAGGAAACCACTTTCTCTATAGCTATACCATGATGTATGGGTGATAATAAACATGAAAATAAAAAATTACACACATATTTATAAATCCCAAACCTTTAGATATCCTCCAAGAACTCATCACATGACGGAAATACCTAGTATTCCCATGCCCATTCCTCAGTGATGTTTCAACCTTGGTTCAAAATCCATCCTTTTGTCCAGCCCTGAAGGTGGTCTACCAAGCCAACCTTGAAAATGTAATTATAATTTGGAGGAGACATTTCTACGTATAAAGCCTCTCCATTTTCCATTTTTAATGGGTTCTAGAGAGAGTGAAATGTGATGGGTTCATGGTCCATGATACAATGTCCTACATCATCCCAGTTCCACTTTTACATCCCAAAAAAACTCCTAAAATAAAATACAGGGAAATATAGATTAGCACATGGGATGGAAAAATCATCCCTCATCCCAAAAACATACATAAAAAACTTTGATATGGTGGATAATCCATTTGATCCTCCTTTAACCATTTAGATAGTTTGTAATGATCATACATTGTTTAGAATATCCCTCTAACGTGAATATTCTTTTACATATCCCAACTATGAGCAGTAGTAGCCTCGACACCTTCATCAACCATCTAAAAATATTTTGTGAAATTCTTAAATTATGGTTTGTGAAGCTTTGGGACTTGTGAAACCTATTCTCCTGGAGGTGGTATGTGTGGAAGAAGGCTTTCACAATTTTTTCATTCAAGGGATTGGTGTAGATAATGTCAAGGATTTTAGACACATGATCCTCATGAAAGTAAGATATTCAAGAAAAAATGGGATTTTTTTATCTTTAATGAATGATCAAGGCCCCCACAAAAGGCCCCTTACATTATTTATAGGCTATGGTTGGGGTCTGTTTTCAAGATCCAAACAACTCTCATTACTTGATTTTGTCATTTAGACCTCAGAATTGGATCACCCCTTCCCATTTCAGCTCCAATTATGAGGGGATATTTATTAATGTTGAAAAAATAAGGTATGAATCAAGGATAAAAATAGATTATAAGGTAAAATATAGGATAACACGGGAATAAAAATACTCTGTGTGGTCTAGATTCATGAAGGTGAAGGTCTTTGTGAAACACAAGAGCTTTGTGAACTGGTGTCGAAGCACCATGAAACTACCACCTCCACAAAGATGATAATACCTCATGCAATGTATCTTATAGTCTTCATGGTCCCTATGAATACCCCTTTCACCCCCATTTGTGGGGGATCCAAACATTAGACTTATGGATAAAGTTCTAGAAAGATGAAACTCTAACCTTTGCCAACCCGAGGAAATATATATTTCTACATGTATCCCTCCTTCATGAATTCCCATACATGGGCCCTTCAATGTATGTACTCGTGATATATATTACTATTTTAAGAATATTTTCAACCAAGAAAATCTTTCACACTAGAGGCATATGCTTCACACATTTTAGGGTTTAGGGAGGATTTTATTCTTCAGGAAACCCCTTCTATGGGTACCAAGACATCACCCAGATATGGGTAACTCGTATATCACAAGGGATTTAGCTTCATGAACCCCTAAACTTCATAAAACCCACTCAATATGATCCTACCTACGACATCATTCAGGTTGATCAAGATTCTCAAGAGTTGAGTTCTTATGATCCCCACACCCATTCAAACTGGCACTATCCATGTAATACCCATTCACATGACCAATATCATGGAACCCCGTGTCCAAGAACATTTTTTAAAGAATGGGTTAGGTACCTCACAACCTTCTTATCCTAATCATAGGCATCCTTACATTGGTACCCCATGTACTACATAAAATGTATAGTGTACTTACCTTTCATTATCCAAAAACATATGTGTAGGGAAAGCATATGCCCCATTGGTATCATTATTAAAGGAAACCAACCACCATTCCCCTAGTTGAGTGAATAAGGGATCCCTATATCCTTCTATCATCCCACCTTAATTGGGAATGAGAAACTCTATGCGTAAGCCCCAAACTAATGTCTGAGTAGTTTGAATTTAAACTACATAGCACCAACATCCTAGGTGCATGATGTTAAACCACATAAAAACATCTTCAACACATGAAATTAAAATCACTACAAAATAATTAGATTTTTACAATTGGGGTATATCGGCGGGTAAAAGTTGATTTCCTATTTGGAAAACATTTTACCAACAAAAATTATCATGTCAATAAATTTTTTGTAAAAATAATGTCACAAAATGTTATTAAAACAAATAAAATAGTTCTATTTAAATTATAATAACACTAAAAGATAATATATATGTTGGTAAAAATTCTTAGAAATATATTTCCATGAAAAAGTTATTTATTGGTAATATTTTTATCAAATCTCTTATCCAATACTAATAATTAATATTTGTTTGTAATTTATATTTTAAATAAGATATTATGTTTTTGTATTTCAATATTTTTTGTTAAAATTTTATATTATATTTATTAATTTCTCATATATAATACACCCGTTTTCATTATCGAACAAAAGATAATTTTCACATATGTTAAAACTTACAAAAATATTAATCACATTAATAATGAAATTTAATAAAAAATGAATCAATAAATAGTTGAGTCGATTGATACCTAGAAAGTTAATAAAAACACAAAAATATCCACCTATGTCACCTCACCCCCAAGGAAAAAAGTGAATTCCATCTCTTAAATTAAATCCTTCATCACCCATCAAGGTAGAAGAATAATTTTTCCAACGAAGGATCTTTCATCCCCACAAATTAGGCCATTAGAAAAAACAAAGCAAGTTTGCTCCAATACCAATGAGGAACCTCCGGTCATTGTTATGCCACACCCTTAGGCTCCAAGATCTACACCACACACAACCAATGAGCATACCCACAAAAATGTGCAAAATATTTTCTTGTATTGAAACAAAAAAAATAAAATTATGAAAAAAATGATCTGTATAGAATGAACATTTTCATTCATCAACATTGATTAAATATCTACAAATCAAGTCATCTCCAATACCAGTGAGGAATCTCAAGTCACTACTATGCCACACCCTTCAGCTCCATGATCTAAAACACACACAACCAAAGAGAAAAACCATAAATCATTTTAAAATATCTACATGTGTTTAAACCAAAATATAAATAATTGAAAATATAAAAAATGATACGAATAAAATGAACATTTTCCATTCATCATAACTTTTTACATCTCAATAAATTAAGTCATCTACAGGACAAGTGAGGAACCCCATGTCAATTTATGCCACACCCTTCATCTCCATGATTTATACCTCACACAATCAAAGAGAATACCCCCAAATCCATGAAAAATATTTGCATGAATTGAAACCAAAATAGAAATCAATGAAAGTATAAAAAAATTAAATAAATGTTAATGACATAATAAGCATGAAAATATTATATAATGTTGTGAGTTTCCTAATTCAATGTGTTTTTCAAGATAGTGGACTAAAAATATGGCAATGAAAATGTAATTTTAAACCAAATATAGTTTTCCTTCAATCTTCATTTTATTCATGGTGCAATCTATACTAAGTTGATTTAGATTTCATTTAAATCTTGAGGTTCTAGATTTGAAATATATTACAACAACATTTTTCTCTAGAAATGTTTCATTAAAGACTTGTAGTAAATTTTTTTACAATAAATATATAATTTTAGATTGTGAATATAGTAAAGAATAGTGGTTTTAATCTAAGGATACAACAAAAAATATGTTAATATGAATAAATGGATTTCAAGATAGTTTGTAATTCTCATAATGTATTATGGGTTTTGAAGAAAATCATTAATTCATAGAAACCTGAATTCTCTTTTGAAACCAATTATTTTAGTAAAAATGAAACTTTAAATGCTACAAAATTTCTAGTACACTATATTTAAAAGACAAACTACAACATGATAGTTTTATGTAACTCAAGGGGCACACCAATTTGATCTCACTTCATATCTTACGAAGTGTTTCACATCCTTGAATAGATTCCTAAAGAATTTCATATCTTCATAAACTTTATCCACACAAGATATATATTCCATAATTTGATCCATCCTATGCTCATCTATTTATCATGATAAGGAATAAATTTGTAATGAGTCCAACATTCCAAATATATTAGCGAAATTTTTTAAAAACAAAGCAATTACATTGAATTGGGTAGAAACCATGAGCACATTCCATATGACTGAGAACTCCAATACATTGAAAAACATGAAATATGTGTCTTACCAACTGCTTTAGAGGTATGAGATAATTGATATTCAAGGAATGATAATGTTTGAAGTTCATAAAAGCTAGAAGAGTCTTAATAACCATCAAAATAAAATGGAAAATAATACATAAAGAAAATATCCCAAAGAATATAAGACAATAAATAATTATAATCACAAATCAAAACATTGATACTAATTTTCTTAAATTGAATAAAATTATATAATTAAGCAGATGAAAATAAATAGTACTATAATTTGTACATTTAAAATGATATTTAATCCCATTGGCAGTTAAAATTTACAATGCATATTATAAAGAAGCATGTAGTACTACATAGTAAAAATTTATAGTTACATGTAGCCATATTGAAACTATACATTACAAATGGTAATAAATGCATAATATATCATATTTTTCATATTTAAACTATATATTAATACTATATATTATAGAGTTATTGAAATATTATAGTGGTACTAGAAATTATACATGAAAAATAATACTGAATCCAAATTATAGTGAATTTTTTTAATGTTTATTATACAAAATAATGATTATTTAATTCATCATGAAACTGCATATAAATTAAAAGTGACATAATCTACATTTGTGTTGAACTTTCTTTTGACTTCCAATAAAGTTAGTGCCTACACGGCAATGAAATAAATAATCAAAAATATCCTTTTGTTTCTAGAAAAATATTGACTTCGGATTTGGTTTGAAATAATAACTTGAAAGGTACCAATGATATAATATTATTCTATTTAGTGGTCCATGTAGTATCAATTACCCAATTTCTAGCAATCAACTCCAAGAAGATGACACCAAATCAGTAAACATCTAATTTGACAGTCAACTAGTCATCAGATGCATACTCTGGAGCACAACATCCATAGGTCACCATCATCATTTTAGAAACATGAGTCTTATCCATTTTTAGAACAAGATTGGTAAGACTAAAATTATAGATCTTTGGTTTTAATTCCTCATCCAAAAATATGTTGAATACATTGAAACCATGGTATATTACTTGTGAGCAAATCTGTTTTAGTAAAATTAGATGATGAGTACAATGAAATATGGGTTAGTGAACAATTATACATTATGAATGAACACATGGCCTATATATGAAATTATGTACAACCATGTGAAGAATGATACAAAATTGAATACATGGCCATGAGTAATGTGGGATGATGTACAGGCCTATATAGACCATGTGATAGACCATGATGTACAGTCCTCTAGATCCCATGTGTTAAAATTTTGAAGAATTTGACACATGGATTGTACATCAGCACGTACAATTTCATCTCAAGTAGTCCCGTACAATTCATAGTGCTCCCTGAAATACAATATCACCATTTTAGAAACATTAGTATTATCTATTTAATGAAATAAATAATACCTGAATGCATAATGAAAAATAAAAAAAAAGTACAAAATATAATAATGATAACATATTGAATAAAAAAATTGAATAGATTATCAAAAAATAGATAATATAGCATGAATAGAATCAATAAATAAGGAATATACCAATGGATGGGAAAATGTATCCCACTAATACATAAATTCCCATGAAGAAACCACATACATTACAAAAGTTGTAATTGAATTCATATTGAATATAAATTTCATCAACTTATAGATTAAATGCATATTAAATATAAATTTCATATTGGAACTATATTAATCATATGTTAGAATCCTATTAAAAATTGTACATGATAGTTTACATTAAATTTGAAAAATGAATTCATATTATACAAAAGATGGTGGATTAAAACTAATGAGGATGGGGGAAAAGATTATACAATTTAGAAGATCCTATATGCTCACTTGATCAAATTCATTTTGAAGAAATTATTTCTAGATACAAAAAGAGAATATTCATATCATTCACACAAATAAAATTTACCATGAAAAATGAAGTGAATCACATGTTCGTGGTTTAAGAACACCCTAATGAGATGTTCTATATGAATTCGAAATTAAATAAACAACTTTCAATAAGTAATTCAATGTTATGATGATGAAAATCTTGCTACATAACATTGCTAAAAAAATGAAAATTCATGTGATAAGTTTGATTAACATGAGAACTAAAACTAATGGTTAATAATTAAAAAAATAAAATATTGACTATGTATTAACATAGAAGAAAAGTTATAAATAATTCATAAAATAATTAATCATAAATAAAACAATGAACTATAATTGATGAACATGAAAGACTATTAATTTATAACCACATAGAAATAAAATTTTGATGTTCATAATATAAATGAAATTGTAGATATCAAAATTTTTCAATAGTTAATCTAATTAAATCTTTTACCAAAATCCATGAATTGTAAAAATAATTAGAATTACATACTATCAATATCAAATTCAATGTCACAATAGTTGATTAATTTAATAAAATTGATATAAGGAGTTTACACAAAACATCGAATGAGAATAATTTATTAGTTAAGAAAAAAACATTCAGTCATTAAAAACACTAAATCAAAAAAAAATATTTAACCAAACACAAAATGCGAAAAATTATTCACAAAAGGAATAATTAATCCCATTCTAATTAGTTGATTTGGTGTGAATTCATACGTAAAAGAGTTGGAGTATAGATTATGTTCATACAAAACATGATGATCAAAAAACACCATAGGTTTGGGATGCATTATTTATATTGGTCTCATTTATATTTTTATTGAACAATGATTCATGATTATGATTTTTGTGTAATTGTTTTGAGTTTTTATTGAAGGTGGTGACGATAACAGAGGATTAGATAGTTTCAGATGGTCGAAGGGCTATTGGTTCTTTAATTCCCAATCTCATGGAATGTAATATATAAAACACATGCCATGTATGTTGTCAGTGTGTTTAAGATTTACAAGTTTGAATGAAATATCATATGGGTTGTACATCATAAAATCTAAGTGGGTGTTGAATACCCTCTCTATCATGATTATTCATGAATAGCTATCCATTATGAATATAAGATATAAATATTAGGTCATGCATCTTAAGATATTCAAAAAAATCATATATGGGTTTTTATTCCAGGTATACACTATTCCACCTTTAATCTTTGGATTTGATCTAACATGTCCATTATTTACTTTCAGATTATATGAAACTAGTTTTTAGATAGAATAAATTTTATTTAGGGATCTTTGAATGTACCTAAAAATGAATCTATCTTGGGTTACTAATATTGGGAATAATTTGTAGGATATGGTGAATATCAATCACTGTATTGAGATGATTATTGATAAGGGAGGGGTAGTTGATACACTTATTATCACTCATAAAAATATGTATACCCTTGGTAGCCTCAATTTTGGTGATAAGTAGAATGTGGATTAAGAAACTATTAATATAGAGGTTTATTATGTTCTAAATTTACAAAATGGTTTATGTATTGATCACTCAATGGATTGTAATGACTTGTTTACGTAAATTGATTTATATAGTCATCATCTTGAGAGTGAAACTGGTTTTAAAAAATATTTACATTCTGTTTTAGGAGGTCAAATTTGTTCACCTTACCAAGTTGTATATTAAAGGAAACAATATTGTATGTTCCTTAATTTTCAAAGATTAGAGTAGGGAATCACTCAAATTAGCCAAGTGGTATAATAGAAAACGTTTCTAAAAACCTATTTATGACACCCTTAACATAATGAAATATCCAAAACTTTTTATATTATTGGATTGGTATTAAAAACCTATTGGATGATCTATAATTTGAGTGTTGAAATACATCAGTGTTGATGTATCAAAATAAAGATTCCCTCAAATCATATTACTGTCATAATGGTTTTATCAAAAACAATTTCTATTATTGGTTGGAAGACAGGATGAATTCAAAATCAAGTCAGGTGGTTGTTGCAAGGAAGAACTTCTAATTTAACCCTTTCCAGCATCACCGAAAGCTTTTCCCGAGTATTTGATCACACCATGAACATAATGAAATTTCACAAGAATTGACTAAATAACTAGATTTTTCAATAATAAAACCAAATCCTACTAATAAATGTTCATAAAATACATTTCTTTGTGAATTAATACATGTGTGTGAATAAATGTGTTTCAACTTTATGTTTGTGGGAACCATAAAATAATATTTATATGCACAATAAAAAAAGTTACATATATGTTTATAGTGTATAATAAATCATAAAACCAAGAAATCATTATGAAAATTCATATACATTAAAGAAAACAAGTGATAATAATAATCAAACTAGAACTTATAGTCGAACTCAATGCATCGTTCGAGGTAAGTGAAACATCTAGAAATAGATGGCATAAATGATTTAAGGATTTCTATATAAAATTAAGTAAAATTACAAGAACAACACCACAAATAAAAATATAATTCATGATATCCAAAAGAATATGGGCATGTTGGAAGAAAGGATCACATTACCACTAGTCTATAATATTGATGCAAGTTAGCACTTTAATGTTTAACATGGAAAGAATCACTAAAATATTTTCTCAAGAAGTTGATCACAACTTGAACATAATGAAATTTCACATATATCATTTAAATAACTGGACATTTTAGTAAAATAACTAAATTCTTATAAGAAAAATTTATATAAAATACTTCAAGACTATAGAAATTTATGAAAGTTTGTACAAAAATGTGTTTTAAGTCTTTTTGAATAGAAAGCACCATATAATATTAACAGCACCAGGCGAAATCCCTCATATTTTTTTAGAGTTCATTATAATTCATAACACCAAGAAACAAATATGAAAATACATCTAGATTAATGAAATAAAGTGAAAAAGATAATGAAACCTAAACTTATAGTAAATCTCGATGCATAATGCAAGGAAAATGAAAATCTTAGTAATTAAAGTAACACATAAAGTGTTTATATATGCTAGAATACATAAGTGCAACAAAATTTTATCCCAAATACCAATAAATTCACACTTTAAATCTAATATGAGTCTTGTTTAATCCTCTATTGTGGACATCTTAAATAAAATTGAATGATCCAAACAGACCCCAACTGTTAGATGAAGTTTCACCTATTCATCTTAAGTGTTTAACATTAAATTTCTTTTAAAAAAATTAATTTGGTGATGGTATAAAATAATGAAATAATTATTCTACAATGATGAAATTAAATTATTCTTCTAAGTATTAGAATGTATGGAATTATTATTTTCTAAAACTCTCATGGATTTCCATATATATAAATCCAAACCTATGAACATATTATCCACTACCCTATAACTCTTTACAACACTATGGAAAAAATATACCATAATCGAGGCTCGAAAACCTTAACCATCAAGAATTAACAAATATAACACCCAAAATTGGGTTAGGGTTTAGATGGTTCATGCACACAACAAGGAAGAGAGGGAAAATCATAATGAAAAGTTAAGAATAAGAGAACAGAGGGGAAGAAATGAAAACCAAATGAGACTGTGTGTGAAATTGGAAGATGAGATTTCCAGATTCCTTGGCCATAGGAGGTGGGAGGTGTGTGTCTGGGGTTCTTTTTGGCGGGGGTGTGTGATACAAAAATAAAGGGGAGGGGTGGGGCGATATAAGAGAAAAGAGGAGAGGGGAAATCCAAAAGTTAAAAAAATAAAATAAAATAATAATAATAAAAATAAACAATATTTTTTACAAGTCTCACCCACTTCTTGATTGCACAAAAGAAAATTAACAAGGTTGGGGTGTGATAATAGAAAACATGGTAAAACTGATGTGATCATCATGGCTTGAGACTTTTAATTTTGGGAATATAGTGTCTTATTATTGTTATAATTTAAAAAAATATCATGTTGTATAATAAATTTTTATATAATGAAAAAAGATTTCAATTTATATATTTTCTGAATAAAAAATTATATTATGTACATGAAATGAAATTATATATAAGTGAAATTATTTTTTTAGTTGTTACTACATTTATTCTCATTTAAGTCTACAAAAATTATAATCATTTATCATCAATTTTATATCGTATATGTATATTATATATCACAAAAATAAAATGTGTTAATGAAAACATATGATTATATGATCTTACTCAAATATTTAAATTCTATATCATTTTTTTAAAATAATATATATATATATTCTTTTTTTGGTAAAATATTTTATGTTATTGGATAATTTAATTCAACAAATTTTTATAATGGAAAAAAAATTGTTAGTAATGAAAATTAATATTAATAGATTCATTTGTTGGTAATCAAATGTTAGTATAGATATGAAAAATAAATAGATTTAACTACTGGTAAAATACTTATTGTTATTAAATAAACAATACAAATAAATATAACTATTGGTACTTGAAATCTATACCAATAAAATTTAATATCTGTTGGAATTGATTATTTTTACCAAAAAATATATTATATGTTAATAAACTTTTTTTGGTATGAGCCATTATTTGTAGTGACTATAGAATCACCCTGTGTGATGATAATAATATTCCTTATGTGATTTTCATTATTCAATACCCATATTATTTTGGAATCTCATATACATAATCCCAATACCATTCCTTGCCTTTTCCCCTTTTAGGACATAAGAGTCATAACCTCATGAAATTTAATTGCATGGTGTGGTTCTTTGACATGAACCTAAACTGTGTAATCAAAATAAATTAGTCTTTATCTATATCTTCAAATAGGAAATATAATACACCTGCATGAGTTCCAATCTTGATATCCCAACATTAATACAAATCTACCTTCTCTAGGGAGGTGTCACTCTAAATCTTGATCACATTTCAAGAGTATACCAAAACTCTCGGCATACAAATCAGAGGTCCCTAATGTACATTGGCATCCCCATATGACTATAACCCATACCTAGCACTACGCATGACCAACATATTTTTTAAGCATCCCCTAATGTACTTTAAAACTGTGAACAACCCATACATAATGACCCTAAATAGGATTTTCTACACTATACTTTAGCACCCTCAATTGAATTTAAACCAATGGCCCCTCCAAATGACTCCGAATCCTAGCCTTATGGGGTGATCCTAGGGAACCTTATGTAGTGAGCCAAATAATCATATGTTATTAGAATATGATCTATTTTTCCACACCCAATTGATGATCCTGTTTTTCTATCTCACATGAAAAGAATATGATAAATTAGTTAAAGAGTCTGGGAAGCCATATATTAATAGAAAAAGTTTCCTAGCCCAAAAAATAACAAGATTATACAAATAAAAAAATCATGTAACTTTTTTTTGATGAGCATAGGATTCCTAAAGAGATGATCCTTTGATTTCTTACACATTTAACATAAGTTTTTTCATGGAGATCATGATATGAATTATCTCATAAGAATAATATTCCATCAAATCCCAAACAAATAATTATTCTATAGATTCCCAACATACCCAATATCCCCATCAACTCCAATTATAAGTATCCACCCTATCATGATAGTAAGTTTCCTAATTAATCGGTGTTAACTAAAATATTGTTCTGAGAATGAAATTCATAAGAATATCTTAAATTTGTAAGGGAGACCCATACTAGGTGATGAAATTAAAGGAGTAATCCATGGAATTAATATTATACATGCCATCATATAATTCAGATCATAGAACTGACATCATGAACCATATTAGTAGAGGACACCCACCTTTGGAAAGTGGAAATACATGGAAATGAGGATAGTGTACCTTACAAGGATGAAAATACAATATGTTTAAAAGAACACCATGATGGATGGGTTTCAATACAATGAGTACTCACCCATCCTATATTAACATGTCTCTAAAACCATGTTATGATGCATCACAACATTGGGTATACTTATTAATCAATTGAAGTAAGATCAAAATGTGTGGAAATTTCAACCTTCCCATTATCTCTTAGAAGGATATATTATATATATCATACCACTGATCTTAAACTATTACATGGTTTGGGTTTTCATTAGAGATTCCCATAATTAGATGTCTTGAATGGATCTCCTATAATTGCTTTCAAATTCCAAGAAGCTATGAATATGAAAGACATTCTTGGGCCACTCCTAAGAAAGAAAAACCTAGATCTTATAGTAGTCCACTAATATAATAGCCACTTATATCATGTTCCTCATGAGGGGAACCTCACTTATCATGAACTGTCATATTTAAATCTTGGTATAAAGATTATTATCTCTTAGTATACATAGTATTATCTCTAAATTCAAAGATTGTTTCTCCCAAGACTAGAAGCATTATAGAATATAATCGATCAACATTGACATAAAAGAATTTATATATATATGGATGACTATATTCTACCTATCCAAAGTTTTTTACACATTAATCAATGAAAATAATATCACAAGATACTTATATAGGCCATAATTTCTTTTGGATGTAGGATGGGGAATATTTTTTGTCCTTACTCACAACTGATGATTACTTGAGCTGAATTAGATTGTGAATAACCACTTGGATCACCTTGGTAGAATAAATATGTAATCTATATGAGAAAGATGATTTTGTTTCTTAAACCTCATAGGGTTCATCCTCTGATAATATATACACAACCCCAAGGAACCATTCTCCTTCAATGAAAATAGCATGGAAACACCCCAAGGTGATATGACATGAAAAAGAAACCCCATTGAATCCAAGTACTTTAGTTAAAATTTCAACTCTCTAATATCTATAGGATCCATCATATATGGAATAATGTAAAAGGGATATATACTTGGCATAAGATCAATCATAAATTTGGTGACACCCAAGACCCATTCTCCCAAATACAGTTCCATAGACATATACGTTACATACTTTCCTTAGTACCATTTGAAAAATCAAATATATAAACATACATAATTTCAAAAACAATTATGATTATTGAATCACATACATCTGAAATATATTTTAAGATTTCTATATTTGGAGAATTTAGACACAACCTAAACTAACAAATCCTATATTCCTTGTATCAAATTGAATATTTTCCCATTAAATATGAAACTGATTAATTCATGATAATTCTTTAATGTCTCACAAAAATTATTTCACACATGTTATCCTTAAAAACAAGCCATGTGTACTACATTTATCCATAACCCGAGGAAATGTAAATTTAAGAATATGTGAGATTAAACACTTATTTAAGGAAACATATAAATAAATCCATCATGGAATAAGCATAGAATAAAAATTATGGTAGTAATGGGGGAACAACATGAATATATAATCAACATAAAACTAGAATTATTCTAGATCCCTAGAAATAAATGAAAATAGGATATCAATAATACTAATTTCATACTAATGGAATGAATAATACCAGACATTAAAAACCTTCTTTTAAGGCATAATACTAAGATAATATACTTTCCATCGAGACCACTATCAATAAATCCTACTATCAAGGCTTTGTGCCAAGACACTATACTATTATAGGAAGAGGAATACACCAAAAACTAATACATTTTGCCTCATGAGACATGTCGATGTATCTATTGAATATATAATGGCGGCCTCTACCTCTCACATGATTAATCCCAATTCATTTACCATAAGTGTAAACAAGACATATCACACCATTCCCAAATGGAAATCTGTCTAAGGAAAAACATGAATATCTATATAATGAATAATATATAATTTCATTACATGTTCAACCCACGTTAGCTGTTAATAATCACTAAGAATGTAAATACTTTTACCTATGTTAATAAAAGGGATAATATGATCATACCTAGTCACAAAGTAACCCAAAAACCCTGGTACATCGGTACCTGATATAGGACTAACACAACCCCAAGGGAATTATCAATCCCCATGAGTTGGTAAAAAGCATTCGGGCATGAAAAAATGGTATCAAAGGTAGAATGTGCGTCTCTCCTTAATGTCTACATATAGTTTGGGATGTCATGGTAAATAAGAGGTTGAATTTTTAGGACATAAGGGGTCCTATAGGCTCCCTAGTTTCCCTAAAAATATGTGTTGTACCCTCCTTGGGGCCCACCCACATTCCGGAATGGGTCATCAAACTAATGAAATTCTCTATAGGAAAAACATATTATTTCAGTGTAATTTTTCTCCCTCACACACACCCTGGGAAATGTACCAAGAGGTTACCCATACCAACAACAACCCTAAGACAACCCTCCTTAACCACATAGTTTTAATCAGGTTGGCTTTAAAAAATAAAGGCAAACCTTCTTAACATGGGTAGTAGCTTTTTTCCATTTTAACCCTTTAAATTTTTTTGGGTGTTATACTCACCCCTATTTTAGAACACAACACATTTTTTGTGACCCTATATCTCAACCTAGGAGGTGACATTGTACTTTATACTAGGTTCCTCCTCTAATACCAATATAACAATTAGGCCCTATTGGCACCCATGTTTTTATGAAGACATGTTTTTCCCCTCCCTAAGACCCAACCAGAGGCTTAAATGGGTCATCAAAAAATTTAATTTCCTCATAGGCTAACACATTTTCTTTTAGTGTGATTTTTCCTCACCCATATCCTGAAAAACTTACAAGGAGGTCACAAATCCAAATTAAAACTCTAGACCAAAAATATTTAAATACGGAGATCTAATCTGGTAATATCTCTAAAAGATAGGTTCACCTTGTTGATATATATGGACACATTTATCTTTTTTAACCTTTTAACATTGTGGGGTGTTATATAACCCATTTAGATAAAAATGGTGGATAGTCAAATAATACATATTAAACATACCAATAATCATAAGTATTGGAGTAAAAAATACAGAACACCATTACATTTCCCTTTGTCAATAGAATAAAAATATTTTTAATAGAAAAAATCAATCTAAGTTATGTAAAATGTGATGTTCACATGGTATATAACAATGATTAGATGGATAATACAAAATTGGAATAAGATGATTATAATACACCTAGAGAAAGAATATAGATGGTTTCAAAAGAACATATCACAAGAAGTGATAAATGTTTATCAAAGTGTTTATATGGTATAAATTTCTATCCCTGGAATATAATTAATTAATACATCATAATTCAATCAATTATAGAATATACCTAACTTATGTGAAATAAGTTCAAGATAAAAATCATAGTTTGATGAACAAAATCTATGTTAACAAAATAATCTTATATCGGGGAAAAACATAATAAATAGACACATTAATAGAGGAACATGATTTGGATTTCAAATCCTATTAAATACTAGGATTATAATAAAAATATATCCATTGGCAGTGAATAAACTATAAAAATGAAACATGGTGAAAAAGTGTTTTATGTCTCAAATAATAAGAATTAAGAACAAGAAAACCCCTCTAATTTAAGTAACACTTTAATAAAAATCCCTTAAATGAGAGATATTAAAATTTAACTTAAAATACAATGATTAAAAGATAATTATTTATATTATATCTCAAATAGTTACTATATACTGGACATAAATGCAATTAGGTTCATAAATACAATGCTTATATTAATGAAGGGAAATTGAGATGAAAAGCTTTACAACCTTGGGAACATTGGAAAAAAATCCCCATAGAAACTTAACATGAAATGGGACATTGGATATAATTAAATATAATATAATTATGATATATATATTAAAATTATTTGGTAAGTACATCATAAAAAATTGAACATGGTGTATAACATAATCATGTCTCAGTGAAAGGAAATTGAGACTGAAACCATTATGACTTTTGAAACATTCAAATCAAAACCCACAATAAGATAGAGATTTAAATTGAATATTATATATAGTTATTACGACATTATTCATGATTTTATAGCTCAAATAAGTAGTATATATTCCACAAAAATGAAATTATGTGCATAATACCAAATATGTATCAAAGAGAGAAATTGGAGACGAAAATCCTTTACCTCTTATCCGGAATTCCAGAAAAATTATTTATCCTCATAAATATTAAACTTATATATATTAATAACATAATTCATAATCTTACTTTTATTCATTTTCATTCATACACTTCATAAATATCCATTCTCTACAAGAATTCTTCTGATTTGAAGTACTTGTTTCATAATAATGGTGTCCATATTCATTATTATTCCAAAGTTAGTATTTAATAGTTCATTAAACCTACTTATAGGTATTATTTTTAATAATTTATGATGATTCAAATTCCATTCATGAGTGTTTATTCTTTATCCTTAAATTTGAAATCGATATTAAGCATGTTTTGGTTATTTTTTACAAAGGATAATATTTTCTAAATTGATGAACTAGATATTGATATAACATATCCAGAACCAAAAAAATCATTTTATATTAATTTATATAATATTACACTAGTAAATAAGTTCTCTTAGTCACCCATTACATAAATTTATAGTATTTTTTAAGTAGGTGGTTAAATTGACTCAAACATTAACCCACCATGATTAAAGGATGATTATGAGATTATTTAGTTATAGTATTATTATAATATAATAATAATGATTTTTTGTGTTTATTACGGTGATATATCATAACTGTTATGAATTATAAAAAAATATAATTTATATACAGTCATTAATTAGAAATAAGAGGTCATTTTCAACATAGTTGACTCGTTTTAAGTGATTTAATTAATGATAAAAGTTTTTGGATCATGTCATTATTTTTTTTAAATATGACATAAATAACCTTAATGATATCATAAAAATAATATTTATTTTTCAATCCCATTCTTATATCAATCCTTTTAAGTAGATGATGGAAAATGAAACATGTTGCATTATGGAAGCGACAGTCCGCACAATGCATAAATACCATTTTTATTTTTTTAATGGATGGGGTATATGAATAAATAATGATCATAAAAATAATATAGGGACATTAAAGTATAATAAATATAATAATATTATTATATTATTGTGTATATAATAAATTTGTAAAAATATAATTAAGAAGAAAACTGAGTAGTTGGTAATAATCACATCACAGACTTAAATTTTCCTTAGAATTCTCTATTAATTTGAGGGTCATTGGATAACTATGTTTGAACATAAGAATATGTTATAGGGATATGGTTATGTAGAGATAAAAATGGAATATTTTTAATAAAAAAATTTAATTTTAGTTGAGCCTTGAAGTGGTTAGGATGTTACCCTTTTATAAGTGAAGGGAATGGTAGTTTTGGGAACACCATTAACATTTCCAAAAATGTTATATTACTATTCTAAAGTCAAAGGATCCAAAATGGAAAAAATTAGGGAAAACATGTATTTGTAGAGAAAAATATCAACCATTCAATTAAAGTCATGTTTTAACTATTTTAGGGATTTACACAAGGTTATATCCAACTTAACTCTCTTGCTTTTACCGAAATAATTTATTTTCAACCTTAGTAATTAATTTTTATGACAAGGAATAAGGGTTAAATTTTTACATATTTTATAATTATAATTTGAAATTTAAATTTCATTTTATGAAATAAAATTTATAAATGTTTGAAGGTTAAATTTTAAAATGAATAAAATTAATTGTGTGACAACAATTTTTAGAGAGATAATGTTTTTAATCATTAAATTTATATATAAGATAAAATTATCATGGATACTGATTTTTTTTAAATTAATAAAATTATTATTAAAAAGGTAAATAATATTAATCTTAAAATGAAATATAAAACCGAATATCCCTTAAAAATACTTGATTTAATGAAAAGTCCGAAAAAAGTTTATTATATTAAAGTAACATTGTAATTAGTTATAAAAAGTATTTCCATAAGTTTTTATAAGTTAAAATAATATTTTAAATGTATAATTTTTGTAATAAAATTCAAATTATAATACTTGAATGTTTTTATAAATTTCTTGGTCATTCTTATATAATGTTAAAGTCATACAAATTATAATTTTTCTAAAAACTATATTTTTCAACTAAAAACCAACCTTTTATGAAAATTCTAAAAAATTAATACTAAGTTAATTTTTAATATAAGGAATAAAAAATAAATCTTATTTTTATTATTTTAATTTAAAAAATTTATAAATTAAAATTTTGAATAAAATCCTAAAATATAATGAAAAACCCATTTTAATTGGAAAATGACATTTTCAATTTTCAATTATTATTATTATTATTTCATATCATTAACCAACTGAACTAGTGTTAAAAATTCTTTATATAATAATAATTTATTATTAATCACATATTTTTTAAAATTTAAATGTGTATCATATAAAATAAAATTATTTAAAAAAATAATGTTCTAAACAATAAATGATCATATTACCCATTTTAGGCAAACTACATGAATTTCATTCATATTGAAAGTATCCTTTGTTTTCTATATACACATAATTGCTAAAGTGGATAAACTTATTAACTATATCTAATTGAATATGTTGGTCTCAAATATTTATAATTAAATATTTATATTTGATCTAAATATATCATGGATTCTTTTATGTTTTGTGTTGTGTAAGGAGAAAGCTATCAAAAAATTGACTTATTTTATGATAATAATATGTTATAATTTTGAGGTGTTACATCCCCCCCTTAAATAAATTATTTCCTCTCAATTTTACATATAAGAATGGAATAAATTATATAGGTAACTCATAATAAATCATACATCGCTAAATTATCATATGTTTATTTAGGATGTGGAATGAAATTTATCTATATGGGAAAAAATATTTTAATCACTTTATAAAGAGACCTAAACCATCCCTAATTTAAAATATAATTATAATAATATATTGATCTCTAAGGAATAAAATGAAAAACACTATAAATGATTTATATGATAATCATACCACCTGTGTTTTTTATTTATAACTCAATTTCTAGTAGTTTTTGAAAACATACATGACAAAAAAATCTATAAAATATAGAATAAAAACTCACTATAAGAATTTGTAATTGTAGTTTCATAAGAATTAACTTATTTGAATGGTTGTTGGTGACTATCGATCTCGATGGAACTTGGATTGGGTTACTGAGTTTCACAATTCCCAACTATCTTATTATTAAAGATAAATTTATTTTATCTTCTCTCATTCCCTTACACTTTTTAAGTTTTATGACCTTCATCTCCACACTTATAGAATTTAATCCATGTTTCTTACCACATTTTTGACATGGGGGAATTTTAATTTTAGTTCCTTTATCATCTTTGTCACTTGAATTTCTATAATATTAAATCCTTTTATTTTTTTGTTTGACTAGGATTTTAAATTGGTTAAAATTTATAATAATAATTCTTGATATCATATATGAAATAATTACAAGATTATTCATTTTATCCCTGATCCCATTAGGTTATTCATTAAGGCAGCTTCTGCATTGTACATGGAATCCCTTATTAACTTGGTTTTTACTTGCTTCATCCATTACTAAAACCAAGAGAGTTAACATGAGTGATTATAATTATAAGAAAATTATCATAAATAACCAAAGGTAAATTTCACCACAAGATGTATTACTTTATAACACTATCATGTTAGCCTATAGTTCTAAAAACTCAACTTATATCATACTCTGTTCAATCTATATTACTTTTAACGCGTATGAATCTTGGCATAATGTAGGCCACTCTGATATGGGTTCACTAATATATTTTAACAAAATCCATTAAATAGAGATCCCAATTTTCCATGATCTTTATTAAAATATTCTAAACATAGTATGTATTGAAATATATACTCTCAAAATAAAAATTATCCTTCCTCAAACAACATTATCAATTATTATAATAATATACTCTCAATAAATACTTTTTATAAACCCTTTTTAAATCCTAATATATTAATACACAATGGGAATATATATTCCTCCAAAAATAAACTCTATATTTTACTCTAAAATGGTATTAACCACTAATTAATATGGTTAAAAACTAGTCACTATATATCATAATCTAAAAAATGTGAGAAACCTGTCCAAAAATATCATGAATAAATTATAAATCCCAATGTTACCTATTAATATCTAACTTACTTCTCCAAAATCAAACCACCCATTATTATCATAATAACGAGTGTATAATAAATGTAAGATTTATCTGTACCTCAATCATGTGTTATCTAATAGTTATCCAAAAAAATATAAATTTTAAAAGAAATAAGATTTCAAGGTTGTTGATACCATTTCATATACATTTCCAAACCTTTAAATTTATACTACTGAAGAACAATAATTATATGTTTCCCATAGTCTTCAATAAAATTTAGAATATAGAAAAATATAATCAATAAATATCACTTCACTAATTAAAATATATATGAGTATAAATAATCAATTTATATTATGATATCAACCTCACTACCATAGGTAAGACCAATAAACTAAACCTTTCCATCATAATAATAAAATAATAAGGTTCTCAAAAATTTAAGTATTCTCCCTTATTTGGTTAAAAGACATAGTGATTTCTAGGTATATACCATTCTCTGATTTGTTTTTGTGATCCTATTTCAACAAAATACTAAAACCAAAATAGTTATAAAAATATCCAAAATATGAATATGAAGGCATCAATCTATGAATGTATTCCATTATAATACCTTTGTTTTTAACATATGATACTTTTAGATAAACCTATAATTTTTTTACTTAAATACCCGGTTATCTATGGTAATTTTTCTGTTAGTTTATATAACCAAATTAGTTAAAACATTATTAATACTTCATAAAGGCTCATAAAGATAATATGATTAACCAAAGTATATCCCCTGGTAGTGTCTATCTAGGTGTGTATTATTAGTCTCACTCATCATTCATCATATTGATAATTTATGCAATGCTCATACAACCCTGTTTGGAGTGATTAAGCATAGGTTCATATGTTCCATATCCACATCCACATTCCAATATCCATAAAGGGATGTATTTCTAGGAAAACCACATACTTAAGAATTTATCAAATTCTAGTATGAAATCCTATAGTTTGAATTTTTCTTTGGATTTTTAGTAAACTTTTATCATACTAATCACCAAATAAAAGTTCATTATTACCATAATGTTAAATCATATACTATCCCAAAGGGTCATCAATATCTTTGAAATTATGATCAACTTTAAATGATCAACCCTTAAATTATCCTCAATAAACATCCCAATCTCTAATATTATATGAAATTTTAATTTTATATGAATTGTGATACCCCAGTCTCTCACTCTTGGATCCATCTCTATAAAAAATACTTTATATATATATTATTTTACACCAGATGTAAAATCCTTGATATAATCATCAGTAATTTCAAAACCAAAAAAATGATTGAATCTCTTACATCAAAAGGATCTTTTCTTATTTAGAACCTTATAGAACTAATAAACAACATGTACTGATAAACCCCATGTTATTCATATCAAATGGAAAATCTTTCCATTATATAATAAACTATTTAATTCAAGAAAATTCATCAAAATATATCACAAATGTTTTCACACATGTTATCCTTGTAAACTTTTTATGTGTGTTAATTTTCTCTATAACCTGTGGAAATTGAAATATAAGAAGGGGAAATCTCTATAACTCACTAAGAGAAACATATAACTAAATAAATCATGGAGTAAAAATGTAATAAATATTATATAAGTAATATAAAAACAAAACGAATCCATAGTCAAATTTAAACTATAAGCATCCTGTATTCATGAAGAAGAATAAAAACATTGATAGAAATAATATTGATCTCATACTAATGAAAATCATAATTCAAGACATCAAAAACCATTTTTCAAGTCCTTGTGGTAATACATTTTAAATGTTGTCAAGACCATATTCAATTCATCATACTGTTAGGGCCTTATTACAAAACACTATCGTATTATAGGAAGAGTAATATTCCAAAAACCAACCTATTTGGTCACATGAGACCTATCAATAATTCAAGGAGCTATATAATGTCAGTACTCAACCATCCCTTTGTTAGGTCCAATAAATTCTCCATAATAGTCAACACGACATTTCATACCATTCTCTAAGGAGCCTTTGGCTGAATAACACAATGTCTATTTATATAATAAAGAATATGAAATTTTATTACATCATCAACCTATGCTATTAGTCAATAATCATTAAGAATGTAGATACTTTTACCCATTTCAATAAAAGGGATAACCTAATCATAATACATCTATAGAAATAAGGTGGTTGATAAAGAAAAACATAGTCAACTTTCTAATAATATTATTAATTTAAATAAAAATATATAAAATACCATGAAATTTCAATTTTTCAGTAGAATTACAATATTTCTAGGTGAAAATCATCCAATATGATTTATGTTACATTGAACCATAATTTTCATACATAAATATTACATATTTTTAGATGAATATTCAATACATAACATTAAAATCCACACTAAAATCATATAGGTTTAGTGCCTTTGTAAACATTGATATATAAAAAATATTTTTATAATAGGACTACATCTTCTTCCTCTAATTTCAAAAAAAATAGTGTCCTTGTAAGACATATCATACATAAAAACTTTCTTTATAACATGCGGAAATCAAACATAAGAAAGGGTGAGCTCAGATATTTAATAAGTGTAAAAAAGGGAGATATCAATGATAACTAAATCATAAAATGAAAATAAGGGTAGGAGAACATGATATTAACATTTTAAAACCATACCCAGAATACCATAGATCATAATTCTAAGTCATGGAATAAATCTTGGATAAAGTAATTAAAGAACGTGGTCTATGAGATCATAACATTGGAATAATACATAACATTTTGGCATAAAAATAAGCATAGAAAATCATTTCCTTAATCAAGGATGATTTTAAAGACAATCATATAATATTGGTTTCACTCCCCATTCCATCATATCCTTAGTCAAGGTTGACACCTAAGAATATCATAATGGATAAAGTCCCTTACTAAACTAGGTTCACTCCCCATTTCATTCTTTATTATCTCATGAGATATCCATATTTACCCAATGCATTATAGGGATTTATAATTATGGGTCCACCCATCATAAAATCACAATCCATTTATATGTGTGACCTATGATCATCAAACATTCATCTTATATCATAACCCATGGAAAATAAAATAGTTTCATAAATACAACTTTATTATAACCATAAAATATCCTTAGAATGAATAATTATGGTATCCTTGGATCATATCCCAAATAAAACATAAGTAACATAATAGGATGCTGTCATAAATAAAAATTCCTTTAAAAGATCAATTAGAATATTTATTGAGGAAAATTATGTTTTCATTTTGGAACCAATTCATTAAATTATAAATTTTTCCAAAATATTATAATTTTTTTAAATTATCTTAATGGTCAAAATGGTGTGAAATTCCATTCATGTTGTGTATGTTAAAATAAAAATTCCCTTAACATTTTTAGTAAAAAGTAAAAATTATCTCATTTGTAAAATGGAAAAAAAATCATTTTTAAAAAAATTCATAAAAATTAAAACATAGGTAGAAATAACTTTAAATGATCATAATAAAATATTAAAAACTTTCTTGTAAATCTTTTTTAAAAAACATAGATATATAATAAAATGATTTTTTGATCGAAGAGAGAAATAAAATCAATTTTACTTAAAAACATTATTTGGGTATCTAGAGTTCCTAATGAGAGTTAAATGAAAGGAAAACATGTAATATCTTTAAATAACCATATGATAATAAAATTCATGGGATTTGTGAATATGGGTCAATAAATTTTATAATTATAAACTTAACAATAAACAACCCTGATAAATAATGAGATTGTAATATAAACCCCTTACCACTTTGGTTAAATTTGAATCAAAACATCATGAAAGAGAGAAAATTATATGGATATATATATGTACATAATTATTATGATAAGAATTTTAAAATACATTCATGTCTAGTATATAAACCACATAAATGAAACATGTGGTGAATATGACATGTGCCTCATCGAAATAAAAGTGAGACAAAAATACCTTACCTCAACATAAAATTGCTTTGAAAGTCCTCTAAAATACTATATTATAAATTTTAATTTATTAAAATCCTATAAAAGATTTGTTTTCATACTTATATTATCATATATTATCCACTTATAACATTTCAACACCAATTTATTAATAATTCCGTATTAAAATCATTAATTTTGAGTGTCAACTATTTTATTTTTCATGAGAATTTTGGTTTGTTAGTTCTGATGCATGTACATTGATCATGATTGCATCATCTAAAAATGTTAATTATTATATTAATATTATATATAATAATTATATATATATATATATATTAATATTCATCCCAAAAAATAAGAGATGATAAAATGAATTAAACCATTCAGGAAGACGGTAGTCATACGTGCACATGAATGTTGTTTTCACTTTCCAAAAGATGTATCAAAATAAAGGTAAATAATTTAAATTTAAAAAAAATTATTATATCATATATATTCATTAAATATATCCTTATTACCATCCATGTAAATCCTTAATGAAAAAACAAATCACATCACTTCGTGGAGGTGGTAGCCCACACGTACACACGGGTAATGTAATCATTTTACAACATATGGGAAGGTAAGAAAGTAGATATGATATTATAATTACAAAAGAATACTTATGAAATAGATATCATATATAAACTTTAAATTTATCATAATAAACATCCATTAGACATGATTATGGAAAATGAATTGTATCACTACGTTGAGGTGGTAGTCCACACGTAGGCACAAGCAATAGTTCCACTTCATATTTGATTAAAAATGGTTAATTCTGTTGGTTCCAAAATCATAATAAAATTTAAATATATTTATGATACTCAAGTGAGTATTTTATGATGAATATTGTAGATTTATATGAGGTAGAAGAAGATATAATTTGAAAGAGGCCATGTAAGATGATTACCTCTCCTTTAGTTGGACTCCTTTAGATACTTTGTTAAGGACCCTTTCAATTGTATTTTATAAAGATAGAAAATGTAATTAATTTTAATTAAATATTAAAAGATAATTTTTTTAGGTTTTTTTTGAGATATATTTCATAAATTAGTGTAAAGAAGAGGAATTATGGTTTTCCTTTTATAAGTGAGGGAGCGGATGCACTTTGAATTTCTTAAAAGATTAAAATATAATAATGGAGTAATTAATAAAACCTATTCCAAATGGCCAAATATTATAATATTGGATATTCTGATATATATAAATTTCCAAAAAATATAATTTAGATAAGGGTAATTGGAAAACTCACTCTTATCTCTTGGTTTAACCCTCTCAGTAAACCCGTTTTTATCCTAATCATGGTAACAAATTTTTATGGTTTTTATAAATCATTATAAAAAAATTAGTTTGAACTTATTATAAAATATTAAATATTATGATTAAAAATATTTATTAAATTTTATCAAATTCAACTCATATAAGTGAACAAAATTAATATAAAATTAAACCCTTTAAACGTAACGAAAATCAGTTTTCAAGAAAAAATGTTTTCTTAAGTATAAATAGTTTTTTTTCAAAAATAAAAATTTAAAGTGATTTAAATGAAATAAATTTGACTATTATTAATATAAATGAAATAATTTTACTTTTAAATCTTATTAAATCTAAATTAAATTTTATAAGAGCTTGAAACTAAAGGAAATTTTTTAATAAAAATCCCATTTTTCACTATTCATCAAAAAAATCATTCTTTTTAGAAAATTATATTAAATTTCTCCCTAAGATAATTTTGACATGTTTATTTGAAAATTAATTTCATTTTCTCAAACACATTTTCATAAATTTTTTAAAAAATAATTATATTATTTTTTCACAAAAATCAATAAAAGAATTTTTTTGAAATGATGTATTTTTAAAGCATATAAAGACTTTTGTAAAAAAGATGAGTACTTATTTATCATTATATATGATTTATCAAAAACATATATACATAATTTTCAAAATTTATTTATTCATTTTTACTCTACCAATTTAAAAACTATTTTATAACCAAACACTATATTATGGTTCCTTTAAACTCAAGTTTTCATGTATCATAAGCTATCAAAGAAAAAAAAATTATTTGAAGAGAAATATATCAAAAAATATCAGGATAATATTTTATAGTCCCCTTTAAATTAATTCCATCCTTGAAATAATATTATTCTAATAAAAAAATAGTATGTCTCTTTTTCAGCACATCCTCATATTCCCATGTAGCTTCTTCAAATCTCTATTTCCTCCAGAGAACTTTAACCTGGCGAGTAGTCTTATTTTGTAGGGATTTATATCTATAATATAAGATTTTTACCATTTATTTTTCATAGAAAATATCATTATCCAATTGTAAAACCTATGAGTTTAGTACTTGTAAAGGATTATGTATGCACTTCCTTATGAGAGAAACATGGAACACCTCATTTTCTTGGGAGAGGTTCGATGGAACCGCCAAGATATAAAATACCACCCCTACTCAATTGAGAATATAGAGGGGTAAAATATACATATTTCTCTGATATAAATTATTTTTGAATATTATATCCTTATTCCATGGAGAAATTCATAGGAATACCTTCTAACCAACATAAAATTCTAGATTTCACTGATGATTGTCAGCATAACTTTTCTACCAACTCTAAGTGGCCTTGATGTACTATTGAATGGATCTGAGTTTCAATTCATTTCGTCAACTATATTAGGTCCTAATATATTCGATTCTCCAAATTCATATAATCATGTTGGAGTTATACAATTCCTTCCATAGTGGGATTCATAAGGATTTACATGAATGATGGATTAAAAGGAATTGTTGTAAGAAAACTAAACTAGAGGAAGGTATTGATCCAAACCACATTTAAAATCTATAGAGAAAGATTCCATAATTATAAGGACCCAGACTTAAACATCACTTAATCTTGAGTTATTATAATAATACACATTGAGGATATTTTTAGGTTTAAATTTTTAGAAAATTAGATCATAAATCATGCATTGCATTCCCTATTTAAACAAGGTGGTTACATAAAAGATAGTATTAATTTTCTCCCATAAAGGAAACACATTTAAAATAAAACATGGATTCTTTCTTGATACTTCCTAGACACTATCATCACATCATGTACCTTTATCTTGACCTGTGAAAAACATTTCAAAAACATAGGATGAGCATAAAAAGATTAGTAAGGGATATAAAAATATGGAAAGAAAACCTTAGACCATGTATACATAAGAATAATTGAAATCATACTTTACTAATAAAACATAAGAACTTTTACATACCTCATGAAATCATAAGGTTTATGAATAAATCATTGAAATCATAATACATAAGGGTAACTTGAGGCATTCCTAACATTCTTACACAGAGAGTAACCCTCATGGTTACATTTGGAATACCCATCACAGTATATTCCATAAATATCTTCAGAGAAACCTTAGTGTTTAACTCCTTCACATTACCTAATGCATTGGAGAGCTATCTCGGGCTCACCCACCCTTAGTTTATCATGGAACCACCAGTCTTTATAAACAACGCCCAATAACCATAACATAATCGTATCACATAAAACATGCAAAAATGAAACCTAACATTTCCACATTTCAATCAAAAGATATCAATAAAACACATTGATACAATCAAAACATTATCAAAACCATTTTCAATACCAAAATAAATGAAAATTAAAACATGGAATTTATTTTTCATTTAAAAAAAGTTACGGCTTGTAGAGGAAGCCGAAACTCAAATAATGGTCACAGTGGCAGAGAAGTCATTGTCACTGCATACATAAGACAAAACATTCCTTTTTTCATTTAGTAAAATGCTTCATATAAAATTATTCCTTTTTAATATAATTAAAAGTAAAAGGGGTTTATAAACTGTATAAAAGAAAGTTGTGTATAAAACAAAATATGCCTCAATGAAAGGAGATTGAGACGAAGTCCCTTACCTCGTGTCCAACTTGACTCGATCGTTCTTTCATCTCCTGAATAATAAACTAGAGTTAATTTCTACTTGATTAAGAAAATTTTTCAAGTTAATTATTACTTTTATATCACTTACTACCATGTTATGAACATTATGTAATCATTTAAGTTAATAACGGTAGTTTTGTCGATCCTTGGTACATGAGTCAAAAATAAACTTCTTTTAATTAAAATTTTTTCATGTGGTAAAATATCCATTATCTCTAGAATTATATTCATGATGTAGATATCATATATATCATAAATATCCAGTATATACATGCATTTATAATATTACATAACATTTAAAGGTAAGAAATGAAATGCACCGTTCATGGAGACGGTAAGCCGTACGTACGCATGAATGCTACTTTCATTTCTATTTCATATTCAATGGATTGAAATCAAAATTATATAATGTTATATTATAATTACAGTATAATATCATATATAATATCATCAAATACATCCTTTATATGTCCCACATATGGCATTTAACGATTCAAATCACTTTGAGGGGTGGTAGTCCGCACTTCCAAAAATTAAATTATCGTGTTTACCCATAATGGAAACCATAAAGGTATGCCATAAATGAAAAATAAATAAGCATAAGGAAAACATAAACATAATATATATCATATATAAATATAGTGACATCTTAATGGCCACCATTAGAGGTGTTAAAAGAATATTGAACAATCATCGTTTCGTGAGGCAGTAATTCACCACCCACAGAAACAGTATGTTCTTTAACCATTAGACCGGAGTGTGTGTAAGTGTAAATAAAATACATCTCATAAAAACAACCTAGTATATTTAAGATACTGGTTTTGTTACAAAATAAATTAATAAAAATGATTTACGGGGTTGGAGAAGAAAAATAAAACAAAACAACATAAGAGAAGACATTACCTTTAAATCAGGTAACTCTTCTTGGTTTGAACCAAAAGTGTTTTTTGAAGAGCTTTCTGCATACGGTAAGGCTTATAGGATGAATAGAGGTATATTGGGAGCTTATTTGAGTAGATTTTGGATGAGCCAAAGGGCTTGAGAAGTGTTATAGATGGGTAGGAAGTGGGGTCTTTTTATAAGGGAGAGGAGGGGCTCTTTTGGAAATCATGAAACTATTATTTTATTATAAAATAATATTTGGTTTCTAAAGCTCCAAAAATCATTAAGGTAGAGGATAAAGTGGCCCATTATCGAAATAAAATCATCCAATAGGTATTGGACAAGTGTTGGATATTTTTTGAAACTTTATCTTCTTATTTATTTAATTTATTTATTAATGACGTAAACACTGCATCATCATTGTGTCATAAATAATTTTATTTATATGATGTCTAAAAATTATATTAAAATTGACATGTTGTAGGAAATATTTTTAGCTTTCTAATGAATATTTATATTCGAAAAGATAACTTGCATAACCCCTTGTAAATTGTTTTGAGTAAAACAAAACATGTTTGTGATATTTTTAGTTTTACTTAAAATAAAAGGTATTAATGTCATTATCTTACCCAAGTGGCTCCATGGGGTCCCAGGAATTGACACATGGATTGTGTTGGTTGGTCATGACTCATAAAATAAAAGTAGGACATGTGTTAAGGTAATTTAATATTATCCTAACATTATTTTCACCTTAAATTACCTTAATTACCTCTAATCACGGTTAATAAAACTCAAAAGTTACTATTCACCAAAAATTATTTTCATCCCATTGAACCACATTTTACTTAATAATGACAACCATGTATGTCTAATTATTGAAATTCAAAACACAGAAGTGGTAAAGTTTCATTTAAATGAAAAATTAGTTTTTTAACAACCACTTAGTGGTTTCACTATTCATCAAAAATTGGAGTTTTTCAGAAATATACCAAAAATTCACCCTAATCTATATTTGATATTTCTAATTAAAAAATGATGTCTATTTTAAAAAATTCAAAACATATAAGTTTCATTAATTAATTTTATAATTAATTCCTGTTGAAAATCAAATAGCGTGTTTTTAAGAAACAATATGTATCAAAAGATTGACACTTGTTTATGTCCAATTTCAAAGTGAAATTAATTCCAATGTCCACTATTAGATTAAATGGTAAAAACATATTCTAATTTCACTTTCAAACCAATTAAAAATATAATTAAACCATATAAATAAATTAGATTCAAATGATTTTTTGAATTAAAATACAACATTTTTCAGTATTCCTTAAAAATGAACATTCTCAGAAAAATACCAAAAATTTATCCAAAGTAAATTTAAATGTCCCAATTCTAAAGAATAAGTTTACTTTGACAAATATAGCTTATAAAATTTTCAATAGTTAAATTTAAAAATGGTTTTCTATTAAAAGGCAGTAAAACTATCTTTTAAAAATATTAGTGTATTCTATGCTTGAGATTAGATTTAATTTCATTTTAAGCCTCTAAAACACTAAATAATTCAAAAATAGACATAGATATGAAAATATATTATTCTATACTTACATGCGATGTTACATCCTTCCCCCCTTTTGAAAAATGTGTCCCAGTAATTTATTTACCTATCAAATTAGTGGGGGTATTTATCCCTCATTTCATTTTCATATTCCCATGTTGCCTCTTCAATCATGTGGTTTTTCCAGAAGACCTTTACTTGATGAATAAACTTATTCCGCAATACATGCTCCATGTGGTCAAGAATCTGGACCGGTTGTTCCTCATAAGATAGATTATCTTCCAGCTGAACCACCTCTGGACTCAAAACAAGAGATGGATCTTGCATGTACTTCCTTAAAATTGAAACATGAAAAACATTATGTACCTGAGATAAACTCGGAGGTAAATCCACTCAGTATGCAACTGATCCAACTCTCTCCAGAATTTCATATGGTCCAATGATACTTGGACTCAGCTTTCCTTTCTTACCAAATTGCATCACAGTTTTCCATGGTGAAACTTTGAGGAAGACATGATCACCTACCTCAAAAGAGAGATCCTTCCTCCTGTTGTCTGCATAACTTTTCTAACTGCTCTGAGTTGTTCTCATGTGTTTTTATATCAGCTGAAATTTTTCTATCATCTCTTCTACCAATTATGGTCCCATCAACTTCCTTTCACCCACTTCATCCCAAAAATCTGGAGTTCGACACCGTTTCCCATATAATGCCTCAAATGGTGCCATCTATATACTGGAATGAAAACTGTTATTATAAGAAAACTCAACGAATGAAAGATGTAGGTCCCAACTTCCCTGATAATCCATAGAACAAGAATGTAGCATATCCTCCAAAGTTTGAATTTTTCATTCTGACTGTCCATCTGATTGAGGATGAAAAGCTATACTAAAATTTAATTCAGTACCCAATGACTTATAAAGGCCTTTCCAAAAGTTAGAAGTGAACCTGGGATCACGATCAGATACAATGGAGAGGGGAACTCCATGTAACCTGACTATCTCTTTAAGATACAAATGAGAAAGTTGATCTAGAGAAAAAGTATCTCGTATAGTAAGGAAATGAGTGGATTTAGTCAAGTGATCAACAAAAATTCATATTTCATTATTACCTCGAGGGGTATTCGGTAATCCCACAACGATGTCCATAGATATATTCTTCTATTTCCACTCTGGAACTAATAAAGGTTAAATCATCCCTTTCAGTAACTGTCGCTCTGATTTAACCTATTGACAAGTCAAACACTTCATAGTAAAATCAGCAATATCTCTTTTCATTCCATCCCACCAGTAATACTCCTGATGATCTCTATACATCTTAGTACTGCCTGGATGAACAGAAAATGGAGAACTATGAGTTTCACATAACAACTCTCTCTTCAACTATGAATCACAAGTCACACACAATCTCTTCACAAATCTTAAAAACCAATCATTATCAATGTTGAATTCAAGTAACATACCCTTCTTAACCAGCTCTACCTTTTTCTGCAACTCACTGTCTTGCTTCTGTTCTTGCTTGATTATGTCTAATAGAGAAGATTTAAATGATTCCTAAAACAAAATAGAATAATTTCCTGCACCAACAACTTCCAAGCCAAAATTCATCAAATCCTTAACCAAAGTATCACATTCCAAATGTAATATTGTTAATGAAGCAATACATTTTCAACTCAAAGCATATGCCACTTTATTTTCTTTTCCTGGGTGGTAGTGAATCGTGCAATCACAATCCTTGATTAATTCTAGCCATCACCTCTATCTCATGTTCAATTCTTTTTGTGTGAATATATACTTTAAACTTTTGTGATCAGTATATATTTCACACTATACTCCATAAAAATGATTCCTCCAAATTTTTAAAGCGAAAACAACAGCAGCTAGTTCCAAATCACGTATATGGTAATTTATCTCATGAGTTTTCAACTAACGTGAAGCATAAGCAGTTACCTGATCATTCTATATTAGGACGCAACCAATTCCTTTAAATGAATCATCACTATAGATAACAAACTCACCATTCCTCTAAGGTAGTGCCAAAATTGGAGCATTCACCAATCTTCTTTTCAATTCTTGAAAACAATCATCACATTCTTTTATCCATATAAACTTAAAACCCTTCCGAGTTAGCTTAGTCAATGGGTTGGAAAACCATGAATGTTTTTTAACAAACCTTCAGTAATAGCCTAACAAAACAAGAAAACTGTGAATCTCGGTTACATTTGTGGGTCTTGGCCATTCTTCAACAACATTTTTTTTGAAGGACCAACAATTATTACATCTATTGATACAATACGACCATGGAAATAAATTTGTTGCAACCAAAATTCAAAATTACAAAATTTCCCATACAATTTCTTTTCTTTTATGTTTTGAAAAATGAACCTTAAATGACTTTCATTCTTCTATTTACTTTTAGAAAACAAGAAAATATCATCAATGAAAACAACCAAAAACTTATCCAATAACTCATGGAAAATTCTATTCATAAGGTCCATGAATACAGTAGGTGCATTGGTTAACCCAAAAGGCATTACTACAAATTCATAATGGCCATATCTTGTACGAAATGCAGTCTTCGGAATAGCCGCTCCCTTTACGTTCAACTGATGGTACCCCGATCTCAAGTCATTCTTTGAAAAAGACTGATCTCCCTTGAGCTGATCAAACAAATCATCGATATGAGGCAAATGATATTTGTTCTTAACAGTGATGTTATTCAAGGATCTATAATCAATGAAAGTCTCATTGAACCATCTTTCCTTTTAACAAATAAGACAGGAGCACCCCATGGTGATGTGATATGTTGAATGAAACCTTTAACTAATAAATCTTGCAATTGCTCCTTCATCTCTAAAAGTTCAATTTGAGTTGTTCGATAAGGGGGTTTTGAAATTGGATTATCATCAAGAACTAATTCAACATTAAGTTCAACTTCTCGATCTGGTATTATTCCAGGAAAATCATCAGAAAAAACATCAGGATACTCATTTACCACTGGAACATCATTAATTTGAACAGTTCCTTGGTTTTCAAAAATATGTGCAAGGTAACATTCATTTCCATATTTTACAAGTTTCTCAGCCTATTGATATGTTATCAATAGTAATGGTTCATTCTTGTACACAAACTAAAAGTCTTTCTGAAAAGAAACTTATTTAGCTCTAAAGTCAATCTTAGCATGGTAAACAGAGAGCCAATTCATACCCTGGATAGAATCAAACTCTACTAGAGGTAAAACAATAAGGTTTTCAAGTAGATGCTTTCCACGGATAAGGATAGGAAGATTCTTATAAATTATTTTGGAATCAATATTTCCCCTAGGTGTTTTTACCACAAGTTCAGGAGTCATTTCTTGAGATGGAATTCCCAATTTACTAGAAAAATTTTCAGAGATGAAAGAATGTGTAGACCCTGAATCAAACAACACATTGGCATAATCTGAAAAAACAAACAATGTACCTGATACCACTTCATTTTATGGTCCAACATCTATTGAATTAGTTGAAAAGGATCTCACCACACATTTATTCTTGTAGTCTTATTGCTTCCCATCATTCGAGCTCTTTTTCAGAAACTCGTTTGCATAATGACCCATCTCATTGCACTTGAAACATTTCACTAACTGTAAATAAAATTTTCTCTTACCATCACCTTGATCTTTTACAGTTCAATCATGAGCCTTATATCCCATCTTAGCACATCAGAAGCACTTTCCAGAATTCAAAATACATTCCCCAGCATGATTTTTACCACATTTATTAAAAACTGGAAACTTATCTTTGTTACAATGAAACCTTTTTGAAAGATTCTTCCATTTCTCCAACCACCATGGTCTCTTCTTCTATTGGTTGTCATAGAACACTTGATCATCGGAAAACTCCATTTCCACCATCTCAGCACATCGAACAAGATTTTCATAACTTTTTATCTCACGAGAAGCTAATGCCCTTCGATATTTTGGCTTTAATCCTGAGTGAAAACGATTGATTTTACTATCAAGTTCTCGGATAAAATGTGGAGCATACCTTGCCAATCAAGTGAACCTTTCTTCATAATCAGCCACTAAGTCGTCCTCTTGCCTCAATTCCAAGAATTTTTTTTCCATCCTAATTCAAATAGCCTTAGGAAAATATTTATCAAGAAACATACCTTTGAATTCATCCCAGTCAAGAGCATCAATCTCATCAGCGTCCCTGATATTTTTAAGCATCGAGCACCACTGATCTACTTCACCCTCCAAACAGTAAACAACAAGACTAACCTTTTGATTGTATGAACACCCCATGACATTGAAAATCTTCTCCATTGATTTAATCCACCCTTCAGATAGCACATGGTCAGAGGATCCTCTAAATTATGGGGGATGTTGCCACATGAAATGTTCCACCACTGAGATGTTCCTCTGTGGTTGATCTGGCTGATCTCGTGCATAGACACCACCACCATTTATCGCTTGAGTCAACTGCATCATTGTTGCAACAAACTGTTCAGTTACAATTCTGACTATCTCAGGATGCTGATTCAGATGATCATTTCCTTTTTTATGCCTTCCTTGCACTGCTTCCCTATTTCCTCAGCAGAAAACCATTCTGAACAAACATGTATTAGATGAAGAAACATGGTAATCTTCAAATGCTATATCATTTTTAATTTGACCATAAATGTTTTTGTATAATCATTTAATAGAATTATAACTCCTAAAGTTATCTAAACCGACCTTTGATACCAACTATAAGGCCCCAGCCTTAAACATTACTTAATCTTGAGTTATTACGAGAATACACATTGAAGATATTTTTAGGTTTAGTGTTTTAGAGAATTAGATCATAAATCATGCATTGCATTACACATTTAAACAAGGTGGTTACATAAAAGACAGTATTCATTTTCTCCCATCAAGGAAACACATTTAAAATAAAACATGGATTCTTTCTTGACACTTCCTCAACACTATCATCACATCATGTACCTTTCCCTTGACCTGTGAAAAACATTTCAAAAACTTGGGATGAGCATAAAAAGCTCAGTAAGGGATATAAAAATACGGAAATAAAACCTTAGCCCATGCATACATAAGAATAATTGAAATCATACTTTACTCATAAAACATAATCACTTTAACATACCTCAGAAATCATAAGGTTTATGAATAACTCATAGAAATCATAAGACATAAAGGTAACTTGAGGCATTCATAACATTCTTACGTAGGGAGTAACCATCATGGTTAAGTTTGGAATACCCATCACAGTATATTACCTAAATCTCTTCAGATAAACCTTAGAATTTAACTCCTTCATGTTACCCAATGCATTGGAGATCAATCTTGTGCTCACCCTCCCTTAGTTTATCAGAGAACCACCCGTCTTCATAAAAAATGGCCAAGAACCATAACAAAATCGTATCACATAAAACAAGCATAAATGAAACATAACATTTCCACATTTCAATCACAAGATATCAATAAAACACATTGATATAATCAAAAAATTATCAAAACCATTTTCAATACCAAAATAAAATAAAATTAAAACACGGTATTTATTTTTCATTTAAAAAAAGTTATGGCTTGTAAAGGAAGTCGAAACTCAAATAATGGTCATGGCGGCGAAGAAGTCGTTGTCGCCGCATACGTAAGAAAAAAAATTCCTTTTGTTGTTTAGTAAAACGCTTCATATAAAAATATTTCTTTTGAATAAAAGTAAAAGTCAAAAGGTTTTATACACCATATAAAAGAAAGTTGTGTATAAAACAAAATATGCCTCAATGAAAGGAGATTGAGACAAAGTCCCTTACCTCGTGTCCGACTTGACTCGATCGTTCTTTAATATCCTGAATAATAAACAAGTGTTAATTTATACTTTATTAGGAAACTTTTTCAAGTTCATTATTCCTTTTATATTACTTATTACCATGTTATGAATATTATGTAATCATTTAAGTTAATAACGGTCTTTTTGACGATCCTTGGTACTTGAGTCAAAACTAAACTTCTTATAATTACAAGTTGTTCATGTGGTAAAATATCCATTATCTAGAGAAATATATTAATTATTTAGATATCATATATATCATAAATATCCAGTATATACTTTTATTTATAATACTACATAACATTTATAGGTAATAAATGAAATGCACCGTTAATGGAGACGGTAAGCCATACGTACCCATGATCTCTAATTTCAGTTCTATTTCATATTTAATGGAATGAAATCAAAATGATATGAAGGTATATTATAAATCCAGTATAATATCATATATAATATCATTAACTAAATCCTTTATATGTCCCACATATGGCATTTAACGATTCAAATCACTTTGAGGGGGCGGTAGTCCGCACTTCTAAAAACGAAATTATCACGTTTACCCATAATGGAAACCATAAAGGTATGCCATAAATGAAGAATAAAGAAGCATAAGGAAAACATAAACATAATATATATTATATATAAATATAGTGACATCTTAATGACCACCATGATAGGTGTTAAAAGAATATTGAACAATCATCGTTTCGTGAGGCTATAATTCACCACCCACAGAAATAGTATGTTCTTTAACCATTAGAAGGGAGTGTGTGTAAGTGTAAATCAAATACTTCTCATAAAAAACCTAGTATATTTAAGATACTAGTGTTGTTACAAAATAAAGGAATAAAAAGGGTTTAGGGGGTTGGAGAAGCAAAATAAAAAAAAAGAACATAAGAGAAGACATTACATTTAAATCGGGTAACTCCCCTTGGTGTGAACCAAAAGGGTTTCTTGAGGAGATTTCTACCTAAGGTAAGGCTTCTAGGATGAAGAGATAGATATTTGGAGATTATTTGAGTAGATTTTGGATGATCCAAAGGGCTTGAGATGTGTGAGATTGGGGTAGGAAGTGGGGTCTTTTTATAAGGGAGAGGAGGGGCTCTTTTGGAAATCTTGAAACTATTATTTTATTATAAAATGAAAATAGGTTTCTTGTAAGGACTCAGCCCCCGAATGCCCGGAGCCAGTGCTAATGAGGAATGATGTACTAAAATTTATTACAATCATTTAAAAATAATACATCATGTCCCATTATTAAAGAGGATTGCAAGGTTCAGGTTCTGGGAAACCAGCTGCTTCTGAAAAATTTCTTTAGTAAAAACCCATACCTAAAAAATTTTAAAACAAAAAACGTGGGGTGAGAAAAGTATGCCCAGTAAGGTGTTTGAAAAAAACTTGAAAATAATATTTCTTTACGGTAAAGAAAAATAGTATTCTTGAATTTAAACAAAAAACATTGGGACATTAATTTTCATGAAATAAAGAAAAAAAATAACAAAACATCTAATCATGATCAGAGTACACAGTTCCAATTAGGGAGAATTAAGTACTTGTATAAAACATGACCATTAACAACATGCAGGGTAATGAAGACTACTATCAAGGTAGTTCTGAGTGTACAATACATAATCAAAATGTTTTAATATTGAACATAATTGGATCACATATCATGTTGCCCATATCCATACCTTTTCTCATGTAATAACATAAAGCTGGTGTTAATTGGATCAAGTCCAAAACTACTTAGACATAACATGTCCTTTCATCATTTCATTCTATACATACTAAAGTCTATGAAACATGGATGTCCTACTAGTTGGAAAATCCCATGGTTGGTGAATTACTAAAACATTAAGAGGAGGGTATAATTCCAGATTGTGTTAAGGCCTCGTGCCAAGACCATAATCATCTATGTCTAAGAATTTCAACTGAACCGTCTATGTATAGGAATTTTACCTGAATCGTAACTATTGTCAGGCCTTGTGCCATGACTCTATTTTGTCTCATGAGACCTACTGATGCATCGAGGGGCTATTGCAGGCCCCACCAGTCACATAATCAGTCTAATACAATCCTCTCATATCTTAGGGGCTATGTATCCCAGGTATCCCATACCACTTTGGATACCCATTTTAAAGTGATGTTATTTGGGGTGTCCCATTTCCACTCCAAATAACGGGTTATTAGATTATTTATTATTATTTGATGTTTTAACAATCAGATAAAAATATGAAATGACATTTATGGAAGAAATAAATTCATTAAATATGACAATATCACAAGCATCATTTCCACGTTGATAAGAGCTAAGATTCAAATATGTGATTCTGTGCTATTAATTACAGGTACATGATTCCATTAATTTAACTGATAAAAACACATAAAATGATGGATGATTAGGGTTTGTCACATGAGATGATAAATGATGACATCCATAAAATTATTATATCACAGAAATGTAGTACTTAGGGAAAACATTTTCCATTAATTATTACAATTAACATGTCATCGAACTTGCAAATAAAATTAAACCAAAACTTGATTAACTACTAACATTCACCGTAGTAGGTTTATCATAATACAATAAATACATATAACATGATAACATGATCCCTTAAGCCCCTAACCCACTAGTATATCTTAATCAATCCAAAATATTTATTTTTAATTCATAAAAAACAACAAGGGTGAAAGTCAATTAAACAATCTCATTAGTGCAACATACATATTGGCTTATCAGCTACCAAAATTAATAAAATATTATATGTTTCAAAGTATAAACAAAGTCATGATAATTATTAATTGAAGATAGGGTTTTGTAAAGTAAACCTATAAATACATTTTACATAACCATATATATGCCAAGTGTTTATATGGGTTTGTAAACAATTTAACCATGGTTCATTAAATTTCTTTAAGATTCGAATACCCCTAACCAGTAAACATTTATTTGATTAAAACCAAAATATATAGGGTTTACTATCCATGAAACTGGATGTTCATAACTATATAAAAATGAAGGTTTTATACAGCACGGATTCACATATACCCCAAAACCTAGTTTGCATTTAAATTATTATTTAAATATGAGTATTCATATCTTAAAAATCCATAATTAATTTGTAATAAAATGCATAGACATATGAGTATTTAGTGATATATAAATACATATAAAGTGTACATAGAGGATTTATAGACTAAAGTAGATTCATAATAACCTACATAGGTACGTAAAACTCAGTATACAATAATGAAGTAATTGAAAATCTTAGAAATAGGTTTGAATATGGGAATATATATATATATACATAAATACTTAAACACCCAATTACACATATTATATATATGTATATTTATATACGCAAACAGTATACACACGTTGTTGTATAAAAATGGTTTTGTAAACGACAAACACAACATGATATCCTCTTTCACAAGAGTGCATATATATATATATATATACCGAAAACCGTATATACAGAATATATATATGTATTCGGGGGGTTCCATAAATTAGAACCTAAAGAAAACTAAAGCCCTTGAAGATCATGATAATATCTAAGCAGTCTTAACGTAGTTGAAAGCATCCATGTATGAAATATATATATAACTTGTAAACATACTATATATATATATATGAATGGGTATTCATAGGAAGAGAAGAGAATAAAAAGGAAAAAAAACCCTTATCCTACTGGTTCGATTTTCCATGGAGAGGAGGAGAAGGATCAAGTGAGGTTGTCGCGATGGGTCTAAAACTCTGGAGAGAAAACATGAAGAAACCCTTCACATTTCATTGAAACATGAGACTTAAAGGAGAAAAGAAAAGGAGGCAGCCGAACTAGATTTAAGAGGCATTGAGATGATCTGAGGCCGAGCATTAACTGGGCAGTGCCAACTTTGTGGAAATGAGGGACGAGAATGGGTCCACTATCAACCTAGGCAAAGAAAAATGGATGAATATGGTATTGGTGCGCGGCATGCGCGAGGAAGAAGAAGGAATTCACAGGAGAAGAGATCCGAAGAAGATCAGACAACCAGGATTGATCTGAGGATTGATCAGCTGGCCGAAGATAGACGTGTTTTTAAAAAAACAATGGGCGGATGTGATTAGAAGTGTTGGATCAGATGGCTACATGAGAAGTGGTGTTTAAAAAAACACGGGCCCTGGTTTATTGTTTTTACCATAATATTAAAATAGTTGTTTTATTATTTTATTAAAACTATTATAATATCATTATTATTATTAACATAAAATTATTATTAATCAATTATTATTATCTTAAGATAAGTCAATAGTTATAAATACACATATAAGTTAAACTATTAAACCCCTATATATCATAAATAATTTTATCATTTATCTTTCTTTATTTATTTATATAAATCAATTATCATAGTCTACATTTACATTTAACGATCTATATACATTAATTTTGTTATTAAAATTTGATTATTCAACTCATAAGTGACATAATTCCAAAACATGAACATTATATTTTTCATATTTTTGTTAAAAAAAAGTGTGCTTCTTTAATAATCATTAATTCCAAGTATTATCATAACATTATAATTTTATATCTTAATCTATAATATAAAAGTATATATATATGTTGTTTCTTAGAACATAGACCACAGATTAACCTGATTCATTAAGTATTATTTAAAATAAAAACATCCTAATTATTATGAATGTATTTAGAAAAACCCTAAAGGCCATCAGATTTAAATCCCAATGGTCATCTAGAAAAGACAACAATGGTAAGGCTTTGAAATGTCTAAGTGGAACCTTTATAAATACATAGACTTGGTATCCCTACTTTGAAATCAGTTTTTCAGCGAAGGATGGTTCTCTACATCGCACTGGTACTCAGCACGACTGTTGTGGCACTGGCTATCCTGATGCTTATGATGGGTCCTAATGATTCACACTACGATGTCAGGATTTTTTTCATCCTTGTAATCCTTAAAATGATCATACTAGGGTTTTTTATTTGGCATTTATGGTTAGTGAGCTTTCCTTGTAAACTCAGGATGTTGTATGACACTTCAGTGTCAAGTTCTTAAATAAAAAGTTCCATGTTTTATCTTTTACATTTTGTTTGTTTAAAAAGGGGAAAACCTTAATGGTATTAAACACACAATTTATATTTATAAGGTTTGAAATATTTTGGGTGTTACATTATCCCCCCCTTCAAAGAATTGCATCCTTGAAATTCTATTCATAAACTGAAAAAGAAACCCCCCGACTAACATCATCACCAAAATGGGAGATCTGGTTCAGTCAATGAGATACCCAGATTGGCACTCAAATCTTCTGCTTTACTAGGCCAGATACACCTTGAGAAATATGTTTTTAACTCCTGATCATGTGTTCTACACGCAGGCTTCCATAGGGAGGTCCGTGCGGTAAAAACCTTGGAAATGTCCGAGTGGAAAAATCCCCTGATGACCCGCCAGACTACATCACGCTCGAGATATTCATGTGGAATGATACGATTGAATATTCTAAGATTTATGATCTGGAACATAAAGGCTACTCTGAGGTGTCCATCTTTGGTAGCTATAAGGAAGCATGCCCTAGAAGAGAAGTTTTGTGCCAGAGTAAAATACTGAAAAAGGCCTTCATAGTATCTCCCCCTTCTCCTATAGCAGGGGAGTTGGGAAGTGGAAATGACATGGAAAACATGGTCATTCTCCTAACATGAACAAATAATTTCAAAGTTGTTTGACAAGTCATGCAGGCGTTGACAAGATCCTCACAGATTGAGGAAAGATGGATAGTACACCATGCATGTTCTGATCAAAATATCCTCTACTATCTCATCAGGTAGAGACAAGATCTTTTTTTGTCCAGCCATCTAAAAGACACATTCATGATAATTCACTTAACAGTACAGATAAATTAGAGACAGGAAAGAAAAACAAGTAATATTTCAATAACATAAAAGATTATATAAAAGTGCCTGATTTTCCTTAATGATTTACTAAACGAACACCACATAGAGAAGAAAAACACCCTAATTCCTCAAACCTAACACAGGCTGAGCAGACGAGGTTAAACTCATGGGAACACTTGTGACGTCTCCTGAGTTTATCATGAGGGGTATGAAGTTGGTAAACATCATTATACACCTGTTTCCTATAAGACAATCGGGTGGACTCATATTCTAACATCCCAAAGTCCATCAACTGGCCCTAGAAGCTGTAGTGCAAAATCTGACAATGGTAGGCCGCTCGGAGGTCTCCGGCAACAACAGCTTCTTGAAAAGGGTTAACGATCATAGTGCCAAATTCTACACTAGTCATGAATACCTAGAAGAGTCCCTCATAGTAGCTTCCTCAACGTGCATATGAGGGAAATTGGGTCATCATCATAAGGAGATAATCTATTCCCAACCCCCGGTGTAGAATAATCACCCCTGGTGAGTTTGAAACATCTTATAGGTGCTTGGACAACATGTGGATTTGGGCATAATTAAGAAAGTTCTCTCGTCTAGCTAGAGACACAATGGTCTCTAGGGCCTCAGTGGGAAGTGACAGAAGATTGGTAGGTACGTTTCCATATGCCATCTGAAAGTTAAAATATAATTACTTAATGATGCTTAGTCATATTATTATACTACCTAGTTTTCTAGAGTTATCTGAACCTATCCTCTGATACCAACTGTAAGGACTGGGCCCATGAATGCCCAGAGCCAGTTCCCATGAGGCATGATGTACAAAAATTTATTACAATCATTTAAAAATAATACATCATGTACCATTATTACAGAGGATCGCAAGGTTCAGGTTCTGGGAAACCAGCTACTTTTGAGAAAATTCTTTAGTAAAAACCCATACCTGAATATTTTTAAAAACCAAAAACGTGGGGTGAGAAAAGTATGCCCAGTAAGGGGTTTGGAAATAAATTGAAAATAATATTTCTTTACGGTAAATAAAAAAATTATTCTTGAATTTAAACTAAAAACATTGGGACATTAATTTTCTTGAAATAAAGAAAACTAAAAACATAACATCTAATCATGATCAGAGTACGCAGTTCCAATTAGGGAGAATTAAATGCTTGTATAAAACATGACCATTAACAATATGCATGGTAATAAATACTACTAGTAAGGCAGTTCTGAGTGTACAAGACATAATCAAAATGCTGTAATATTGAACATAACTGGAGCACTTATCATGTTGGAAATATCCATACCTTTTCACATGTAATAACATAAAGCTGGTGTTAATTGGATCAAGTCCAAAACTACTGAGACATAACATGTCCTTTCATCATTTCATTCTGTACATACTAAAGTCTTTGAACCAGGAATGTACTACTAGTCGTAAAATCCCATGGTTGGTCAATTACTAAAACATTAAGAGGAGGGTATAATGCTAGACTATGTCAAGGCCTCATGCCAAGACCATAATCATCTATGTCCCGAAATTTCACCTGAACTATCTATGTCCAAGAATTTCACCTGAACCGTAACTATTTTCAGGCCTTGTGCCATGACTCTGTTCTGTCTCATGAGACCTACCGATGCATCGAGGGGATATTGCGGGCCCCACTTGTCACATAATCAGTCCAATACAATCCTCTAATGTCTTAGGGACTATGTATCCAAGGTGTCCCATATCGCTTTGGATACCCATTTTAAAGTGATGTTATTTGCGGTGTCCCATTTCCACTCCAAATAACGGGTTATTATATTTTTTATTATTATTTGATGTTTTAAAAATCAAATAAAAATATGAAATGAAATTTACAAAAGAAATAAATTCATTAAATATGAAATCATAACATGCATCATTTCCACGTTGATAAGAGCTAAGTTTCAAATATGTGAGTCTGTGCTATTAATTCTAGGTACATGATTCCATTAATTTAACTCATAAAAACACATAAAATGATGGATGATTAGGGTTTTCCACATGAGATGATAAATGATGACATCCATAAAATTATTTTATTATGGAAATTAAGTACTTATGGAAAAACATTTTCCATTAATTATTGCGATTAACATGTCATCAAACTTGAAAATAAAATTAAACCAAGACTTGATTAACTACTAACATTCCCCGCAGCAGGTTTATCATAATACAATAAATACATAAAACATGATAACATGATCCCTTAAACCCCTAACCCACTAATATATCTTAATCAATCCAAAATATATCTTTTTAATTCATAAAACACAACAAGGGTAAAATTAAATTAAACAAGCTCATTAGTGCAATATACATATTGGCTTAGCAGGCACCAAAACTACTAAAATCATATATGTATCAAAGTATAAACTAAGTCCTGATAATTATTAATTGAAGATAGGGTTTTGGAAATTAAACCTATAAATACATTTTAAATAACCATATATATGCCAAGTGTTTATATGGGTTTGTACACAATTTAATCATGGTCCATTAAATTTCCTTAAGATTAGAATACCCCTAACCAGTAACCATTTATTTGATTAAAACCAAAACATATAGGGTTTACTATCCAAGAAACCGGATGCTCATAACTATATAAAAACGATGGTTTTATACATCATAGATTCACTTAGACCCCAAAACCTAGTTTTCATTTAAATTATTATTTAAAGATGAGTATTCATCTCTTAAAAATTCAAAATTAATTTGTAATAAAATTCATAGGCATATGTGTGTTTAGTGATATATAAATACATATAAAGTTTACAAAATGGGTTTGTAGACTAAAGTAGATTCATAATAACCTACATAGGTACGTAAAACTCTGTATACAATAATAAAGTAATTGGAAATCTTAGAAATAGGTTTGAAGATGGGAATATATATATATATATACATACATAAATACTTAAACACACAATTAAAAATTATATATATATGTATATTTATATACACAAACCGTATACACACGTTGCTGAATAAAAAAGGTTTTGTAAAAAAAAACACAATGTGATATCCTCTTTCACAGGAGTGCGTGTATATATATATATATATATATAGAAAAAAGTTTATACAGAATATATATATGTATTCGGGGGGTTTCTTAAATTAGAACCTAAAGAAAACTAAATCCCTTGAAGATCTTGATAATATCTAAACAGTCTTAACATAGTTGAAATCATCAGTGTATGAAATATATATATAACCCGTAAACATACTTATATATATAAACGGGTATGAATAGGAAGAGAAGAAAATAAAAATGAAAAAAAACAACCCTTACCCTACTGGTTCGATTCGCCTTGGAGAGGAGGAGAAGGATCAAGTGAGGTTGTCGCGACGGGTCTGAAACTCTGGAGAGAAAACGCGAAGGAACCCTGCACATTTCGTAGCAACATGAGACTTAAAGGATAAAAGAAAAGGAGGAAGCCGACCTAGAGTTAAGAGGCGTTGAGAGGATCTGAGGTAGAGCATTAACTGAGCAGTGCCAACTTCGTGGAAAAGCGGGACGAGAATGGGTCCACTGTCAGCCTGGGAAAAGAAAAATGAATGAATAGGGTACTGGTGCACGACATGCGCGAGGAAGAAGAAGGAATTCGCAGGAGAAGAGATATGAAGAAGATTAAAAGACCATGATTGATCCAAGTATTGATCGGACGACTGAAGATTGGTGTTGTTTGTAAAAAAACAACGGGTGGTTGTGATTAGAAGTGATGGATCAGACGGCTACTTGTGAAGTGGTGTTTCCAAAAAAACGCGGGCCCTGGTTTATCGTTTTTACCATAATATTAAAATTGTTGTTTTATTCTTTTATTACACCTATTATAATATTGTTATTTTTATTGAAATAAAATTATTATTAATCAATTATATTTATATTAAGATAAGTAAATAGTTATAAATATACATATAAATTAAACTATTAAACCCCTATATGTCATAAATCATTTTATCATTTCTCTTTCTTTCTTTATTTATATAAATAAATTATCTTAATCTATATTTACATGTAAAGATCTATATACATTAATTTTGTTATTAAAATTTGATTATTCAACTCATAAGTGACATAATTCCTAAACATGAACTTTATAATTTTCATCTTTTTGTTAAAAAAAAGTGTGCTTCTTTAATAATCTTTAATGCCAAGTATTATCATAACATTATAATTTTATATCTTAATTTCCAATATAAAAGTATAGATATATGTTGTTTCTTAGAACTTAGACCACAAATTAACCAGATTCATTAAGTATTATTTAAAATAAAAACGTCCTAATTATTATGAATATTTTTAGCAGAACCCTAAAGGCCTTCGTATTTAAATCCCAACGGTCATCTCGAAAAGACAACAACAATAAGGTTTTGCAACGGCTAAGTGGAACCTTTATAAATACATAGTCTTTGTATCCCTACTTTGAAATCAGTTTTTCAGCTAAGGATTGTTCTCTACATCACACTGGTACTTAGCACGGCCACTGTGGCACTAGCTATCCTGATGCTTATGATGGGTCCCAATGATCCACACTATGAAGTCGGGGTTGCTTTCATCCTGGGTAGCCTTCCAATGATCATACAAGGGTTTTTATTTAGAATTTATGGTTAGTGAGATTTCATTATAAACTTAGGATGTTGTAAGACACTTCGGTGTCATGTTCTTAAATATAAATTTCTATGTTTTATCTTTTACATTTTGTTTGGTTAAAAATGAGAAAACTTTAATGGCATTAAACACACAATTTCTATTTATAAGGTTTGAAATATTCGGGGTGTTACATTTCTAAAGATCCAAAAATCATTAAAGTCGAGGATAATGTGTCCCATGTTTGAAATAAAATCATCCAATAGGTATGGGACAAGTGTTGGATATTGTTTTAAACATTAATTTCTTATTTATTTAATTAATTCATTAATGACGTAAACACTGCATCATCATTGTGTCATAAATAATTTTATTTATTTGATGTATAAAAATTATATTAAAATTACCATGTTTTAGGAAATCCTTTTATCTTTCTAATGAATATTTATAGTCGAAAAGATAACTTGTATAACCGCTTGTAAAAATTGTTTTAGTAAAACAATACCTGTCTGTCATATTTTTATTTTTACTTTAAATAAAAGGTATTAATGTCATTATCTTACCCAAGTGGATCCATGGGGTCCCACAAATTGACCCATGGATTTTATTGGTTGGACATGACTCATCAAATATAATTAGTACATGTGTCAAGGTAATTTCATATTATCATAACATTATTTTTACCTTAAATTACCCTAATTACCTCTAATTATGGTTAATAAAACTTAAAAGTTACTATTCACCAAAAATTATTTTCATCCCATTGAACAAAATTTTACTTACTAATGATAACCATGTATGTCAGATTTTTGAAATTTAAAACACTTAAGCGGTAAAGTTTCATTTAAACAAAAAATCAGTTTTTTAACTACCACTTAGTGGTTTCACTATTCATCAAAAATTAATGTTTTTCAGAAATATACCAAAAATTCACCCTAAGCTATATTTGATATTCCGAAATCAAAAATTATTTCTAATTTAAAAAATTCAAAACATATAAGTTTCATTAATTAATTTTATAATTAATTCCTGTTGAAAATCAAATAGCATGTTTTTAAGAAACAATATATATCAAACGATTGACACTTATTTATGTCCAATTTCAAAGTGAAATTAATTCCAATGTTCACCATTGGATTAAATGGTAAAAAATATTATAATTTCACATTAAAACCAATTAAAAATATAATCCAACCATATAAATAAATTATATTAAAATGAGGTTTTGAATTAAAATACAACATTTTTCACTATTCATTAAAAAATGAACATTGTCAGAAAAATACCAAAAATTTATCCAAAGTAAAGTTAAATGTCCCAATTATAAAGAATAAGTTTATTTTGAAAAATAGATCTTATAAAATTGTCAACATTTATATTTAAAAATGTTTTTTCCATCAAAAGGCAGTAAAACAATCTTTTAAAAATATTAGTGTATTCTATGCTTGAGATTAGATTTATTTTCATTTTAATCCTCCAATACACTATATAATTCATAAATAGACATAGATATGAAAATATATTATTCTTTACTTACTTGGGATGTTAAAATCATACCCTCTAGGGTTTGAATGGTTCTATTAGACAAAACATCTACTTGAATATTATAGGTTGTACTGAAACACAACTCTCAATCTAGAGCTTAAGCCTTTTCCGGAATATCAAGGTAAACCTCTAATCCCTACCATATTTAACAGAATGTGGTACTCCATTTATAACAACCCATGCTTTATATAAAATGTTATTAATTCAGAATTGAAGCATACTTATTAGAACGTATAACAAAACCATGGTAGGACCAAATAGGTATAGTGTCTTTAGAAACTGGGAAACATAAACAACTGGTTCATAAAACATCTACATTGTCTCCCATTTATTTCATCATATCTAGAGTACCTTTTGTCATATCCTACTTAATAACTTCCTTCCTGACCTAGGGAAAGAAAACATACAAATGGGTGAACTCAAATGCTCAGTAAGGGTAATCAAAGGAAATATCATATTCATAAGAACATATCATTTCGAAAATATTAACCTGCATAAGATATCATAATATCATAACATGGGATAAATCATAGAAGTGAAATGTAATCCCAATAATCATAATAAAAAGCATGAAACTCTGTGGCATACACACATAATCATATATAATCATTTCTTAGTAGTCAAGACTCATTTCCAAGACTATCTTAGCGGCCAAAGTCCATTTCTGAACCGAGTTCACTCCTCATTTCAGACCTGTATCACTGAATCAGATTAACCTGCCATTACAGGCATGTATATCTCATGAGATATAAATCTTTACCCAATAAATTCGAGGGAGATATAGTTCCCACCCATCTCATAATGAAACAATTCTTATGTGTGCCACAAAATCATAAATCATAGCATAACCCATGTAATAAATATGGGATTCTTAAACATCATGCCATCAAAACCTAATCCATAAAAGATAAAAGGACATCATAAAATTAATTCCATCATAACATAATCGAATCAATGTAATAATAGGGATAAAAATAGAACTCTATATTATCTTAGATGGAAAATAATTTTGATAAAACACTTGAACTCTATTCTTGAGGAAAATATCCTTTCTACTTCAAAAACATTTTTCCTTTCTTAACATGTAATACAATTTTAAACTAAAAGAAGTTGATTAAAAATAAACATGAAAACATTAAAAGGAAGCTTCATGGAAATAATGTTTTATTGAATCATAAAAATCCATTCATACCGTATAAGTTAAAAAAACATTCTTCTCGTACTTTGGTCGGAAAAGTCAAAAAAGTACCTCATACTAAAAATGACAAAAGATTCCTTTCATATCGTTTAATAAAAACTCACCAATGGTTAAAATTGGTTTAAAAAATTGTATGAGGATATAAATAATATTACATATTGAGTAAATATGGACGTGGATGATAAATATTCCCTAGTAAATTCTGAAGTATAAATAATCTTGGATAAAAATGAGATTGCGAGATTTTCCCTTACCTTAGGTCTGATATGCTTCGTACGTATCCAAAACTCTTGTATAATGATTTAAATAATGTCATTGAATTATTACAGAATCATATTCATTGTTATGATATCATACATGGTCATATTTTTATCTTCTTATTAGTAATATTTGATTGCTACTTATTATTTGGGTGTTCATTGCTTTATGTTCTTATGCATGTCTTGTCAAATTAATTCTTATTCTACAATTTAGGTTATAGATACCTCATTTCAGTAATGGTATTAGTGTAACATATATAATATTTATTCATTAAACTCATTTATATAATCATTATTCAACGAAGATCATGTAGAACGAGTCACATCACATCGTGGAGATGGTAGGCTGTACGTATGCATGAGCGATGATATTGTTCCCATGATCATGGAATTGTATTGAAGTGTATGTATACTATTTTAGAATCAATATCACTTTAAAATAATCATATATAGTTATTACTTACACCATTATAATCATCCAAGTAAGGTGGTGGTGGAAAACAGATTACACCACAGTGTGGAGACGATATTTCGTACGTACGCACGCGCGATGATTTCATTTTCTGTTGGATGGATAGAAAGTGAAATAGGGTTGTTTCATATTTTTAATAACATATCAGTATATGAGTGATACTGATGTTATTAATTCATAATTAAACAACTAAATAAGAGGAAGTATAAGAAGAAATAAATTTGAAACAATCGGTAACCGACATTACCTCTTCTTTGAAACACCTCTTCTTAACCTCCTCTTACGGCACTAAAGACGGTCTTTGAAAAAGACCAAGACCTCTAGGATGTTACTAGGGAAGTGGAGAAGAGAAATTTTTCGGGGGTTGGATGAGATTGAAGGCTCAAAGTGGTGTGAGGAGCAGAGGGAGGAGGTTCCCTTTTATAAGGGAGGAGAGGGGCACCTTAGGAAAATCTTAAAATATTATTTTATTATAAAGCCATATTCGATTTTTAATAGCTCCAAATTGATTTATTTCAAATCTAATCTAGGGAGGGGTCGAAATAATCTCAACAAATAGATTTTAGACAAGTCCAGGTTACTATTTTAACCTTATCATTTAGATTTAATTGTAAGATAAATAATTTTACTTTTACTGTGTCTTCTTGTTGTTTTACACTATATGGTTAATAAACATACTATAACAAGCCAAAAGAACCCCGATTTGTTCATTATTAATATATATAACCTTATCTAAGTCATTTGGACAAAGCTTAGATTTTTAGGAATAACATAACAATTAATAATATAATATTTGTTTTAAAAACTATTTTATCTCAATTTTGACACTATTTGGTAATTGATATTTGTAAAAATCATAACAGCATGATTAGTTCTAAAAAAGTTAATTAAATCAATAATAACATGTCATATTAACCTATAAAATTTGTGTAATTCATAAAAAGTCTCAAATTACATTTATTTGGGTATTTATAATATCAATTATGTTAATATTTCATTAATAAGGTAATTATTGCTTTATCATTGTGTCATAAATAAATTAAATTATTTAATGTCTAAAAATTATAAATAAAATACCATTATGTAGGAAATATTTTTATCCTTCTAATTAATAGTTATAGTCGAATTTATCTTATGTATAACCCTATATTAAATTTTTTTAATTATTAAACATTAATTTTAACTATTTTAACTCTTCTTTAAATAAAATAATAATAAACATCCTAATCTAATCCAGGTGGACCTAAATTGCCATATTTTATTCCTAAGGTTGTTTTTGGTCAAATTAAACATATCCAATAGAATTAGAACATGTCTTAGGGTAATAATAATATCATTTTTACCCTTAATTACAGTATTTACTTTTAAGCGTGGTAAACAAAAGTAGAAAGTTACTATTCACCAAAAAAAATTTATCTTATTGAACCACATTTTACTCCTTGATATTAACCATTTCTCTTGGATTTTCAAAATTCCACTCATAGAAACGGTAAAATTATGTTTTATTCAAATTTTCAAATTCTCTTAGGAGGTGGGTAAAAGGCGGTGAAAAGTTCAATAAATATTTTATGTATCTAAAATTATTATAAAATGAATCCAATGAATTAAATTGAACATATATAGGTATTTAGTATCAATTTTGACCTAAAATAAATTTTAATAAAATAAATAATTATTTAAATAAAAAGTCGGTTTTTAAATAGTAACCCTGTGATTGCACTATTCATCAAAAATTGAATGTTTTTAGAAAAATACCAAAACCCTAGGATAATTTTGATATACCAAATCCAAAAATGAAGTCCATTTTGAAAGATAAAATTTATAAAATCTCAAAAATTGGATATTACTATTCAAAACAGCCAGTTTATATAACAAATCGTTGTTTAGTGAAACTCGGTATTACGTACAACACACACTATCGAGGAAGGTTGCTATTGCGTATAACGTAAGCCAAGACAGTGTTGTGTGTAGTGAAAGATTAATTTATATAACATTATACATAAAAACAAAATATTTCTCATAAAATATCGTGTGTTACATTCTACCCCCCTTAAAATGAATTTTGCCCTCAAAATTCGTCATTTTGAAAAAAACAGATGAGGATACCTCTCCCTCATTACATCATCAAGTGCCCATGTAGCTTCTTCTAATTGGTGGTTCCTCCATAAAACTTTCACCAAGTGATTGGTATTGTTCTCTAGGTCCATTTCGATATGATCCAGAATCTCTATCGGTTGTTCTTCATAAGAAAGATCTTGCTCCAGCGGTACAAATTCTGTACTGGTTACATGTAAAGGATCGGGTATGTACTTTATCTGGAGAGATACATGGAACACATCATGAACTTGAGAGAGATTCGGTGGAAGCGCCAACCGGTAAGCTACCTTCCCAACACGATTCAGTATTTCAAAAGGACCAATATACCTAGGGCTCAGCTTTCCCTTCTTTCCCAATATCATTACTCTATTCCAAGGAGATATTCATAAGAACACTTTATCACCCTCTTAAAACTATAGGTCTTTTCTTCAGTTATCAGCATAACTTTTTTTTCGAGTCTGAGCTGCTCTTATGTGTTTTTGAATAGATCTGACCTTTTCTGCCATCTCATCAACAAGATTAGGTCCTAATAGCTTTCTTTCCCCAACTTCATCCCAACAAGTGGGAGTCCTGCATTTCTTTCCTTATAGAGCTCCATAAGGATCCATCTGAATACTGGAGTGAAAGTTATTATTATAAGAAAATTGAACCAAAGGTAGGTTTTGATCCCAACCCCCTTTGAAATCCATAGAGCAATATCATAACATATATTTTAAAGTTTGAATTGTTCTCTTAGACAGACCGTCTATCTGAGGATGATAAGCTGTGCTGAAACTCAACTCTGTGTCTAGAGTATGATGAAGACTTCTCCAGAACTTTGAGGTAAACCTCAGATCCCAATCAGATATAATGGAAAGTGTTACTCCATGCAATATTACCACTTCCTTCACATATATCTTGGCAATCTAATCCAGAGAGAAATCTTCTCTAATAGAAATGAAGTGTGTTGACTTCGTAAGATGATCAACTATAACCCAGATAGCATTATTGCATTTGGATGTCTTAAGAAGTCCAGTGACAAAGTCCATAGTGATGTTTTTCCATTTCCATTCGGGTATGGGTAATGGTTGTAACATCCCCTTAGACTTCTGTCTCTCAACTTTAACTTGCTGACAAACCAAGCATCAAGAGACATATTCAGCAACATCTCTTTTCATGCCATCCCACCAGAAGTACTCTTTTAAGTCCCTAAACATATTCGTGCTTCCTGGATGAATAGATAATGAAGAACTATGAGCCTCATCCAGTAGCTCCTTCGTTAATTCTGGGATGGGAGGAACACAAACCCAATTCTTGAACCTTATTATCCCATCACAATCAAGGTTGAATTCAAAAACATTTGTCACCTTCTTTTGTAACTCTAAGTCTTCTTTTTGTGCCTCTTTAATATTCACATGTATAGATGGTTGAACATTCATTTGATAAGGATAATATTTTTCCCTTTCCATTATAATTCCAAGATCCATCCTTTGTAAATCCATAAATATTGGATCTTTTGTGATCTTTATCATGGATAAGTTGGCATGGTCCTCTCGACTTAATGCGTCTGCCACCTTGTTTTCTTTTCCAGGGGGATAATGAATTGATCAGTCGTAGTCTTTAATCAACTCCAACCATCTTCTTTGGCACATATTCAGCTACTTTTGTGTGAAAATATACTTTAAAATTTTATGATCAGTATAAATATCACACCATTCACCATAAAGATAATGCCTCCAAATCTTTAATGCAAAGATTACCACAACTAAATCCATATCATGAGTTGGGTAATTTTGCTCATGGATTTTCAACTATCGTGAGGCATAAGCTATCACCATATAGTTTTGCATGAGAACACACCCCAATCCCTTCTTGGATGCATCACTGTAGATCACAAACCTTTCTCCACTACAATGTTGTGTGAGCATAGGTGCACTGGATAACATTCTTTTCAATTCCTTGAAATTCTATTCACACTCCTCCGTCCACACGAACTTAACTCCTTTTCGAGTCAACCTGGTGAGTGGATTAGATAATCATGAAAAATCTTTCACAAAACGTCGATAATATCCAGCCAAACCAAGAAAACTTCGGATCTCGGTTATTGTTGTTGGTCTCGACCATCTTTCGATAACCTCTATTTTTGCTGGATCCACAGATATCCCCTATTTTGAGATTATGTGACCCAAAAATGAAACTTGTTGAGCCAAAATTCACACTTAGTAAATTTGGCATAAAGCTTTTCCTTTCTTAGGGTCTTCAATACAATTGTCAAGTGATCTTCATGTTCTTCCTTTCTCTTTGAATAGACAAGAATATCATCTATAAGGACTACCACAAATTGATCAAGATAGTCTCTAATGACTCTATTAATCAGATCTATGAAGATATAAGAGGCATTAGTAAGACTAAATAACATCACTATAAATCCATAGTGGCTATACCTTGTACATAAAGCCATATTTTGTATATCCTCCCTTTGACCCTTAATTGATGATACCCTGAATGAAGACCAATCTTGGAAAAGTGTTGAGCTCCATGTAGTTGGTCAAATAAGTCATCAATGCATTGGAGTGGATATTTGTTCTTGATAGTGATCTTGTTATGTTCTCAATAATCAATGTAGAGTCTCATTGATCCATCTTTCTTCTTAACAAACAGAATAGGTGCTCCCCAAGGTTATGCATTAGGGCGTATGAATACCTTATCAAGATTCTCTTGGATTTTCTTCTTCAATTCTTGCAACTCAATTGGGACCATTCTATAATGTGTCTTTAAAATGGGAATAGCACTCGGTATGAGTTCAACTGAAAACTCAACTTCACGATTTGGTGGAAGACCTGGAAATTTCCTCTAGAAAGACATCATCAAACTCTCGTACAATGGGAATATTCTTAATCATGAGTTTCTCACAACCCATTTGAGATAAATAACCTTCATTTAGTGGAATCAAGACCCATAAGATGTAAGAAATTTCCACTAAAAGGTTATGTTCATCCTTGCATCGATAGATGATCATATATTGATCTAGAATATGAAATGTGACTTCCCTTATTTAGAAATTTATATGATATCCATATTAAGAAATCCAATCCATTCCAAGAATCACATCAAATTCCACTATAGGAAGTATCACAAGATTTGCAGGAAGCACTTTCCCACAAACTTCAATCAGAGAAGAATTATAAACTTTTGGTGCGATTGTTGTTCCACTAGGGGTTTTCACAGCTAACTCAACATCTAATTGTTGAGGTAATACGATGATACCATTAGAAAATTATTCAGAAATAAAAGAGTGGGTGGATCCATAATCAAATAAAACATTTTCTACTTTAGAGTGGATGGTAAGTGTACCTTTCACCACTTTGTTATCATACTCCACATCACTGATAGAAATTGCATGTGACTTTCCTATGTATTTAGCCTTAATAGTTTGTTGACGTCGATCATCATCAACAAACCTTGGATTATGGAATTTATTAACATAATGCCCCATTTCCATGCACTTGTAACATTGAAGTTTAGTAGGTGCACTCTGTGTAGCCTTTTCTTTGTTCACATCACTAGACATCTTCTTCCCATCATTACGGCATTCAAATGTTCGATGACCTTCTTTTCCACATTTGAAACATTTACTTGTCCCTTTAAGACAATTCACTTCATGTTTCTTTCCACACTTTGAGCATAATGGAAAACTCTTCTTCATTTTAGTGTTCTCTTAAGATTTTCCTTTGAATTCCATTTTCCTCTTCTTATCAAATGCATATAACTGATGGGTTACTCTAATTTCCATCTCAACCTTGAGAGCACATCAAATGATTTCCTCGTAGCTATTAAAGTTCCTTATGGATAAATCCCTTCAAAGACTTGGTTTTAAGCCACTAAAGAATCGATCGATCTTACTCTCAGGTTGGATAATAATCCCAGAAGCATACCTTGCAAGTCTTGTAAAATTTGCTTCGTAGGTACCAACAGATTCATCATCACTTTTCTTTAGTTCAAGAAACCCCTTCTCCATCTTTGTTCGAAGAATATGAGGGAGGTAATTATTGAAAAATAAGTTCTTGAACTCGTCCCATTCCATGGACTCAATTTCATCTCTTGGACTTGTATTCTTGATAAGATTCCACCATTGATCAGCTTCACCTTCCAAACGATAAACTGCTAAGTTGACTTTATCATGTTTAGAACATTGAAGAACTGAAAATATCTTTTCAGGGGTACTAATCCATTGTTCAACCACTAATGGATCAGTAGACCTGCTGAATGAGGGTGGACGCTGCCTCATGAAGGATTCAATAGAATATTCCTCCTTCCTTTGATTGTTTGGAATTCCTGCATGATTCATAGCTTGAGAAAGTTGTGTGAGCATGGCTACATGATTTTTCATTCCAACTCCCATAACGTTTGGTTGCTTAGGGGGACAATCATTACATTGCTCGTCGCATTCAGCATTAACACGGTTCCTTCAAGTTCCAGCCATTGACTAAAACCAATAAGCATAGTATGAGAAACACTAATCATAATAGAAAAACCACATAATCAAGAATAAAATTTCACGCTTTAGGTATTATCATAGGTTATTCATGGCCATTTCTAAAACACTAAGATTTTGTTCTGTGCTTAGACATATCCTTAGGGTTCTTAATAAGGCTTTCACATCCTAGTTTCCAAAGGTTGACTATACCCCTCCTCTGATACCAACTATAACGACCCATACTTTACATACACCGTTATTACTTCATAATTGAAGCATACTTATTACAACATATAACAAAACCATGGTAGGATCGTATAGGTATAGTGTCTTTAGAAACTGGGAAACATAAACAACTAGTTCATAAAACATCAACATTGTCTCCCATTTATTTCATCATATCTAGTGTCCCTTTTGGCATATCCTACTTAATAACCTTCTTCCTGACCTGGGGAAAGAAAACATACAAAAGGGTGAGCTCAAATGCTCAGCAAGGGTAAACAAAGGAAATGTCATATTCATAAGAACATAGTATTCCTAAAATCTTAACCTACAAAAGAGTTCATAATATCATAACTTGGGATACATCATAGTAGTGAAATGTAATCCCAATAATCATAACATAAATCATGAAACTTTTTGGCATACAAACATAATCATAGAGAGTCATTTCTTAGTAGTCAAGACTCATTACCAAGAATATCTTAGCGGGCAAAGTCCATTTCTGAACCGAGTTCACTCCTCGTTTCAGTCATGTATCACTGAACCGGATTAACCTGTCGTTCCAGCCATGTCTCTTGCATGAGATAAAAATATTTACCCAATTAATTGGAGGGAGATATAGGTCCCACCCATCTCATAATGAAACCATTATTATGTGTTCCACAAAATCATAAATCATAGCATAACCCATGTAATAAAAACGAGATTCTTAAACATCATGCCATCATAACATAATCCATATAAGATAAAAAGACATCATAAAATTTATTTCATCATAACATAATCAAATCAATGTAAAAATATGGATAGAAACAGAACCCTATATTATCTTAGATGTAAAATATTTTTGATAAAACACTTGAACTCCATTCTTGAGGAAAATATCCTTTCTACTTCAAAAACATTTTTTCTTTCTTAACACGTCATACAATTTTAAACTAAAAGAAGTTGATTAAAAATAAACTTGAAAACCTGTAAAGGAAGCTTCGTGGAAATAATTTTATTTAAAATCATAAAAACCCATTCATGCCATATAAGTTAAAAAAACATTCTTCTCGTACTTTGGCCAGAAAAGTCAAAAAAGTACCTCGTATTAAAAACGACAAAAGATTCCCTTCATATATTCTTACTAAAAACTCACCAATGGGTAAAATTGGATTCAAAAAATTGTCGGAGGATATAAATATTATTACATATTGAGGAAACATGGATGTGGATGATAAATATTCCCCAGTAAATTATGATGTATAAACAATCTCGGATAAAAATGAGATTGTGAGATTTTCCCTTACCTTAGGTCTGACATGCTTCGTATGTATCCAAACCTCCTATATAATGATTTAAATAATTTCATTGACTTATTAATGAATCATATTTATTGTTATTATATCATACATGGTCATATTTTTTTCTTCTTATTAGTAATATTTTATTGCTACTTGTTATTCGGGTGTTCATTGCTTTATGTTCTTATGCATGTCTTGTCAAATAAATTTTTATTCTTCAATTTAGGTTATAGATACCTCATTTAAAGAATGGTATTAGTGTAACATATATCATATTTATTCATTAAATTCATCTATATAATCATTATTCAATGAATATCTTGTAGAACGAGTTGCATCACATCGTGGAGACGGTAGGCCGTACGTACGCACGAGCAATGATATCGTTCCCATGATCGTGGAATTGTATTGAAGTGTATTTATACTATTTTAGAATCAATATCACTTTAAAATAATCATATATAGTTATTCTTTACACCATTATAACCATCCAAGTAAGGTGGTGGTGGAAAACAGATTACACCACAGCGTGGAGACGGTATTCCGTACGTACGAAGGCACGGTGATTTTGTTTTCCGTAGGATGGATAGAAGATGAAATAGGGTTGCTTCATATTTATAATAATATATCAGTATATTAGTGATATTATGTTATTAATTCATAATTAAACAACTAAATAAGAGGAATTAAAAGAAGAAATAAATATGAAACAATCGGTAACATATATTACCTCTTCTTTGAAGCCCCTCTTCTTAACCTCCTCTTAGGGCACTAAAGATGGTCTTTGAAGAAGACCAGGACCTCTAGGATGTTTCTAGGAAAGTTTAGAAGAGAAATTGGAAGGGTTTTTCCAAGATTTAAGGCTAAATGTGGTGTGAGGAAGAGAGGGAGGAGGTTCTCTTTTATAACAGAGGAGAGGGGCACCTTAGAAAAACTTAAAATATTATTTTATTATAAAGTCATATTCGGTTTTTAATAGCTCAAAATTGATTTATATCGAAGCTAAGGTAGTTATGGGTCTAAATACTCTCATCCAATAGATTTTAGACAAGTTTAGGTTACTATTTTAACCTTATCATTTAGATTTAACTGTAAGTTAAATAATTTTACTTTTACATTGTCTTCTTGTTTTCTTACACTATATGCTTAATAAACTTACTATAAAATACCAAAAAAACCCAAAGTTGTTAATTATTAACATATATAACTTTATCTAAGTCATTTGGCCGATCCTTATATTTTTATGAATAAAATAACAACTAACAATATAATATTTGTTTTAAAAACTATTTTATGTCAATTTTGACACTATTTGGTAATTGATTTTTGTGAAAATCATAACAGCATGATTTGTTCAAAAACGGTTAATTAAATCAATACTAACATGTCATATTAACCTATAAAATTAGTTTAATTCATAAAAAGTCTCAAATTACATTTATTTCGGTATTATTAATATCAATTATGTTAATATTTCATTAATAAGGTAATTACTACATCATCATTGTGTCATAAATAAATTAAATTATTTAATGTCTTAAAATTATAAAAAAAATAATATTATGTATGAAATATTTTTATCTTTATAATGAATATTTATAGTCGAATTTATCTTATGTATAACCCTATATTAAAACTGTTTTAGTTATTAAACTATGATTTTAACTATTTTATCCCTTCTTTTAATTAAATAATAATAAATGTCCTAATCTAATCCAAGTGGACCTAAATGGTCATATTATATTTCTAAGGATGTTTTTGGTCGAATTAAACTTATCCAATAGAATTAGGAAATGTGTTAGGGTAATAATAATATCATTTTTACCCTTAATTACCCTATTTACTTTTAACTGTGGTAAAACAAGTAAAAAGTTACCATTCACCAAAAAATATTTATATCTTATTGAACCACATTTTACTCCTTGATATTAACCGTGTCTCTCAGATTTTCTAAATTACACTCACAGAAGCAGTAAAATTATGGTTTATGTAAATTTTCAAATTCTCCTATGAGGTGGGTAAAAGATGGTGAAAAGTTTAATAAAATTTTTATATATCTAAAATTATTAGAAAATGAATCCAATTAATTAAATTAAACTTATATATTTATTAAGTATCAATTTTTACCTAAAATAAATTTAAATAAAATAAATAATTATTTAATTAAATAGTCGGTTTTTAAATAGTAACCCAGTGTTTTCACTATTCATCAAAAAATTGAAAGTTTTCAGAAAAATACCAAGAATTCACCCTAGGCTAATTTCAATATTTCAAATCCAAAAATGAAGTCCATCTTGAAAGATAAATTTTATAAAATTTCAAAAATTGGGTATTAATATTCATAATAGCTAGTTTATATAACATATCGTTGTTTAGTGAAACTCGGTATTTCGTACAACACACTTTATCGAGGAAGGTTGCTCTTGCGTATAACGCAAGACAAGACAGTGTTGTGTGCAGTGAAAGATTCCTTTATATAACATTACACATAAAAACAAAATATTTCTCATAAAATCTCAAGTGTTACACCATGAAGCCTTACCACTTTATTAATGAATATTCTAGAAAGATGATCATGAGATAAATATCCTCTGATAGTAATGCAGTGTGATGAATTCATAAGGTGATTGAAATAAATTAAAACAGTATTATATCATTGAGATGTTTTGAGTAATTTAACAAAAGAAATCCTTGAAGGTGTTTTCCAATTTTTATTCTGGTATGGGTAATGGTTGTAACACCTCATTAGAATTATATCTCCCATCCATAACTTTTTTTCATACTAAACCCCAAGATATATACTATAAAATATCACTCTTCATGTTATCCCACCATAAATACCCTTTCAAATATCTATATATCTTTGTACTTCCAGTATTAATAGATAATGATGAGATATGAAGTTCATCCAACATCTCCTTATTGAAATTTGGTATAGGCGAGACACATACAAAGTTACTAAACCTTATCAGTCCATCACAATAATGGTTGAACTCAGAAACATTTCTTACCTTATTTAGCAACTATACATTTTCCTTACATTCCTCTTTAATCATCATATGGATAGATGGTTGAATACTCATTTAAAAAAGATAATATTTATCCCCATACATCAATATTTCAAGATCTGTATTTTGAAAATTCAAAAATACTGGATATTTTATGATCCTCATCATAGATAAGATATCATGATCCAATCGACTCAGGGAATCGTCCACTTTATTCACATTGCCATGGTTTTTTAGAAAAAACTGAGACATGAATTGGTTACCCAATTCATGCCCCAAAGTAATTTATTAAAATAAAAAAGTCTAGTACAAATGCGAGGTGTGACAATCTCACAAGATCATGGAATTGAGGGATATACAAGCTTGAGAGAACTAAAAACATCTAAAAGTACACATTACAACAAACATGTCTGCAACATCTTTCCTCAACCATGAATAAATCACATATAGGTAGCTTTACATTCTCACTTAGACCCCTTGAAAGCATAGATTTTCTACCATAAGGATACACCCCATATACATTTTATCAGAACCTAGAATCTTGAAAATCAATTTGGTTTAATACCTATCTTTGTATCATATGAATGCAAGACAATAAGCTCATCTGTAAAAGCAGTAACTCCAATCAATCACCAAATCCTCATAAGTAGCGATCTACAGTCTTTAAGAGACAAAAATAATGTTTAAATGCATCAAATTACAGGAGTGATTTCAAACAAGAAGAACAAGAGAAAAACTTCAATGAATATTCATGAAAATAATCAAAATAAGCCAAAGAGTTATCACAGTAGGTTACTTAATGCCATCATAGAACTAGAAACCTTGAAATCAGCATGGTACTGTGAAACCCGAACAAAGAAAAAGGAAGTCTAGATATTCCCACAACAAAAAGAACCACTTAATAGAAAGCATTGTTCCTTATGATTCCACCAAAAAAATAAATAACAGAAAAATTATTCTACTATGTACTAACATACAATAAACAAGCAATAGATGAAAACGAGAATAGGAGGAATGATCCTTACCAAATCCAAACTCATCAAAGATAATAAATAAATATTGTTATCCATTCTGATTTCTTTATCATTACATCATCCATATCTAGTATATGCATCTTACATAATAATAGACCGCACAAATCAGAGAACAATTCAACTTCAAAGAAGCATTGAAAGACAACTACATCCTAATATAAGAACGCTAACCACATAAGACACTGAGAAGAAGAAACTATCAAAAAAGCACATGAAAGAGAATCTTTTGAATGATAGAATAATTCATTCCCATGGAATATCTTTGATGTTCAAATCAGGATTCTTTTTATACTTATCCAACATCTTTATGAACATACACTTTCTAATTTTAAGATATTTATCTCCAGTAATAATATTATTCATATATTTTGTGAATATGATCTCTTCCTGCTCCTTCATCCACTATTGGACTTCTTCGTCCACCTCTTCCTCATTACAATAATCATCTATGTACACAAGGTTCTGTTTTCCTTCATCAGTATCCCAATTCATTGATTGATCCACCACTTTTTGGGATTTAGATGGTTCTTTGATACATTCCCAAGGTGATAATGTATTGAGTATTCATAATATTTAATCAACTCAAACCATATTCTTGGGATCATATTCAAATCTATCTGATTGAATATATACAATAATGTATTATGATCATTATATAAGTCATACAATTCTTTTTAAATATAATTACTCCATTTCTTTAATGAAAAATTACTACAACTAACTCTAAATTGGGATTTGAGTATTTTTTCTCATGAACGTTCAATTATTTTGAGTCATACGCTATCACCATATCATTCTACATGAGGAAACGTTATAGTACCTTATTTGATGAATCACTACAGATCAAAAACCCCTCTCTACTATATAGAAGGGTATGAACATGTTTGTTGACTGTCATTCTCTTTAGTTCTTTGAAATTTTCCTCGCATTCATTTTCCAAAGGAACATAGCTCTCTTCCGAGTTAACATGGTTAGTGGATTAGAAAACCCTGATAAATTATTCACAAAGCATTGATCATATTCAGATAAACCAAGAAAACTGTATGTCTCAATCAAAGTGGTAGGTTTATACCAATTTTCAATAACATTGATCTTTGATGGACCCATAAATATACCCTCACTTGAGATAATATGACCCAAAAATGAATCAATTTTTAGCCAAAATTCACACATTGTAAATTTTTCATATAAATTATCCTTCCATAGGGTATTTAGTATAATCCTTAAGTGATCATCATGATCTTCCTTAATTTTTTAATATATAAGAATATCATTTATAAAGACGACCACAAACTAATGAAGGTAATATATAAAGACTCTATTTATTAAATCCATGAATGTAGCGAGGAAATTAATAAGACAAAATGGAATCACTATAAATTTATAGTGTATATATCTTTTATGGATTGTTTTCTTGGATATGTCTTCAATTTTTAACCTCAACTAATAGTATCTAGATCCAAGATTAACCATCAAAGAATATTTATCTATTCATAATTGGTAAAAAAATATCATCAATATGGGGTAGAGGATACTTATTATTGACAATGATCTTGTTAATTTCCCGATAATCAATTTATAATTATAGTGATCCATATTTCTTAATAAAAAAATGAATAGGTGCTTCCCATGAAAATTCACTTATCCGAATGAATACTTTTTTTAGATTCTCCTGGATTTGCTTCTTTAATTCCTAAAACTCAATTGTGGCCATTATATGTGGATTATTTGAAATAGTTATAGCACTAAATATGAGTTCTATTGAAAACTCAACATCATTATTGGGAGGAAGACTATAAAACTATTATAGAAAAACATCAAAAAAACATTCATACAATAGGGATATCTTCGATGTTGAGTTTTTCCCCAAACATATCAAACAAAAACTTCTTTTTAATATGAATCAAGCACCGTATAACATATGTAGTTTTCATTGGAAGTTCATTTTTATCATCTCATTGATAGAAAATCATAACTTGTGTTAGAATATCAAACGTGACTTCATATAACCTTAAATTGATGTGGGATTTATGTAAATAAATCTAATCCATGCCGATAATAACATCAAACTCAACTTTAATAAGATTTTCAAACGGAACATTTTTACCAATTTAACATGATATAATGATAACTGATTAGGGATAATCTCAATATCTTTCACTCCAGTAATCAACTCATTCGGTTACCCAATGGGACATTAATTTCATTTTAAATCTAATTCAATGTGAACATAGTTCCTTTATATTCGATATATTCAATAAAACCAAAAATAATGTTGCGAGAAATAGTAATCATTGTATTAAACCATATAATCATGAAAAACACCCATAGGTTGTCTAAATCGGGACACCTTATTTTCAATAAATGATACCTTAGGTTTAGTCCAGGACATCCATAATCATCATCTATTCAAATCCTTCATAATGGTTTGTAATGAAAATATCAATTAACCTAGCATATCCCCTAAGAGTTTCAAACTAGGTTCATGGTAATGGCACACTCACCGTACACCAGAATGATGGTCAATATATACCTAATTAACTCATTTCATGGGTATTACCCATATATGAATCTACTCTCAAACCACATCCAATTTTAGTATCTAAAAAGGGATATTTTTCAAGGAAAACCACACTTCTTTATTTACCATAACTTATGAAGTTCTCCTATACATAGGATTATCCTATAGGTTATAATTTTTTTCTCATCATAGCTTCTAAAGGTAACTAAAAATTTCTCTAATACCATATATGGATACCCATAAATTTCATAAAAAATATTACATCTTTTTATATGAATACTCAATACATAAAATTACAATCCATTATAGAATAATATAGGTTTTGAGACATTGAAAACATAGATACATAAAAAAAATTTCATAAGTGATCTACAAAATCTCCCACTATGTTATTCATAACTAGAACTCTTATTAGACATAAAATACATAAAATATTTATTTATAACATAGTGAAAGGAAATATAAGAAAGGGTGGGATCAGATTCTCGATAAGGGTAAATAAGAGATATATCTATGATCACTTAAGCATAATATGAGCATAATGGTATATGAAAATTACCTTAACAATTTAACACCATACCCAACATATCATAAATCATAATATTGAGTCATGAAATAAATATTTGAAGTTCATAAGACATTAATCATAAAGGATTCACATAACATGAGTTATGAGATAATAAAATTGACATAAGTCATTAGTTTGTGGCATTCACATAATAATGGAAGGCCATTTACTTAGTCAAATTTCATTTCGAATTCTATCATAGTGGATTGGGTTTAGTCCAATTTCCATCATATCCTTAGTCATGATTTACTCACAATACTATCATAGTGGATGATGTCCCTTAATAAATTGAGTTCACTCCCCATTAAAATCATTATTATCTCATTAGATATCTATCTTTACCTAATTCATTAGAGGGAAATATAATTCTAGGCCCACCCACCACATAATTAAATTCATATGTGTGCCACAAAATCATAAAACATTCTTAATATATCATAAACTGGGGAAAAGAAATAGGTTTCAAAAATATATCATCATCATAATCATAAACTATCCATAAGAAGAATAATGATGGTATCCTTAGATCATATCCCTGATAAAGAATATGTATCATCAAAGTATGTTATCAGAAATGAAAATTCCTTTAAAACGTCAATTGGGATATTTCTTGGGGAAAATTCCCTTTTCATTTTGTAATCACTTCTTTAAAATTTTAAATTTTTTAATATATTATGGAGAACATTTAATTTTAAAAGAACCATAGAAAATTGTAATTTATTCTTCAAATCATTAATCCATCATAATGGTGTGAAAATCAGTTCAGGTTGTGTATGTTTAAAAAATATCCCCCTCACATTTTTTTAAAAAGTAAATAATACCTCATTCAGAAAACTAAAAAAGATTCCTTTTAATTTTTTTTTAAAGAGTCAAACATGGGTAAAAATTAATTTAAAAATCATAGGATAATATTAAAAACATTCTTGGAATCATTTTTAGAAAATAAGGATATGGAAGAAAAATGATTTTCAAGAGGAGAGAGAAATAAATTGGATTTTAGTTAAAAATATTCTTTCAGTGTCTTGATTTTTTAGAGAAAAATTAAAGTAAAATTTGTAATCTCAAGAAATAACCATATGAGAAGAAAATTATTGGAATTATTTAGATATATGTCATCAAATTTCATCATTATATACTTAATCATAAACAATCCGGATAAACAATGATATTGTAACATAAATCCCTCACCACTTCGGTAATTTTCGAATAAAAAAATAATGAAATATAGAAACTTATATTGATATGAATATTATAATAATTTTCATGATAATAATCATAAAATACATCCTTGGATGGTATATAAACCACATAAAAGATACAATTTTTGAATACAATATGTGTCTTACAGAAGTAAAATTGGGATGAAAATCCCTTACCTCATATTTGACTTTTTTTAAAAGTACTCTAACATCCTATATAATAAATATAAATTTATTAAAATTATATTATAGATTAATTTACATACCTATAATATCTTACGTTATCCACTTATAAAATTTCAACACTACTTTATTAATAATACCTTATTAAAATTGTCATTTTCTAGGTGTTAACTATTTTGTTTTTCCTGAGATTTTCAGTTTGATAGTTCCAATACTTGTAATTTGATCATGGTTCCATCATCGAAAAAATTATTATCATGATATAAATATATTTTATACTAATTATAAATACATATATTTATATTCATTCATATAAGGTATATATATAAAAATTAATTACACTACTTATGGAGAGGGTAGATCATACGAACACATGAACATTGTATTCATTTTTCAATGGATAAAACAAAAGAATGGTCAATAATAACTGAACTTTAAAGAATCATTTTTAAATAATATATATCATATATATTCATTAAATATTTTTGTATTACCATATATTTAACTAAAAAAGGAAATACAAATCACATCACTTTGTTGAGGTAGTAGTCCAAACGTAACCACATGAGACGTTAGTATTTTCCAACAGATGAGAAGGTAATAAGGTAGATATGATATTAAAACTATTGGTGAATATTTATTTCATAAATATCATATATAAACTTAGAATTAATAATAATAACCATCCATTAAATATGGTTATTTAAAATGAATTGTATCGATACATGGAGGTGGTTTTCCACACGTACACATAAGAGTTAGTTTCACATCCCATTTGATGGATGAGGGTGAATCATGATGGTTCCTTAATAATAATAAAATTTAATTTAATTTATTGTATTTAATTTATAATTTTAGTATAAATACCATATATTTTTAGGGGAGAGAAAAGGTAATAATTTGAAAGAGGTCGAGTAAGATGATTACCTCTCCTCCATTAGCATCATTTAGATCCTTTCTTAAGGACCCTTGGAATGAAATTTTAAAAATATAATCACATATAAAAAACATAAATTCAATATAATAATATAATTAGGTAGTTTTCAGTCAATAATGATGGATTTAAATCTTGTAAAGAAGAGAAAGGATGGGTTCCCTTTTATAAGTGGGAGGATAAGACACACATATAATCTTTTAAAAGATTAAAATATAATAAGGTCATAATTAAAAAAAATGCTTAAAAAAGGAAAGATATTCTATATTGGATTATTATATGATCTTAATACATCCATAAAACATAATTTATACAAGTTTAATTGGAAAACCGACCCTTATCACTTACTTTACCCCCAAATAAAATTGTTTTAAACATAATCAAGGTAAACAATTATTACTATATTGAATATTCATTATGAAAAAAAACTATATTGAATATACTAAATAATATTAATTATAATGATTAAAAATTTGGAATCAATTTTACCAAATTCTATTTATATAAGTGTAATAATTTAATTTAAAATTAAAAGTACAAAATAAGATGAGAAGTGGTTTTCTAGAAAAAAAATATTTTCTTATATATAAAATGTGTGTTTAGAAAAACCAACATAAAATTATTAAAAAAAACTTAATTGAATTAATAATAATTTAAATCAAATAATTTAACTTTTAAATAATTTAATAATAAAAATTAAACTCTGTAAATTCTTGAAACGAAAATAAATTTTTTAATAAAAATCAGTATTTTTTACAATTAATTGAACAATCAATCATTTCATAAAATTATAAAAAATTATCTCTAAGTTATTTTTGAAATTTTTATGTCAAAAAATAACTATTTTTTCAAATACATATTAAAAAAGTATAAAAAATAAATTATATTACTTTATGAAAAAAATTAATAAAAACCATTTGAGGAAAAATGTTTTTTTGAAACATATAAAGAATTTATGAAAAAAATGTGTAATTTTTATCAATATATAATATTATCAAAATTAATATTAAATAATTTTTAAAATTTGGTTATTCCTTTTCACTTAACTAATTTAACAACTATGTTATTATGTTATCCTACATTATGGTTCATTTAGAATCGTGTTTTCATGCATCACAAGCTATCGATGAAATTAAATTTAAATAGAAATATATAATAAAATATAAAGATGTTACATAATTAAAATATGATGTTCACAACATATAATAGACTGATTATATGGATAATTAAATATTGGAATAACATGAATATAATAAATCTTAATTAAGAAAGTATATTTTTTCAAAAAACATATCCCAAGAAAGAGAAAATGTTTTGTCACGACTCAAACCGCCGGGGCCCACCTGGCTAGTAGTAAGCTGAGTGTGACACCCCATGATCCCTTTTAAAATTCCATGGACTAGCGAGTAACACCAAGTAGGCCGTACACACACATGATAGGCCTTAGACTAAGGTACTTGTACAAACAGACACACACATCTCCAATTTCCCACATAATGATGAAATGTAAAATGAAACTAATACCATAATGCATAAATACATCTGTATCCCACATAAGAGATTGAAAGAAGTACTAGAATTCATAAATGTCTAAATAAAAGACCCCAAAAACGTCAAGAGTCCAACATACTATGAAGTAGGGGACTTATATCAAATGAAACACCTGGAACTAACCACAGTTTGTCTAGATCAACTATGGTCTACTTGATCTTGGTCTACCTAGAACAGCGTTGAAAAGGATTTCATCTGTATAAGACACAACATTTGATAGAAGAGCCCATATATGGGTTATTATATACATACCCAGTAGGACACTCAAAAATAACCAAACACAAAGCATCAAGAGATTAGTCATCTCATCACCATGAAGTTATGCTAATCGGAATATTAAATAGTGAAATACATAGTATGACAACCCAAATTTGCTTATGTTAGGAACCAAATCTTAAGGTGAGTTTATAAAATCACTTCCAACCTAATATTAAACTACAAGCTCAAAAGTAACATTCATTTTGGAGAACTCACTCCATAATACTTGTTTTTACTAATAGAACTTATTTATGAGGTTAGCCTAGTCAGGCATGTCCCCACTAATGGAACTCATGGAAGAGGACACACTCGTTGGGTCTATCTATTAAGAATAATTAAGTAAACTGATTGGGTTTTATTCGGGATACACACTTAACCAGACTACACCACATCATAAGATACTAGATGTCTATATATATATATAGGGGGGATCATTCCCATGGCCATGGGTTATTCGAGACCCTATCTGGACACATTAATTTTGGGATCATACTACCCTTTATGTTAGTCATGATGAGTCCTAAAAGCACACCAAGGAAAAAATAATAGAGGATTACACACTAGGCATCACAGAGGGATTACATAACTCTATCTAATACTAATCATGTAGATGGGATCAAATTCTAGGCCTAGGAAATGAATGCACACAATAGCCGCATAGGGATGGTGTAAGGGAACAAACCCTAGAGAAGAAATTTCATGCTAAAGTAGTTCAAGGGAATTCACCTCATCTCAAACAAGATCTGAACTAAGATGTACTAGGGATTCAAACATCCCTTTATGGAGTACATGGTGTGTCCCTAGGGGTACATGACATGTCTTAATAAACCTTTCACTACCCATTTCTCATGCTTATAGGGTATGCATTTCTCCAAAATACATGGATTTTCCCTTGGGGTACCTGATTTGTAAATGGTCAAACTAACATTTAAAGTGCTACCTTATTAACCAGTGTAGTCTATACTATGAACATGTACTCAGGGAATACCAGTGTGCATTAGATGTTCTCAAGTACTTGACTGAATCCAAAAACCTACCAAAGTAAACGATGTTCACTCAATGTCATAGGTAATGTAGGGTATGGACCAATATTCAGAATGTACCATCTTCCCTTACTCGTGTACCTTCTAAAGTAATATATCTATTCCCTAACATACATAGAGTGTGGAATCACATGGTCTCTTAGGGGTGTAATCCTTTTACACATCGATACATTCTCCATTTTTTACACGATATGTGACTAAGAACACACAACATGTATTGCTACATGGAATCCTAGGCATATACTCTCTATATACGCCGAGTTAGACGAAAAAGGGTTACACATCATTTGGAAATTCCACATGGTGTGTGATATTTATCTCCACATGGAAACCCAAGCCACCGTACAAACAGGACTATATAACATGTTTTATTTTGGAGTATACACCGTGTAGTTGTAGATTTCATAGAAAACCCATATTGTTTTATGTGTCTCCTTTTATCACAAGAACCATCAAATATACCCCTATACCCATCGATAAATTCTGATATAAAGTCAACAAAGATTGGTTTTCACTGGTGACCATATTCTAAGCATCAAATATGATCGAAAATGACCTATAGTTCACCAAGTCTTTTGAACACTAAAGACCATGAACCATGGGTCTTTGATCTGAACCATGATCACCTATGGTAAATGACATACCTTATTTGTTCCCTCTACCTTTATTTTGAACCCATGGTATCAATCTTTTTTTTTTCAAATAACAGTTGCATAATAATCACTTAACTTATATTTTTTAAACTATCGACCAAAGAATTATTGATGATGTGTGTACAAAGAATGATTGGAGAAATGTAAAAATCACAAAAATAAGGAATGAACATTATCCATTATTTGGGTTGGCCTTAATTATTTTTTTATAATTATAGATGAATAATAAACAACCAGGAGATGTTAATTCCAATAATCCACGAAGATAAACATGTACCCACAAAACATGATCAACCCATGAATCATGTTTTTTAGTGAAATTGATTTATATTCATCATTGAATAAAAAAAAGAATACAATAATGGAAAATATATCCTCATTTAGTTTTTTATTTATCATTGAAAAATAATTATTCCACAACACTATCGTTAGTGAGATACACAAACTCCTTTGGTGCACTGATCAATGCACCAAAATTCATTTTTTTCCCAATAATGATCCCCCAAAAAATCCTCTATCAATTCCTAGGGATATGAAGTTAACTCTAAGTCTTGTACATAATATGGAATTTATTGCAGGATGGTAGGTCTAGTGAAATAAATAACTAAATTAATTAATTAATTTACTAATCCTCCTATGAAGACTTTTTAACCAAACACCCAATGACAATAAATATTATATCCCACCTTGGGTAAAACCCAACATCCAAATTCAACTATAGTATATTTTTTCCATCCAAAACTCTATTCAAGAATTATTCTATTATTCTAGAAAAAACATCTCATATGTGATATAATATTTTTAATATCACTTCACTGAGGCTCTTTGGCCCCCATAATTCCATAAAACTCGGCACCTGACTTCAAAAATATTCCATAAATTATTCCAAAATATTACATAGAAGAAACAGTGTTTTTAAATTATCCCCCTTCATGTATTATTACCTATAAAATAAAAACCCTACTCACAAGTGAGGATCTCAATCACTCAACTGGGTTTCGTACTCCCATGATCTCTCCTAAAGGTGTATATTATGTAAAAAATATTAACCCTAGGGAAACATTCTCCCCTAAAGGGTCTTCTACCACTCGATTTCAAATTCCATTAGGCACCTCAAAAATGTAACTCCACTCTCATGGTCCAGATCATCCGATCCAACATCATGCAATGAGTTTCAAACAAATCTCCTCAGTAGTGATGTGTAGAAATCCCTAAACACATAGTCTTACTATAGTCATAGGGTCAAGTAGTACTCCACCTCATTAACCCAATGTAGTAACTAAAAAAGGGCCTATAATAGCTTAATAAATCCTAATTCAACAAAAAATATCTAAAAATATTGATGAGGTATGATCTCAAAGAAAAATGATCACATTATCGAACTCAAAAGACCACCATCATTGGTCCACAAATAACTATTGATGTTTTTGAGCTGTACTCATATTTCCCTAGATGAACTGTACCTTTCAAAAACATCACAAAAACTAAATCTCGGCCCATAATCGATGTATCCCATTGGGTCTGACCTATATAATAGTGACCTACAAGGTCTCCCATACAAGGAATGAGATGGTTCTACACTAATGGTAGATTCGTAACTATTATAATATGAAATTATATTTATTATGGATGACCCTCCAATATATGTCCCACAACTTAAATTAAAACCCAAAGCATGTTCACTTGAACCTGATTGGTCATCTTTACTTGGCCATATAATTGGGGTAGAAACATTGATCGTAACCATAGAGGAGTAGCCAAATTATTAATGCATCCTTTATATGTTGAGTCAATAAGGTTTTCATTATGACTTTTCCATTCCTTCATACTTGGGGATATTGTTTAGTCACTAAGGTTTCCTTATGACTTTACAATTCCTCCTTGTTTTGAAAATCACAAACACCTTATCTCAAGGAAAAAATATTTTTACCCTATGTTTTACCTCTATAAGGACAAATTTCATTCCTCAAGGAAATTTATCCTTACCATGTTTTATTTTTCATATCATAATTTTTCTAAGTTTAAAATTCAGTTTGAAACCAAAAACTCAGAATCCTATAATTACATACATATAAAGCATTCTGTTTTAGGATCCAGATTCATAGAATTATGGTTATGAACTCTTATATGTTCTGACTCTGAATTCTAAATCGGAATTCTGGTTACAAAATCTTCTGAGTTCTGACTCCAAATTATGAATTATAATTCTGGATACGATGTATTTAGAGTTCTGACTCTGAATTCTAAATAAGTGTTCTGGATACGATCTTCTCGGAGTTATGACCTTGAGTTTTCTGAATTTAGACCCTGAACACTTGTGAGTTCTGACTCCGAATTATCATGAACTTCGAATCCAAACCCTGTAAGTTCAGGTTCAGAATTATTGTGAATTTAGATTCCAAATTTCCTTGAAATTCATACCCCGGAATTCTATAGAATTCGGGTTCCTAATTTCTAGAAAACAGAATTCGAATATCCTTGAATTATAGACTTCGAATTAAATTTTGGTTAGACTCCGAACATTCATTTTCATACATTTCGAATATTATATTTCTAGTTATGTAACCATATTTTTTGTAACACTTGTTTTGTTATAAAAATATGTCCTGATTTTAGTTACTAATTAACCATTGTTTGAGTGACACATGTATAGGTCCCTTTGAAATTCAATGAAAAATATGTCTGTTGGAGGAGGGAGTCGACCGTTGAAGTCGTGCCTATAAATAGGAGATCATTTGAAAGTGCTCAACACTGTTCAATGACTCTAGAGATTACAAGATGATGAAGTGATTTCTAGAGAGATACTTTCATTGCTTTGTGCATATTGAACTAATTGCTCAGATTTGATTTGTGCGACTCTGATTATTGTTGTGTACAATCGAGGGGTTCTGGGGATAGGAAGACAGAGGTCCCGACTACTTTTAAGTTGAGGTATTCCTTGCTAAGGAAGACAAAGGTTCCAACTACATTGAAGTTGAGGGCTTACTTACTGAGGAAGACAGAGGTTCCAACAATCCTCCAGTTGAGGTCTTGCGGGGATAGCAAGACAGACTCCGATCTTCATATCGTGGGTTTACCCTGGTGTGGGTAAGAAAAGATTTTTTGAACGTATAAATCAAAGGACCTTTATTCGAGGTTGTTGGATACCCTTATCTTTGGGTTAAAAGATTTACTACTTATTACTTGTTTTGTTAAAAGTTTTCTGCTACATTTGTATTTTTGAGGAAAGTATAACTATCTAATACTTCCTTATACCTATACTATGATTTAATAAGACTCTATACGCTTTAAGGTAGAATCTTTGCAGTTGTAAAATTTCAGTATGTTTCATTTCCGGAATCACTTTTCCAGAATTGTTTTCTCGAAATCATATTTCCTGAATCAAGAAAGTGTATAGACCTTAGATGTTTTGTGAATTACCTTGTTTAACCTTGTTAAACATAATCATCTTTAAAATTTCCAAAGGAATTTTTTAAAGTATACAATTCACCCCCCTCTTTTATTTTAGCATCTCATATTTACATATTCGATCCTACATTTGGTATTATAGAGTATATCATACTCACATACCATATCAATAATTGGTATCAGAGGAGGTGACCTCTGAATTAGTCTCACGATTTGATTCAGAAGAGACTTATTCTTATTATTTTCCAAAATCAGTTTTTTAGACTCATAAAGTTCGGATTCATTTTTTCTTAGAGATACTCTTTTTCCATATTTTCCTTTTTTGCAAACATTTATTACTAACAAATTTGTGTGGAAAGTTTCTTTTAAGATGGCAGGAATCAATGTTGGATCCATAGACAATCTCAATCCAACTAGACCACCTATTTTTGATGGAAATGATTATGAATATTGGAGAGATCAAATGAATACTTTCATTATCAATACTAGTGTTGATAATTTTGTTATTCTTACTGGAGGATATAAAATCCCCGACAAGGAAGTTAGTACCTTTACCAATCAAGAAAAGCATGAATATCAACTGAATTATAAGGTACATAATAATTTGATTTATTCCATGAATAGAGACATATATAGCCAAATTTCATCTCGTGAAGTAGAAAATTGTATATGGAAGAAACTTGAAGTTACTCACTTTGGAACTTCCAAAGTAATTGAAACTAGAAGATTCATGCTCAAAGATGAATATCAGGGTTTCTACTTTCCTTATTAAGAACCCATATGTAAGGTGCAATAAAGATTCATGACTATTGTGAATAGATTACAATCCATGGTTGAGAAAGGATTAGATGATGAATCTCTTGTTGATAAGATCATATACATCATGCCCAATGAGTGGGAATCCAAGAGGACTACTATTGATAAGAACAAAAAGGTTACTCATATTTCCTTATATGAACTGTTTGAAACTCTTCTTCAGTGTGAGACTAGAATGAAGAGAGATGCTGAAAATGTAAAGAAGAATGGAAATGGCAGTGTTTCTTTTACTACAACTTCTAATCAAATGAAATCCAAGACTCTTGAGAGAGTTAATAGGTCCAAATCCAAGGAAGTTGTTATCAAATCCAAATCTAGTGGAAGTGAATCCTTAGAGAATGAATTAGAAAATATTGCTCGAAGGATGAATAAGATAGCTGTACAGAGGAACATTCAATCAAGATATAAGAAAAATGAAAGGAAAGATAAGGAAGATTCAGAAGTTACATGTTATGAATGCAAGAGAGCTCGACACATAAGACCTGATTATCCTATGATTAAGAAAAAAGAGAGGAAGGAAAATAATTTAGAGAGAAACAGAAAGAAGTATTACAAGGCTAAATCAAAGAAATTATTGAAAGCTAATGACACCTGGAGTGATAGTGGTGGAGACTCTTCAGATTATGAATCTTTTGGACAAAATATTCTTGGTCTAATATCCAGAATACCTATTTACAATCATTGTTTAATGTCTAAGGTACACAATGCTGAATAATTAAACAATGATTCTTTAAATGAAAATTATAGTAATGATAAATATTATAACTCTTCAGATGAAGAATCTTCTTCTGATGAAGATAATACTTCACCTTCCTATGAATAAGTTTCTAGGTTTTCCAAACTTCTTGATATTGAGAATTCAAAACTCATGAAAAATCATGATAAGGAAAATTCTAGGAATACTATTCTTACCAAGGAAATATCAGATCTTTCTAATGATCTTGATAAGAAAAATGTTGATTTTGAAAGTATTTAAAAAAAACTTGATGAAGTATGTTCTGAGAAGAATATTCTTTCTAAATATCTAGAAAATGTAATTTCTAAGGAAAATGTTTACGAGCCTATCTCTAGTTCAAAATAAAATGTTTTTAAATATAAGAACTTGGTTATCAAACTCAAATCCAAAATATTTTCCTTAAAGAAGTGTTTGTCAAACTTTACCTTTGGTAATTTTTTTTATAAAATGCATTCTCAAATCCGACCTTTAAGGAATAGTTTTGGTTTTGGTTATACTAGTTCTAGACCAATTTTTAGTAAAAATTACTTTGTTCCTCAAAGTGATCCATTTTGTACTAAGTGTCAGTGCGGTGGACATTGGTCAAAGAATTTTTCTCTAAACAAAATAGAGTCTTTAAGATTTCATAAATCCTATTTTTCTAAGAAGATGTGGGTGCCTAAAATTTTGCTTTCTGAAATTTCTGGATCCAAGAAAGTTTGGATTCCGAAAGTCTAACTCATTTGTTTTCAGGAATGTAGAGATAGTACCAATAGAAATATGTGGTACATGGATAGTGGATGTTCCTAACATATTAATGGAAACCAAACTATTTTGAAAATATTATCAAGACGAAAGGAGGAAAAGTAACATTCAGAGATAATGCTCAGGGAGAAATTATTGGTATAATTAACATCATTATTATTGGAAAAACATTGATTTCAAATGTTTTATTTGTTAAGGATCTTAAGAAAAACCTCATTAGCATAAGACAATTATGTTATAAAGGCTACCTAGTGAATTTTAGGAATGACAAGTGCCTAGTACATAATTCCAAGGAAGATTTTATTCTTTATTCCCATAGGCAAGAGAATGTTTACACACTAAACATAGAAGTCCTTAGGAGTCAAGATCTACCTTGCCTTGTGCAATGGAAGATCATTCTTGGTTATGGCATAGAAGGTTAGGACACTGTAACCTTAAGAAATTATGAAAACTTTCTAAGAAAAGATTAGTTAAGAATCTACCGGAGCTTAGATTTGATTCTTCAAAAGTTTGTGACCCTTTTCAATAGGTAAATAAACATAAATAAAGTTTTAAATCAGTCGGTGAAGTCTAAACTACTGATGCATTACACTTATTACATATGAATCTTTTTGGTCCAACACAAACTGGAAGAATTGGAGGCAAGTACTATGAATTTGTCTTGGTTGACGATTACACTAGATTTACGTGGGTCTATTTTCTAGAAAAGAATTCAGAAACTTTTTCTTATTTCAAAAGTTTTAGAGCCCAAGTTAAAATGATAAAATCCTTTCATCGAAAACTATTCATAGTGATCATGGAGGAAAATTTCAAAATTCTGATTTTGAAACTTTTTGTAATAGAAAAGGCATTGCTCATACCTTCTCAGCACCCAGAACACCTCAATAGAATGGTGTTGTTGAAAGAAGAAATAGAATTCTTCAAGAGATAACTAGAAGCATGTTGAGTGAGTATTCTGTAGCCAAACATTTTTGGGATGAAGCTGTAAGTACTTCTGGTTATACTAAAAATCATGTTTTGATTAGACCTTTTCTTAATAAAACTCCTTATGAGTTATAGAATTGTAGAAAAACTAGAATTTCCTACTTTAAGGTTTTCGGTTTCAAGGTATTCATTCTTAATACTAAAGATAATATACATAAATTCATACCAAAATCTGCTAAAGGAATTTTCTTAGGCTATTCCACAACTTCTAAGGCATATAGAGTTTTCAATAAAAAAACTTGTACAATTGAGGAGACAATACATGTCAAATTTGATGAAACCAATCCTTTTGTTTTTAAACAACCCTAACCTACATCTTCAGATGTGTTTTCAAAAACCAATTATCAACCTTGGATAAAAGATCCTTTTGATAAGGAAAATGTTCAAGAAGATACTTCTAAAACATTTACCCTAGAAGATTTCCTAACCTATAATGATGAACAGGTTTTAGAAATCCCAAATTAGTTATTTCTAAAAAATCATCCTAGTGATAGTATCATTGGTAATGTGAATCAATCTGTAAGGACTAGAATTTTCTTAATAAATGAAGTAGAGAATCTAGAATAACTTTCCCAATTAGAAAAAAAATCATTGATGAAGCTTTAGGTGAAGATGATTGGATTAAAGCCATGTAAGATGAACTAAATGAATTCAAAAGGAATAAAGTCTGAACCTTGGTTGACATACCTAAGGAAACTTCAGTTATTGGAGTAAAATGGGTCTTCAGAAATAAGTGTGATGAAAATGGAATCATTGTTAGAAATAAAGGTAGATTAGTTTATAAAGGATATAATCAACAAGAAGGAATAGACTATGAAGAAACCTATGCTCCAGTAGCTAGACTTGAATCTATTCATATTTTTCTTTCCTTTGCAGCATTATTCAATTTCAAACTTTTTCAAATTGATGTGAAATGTGCTTTCCTTAATGGTTATGTTGAAGAGGAAGTTTTCTTTTGAACAACCTCTTGGTTTTGAAGATACAAAATATCATGATCATGTTTTTAGAATTTCCCAAGATCTGTATGGACATAAACAAGCCCCTCGATCTTTGTATAATATACTTACAAGATTTTTGCTTCCAAATAACTATGTTAAGGGAAATGCAGATCCAACCTGTTTTATAAAGAAAGATAAGAAAAATGTTTTGATTGTTCAAATATATGTTAATGACATTATATTTTGTTCCACCCATCAATCTTTAACCGATTCCTTTTCGGATCTAATGAAATCTGAGTTTTAAATGAGTATGATGGGTGAGTTAACATTTTTCCTTGGTTTTCAAATATCTCAAAAACCAGAAGGAATATATATATATCCCAACATAAGTATATTAAATATATTCTTAAAAAGTATGGATATGACAACACTAAAAGTATTAGTACTCTAATTGGTACCTCAAACACACTTGATCCATATGAAGCTGGGAAACCAGTAGATCAAGCATCTTTTAGAGGTATGATAGGAAGTTTACTTTACTTGATAGATAGTCATCTAGACATAATGTTTTGAGTATTCTTATGTGCAAGATATCAATCCAATCCTAAGGAATCTCACTTAAAGGCAGTATTCAAAACAATTTTTTGCTACTAAAAGGGAACCATGGATTTAGGACAATTTTATACTTCTGGAAATGATTTTGTTTTAAAAATATTTTAAGATGATAACTTTGGTGGATGGAGTATGGATAGAAAGAGTACATCAAGAACTTGTCATTTCTTAGAAGATTCATTAGATTCTTGGTCTTGAAAGAAGCAGCACTCAGTAGCACTTTCCACTGCTGAAGCTAAATATGTAGCAGCCATATGTTGTTGTGCTCAAGTGTTGTGGATGCAAGACACACTCACAGACTGTGGTATGAGGTTTACCAAAACACAAATTTTGTGCAATAATACAAGTGTTATCGCTCTTAGAAAAAACCTTGCACATCACTCTCATGCAAAGCACATAGATATTAGGCATCACTTTCTTTGGGATCACACACAAAAAATAGATATCATTCTTCAATTTATCAGAACGCAAGATCAACTTGCTGATATTTTCACAAAATCCTTACCCTCCAATAGATTTTAATACATTAAACAGAAGTTAGGAATGATAACCGTAAGGTAATCCTCTTTATTAACTTCCTTTTTAATCAATCTCATTACAGTAATAAACTCATTTTCATAGGGGGTACATTTGTTTATGAAGTCTTTCATGTTTTCCTTAATGAAGATTTTCAAATTTTTTGTAATAAATATTTTTCATATTTTTTGTAATGATGTTTTTTCATGTGTTTTGTAATGAAGTTTTTTATACTTGAAATTTTTCGTAAAGAAGTTTTTTGATCTTGATATTTTCATAATGATGATTATCATAATGATGATTTTCGTAATGAAGATCTACGTACTCATTATTTTTTGTAATGAAGTTTTTTATACTTGAGATTTTCGTAATGAAGATTTTCGTAATAATGATTTTTTTAATGAAGATCTGCGTACTCTTTTTTTCGTAATAATGTTTTTCATAATGAAGATTTTCATAATGGAGATCTGCATACTCAATTTTTTTCTTACTCAAAATTATTTGTAATCTAAAGTCCTTCAAGAAGAATTTTCCTCAATACGAATAATTCTCTTGACAATCCGAAAGGTATGATTATTTCTTAAGTTTTTGTTATAACCTTTTACTTGCTGTTAGTTTCTTTTTTTCTTTAAAAATTCTCAAATTCTAGTTTCCTTAAATCCGAATATTTTCCTTTAAAAACCTTAAAAGATCAGATCCTACCAAATTTTCCTTGCGGCTATCTTTTTAACCGTCATATCAGATCAAAACATTTCTCAGACATTGGATTGAAATGGGATGATTAATCGTCACTTCAACACCTATCAAAAGGGGACTGCCAATGGTTGTCCCACATTGGTGTTCAATGCTTTTGCGTGTTGAAGCTCTGACCAACTTCAAAAGTCAATTCCAGATTTTCAAAGCTTTCTCAAGTTTGAATGTCTGCTGAAGTTCTTTCTCAAGAAATGTCTAATGTCAAGCTGATTTCGAAGTGGAAAATATACAGGGAGAGGTTGGTTCATCTGAAATTCTTCAATAAGTATGACTCTATAATTTCAAACAATATCAAGCTTAATATATGGGAGAGTGTATCCATATCAAAGACAGGAGCTCAGGATCTTGTGTCTCCGTATTTGCTGATAGATTTTTATGAGTCGGCCTTTTTCTTTAAGGAATATGGTAAAGAAAAAATTTCCTTCAAGAGTTATGGAAAAAAAATATAAACTCTCTTACATCGAGTTTGCTAGCTTGGTAGGGTTATCTTATGAATGAGAGGCATAATTTTGTACTCACAAGCTTCCAGATGTTCAAGAGAGTTTTGTAAAAGGGAAGTCTATGCACAGTCTTGGACTTACAGATGTCAAGAACGTAAAGATTTCTCACTTGTCTACCAACAATTTGATCCTAGTGTTATGGGTTCAGGGTCTTATTGTACAGAGAAAGGGTGACAAGGAAACACTAAATAAAAGTGATATGTATATCTTAGATTTTTTGGTAAATCTAAGGAAAATCAATCTGATGAAGCATATTCTTATTATGATAGAGAATATCAAGAATGTGAATTCGAGAGCACAGATAATCATGTATCCTGCCCTACTCTCCAAATTGATAGTTAGGTGCCTTTAATCTTTCAATATCCCTTGAATTTACAAGCCGAGGAATTGAAAATTAATTTTAATCAGTGATGATACCCTCAAGAGGATGAAAGTTGGATTTTATATGGAGTCAGGTGAGTTTTATGATCTACAAGAGGATGAAGAAGAAGCTGTTCCAAAAAATACTAAAGAAGTTGAACCTTCAAAGAAGGCTGGAAAGAAGAGGAAACTAAAGGAAGAGGAAGAAATAGAGAAAAAACATAAGGCCAAAGAAACTGAATCTGCACCTCTAAAACCCAAAAAGCAGAAATCCTATCCAGATGAGGTTGTAGAAAAGTGGATGGAGGATAAGAAGAAGGGGAAAGAAGGGGTGCCATTGTTTGGCCTAAACCCCACTGAGGCCAAATCTTTGAAGGAGAAAGCTGCTGAAGAGATTGAGAAGCAAGCCAAAGATAAGAAGCTTAAGAAGAATATGTCGAAGGCAGATATTGTGAAATCTCTTTTGAAGGATACTGAAGTTGTATCCAAGAACATTCCCGTACTAAAAACGTTCTTGGTAGAACCATTACCTGAGACAATAGGGAAGAAGTACATGACTCCGGAAAAAGAACAAGAAAAGGTTGCTGAATAGATAGAAGCTATGGAAGAAGTTCAAGAAAAGGAAGAAAGTAGTAATCACACTAATGATATGATTAAGCATGTTGAACATTATCATGAGAAGGAAAGTGCTTCTGAAAAATTGTCAATCCAAACTTCTCAAGACGGATCATTGAAACTTGATACACTTGGAATTGATGAGAAGGTTGAAGAGGAAGTAAACAAGTTATCTAAGGAAGAGATTCATAATCATGACTTCATTATCCATGAAGATATTGAGGCATGAGCTGAGAAAGAAAAAATTGATGAAGATAAGATTGTTCAGTTGTCTAGAAGTGAGCATGAGTCTCCAGATGAAGAAGTTGTTCCGAGAATCGGTAAGGGAAACCAAGTGGTGGTTGATACCCCAACGAAAGAAATTTTGAGGAAGAAGGAAGCTGGTTGAGATAGAAGAAGAATCATCACAAAGAAAAATGTTAGATTCAGAGTCATTGTCTTTAGGACATGATTTATTTGTTCAGTCCCTAAAGAAGCTAGTGGAAACCATTCTGATCTTTCCAGCAATTGACTCTAGATGCCAGATGCTCCAGCATAGCATGAATCAGAAATCAGACTATGTATCCATGGTGATGGATAGGTGTGTAAATATTGATCCCAAACATAAGAATTTCCTTATAAACTATGAATCCCATATAAAATCTTGCAATAAAATGACCAACTGGTTGAAGAAGATTGTTGAATATTTGAGAGAGCTTGATCAATTTCATGAAGATGTCAAGGAAGCATTTGATACTGAAGAAACCAAAATCAAGTATCTTACTAATAGCTTCAGGGAAAAGCTAAATCTTGAAAAAAATAATTGGGTTCAAGATATAGAAGATCTGAATGGGAAGTTGAATTATGTTGTCCAAAGTTGGAAAATAGATAGGATCTCCGGATCGATATTCAAGAAAAGTTAGTGAAGCAAGATGAATTGCTGAAGGCTCAGGTAGAGGCCCTAAAGGCTCAAGATGATAGGATCATAGCCTTAGAGAAGAAAGCATAGGAGGATTACAAAGAACTAAAGAATCTGAAAACCATTGTGAAGATGCTAATACCTAAGGAAAAAGAAGCAAAATTTATCCAAATCCGATCTTTTGTTGCATCTATTTTTTTCTTGTACAAATTCTTCCAATCCTAATAAAATTGTGGTTGCTTGTCTTGTTTGGATGTTTGTACTAATATTTCAGGTACCATATTTTTTTCCATTCCATTAAAATATTTTTGAAAATCACAAAGGGGGAGAAGGAAAAATAATTATAAGTAAAAAAGAAATATCCCTAAGTAAGGGGGAGTTTATCAAATGGGGGATTTTTCCATTATGATGATTTCCATACTCAAGATAATGAAAATTCTCATTCCAGAAATCTAGAATATGATCCTTATAGTTCCAAAGCCTAAGGGGGAGTTATTTGTATTCATCTTGGTTCATGAATAAAGGGAGATAAGTTTAATTTTCAAAGCTTATTAAAATATTTTCTAAGTTATTATATTCATTTTCGTAAGGATGTTTGTGCTTTCCATAAATTGGGAGATTTTTTAGTCAATAAGGTTTTATTTATGACTTTTACATTCCTTCATACTTGGGGGAGATTGTTTAGTCACTAAGGTTTCCTTATGACTTTACAATTCCTTCTTGTTTTGAAAATCACAAACACCTTATCTCAAGGAAAAATTCTTTTTACCCTATGTTTTACCTCTATAGGGAAAAATTTCGTTCCACAAGGAAATTTATCCTTAAAATGTTTTATTGTTCATATCATAATTTTTCTAAGTGTAAAATTTGGTCTGAAACCAAAATCTCGGAATCCTATAATTACCTAGATATGAAGCATTCTGTTTTAGGATCCGAATTCTCAGAATTCTGGTTACAAACTCTTCTCAGTTTTGACTCTGAATTCTGAATCAGAATTCTGGATCGAACTCTTCAAGGTTCTGACTCTAAATTCGAATATGAGTTCTAGATACTAACTTCTATGTGTTCTGACTCCAAGTTCTCTAAATTCAGACTCCGAACTCTTATGAGTTCTGGCTCCGAATTCTCATAATCTTAGACTCTGAACATTGTAAGTTCAGGTTTTAAATTCTTGTGAATCCAGATTCCAAATTTCCTTGAAATTCAAACTCCAGAATTTAATATAATTCAGGTTCCTAATTCCTAGAAAATAGAATCCGCATATCCTTGAATTATAAACTCCAAAATCAATTTTGGATAGACTCCAAACATTCATTTACTTACATTACAAATATTGGATTTCTAGTTATGTAACCATATAATTTGTTAACACTTGTTTTGTTATAAAACGATGTCATGCTTCCAGTTACTAACTAACCATTTTTTTAGTGACATGTGTATAGGTCCCTCTAAAATTCAAGGAAAAATATGACCGTTGGAGGAGAGAGTCGACCATTGAAGTCGTGCCTATAAATAGGAGCTCATTTGAAAGAGCTCAACACTGTTCAATGACTCTAGAGATTACATGCTGATGAAGTGATTTCTAGAGAGATAATTTCCTTTCTTAATGTGTATTGAACTACTTGTTCAGATTTGCTTTGTGCGAATCTGATTGTTTCTGTGTACAATTGAGGGCTTCCATGGATAGGAAGACAGAGGTACTGACTACCTTGAAGTTGAGGGCTTCCTTGCTGAGGAAGACAGAGGTGCCAACTACCTTGAATTTGAGGGCTTCCTTACTGATGAAGATAGAGGTATCGACTACCTTAAAGGTGAGTACTTGCGGGGATATCAAGACAAACTATGATCTTCATATCGAGGGATTACCCTAGTGTGGGCAAGATATACTTGCTTGAAAGTATAAATCAATGGACCTTTATCCAATGTTTTTGGATACCCTTATCTTGGGTTAAAAGATTTACTACTTTTTACTTGTTTTGTTACAAGTTTTCCGCTGCATTTGTATTGTTGAGGAAATTATAACTATCTTATACTTCCTTATACTTATACTCTAATTTAGTAAGATTCAATACAGTTTAAGGTAGAATCTTTGTTGTTGTAAACTTTCATTAAGTTTCATTTCTAGAATCACTTTTCTAGAATTTCATTCTCAAAATCATATTTCCTAAATCAAGCATGTGTATAGAACTTAGAGGTTTGCTGAATTACCTTGTTTAACCTTGTTAAACATAATCATCTTTAAAATTTCCAAAGGAATTTTTTAAAGTATACAATTCACCCCCTCCTGTATTTGAGCATCTCATATTTACACATTCGATCCTACATTTGGTATTATAGAGTATATCATACTCACATACCATCTCAATACTATATAATCATGATGTGAAGTGAGAATCACATTCTTAAATGATCATCAAGGGAATTCCATGAATCCAGACTACCTCTTGTATTCATAAGAGTCCCAAACTCTCTACTAAGTTCTTATCTTAGATGGTTATATTTTAGTCTCACTTAATGAGTTAGTATATGATCACTATGAGAGTTTCGTGACCTCTCACTAATCATGGGATATCCATATTGTAAACTACAAAGATATTATCTCACTTCCACTTACATATGACACCTCGATCTTCAATACTGATAGGTGAGAAATCGAGAGTTAAACTTAGCTATACACTACAACATCCATATATTCTCATGATAATTCCAAAGGATCCTGGAACATCCTTTGCACACATAGATGTACTTATAAGGTAAATAACCCCCATCATAACCTTCCCTTTCAATATGGCTAGTGTCTTTATCTGTCTTTAAATAAGGGTGACGTGCTCTCCACATTCATAAAATACATCAATAACATGTCCATTAGTTATTTTCTCATGAAATATCTCACAATATATATCCCTAGTTATACCTCCACGACATGATAAAGAAGGTGAGGGGTAACAACCTCCAACTAAAGGTAGACTGAATTATCCTCATCCTTAAGGTTCAACTAGAAATATTTAAATGAAACCATAACCTCTCTTTATAACAATGAATGAAAAAAATCACGTTTATCATTTGCTACCAAGGCCATTCCCTTGATAACCTATCAAATTATGACTACCTCAACCTTTTTTTGGTCCATTATCACTACCATGTCTGAGAAGACATATCTTAAGAAGTGGAACTCTAATATTTAAAACAAATAATTTAATATGTTTTTGTAAATATGGAACTCTCAAAGCATGTCTATAAACATCCTTATGTGTATCGTTTGTTTCACCTCTAACACCGAGCACACTAGGATTTCACTAAATTAGACTATCATGAACTGATCCATGAATGGATGAAATATATGATCTATAAGTCACACAATCATTATTAGTGAATCCAACATGTTGAAAGATATCACTATAAACTCAAATAAATTATAGTAGATTTAGAACAACATCTTCGGTACAAACTCCTCTCAAACCCATAGCTGGTGATAACCTTTCTTGAGGTTAAAATATGAGGACCACTTCACCCCTAACCACTATTAAAAGAAATCATCTATTATCATGGTTGGATGCTCCTTACTAATTCACATGGTCTGGGAAATTTTATTCCATGACTAATCTCAATCTATCATCCTTTTACATTAAAATAACACTAGGCTACCTAGGGGAACACACAGGTTCCAAAAAGGAATTACTTTGTAGATTATCCAATTGAACCTTTAGCTCTCATAGCACCATGGGGTAATTAGAAAAGTTGGTGAATATATATGGAAATCCCTAAGGTAAACTCTATATATATTAAAAACTTTCATTTGGGAGGTAATTTTGGAACATCCTTAGGGAATATATCCTCACGATCGTCAAAAACCACAAGAAGTTGGTAGTTCATAGAATCCACTACTCTAAGGGTAATACTAGAAAATATATAGAAAATTATATGTATCCTCTTACAAACATGCTCATCCTACTCAGCATGAGATTCCTTCTTCCCCAAGAACAAAATTTATATCCCATTAAATCAGGTACACTACAACCCCCAATGGTAAAAATCAACTTAGCATGGATAATATAAAACTAGTACATACCATGGAAAACATCATAGGGTTTTACTACAAATAAATAAATATTCCAAGTGATTCTATATATCCCTCTTACTATATTCAAGTCACACTACCCATCTTACAATGTTAAAATCTCAATTTTTAATAAAAAGGTGATGGGTTTTTAAAGAATATGTGATCCACATGGATTACGTAGCATGTAAATGGATTACACACCATATAACTATCCTGAAAAAGGATTCTTTTTTGTGCTACATTAGTTGATTATGATTTGATTACTATATATCCTTCCTTTATCTCAACCTAGGTCTTTTATCCACTGATCTTGGAAGCATCCTTTAATTCTATATTGATTCATTCGACATTGAATCATCATAGAAGTTGTGTTTCATATCTATAGTTAAGATATTATTTCTAATTCTTTATTTCCTTTGATCTCATTAGTCCTGTTGTGTTGTGATTTGGATTTTTTCATCTATGATGATTTTTTCTTGTTTCCTTCTAGATTTTTTGTGTGATCTTGTTTCGGGGTCTATTTCCTTTGTTGGTTTTGGTGTGGTGGGTGTGCATTCCTGAGGTATGTGTTGTTTCCTCTTCCCCACTAGCCCTTTTTTTAATTTAATCAATTTTAGGAGGTATAAAATGACTCTATGGACTTTTTTGTCATTTTTTGGATCTTTTTTATTTGGAAAATATCATTATAGTCATGTGAGACCTGAGTTTTGAGGTAGGTTGTTCTATCTCTAGCTTGTGTTGGTGAATTTCATTGATCCTATTTTAATAAATTGTTTAATTAAATGTAATGGAATGATATGAATGGTCTGTTATTTGTTTGTAGAATTGGGTTTTTTAAATAAGATGGTTATCCCATGGTATTGGTAAATAAAAAGGTGTTTTCAAAGAATTGTATAATGGTTTTATGAAATGGTTTCAAAGCATGATATGATGGCATGGTTTAATGAAATGGTTCAAAAAATAAATCACATGGGAAGCCTTATGCACTTATATGGAAGGTGTAGTAATAGGGATCATCCACTATTATGGGGTTTACTCATGGGGCTTTTATCTTCTTCCTCATCCCATTGTTCTAGGGAATTGTTAGACCTATCGGGGGGTTCACTTTCTAAAGTGTTCCCCTACTCTCAAAACATGATTTATATATCTAGATGCTCATTTTGTGCCTTATTTTATATGTTTATATACGAGTTTCCTAGTTATCATGATCTAGTGTGGCCCTTAGCATAATGTTACATGTGCTTCTTCCTGGCTAATTTGGTATTCTTTTGGTTTGTACTATTTTGACTGTATTTCCATAGATTTGACATGATGTGTGATTCATTATTTGTTTTGACATGATATATATATTGTGATATATGTATATGAAATACATTGAAATAGATTTAAAAGCTTTATTTGGAACTTTCGAAAGGGGGGTGTTAAATTTTTTTCCATGCTTTTGATATAAAAAATGATAAACTATATATCATTCCATTTTTCATAAAATTTGAGAATGCATGGATTATTGTTTAGAGATTTGATATGGAACACCTGGGTGAGACCCTATTGAGCTGATTGTCTTACACTATACAAACCCATTCAACGGTCCGTCGACTTGGTTTTTTCTTTCAATGCAGGGAAAGGAAAGGCACTATAGTGTGGTAGTGACGTTTTCTATCAGCTTGGATTTGGTATCTGGATGGTGAGATGGTGTTGGTTTTCCCACATTATCATATGGAAATTATTGGAGTATCGATTTTAGTTTCATCATCATTTTCTGTTGGACTTTTATCATTGAGATCGTTACACTACATTTTTTAGTTATATCACTTCCATTGTTCTATTTATATTATGACACTTATATTCATGTTGTCTTCCAATTTCTTCCCTTACATGTGTATATGTGTCGTGTTGTCTAATTCAATTTGGTAAATAATGTTCCCTCTATTTTTTATTCTTGGGTTCTAGACATCAGCCCATTGGGATGGAAAAATCCTCTTAAATATGTAACTTCTTCGGACAGGTGCTAGAATGATAGGTTATCTAGGTTAGGTTCATCAAAATTTTATATTAGAGGAGGTCTTTCTACAAGATTCATTGTCTTGGGATGATTCGTATACTAGATATAGGATTGTTTGGACATGAGAAGTATATTATTGTGAGTACTTGGCTGAATCTTACCATGATGAGACTCAAGTTACCATGGAATGTTAGTATGTTTGTCTTCTTACTTGAGTTCTTGATGTTTATCTTAGTTTTTTATTATTGGTTTTCTATTTTGAACTAAGATTATTCTATTGGGTGATCATTTCTTTTATTTTTGAAAGCTGTATCATGCCTATGAGAAGTGTTCCACAAGTTACATAGGAGAATAAAGTTGATTATATTCAAGGGAATCCTCCAATGGAAAAACAAATTATCGAATCCATTGTGTGGAAGGTTCATTAAATCAACCATAAATTACCATAAGACCATGAAACATTTGTTGAGGTACTACCACGAGCTATTGGATGTAGTGATTGTTCAGATGATTTTTTGTATGAGAAGACACCATACTTTAATTATATAAATGAACCTCAATAGGTAAAGGATGGGTACGATAATATTGATCAAATCTTCAAATTCTTGGATACACTTGAGAGTATTGAGGTGAAGTGCACATAATTTATACTTGGGGTTCCTAGAAAGTGACGACGAATTCCAAGGTATAGGGCGATAGACATATGGGATTGCACTAGAAGGGTTTTAAGACTCACTTATTCTAGTCATTTTTTCATGAGTCGCTAATGATGTAAAGGTCTTTAGAGTTCCTTTATTTATATTATGGAGAGTGTTCGGTATTGGTAGACAATAATAAATTAGTAGAGAAGGATCATTTTTCATTAGATGTTTTAAATAATAACTAGTTAAAAGCTAATAAGTACCAATTGTTTTTTTGATTGGATATTAGATCATGTGTATTTATACTAAATAATTCAACCTATATAGAGATAATGTAATGGAAATACAAGTACAAATGAATACAGTAGGCAGGGTTGGATATTGTTCCCCTTATCTTCTACCTAGTGGAAGCTTTAGTGGAATGCCACAGAAAAAGAAATTGTGGAAGGATTCTCACAAGAGTGGTGGAGGTAGATCTTGGTATAATTTCTCTTCGACACTGCCAGTTACATCTAGTGGTGTTCCTATAACCTTCTATTAGTTTGGAATGGTCAGACGCACATGATATTCTTTTCCTTCACCATTAATGATGTATAATAGTTGTGGACATTATCATCATTTGTAGAATTTCTATCAGGCTATGTCTACTCCTTGATATGATCAGAGATCATTGACTCCAAATCCTAATGTGGTAATGGGATATGATTCTAAGACACTAGGGAACTAGCTTTAAGCCATATGAGTAAAATCCTTCACAGGGTAGATGAGTTCATGGTGGAGGTAGAAGTAGGTCCAATGGTAGTGAGAGGTACCATCATTATTTCTTCTTCAGTAGCAATTGATTTATTTCATATTGGTGCTTCAAATTTGTTTAAGTCTTTGCATTTTTTATATTATTAAAATCCTAATGGGACTTGTGTCCTTTCTTATTGATTTTGTGAAACCTCATGTAAATAGGGAAGATCAGGGGCTTCTGTTCCCTTGTTCGGTACCGATAGCTAATGTAGAGTTAGTCTTAGATTTTTCATTCTTGATCTGGATTTCTTGATGTTATAATCAGGATGGATTCAATTTTTTTCTCATAATACTGAGATTTACTATTATCATTAGTGTTTCTCATTTTATGCATATGATGGGAGCACATAGGTCTTTTAAGGAGATTGGGATCCAATGTTTGGTTGTGAAATACCTTCTCGACCAAAGATCATGAGTTTGTTGTATGTTGTTGAAGTTGATCTCAATGATGTTTCTTCTATTTTTGATATCCCTACTGTTGTTCATGATTTTCCTGAAATTTTCTGAGAAGTTTTATCTAGGATTCCTCTAGAGAGAGATAAATATATTAAAATTGACCTGGTTCTAGGAACACATCTATGTTTGATATCTTTACATTGTATGGAAGCAGAGGAGATGAAAGATCTCAATATTCAGTTAGAAGACCTGATGTAAAAGGTTTTTGTTCACCACAATGTTTCTCCTAAGAATCCCCAGTTATCTTTTCAAATAAGGAAGAGTGTTCACTTCGATTGTGTGTTTTCTATTCGAATTTGAACCCAATATCAATTAAGAAAAAGTATCCTTTGCCTCATGTGGATGATTGTTTTTATCAATTAAAGTGGGGGATTAGTTTTTGAAGATGATATTCGTCCGTGTTATTATTATTTCATAGTTCGGGAATCTGATATACCAATGATGGCTTTTAAGAGAAGATATATACATTATAAATATCTTTTGATTTCATTTGGTATGACTAATAATCATATAGTTTTTATGGATTTGATGAATATTATATTCCATCAGTATCTATACACTTTTTTGGTAGTGTTTATGGTTGATATTTTGGATTAATTGATATATGAGAATGAGAATGAGCATCATTCGAGTTTGGTTTTCAAAGTCCTTAGGAGTCACTATTTGTATGGAAAGATTTAAGAATGAAATTTTTAGATTCCAGAAGTGAAGTTCTTATGGAAATTCATTTCTAAACATGGATTATCAGTTGAACCTGAGAAGTAAAATGTGGTATTTTCTTTGGAAGAACCAAATAATTTCTTTAAGAAATAGAGCTTCCTTGGTCTTGCAGGATACAACCGATGGTTCTTTAATTATTTCTCAAAGTTGGTATGATTATTGACTGCTCTTACCAGGAATGGGGAGAAATTCCCATGGGATGTGAAATGTCAGTTTTCTTTTGATGATATGAAAATAATTCTGGCATTTTCTTTTATTCTGATCTCACATAAACTCAAAAGGGGTTATGTGGTTTTCTCTAATGCTTCTGGTGTTGGTTTTGGTTGTGTGATTATGTAAGATAATCATATGGTGGGTTATGAATATTTTTATCTAATAATTCATTAGAAAAATTTCCATACTCTTGAATTAGAGCTTGTTGTAGTTATGTATACACTTATGTGTTAGAGACAATATCTTTTTTAGGTATAGGTTTACAACCTTTTCTGGCCATAATAGTTTTATCTATATTTTTTTATAGAAGTACATAAATCTTAGACCTAGACAATGGGTGGAATAACTTTATATGTTTGACTTCGATATAACATATAACCTAGGGAAGGGGTGTTTCATTATAGATACTCTCAGTATGAAAGTTTCATCACAAGATGTTTTGGAATCTAAGGAAGAGTGACGCCTTATAGAGATTTTTTTCTCAGTTTCATCTAGATGCACATGAGGATGTTTCAGGTATAGTTCTAACCAGGTCTCAATTATCATAATTCTTCCTTGAGTCTATTCCATATAGGTAATAGTAGGTTGATGAGTTCTGAGGAATTCAAGAAACCCTATATGGTAGGGAGACTATTCTGTGTTGGTCTCTCTCTTTAGATAGAATACTCAATTTTGGAGATCATTTTTTCATCCCAGTATCTATGAAGAGATTTATTTTTTATTGATTCTCATCGTTATTTTTAAGTCGTTCATTCAAGAACTACAATGATTATTATAACATGATAAATTGATTTTGTTGGTTGGGTATAAATCATGAAATTACTGATTATGTGTCCCATTATTAAACCTTCCAACAAATAAATGAATAGAATATAAAACATTCTAGTTTTCAAAATCCTCTCCCAATGCCAATTTTTAAAGTGAATGAGGTATCCATGGACTTTATTGTTGGATTACCATAGAATCATAAAGGGAGGAATGCTATCTGGGTGGTGATTAATTGGTTGAAATTGTTAACTCATATCATTACAATTAAGTAAATTAATGAATTTAATGATCTGGATAAGATGTATGTGAAGGGTATTATGAGGTCACATGTGGGTATTTATTCCATTTTTTCAGACAGGGACCCTAGGTTTAATTCAAGGTTCTATAGGAGTTCTAGGAGGTGATGGGAACTCAGATCAAGTTGAGTGCATCTTATCATATATAGATAGATATTCAAATGGAGCATTCTATTCAAACCCTATTAGATATGATATGTGCCTATATCTTGGATTTTGGTTCGGCATGAGATAACCATATAAGACTCGTTGATTTTGATTATAACCACAATTATCATTCATTAATCAGAATGGATCCTTCTGAGGCTCTGTGTGTTTTCCCATACTAGTCAAATATTTATTGGGAAGAGGTGGGTCTAGCTTCTTTGGTGGGACAAAATTTGGTTCAGGAGACGTCAACGAGGATTGAGGATATATGTTTGTGTCTCGTTACAACTCAAAGTTGATAGAAATATTATGTGTATTAATTGAATTTTTCTTTGGAGTTATCCATTGGTGTCTAAGTTATCTTGAATGTTTCTCCTTGGCTGGGTCACCTTTAGCTTGGAAAATAGGGAAAGTTGTATTTGAGATATGTTGGACCATTTTAGGTCACTGAGTGGCTTGAGAGGGTGTCTTATTGTCTAGAGTTTCTAGTTCAACTAAAAAACATTCATAATGTTTTTAACATATCACAGCTCATGTAATACTATCCTGATCCAACACACATTATGAGATGGGAAGATATTGAGTTAGAGCCAATTTTTTTATTATGGAGTATCTAGTGGATATTTTTGACTCTCAAGTAAAATTCTTTTTTTGGAAGTTTATTTTTTTGGTTAGAGTGTTATGGTGGTATAAATTATATTCTCACATGACCTAGGAGAGTGAGTCATTGATGAGGGATAAGTGGCCATACCTCTTTACCAGAATCCATTCTTCTACATGACTTCCCAAGAATGGAAAGTCTTATATTGTTGAGTTTGTAACATCATGTTACCCTATTTTAGATATTTCCACTTCTATTATTATATTTTCCTCTTTAATTGGGTTTGACTTTTAACTCCTAAAGATATAGACCATTTTTTGTGAAAAATTACCTAGATTCCAGGGATGTATATTTTTTTAAATTAGTGGATTATAGATATAAATGTATTAATGGATTGATGAGGTTCTACCCAATATCATTGAACACCTGAGGTGGTTTGTATGTTCATGTAATAATTTTCATTTTTCAAAATCTGTAGAAAAATTACCCACTATATAAATAGTACATGACATGTAATGATCACCAGGATCTAGTCATGAGATAAGTTCATAGTGTTAACTATTACAATACGTGTAAGAGTTACATTCCCTATAATGTTAAAATATTTGTTTTTAATAAAAATAAAATAAGTTTTTGGCATATGTGATCCCTCTAAATTATATGACATATAAATATATTACATGTCATGTAATTATTTTTGGAAATGGTTTTTAGGGAACTATATCAATTGATTGTTAAATCATTCTTCTGCATCATTCCTTACACTTGGAATAGGGATATTCTCCAATGATTTGGGGATCCTTTATTTATTCTTGATTAATTCATTCAATGTTAGATCATCATGGCAGTTGTGTTGCATCTCTCAGGGTAAGAGATCCTTTTTTCTTCTTCTTTACCTCTGATCGTGGTAGCACTATTGCATTATGATATTGGTTTTGTTGATATAATATGATTTTAATTCCTTTTTTCCTTCTAGATATATCATGTGATATTGTTCCAAGACCATTTCCTTTTCTGGTTATGGGGTGGTGGGTGTGAGGTCTTGAGGTATGCGTTGTTTTATCTTTTCCACAAACCATTTTGTTAATTGAATTAAATATCAGAGGTGTAGATTGATTCTAGGTCATCTGTTGTCATTGTTTGGATCCTTTATTGTGGTGGATTTAGTTATGGGTGTGTGACAACTGAGTTTTCATGTCGGTGGTTGCATCTCTACCCTATTTTGGTGAATTTCATTGCACCTATTTTCTTAAATTATTTTATAAAATGAAATGGAATTATATAAAGGATTTGTTTTGTGTGTGAGAAAGTATTTTTTTTATAAAATTAATGTTTTCCAATGGTTTTTATAAATAATTGGTGTTTTTCAAAGAATTGGGAAATGGTTTTCAATGAATGATATGATAAAATGGTTTCATTGAATGGCTTAGAAAATAGAGCACATGGGAAGCCTTGGGTACTTAGTGGGATGGTATAGTAATAGGCATCATCCACTGTTGAGGGGTTTGATCATTGGGCATTCATCTTCTCCCTAGGCCCATTTTTCTAGGGACTTGTTATACCTATGGGGGGTTCACTTTTTGGGGTGTTCCTCTACTCTCTAGACTCGAAGCACATGTCTAGAGGCTCAATGCATGAATGATTTTATATGTTTATGTATGAGTTTCCTAGCCATCTTGAGTTAGTGTGAAACATGGTTTGATGTTACCTATAATGCTTCTTGGCCGATTTGGGGTGCTTTTGGTTTGACCTATTTTGATTGTACTACCATGGATTTGATATGATACATCATGCATGCATCGTTGTTAACATGGTATATCCATTGGGATTTATGTATATAAAATACATTGAAATTGATTTACCTTATTTATTTGTAAGTGTGTATAAAGCGAATATTAAAATATTTTTCCATTATTTTGATATAGAAAATGATAAACTATATTTCATGCCTTATTATATCTAATGTTTAGCATGTTTGGAATGTTGTTTAGATAGATGATATGGAACACCTGGGTGAGACCCTACTGAACCTGTTAGTTCAGACCCTATGTACCCTTTCTCTAGTGCATAGACTTGATTGTGTATTTTGATGTAGGTAAAGGTATGTCATGATAGTGAGGCGGTGAGTTTTTCAATTAGCTGGGTTTGGGTAGCTAGATGGTGAGATGGTCCAGGTTTTCCAACTTATTACATAGAGACTATTGGAGTAGCTATTTTAGTTTTTTCATCCTTTGATATTGTACTCATCTTTTAGATATTATTATGCTATTATTTTCCATTTAATCTCTTCCATTTTTCTATTTTTTTAATATATATATATATATATTTATCTTCCACTTTATTTCCAAACATGTGTATATGTGTTGTTTTGTTTTCTTCATGTTGGTGGAAATTGTTTCCTTCATTTTTTATTAAATCTAAATTGGTAAAAAAACAACTTATAAGGATTGGGAACACCCTTTGGGAATGTTATATATTGGGTGTTGTGCCAGTTTGAGAGGTTATCCGGGTTGGTTTTATAACACACTTTCACCTTGGTCACCGATCTAAGAACCCATTCACCGAGTTCACCAATCTAGGTGACCCATTCACCCAATTCACTTATCTAGGCACCCATATATTTAGGCCTCCAAAAATAAAGGGTTGGGTTATACATTATAGAGTACTCCCCATTGATAATGTATTCCATGGATGATGGGTATTGAATATCTCATGGAATACCTTCATCATGTTTTACCCCTAATTGATAGGACCCTCAAGGTCTTAAAAATAATTTATTCCCTAGATAATGAAGATTCAATCATTAGAATATTGATGAAACAATCCCTCAGCCAAGATTTTCATATTGGCTTCCCCAAACTGATCTCTATAGCTTTTAAGCTTTGAGTCCCCTTCCATGATCCAAAGAACCATATGGTCCTCCAATTCAGTGTAAGTACCTAACATTTCTAATTGAGTTATATCACCCATGAGTCTAGTACCCCTTCTCCATCTATTTACCAAGAAACTATTGGTTTATGTAATTATATGGGCCTCCTAATTGGTGTAATCCCCATACTTGTCCCCATTAATTATCTTATCATTGTTCCCCATCAGTGAGTCATAAATATAATGGTCCTCCAACTTGCTGTAAACCCCAACCACACATCCTACTTCATAGTTATGAATATATAGGATTAACCAGAAATGGATTCCCATGTGTAATTCCCATATAAATAATTACTAGGTACCTATTACCTAGTAGTCCTAAATACATGATGTTAAAATGAGAAGAATATAGTTATAGCTCTATGATGTTAAACTATAAATCATATAGTCCTATCTAAATGGAATAACAATGTAAATAATATAGTCTATTATTCATAACGTTAAAATTAAAAAAAAAATCCTAATCATACGAACTTAAATTTTATAACATCACAGTACTGATTTTATAACCTAAAAAGGGGCATCATGGTATTGGTTTCACAACCATAAAAGGTTCACCATCAGTCATATATTCCCAACCATAAAAACAACATCATTGTTCATTGTTGAATGACCTAAAAAATAGAACAATGGTCCTTTTCACGTAATCTATAGAGGTATCACATATCCCATTAAGTGGAACCAAATCGCATGGGTTTTGATTCCCTTCATTGGTATATATAGGAATCCCCTCTTATGGTCCTAATCCTAACTCCAAAACCCCTAACACCTCTCTAAATGGTGATAAATTTCAGAGTTCCCAACTACATGTATTTAAACCATAGTTTAATCAACTACTAGAGAGAAAGATGTAGAACCTCATGTACCTATAGATTTTTACATTGGTGCATGGTAATAATCAATCACACTCATGACCAAGGTAACAAGTATTACTACTAGTAAGGATTTCATGAATATTTATCCAATATATAATAGAGTCATTTACTATAAAATCATACCCATAAAGGGATGATAAAACCTTCCATCCTCTCAACAAATACATAATCCAATGTTTCACTAGAATTTCCAAATGACCATCTACCTTTAGAAAGATAGTCCACAATCAACACAAACATGTAGGTTCATAGTGTGTGGGGGAATAAAAGTGGTGAAATAGATAAGAAATTATTTACTAATTAAACAAATTGATTTACTATACAATTTTATTTATAATTTTACACTGATGACTTTCTTGTTTTGGTTTTATTCCCCATTTTGATCTTCATTCATATCCAAATGTATAAAATAAATGCATCATTAGCTACCAAAATTCTTTTCCAAGTAGGTGGAAACTATATAACAACTTAGGATGTCTTAACCATTTGTTAATACACAAAAAACATGATTTAACTATAAAAATATCATGACACCACATCCAAGGACACAATTTACACTAACCCATCTCTACTATCTCTAGGTAGTGAATTCCCTACTGTAGGAATATCATCTCAATAGCTCTATACTGAAATTAGTGGTATCTCATGAGGGAATCTTAGAAATGGAGCACTATAGTTCATTCTATCAATGGTTTTCCAAAAAAAGGAAAGGATTCCTAGGGGCCACATATAATCTCTATGCTATTCTATCCCAAAAACTAAATAAAATATGTCTCTTATATCTCAGGTAGGTTGCGAAAGATGTAAATATCTTCCCTACTACTTCTTGGGAGCTACCGAGAAGATTTACCTCCAGTCATTATCGTTTCTAGTGTTTCATGACCCCTAACCCTGAATAATATATTGAGGAAGTTTACTTTAATATAAAAACCTTGGATATCCAAAACATGATACCTAGTAGGAGGGACCATCATGTGTGGTTGGATATTGAATTTTGATAATTGGTTTATACACTTACTCTTATTAACACCCATCAAGAATGTTAATAAATTTTGATGGTGGCCAAGGAACTTCCACATAGGGTATCTACTCCTAAATGTCATTTGTTCATTATGTGACAATAATTAATGTTTTGGTTTCAATATAGGTCTCTTGGATATGAACATGTAGAATGAGGGATCACTAAAGAAAATTTTTGATCCCGGAGAAGGTCCCTACCCTTGTGTACACTAACATCATTTAGGCTAATGATTGAATGTGGAGAGTCACTACTTTCTTATGGGTAAAATAATATATAAATTTATGAGAAATAACTAAAATAGCATAGATAACATAATTACAAGGTCATCCAATGAAGATGATAGTATTGTGAACCTTCATAATTGATTAATCATGATGTTATTTGATTGAAAATTACTAGATAAAGATTAATAAAATAATGTTATTTTAATGAAAATGAATTAATTAAAATAGATATTTGGGGTCATTTTAAAAGGATTCCTTTAAAATAAATAATCACTCATCTCATTCATGGATTAATCGAATAATTGACCACACATTCATCCTTGAGTTATTATCCTCTTATGTCCGAGTTGGTCAATACTACCAAAGATAATACAAATCCCTTAGTCCTGAAAATTTCATTACCCTACATACATTAACATTAACTCTTAAATTTGAATATAAATACAAGTTACTAGACTTAACTTGAATCACTTAATAGATTTCAATTTCATTTGTTATAATTATCTTTTTTAGATTTAAGTAAAAAAAATTATTTTGATGAAGTACTAAAATCAATTCCTAATAAAAATGTGTTTACCAAGATTGAGAATAATTGTTAATTAATTCACTCATCTTCATACTCATGATCCCTAACCTCTTAATAAAATTTCCACTTATCATAATGGAAAATTCTATCACCCATGAATAAAAAGTCCCAAGAGGAGGTTGTATGATACAGGAATTAAAAGACTCATGTGTAAAATAGTATGAAAAGAAAAAAACATGAATTAAGAGAAAATATCCTATAAAATATTTCTTAAATGGATATACACCTTGAGAAATCTCTAATGGAGGAAAATTAGAGTAAAATATAATTATGGATCGAAACACTTTTACTTTTGACAAGAAAATATTTTTATAATAAAATATTTCATTGTTTCAGATTGTATTTCTTATTACTAATCATAAATATATATCCTCAAACCACATCAGGATCAAACCTCTCATAGAATAAACCACCCTCTTATGGCATGACAATTTTTTTATATTTCAAAGAATAAATCTTCCTAGAAATCATGAAACAAAATTCTTAGTAAATAAACTGAGATATGATACTATTAACTAATGAATTGTTCCTTAATGGCATGAATATCACTCATGAAATATAATTATTCTATGATTATATAATGAAATAAACTTTACATAGCACATGAGACACATTTACAATGATCCTCTAACCATTTCCTTTATTCACTCTCCATCATGGATTGAATCAATTGATCATAGAGTAAACAATGGTGATGTTTTTTCACCTAAAAAATCATTGCATCATAACACTCTCTTATCATACTATACATGGGTTAGTTTACTTAGATTGGAATTCCCATTATATCTTATCCATGACCTCCTAAACAACACCTACATTTGATGGGTGGTTCTCTTGGTACTATTTTATCATGATGCCGACATGTGATGAACACATGTAATGATCCTCCTTTCCAATAACCATGTGGATAGTGGATGATCAGATATCATGCCCTTGTGTTGGTCTAGCCTAATCTTTTTGGTGTTTAACAAGTGTGCATATATTTTATACTCTAAAATGTCACTGCCAAAACTCAGTAAAATCCGAACCAAACCTTCATTTTAGTCCCTATTACCATGAAAATACCTTGGTTTCCTTATAATTAAAGTATTTTGAATCAATTAATTACACTATCAGGTATTTCAAAGAATAAACCACCTAAAACTCATGTAAAATTCTATTAGGTCACGAAAAGCCTACAAAACATCAAAACATAAAAATTTTATCAAACCAAAACCTCCTAAAACATCATTATGCCCCCAAATAATTGAGAAATATATAAAAAATATCATCATTGATCACGAGTATCAAGTTCCACCACACTAGAAAAATTAATATTATTAAAGAAATAATTTATCTTAATAATTATTCAATGGGAAAAACCCACTAACAAGAGAAAAATTAAATGCAAACATATTTTTAGAAGAAATTAATATATAAAAAGTCATTAAATATGAATAACTCATTCACCCTAGGAAACTAGACAAGAATTATGATTATAATTCACTATAATTTATTCTTCCATCCATCAATGGTTTCTTAACATTTTCTTAGGAATCCATTATCATGTTTTGATCTACATTTTAAGAAAATATTCACTAAACACTCAAGATCATATAAAACTAGGGTTATGATAAATATTAAGTTTGATATTTCTATCAATAAACTTTCAAGTCCTATAAAATATAAACCCCATAATGAAATACATCTGAATCCATCACGAGGACTATAAAATCAGTTTCAAATGTCTCTGAGACTTTAGGTAACTATGTTTTTATGGTAAAATAGTAAAATCTAAAAAATAGTTTCTAAAATATTAAATCATATTTCATGATATTATTTAAATTCTAAATGAAAATATAAAATTTAAAGTGAAACCAGCCTTACCCTTATAACTCAATGTGAAGGTCATGAAAATGATAAGGTAATGAAAAGAATGATTCAACCTCTTATTTTTTTTTATTTTTTTTTCTTCAAAATTTGTTCTGGGAAAAAATATCGCATCCATCACCCAAACCCATTTTATATCCTCATGAAACCAATTTCAATAATTATAACAACATCATTGGTAAAGTAACGGTTATTTTTGAATTTTATAAGAAACAATAATTTGTTTAAATTCTCATTTCCAATTTTTTTCAAGGGGTTAAACAAATTAATATAATGAAGGAATGATCATGAAACTTCCCCCAAAATCATATAAAATGTCCACAGACATTAGTTCCTTAATGAAAAATTACTTAAATAATGGGAAATCTCTACACTACACTTAGACTCTTGAATACCATAAAAACCCTATGATCGAGGTAGAAAAGTATAAAATTATCTTGTAATGTGTCTATTCCAAAAAGAGGTTATTCAAAGATTCTATGGGGAATAATAAATATTAAATTTTATGGTTTTTCTTAGGGATATGGTATAAATAAAAAATTCCTCAAACATGTTAAATATGAATTTTTATAATCATAGTTTTTCTATGATGAAATGAAAGATCTAGTAGTGATGTGTGTCCGGAGTTCTTTAATAATGAGGGTTTGTGAAAGAATATGAAAACATTGGACTTGGAAAAAAATGCAAGTGAGAAAAATAAAGAATTAAATAATCAAAACAAACATTAATACTTAGTAATGATCTAATCAACAAAAAATTTAGAAATTCAAATCAAATATAAAATTATAATTTAACAAACCAACTAAATTATACCCAAGATTAAATAAAAAATTACTTTTCAATGATTTCCATCCAATGACTTCACTTTTATTATATGGTTTTTTTGAATTTTCTCTAATAAATTGCATTCCTCCAATAAAAAATGCCTCTTATACAAATTAATATAGGAAAAAATTCAAATGGGATACCTAGTTTTATGGAAAATATCACCCCACCCCTACATAATATTATATCAGAGTCCCCACTATTAGAGATCAAGGTGGTGGGAAATCCAAATAAAGAACATGGTAATATAAATAGAAAAAAAAGTCATAAGATGAGAAAACATCCCTGTGAGAAAGAAGTATGTGATGAAAATCAACTGAGGTGGATCAGGGAACCTTTATTTAGGAATGAAAAATTGTATGTGAGTCCTAAAACACAACATTCATTCACTGGAAATTAGAAAGTTTAATAAATAAAAATTGCAACACAAAAAAATTATTCCAGGATAAAAATGGGTAAATATACTCATTCAAGGAATATAGGACCTATATGTGATAAGAAAATGGTGAAATAAGTACATGTCCAAGATAATAAGTAATGATGAATTTCAAAAAAATCAGGTTAGGTAGATTTTAAAAAAAGGTTCATATATCTGGGCTCCATCTAGGGGTCCTCCACATGAGTGTGCTACTAATCAAGAGTGGGATTCTGAATTAGGATGAAAAAATCAATGGGCTAAATAGTGCACTATTCCAAAATATTTGTAACCAAGGAAGAAACATCCTAATAATATAGAATGGGGTAGTTTAGGATATTAATTTTAATATATGAAACGTTAAGGGTTATCTAATAATAGAGTAAAATAGGCTTGGTGGACTTCTCAGTAGAATATTACTAAATCTGTATGGATGTTGTGGATCTAGTAGTTGAGTCAATAAATTGGTCCCCTTTCAATTTCTCAATGTCCTTCTTCTTCCCCTTTCATTATTAGGATAACACAAATTCCTCATTATAATATGGACCTATAACATCCTATTGAATTGGTAGAGGGTCTAAGGATGGTTTGGGAAGGACTATAGACATAGAGGTTGGGGAATATGGGGTCGGATACGGATTAGTTGATACTAGTTGTTGTGGTAATGGTGTGGGATACCTCAGGTGAGTGAATGGATGATCTATGAATAATATCCCATGTCATAAAAAAATAACCAAAAGTCTCTCCATGATTATCTTGAAAGAGTCCCCCAGGTAGTGAAACCACATCACTATGGTGGGAGTGGGTGAAGATGGTTAGGCCTAGGTAGGAGGTGACTTCATCCTAACCATGATCGTAGTGTTTTTAAATACTGATTTACCTTAAGATACATCCCCAGTCTCAATAAATGCATACTCATAAACCTACTCATATCTTGTTCCAAATTTATTTGATAGTATCATCTTAAATAATAGATTTATGTAACCAACTATAATTTGATCATAGATGAAAGAGGTAGAGAGGTCTCAAATACTCCGAAGTGTTGAGCCAAACATGTAATTAAATTTTCACCAAAACATGTTCCCCAATAATTCCTATATTAAACAACATAATGAAGTGAAAACTGACATTCCATGTGAATATCTAGGTCATGGAACAATGTGGAAAAGAGAACCACTTAAATATGGATCAATTCTCCTTGATAATCTTCTTGGGAAATCCTTGCAACGGAAAAAAATCAACACACAATCCAAAGTAACGTGTTTGGTTATTGTGTGCTCTTGGTGGTCTTAAGACCATTGTTGTTGGTAAGATCATCATCCATATTTCCTATAACTTCTCTATGTTTCCAATTTTCTTCGCTCCATAGTTATGGTCATATATTCATTTGTCTCAATGATTATGGAACTATAAATTCCTGAACCAAATCCAAAATATTTTAGAACCAAAATCAAATGCCTCTATCCAAGATAGAATTTAATCTAAATGAGGGTGATATCTAGTGTAGAATGAATCTCGTGAATTATATCACTAAACCATTCCTTTTTTTCTTGGATAATATACTGTAAATTCATCACCTACAGAGCCTCCATGAACTTCTCCTCCATTTGAATATACCAAATAATTCCCATGTACATAATATTATTTGTTTTCATAAACTTCATTTATGGATTTGTCAAGTGGTCCTTGTGTTTAGACTCATTGAAATGTATAAAAGTGTGAGTGATTTTTTGTAGGTAATCCTCCCTAGAAGAATATTGGGATGTATATTATGAAAAAGTGATAGGGATGGAAGTGGGTGAAGAGAAAGGTAAAGCATCTTGTTTTTTCAATTTCATTTTGGGTATAGATTAGTTTTTAGTACGGAGATTGGAAATAGGATGTGTTTCTAGAGTTTTGGTAATGATTTTCCGTAGGTGGGTCATTGGATGTGGATAAATAATGGAAATTGAATATGGTAAAATGTTATTTTATTGTTTTAGTAAGGATAGGGTGACTAATTATGATGGTTCATGGTGAGGAATGGGGTGGTGGGAGGGAGGAGATAGTTAATATGGAACTAGTTGGGGGAGAAGGGAAAGTATGAAGTAACTCACAATCAAGATTTTTTTGGGTCACCAAAAGCATCTTTTGAAGTGGGTAGTACACGTGAGATGTATTGATGAGGTGCATGGTCTCTTTTATCCATGGATATAGATAATGTGGCATGCTATGATTTATGGTTTACCCCGAATATTTAAATCCCCTGCATTTATTTAGGTAAAAATTTAATACTTTTTTCCACAATCTTTTAATGGAGTATCCCATAAACAATGTTTTTTCTATAGAAAACATCGAACCCTGGTTCACATTATTTTTATCATGAATTGTGAATTCTTGAAAATAGGAAATAAAATTTCCCTAGAGGTGTCATGGTGAAACTCAATTCATATGTGCCAAAAGTTGAATAGTCAAAAATCCATAGAAATTATGTGGAAGGCTATAGTAAATGTCACATTATGTGTGACAATATTTTCAGTAGAAATGTGTAGATTATATTTAGAAGATAAATGATGATTTTTTTCAAGAAAATGTTACAACATGACTCATTAATTTCAATCTATGAAAAATTTTATTACCTCTATATAACTTTTGTACTTTAAAGTCCCCTTATAAATGTGTGATACAAACTTTACATAGAATGCAAAGTTAATGTTAAACTTTTATTTTATTCCTATCATACTATGGTACTATAATTTATTGAAATGAATAGTTGGGTATAGTTAGTGATATATTATATGAATTTAACCTTAGAGGTGTCATTGTGTGAATTATTTCTTTCATGTTGTGAATTGGACTAGTTTCGTTGGTTACATTACAAAATACTTATTCTTTCAAGGATATAATTATAGATATGAGAATGTTTTCCTAGATACTATAACATAAAAAGTATCTAATTTATTTTAAAATGATATAAAAAAATCACTAGAAAACAAAACTGGGTATCCTTCTAGTCAGAACATTGTTTTAACTCAAGAGTTAGATGTACCATCTAGGATATCAATCTAACATAAAAGAGAGAACTTGTACCTCATGCAAAGGACCCATAAATATATTTAGTCACTATGAATTTACATTGAATAGAGATTTTTTACCTCTATTTATTTCAAACACTCCATGTGGACATACTTTAATCACCCAAAATGGTTCTGACCACTATCACATTAATTTTACTAGAAATAATATCAAATTTGATTTAAACAATATTAGCTTATCCTGAGATGAAAATTTCAATCTAGTGAGGCATCGAACACGTTATCATTTCATATTTTCCATGTAAATAATTCCATTCTCATAAGAATCTCACATCAGATCTTCCATCTCATCAAGTTGTAACAATATCTACTCCCCTATCCATTGTACATCCATGTTCATTTTTTTGAAAACTTAAAATTATTGATGTTCCATATTTACTAGTATATGATAGGGATTCCCATAGATGATCTATAATTTTTTTGTATGAATAGGTGTTTTAAATATTTTCTAGTATTCTCAAAGTATATCACCAATATCCCTACTCCATTCATTCTAGTTTGTATTCATGATCTTTTCTATAATTTTATTTATCCATTGATTAGAAAATTCCACTTGATCACTAGTTTGTGGGTGGTAAGGGGTGACGATGTTGTATATAACTATATATTTATTAGGAAAAAAAATTCATTAAATGGTTATTAAAATTAATTCTATGACCCCTAATGAGAGTTCATGGAATTCCGAATAATGAAATTGTGTTCTTCTTCAAAAATTATTTCACCACTTGGGTAGAATTTAGAGTTGTAGCATCCTCTTCTACTCAATTTTACATGTAATAGACCCATTTAGAATGTATATATTACTAAGAGTGTCTTATAAGGGGACTATGAAGTCAATTCCTTATACATAAAAAAAAACTCAATCTCAAGAATTGTGTGTTGTGACATTTCATTTATCTTCTCAATAAAACCTTTACTTTGATATTGCTCACAACTTTGCAAAAACTATTCAACATATTAATGAAGAGTATGATAAAATAAAGAAATCATAAGTATCTTGTATAAGGTATTATCAGATATGTGGTGGCTCCAGGTGGGTGATGAATGATATAATTCAAAAATAGTTGGCACCTCCACTTCTGGTACACATCATCATATCAACCCATCTCAACACAATTTAAAAATAAGTGGCTTATCCTAGAAGTAGTATGTTTTGTTGGATAAGAACCAATTATTTTTTGGTATTATAATTGAGGATATAAAGTTTGTCAATACAATTAATTCACCATATCATCAAAACATGGTTTATCATATAAGTTGAAAAAGAAACAACATCTCATACATGAACTTATCTAGAATATACATCTCTTCTTATCCATAAATATTTGGTATAAGATGCTTGGAAAAATGGTTATTAATGAAATTATCATATCATTTATTATCATTGATGATGATGTAATCCATAAAATTACACACATATTTTAACACTTTTTGTTTCACATTTATCTTGAATGTGTATGATCAGTGTAATAATTAACCTTAGATAAGACAAGATATGACCAAATTTTTCAAAAGTAAATAAAACTATAATAAGATTGTTCCTGATCTTTGGGAATTTAATTTAATCATTATTGAGAGTTAATATAGTGTAATAAATAGGATTAAATATTGGATCAACCTACTATCCTAAAATAAATCACATGGGAAAATCACTTACATCACATATCAGCTCAAAATCCTTCTCCAAATCTGGAGATATAATAAAAAAAGTGACCAATAAAATACCATTTAAAATAGTAAAGTATTCCATATAGTATTCATGAAAATTTAATGACATATCATTCACCCAAATATGAGTAAGTGATTGATTAATCATAGAAAAATATTTGGAAAATTGGCAGTAGAACCCACATCGCTAAGAAAGATTCTTTCCCTATCACTACTGTTACCTTACATAAATATTTTATAAGCTTAATCTTTGTGATATATACCACTATTACTTATTTGGAAATTAGGTTCTAGAAAAAAATTTATCCTTATACCATAAAATGACACTTCTCCTGATTCGATACTAGGAATATGTTTTCACACATCTTCAATATTAAATCAAGGTTTCTCAATAAATCCTTAAAAGATCTCTCATAGGTAGAAACGTTATCCATAAATATTTATAAAAACTCCACAACTATAACATGAGAAGTTTGTTCCACGCACCATCTGAAATTTTTCTACTATATTATATATCCTAAATAAAAAAAATTGATGGGAAAAAGTTCTATATGGATAGGTGAATATCATATTTGAGTGGTAAACCAAGTTCACTTGTATCTAATTATCACTAGAATATCCACTGAGAAAATACTGAAAATTATATTTTTAATCCATTCTAATATTTTATCCATGAAGTGAAATGAGAAGTGATATTTATGAGTGGTTGTGTTTAGCATTATGTAATCAACAAATAGCTACCAACCCATAGTAGTACTTTATGGGATCAACTTATTTTCCTTAATTTACACCATTATCATACTTATTTTAGTTGGCCCAACCTAAAGAGAGAACACCCAATCATTATTTTAGAGAGAGAAAAAGATACCAAAACCAATTTATTCATGAATTATTTCATGGGTGGAATGAGTCTCCATTAGGATTGGCAGCTCAGTTTTGTTTCATCTTTAAGTATAACCTTTTGATTACACAACATGAAACATATCCATATGATTTTTACAATTTCTAATACAATGTAATGTTTTAATATTATTAAAATAGAATGAATTTAATCCTCTTATTCCTTCATCAAGTTTGAGTTCATGATGAATGTCGGTGTTTCTTTCTCTCTAAAAAATGAATACCTTAATATAATCGATAATGGCTTCAACACTTGCACTGGTGGATTTATAATTGAGGGAAAAATTATTGGACAATGCACCTTTTAAGTAGTTTAATCCAAAACACTTCTTCCAAACTATTTTTTTCTATTACTTCTTCTTTAATATGTATAGCATGTTCAGAAAACATTTCATCAATAAAAACCATAATTATTTCTTACTCCTCTTCCTGTAGATACTACAATGATAGATCTTCTATTTCTCCATATCCCTACATTATGAAAATATCTTGGTAGTCAACCGACACCACCCCTTTCTTTTCCACCTTCACTAAGTCAAAAGAAACTTGTTCCTAAAATAACCAAAAGATATTATTCCATGATTTACATCAATCAAAACCTTTCCAATTGTGAGAAAGGTTCTATTTATAATGATATAGATATTTATTTCTTGCTTCATGTTAAGAATCAAAAAGTATCATGGGAAAATAAATATCGCTACCTTCAAAATAGAATCCTTTAAAATACCATAGGGGCACTTTCTTGATCCATTGGAAATTTTTAAAGATACTTTGTTAGAATTTATTATTTCAAAATGATCACCATGCCATTATATTTTTTCAAAGGAGGAAAATACAAAGGACACAAGGATTAGGGGGGTTTAAAATAATAGAGGCCAAGGGCGTCCACACGAATTAAGTTAACCCCTTCAGGCTTGAAGTTAGTGACATTGAGAAGGAAAGTGACATTAGAGCCAGGGATTGCTAGGGATGTGAGATGATCAGTGACTTTGTTCCCTTCTCTCCATGTGTGGGAGACCCACATATTCTTGTTGAGAAGCAGTTTACATTACCTAATGATGTAGGTAATTGACCATAGAATGGAGACTATGACCATAAGGGAGTCACATATGATATTCAAATTAGTTTCCACTTGGGATAGGATAATGTTCTTCTGTATGCATAGGTTTAGACCGATGAGAATAGCATTGGCCTCCACTTGTAGAGAATTTACATCCCCAAAGTGAGCTGTAAAAGCAAGGAAAACCCCCCCATCTGTGTTGCGGACAACACCTCCACCGTGCATGTTACCTACTAGACCTGAACCATCAGTATTTAACTTGAGGCTAGATAATGGGGGAGACCATCTCACCCAAGTACCCCGGCTACTGTCAAGGTGAGAAGCAGCCAAGGGAGAATTAGCCTATAGAAACCGCAGGGAGGGGGATTCATGCCAGTTCCCTAAAACCAAGACCAGTTTGAGCAGTCAGAATTTAGTACGCACAATTATGGACTAGCCTGTGGAGGAGATCCCCTCAAATCACGCCTTATTGTGAGACCGCCAAAGGCACCAGCATCCTGCACTGAGGATGATGGATCCCGCCACCCTTTATGGACCTTTCTTAGAAGTCCCCTGAAACCACCTCTCCGTAAAATCAGATGCTCCCGGGATGAGGGAAGAGATAAATGTAAACTCTCTGAAGAATTTCCAAACCTCGTGGGCCCAATCACCTTCAAAGAAAATATGATCGGTATTATCCTTCTGCTTGTGTGTTATTTTTTTTATACTCAACAAAACAGTTTCATTTTATAACATGAGTATAATTAAAATGAGACCGTTGGGTTTCGACTTTATATGACCATTGGTCAATATGACCACTAGAAACTAAACGTTTTGATTATTGTCTCTAAATACAAGTGATCTTGGTTAATTAATATAGAAAGAAGATTCGATGGCCTCACCCAGTAGTTTTGGACCGGTCGAAGCCCATCTAACAAAACATTGGAAGGAGGTAGCACCACTGGGATTTGCTTTGGACCAAACCCAAGCCGAACTTAATCGTGTGAATCTAGAATGGAATCACCTTCGCGAGAAGTTCAAACTGATAGAAATTACAACTCGTGCGATGTTGGATAAGCCGCCCTCAGATTCTATCACCTTAGCACACCTTACACTTAGGTCCTATGCTGGTGTGATAAGGGGCTATGTAAGGAGACCATAACTGCCTTATGTAATCCTTTGTTTTAAATAAAAAATTTGATTTCTCCTTATGATGAAGTTTATGAATTTTCAAATGTCTGGATAAATATAGTATGCATATTTTTGGTGAATTTTAGAGAAAGGATATTTTAAAAACTTTTTATGTAAACCTTAAATAATTAAAAATGTGTAACGATTTTTAAAAACGGTCTTCTACAATTATGTTCAGTACGAAATTTAGAGTCTAATAAGATCAACATAATTTTTTATGAATAGTAAATTATGAATAGTGATTCTATGCTTAGGATTAGTAATGTGACCAATTGGATTAGTAATCTCACTTAAAGAAAGTATTAATATAATCTAGGCACCTTGATTAAGTAATGTGATTCAATAAAATGGTAAAATAATGGTTTTATAAATTATTAGTCAAGTATTGGTTTTTTCTAGTGAATAGTGTTTTTAATTAAAAATGAAATTATAAATATTTTGAAAATTATTTTTATAAAATGGACTTTATTTTTGAATTCAGAACGTCGATATTATGCTAAGGTAATTTTTGGGGATTTTTCTGAAAAAAATGAATTTTAGGTGAATGGTGTATTTATTTAAAAACTAAAATAAAAATATTTAGAAAATTATGTTTATAAAATGGAATTCATTTTTGGAATCAGAGCATCGATATTTGGTTAAGGTGAAATTTTGGGATTTTTCTGAGAACGTTGAATTTTTGATGAATAGTGAAAATAAAGTTTTTAAGTTACGGGTGTTTACTGACATTATTAAATGATGTATTAAGTATGTAATCAATATGGTTGACTTATAAATAGTAATATAAGGCATGAGGTTTCCCAAGTGGCCAATACCATGGGCAATCCCATGGTTTTGCCAAAACCACCAATGAGGTGTCCCTTGGCCATTAATGCCTTGTCCCCTCACATTCCCTATAAATACCAAGCCATTATCTCATCCATTCGACTCCCAAATCTACCCCAACGAATTTATGGTCTCATTACCTCCAAAGGAGTCCTTCCAAGGTTCCTCAATCCCTCAAGGTCCCAACCTTTGAGTTTTAAGAGTTGCGTTTTAAGGTAAGGGATCCTACCTCTCTCTTTCTTTTCAAGTAATCTCTTTTATGTCATTTCTTTTATGCTCCATGCTCTTATGTTGGAGAATGATCTTCTATATTCCTCTTAATTCCCTTTTCATGTTCATATTATGAGTTACCCCCTCTTTCTCTCATCAATTAATTTTAAGAAAGGTTAGGTGGCATCGTTAGGCTGCCAAAGTTTTAAGGGATTCGTTCACCTTTGTCCTTTTTCAAAGTTCTACTTTCATGTCAATTATTTCAAGTTTCTTTTTATTATGTTGGGGTATTAACTCTATATCTATCATACTGATATTTTATTTTAATATGATTAGAGACCCTATTTGATCTCTTCAATTAATTTTTGATGAAGTTTAGGTGACACCGTTAGGCTGCCGAATTTTTAAGGGATTTGTTCACCTTTCTCATTTTTCAAAGTTCTACTTTCATGTCAAGTCTTTCAAGTTCCGTTTTATTATGTTCGGGTATGATCTATATATCTATAATACTGATCTTTTTATATTTATCTGATGAGATACCCTATTGGATCTCGTCAATTCATTTTTGTTGAAGTTTAGGTGACACTGTTAGGCTGCCGAATTTTTAAGGGATTCGTTCACCCTTCTCATTTTTCAAATTTCTACTTTCATGTCAAGTCTTTAAAGTTACCTTTTATTATGTTGTGGTATTATCTCTATATCTATCATACTGATATTTTTTAAATGATGAGAGACCCTATTTGATCTCGTCAATTGTTTTTTTTTCAATTTTAAGTGACGCCGTTAGGCTGCCGAATTTTCATAAGAGAAATCTTATTTTTGTCTTCCTATAATTTTCTTCATTTTATATGGTATATCGTTAAACTTTTAATACCATGTTCTTAAATCCTTTATATTTTGTCCCCATACTGTTTTATGGATCATTTATGAGTGGGTGACCCATGTCCCCTCTCTTTTCAATGTTTTCTAAAACATCGAAACATAGCCATCATGATGCAGAATTTCCGTCTCAAAATGCCTCTCTCTTATCCTCAAATTAATTTATTTTATTAAGTGAATACTCAAAGATCTTTATTCTAAAGGGGTATTCACATATATACCAAAATTTTCTATTTTAAAGTCTAGTATTTACATACATGAGACCCGCTTTCCCTTTCTGTGGGTTTAAAGTGACATAAAGATCATGTCTTTAAAGCAGTTTTTAAAACTTTATGATTATGAAATGAAAACCATTTCTTTTATGCTATATGGATTGTTTATGAAATGATTGATGATGATATATGTGGCTCACATGATAATAAAGAAAAATTAAGGGTGCGCCCTGATAGCGCTCCAACGCATTGGGTAAAGACTTAATCTCTAGAGATGACTATTTTTAACGATGCCATGGTGAATAACCTTGGTAATTTTTAATGACACCTTGGGGATGGACCTTGGTGAAATAGAAATGATTTTAAATATTAAATGTTGTAGACACATCTTCAAGTTATGAAAAAAGTTATTTTCATTATGATATGCCTCATGATTTCTTTCTCATTCCTTAAAGTTCTTGTCATGAACTTATTGAAGTATCTCAAGTTCACATGTAAAATGTTTTTCTTCTTTCCCTTAATGGGCATTCTGCTCACCCTTTCTTTTGATGTATGTCCCCAGGTTATGAGATGTAGTAATGAAACTAGGATGAAATTAAGGAGAAGCATTTAAAGTGTTTAAGAAGATTGGTTTATGTTGTTTTCATGTATTATGTTCCTGGTTTTCAAGACACTAAACCTTAAAGATCCTCAGTTTTGTGTAATGTAATGAAAGTTTATGTGATAAAAATGTGGGATGCTATAGTTGGTATCAAAAAACGGTTTAGTTATTTGTGGAAATTAGGATATGAAAACTCTAGGAAGAACCCCATAGAAAATTTTAAATAAAGGAAATACTCCTGGTATTTTGGTGAGTATTGAGTAAGGGATTTCCAAGCAAATACATCCTTGTCTAGATACGAGCGGATAGAGGTGGCTCTAGCACAGATGTACATAGGAGTAAAACCCGAAAACACCACTTTGAACGAGACTTGAATGGGAACTGGTACACGACAACGTGCCAAGCTACACTCTTGGTTATGACACTCTCAGGGGATATGCTTTGGTAAATTAATAAGCTTAGTATGAACCATTGTTAGAGGAACAAAGATAAAATAAAATAAAGATTCACATAAGAATATATGATCATGGATAACCTAGATGGGAACCTAGGGGATCACAAGTTAGGGTATACTTTTCTTCTACAAGTTTATCCTTCTATGATTTAAGTTTCTTTTCATGATTATTGGCTAAGTATTTAAGCCCCCTAATTATACTTTCTTTTCTTAGTTAATGTAGGGAAATGGAAGAACATGTCCCAACAACCAATGTGATAGAAAATGTGATGATTTCCCTATTAATATGACAGAGATGATGAGAGATCAAGTTGAACATATTGTGATTATTCCAAACCAGCTATCAAAAATCACAATTAATAATTTTTACATAGTTGAATGACCAAATTCATCATGGAAGGAGAAGATGAAGTCTCAAGGATGTTCATCTAATAAAGTTGATTAGGGGATTTAAAGATGATTATTATTTTGGAAGATGTTCACTATTTTGGGAACCCTATTTGATTGAGGTAAATAGATTACTATGGTATTTTCTTTGAAGAGTAAAGGTTGACTTATATTTTGAAGAATCGATGAATTTAAGGTGAACTTATGGTAATATAGGTTACTTAGGGAAATGATTAACCTATCTTGGGGGAAAATATGTTTAGGTTAGTTAATTTTGTTATAATATGTTTGGAGTGGTTGATGTTGTTTGGAGATGCACGATAAAGTTTATTTTGGAAGACTGTGTTATCAAATCCTTCTTATATTTGGGTTTCAATCTTAGTTTGGTTTATTTTTAAGAATTTTAAGGACAATTGTTTATGGAATGGTTTATGATGAAATTTGTGTAGTACCGTGGAACTTTGAAGATTTAAAATTAGTTTCCCTTCCTATGGGATTCTATCTTTTTGAAGATTTGTTTTATCTTACCCCTTATATTTTTGGGATAATGTTTAAAGATAGAAGAAATAGATAGTTAATATTTTGTGGATTATGTGATTCTCTAGAAGATGATTCTTGCGCTTTGATGAGACCAAGTAGTTTTGAATTCTCATCATTTGGAGAAAAGACCAGTTTTGGTAGAAACTTATTAAAGAATAAAACTCTACTAGAAGGTAAATATATTTCCTTATGTTTTTATTCTATGTAGTGAATGAATTCCTCAAAATTATAAAAAGGAACGTAAAACAAAAACGTTGTTGGTTTAAGTTTACTACTGGATAATCAAAGACTGTTTACACACATCATAAGTTTTGTGATTTTCTTGTGGTTAAATTTCTCCTAATCATGTTTTCTATCACTCTCCCTCAGAACTTGACCCTTTGTTTTTCTTCCATATCCATATTTTCCCTCATGGAATCCTAGTGTGGGTTAACTCGGGTGACCTTTGTACTTGCCTTCCTTTCTTTAAAGTAATAGTTTTACTGACTCCTTTTCCGATGTGGGATTTTTAATGAAATTTCCACGCCCAATTTTAAAAATTGCGAGGACGCAATTTCTTAAGGGGGGAAGATTGTAACGACCCAAAATTTTGAATAAATCTGGTTTCCTAATTTTGTGTGTTATTTTATTTTATTTATACTCAACAAAACTGTTTCATTTGATAACATGAGTATAATTAAAATGAGACTGTTGGGTTTCGATTGTTATATGACTGTTGGTCAATATGACTGCTGGAAACTAAACGTTCCAATTATTGTCACTAAATATAAGTGACCTTGGTTAATTAATATAGAAAGAAGATTTGATGGCCTCACCCAGTAGTCTTGGACCGATCGAAGCCCATCTAATAGAACTTGGGAAGTAGGTAGCACCACTGGGCTTTACTCTGGAACAAACCCAAGCCGAACTTAATCGTGTGAAGCTAGAACAGAATCGCCTTCGTGAGAAGTTCAAACTGATAGAAATTACAACTCGTGCGATGTTGCCCGAGCCGCCCTCAAATTCTCTCACCTTAGCACACCTTACACTTAGTGCCTATGCTGGCGTGATAAGGGGCTATGTAAGGAGACCGTATCTACCTTGTGTAATCCTTTGTTTTAAATAAAAAATTTGATTTCTTCTTATGATGAAGTTTATGAATTTTCAAATTTCCGGATAAATATAGTATGCATATTTTTGGTGAATTTTAGAGAAATGATATTTTAAAAAATGTTTATGTAAAGCTTAAATAATTAAAAATGTGTAATGATTTTCAAAAAATTGTCTTCTACAATTATGTTCAGTACGAAATTTAGAGTTTAATAAGATCAACTTAATTTTTTATGAATAGTAAATTATGAATAGTGATTTTATGCTTAGGATTAGTAATGTGACCAATTGGATTAGTAATCTCACTTAAAGAAAGTATTAATATAATCTAGGCACCTCGATTATGAAATGTGATTCAATAAAATGGTTAAATAACGGTTTCATAAGTTATTATTCAAGTATTAGTTTTTTCGAGTGAATAGTGTTTTTTAATTAAAAATTAAATTAAAAATATGTAGAAAATTATTTTCATAAAATGGAATTTATTTTTGAATTCAGAACATCGATATTATGCTAAGGTTATTTTTGGGGATTTTTCTGAAAAAAAATGAATTTTCGGTGAATAGTGTATTTATTTAATGATTAAATTAAAAATATTTAGAAAATTATTTTTATAAAATGGAGTTCGTTTTTGAAATCAGAGCATCGATATTTGGTTAAGGTGAAATTTTGGTATTTTTCTGAGAACGTTGAATTTTTTATGAATAGTGAAAATATAGTTTTTAAGTTACGAGTGTTTAATGACATCATTAAATGATGTATTAAGTATGTAATCAATATGTTAGACTTATGAATAGTAATATAAGGTATGTGGTGTCCCATGTGGCTAATACCATGGGAAAATACCATGGGCAAGCCCATGGTTTTTCCACAACCACCAATGAGGTCTCCCTTGGCCATTAATGCCTTGTCCCCTCACTTTCCCTATAAATACCAAGCCATCCTCTCATCCATTCGACTCCCAACTCTCCCCCAACGATGTTCTAGTCTCATTACCTCCTAATGAGTCCTCCCAAGGTTCCCCCAATCCCTCAAGGTCCTAACTTTTGAGTTTCAAGAGTTACGTTTTATGGTAAGGGATCCTACCTCTCTCTTTCTTTTCAAGTAATCTCTTTTATGTCATTTCTTTTATATTCCTCTTACTGCCCTTTTCATGTTCATATGATGAGAGACCCTGTCTTTCTCTTATCAATTAATTTTAAGAATGTTTAAGTGTCGCCGTTAGGCTGCCGAATTTTTAAGGGATTCGTTCACCTTTCTCCTTTTTCAAAGTTCTACTTTCATGTCAAGTATTTAAAGTTCCTTTCTATTATGTTAGGGTATGAACTCTATATCTATCATACTTATATTTTATGTTCATATGATGAGGGACCCTATTTGATCTCATAAATTCATTTTTGTTGAAGTTTAGGTGACGTCGTTAGGCTGCTGAATTTTTAAGGGATTCGTTCACCTTTCTCATTTTTCAAAGTTCTACTTTCATGTCAAGTCTTTCAAGTTTATATTTATTATGATGGGGTATGATATCTATATATATCATACTGATCTTTTATGTTCATATGATTAGAGACCCTATTTGATATCGTCAATTCATTTTTGTTGAAGTTTAGGTGACGTCGTTAGGCTGTCAAATTTTTAAGGGATTCGTTCACCTTTCTCATTGTTCAAAGTTCTACTTTCATGTAAAGTCTTCAAGTTCCTTTTTATTATGTTGGGTTATGATATCTATATCTATCATACTTATATTTTTCATATGATGAGATACCCTATTTGATCTTATCAGTTCTTTTTTTTTTGAAGTTTAGGTGATGCTGTTAGGCTACCGAATTTTCATAAGAGAAATCTTATTTTTGTCTTCCTTTCACGATCTTCATTTCATATGGTATATCTTTCAAATTTCAATACCATGTTCTTAAATCCGTTATATTTTGTCCCATACTGTTTTATGGATCATTTATGAGTGGGTGACCTATGTCCCCTCTCTTTTCAATGTTTTCTAAAACATCGAATCATAGCCGTCATGCGGCAGAATTTCCGTCTCAAAATGTCTCTCTCTTATCCTCAAATTCATTTATTTTATTAAGTGAATACTAAAAGATCTTTCTTCTAAAGGGGAATCACATATATACCAAAATTTTCTATTTTAAATTTTGGGATTTACATACATGAGACCCGCTTTCCCTTTCCATGGTTTTAAAGTGACATAAACATCATGTCTTTAAAGCATTTTTTAAAACGTTATGATTATGAAATGAAACCCATTTCTTTTGTGCTATATGGGTTATTTATGAAATGATTGATGATTATATATGTGGATCACATGATAATAAAGAAAAATTAAAGGTTTGACCTGATAGCGCTTCAATGCATTGGGTAAAGACTTAATCTCTAGAGATGACTATTTTTAATGACGCCTTGGTGAATAACCTTGGTAATTTTGAATGACACCTTGGGGATGGAACTTGGTGAAACAGAAATGATTTTCAATATTAAATGTTGTAGCCACATCTTCAAGTTATGAAAAACATTATTTTTATTATGATATGCCTCATGATTTCTTTCTCATGCCTTAAAGTTTTTTTCATGGCCTTATTGAAGTATCTCAAGTTCACATGTAAAATGTTTCTCTTGTTTTTCTTATTGGGCCTTCTGCTCATCCTTTCTTTTTATGTATGTCCCCAGGTTATGAGATGCAGTAATTAACCTAGTATGAACTTAAGGATTATCCTTTAAAGTGTTTAAGATGAATGTTTTATGTTGTTTTCATGTATTATGTTCCTGGTTTCCAAGACACTAAACCATAAAGATCCTCAGTTTTGTGTAATGTAATGAATGTTTATGTGATAAAAATGTGGGATTCTATAGCTTACACCCATTCTCTTGACCCTCTAATCTAAAGGAATAGAAAAATTTCAGATTCTCCAGATAAGGAAGTTGTATTTGGCAGGGATCTTGTTGCACCACACATAGGCATTCTAGCTAACCTGTTGTGCCTACAGAGAGTAGATCTTACGGAAGTCTCTTGAAGTAAACATCCCAGAATTGGAGGGGATGAAAACGCATTTGTCTGGTTCATCATTGACGAGGATATAATTGAATATGGCCTACTGGTTCTTGTCCCGAACCGTATTGATGAACTCCAGGTGCCGGTTAGCCTCTTTGAAGGTGATCGATGGAGCCGGACTGCCTGGGAAACCGAGCACCGAGCCCCGCCAGTTGTGCTTCTAGAACAAAATATTCCCTTCTCTTATGATCCATCAAGACTGCTGCTGGTGGCCTGGGATGAGGGAGAAAACAGAGTGCCACAACAGAGATCCATGAACATTCTCTGTATCCACATTGGCGTTAAGGCCATGGGACATAATTCTCCCCTAGAGGGTCTGGCACTCTAACGTTTCCCAAGAGAGTTTGGAATTCATGCACTGTAACGTGCCTTCTAAACTCCTAATGTTGATTCCCCCATCGTGAATAGGATGATCCATCCTATCCCATGACAACCGGTGCCTCTTCCCTTCTAAAAACGCATCCCATAAGAAGCTAGCCAACACCTTTTCAATCACTTTAATCAATCTCTTTGGAATGTTAGAGGAAGCCAGCGCATGCACTGGTATGGAAGACCGGATGCTATTAATCAGTGCAATACAGCTTCCAAAGGAGAGGAAATGATTCTTCCAGTTGAGGACATGGATGGTAATCCTGCTCACCACTTGATCAAAGTCCCAAATATGAATTCTTTCAGCAGATATTGGAGCACCAAGGTATTCTAACAGGAAGTAACATGGCTGCATGTTCATACGGCTGTATATAAGAGAGGCCCGACCTACCGCACACTTGTTTGAGAGGAAAATATTGCTTTTTCAGTGGTTGATCACCTGGAAACTCCAGAAGCAATACTCCTCCAGCGTCTTCTTGATTCTACACATAGATCTCTTCCCTGCATTCGATAAAATTATCGTGTCATCTGTAAACATCAAGTGAGAAATAGAGGGGAGGCTCCATTTCCTTCTATAGGGTATGATGCTGCCATTCGATATCCCTATTTACAATAGTTGACTTAGCGTGTCCTGCATTAACATCAAAATATTTGGGGAGAGCGGGTCACCTTGATGCAAGGCCCGAGTGTCCTTGAAGAAGCCATGAGATCTACCCATGAAAGAAACAGCCAACCACGCCGAACTAATGCATCTGAAGAAGATGTCCTCAGCATTGGGAGAAATTCCCATCCTTGCAAGAACCCTATTAATGAACCCCCATTCCATTCGGTCGAATGTCTTGTTCATATCCAGTTTGATGGCCATATTGGATCCATGAGCCTCAAGGTTGATGTCCCTCAGCATTTCTTGGGCCAGAGCAATTGCCCCCTGGATGGAGCGACCCCTCACGAATCCATGTTTCTCCATGGAGGTCCACTTGGTGAGATGAGAGGCCATCCTCGAGTTGATGACACTTGCACGGATCTTGTAGGGGAAGTTGCACATACTCACCAGGCGATAGTGGAGGAGGGAGGAGGGATCCTTCACCTTTGGAATAAGAACCACCGTTGTCATGCTTGCAACTCAGGGGAGAATGCCTCCTCGAAAGAAATCATGAACCATGGCCACAACGTCAAATTTAACCACCTCCCATGAAGCTCTGTAAAGAGAACTAGGGAAACCGTCAGGTCCTGGCGCACTGTCGTGGTAATGGTTCATCATGGCCCTGAGGATCTCGGGTTCCTCTAGGACCTCTTCCAAGATAGAATTTTCCTTAGAGGAAACTCTGGTGGGGATGACATCCCAGATATCAGCATTGCTGCTCAGGTACCCATTGTCCATCATTGAGATATTACCCGCAAGAAGATCATTAAGAAAGGAGTATGCCATATTACCCACCACATCTCTATCATCAATATAGGAGCCATCTTCAAGAATAATATTTGGTTTGATAGGCCATCTTTTCTCCCTAATACAAGAATGTAATTAAGCCGTGTTCTTATCCCCTTCATGTAACCATATTGTCCTTGCTTCCTCCTGGGCCATTAGTTCCTGTCTTAGGATCATATCCAACAATTTCTTCCTCTTAACTTCAAGATTCTCGATGATGTTATCATCCCAGTGGTCCTCCAGGTTGCTTTCAAGGAGATCAATGTCTATTTTAAGATCTTCCATCTTCTGATCACTACGAGGGTGATCGACTTTCCATGCATGAAGCCTCTTTTTAATCCTCCTTAGTTTTTTGTGAATCGCCACCCAAGAATAATCTTGCATCAGTTCCCTCCCAGAATCCCGCACAATCTGGATAAAATATAGTTCCCTTAACCATTGGTTATAGAATATGACCTTTCTCTAAAAATCCTGGTCGGGGAGTAGGGAAACCAACAAAGAAGAATGATTAGAGATTCCAAAAACCAAGTGGGATAGCTTGGCATCCGGGAACATCGAGATGGAATTTAAGCTGGCGAGGCATCTGTCAATCCGGCTCCACCAGCGTCTGCTCCCTCTTTGCTTGTTACACCAAGTGAAACGATCACAAACATAGCCCATATTCCTAAGCCCCTTTCTCACCATGAACTGGGTATTCTATACAGAGGTAAATCACCCTTAAATCCTATACATTACTTATTTTTGAAATTATTCTTTTAGAAACATAGCATAAGATGATATCATTAAAATATATTTTTCAAAGGTAATATTTATATTATGTTCTTTGAAATTTCCAAGAACATATTATTGTAATGCCCCAAGCTTGATAAAATTGAATAATAATATATTTTTGTACTTCACCTTGTATTCCCTTGTTTTAAGATGGTTTATTTACAGTGCAAGTAAATTAATTCAAATTAAGTGAATGATAAAAAAAAGAATAAGGATGGTCTTGCATTTATTGAAATATAACATTACAATAGATAAAACCATACAATAAAACGATAGACCACAACTAACCAAAAATACCCACTGCTAGACCAATTAGAACCACCAGAGCACCAGTAAAGAACATCAATAGACCAACCAGATAGTGATCGCCCCTCGGGTCAGTCATGGTAAAAAACATGATGGCAAGAACTATGATGCAGGTACTTAGAAATAAAGGAATAAAAAGAACCATCACTCTAAGCCAAGGTGATTCAAGGGTATGAGACCCTAAACACATATTTATAAGGGTCCTTTAGACCGTTGGTAGAAATTTACGACCGTTTCCTTCCTTTGTGACCATAGAATACTAACAACTATAAATATAGTTGTTGGTCACATTTGATAATTAACTGAAAACCTGGTATATTTAGTTCTTCAAATATGTGTATATTTGTTTTGAATTATATAATTATAATTTTAGAATGAGATTATACATGACATCGAAGACTTTTTAAAAAAAATATTTTAATGACATTATTATTGCGTTATTTTTTTATGTAGATAGCTATTTAAACAATTATATCAATAATTATATGGGTTATAAATAAATTTGAAAATATACTAGATTATAAATTGGATTAATGTTTCATAATATTATTTTGAATATGTAATAAAATTATTTTAATAGAATAATTAAAAAACGTACCAATATGAATGATATGTTGAAATAAATTGTTGTTATATTGAATCATATAATAAATATGTGTAATATTACATTTCAAAATTTCAAATTATGATTATTATAATACATATTCAATTTCCAATCTAGTTTATAACATTTTTAGTATGTAGCATGAAATATGTGAATATATATATATATATATATATATATATATATATATTATAAAATGATTTAAAAATAATAACTTTCACTTTTAAAAGTATTGATATAATAATTTTAATATATTATTAGTTATGTTTTACTTTTGAATTTTTCATGTTATTAATAGTGTATGATAATAGAATAAAGGTAAAGTGGAAATAATATTAACAATATTATAATAATAAGATAGATTGATTGCTTAAAAACAAAAGTGAGGAAATCCCATGGGAAACCGAACTTAGGGTGAGGTGAAACAGACAAATAAAAAAAATCACATACGGGATTGAGATCTGAAAACAAATGGGGGGGGGGACTTCCTCGGAATAGGGGGGGCGTCATGCTTCGGTACTGGCCATGAGAGGGAGGTCCAACCTTTAGGATTCCACGCTGTAGGGTTTCAGAAACCGAGCTCAGAGGTGGTGTCGCGTGCGAGGCATGCAGGCCGGAGTCGAGTAGGTCGGTGATATCGCGCTGCAGCTGGAGGTGTCACATAGGTCGATCAAATTTGAGGCTGAGCATGGGTTGTGCGACACGTTCATAGTCTAGTTGAGTTGAGGAATGAATGATGTGGAGGTCTGGGTAAGGCCTCAGTTGTAGATTCGTCCAGGATGTAGACTGGAGGGAATCGAGGTCTATCCCAGCCTTCCATTATTTTTTAATACTTTCATATCATACCCTTCTTTTCACACATCCATACAATCCAGCCAAAGTTGATTGTGGCCATCCATTTATTTTTGTATCTCTCCCTGTGGTCCCTCTTATTCTTCCTCACGCATGCTGCGCACTAGTAACCTATCTCCCCATTTTCTTTGCCTAGGCCAGCAGTGGACCCGTTCTCATCCCTTCTTTCCACACAGTTGGCACCGCCCATTAATTATTGGCCTTGGATCCCCTTTGACGTCACTTCGCACTAGGTTGGCAGTTTTTTTGAATCCTCGAGTGGAACCGAAGTGAGGCGATGGTTCCTTCGTGTTTCTCTCCAGCGCCTTCTTTAAAGACCTTTGAGATCTCCTACTCCTTCTCCTCCTCTCCAATCCGGTAAGTGACCTTTTTTCCTTGATGTTATACTTTGTTTGGTTTAGGTTTATGTATATACATAGTTATATAAATATAAAATTACATATAAATAAAACATTCATGAATTCCAGGTCCCTGATTCCTTCTTGCAGGTTCCCCTGTATTCTCATAATTGAGCTTTAAAAACAAGTAGACCTAAGAGTTGATGGTTTTACCTTCATCATAGTTTGGTTGAATATATATATATATACATATATATATATATATATATATAATTCCATGAACCGTATATTCTATAATCCATTTTCTTCTAATTATTATTCTGAAACTAGTAACCAGTTTCTTTTTCATGTAAGCAAAGGGATTTTAATGTTTTACCTTGTTTTAGTTTCAGGTAGAATATATATATTTGTAGGTATATATATATGAACACATATATATAAATACCTATATATACATACATATATTTAATTGCCTACAAACAATTTCAGAATAAATAATGGATGCGTATGGTTATTATATTTTAATTCATTTTGGTATAACATGATGATTTAATAAAATCATATTTACCCTTAAAGATTATTATTCCAAGAACGATATCAAAACTATATATATATACATATATATTTGATGATGTTTAAGTTTTAGTTTGATATCAAAATAGTTCTCCTAATTGAAAATTCTCATTTATCAGTGTTTTTGACAATTCATGCATTTGTTTTGTGAAAATGTGTAGTGTGAATTCCTTAAACATTTACATGTGCATATATATTTATATAGATGCACTCATATTTATGAATTGACCAGGTTGTATGAAAGAATGATTTTATGATAACAAGGGTATTTTGAAGACCATGTTTATACATCGATTTCTGACTTTGAGATATTTCAGTATATGTATATATATATATATATATATATATATATATATATATCGACATACTAAACGAATATTGCATGTTCTGACTAAGCGAGAAAAGCATGTATGAGACCTATTTATTTAGTGGTTTGTTTGCTCAACTGCATGAGATAAATCTTATCGCGATAATCATAAAACAAGCTATCATTTCATGTATGAAATCTATTTATTACTTATAAAGAACTATTTTTGGAAAAAACAGAGCAAAATATGTATTTTTAATTTAATGAAAATTTACTATATAAATTAATTTATTGATGACCTACTAACAAAGATAGTTAATCTAAGTATGAGATGGATCATTTTAAGATAAATAGGTTTAGAATTAAACATTTTTTTTAGCGTGGTGTAAAGTGTGCCAATGGGTTATACTCAATTAACCTCTTACTAGCTAAAATAACTATTACCAGTTAATACTCGATATAATTTGATGGCAAACCACTAAAACTTTATCAGCATGTTTTGTAAATGATGCATGTGACCCCTTGTAAGATCTTCTTTAAAATTTAATTGTGTGTGCATCACTGATATTTAACACATTGTATTATGCATGTACCACTTGTCAACAAGAATGTGTTTCCTTAGTAGTTTCCATATCATATTTTGTGTGTTATTCCTGAAAATATGATCACCAAATATTAATTAATAAATCTTAGAACTCGTTATTTGGAGTGGTATGGGACACCCCAAATAACATCACTTTAAAATGAGTATCCAAAGTAGTCTGGGACGCCTTGGATACATAGACCCCTAAGACATAAGAGGATTGTATTGGGGTGATTATGTGATGGTTGGGGCCCACTATAGCCTCTCGATGCATCGGTAGGTCTCATGAGACAAAACAGTGTCACGACACAAGGCCTGACAACAGTTACGGTTCAGGTGAAATTCCTGGACATAGACGGTTCAAGTGAAATTCCTGGACATAGATGATTATGGTCTTGGCATGAGGCCTTGACACAGTCTAGAATTATACCCTCCTCTTAATGTTTTAGAAATTGACCAACCATGCGATTTTCTGACTAATAGGATATCCCTGGTTCAGAGCCTTTTGTATGCACACAATGAATTAATGGAATGACACGATATGTCGCAGTAGTTATGGACTTGATCCATTTAACAACAGCTTTATTTTATTACATGTGAAAAGATATGGATATGGCCATCATGATATGTGCACCAATTATGTTCATTATTACAGCATTTTGATTATGTCTTGTGCACTCAGAACTGCCTTTCTAGTAGTATTCATTACCCTACAAATTTTTAATGGTCAGGTATTGTACAATCATTTAATTTCCCCAATTGGAACTGCGTACTATGTTCATGATTAGATGTTATGTTATTAGTTACTTTATTTCAAGATATTTAGTTTTACAATGTTTAAGATTATTTTCTAGTGTACCATTTTATTTTCAGTAAAGAAATATTATTTTCAAGTAGTTTTAAAACCCCTTACTGGGAATACCTTGCTCACCCTATGTTTTAAATAAAGAATTTCAGGTATAGATCATGCCTTCAAATATGTTTCAAATACTGCCGGTTTCCCAGAACCCGAACCTCACGAGCCTTTGTAACTTTAGGACATGATGTATTATTTGTAAATGTTTGTAATGAAATTTTAGTACATCATGTCTCATAGGCACCTGGGGAACGAGGTCCTTACAATTATATTGATCTTTGACCTTCCACTTCATTATCATTTATGAGAGTATGATAGTGGTTTAATATAGTTATGCTGTAATGTAATTGTCTTATTTTTGTGATTATTCATCCTAAAGTTGATATCCTTCTTATTTACTTTATTTTATCCACCTCATAATTTCTTTTCAACACATTTTAATGCGTGTCTATCCATACTTTTTTTTGTCTATTCTATCCTACTCCCACTTATTTCCGCTTATTGATACTTCATTTCTTACTTATATTTATCCTCGCATGGCTTCCAATCTTAAATATCTAGTATGCCACTCAATGTAATAATCTTTTCCTCCTCCAATGAATGTATCCTCACATTAAAAAGAAATGTACCTAGTAATCATCCTGAATGTATTTGGTAAAATTTCCCACTTGATACCTTGTGTTACAAATGGAATCTCTATGACTTTTCATCTCAGTATCCTATGTTTTCAATCAATGGACCCCCTTATGAATAAGTTTTGACAGAAAAATCTTGAGGTTTTATTTATTGGATTAATCTTGTGACTATTTTCATTGTTGAAATAACGTTTGGTTTTGGTTTTTAGGTTGATTTTACAAAGAACATGGTGGGTAGAATGGATGGAATGGTTGAAGATCTTGTGTTTTTTGGGGATATAATGGTGGTACTTGATTTCTTCAGTATATTAGACTAATTTTATGTTGGTTCCATCTCTAATTTGGAACTTACTAAATCTAGACATGTATTCTATTATGTTAGTTTTCCTATTACAACTGTGGTCCTTGTTTTTAACTCACATAGTCACAATTGAGTGTTTTATTATACTTATATCCTACTCATCACTCATGATATAGTAGTGGGCCTCCCTGCATTTCACAAAATGATACTTACAAGGTTTATTATGGTAGTTTTTCTTTCTATGATTGGAATTTTATGGTATCATGTTTCTTCTTGGAAGCTTCCACTAGGGTAAATAGACATATCTTATGTTCATCCAGATGCATTCCTCTTCTTAGAGTACCTCTATCTCTATTCCATATGAAATAATTATGGGTAATATTATTAAAATGATCTATGATTACCTATAATTTCTTCATCATGGGTCCTATATTATATGAGGTACCAAACATTTCTTGAGAATTAGTTTGTAATCCAAAATAAAAAACCTTCAATTTAATCCATACACCGAGTTTCTAGTGTTTGAATTTCATTATAAAACCCTTAAGTCTTGTCTATGACTCCCAATAATAATTAATATCAATTTAGGTGACATTTTTTATGTAACTTATTAATTTACACGTACATGATGGTGAGAAATATTTATCATTTTTTTCGGATAACTCAACCAATGTGTAGATGGATATAGTGTTAGATCTATAACAAATGTTGTGCTTGGTCCCGTAGGGAAAATGGGAACATCCTCCAACATATTAAGACATATTACACTATGTTGTTCCAAAAGGTGATACAGATCTCCAAGAAGAGAGAGGGGTACCCTTGAATGTACTAACTATTTTGGCCTGCTAAATTTTCCCATGTTTAGAATCATATTGTTGATGTTGGTCATAATTTTGAATTCATTCTTATGGATAGGAAGGAGGATGAGTCTTGGGGTAGCACCATTGATGGAAAAAATTATTCTGTCTATGATGGTGTTATCTATTTCCATATAATGGAAATTATTTCATTATTCTATGTTAGTTAATTGGGAATTGAGACCTACATGTGTAGTCGGTTTTCATTTCTCTACCATGTATAATCGACATGTTGTTAACAGACCTCTCTCAATCATGGGATCATTCTCATGTGACTCTTGAGCATCCAATTTCCTTGATGGAGTGTCTAGCATCAAAATCATTCACTAGTTATCCTATAATAATAGAAAGTAAATACTCATACATGTAGAGAGAATAAAGATATGAAACATAAAATGGAAGTGAACAAAACAAGTCAACTAAACAAAATTAATTAATCAGAAGGTCATCGTGCCTCCCAAAAAATGGTTCCAAAAATTTATCACCCATGGAGAATCGACACTTACCTATGGGTAAATAAATTTTGAAATATATAATAAATATTGATCGTTCACTAACAATAATATCAAAGATAATGGAAATATGAATCCACCCCATGAATATAATAAGATTTTTAGTATTTTGAATAGATTAATCGGGATTTTAACTCGATTGAAAATTATTGGATCATTCTTAAATCCCATATTATTTTAATTGAAAACAATGAATTAATATAGAGTATGGGGATTAATTTCCAAGGATTTAAATAAAAAATAACCACCAATTTCATTCATGGAATATTCGAATAATTTTCCATAAAGTCACTCATGAATTATTATCCCCTGTGTCCAATTTGTTCAACTCTATCACTGATTCTGAAAACCCCTTTGTCCTAAGAAGTACATTACCCTAAATAAATTAATACTAAATCTCAAAGTGGAAGATATATATGATTTACTAGACATAACCTTATTTACTGAATTTAATTGGATTTCATCCTATTACAATTCTCTTGGTTAGATTCATGTAAGAAAATATTATTTAGATTATATACCTAAATAAATTCTTAATAAAAATCAATTCACTGTGATTGAGATTAATGATTCATTAAATCAATCATACTTAAACTCTCTATCCCTCAATTATTAATTAATTATCCACTCATGAAAGTGTATAACACTAACATTCAGGAAAAAACGTCTTAAGTTAAGGATCATGGTAGAAGAATTGAAAAAATAAAAATAAAAAAATAAATGGAAAATACATACATGAATTAAGATAAAATATCCTCAAAATAAAGTACCAAAATAGATAAACACACCAAAACGTCTCAAATAAATAGAAAAGAGAATAAAAATATAATAAAAGTGTCAACCACCTTCATTTTTTGCAAGAAATTATTTATATACTTAAAGTTCATTCAAAACATGAGAGGGTATATGATGGTGCTAATCATGTTTATTCCTCCTCAAACCACCTCAGGATTAAACATATCATGGCTTTAACCACCCTCCTATGGGGAATCTAATTTCTTCCTCTTTTGAAACATAAATCCCCCTAAAAACCATGACATAAAATTATCAGGAATTCAACTGAGATATGATCTTCTTGAATATTGATTAGATTCTTTTATTAATGGTTTTAATTCATAAAATTTAATTATTATACAACTAGAAAAAGGAACCACCCATACATAGCTTATAGAGAATGTCTAAAATGATCCTCTAAACATTACCTTTATGTACTCTCATTTTTTGCACATCCTAGTTGAGTATGACAAATGAAACAGTTATTTCTATCCCACATTAAAATTATTGATGTCTCTCCAATTGATTATCATAATAGAAACGATGTATCTGAATCCAATGAGAATATTTGACCCTTCTACCTTGAACGTACACACATTGGGTATTCTACTTGGTACTATTATAGCTTGGTGCCAATATACATCATGATCTTGAAATAATTCTCCCTACCAATGGTCATATGCCTATTTTCTTTATCGGCCATCCTTCCCTTGAGTGGACTAATCTCTTTAGTTCTTGGTTGGTTAGCCAATTATTTCTACTCTAAAATTTTGAATCATTCTATGAGTTTTTTTCCACTATGTGAAATCAGTAAGCTACCCAACTAGCCTCCATTTTGGTATCTATCCTGGTGAAAATACCTTAGTTTCTTATGTATTCATGTATCCCACAACCATTCATTCCAGTATCAAGTAATTCACAACACGAGGCAACTAAAATCCCTAAAACTATTCTTTAGAGCATTATCAACCTAAAAACTTATAAACATTAACAATTTATCAAATACAAACATTATAAAATACCATTTGGACAAAAAATAATTAATAAAAATCTAAAAAAACCAGCATGAGCAATAAGTATCATTTAGTCCACACACTTAGATAGTGACTAGAGGACCTTCAAGATCTTCATCAATAGGAAAAGAAAACTATGGTCATAGATGTCCTCGATAAGTTATTATAACATAAAAATATAGATTTAATTATTATAGAACCCATTATAAAGGTACTCCCTGATGTAATATAGTCAATAAATTTATAGGTCCTATCCATTGCATATACTGTGAGGGTCTTCCTGAAAGCACTAAAATCAATAACTTTTGAGGTCCCACATACAGACTCTTCTATAAAGGTTCTCTAAGAAGCACTAGAACCCGCAGCTTTAGATATACCCACTAGAGAATATTCTATTAAGATCATTCCCAAAACAAAATAATCATTAACTATGGAGATTATCCCCATAGAACCCATTGTGAAGGTCCTTTGTGGGACACTGAACTTACTATCCATAATGGTTTCACTCATGGTATAAAAACGAAGGTCATTATCAACAGAGGCCCTCCCTATAGTCAAATAAAAGTTGTAATCTAAGAATTTCATCTTTAGATCACTCATCAGAAAAGTCCTCCAAGAGTAAGTTGACTATCTACCCCAAAATCACTCCTCATGAAGCCATTTTTAAATATCCACCCTATAATATGAATATTGATATAAAATCAAGTCCTCCACTTTCCAACTCATCAAAAATATATATACATGGAATCCCATCACATATAATCTATGATAACAAATCTAAAATTACTCCATAGATAATATTCTATAGATTTTCTTTTTAAAATAATGAAAAATCGTATATGAATTTCCTCCCCATGAAGGGAAATGTCCCATTGCCCTGGACCACTCAAAAGTTCACGAACCAGTGGTTTCCATGTGACATCAGGAAAACTCATAATATTATTGGGGATATTGACTAGAAGTGATGGTCTAGTGTGTTACTATGGGGAGAATATACCCACATTTCAAAGTATAAATTAAAAAAATAACCAAACATTATCAATACCATAAATCAAAGTACAAAAAAGATATAAAACACAATATTCCATAAAAATGTAATGTATAACCATGCAATAATATTGAATCATGGTCATGCTAGCACACAATATCTGATCTCCCATTGGGATGATCACATAAAAAAATAAAAATAAATAAATAAATAACATGAGTCTCCACTTCCATCCCCAAACTATAATTCAATCCTAGTCTCCAACCCCATCTAATATTCTCATGCCTTATCATCCAACATTGGGAATATTCCCTGCATAAACCTATGATCAGTGAATCCTTCATGGGTACACAAGCTTCATTACCACTAAAGTAGTGTATAAGTAAAACCCAATTGGTTATGACCAATGTGGTCCCTTCCATAACTCCTAAATTAGTGTATGAACATGTGATATTCTAAAAATAATAAACAATAAATAATTGTGGAAGCATAAATGAATAACTATGACTGATATTAGAGTTCTAATGTTAAACATGATATGGATTATAATTGTTTTTTCCAGTTCTAGAGTTTATCTAATTATAAAAATCATGGAGAAAAAATATACCCATCCTCCAAACATAAAAATAAACTCGGGGGAAATATTCCCATTAGTAGAACCAGAAGAGTAACTTCTAAGGGGATTTACACCCTTCCCTGGAATAGTGAGAATATACCACGGGTCGTCCCACTATTAAACCATTATACACTAGTTCATTTATAATTAGGAACCACATTATGACATACACCTATGGGGTTACATATATAGATACCCAAGCTTAACATACACTAATATTACATCATTTAGATGAATATCCATCCCATTACAAAACTATATGCATGAGGATCATAATAGTTTAGTGTCATTGGAAACTTGGAAACATAATATTATATCATAGTGAAAGATCTTCCTCATCCACCTTAAAGATCATCCCCTTTAGTACACCCAACTAAAAAGTTTCTTCATAACCTAGGGGAAGGGACCATATGGAAGGGGTCAGTTCAAATCCTCAATAAGGGTAAAACGGGAGATATGTAAGCATAACATGAGTATAAGGGTATGTGAACATGATCATAACATTATAAAATCATTCCCTACATATGATAGATCATAATCAAGATTCATGTCATAATTTTTGGCTATATATAATACATGAATCATATGGGAATCAAATAACAAGATACATGAGAGCATAACATAGGAGTAAGATATGAAATTATAGCATACACATAATAATAGAAAATCTAATGGAATGTCTACCAACCAAGACCTTCATAACATTATAATCATGGGATAATCCCCGGTGTACCTACTTCAGGCTTGGGATGTCCACCCATGTATCCTCTTGTTTTGAGCTTGGGAATCCCTCCAATTAACCCTCTGGTTACGACCTTGGTAATCCCTCTTGTGTAGACTCTTATCAAGGGATTGGGATTCCCTCCCATGTACACTCTTGTTTCAGGTGTAGGATTCCCTCCTGTGTACCCTCTTGTTACAAGCTTGGGATTCCCTCTCATGTACCCTATCATTATGTGATTTGGATTCCCTCTTATGTACCCTCTTATTTTATTGTTGGTAATCCCTCCCATGTACCCTCTTGTAACAATCATGGGATTCCCTCCCATATACACTCTTTTTACGGTCTTAGGAAACCCTCCCGCTTACCCTCTTGTTATTGGATTGGGATTCCCTCCAATGTACCTATTTAGATCGTATAGTATTTAACATTTCACAATTAATTTCAATTAGATATAAGTTCACCTCATCAAATAACGAAATCATACATATGTGTTCCACAATAAAATAAAACATTCATCATATCATGAACCATAAAAAGTGATGGGTTTTAGAAATATCATATCATAACCCATGGAATGAAATGGGTATCAAAAACATTTCATTATATCATAACAAATGAAAAAAGTGACATGTTTCATAATAATTTCATTATAGAATAACCCATGAATTTAATCAGGTTTCATAAACATATGACTCATAGAATAGAAATGAGTTTCATAAACATCATGCCAACAAAATATAAACCATTAAAAAAAATAATATGAATGGTAACCTTGGATAGAATCCCTGGAAAGGAATGGCTAACAACAATGAAAGTCATCATAGATGGGATATAATTTTTAAAGATAATTTAGAATATTTCATGATAAAAATATACTTTCTTCTTTGAAATTCTCTTTTTAAAACATAAAACCTTTTTAAAATACTTTTCTTTGAAAATAACTTTGAAAACTTATAAAGGAATATTTGAAAACCATTTAAAAAACATATTAAAAAATTAAAATTAAAATTAAAATCCTTTTCCTCTAAAATTTTATTGAAATTTCATTTAAAAAGTTTTTAGAAAACATTGTTTTTGAATATAATGGATCTCTGACCGAAGATAGAAATAAAGTCAGATTTTCTTAAAAACTTTTTCATAATATTATAAAGTATAAAAATTGAAATAATGGAACCAATACGTGAATATATATTGAATAACATAATCATAAGAAAACTCATGATTGTTTGTGAGAGATAGATCATAATATTTCATCAATGAAAGTATAATCATAAATAATTTAGGTAAATGATGAGATCGTAGAAATAAACACTTATAACTTTAGTAACATTGAATCATAATACCCATGAGATAATGAAATTAAATTAATCCCATGACATAATTAAAATAATTATATTAATTATAAGAAAATTCAAAGGGAAATATATAATCCTCATAAAATAATTTAGGCACATAACATAACATGTGTTCCAGAGAAGGGAAATTGAGAAAAAATTACATTACCTATTTGGTAACTTTTGAACTGTAAAACCAATGAAATAAATATCATCAATTGGATATTTAAATACCCATAAATATAAGGATAATAATCATATAATACATTTTTGGTAATTATATACACCAAAAAAAATAAATGAGTGTTGAATATGGCATATGTCTCTCAGAAATAAAAGTGAGACTAGAAATCCCCTTACTGCTTTAGTAACTTTTGAATCATGTTATCTATGAAATAATAACATAAATTGAAACATTTAATGTAATTAAATAAATTAAATTCATGATATAAAATTTTATAGTTTTGTATATACACCACCCAATAATAATAAGTGGTGAATATAGCCTATATCTCATAAAAATAAATGTGAGATGAGAAAACCCTTACCTTAAGTCATGAAATTCTTAGTAAATGTTCAAATCACATGTATAATAAATATAATTTTATCATAAATCTTCCACAAAACCATATAATTATATATAATACCATAAAATATTTTATTATGAAATTATATTAACTATTTATTAACAATTCTATGTTAAAGTTACGTTTTAGGCAATATCTGCTTTGTTTTTCATATCTATTTGGACTTGCTAGTTTTGGTCATTTTTCTTTGATCATGATATCCTTATCTCCATAATGTAAAACATGATTTAAATATAATATATATTATGTATATATGTAATTATAATAATCTATTAAATATAGAAATATAAATTTAGATACACCATTCATGGAGACTGTATGTCGTACTTACGCGTGAACCCTATTTCCCTTTTCTTATCATATTGAATGAAATAAAGAAAATAAAATATTTGTGTATTTATATTTATATTATCATTAAATTAGAATTATTATTTTATATATATCACATATTTTTATTAAATCCACCCTTAATACATTCCATATAATGTGTGAATGAATCACTTTTCTTTAAGGAGGCTGCAGTCCACACATCTCCAAACGATGTTATCATATTCTCAAAAAATAGAAATCATGAAGGTATGTTTTATATAATAATTAAATAAGAATAAATATATAATAAATACAATATATATCATATAAAATAGTACATTCATCATTATTACCATCCTTGAGAGGTGGTAATGGAAGAACGAACGACATTGGTTCACAAGGAGGTAGTTTATCGTACACAAGAACGATGATTTTGTATCCCATTTGATGGAAAAGTGTGAATGTGTAGTTAGTAACCAAAAAATAAATAAATTACTCAGTGTATTTAATATAAATAGTTTATTATATAATTGTGGAATAGGAATAATTTAATGGGTGGAGAAATAAATAAAACGCAAGTGCTCTTTGAAGAACATTAGCTCTTCTTCGAGTAACTCCTTTTGGTCTACACCAAAGGACATAATTTATTTTCTTAATTACAAAATTTAGGATTCTAGTATTATATGAGGGATGTTTTAAGCTTATTTGGGAAGGGTTTGGATGATAAAAATGGCTTGAGAGGTTTGAATAAGTGAGGGGGCTGAGATCCCTTTTGTAGTGGAGGAGGAGTGGCATTCTTGTAAATACCAAAAGGTAAACACTATTGAGAGGTTTTTCTAACATAATGTCCTAAAATTAATTTTACTTGTACTAAAAAATAGGTTAAATGGTCTAAATATGTCAATATAATGTGTTTTATACATGTTTATAGGTCATTTTGAACCCTTATGTTAAAGTTTAGTTTCTTGGTAAAATCATTTTTATCTTTATCAATGTAATTAATTATATTTTTTTTGAAAAAAACTCTTGGTAAAAGATTTAGTTGAAGTCATTATAAATTATAAGTTTTTCTGATTCCAAAAATCTAATACATTTTTTCAAATTCCAATCATATAAGTGGAATAAATTAATTTAAAATAATATGGTTGATGGGAAGAAACAATAGGTTTTTAAAGTGAAAATGTTCAAAATATTGAAATGTTTTTATATACAATTTCAATGTGAAATTAATTAAAGTGACCTAAATTTTATTTATATATGAATATTTGATCTATATATATATATTAAAACTAAATGAAAATATTTTTTTACTGTATAAAAGAATTATAAGAAATACAGTTTTCAATTAAAATTTAGTGTTTTCACTGTTAATCAAAAAATGAAAATTCTCAGAAAAATTAAAAAAAATAATGAAAAGTAAATTTGGATATATTTATTTAAAAATAAATTTTAGTTTTTAAAATTAAAATTTTAAAAATTTTAAATATAATTTAGAACAAGTTTTCCATTAAAAGACGGTAAAACTGTCTTTTACAATAATACAACTTTGTATTTAAAAAACTAGATTTATTATTATTTTAATCCAATCAAATTTATTCGATGAATGTAAAAAAATTTGGTGGAATTTTATAATATATAAAATTTATTAATATATCTCACTAACAGTGATTAATTTAATTTATTATGATAATACACTTTTTTGAGCCTAAAAACTATTTTTTCATAAAAACACTTCCTTTATATTCAATTGGTTTCTATTTACATTTACAATTAATTGATAAAAAATAATTAATTTTATAAACTTTTTTAAACCATTTTTTTAAAATTTAGTTAGTATCATTCATATCTTCCATTTCAATGGCTAGGTGATAATTATAATAATATTTTAATAATAATATTTTAGTTCAGTAAAATTTATTCTTGAATATAACACAAGATATCGAAGGAACATGACATTGGGAGTAACATAAGACAAACATAGTGTTGTGTATATCAAAAGATAATATAAGTGTTATGTGTAGTGAAATATAATATTGGTGTCATTTATAAAGCTAGATTAACATGATGTAGATTACAATGAAATAAATCAAATAATATTAATTTAATCAAAAATAATAATTCATAAAAAACTCAGGGTGTCACATTTTACCCCCCTTAAAATTAATTTCACCCTTGAAATTCATCTGGGTTATCAAATGTTTAATACTTGAAAGCTCCATTAATAGAAACCCACATGGTAAAAATGATTTCTAAAACTTAATTTTTGAAGGGGGATGTTGGAAACAAAATATTTTTCCAAAGTAACTCATAACTTTGTTTCCACAAAGGAGAACATTGGTGGAATGTGAAAAAACACACATGGAAGAGAAATATAACTATCAAGTTCTAATAGAGAGTGATAGTGAACTTGGTCAGGATAATTTTAACGATCACAAATTGATAAACCAAATAGGGCAAAAAAGGATAAATATTTCATAAAAAATAATGATAATGGGACAAAATTTTATTTCAAGAACCTTTTCCTGAAGTTGAATAATTTTAATAAGAATATATACTTACACGATTTCGTTTCATTTTATAAGAAAAATCCCATACATTGGATGAACCTTGATCAATTTTTACTACATCTCTTACTATAAGAAATGAAGATGAATTTTTTATATCTGAAGAACTAATAGATCATAAGACCCATAGATAGACTGATAAGTCATTCTATCTATCTTTAGGTATCATAAAAAAATATGGTTAGTACATGCTATTCAATATGCATAAATATTTATATGGTGAAGTAATATATTAATATCAAAAAAATCATCCAAATATAAAATCAAACCATTCCACAAAAGGATTTCTATATAACCCTTATGAAAGATGAAAGTTAATAACTTTAGAGAGAAGGTCACTAAATTTATCAAAATTAGCTTAATATTGATCCCCCATATATCATAAAGAATCTCTTGGTTGTCAAACCCCAAACATGTGAATACATTCATCATGTATTCTCTTGAAACATGGGAATAACCTGAATTACTATAAAACCTTATTGAAAACATACATGATTCCTCATTCCTTGCATAGAACACAAATTATGGTATATATTACATTAATACAAAAACATTGTAAAAATTATTAATGATAACATAAACCACTTTATCAACAAATCCTTTTTCATTTATGAGGTTATCAATATTATCCAATTTAATTTATCCTTGTAAATCATCTATTTATCCAATCTAAAAATAATTTTATCATCATCTCGATCACATTAAGGTTTAAATTATCTTGATAAAAATATCACCTTTATATTAATTATCCTATCTAGGTTATCAAAACATTTCAATATAGTTTTTAAAATCCTTAATGAACATATACTTCATGATTTATATAACATAATTCTTGAATTCCAATACATGTTCCCATCAATCATCCCACTTATTTATCAAACAATTATCTAGGATTTATAATCTTATTCCTTAATAACCCTTCTTAAAATATGAAATTTGAAGAAATTATTTAACTTCATCAAACTCAATTTAATCATGATTATATACAATACTATTATAACAGAACATACCTTTTATATATCACTTGTGGTTTCTTCATCATCAACAGAAAGACCATTATTATTACAACCTTGATGATTTCCTTCATGAGATTCCCCCCTAAGACTTATATTTTCATAATGCCAATAACTTCCACATTTAAAGAATTTGATAGTTTATGATATTGTAGGGAGTAAATAATTCTCATCCATTGGTTTAATTAAAATTTTCATTTTACCTTTATAGTTACTTACTTTGTTTCCTTCTTTTTTCACAATCAAAACTCTTTATTATTCCAATAAGAAAACCACTTTTAGTATCCAGATAGGGATTTAATTTTCTAGAAAACACTCTCTTAATTCATTAAAAAAATTCTAGGACATTTTCTTAATATTTTACTCATCTTTAGACTTATCCTTAAAGATTTGTTTAGACATATACTTAGATATTTACCTAGGGATCTCACAAAAGTTTTCTAATCCTACTCTCTAAATATTGACTAAACATCCCTTTGATACAAAATATAGCCACCCAGGATTAACATACATGGATTTTACATGATTTTAGATGAATATTAAGAACATTTCAAATTACATTCACAAGGAGTGTTGTAACGTCCCCGACCTAGGAGCCACTAAACGAGTGCCCGAGCTAGGTAGTTACATGACATCAAGTGTGCCTCCCCATATGCCAGAGTTTTCCGAATAGCAGTGAGGGTCCAATAGGTCATGTGGGGAGACTACACCCCCAATAACAGAGTAGTCCACAATAGATAATAATTGAAATAGTTGAAACATAAGAGAACAATACATAGCATTCACAATAACCAAATCCCAAAATTGGGAACAATAATAAACAACAATAAATATGCCATGTTGTGTTATAGTGTGAAGTGAACAAAACCCAAAAGAAATAAAATGTTAGAATCCCTCAAATGGTATGGACTATAAGTCTGGAACCTTACCCAAACATGTCCCAGGCCCAACTCATCTCCCTAGCCTAGGTCCCTTGCCCTTGTCCTGACCTACAAGCATGAAGTCTGATCAGGTACCCAATGACGGCCTGAGTAGGGTGTGAGTATAAATCAGTATTCCACCACCAACGGTCTCTACAAAATATATATAAAGGAAGATAGTGCATGCAAATGATAAATAAAGGCAAGTTAATGTAAACATTCAATAGGTCATTCTAAACTATGTTAATTTTATTTATAATACCAATGAATTAGGGTTCACTACTTAGGCATTTCATTATTAAATCTCCCATTTTTATGTTTTAAATGGATTAGGCATATTCTGTGTTCTCAAGCATATGGAAATACAATCAATCCCTATCTCAATAGTAATCACAATATAACAATTCCCAATATCCACACCTCGAAGCCTCTGTCTAGGTGGAATGCAACCATTAGAGGAATAGAAATACATCCCATTCCCTAACCCGTGCATTTAGGGGAGGAGTTGAAACCTTAGTCCAAATCAACTCGTGGGTGTAGAACCTCAAGTCAATACCCCACTTAGCCAAGCCATGTGTACATGCTTATTTATCATTCACTGCAAAACACCATATCACAAAAACATAGCCAACATCATTCACAATCATCACAATAATCTAAATAAATGGTAAATTACATTTTTCCTCACCTCATTAACACTTTAATTGTTCATATTACTCAACCCCTTTAGCCACATTCCCATTCTCCATGCCTATCTCACTACTCTTATTCAAGTATAAAGTTAATCCCAAACATTTTCCCATTTATCAATTTAACACTTTTTCTGGATAACCAAACAACCTATTGGGTAATTATCCAACCTAAGTATATTACTAGACAAAAAATTATTTTACTTTAATCATATTAACATAATCATAAAGGTCTCTATGTTCTTTTACAATGACCTACACTTACTTAGCTAACTCTATGTCCGGGGAAATATTAGCATGCCCCTCGGGTGGCCCTAATTTGGTTGAGTCATCCTCCCTAAATCCTATGGGGATAAAGAGGGGTTCATTAAACCATTTTTACACTAATACATCACATCATTTTTAAGGCAGCATGAACTATTTAAAATAGGTAATGAATAAAAACCCTACCTGCACAAATCTACACAAAACTCAATGGATATAAATTGTAGACCACCTACCTCGAATCCATTGGTGAACAAACTCTAAACCCATGAATTAGGTCTCGATCCAACACCCATTTAAAGCCTCAACATATATCTCACCGAAAAAATAGAGTTTTGAGAGATTTGGATGGAAATCTCAAAAAATACAAGACCTAAATCTGAAAAGAGAGGGAAGAAGACGATTAGTCTCACCCAGATCATCAATTCACATCCAACATCACTCTAAACAGCCAAGAATCAAATAAGTTTGATCCTTGATAGATCTTGGTCCCTTGTTTTCGTTCCTAGGGTTACAAGAGAGGAGGAGGAGAAAAATATTGAGTGGGTTATAAAATCCTATATTGTCATTTTTGTAATTTTTTAAAAAAAATTGGGCCACACGGTTTACCCCAGTTTGCTAAACTATGCACAAACTGTGTGAATGATTCTGTCCCAAAGAGACCCCTTGAACGATTTACCCATATGGTTTTTGAAACCTTTCAAAAACCGTGTGGAGTATACTATCAAAAAATCTTCCTCTTTCATGATTTACCTGGGTTGCCTGCACGGTTAGAACTAACCATGTGCAGATTGTGCAACTAGCCCAAAAAACTCATTTTCCACCATTTTTCATGTCCCGAACCCCCAGAACAACCCTAGACTCTTCAAAAACTTTGAAAAGAACTTAAATAACTCAAATAAAGGTCCTGAACTTAAATTTATGTAAAACATACTTTATAGAGAAATCTGGGATCTTACAAGTGTAATAGTTTAGTGCCTTTGGAAGGTTGGAAAAATAATATTCTATCTTGGTTAAAGATCTTAAACATCTCTCTTAAAGATCTTCCCATTTAATAATAAAACTTAAAACCTTTCTTAAAATCCTATGGGAAGGGAAAATATAAAAGGGGTGAGCTTATATTTTCAGTAAGAGTAAATAAGGGAGATATGCATAACCTTAGCATAAGGGTATAATAACATGATCATAACATTAGAAGATGATACCATTCATATCAAACATCATAATAAAGAGTATTTTTATTTAGTTTTTAAATTATTAATAAATGAAAAATTATGGAATCATATATCATGATCCATGAGAGAATAACATAGGAATAACACATGAAATTTTAGCATACACATAAGCATAGAAAATATTATGTCAAGTCTACCAACCAAGACCGTCATAACATGTAAGGCTTGGGATAACCATCTGTGTAAATACTTCAAGAATATAATGTATTCATGTGTTACCTCTTGTTTTGGGCATGGGATGTCCTCATGCGTACCATCTTGTTATGTGCTTGGGATTCCCTCTCATATACCCTATTTTAACGGGCTTGGGATTCCCTCTCGTGTACCATCTTATTTCAGGATTGGGATGCCCTCCCAGGTACCCTATTGTTACAGGATAGGTATTAACCCCCATTTTCTCCATTATTATGGTCTTGGTATTCCCTTCAGTTTACCCTCTTGTTTAGGTGTTTCCATTCCCTCAGGTGTACTCTCTTGTTACAGGATCAGAATGCCCTCTTATGCACCTTCTTATTATGGGATTGGGATTACCTCATGCGTACCCTCTTGTTATGGGATGGGGATGCCCAATAATTTACCATTTGAGATAATGGAAAATTTACCATTACCAAATTCATTGGAGTAATATATAGGTCCCAAATATAAAATAATGAAATCATACATACATGTTCCAAAATATAAAAAAACATTCATTATATCATGTCCCATAAAAAGACATGGGTTTCTTAAACATCATATCACAACCCATGAAATGAAATGGATATCATAAAAATTTCTTCATATCAGAACTTTTGGAAAAGATATAGGTTTTATAATCATTACATCAAAGAAGAACCTATGAAAGGAAGTGGGTTTCATAAGCATATAACCCATGGAATAGAAAAGAGTTTAAAAAACATCATACCAAAAAATATAAACCATTAAGAGAAAGAATATAAATAGTACCACTAGATAATATTACTATTAAAGAATGAGTAAAAATAATGGATGTCATATTAGATTTGAAATAATTTTTAAAGACCACTTAAGACATTTATTGAGGAAAATATACTTTCTTCTTTGGAAAACACTTTTTAAAACATAAAAATTTTAAAATAATTTTCTTTGAAAATAACTTTTTAAACTTATAAAGGTTGACTTGAAAACCATTTTCACAAATAGTTTAAAACATAAAACAATTTTAAAATCCTTTTACTTAAAAATATTCTTAGAATTGTTTGAAAACATTATTTTTTGAATAAAACATATTTCTGAAGGAAGAGAGAAAGAAAGACATATATTATTAAAATAATTTTTTTAATATTATTAAGTAGAAAATAGTGATAAAAATTGAAAAAATAGATTAATATATCATTAATAACTATATTATAAAAAATTTCATGAGTTTTCTTTATATATGTATCATAAAATTTCATCCATGGAAGCATAATTGTAAATAATCCCGATTAATGATGAAATTGTAGTAATAAACTTCTAAAGCATTGGTAACTTTGAATCATAATACCCATGAGATAATAACATTAAATTAAGATTAAAATATCATTGCAATATATATATCATGATAAAATATATCAAAGGGTTGTACATATACCACATAAAATAATTTAGGTTCATAACATAAAATGTGTCTCAAAGAAGGAAAATTGAGACAAAGTTACCTCATCAATTTGGTAACATTTGAACCATAAAACCCATGAATGAGATATCATTAAATGGATATGTAAATACCCATAATTATAATTATATTAATCATTTAATACATTCATGGTTAGTAAATTCACTATAAAAAATAAATAAGTGGGGAATATTCCATACAACTAGCAGAAATAAAAATGAGACTCAAAATCTCATTACTACTTGAGTAAATTTTGAATCATGAGGTCCGTGAAATAATAAAATAAATAGAAAATTTGAATATCATAAAATAAATTAAATTAATTATATAAAATTTTATATTTTATTATATACACCACAAAAAATAAATTATGAATATAGCATATATCTCACATAAATAAAAGTGAGACGAGAGAACCCTTACCTTAAGTCTTGAATTTACTTGTGCATATTCCAACCTTTTGTATAATAAAAGTAATTTTATTATCAATCTACCAAAGAACGGTATTATTATATAACATAACTTAAATTATTTTATTAGGACTTTTTATTACCAGTTTGTTAATAATTCAATGTTAAGGTTACATTTCGGGAAATATATGCTTTGTTTTTCATATATGTTTAGACATGTTATTTTTGGTACTTTTTTTATCATGATTTAATTATATTCATAATGTAAACCGTTAAATTAATATATAATATATTCATTATATATGTATTCATAATAATCTATAAAATATATAAATATAAAATTAGATAAACCGCTCATGGAGATGGTAGGTCGAACGTACGTAGGAATGATGTTTCATTTTTTCTTTTTGTATTGAGAAAAAGAAATTAAATGACATATATGTATATATATATATCATCATTAAAGTATCATTATTAAGTCATATATATCAAATATTTTTATTAATCCCATCCTTAATACATTTCATGCAAAGTGTGAAAGAATCACATCGCTTTGAGGAGATGATAATCTGCATATCCAAAAACGATGTTATCATATTCTTACAAAATAGAAATAATGTAGGTATGTGTTATATAATAATTAAATATAATATATATATCCTAAATATAATATATATTATATAAAAACTCTATGTACATCATTATTCACAACCTTGAGAGGTGGTAATGGATGAAAAAACAACATCGGTTCATGAGGTAGTAGTCCTCTGTACACACGAACGGTGATTATATATACCATTTCATAGTTGTTTTTTAAAGTGAAGGTCCTAACCATGAAATAAAAAAATAAAATTATATTTGGGATAATTATGATAATATATAATTATGTAATAATAATAATTTAATTAGTGGAGAAAAATATAAAACAAAAGTTCTCATTAAATAACGTTACATCTTCTTTGGATAACTCCTTTTGATTTACATCAAAAGACTTACTTAGTTATATTTATACTCGAATTGAGGCTTCTAAAATAGGAGTAGGGGTTTTTTATCTTATTTTTGTAGGGTATTTATAAGAAAAAGGGCTTGATATGTTTTAATAAGTGAGGGGGTTGATTGCCCATATATAGTGGAGGAGGAGTGACAATATTTTAAATAGAAAAAGTTAAACACTATTGAGAGGATTCCCTTAAATAATGTTTTTAAAATAAACAAATATTTTCAATAAAATAGGTAAACTGGTTTTAATATGTACATAAAATGGTCTTTGGACATGTTTTTCGGTCATTGTTTCCAATTAAGTTAATGTTTAGTCCCCTAGTAAACTCATTTTTCACTTAATCAGTGTAATTGATTTTAACTATTTTCACTAATATTTTTGGGAAAAAATTATATTGAACTTATTAAAAATTTTAAATTTTTATTATTCCAAATATAAAATCTATTTTTTCAAATTTAAAATACATAATTGGTATATATTATTTTAAAATAATTCATCATATGGGAAGAAACAACAGGTTTTTAAAGTGAAAATGTTCAAAATATTGAAAGGTTTTTATATCAAATTTCAAATTTCAATAGATTAAAATGACCTAAATTTTATTACTAGATGTATAATTTATATAAATATAATTTAAAACAAATTTAAAATATATTTTAACTATATAAATAAATTAGACAAAAATGTGGTTTTCAATTAAAATTTGTTGTTTCCACTATTCATCAAATAATTAAACTTGTCAAAAAAATCCAATGTAAATTTTGATATTATTATTTAAGAAATGAAGATTATTATTTCAAATAAATATTATAAATTTTTCAAAAATTATTTTTAAAACAAGTAAATCATTAAAATACAGCAAAGCTTCCTTTCATAATAATACATCTTTATATGCCTAAAACTGAATTTATTTTTATTTTAAGACTATAAAATTTATTGGATGAATGTCAAAAAAATTTGTTTAATTTAAAATATAAAAATTTGACTAATATTTATCACTAATAATGATTAATTTAATTTATTAATATAAAACACCTTTGGGGGCATAAAAATATTTTCTCATAGAAGCACATCCTTTAAATTCAACTTATTATTATTTTCATTTATAATTAATTGATAACCAGATAATTGATTTTATAAACATATGTAAACCATAGTTTCATAATTTAGTTAATATCATTCCCATCTTCTATTCTAATGGCTTGGAGTTAACTATAAAAATATTAAAATAATAATATTATAGTTTGGTAAAACTTGGTATTACGTGTAATGAAAGATATCGAAGGAACCCATAATTGTGAGTAACATAAGAAAGAAATAGTTTTTTGTTTACTAAAATCCAATCCATGTGTTTCATGTAGTGTAATATAATATTTTAGTTATTTTTAAATAAAAATTAACATAGTGTTTCATGCAATGAATGTCATCAAGGAATTTTAATTTAATCCAATAATAATAATTTATAAAAACTCTAGGTGTTAGATTCTACATCCCTTAACATGAATTTGACCCCCAAAATTCATATGGGTTATCAAAGGATTAATACTTTAAATTACATTTCATATAAACCCAAATTTTAAAAATGAATACTAAAAATTATTCTAAAAGGGGAAATTTTGAAACATAATGGTTACCCAAAGTAACTCATAACTTGGGTTCCACATAGGAGAACATAGGTAGAAAGTGAAAACATACACATGGAAGAGAAATAGAACTGTAAATTTCTGATGGAGAGTGATAAATAACATGGTCCAGAGAATATTAATGATCAAAAATCCATAAACCAAAGAGGATTGAAAATTTTCGTTGATATCATCCAAAATAATGATAATAAGACAACATTTTATTTCAAGACCCTTTTCCTAAAGTTTAGTAATTTCCATGAGAATATATAATTACTTGCTTTCATTCGCTTTCAGAAGCACAATATCACCATTTTGTTGTTCCTAGATCAGTTTCCTCTTCATCTTTTACTCTAAGAAATGAAGGTGAAGTTTTTATCCTTGATGAACTAAAGGATCATATGACCCATAGATAGACTGATAAGTCATTCCATTTATCTTCAGGTATCATGAAAAAATGGTTATAATAGGTTATTCAATATGCATAAATCATCATATCGTGAAAAAAATATTATATTCTCCAAACCCTTTTCCAAAGATCAACACAAACCATTCCATAAATAGTTATCCATATAACCCTTATGAATGATGAAAGTTCAAAAATTTAGAAAAAAGGTTGCAAAATTTCTCAAAATCAGCTTAAAATTAATCCCCCATATATCATAAAGTAGACCTTAGTTTTCACATACCAAAAATTTAAATACATTTAGCATATATTCTCTTGAAACATGGTAATAACCTGAATTACCATAAAACCATATTGAAAACAAACATGATTATTCATTCCAAACATAGAACACAAGTTATTGGATATATTCATTAAATCCATAATCATTGTAAGATTCATTAATAATAACATAAAACACTTTTCCAATAAATCCTTTATCAGTTCTAAGGTCATAAATACTATCCAATTTACTCTATCTACATCAATTATCTTTTTATCCAAGATAAATAAGTTTTTCTCAACATTTACAACACATTAAAAGTTAACTTCCCTTGATCACAATATCAATTTTCTATTAAATCACCTTTTCATGTCATTGGAACCTTTCAATATATTTTTTAAAATCCTTAATGAACATATACTTCATGATTCATATAACATAATTCTTCATTTCCCATACATGTTCACTTCAATCATCAATATTTTTTTCAAACAATTATATAGGATTTATCATATTATTCCTTAATACCCATTCCTAAAATATGAAATATGAATCATTTCTTAACATTCATCCAACTCAATTTAATCATTATTATACAAAATAATATTAGAAAAAACATACCTTTCATAAGTCGCTTCTGGTCTCTTCATCATTAGCAGCCATACCATTATTCTTACAACCTTGATTATTTAAGTCATGAGATCCCCCCCAAGACATTGGTATGTATAATACCCATAATTTACACATTTAAAGCATTCGAAATTTAATGATACCATATGAAGACCATTATTCTCATCCTTTGCGTTAACTAATCTTTTTCATTTTCCCTTTGAAGTTAGTTTCTTTTTTCCTTATCTTCCAGAGTCAAAACATCTTCATATTCCTATAATAAATCCACTTTTACAAACTAGATAGGGATATAGTTTCTTAGCAACCACTCACTCAATCCTTTATCCAAATTCCAACACATTATACCACACTATGACTCATCCTTAGACTTATCTTTAGAGACATCCCTATACATATCCTTAGAAACATCCCTTGGGTTCTTAGTAAGGTTTTCTAATCCTAGCTTACAATGTTTGACTGAAACTCCATTTGATACCAACTATAGTGACACAGGCTTAACATACATGGATATTACCTCATTTTCGATGAATATTCAGCATGTTACAAAAGTACATTCTTGGGGACAATAATAGTTTAGTATCTTTGGAAATATGGAATATAATCTTATATCTTGGTGAAAGATATTCAAAATATCCCTTAAATATCTTCCTCTTTAGTAATTGTACTTAAAACCATTATTTTTAACCTAGGGAAAGGAAGCATAAGAAAGGGGTGAGCTCAGATGCTCAGTTAGGGAAAACAAGAGAGATAAGTAATCATAAATTGATCATAAGGGTATTAAAACAAGATCATGACATTAGAATATCAAACCTATCATAACAAAGCTAATAATCAAGATTCATGGAATGAATTTTGGTAGTTCATAAGACATTTCTCATAAGGGAATCAAAGAACATGATTTGTGACATAATAACATAGGAATAAGATATGAAATTGTGACATACACATAAGCATAGAAAATATTATGTCAAGTCTACCAACCAAAACCTTAATAACATGTTTGTATTGGGATAATCACAGGTGTACCTACTTAGGTCTTGGGATGTCCTCCTTTTTACCCTGTTGTTTTGGTCTTAGTATTCCCTCTTGTATACCCTCATATTATCAGATTGGGATGCCCCCTAGTTTACCCTCTTGTTATGGTATTGGGATGTTCTCTCGTGTACCCTCTTGTTTCAGTCTTAGGATTCCCTTCCTTGTACCCTCTTCTAATAGGATTGGGATTACCTCCTATTTACCCTCTTATTATGTTCATGGGATTCCCTACCACATAGCCTCTTATTTTGGGAATGTGATTCCCTCCTATTTACCCTCTTGTTATATTCATGGGATTCCCTCCCATGTACCCTCTTATTATGATATTAAGATTACCTCTCATGTACCCTCTTGTTATGGGCTTGGGTTTCCATCCCATATATCCTATAATCTCATAGAACATTTACCATTTCACAATTAATAGGATAAATATATAGATCCAAAACATCATATAATTAAATCATATATACATGTTCCATATGATAATAATAAATTCATTATATCATGACCCATAAAAAGAGATGGATTTTGTAAACAACATATGATTACCTGTGAAATTAAATGGGTATCATAAACATTTCATAATATCATAACCTTTGGAAAATAGATAGGTTTAATAATCATTTAATCATAGAATAACCCATGAAAGGAAGCAAGTTTCATAAGAATATGACTTGTGGAAGGGAAGTGAGATTCATAAACATCAGGACAACAATAAATTTCTTTGAGGAGGTATTTCAATTCACCACTTCATCATTAGATATGTTCCCACGATTCTCAGATATTCTAGAGGAATTAAATATTTTCATCATATCCTGACGATAATCAACATACTACAGAGCTTAAAATTGACTGGAACCATCCTTATGTGGGCTTGTAGAAGCTACTAGTTGCATGAATCCTTTCCCCAACTAAGGTAATGTAATATTTTCAAAATCACCCTGATGGGTCAGAACATTATCTTCAACTATCATCTCTTTATTTATACCATCACCAAGATCGATATCAAATGTATCCATCTACACATTCCCATCCAATAAAGGATTATTACCTTCTCGATACACTATATGTCTAACGACCCATGCTTCACGTACATGGAAATTACATCAATTTTATGGAAAAAATAATAAATTACACAAATAGATACCTAAAGATCATATTAGTTTAGTATCATTGGAAACATGGAACATATTCTCTTAACTTGGTGAAAGATATTTAACATATCTTATAAAGATATTCCCCTTTAGTTTTCCTACCTAAAACCATTATTTATATCATGGGGAAAACATAAAAAGGGTGAGATCAAATGCTCAGTAAGGGTAAACAAAGAGAACATCAAACAAAATATAAATATAAGAATATAAAAACATGAACGTAAATTATGAATATCAAAATATTGAGTCATGAAATAAATCTTTGCGGTTTGGGATATATAAATCATAAACGAACACAAATAATGATAAAATAAATTTAGAATAAAACAAGTAATTATGGAAAACAAATAAGCATAGAAATCATTTCCATATTATCCAAGGCTCATTTCCTAGACCATAACAGTAGATTAAGTCCACTACTAATCTGAGTTCACTCCTCATTCTAGCCCTAAATTACTGAACTAGATTTACTTGTCATTTCAACCATGTATTTCTAAACCGTATTTACATTGCATTCCATTCATGTCTATATCATGAGATATAAATCTTTACCCAACGAATTGAAGTTATATATAGGTCCTACCTATCACATAATGAAAACCATATATATGTGTTAAAAAAACAAAAATCATTCATCATAGCATAACCCAAGTAATAAAATGGATTTATTAACCATCATTCCTTAATAATCCATATAAAACAAATGGATTTCATAAATATAATTACATAATAATAAAGTAATAGTAATAAGGGGGATATAAAAATAACCCCATTTAGATAATTTCATCTTTAATGGAAAATAATTTTGATAAAACACTTGAAATTAATTCTTGAGAAAAATATCATTTCTTAAAAAAAAATATTTTCTCAAAATGGAACAAATATTTAAAAGAAAATAATTTAATTTAAGTGAAACTTGAAATCTTGTAAATAATTATTCATGTAAATAAGGAATTATGAAATCATAAAAATCTATTCAGGCCGTATAAGATAAAAAACAATCTTCTCGTAATTTTTTCAGAAAAATCAAAAAGTAACTCGTACAGAAAAAGAAAAAATATTCCTTTCATACCATTTAATAAAAATTTATAAATGGTTAAAATTGACTTTAAACAATTGTATAAGGATATAAAGAATATTTTTGTTGATAAATATACCCCAATAAATACTTATGAACAAACAATATCAGATAATAGTGATATTGTAAAATTAGCCCATACATTAGGTTTGCTATCGTTTGTATGTATCTAAATATTATGTATAATGATTTAAATTATGTAATTGACTTATTAAAAAATTATATTAATTTTTATGATACCATATATGATTATATTATCATCTGTTTGGTAATAATATTTCATTATTACTTGTTATTCGGGTTTAAACTGCTTCATTTTCTTATGCTTGTTTTAATGAATAAGTTCTGGTTTTTCTTATTAGGTAATATTTATATCATTAAAAAATGATATTAATATAATAAATATCATATTTATTTGATAAATATATTAATATAATCAATCTTTAATAGATATAAATTATAATTAATCACATCACATCGTGGAGATGGTGGGTCATACATACGCACAAGCAATGAAATCATTCCTTTAAAAATGAAATGGTATCGAAGTGAATGGTATATATATATTATTATTATATAATAAATAACTAGTTATGATAAACATATATAGTCATTATTTCCCTCATTATACCCATCCATGTCATGTGGTGGTGAAAAACAGATTACACCATTGTGTGGAGACGGTAAGCTGTATATACACACGCATGGTGATTTTATTTTTCGTAGAATGAATAAAAGGTGGAATAATTTTGTGACATAATATTAATAACATATCAGTATACATGTTATACTGGAGTCAATAATTCATAATGGAAACAACACAATAAGAGGAAGTAGAAGAATAAACAATTTGAAATAATTGGTAGAGGAGATTACCTCTTCTTTGATGAGCTCCCTCTAGATCTCCTTTTAAAGAAACTTGAGTTGATCTTTTAAGACTGCCAGAACCTCTATAATGTGAATAAGAAAGTTGATAAGGTAAATGTTTAGGGGATGACTGATATTGATGTCTCAAATTTAATTTAATGGTTGAGGGAGGAGGTTCCCTTTTATAATGGAGGTGAGGGGTAATTTTGGAAACCTCAAAAATATTAATTTATAATAAAATCAAACCCAACCCTAAAACCTCCAAAATGACCCAATTTCTAAGATGAGAAGTTATATTGTTATAATATCATCAGAAGATAAATTTTTGACAATTTTTCAATCAATTTAAACTTTAATATTTTAATTAACATCTAGTTATTCTATTTAATTGTTTACTAGGGTAACAGATAATTAAATATTAAAAGGGTGTAATATTTACTTATTTGATGTCAATGAGTAAATAAATAAATAACTTTAAATTTTCTTACCATATAAAAATTATTATATATTTTTAAAAAATTTCTGTTGTTTTTAAATAATTTAATGAAACTTTATTTTCCAAAAAAACAATAGTATCAATTTTGACACTATTAAATTCATTTATATTTAAAAATATTGAGATAAAAAGTTAACTTAGAAAAAATATTTTATTATATTCCTAAGTAGTATAGGGAATCTAGAAAATCAATTATGAATATTAATTATCACAAAATATATTTATTTTAGTATTTTTAATAATATCTATTTGTTATCTCTATTAATAAAATAATTACTACATCAATTTTGAACAATTATTTAATATACTTATTTTTTTAATAAAAATTAAAAATGAAATATTATGATGAATATAGATCTAATATATTTAATAGGAATATATGTATTCTAATTTATTTTCTATAAAATCCAACATTTAAAAAGTTATAGTTATTAAATTATGAATTTCACAACTTTAACATCACTTTAAATTAAATAATATAAGTGTCACAAATATCTTATATAAGGCTCCAAATGGTCACTATATAAACCCTTGAATTATTATAGTTGATATATACTCGACCAATAAGATTATAACAAGTATTTTTATTTTTTAATATTTATTAACATTTTCAAAAAATTATTTGATTGATTTTTCATCAATTAAATAATTTATGCATCATCAATTTATAATATTTTAAGGTAATTATTTATTTGATAACAATTAAAAATAAATTACCTTGATAAATAAAAAAATTTTATATTTCAAATGAGTATTTATAGTCTAATATATCTTTTATATAACCTTATTTTAAAAATAATATATTATTTAAAACATGAATGTGGCATCTTTAAATTTTCATTATATAAAATATAATAAATATCATAATATCACCCAAATAGACCCAAAATGTAAAAAATAAAATTATATTAGGGAAATAAGTTTTTTAAGTTAAAAATTACCACTTATATTCATTGATACCACTCATTTTTTCATATGCGGACACATAATAGATATTAAAGACAAAGAAAATGACACTTGTGTCTTTCTTTAATTTAAATATAAATTAAGTAATTTTCATGGAAAAGTGTCCACTAAATGACATAATTTCGTTCATTGTTTTTTAAGGGTTAAATAAATTCATCAAATAAAATATTTTCATTTGTTTTGGTCATTTTATAGCCATTATAATTTTATTTTTAACCTAAATTACCGAATTTAACTTTTACCATGGTAAGAAAATTTACCATGGTTACTATTCATATTGGTTAAAAATAAAACGAAACTACTTACCAAATTTGGACCTCCTAAATAGAAATTTGACATCAATTTTTCAAAATATATAACACAAATGTTGCAGAATTAATGTTAAAATAAAACTGGTAATATGTCACAAAAAATAGTTTTTTTGGAAAAATATCCATTTTTAAATGGAAAATGTTTCTATAATAAATTCCTGTATAAAATTATTTTCAAAAACCATAATTTGATAAAAAATAATTAATTAAAATTTAAAAACAAAAAAAACCTAATTTTACTATGTAAGTACTTTAAATGAAAATAAAATTTTTATTACAAATTAGTATTTTCACTATTCATAAAAATATGTAACATATCAGAAAAATAAAAAAAATCAACCAAAGTAAATTTTTTCAAATTTAATAAAAAAAAGTCTCAAAAATTCAATTTAAAATGCGTTCACCATCAAAAGGTTCCAAAACTGACTTTTAAAAAAAATACTTCTTTTATCCAAAAAAATGAATTTGCTCTTATATCGTATCTTGAAAACATATAAGATGAATTTTAAACATTATATTTAATATTATATATATATCATTAATAAAATCCATCAAGAGTGATTTAATTATTTTATTGACTCACTTATTTTCATTTAAATAGTTTTTCAGAAGAAAGTTGGTACTATTCATGAATTCAATTATAATGAAGACATTATAATATTTAGTTTTATGCTTATTATAGATCTTTTGTAAAATAAATTTTGTCAAAAGAACTTCAAATTGTGTGTAACAAAAACTAAGCATAGTCTTGTGTATATCTCAAGCTAAGTTGGTTTTTTGTATAGCGCAAGCTTATCTTGGTGTAGCGTAAAACATAAGATATAAAAGAAATAACAAAAAATACATACATCTCATAAAAACCCCGTGGAATTACATGTTACCTCCCTTAAAATTAATTTCTCCCTAAAAATTATTCAGGGTTATAAAATGTTTAATACTTGAAATATTCTTTCATAGAAACCAACATCATAAAAAAGTAATACTACAAATTCATTTTAAAAAGGAAAGTTTGAAAAAGAATGGTTACCCAAAGTAACTCATCACTTAGTTTCCACATAGGAGAACATATGTGATTAGTGAAAAAAAGGATATGTAATAGAATTATAACTATCATGTTGTTATAGAGAGTGATAGAGAATAGGGTTAGGAAAAAGTAAAAAATCACAAATCTATAAATTTGTGTTGATTTAAGGGACTATCTAATTCATCAGATAAGAAGGTACTAAGATATGATTTTTGTTTTTCATGATCCTTTACCTAATGTTGAATAACATGGGAGAAATAATTACATGATTTCAGTATAATCTCATTATTTTTCATGCCTTGTAAAATTTCTAATTGATATCTTATTCCAAGAAATGAAGTTGAATTTTTCATTTATATAGTTTTAGCAGATCATGTGGTCTATAAATAGAATGAAAGGTATTTCCATATATCTTAAGCACAAGTTATCAAATATACAGAAATCCTCCTATTCTGAGATAAGACTTTATTCTAACAAACATCATCTAATTTTTAACTTTAAATTTACATAAATGTATAACCTTACAATCCTTATAAAATCTACAAATCCAAAAACTTTAGATAAAGTTAAACTAAATTAGATTAATTTTTATCTCCCATATCTCAAAAGGTAGTTCTTTTTTTTATATTCTAAATATGTGAATACCTTAATCATGTATTCTCTTGAAACATGGTAATAACATGGATAACCATATAACCTTAGTGAAAAAATGCATGCCATCAAAAATTAACTCTTTAAACATACCAAAAATCCCAAAAATTATATATACTCAAACCATGATATCACTTTGTCCTTATATTATTTTTGAGGTCATTAATACTATCAAATATCTCATTATCTCCTTATCCCATCATTATGCACATATCATGTGTTTTCCAAAAATATTTCAATCACTTTTCATAGTTACCAGTACCATATACTTATGATTAACCACAAGGGACCAATACATATATATTCGAATATTCCATAATACAATATCAAAGATTCTACAACATTATTTTGGAATCCTATTACATAAACACTCAATCATTCCAGCAATTCATTTTCTTAATCAACAGCCCTAATAGTGATTTCATGTGATTCTCCTCTCTCTTTGGACATCAAAGGTTGTTTACATTGATCATAATTTATAACCCATTGATTAGGGCATTGGTTATCATAATTCCCCATTTCATTACACATGAAGCATTGAAGTGTCAGTGGTACATTATCTATAGCCATTTCTCTATTCACATCATCAGCTACCTGTTTTTAATTACTTCAGCACTCAACTACCCTCTGAACGTATTTTCCAAACTTAAAAAAAATTTATATTCCCTTTAATTAAATTTCTACCCTGCTTCTTTCCACACTTTGAGTGTAAGGAAGCAATCATCTTTTCTTCACCATTATTTTGATATTTTCACTTAAAATCCATTTTTTGTTTCTTATCAAAACCATGAAATTGATATGTAACACCCACTTTCAGTTCTACTTTGAAAGAAAAATTAAAAATATATTCATAGATACTAAATTATCTTATATCTACACCCTTCAAAGACTTGGTTTTAAGCCACAGAAAAATCGATCAACTTTACTTTCAAGTTAGATGATAAATCCAAAAGCGTACTTTGCAAGTATTTTAAAATTTAAATTGTGTGTACCAACAGATTCATCATCATTTTCATAAGATCAAGAAAATAATTTTCCACATTAATTATAAGAATATGAGGAATGTACATGATGAAAATAAAGTTCTTGAACTCATCCCATTTCATGGATTCAATTTCATCTTGATGTCGTGCATTCTTGATTGGAGTCCACCAATGGTATGATTCTCTTTCTAAATGATAAACGATCAAAATGAATTTTTCATGTTCTGAATAGTGAAGGATGGAAAATATATTTTAAATGGTATTGATCTGTTGTTCAGAAAAAAATGGATCATAATACCCATTGAAAGAAGGTGGATGTTTCCACATGAAGGACTCAACAAAATCTTTTTCCCTTCTCTGGTCATTTGGAAGTCTAGAATAATTCCTAGCTTGTGTAACTACAGAGATATGATTTTTCGTTATAGCTCCCATAATATTTGGCTGTTCAGGATAAAACATCATTGCATTTCCCATTACATTGATCCTTAATATGGAACCTTTAGGTTCCATTCATTTTCTAAAACCCAAAAAGAATAGTGTGAGAGGTAAAAATCATACTAAGAAAACAACATAATCAAGGGGGGTTTCTTTAAATATCTAACATCTTAGGTTTAATAATAGGTTATTCATGATCATTTTTATAATTTTGGGATTTTAACTTATAGTTAGACATACCCTCAGGGAAATCCCATGACATATCCTAGGAAATATCTATTGGGATCTCACTAAAGTTTTCACATCCATGTTTCCAAAGGTTAACTAAACCTTATATCTAATACTAACACTAACAATCCAAGCTTGTTGTACATGGAAATATCATCAATTTTATATAAATATTAATACATTACACAAATAGGCACCCAAATACCATATTATTTTAGTGTCTTTGGGAACATGGGACACATTCTTCTAACTTAGTGAAAGAACTTAAATATCTCCCATAAGATCATCCCTTTTATTTTTCCTACCTAAAACCTTTCATTATATCAAGGGGAAATGAAAATATAAGGGTGAGATCAAATTCATAGTAAGGGTAAACATGGATAACATCAAACAAAACATAAACATAATAATATAAAAACTTTAATGTAAATTCTGAATATAAAAATCTTGAGTCATGAAATAAATCTTGACGGTTCATGAGACATAAATCATAAAAGAACACTAATCATGATAAAATATAATTGGCATAAAACATAGAATTGTGGGACAAAATATACATAGAAAATCATTTCCATATTATCCAAGGTACATTTCCTAGACCATAATTGCATACAAATTCATTTACTGAACTGAGTTCAATCCTCATTCGAGCTCTATATTACTAAACCAGATTTACTTTTCATTTCAGCACTATATTACTAAACCAAATTTACTTGGAATTACAATCATGTATATATCATGAGATATAAATCTTTACCCAATATGTTGGAGGGAGATATAGGTCTCACCCATCATATGATGAAAATTATTCATATGTGTTAAACAAAAATATAAATCATTTATCATAGCATAACATGAGGAATAAAATGGGTTTCTTAACCATCTTTCCATTGTAATATATATATATATATAACAAATTCATTTCATAAATATAATTACATCAATATAAAATCATAGTAACAATGGTGATATAAATAAAACCCCATTTAGATTATGTCATCTTAGTTGGAAAATGATTTTGATAAAAAACATGAAATTATTTCTTGAGAAAAAAATCATTTTTCTTGAGAAGAAAATTATTTTCTCAAAATTCCGCATAATTTTAAAACAAAATAATTCAATTGAAGATAAACTAGAAATATTTTAACGTAAGATTTATGGAAATAAGGAATTTTGAAAGCATAAAAATTTGTTCATACTGTATAAGTTAAAAAACATTATTCTCATACTTTTGTAAGAAAAGTCAAAAAATACCTTATACCGAAAATGGAACAATATTTCATTCATTACATTTAATAAAAAATCACCAATGAATAAAATTTACTTTAAAAAATTGTATAATGATAGAAAAATTTTAATTTTTAATAAATATACCCCAATAAATACTTATGAATAAACAATCTCATATAACAATGAGATTGCAAAATTATCCCTTAGCATAGGTATTCTCTTCTTTGTATGTATCCAAACATCATGTATAATGATTTAAATGATGTAATTGACTTATTCCAGAATCATATTCATTTTTATGATATAATATATTATCATATTATCATCTGTTTAGTAATAATATTTCATTATTAATCGTTATTCAGGTATAGATGCTTTCATTTTATTATGCTTGTTTTGCTGAAAAAGTTCTGGTTCCTATTCTTAGGTCATATTTATATAATTAAAAATGATATTAACAGAATAAATATAATATTTATTTAATCGTTACATTTATAAAATCATTATTTAATTAATATCATGTATAATGAATAGAATCACAACCTGGAGATAGTAGATCGTACGTACGCACGAATGATGATATCATTCCTTTAATAATGAAATGGTATTGAAGTGGATGGTATATATATTTCTATAAAATAAATAATTTGTTATCATAATCATATATAGATATTTTTTTATCATTATACCCATCCATGTCAAGTGGTGGTGAAAAACAGATTACACCGCGGCATAGAGACAATAAGTCGTACGTTCACACGCTTGGTGATTTCATTTTTTGTAGGATGGATATAATGTGGAATAAGTTTGTTACATAATATTAATAACATATTATTTTAAAAGTGATACTGAATTAATTAACTCATAATGTAAAAAACTCATTAAGAGAAAGTATATGAAAAAATAATATGAAAGAATTAGTAGAGATTGCATCTTCTTCGACGAGCTCCCACCTGATCTCATCTTAATGGCACTCGAGTTGGTCTTTTGGGAAGAAAATAACCTATATAATGTGAATAAGGAATTTAATAATATAAATGGGTAGATTATTTCCAAGCTCGAAGGCACAAATTGATGTTAATAGGTGAGGGAAGATGTTTTCTATTATAATTGATGTGAGGGGCACTTTTGGAAACCACAAAAATATTAATTTATAATAAAATCAAACCCTACCCAAAAACCCCCCAAAATGTCCAAATTTAAAAGATTAGATGCGATAGGTTTATAATATCATCAACCAATAAATATTTGACAAGTTTTATGTCAACTTAAACATTAATATTTTAATTATCATTTAGTTATTGTATTTAATTTTAAACTAGGGTAACAAATATTTAAATATTAAAAGGGACTAATTTTTACCTTATTTGATGCAAATGAGACCATAAATAAATAACATAGAATATTTTTTACCATATAGTAATAATTCTATATTTTTAAAAATGTTTTATAATTTTTAAATAATTTAACGATACATTATTTTCCTAAACAAACAATAGGGTCAATTTTGACACTATTAAATTCATTAATTTTTAAAAATATTAAGATAAAAATTTAACTTCTTAAAATAATTTAATTATATAAATAATTATTCAAGAAAATTTATAAAAATCATTAGATATATTAATTATCCAAAATTATATTTATTTTAATATTTTTAATAACATTTATTTGTAACCTCTATTAATAAAATAATTACTACATCAAATTTTGTGTAATTATTTAATATACTTATTTTAGAATAAAAAATAAAAATAAAATATAATAATGAATATAAATCTAATATATTTCATAGAAATATAGGTATTAAAAAATTTCTTTGAGAAAATCCAAAATTTAAAATATTATACTTATTAAATTATGAATGTGAAAACATTAACATCACTTTAAATAAAATAATATAAGTGTTACAATATCTTCTATAAGGCTCCAAATAGTCACTAACTCGACCTATGGGTTATTATGGTTGATATATACTATAAAAATAATATTGGAGAAAGTGTTTTAGTATTTTAATATTTATTATCATTTTAATAAAATTATTTATTCATTTTGAATCAATTAAATAATTTCTACATCATCAATTTATAAGACATTAATATAATTATTTATTTCATAAAAATTAAAAATAAATTACCTTAATAAATAAATATATTTTATATTTTAAATGAGTATTTATAGTTAAATATTACTTTTGTATTACCTTATTTTAAAAATGATATATTATTTAAAACATGAATTTGACATCATTAAATTTTCATGAGATAAAATAATATAAATACCATAATATCTCCAAAATGTTCCCAACAACGTCAAAAATCAATTTATATTAGGGACATATGTTTATCAAGTTATGATTTACCACTTATATTTGTTGATACCACCCATTTTTCCATATGTACGGACAAGTAATAGATATTAAAGACAAAGAAAATGACACGTGTGTCTTTCTTTGATTTAAATGTTATTTAAGTCATTTAATGGATAATTTTCCATTAAATGAAATTATTTCTATCCTTAAGTGTTAAGGGTCAAATTAAATTCATCAAATAAAATTTTTTCATTTGTTTTGGCCATTTTAGAGTCATTATAATTTCATTTTTCACCTAAATTACCTAAATTACCCTTTACGAGGGTAACAAAATTTACCATGGTTACTATTTATATTGGTTTAAAATAATAGAGAAATAATTAACAAATTTGGACCTATGGAATCCAAATTTGAGACAATTTTTTTAAAATTCATTACAATTTTTTTAGAATTAATGTTAAAATAAAATTGGTAAAATTCACGAAAAATAGTTTTTTTGGAAAAATACTCCTTTTGAAATGGAAAATGTTTTTATAATAAATTCATGTACAAAATTATTTTTAAAAAACATAAATGGATAAAAATGAACTAATTAAAATTTAAAACCAAACCAAAAATATATTTTTACTATGTAATGTATTTACAAGAAATTAAAGTTTTCAATAAAAATCAGTATTTTCACTATTAAAAAAACATAAGAGAAAAATATCAAAAATTCAAACAAGGTAAATTTTTATATTCTGAATTAAAATAATAAGTTTATTTTGTCAAATTGAATATAAAAAAGTTTCAAAATGAGATTTAAAATGGGAACACCATAAATATGTGGAAAACTGTATTTTTTGAAAATTACATCTTTTATCCAAAAAAATGAATTTGTTCTTATATCAGGTCTAGAAAACATATAATATGAATTTTAAACATTATATTCAATTTATTATATATATATTTCATTAATAAAATTCAGAAAGATAGATTTTATTATTTTATAGACTCACTTATTTTCCTTTAAATAGTTTTTCAGAAGAAAGTAAATATTATCCATACCTGCCATTATAATGACTAGGTTATAATATTTAGTTGTTAAATTATAATCAAAATTATGTGAAATTAATTTCGTCAAAATAACATGATATTGAGTGTAACAAAGACCAAGCATAGGGTTTTTGTATACCACAAGCTAAGATGGTGTTGTGTATAGCCCAAGCTTATCTTGGTGTAGCATACAACAGAAGATGCCAAATAAATAATTAAAAAAACATATATCTCATAAAAATATAGGGGTGTTACATTCCACCCCCCTTAGAATGAATTTCTCCTTCTAAATTTATCAGGTTTATAAAATGTTTAATACTTGAAAGTTTGTTTCATGGGAACCTACATCTTAAAAATGATTACTAAAACTTTATTTTTAAAGAAGGAAAGTCTGAAACAGAACGGTTACCCAAAGTAACTCATCATTGGGTTTCCACATAGGATGAAATAGGTGATAAGTAAAAATATGGATATGGAAGATAAATCAAACAATTAGTTTCTTATGTAGAATGAAAGAGAATATAGTTAAGAAAAATTTAACAATCACTAATCCATAAATCTGTAATGATTTAAGGTGTCAACTGGTTCATAGAATAAAAAGGTACTAGGATAAGATATTTTGTTTTCAATATCCTATCCCTAATGTTTAATAACCAAAGATAAATTATTACTTGATTTTAGTATCATCTCACCATTGGTTATTCCTTGATAAATTTCTAATTTATATGTTATTCAAAGAAATGATATTGACTTTTTCATTCCTAAAGCATTAGCAGATCATGCGGTCTTTAAATATAATGATAGGTCATTCCATCTATATTTAGCAAAAGTTATAAAATATGTAAAAGTTCACCTATGTTGGGATAAGAATTTATTATAAGAAACATCATACAATGTTTAACTTAAACATTCCATAAATATAAACCTTAAAATCATTTTAAAAGTTAAAAATCCAAAACTTAAGATAGAGGTGACCTAAATTGACTTAATTTTTATCTCCCATATCTCATAAGGAAGTTCTTATTTGTCACATTCCAAACATGTCAATACCTTAATCAGGTATTTTCTCAAAACATGGTAATAACATTAATTACCATAGAAAATTATTGAAAACATTCAAGTTGTCTAAAATTAACTCTTTCACCATACCAAAAATCCAAAAATTTATATACACTCAAACCGTGATATCACATTGTCCTTATATCAATCATGAGGTGATTAATACTATCAAACATTGGCATATCTCATTATCCTATCATTATTCACATATCATGTGTTTTCTAAAAATATATCAATCACTTTTTATGGTTACTGGTACTATATAATAATAGAAAACCAAAATCAACCATTACATAGATATTTCAATATTCCATAATTCTATAAAAGATATTCTATAACATTATTCTAGAATCCCACTATATAGACACTCAATCATTCGACTAATAAATTTTCAAACTCAATATCTCCCATATTGATTGCATGTGACTTTCCTTTGTCTCTGTCTTTAAGAGGTTGTTGACGTCTATCATCATTATAACCCTTTTATTAGGTAATTAGCTATAATAATGACCCATTTCCTTGCACTTGTATCATTGAAGTGTGGGTGGTGCATTATCTGTATCCTTTTCTCTATTCACATCATTAGATACATTTTTCTCATTACATAGACACTCAACTTCCTGATGACCTTATTTTCCACAATTAAAACACTTTCTAGTCCCCTTAATACAATCTCCACTATTCGTATTTCCATACATTGATCATAAGGAAACACTCATCTTCTTTTCACAACTGTTTTTAGATTTTCTATTGAACTCTATTTTTTGTTTCTTGTCAAATCCATGAAATTGATATGTAACAGTAACTTCCATTTCGACCTTGATATCACAACTCACAATATCTTCATAGTAAATAAAGTATATTATAGATAACGACAATAAAATACTTTGTTTTAAGCCACTAAATAATCAATCAACTTTACTTTCAGGTTGGATGATAAAGCCAGAAGCATACCTTGAATGTCTTTTAAAATTAGCCTAATATATACCAACTGATTCATCATCCTTTTTATTAATCTCAATAAACTCCTTTTCCATAATAGTTTGAATAATACACAGAAATTACTTGTAGAAAAATAAGTTCTTGAACTCATCCCACCCCATGGATTCAATTTCATCTTTCTGCACTGTATTCTTGATTAGAGTCCACCACTAGTCGATTTCACCTTCTAAATAATAAACAACCAAAATGAATTTTTCATGTTATGAACAACAAATGATGAAAAATATGTTTTCAATGGTAGTGATCCATACTTTATAGACATTTGGATTAGAGGACCCACTGAAAGAAGGCGAACGTTTCCTCATGAAGGAGTCAGCAGAATATTATTCCCTTCTATGATCATTTGGAAGTCTAGAATGATTCATATCTTGTACAATTATAGTGGTAAGATTTTACATTCCAAATCCCATAACATTTGTTTATTAAGGAGTAAAATCATTGAATTTCCCATTATATTGATCATTAACATGGTTCCTTTGGGTTCCATCCATTTTCTAAAACCCAAAATGAATGGTGTGAGAGGAAAAAATCACACAAAGAAAACAATATAATCAAGGGGGAGTGCTTTCAGTCTCTAAAATATTAGGTTTAAACCTAGGTTAATCATGATCATTACTATAAATCTAAGACTGTAACCTATATTTATAAGTATGTTAGTAACATCCCTTGTAATATCCTTAGAAATATCTATATGGATCTCACTAAATTTTCTAGATCCTAGTTTACAAAGGTTAACTAAGCCTTCACTCTGATACCAACTCTAACGACCCAATCTTGAAGTACATGTAAATTTAATCAATTTTTAAAAAATAAATACATTACACAAATATAATCCCAAACACCATATTATTTTAGTTTATTTGGAAACTTAGAACACATTCTGCTAACTTAGTGAAAGATCTTCAACATCTTCCATAATGATATTACCCTTTAGTTTTACTACCTAAAACCTTTTTTATATACTGGGAAAAGAAAACCTAAAAAGGGTGAGCTCAAATTCTCATTAAGTGTAAACATGGATAACATAAAAAAAACATAAATATACAAATGTAAAAACATGAATGTATATTATGAATATCAAAATCTTGAGTCATGAAAAAATATTGGCAGTTCACGAGACATAAACCATAAAGGACCAAAAATCATGATAAATAGTATTGGCATAAAACAGGGAATTTTGGTAAACATATAAGAATATAAAATCATTTCTATATAATCTAATGATTATTTCCAAGACCATAATAGAATACGAAGTCCATTACTGAGCCGAGTTCACTCCTCGTTCCATCCCTATATTACTAAACCCGATTTACTTTCCATTTCATCCCTCTAGTGCTGAATTGGATTTACTTTCCATTCTAGTCATGAATATATCATGGGATATAAATATTTAACCAATTAATTGTAATTAGATACAGGTCACACCCATCACATAAGGAAAACCATACATATGTGTGCCCCAAAAACATAAATCATTCATCAAAGCATAACCCAAGGAAAAAATTGGTTTCTTAACCATTATTCCATCATAATCCATATATAACAAATGGATTTCATATATACCATTCCATAATAGTAAAATCATTGTAATAATGAGAATATAAACATAACCCCATTTATAGAATGAGATCTTAGATATAAAATAATTTTGATAAAACACTTGAAAGTAATTCTTAAGGAAAATATCCTTTCTTCTTCAAAAACTTTTTCTTTTCTCAAAATGACATGAAATTTAAAAATAAATGAATTTAATTGAAAATAAACATTAAATATTGTAAATTAATATTCATTTAAATAAGGAATTATGAAAGCGTAAAAATAAATTTATGTCGTATACGTTAAAAAAACATTCTTCTCATACTTTTGTATGAAAAGTCAAAAAGTAAATCGTACTGAAAATGAAAAAGATTCATTTCATACCATATAATAAAAATTAACCAATTGGTAAATTTTACTTAAAAAAGTTTTTATAAGGACAAAATTAATGTTTTGGTTGCTAAATATACCCCAGTAAATACTTATGAATAAATAATCTCAGATAATAATGAGATGGAAAATTATCCCTTACCTTAGGTTTGTATTCTTATTATGTATCCAAACCTCCTGTATAATGATTTAAATGATGTAATTGGATTATTATAGAATCATCTTAATTTTTATTATATCATATATTTTCATATTATCATCTGTTTGGTAATAATATTTCATTATTACTTGTTATTCGAGTATAAACTTCTTCATTTTCTTATGCATGTTTTGCTGAATAAGTTCTGGTTCTTCTTCTTAGGTCATATTTATATCATTAAAAAATGATATTAACATAATAAATTTCATATTTATTTATTCTTTACATTTTTATAATCATTATTTAATAGATATCATGTATAATGAATCACATCACATTATAGAGATGGTGGTCCGTACATACGCACGAGCAAAAATATCATTCCTTTAATAATGAAATAGTATCAGAGTGGATGGTATATATATTTTTCCAGAATAAATACCTTGTTATAATAGTCATATATACTTATTATTTCTATAATTATACCCATCCAAGTCAAGTGGTGGTCAAAACAGATTACACCATGGCGTGGAGACACTAAGACGTACATACGCATGCATGGTGATTTCATTTTTCATAGGATGGGTATAAGGTGGAATATGGTTGTTTCATAATATTAATAAAATCTCAGTATAAAAGTGATATTGGAGTAATTAATTCACAATATAAAAAACTCACGTAGAGGAATTATAAGAAGAAATAATTTGAATGAATTGGTAGAGGCCATTATCTCTTCTCCGACGAGCTCCCTCTAGATCTCCTCTTAAAGGAACTCGACTTGGACTTTTTGGAAGACCAAAACATCTAGAATTTTAAAAGGTAAGATGATAAGGGAAATCATTATGGGATGGATGAGATTGAAGGCTCAAATTGAAGTGAATAGGTGAGGGAGGATATTTCCTTTTATAATTTAGGCATGGGGTAGTTTTGGATACCACAAAAATATTAATTTATAATAAAATAAAACCCTAAATAACCTAAAAAATGTCCCAATTTAAAATATGAGATGATATAAAGGTGTAATATCATCAAAAAATAAGTTTTTTGAATTGTTTTATATCAATTTAGACCATAATATTTTAATTAATATTTAGTTATTCTATTTAATTTTTAACATGGGTAACAAATATTTAAATATTAAAAGTGTTTAATATTTACTTATTTGATTTCAGTGAGACCATAAATAAATACCTTAGAAATTTTTTTACCATATAATAATTATTATATATTTTTTAAAATATTTTATGATTTTTAAATAATTTAATGAAACATTATTTTCCCAAACAAACTATAGTGTCAATTTTGACACTATTAAATTCATTGATTTTTATAAATATTAAGATAACAAGTTAACATTGAAAAACAATATTATTATATTATTAACTAGTCAAGGTAATCTAGAAAAATAATTATACATATTAATTATCCAAATTATATTTACTTTAATATTTTTAATAACATTTATTTTTTTATCTCTGTTAATAAAATAATTACTACATCAATTGTCTGTAATTATTTAATAAACTTATTTTTTGAATAAAAATTTAAAATAAAATATTAATATGAAGATAAATATAATAGATTTAATATGAATATATTTAGTACAATTTATCTTCTATAAAAGAAAACATTTAAAATGTTATAGTTATTAAATTATGAATGCAACAACTTTAACATCACTTTAAATAAAATAATATAAGTGTCACAATCTCTTCTATAAGCCTCCAAATGGTCACTAACTCACCCCTTGGATTATTATGGATGAGATATACTTGACCAATAATATTGAGGAAAGTGTTTTGGTATTTTAATATTTTTTATCATTTTAATAAAATGCTTTTAATGATTTTTATTTAATTTAATATTTTCTGCATCATCAATTTATAAGCCTTTAAGGCTATTATTTATTTCCAAAAAACTAAAAATAAATTACGTTAATAAATAAAAAAAATTCTTGAAAATAAATAATTATAGTTGAATATATCTTCTGTATAACATTATTTTAAAATGATATATTATTTAAAACATGAATGTGACAACTTTAAAATTTCATTAAATAAAATATAAAAAATACTGTAATATCTAAAAAATGACCCCAAATCATCAAAAATAAATTTATATTTGGGAAATACGTTTATTAAGTTAACAATTACCAGTTATATTTGTTGATACCAACCATTTTACCATATTCGGACACAAAATAGATATTAAAGACAGTGAAAATGACACTTGTGTCTTTCTTTTATTTAAATATTATTTAACTCGTTCTCATGGACAAGTTTCTATTAAATGACATAATTTTGATCCTTAAGTGTTAAGGGTAAAATTAAATTCATAAATTTTTATTTTCATTTGTTTGGGTCATTTTATAATCATTATAATTATATATTTAACCTAAATTATTTAATTTACCCTTTATATGGTAATAAAATTTAACATGGTTACTATTGATATTGGTCAAAAATAAAAGGCACCTACTTATTTGGACCTCCTAAATCAAAATTTTACATCAATTTTTTAAAATTCAAAACATAGATGTTTTAGAATTAATGTAAATATAAAATCGGTAAAATGTCACGAAAGATAGTTTTTTTTTGGAAAAATACCCTTTTTAAATGGGAAATTCTTTTATAAAAAATTCATATACAAAATTATTTTAAAAAACCATAATTGAATAAAAATGAACTAATTAAAATTTTAAACCAAACCGAAACATAATTTTACTATTTAGTGACTATAAAAGAAAATAATGTTTCCTATAAAAATCAGTATTTTCACTATTCATTAAAAAAATGAAACTTATCAGAAAAATATCAAAAATTAAAAAAAATTAAATTTATATATTCTTAATTAAAAGAAGTTTATCATGTAAAATTTAATATAAAAAAGTTTCAGAAACTAGATTTAAAATGGGTACGCCATTAAAAGTTGGAAAACACCTCTTTTTTTAAATAATTCTTTTATCTAAAAAAGGAATTTGTTCTTATATAATGTCAATAAAAAATATAAGATGAATTTTAAATATAATATTCAATATATTATATATATTTTTCATTAATAAAATCCATCAAGAGTGATTTTATTATTTTATAGACACAATTATTTTCATTTAAATAGCTTTTGAGAAGAAAGTTAATACTTTTCATACCTGCCATTATAATGACTAGGTTATAATATTTAGTTGTTCACTTATACTCGGTCTTGCGTGAAATTAATTCTATCAAAGGAATTTGAAATAGTGTGTAACACAAACCAGTCATAGTGTTGCGTATATCTCAAGCTAAGTCGGTGTCCGGTATAACATAATCTTTTCTTGGTATAGAGTACAACACAAGACATCAATGAAATAATAAAAAACTTTCCTCATAAAAATATTATAGTGTTAAAATATGACCCTGATGTGAAGTTGCCTTAGGAGTAGAATTCGTGCTAAGAGATGAACTGACAATGTTGTAAGTAAACTATGGACCAGGCCACATCATCCAGGAAGAGGCTTATCCCATCAAAACATTAACCACAACCTCAGACACAAGTTTCTTCCCAGATGCATGTCTACTTCCCTCCACATTATTCTACACTATTTTCCTCTCAAGTGATTTCCTACAAGATTTCTCGTTGTTCCCTTTTAACGAGAAATAGGATCAATCCACTTTTTTATGGCATGTGTCTTTTACATGACAAATTATTTTACTATTTGAACAAAAGTAAGCAAGTATTTCATATTCTACCTTTAAAGGGATGTCCTCATACAATGTTGATAGAATTGACTTATTAATTAAGCACATTCTTAATTCAATCTCCACTATAACCCTAGAGAAATGCCTGAATTTTGCTACCTCAGTGACTCTATCCATTTTGATTAGAATTCCGATATTAGAAACTATATGAAATAGGATCATGAGATTCCATAGGATCCAGTTAAGACCAAAAATTTTTATCCAAACCAAATCCCTAGTATTTTTTAAAGAAAATGGATTAAACCCAAAATCTCTTTCTTGAAAAAATATTATACCTACATTTAAAGAAATTGATATGATCCCCCAATCCATGTACTTCATTTCCTATAATGGGAAAATAATTTGATAGAATCCCCTACCCATGGGTATACATCCCCAATAAAAATAATTCCAGATAGAATTTAACTTTTGAACCAAATCATGAAATTTATTAATATTTCCAACAATAGGAAGAACCATCCAATAAATAATATAATACTAATAGATCTTGAATCTGTCAAAGGTAGCTTATTTATTCGCAATCACATGAGCAGTATCACATTTCTTTTAAAACTTATAAATGAATATGTGAATACCACTTTAAACTCTTTTAAAAATGATTAGAAAATAAAAACATATATTTTAATTACATTTTAATGGTATTAAATGTTCATTTTTGATCTTATGGGCCCGAGTTAGGGGATTTTGATTTTGAACATCCATTCTCATCATTTGTGCACTTCATGCCTAATGTACACCAATTTAGGCCCAATGAGTCATCTAATTCTAAGGAATGTAATTATCCATATTTTAATTTGATATTTTTTGAAATGCATCTACACTTCAATTTAAACAATTTTCATTTAGGGATCAATGGATTATTCATAAAGGAAGATGGAGATATTTAGCGATGAAAAGAAAAAATTCTGGAGAAGGCCGATTGGACACTAGCCCACTGATGAGAATGTGGGGCCCACAATACAGGCCCAATGAAGCCCAAATTTCGTAGGATACTATAATACATATTGAGGAAAAAATAATTATTCAGGATCTAGTGCTAATTCTTCCTCCATTATGGCTATTTAAGCGGCCCAATTTAGAGATAACATTTTGGGCCAGATTTTGCGGCCCAGAAAAACATCCCACCAATATTCTCATATCTCGGAATCCACAACTCCAAATGGGCCCAAATTTTACAGACAGTTAGAAGACATCCAAGGCTCCATTATTTTTATTCTATGGCCTACTCTGATATGGCCATCTATAAGGTCTTACAAGCACGTCTGTTCGGTGAAGGAAAGTTGGCTTCCACCTCGGTTCAAGGGTGGAAAAATCAACTCTCCCTTACTTTCCACCCACCTATGGCCTACCACAATTAATTGATGAGACATGGACTGTTGGAGGATCGACTCAAGGGCTCAAAAATTTGTATTTAAGGCATTGGTGGTGGAGGAGTTGATAATCTTGGGTGTTTGGTTTAATTGTAATGTTATGCTACCACTTTGTGTTTGTAATCACATTTCAATTTCCATGTAAGTTTCCTTTTTGTACATATTTATTCTTAATCAACATATTTATCTTATATTATTCCCATTTCATTCATTAAAACCTTATAATCACAAAGCATAGTGATATATATTTTTTGTGCTGAATTAGTTCACACATAGGTGTGAATCTCATTCACACACACAGAGGAGTGCTCATTATTTCCGCGGTTTTAATTTCTTCAATCTAATTATCGTAAGCCATATTCCACCCACCATTGAGAGTATACCATCAATAGAGGGCTAACCCTTTAGTGGTTTGTATCTTATGAAGATGAAAAGGCTGGATTGAATGTTATTTTATGAAGGAATTGTTGTTAATTGGTTAACTAATTTAAGACTTCCATTCTTCAGTTATTTCCACTCTTCATCTTCACTCTGTTTGAGGAAGATAAATCCAATTACTAAAAGAACCATATACCTTGGAGACATCATGAATTTAGTTCTCTAAGTGTGTAGGGGATTATTAATTGAGTTTAGTTACATCAATTCATAAAATGATGAAGGTAGATTTATTTTGAAGAATGGATTCATCAAGAATTAATTAAACCAAAATGGTCTAAAGAAGTAAAATTCATTCAATCCACCCCTAGAATAATCTTAATATCAACACATTTTTATTTAATTGAATTCACTTAAGTCTCTTATAGTTCACTTAAAACCATATAAAATAAACCCATGTTGGCCACTTCATAGCCAAAAACAATCCATAGAATGTACGTGTCTATAGGTTACTTCTTAGGTCTCTGAGGATTCGACAACCCAAGCTAGACTACAAGGACCGTTCAACCTTTATCTCTTGGGTAAATTTGAGCGAGAATAATATTTTTGCACCATTTCCGGGGACCCAAGTATGTAATCTAACCAGTCATTCTATTCTCCCCAATTTCTTCATTTCTCATCCAAATTATCTTATCTTGTCCCTTTCTCATTTTTTTTCTTTTGGCGCATGTCCGCCTACACCCGAGATCAATCAAACCATCTAGTTAGGGTGGATAGTCCAGGGGATGGGGAGTCAAGTACACCAAGGAAACTCTTTCCATTATATACTAATCTTCTTAATAATCCAGAGTCAAAAATTGAGCCTATTTCAATGGAAGGTCTTCAAAGAAACCAACTTATAAACCTGGGTGGGAACCAAAATGGAAACCCAAATGAGGCAGCCCCAAACTTGGGGAATGAAATAGATCAAACCATGAATGACTACCTCACACCTTCCTAGACCAATTCCCCCTCATGAAATAGACACAATTCCCTAGGAGATGCAAACTACATATTTAAACCCCATGTCCTAAACCACCTTCCCACATTCCATGGAATGGAGTCCGAGATGCCCTACCTTCACATTATGGAATTAAATGACATTGTAGAAACCATGTGTCCCCCACATCAACTAGAATCAGATAAGATGAGGCTATTTCCTTTTTCATTAAAGGATCAAGCTAAAAATTGGCTAAAAAATTTGAGACCATCATCCATAAACTCTTGGTACCAACTACAAAGATAATTATACAAAAAATACTTTCCCCACCACAAAACAATTGCACTTAAAAAGAGTATCCAAAACTTTTTTGAAAAAGAGGGAGAGTAATTCTATGAAACATGGGAGAGGTTCAAAGACACTCTAAACATGGTTCCACATAATAGTTTTTCTATACCTGAACAATTGAGAATTTTCTATGAAGGGTTGGGTCTGGGGAATAAACAATTCATTGACATGATGTGTAATGGAACCTTTAAAAACAAAGCACCAAATGATGCTTACGAGTATCTAGAAAGCCTTTCTGAACTAAACCAAACATGGGGAACTTCACCTTATTCTGAAAAGCCACAATGAACTACTAGAATTCATACACTTAGAGAAGAGTAAATCTTTAGGGCTAAACTCACAGCACTCTCTAGGAAGGTTGAAGAGATAGACCTTAGGAAAGTCCATGAAATCAAAACCGTTGACCCTGTTTGCACAATTTGTGACAAACATGACCATAAGACAGACAATTGCCCAACCATTCCATCCATGAAGGATGTTCTTTTAGGAGGACCCCCAGCAGAAGTAAATGACTTGAACTTTCAAAAGCCTCAATACCAAAACAACTTCAACCCAAGGTATAATGACCACCCCGGCTTCCACTGGAAAGATAACCAACAACCTAGCCAACCACAGGGACAAAATCCTTACCCCCACTAGAACTACCAACCCCATAACCAGTTCCAAACCCAACCTATCCAATACCAACAGCCACCGGTCCATTTTCAACAAACCATCCCACCTCCAAAGTATCCCCTGGGATAAACCAATCTTCTCAAGCACCAACCCAAACTATTCCACAACGCCTACTAGAAAACTGTGAAAAAAAATGGAGAGGATGAACTCAAAAGTCTCTTCCCTAAAACAAGAACTTCAAACCATCAAAACTTTAAAGGCACCCATGCCTACTCAGGCGGTTCCATCCTCAACTTCAATGGGAGAGTCAAGTTGTGCTCAAACAACTCATGGAAAACTATAGGTTGTGACTATTTTAAGAAGTGGGAATCAATTAAGAAACCTAAACAACTAATTCAGAACCCACCTGAAGATTCAAACTTGGATGAAAATTCAAATGAACCACAAGATCAAACTGAGGAAACTGATAACAATGTGAAAGAAACAACTCTTCAACAAACAACCCTACAACCTGCACCATTTTTTCAATGCATGAGGGGGAAACCCAATCCTGAACTGAGTGAAACATTGAGGTAAATCTTCTCACAGGTCAAGTTTAACATTCCCCTTCTCGATGCCATCCAAACCATACCTGCTTACTCAAAGTACCTTAAGGACTTGTGCACTTTTAAAATAAAATTTTAACATAAAAACCAAGTCCTTTTGGCTGTTAATGTGAGTACCACTATTCAAGGGACCATTCCTCCTAAGTTGAAAGACCCAGGGTTCCCTTACATAAATGTTGAACTAGGAGAAAGCAAAGATGTCAAGGCCTTGTGTGATCTAGGTGCTAGTGTTAATCTCATCCCCTATGTCGTGTACTGCCAGTTAGGCATAGAAGAACTCCAACCCACATCTGTCACACATCAACTTGTTGATCGTAGAATTAGGGTTCCAAAGGGGATTTTAAAGGACGTTCTAGTAAAGGTTGAAAACTTCATCTACCCTGCTGACTTCATTGTCCTTGAAAACCATCAAAAAATAAGAAATAAGGAACAAACCCCAATCATCCTTGGCCGTCCTTTTCCTGCAACAATCAACTCTGTTTTCCGAGACCGAAATGGGAATATGACCACCACCTTTGGGAACATGATTATAGACATGATCATCTATAATAAAAGATCCCAAATAAGGGATGACGAGTACATTCATGAAGTAAACATGATAGGAAGCATTGATAATGAATCCATAGAACATCGAGGAATATTTGATGAATGTTTAAGTCAGATGAGATTGAATTCCATTGTTCACATGAAGTATGTTTATTTCCTTGGCTTGAATTATTTTCAAATTTCTCTTATGATGAAATCTTAGGTCCAAAAATCAGTGAAACCTTTCAGGAAACCAATTTCATGGAGACCAATCAACTTCCTTCCCTAAATCTGATCAAGCCAATATAGTAGCTGAAACTTCTACATGTGGGGAATCAATCCTATCTGAAATTCTAAAAAAAAGAAATTGAACTTGATCCAATGCCCCAATCTTCTGCTGAAATTCTGAACCAACATGATCTTGAATTGAAGGAACTTTTTGCTACACTCAATTATGCTTTCATAGGGTACAATCAAACACATCCTATTGTCATTTCTTCTTCTCTTGAATCCAATCATGAGAGGATGCTTCTAGATGTCCTTAGGAAACATAAGAAATCCATTGGTTAGACCCTATCTGATATTCCTGGGATTAACCCAATTATCGGGACTCATAGGATTGTTCTGGAATCTGATTCAAAGCCATGTCATCAACCTCAATGACTTCTAAATACTAATCTCTTGTAGGTAGTAAGGAAATAAATTCTGAAATTGTTAATAGCTGGTATCATATATCCCATAGATGAGAGTGAATGGGTGAGCCCAATCCAAGTGGTTCCAAAAAAGGCCGGAATCACAGTGATAACCAATGAGGGTGGAGAGATTCTTCCAACAAGGGTGACTAGTAAATGGAGGGTCTTCATTGACTATAGGAAGCTAAACTCATTCACCAAGAAGGACCATTTCCCCTTACCATTCATTGACCAAGTCCTTGAGAGAGTGGCAGGTCATGCCTTCTACTATTTCTTAGATGGGTACTCAGGGTATAATAAAATTGAGGTCTCCCTAGAGGATCAATGGAAGACTACATTCACATGTCCATTCGGAACCTTTTCCTTCATATGCATGCCCTTCAAGTTATGCAATGCCCCTGGAACCTTCTAGCGGTGCATGATGAGAATCTTCTCAGACATGGTAGGGGACTTTCTTGAGGTGTTCATGGGTGGATTCTCTATGTTTGGGGATACCTTTGAGGGATGTCTGCAGAATGTGGAGAGAGTCTTGTCAAGATGTGAAGAAAAAAATCTGGTCCTAAACGGGGAAAAATACCATTTCATGGTTAAAGAGGGACTAGTTCTAGTCCATCTTGTCTCAAGTAGGGGGATTGAATTTGATAATGTCAAGGTTGACATCATTCATCACCTTCCATCACCCAAAACTGTCAAGGAAGTGAGGTCTTTCTTAGGACATGTTGGTTTCTATAGAAGATTCATCAAGGAATTTAGTTCAATATCCCATCCCCTTTGTGATCTCCTAGTAAAGGATGCTCCATTTGTTTGGATATATAGTTGTGAGGGTTCATTCTCAACACTAAAATCCTCTCTCACCTCACCTCCCATTATGAAATCTCCAAATTGGAACCTTCCTTTTGAAATTATGTGTGATTCCAGTGACTTTGTTGTTGGAGCTGTGTTAGGAAAACGTTGTGATAAAACTACTTATGTCATTGATTATGCAAGAAAATCCTTAAATTATGCCCAAATAAACTACACCACTACTGAAAAGGAGTTACTTTCTATTATGTTTTCTTTAGAGAAGTTTAGGTCCAACCACTTAGGATCCCCCATCACTGTGTTCACTGACCATTCAGTACTAAAATACCTCTTCCAAAAACAAGATTCTAAGGCTAGACAGATTAGGTCGGTCCTTCTCTTACAAGAATTTGACCTCAAAATCAAGGATAAAAAATGAGTTGAAAATGTTGTAGCTGATCACCTTTCTAGGATGGAATTAAAAGAAAACTCAAATCACCTTTTTGTGACTGATTCATTTCTTGATGAACACCTATACACTGTGAGTGACTGCCCTTGGTATGCCGACATATCCAATATTGTAGTTACAGAAGTCATTCCAAAATTGTTAGGGACTCAATCTTGAAGGAAATTTTTTTCTGATGTTAGACACTGTGTGTTTGATGATTCATACCTCTATAAGTTCTTCCTTGACCAAGTCATTAGGAGGTGTGTTCCAGAATCTGAACAAGAGTCCATCCTTAAATTCTGTCATAGTGAGGCATGTGGAGGTCACTTTTCCTCTAAGAAAACATCTGATAAGATTCTTCAATGTGGTCTATTTTGGCCCACCCTCTCAAGGGACTCCTAAACATTTTTTCAAGTATGTCCTAGGTGTCAACAAGTAGGGTGCATTAAAAAAAGGAATCAAATTCCACTCACTCCCATCTTAGTGGCTGAAATATTTGACTGTTGGGGAATTGATTTCATGGGTCCCTTCCCAAAATCTAGGTGATACCTCTACATACTCTTAGCTGTTTATTATGTCTCAAAATGGGTTGAAGCCATTCCCACCAAGTCTAATGACCATCATGTTGTGATCCGATTTCTGAAAGAGGACATATTTTCTTGATTTGGAATTCCTAGGGCTATAATCAGTGACCGAGGAACCGATTTGTACAATCTTCCATTCTCTTCACTCATGTCTAAGAATGTTATTTCTCATAAAGTTTCCACTACATACCATCCTCAAACCAATGGTCAAGATGAGTTAGAAAATAGGGAGATTAAGCAAATTCTTGAAAAAACTGTCAACCCCTCTAGGAAAGATTGGTCTGAGATACTCTTAGATGTTCTTTGGTCCTATCGAACCACATATAAAACCATTTTAGGAATGTCCCCATATAGGTTTGTTTATGGAAAAACATTCCATTTACCTGTTGAAATTGAGCGTAAGGCATTTTGGGCAATCAAAAAAATGAATTTCGACATTTCTTTAGCCAAATAAAAGAGGAAATTTGATCTTAATAAACTTGAGGAACTTAGGATGGAGGCTTATGAAAATTCAAGGAAAAATAAAGCTAGAGTTTAAGCCTACCAATCTAGGAATATCAAAGCCAGACATTTTGAACCTGGAAAATTTGTGCTCTTGTATAGTTCAAAACTTCATTTACACCCGGCAAAGTTAAGGTCTAGATGGTCAGGTCCATACATAGTGCATAAGGTGTACCCCCATGGGGCAGTAGAGATTCAAGATCCCACAAGTGGTTAAATTTTCAAGGTCAATGGTCAAAGGTTAAAACCATTCATTTAATCATTCAATAAACAGGAAATAGAGGTGGAGTTAATTGAGCCAACCTATGAACCAGAAAAAAATGATAGATTTAGGATCCATGTTGGGATAACGACGTTAAACAAAGTGCTTCATGGAAGGAAACCCATGGTTTTCATGTTTTCAATCTTTTTGGAATAATTTTTTTTATTAATCATTTTGATATTTAAAAAAAAATATAGACTGTTGATCTGTTCTTCTATTATGAGTATGGATGGGTATGAAAGGGGAGCACCATATTGATCTGTGTCACGTGGTGTGATCCTTTAGTACTACCTTACCCATAAATTAAAAAGAAGACAATGTATCATCAGTTGATTTCAAAAAAACCATAAAAATGATGCGACTTGGTAATAAATAAATTGTTGTGTTGTTTGTTTTGTTTGGTTTGTTCTTATTTGTATTGTTTAGGGACTATTTTTTGGTGATACATATTCAATCAAGGAGGTGACTACATCTCCCATGAGACCAAAGAGTGATTTGGGAGCACCACAATCATTATTATGAAGCCACCATATGAACTTGTTCCTTGCCCTTTCCAACTCATTTCCCCCCCACCCACTTCTCCTCTATTTATTTTTTACGAAACTAGGGATATTTTCATTCTAAGTTGGGGGGTGTGGAAACAAAATGTTTGTTAAAAAAACAATGAGAAAAAAAGTAAGTAAAATTCCTTTATCATTCATATAATAACATCTTTTCTCACATTAATACTGCATAGCAAATAATTTTTATTTCCTTGACTCTTAATTTAATTCATGATTATGTTTAAAAGCATTGATTTTGGAAGTTTGGTTGTCCAATGAAAATTTTCATCATTTTTATTTTCATCTATTAAATCAAAATGCCACAATGCACATCCTCTAGACAGTGGGGTACTAATTTGAATTTTTGGGGTCCCATAATAAATAGCATAGGCTGGTTTCATTTTTATGAATAATATGAGTATTCAAAAAAATAAAAAAAATAAGAAATAAAAAAAAATTATGTGTAGAGCAATGGATTGATAAAATGTGAGGCTTTCGGCACTTGGGGATCATGACTCTAGAGTTTTCTAGACTTGAGTTTTTCACTCTATCTCTATTTATAGTAATATGACTTTGTTTTTTATTATGTTAACTCGAGACGATGCCCGAGTATGTGGGCTTCACTTGGTGCCCTAAGGCCATTGAATCTGGGAGTCATTGGCAAAGTCCTGCTACATGGGTTAATTTGATTAACTGAAATATCAATTACTATGGAAATGTTGAAAAAAATCCAAACAAAAGGAGATAATAATACTCATATTAGGATTAAATGTGATTCCACCTAGCTCTTCCATGATTTCCCCCATGAATGAAAATGAACCCCCATATCTATTGTGATTCACAACACATAATTACACCTAATTGAGTTGGATAAAGTATGATGATGGATTTGATCAAAGTAATGGGATTAAAATTGGGATCTGATTATAAATTTATCTTGTTTTAAATTATCTTGATAGGTTATAAAGATATATTTGTGTGCAGTTTACATTGTGAGCACTGTTTGTTATAATGTGTTTGAAGAAAGGAATTCAAATAAAATCATTGAATTATTTGCTCAGGAATAGAAAATATCAAGTTGGGGGGTGTGATTAGCCAATAAAAACATATATTTTAATTAAATTTTAATGGTATTAAATGTTCATTTTTGATCTTATGGGCCTGAGTTAGTGGATTTTGATTTTGAACATCCATTCTCATCATTTGTGCACTCCATGCCTAATGTACACAAATTTAGGCCCAATGAGTCATCTAATTATAAAGAATGTTATTATATATATTATAATTTTATATTTTGTGAAATTGATATTCACTTCAATTTAAACATTTTTCATTCAGGGATCAATGGATGATTCATAAAGGACGATGGAGATATTTGGCGATGAAAGGAAACAATTCTGGAGAAGGCAGATTGGACACCAGCCCACTAATGAGAATGTGGGGCCCACAATACAGGCCCAATGAAGTCCAAATTTCGTAGTCTATTAGAATAAATATAGAGGAAAAAATCATTGTTCAAGATCCAGTGCTAATTAGGCATCCATTATGGCTATTGAAGCGGCCCAAGTTTGAGATAAAATTTTTGTCCAGATTCTGCGGTCCAGAAAAACATCCCAATAATATGATCATATCGCAGAATACAAAACTCCAAATGGGCCCAAATTTTACAGGGGGTTAGAATACATCCGGGGATCCAGTTTCTTCTTATATGACCCACTCTTATTCTGCCATCTAGAAGGTCTTACAAGTGCATCTGTTCGGGGAAGGAAAGCTGGATGCCACCTCGGGTCATGGGTGGAAAAATCAACTCTCCCTTACCTTCCACCCACCTATGACCTACCAAAATTAATTGAGGAGACTTGGACTGTTGGAGGCTCAACCAAAGGGCTCAAAAATTATTATTTAAGTTATTGGTGGTGGAGGAGTTGATAATCTTGGGTGTTTGGTTTAATTGTAATGTTATGCTGCCACTTTGTGTTTGTAATCGCATTTCAATTTCCATGTAAGTTTCCTTTTTGTACTTCTTTGTTCTTAATCAACATATTTCTCTTCTATTATTCCCATTTATTTCATTAAAACATTATAATCACAAAGCATAGGGATATCTCTTTGTTGTGATGAATTATTTCACACATAGGTGTGAATTTCATTCACACACACGGGGGAGTGCTCGTTATTTCCGCAGTTTTAATTTCTTCAATCTAATTCTTATAAGTCATCTTCTACTCACCATTGAGAGTATACCATTAATGTAGGGATAACCCTTTAATGGGTTGATCTTAGAAAGATGAAAAGGCTGGATTGAATGTTATTTTATGAATTTAATTGTTTTTAATTGGTTAACTAATTTAAGACTTCCATTCTTTAGTTATTTCCACTCTTAATCTTCATTGTGTTTGAGTAAGATAAATACAATTAATAAAAGAACCCAATACCTTGTAGACATCATGAATTTGGTTCTATAAGTTTGTAGGGGATTAGTAATTGAGTTTAGTTACATCAAACCAGAAAATGATGAAGGTAGTGTTATTTTAAAGAATGGATTCATCAAGAATTAATTAAACCAAAATGGTCTAAAGAAGTAAAATTCATTCAATCCACCCTTAACATAATATTAATATCAACCCATTTTCATTTAATTGAATTCACTTAACTCTCTTAGAGTTCACTTAAAACCATATAAAATCAACCCAAGTTGGCCACTTTATAGCCAAAAACAATCCATAGAATGTATGTGTCTATAGGTTACTTCTTAGGTATCTGAGGATTCGACAACCCAAGCTAGACTACAAGGACCGTTCTACCTTCATCTCTTGGGTAAATTTGAGTGCGAATCAAAAAACATAAAACATGTTATAATCAATTTCTTTTAAATGTTTTATAAATAATCAATTAAAAACATTTTTTTGATAGCATTTTTAGAAAACTTGTTCTTTGAATAAAATAGATTTCTGAACGAAGAGAGAAATAATGTTGGATTTTATTAAAATTGTTTTCTTGATATTATTATGTACAAAATAGTGAAAAAATGGTAATAATACATGAATATATAATGAATAATCTTAGGGAAATTAAATTCTTGAGTGTTCTTGAAATATGGATCATAATATTTTATCTATGCAATCATAGTCATAAAAAATCCTAAAATATGATGATATTATAGTAATAAACTATTAAAAAATTGGTAACATTGAATCCTAATCCTCATGAGTGAATCACATTACATTAATCTTTAAATATCAATAAAATATGGATAATCCTAATAAAACTTGTCAAAGGGATGTATATACACCTTGTAAAATAATTTGGGTGTATAACTTAACATGTGTCTCAAAGGAGGAAAATTGAGACAAAATTACCTTATCGATTTCGTAACTTTTGAACTATAAACCCCATGAAAGATATAACATAAAATTGATATTTAAATACCCATAAATCCAATGATAATAAGCATAGAATACATTCATGGTTAGTATATACACCACCAAAAGAAATGAGTAGTGTATATGGTATAAGTTTCACTGAAAGAAAAGTGAGACTAGAATTCCTCATATTACTTTAGTAAATTCTCAATTGTGAGATCTGTGAAATAATAAATATTGAGGCAAAAGTTTCTTTTTGAAATTTATATACCTTTTTTTGGGAAACTAAAAACTATTTCTTAAATATTTGATTACTAACTTTTTATGTCCAAAAGTATTTTTAGAATGTTTTTGTAGAAAAAATATATATTTTTAAATACATATAAATAGTTCTAAAGAATTATTGTATTAATACTAACCTTTTTCATAATAATTATCACAATGAGTATGGAACTGATAAAAAACAGATTCACCATATCAAATCAAATTTAAGATTTTTTTTCTTGTCTTCATACTAAAAAAATCTTTTTAATCGGATTGATATTAGAGCTGTAAAGCATGAGATATTATTTTACAAAGATTCTAGTAATGACATATGAAAGGAAATCCATCAGATTAACTAAAAGTTAAATTCTAAATTTGTATAATAGATATCGAATATAATGGAATACCTTTTACACTGTATTGTTGTAAAAAATGACATCAGACTTTTGGTTATCATATATCCATTGGAGTGCCAGCTATCCAAGTCATTGGAAAACACTTGGATAAAATATGATCATTGGATAAAATATGACTATAGGAAGGATTTCTTATAAATACCCAGTCCTTTGAAGAGTTTTGAGTTGTGACTATAATGCTGAATGATTCCATCTCACTCTTGATTTTTCTAAAATCTACAATGCGTGAACAAATTTTTCTTAGTCTCTTGTATTTCTTTAGAGAGATTCCATCTTAATGAAACCTTATCAGGTTATCCAGTTAAGAAATTGTTTTGAGAATGCTTTATGTGTCTGATTATGTGAAAACAATTAAGAGATTATGAATCTAGGTAGATAGAGATCTGATCTTTTTAATTAAGGGTACATGGGGATAGTGTGATGGAATCTGATCCATCGAATCGAGGGCTGGTGAGGATAGGAAGACAGAAAGTATGATACTGGTATCGATGGATTTTCTTAGTGAAAAAAGGATACTTTATCTAACTATAAAAAATTGGACACCTTTATCCAAGGTGTTGTGTATAACTTACTCTTAAGTATAAAATAAATTCATTTCTTTTAAATATAATTCATTACTATATTGTTTCCATTGATTTACTTGTTTCTTACAAGTTATTTTAATTCTATTATTCATGTTTGTTTTTATTTTATCATAATGACTATCATTACAATAAATACAATTTTTATTCTCTAATTTGATTGGTTTTGAATCCAAATCAAACTGAATTAATCATATCTATCTTGAATATGATATTTTTTACTCTAGTTGGATTTAATTTTTATGATTATGATTCATTTACTATGATATAATTGTATCCACTCTGAATAAGATATAATCATTTTTTTAAATTTTTTTACATTGATATTATTGATTATTATTCATTGATTTAATCAGAATAGGTTCCATGTATGAATCTGAATCTTTTACATAAGTAAGTACTGTGAATTGTTTAGTTTAAACCCTTTTAAGATAATGTTTTTAAAAATACAATTCAACCCCTATTTTATTTAGTATATCTTGAATAAATTCTTCTACCCTAATAATAGTATCATTCATATTGTTATCCAAAAATTGGTATCAGAGATGGATTCCACTGCTCAAATAATTTTTGAACATTTTATCTCCTTTTCTATTGCAATTTTATTTTAAATTTTCTTATAAAATTTTGTTTTATAAAACTATTTTACACTAACATTCATTAGGGAAGAAACTTTTGTTTATATTTTTAAAATATAGAAGGACATATTGTCAAATACATAGATAATCTCAACCAAAAAATAATTCCAATTTTTTATAGTGCTTATTATGAATATTGGAGGTATAGAATGAAGAATTTTGTGATCACCATAATAGTAGAAAATTTTTGATGTTGACTGGTGATTATAAAACTCTTTATAAGAAAGTTAGATATTTTACTAATCTAGATAAGATAGAAATTAAATTTAATTACAAGGTAAGGAACAATTTTTTATGTTTTATTACAAGAAACATATATATCCATATTTCATCTGGTGAATTAGAAAATAATATTTGAAAAAATTTAGAGGATTATCACTTCACAACATTAGATGTTTTTAAAACTATGAGATACATGCTTAGAGATGATTATCAATATTCTGAATTTCTAAAAGGTGAATCAATTGCTAAGATACATAAATGATTCATGAAGATTATTAATAGTATTAAATATATTGTTGAAAAAGTATTATATTATTATATTATCATTGAGAAAACAATTGAAATCGTACCAAATGAATTGGAATCTAAGAGGACAGTTGTTGATGAAATAATTAAAGTTAGTAATATTACCCTTGATGAATTAATTTGTACTATTATGAAATATGAGGTTAGATTAAAAATAGATGCATAGAAAGACAGGAAAAATAATTGAGGTCTTTCATTCAATACCACTACAATTCCTACTAATGAATATACACCAAAAAAGTTGTTAAATATTCTAAAAATAATAAATTGGCTGTCTAATCCAATTCAAGTCATTTTGATCATTCTGAAAGTGAACTATATAATCTTTATCTTCGGATGAACAAGATAGACAGTAAGAAGGATTTTCAGTATCAATATAAGAAAAGTAACAAGGATATGAATAAAAATAAATATTCTAAAGTTGCTTGTTATGAGTGTAGGAATGTTGTACATATCAGAATAGATTGTCTAAAGATGAAAAGGAAAGATAGGAAAGAAATAAATTATAAAAGTAATTAAAAAATATTATAAGTCAAAAAGAAATAATGTTTTCGAATATAATGATTCGTAGAGTTATAGTGGATGATATTCCCCATATAAATCTTCTAATAAAAAATGTTCTTGACAGAGAAACATTGATCTTTTTAGAGAGTACCTCTTATAAATTTATGTATTATGGAAAATGTACAAAATGTTGAGAACCAAAAACATTTAACATTAAATACTAATTATCTTGATTCTAATGATGATAAAAATTATAAATCTTTAGATGAAGAATTTTCCTCAATAGAAGATAATATTATTTCTTTATATGATAAAGTATATCATTTTTCAAAACTCCTTGAAAATAAGAATTTCAAAGTTAGAAAAAAATATAAAAAATAAAATAGAATGATAATTTTTTTAACAAAATAAGTATAAAATATTAATAAATATTTGAAAAGAAAACATTTTAAAAGGAATAATATTCCAAAAATCTGGAAAAATTTATTTTTGAAAAATATTTTTTACAAATTAGTTTTGATAAATTAAAATCCAAATCTATTGATAGTTAGGATAATTATTTAGTTACTAAACAAAATTAAAAAAAAGTATCTCAAGAATTTTGTTTCAAAATTTACCACCGGTAAAGAAAAATTTAATGAAATTTGTAAACAAATACATTTTTATAATGATAATAGTTGAATTGGTTATACTAATTAAAACCCCATTTTAAATAACAATTACATTTATCTAAAAAATAATACCCTTATAGACTAAATGTAAAATTGGTGGTCACTAGAATAAAATAATTAATTTAAATAAAATTAATTCTTTGGGATTTTATAATGCATTTTTCTAAAACAAATGCAGTTACCCAAAATTTTGTTTTCAAATACCAAACCAAAAACGGTTTGGTTTCCAAAATATGAATTGATTTGTTTTCAAGAAAACAAAGGTAATAACAACAAAAAAAATATTTGGTACATGGATAGTGGGTTTTCTAGACATATTACTAGACACAAATATTTATTTGAAAATATTGTCAAGATGAATGGTAGAAAAGTTACATTCGGAGATAATGCTCAAGGAGAGATTATTAGTATAGGTAAGGTTGTACTTCTTAAGAAATCATTAATTTTAAATGTTTTATTTATTAAATGTATTAAGAACATCCTTATAAAAGTAATTCAATTATTCTATGAAGGTTACCTTGTGAATTTTAGAAAAGATAAATGTGTAGTACACAATTCCAAGGATGGGTTCATTATTTCGATTAATTAGCATGAGAATGTCTAAAAACATAACTGAAAATACCTTATGATCCAAGAGTTACCTTTACTTAGTGAAATGTATTATCAACATTGGTTATGTAATAGAAGGTTAGGACACTATAACCTTATAAATTTATTTAAGTTGATAATGAAAAGAATTGTTAAGGATCTACCAGATCTTAGGTGTGATTCTTTAAAAGTTTGTAACCCTTTTCCATATGGTAAGAAACATAAGTAAAACATTAAATCTATCATTTAAATCTCATATTTCGATGCATTATCGTTAGTTCATATGGATTTATTCAATCCTAGAAAAACTAGAAGAATTTGTGGAAAATAATATATATATTTTATGGTTGATGATGACACTAGATATACATGAGTTTATTTTCTAGCAATGAAATATGAAGCCTTTTGTTATTTAAAAAAATAGCCAATATTCGAAATGAGAAAAACATTCCCTTGATAAATATTCATATTGGTCATGTGAAGAATTTTTAAATGATTATTTTGAATCCTTTTTTTGTAATAAAGGCATTACACATAACTTTTCATCACTTAAAACTCCCCAACGAAATGGTTTTTTTGAAATAAGAAATTGTATTCTTCAAGAAATTGAAAGAACCGTGTTGAGTGAATAAAAAATTGATAATATAATTGGGATGAAGCAGTTATTACTACTTGTTACACTATAAATAAAGTTTTAATAAGTCATATTATAAACAAAAGTCATCATGAATTGTAGAAATGATGAAAACCAAATGTTTCATACTTCAGATTAATTGGATATAAAGTATTCATATTGAATACAAAATAAAACTTACGCAATCTCACAACCACATCTGATGAAGGTATATTTTTAGGTTATTACAATATTTCTAAGGAATATAGTGTTTTAATAAAAATTCATTTACATTTTAGGAAATAGTACATGTTAAATTTGATGAAGCTGACCCTTTTGTTCTGAAATAATCCTAAACAACATCCTTAGATGTGTTTTATAAAACTTATTTTCAATATTTGTTAGGAAGATCTTCTTACAAGGGAAATATTCATGAAATAGTTTTTTAATTATTTATTCAAGATTATGTTTACATTATGTTGATGAATATGTTTTACCAAACCCAATTTAGTTTTTTCTTAGGAATCATCCTAATGATAATTTCATTTGTGAAGTTGATCTACCTGTTGGGACAAGAATTTCATTAAGAATTTAAATAGAACATATCACTGTCAATTTGAACCTAAGAATCCTAATAAATATTTAGTTTACGAGGATTAGATTAAGGAAATGCAAGATCAGAAAAATTAATTTGAGAGGAAAAAAGATCGAACCTTGGATGAAATACCTAAAGAAACATATATAATTGGATTAAAATGGTTTTCTAGAGACAAATGTGATGGAAATGGAATTATCATTAGAAATAAAGGAATACTTTTTGAAAAAGGATATAATAAACAAGAAGGAATATATTATTTATAAACCTATGAACTGATAGAAATATTGGAATTTATTTGTATTCTACTAGCCTTTATAGCATTCTTTAATTTCAAATTTTTTTTTAATGGATGTGAATTTTTTTTTTCAAAATAGATATGTTCAAGAGGATATTTATGTTGAAAAAAAATCTATTTTTGATAATAAAAAACATACTAAATACATTTAAAAACTTACCAAAGCATTATATGGCCTTAAATAAGATTTTAGATCTTATTATGATAGGTTAACATAATTTTTGTAATGAAACAATTTTTTAAAGGGAGGTGCTAATCCTACTGTTTTTATAAATAAGATAAACTAAATCATTATAATTTTTCAAATATGTGTTGATGACATTAGATTTATATCAAATAAAAAATATCTAATAGATTCCTTTACAGATATTATGAAATCTGAGTTTGATATGAGTATGATGGGTGAGCTAACATTTTTCCTTGGGATTAAAATTTCTCAAAAACGTGAAGGTACTTATATATCTCAATATATGTATATTAAATATCTTCTTTAAAATTTTGGATATGAAAATATTGAAAGTATTAGTATACCCATCTACACGTCAAGTACACTTGATCTTGATGAGGATGGTCAACCAGTTGATCAAACAATTTTCAGAGGTATGACAGAAAGTCTACTACACATAACTTCTCGTTAATTAGAATTAATGTTTTTGGTTTGATTATGTGCAAGGTATTAATAAAATCCAAAGGAATACCATTTAAAAGATATAAAATGAATTTTTCATTATCTTAAGGGAACTATAGAGTTATGTATTTTCTATTCTTCAAGAAAATATTTTGATTTTTTTTCAGATGTTGAATTTTGTGGTTGTTGAATCGATAGAAAATGTAAATCTAGAAATTTTCATTTATTAGAAGATTCCTTAGTTTCTTGGTCTTTTAAAAAACAACACTAGTAGAACTTTCCACTTCTGAAGTTTAATATGTGGCATCTGGATGTTTTTGTGCTGAAGTGTTGTTCATGCAACACACACTCACTGATTATGTAATGAGTTTTAAAAACCCACAAATACTCTGTGATAATAATAGTGAAATTTCATTAAGTAAGAAATATTGACATCAATCCTATGAAAAAAAAATAAAAAACATGCATCACATTCTTAGGGATCACACGTTTAAAGGATAAATCATTTTAAAATTTATTGGAATGCAAGAAAAAATTACTGACATTTTTAAAAAACCACTACCTTCTGAAATATTTGAATAAAATAAAAAAATCTATGAATGATTAATCTAAAGTAGTAATTCACATATAATTATTGTTTTTTCCATCTCCTTGCATTAGGTTTCTACTTTTTATAGGGGGTACAAATGATTTTTGTTGTCTTTTTACAAATAGTTTTTCAAAATTTAGGTTTTCTTAAATTTTTTATAGAAATTGTATTTATGGACCCATGTTATTTTTATGAGTTATAATTTTTAAAAGAACTATCGTAATCTAAAAAAATTGAAAATATTTTGCAATTTGGTTTTCCAAAATATTCAAATTCATTAATTTAGAATAATTATTTTATTATATTAGATTTTTTTACCTCTAAAAACTATTTTAAGAATCCTTTAAAATATTTTACTTTTAGTTTAGTTTCATCATAATCTAAATAGTTTAAAAAATTCAAGAAGAATAAATTTTCAACGCTGATAAATCCTTCCAACTCTGAATGGTATTCTTCTTATCTACTTATTTCTTTACTATTCCATTAAATTCATTATCTTTGTTGTTACTGCCATTTATTTTAGATTTCATAAATATTTTTAGTCATATTATATCCCAATAAAATAATTTTTTTCTAAAACCTAAAGTGTTCATATTTTTTTATAAATCTTCATCAGATCAATTGGAACCATCAAATCATATAAGATAATATCTTTCCTAATGTATTTGATGTGGAAGTTGAACTATCACATTAAATCACTCATATAAAGGGGGTGTCTCACATCAAAAATCTTCAATCCCCTTTCTTCGAAGTGCGTCTTAATTCAAAACCCACCACTTTTATTATCAAAATCTCCTCAACTCTGAATTTCAAAATTCAAATCTTCTTCCCATAATATGATTCCCAAAATGGATTTCGATGAGTTGTTTGTCTTCAGAGAAATTTTAGTCGAGAATATTTTTTGATAAGTATATTTTAATTCTGAATAAAATTATAGAATTTTAAGGATATAAATCATTGTGTGTATCAAAAACTGATGAGGATCATGATCCAATAATTCTTTATATAGTATTATAATTTTATAAATAAGAAATGTTTCAAGATTATAATGGAAAATGAAATATATATTTCACAATTTATGTAAAAACATATCAAAAAACCTATATAAAAGCCTCATTTTTTCTCAAAATACCATCAGAAGGAGAATATTTATGTGTTTCTCAAAAATTGCATAATATTATGGAATTTTTGATAAGGATGAAGCTGATAATTATTTTTTTAATCACTTTAAGAAATATCATAAGGTAACACACCTTACTGAAAATAATTGGATTGTTGTAATGTGGATGCAAGGTTTCTTAATACCAAGAAAAGGGGATCGAGATACCCTTACATTGACTGATGTATTTATCTTGGATTTCCTTATAAATATGAAAATGAAAGATCATATAGGATATATGTTTCTCACTATCAGTAATATCAAGTCCAACTCCATCAAATCCTAGATCATTATGTTTTGAGTATTTTTAACAAATTTATTGCTTAAGTGCATAAGATATTTCAATATTGAAAATAATTCAAATATGAAGAATATGAAAAATTATTCTTTCTAGTGGTGATACTCTTAAAAGGATGAAGTTTTTCTTTAATGAAGAAATAAAAGAGGTTTTTTCAAGTCAGGAGGAATGGCTTTGGAAGAATAATGTTCCATAAAACTAGAAAAAATTATTCAAAAGATGAAGAAGAAAGTTATTTAGGAAAAGCTAGAAAATAAGGGAAAGGATGAAACTTACTCACCTCGAAAGTTAAAGAAACAAAAAATGTTTTTGATGATATATTTATTGAATGGAGAAATAAATGTGATAAAATAAAAGAAGAAGATCCTCAGTTCGGACTCAACCCAACTAAAGCTTTTTCTATCAGATTACATGTTGTTGAAGTATAATAAAAATAAGTAAAAGAAAAGAAATAGAAGAATAAGATTCAAGCTGTAAGAGTTGTAGATACTTTATTGAAATATGTGAAGGATGTCTCAAACAATATTTCTCTTAATTCCAAAAAAATTTACCCCTTATACTGGTTTAACTTTTCAAGAAATAACTATAGTGGGGGTTGATGTTTCCTTAGCTATAAAAAAGAAAATCTATAGTTACCAAATCAATACCAGTTGGTAAGGTTGTTTTAAGATTAGAAAAATATATTTGGGAAGAATTTATTAAGCCTATAGAATAAGGGGATTCCATAATTGATGTTTTTGAAAAATAAAGTAAATGAATTTTTAAAGAAGGTGAAGATTAATATGAAGATGAAGATAAAGAAGAAGAACATGATGATGAAATTGAAATTAAAAAAGTTTATGGAAAGGATAAAGGGGATGGTGAATAAAATAAAGAAAAATATTAAGAGTACCAATATGATAATCATTCTTTAAGAACATATCAAGTAACATAAATGAAATTTCATTCCTTAAAAAACCAACATAAAATGTCTGATAGTCCTGAGAAGCAAAATTCCCCCTTAGATCAAGGAACTGAATCCTTATCAAAGAATGACGATAAAGACTATAATTTGAAAACAAAACCTGATATATATCCTTATGATATGAAAAATGATGATGATGATGATGATGATATTATTCAAATATCTGACAGAAAAAAAGATTAGCGAAATAACTGAAAAATCAGTGTTAAAGGAAAATAACAAAGGAAAATCAAATAAAATTCAAACTGGAACCATTAAACTTGTATCTTCTAATTCAGTCAGAATAACTTCTTCATAAGGATATTATTATATTATTCAGACATTGAAAATAATTTAAGAAATTATCCATTATTTTAAAAATATTGAGTCTTAGTGCCATATGATTCAATATACTCTCAATCAAAAACTGGAGTAAATAAATTTTTTTACAGAAAATGGGATCAGACATGAAGGTAAATTGAAAACTCATCATGAAATTTATCAGACTCATAGAAAGTCATGCAGAGAAGTTAAAAAGTGGTTTCCTAATGTAACAATTATCTCAAACTTTTTCATGTGAATTATGATGATGTAAATAATGCTTTGAATGAATCAAAAGAATTCACCCAAGAGTTATCAAAAATCATGGAAGTTAAAGTGATGTTTTTAGAGCTGTTAAAAAACTCAATAGATATCTTGGACCAAGAACTGAAAGAAATCGTTAGGAAATTTAAACACATCAGCATAGAGACTTTTAAGCTTAAAAATAGAGAGTTCAAATAAATAGTATGAAGAATCTGAATGAATAAATGTCTAAAAAGCATCGGGTTCAAGATAAAAGACTCCATATTCTGAAAGAAAAAAACCAGGATCCAGATGATGTGAAAATAAGTTTTTTGGAATAAATAAATGAGTTAAAAAAATGAAGAAAATTTTGACATCCTTGGTGAAGGTGAAAAATATTTTTTTTAACTCTTGTTGTATTTTTTTATTAAAAATAGTTATCAATGAATTATTATTCATCTATTTAATTTTTTTTTAATTTCTTCATATTCCAAATTTGTTTAATTTTCTTTCATTTAGTTTGTATGATCATGTACTTCCTTATTTTTTTTATATATATTTATCTAAAACTTTTCAGCTATTTCAAAATTTCCCCCATTCCATTTGAAAAATCACAAATGGGATGAATTTTATAGAAAGGTAAAGATGTTTTAATTAATTGGGAGAAAAACATTCTTAAGGAAGATATCTACAAAGGGAGAGAAGATTTTTTCAGAATATAATACGATCCTTAGGGGGAATGTTTATCCTAAAGGGGAGTTAGTCATATTAATTAACATATTCTACTGAGTATTAAAACATAGGGGGAGATAAGTTTTTAATTTCATTTCTAAATAAGAATTACATTAAGTAATTGGACTATAAATTTTATAAAGTTATTTTCTATTTAATATTTGTGGTATGTGCTTTCCAATAGGTGACATTGTTGAGTCAAAATTTTCCTTATGAATTTTACATTCCCTTTGTTTTTCAAATCACAAAATCTTTTTTAAATATTTAATTTCAAAATTTTTATTTTAAAAAGTGTATTTATAATGTTTTTGTAGAAAAAATATATATATATTACTATACATAGAAATAACTCTAAAGTATTCATGAATTTATATAAACCTTATTTATTCCAATTATCATAATGAGTATGGAAATGATAAAAAATAGATTCACCTTATCAGATTAGACTAATAATTTTCTATCTCATATTCATAGTGATAAAATATTTATAATTATATTGTTATCAGAACTGATAAAAATCATATTTACACATATAAAGATTATCATAATGACATATGAAAGAAAATCCATTGGAATGACAACATGTTAAATTCTGAATACAAAAAATTGACTTCTATCATAATGAAATACCTTTTACATTATAATAGGGTAAAACAAAATGACATCAGCCATTATATTATGATATAGTTGTTGGATTTCCATCTATCCAAGTCATTGCAACAAGCTTAGAGAAAATAGGACCGCTAGAGAAAATATGACGATTGTAAGGGTAGCCAGTAAATACAATGTCATTTGAAGAGTTTGGTGTAGTTTTTATAGTGTTGAATGATTCCATCTCACTCTTGATTTTTATAAAATCTAAAATGCATTGGAAAATTGTTTTTAGTCTTTTGAATTTATTTAGAGAGAGTACTTCTTTAAGAAACCTTTTCAGGTTGTCTTGTTAAGAATGTTTTTTTTGAAATTTATTTATGCATACGATTGTGTAAATACGATCGAGGGCTTATGAGGCTAGGAAGAAAGATATCTGATCCGGTTGATCGAGGGAACATGAGTATAGTGTGATAGATTCTAACTTATTAGATCAAGGGATACTAAGGATAGGAAGACTTAAAATCTGATCTTCATATCGAGGGAATTTTTTAGTCATGAAATATATAATTTATTGTATATATGAATCAAGGGACACCATTAGACAATGTTTTGTGGCTACCTAATAGTTAAGGTTTAAATAGATTTATTACTTTTAAATATTATTCATTCTTGTATTGTTTATATTTATTTACCAATTTCATACAAGTTATTTTAATTATTTTTTGCACGTTGGTTTAGATTTTATCATTACAACTATCATTACGATAACTACAATGTGTATTACCAAATCCTATTTTCTATGAATATAAATCATACTAAATTAATCATATCTATATTGAATATGATCTATTTACTCTTGTTTTATTTAATCTTTTGTGATGAAAATATATTTACTTTGATATAATCATATCCACTCTGAATACGATACAATCATTTTATTGAAATTATTTTACTCTGATATTATTGTAACCAATATTATTATGATACATTGATTTAATCAGATTAAGGGCCAATTCAGAATATGAATCTTTTACAAATAGTGGTTTTTTGAATTTTTTAGTTTAATCCTTTTTATGTTAATGTTTTTAAAACTACAATTCATCCCCTCTTGTATTTAGTATATCTTGAAAAAATTCATTGAACCTAATAATAATAAAATTAATATATTTATCCAAAAATAAAATAAATTTAGTGTTTTAATATAATTAATTATGGTAAATTCATGATATAACATTTAACAGGTTAGTATATACACCACATGATAATAATAAGTGGTGAATATATCATATATCTCACAGAAATGAAAGTGTGATGAGAATACACTTACATTAATTCTAGAATTTATTCATACACATTAAAACCTACTTTATAATAAATATTATTTTATTATACATATATCTAAGAACCTTATTATTATTATCTTATCATTTATGATTTTATTATGTCTTTATATTACTTTTTTATTAATAATTCCATGTAAAAGTTATGTTTTATGTAATATCCTCTTTGTTTTTCATATATTTTTGACTTTTTATTTTTTTTCCTTTTCTTTAAACATTATTTAATTATATATAGAATTTAAAAAATGATATAAATATCATATATATTAATTATATTTTTAGTTTTAATAATAAATAAAATATAGAAATTTAAAATGAGATACACCATTCATAGAGACAGTATGTTCTACGTACACAAGAACGCAGTTTCCGTTTTCCATTAATATTGATGGAAAGAAAATAAATGACATATATGTATATATATTATCATTATAATAGAAATATTATGCTATATATATCACATGTTATTACTAAAACCATCCTTAATACATTCCATGTAAAGTGTTAATAATTCACATCCCTTTGAAGTGGTGGTAGTCTACAAGTCCACAAACAATGTTATTGTATTCTCACAAAATGGAAAGCATGAAGTTATGTTTTATAACATAATTATAAAAGAATAAATAAATCATAAATAAAATATATATCACATAAAAATATTAAGTTCATCATTATTTCTAACCTTGAGTGGTGTTAATGGAATAATGAATGACATTGGTTCACGAGGTAGTAGTGGACCATACACATGAATGATGATTTTGTATCCCAATTTATGTAAGTGTGTGAAGATGTAGGCCATAACATTGATATAAGAAAATAATATTATATTTTGGAAAACTAGGTTATTATATAATCCTATATGAATAATAATTGAAATGGTGGAGAAAGAAATAAAACAAAAGTGTTCATTGAAGATCATTACCACTTCTTTGGATAACTTCTTTTGGTTTGCATCAAATTACTTTATTGGTTTGATTTATTCTCAAATTGAGTATTATATGATGATATTATGTGTTTTATTATATTGTTTTGTGGGTTTTTCCCAGCCAAAGGGATTTTTAGGTGTGAATAAGTGAGGGTGTTGAGTTACCTTTTTATATTTGAGGAGGAGTGGCATTCTTATAAATAAAAATGGTAAATAGTATTTAGAGTTTTCCCTTAAAACATGTTCCAAAAATAATGGTCCATTTTAGTTAAAATATGGTAAATTTCTTAAATATTTCTATATAATCGATTTTTCACTTGTTTATAGGTTATTTTGGCCCCTTAAGTTGAAGTTTAGTCTCTTGGTAAACTCATTTTTCTCTTAATCATTGTAATTAATTTTAACTATTTTCAATAATATTTTACTTAAAAAATTATGTTGGAATTATTTGAAATTATAAATTATCCTGATTCCAAATATGGAATCTATTTTTCCAGAATTTAATCATAGAAGTGGTAAAAATTAATTTAAAATATTTCGACAGACGAGATGAAACAATAGGTTTTTAAAGTAAAAATGTTCAAATGTTTTAAATGTTTTAATAACTAATTTCAATGTAAAATTGATTCAAATGATGAAAATTATATTAATATATGTCAAATTTTTATAAATATTCTATAAAACCAATTTCAAATATATTTTAACTATATAAATAAATTAGAAAAAAATCAATTTTCATTTAAAATTCAGTTTTTTTATTTTTATAAATGGTTAAAGAATAAAAGACTATTTATTAAATAAAAATAGTACTATATAGGGGGAACCAAACAAGACCAATAGATTCAACAAAAAATAACATAAGATATGTCATGCAACTTGGGAGCATGTGGTCATACTATGATGAGATAGACGCCCATGTCTTCCATGAGGGTGACATCCCCTCTTCTAATTCTTGACTAATATCCAGGGTGATCCATCATCTTATAAGAGGTCCATGGAAGAATCTGTACTCATGTCATCAATATCGAGCACACCAGAACTTGTTTCCCATCATCATCACTACTAACAGAGACAATAATATCAAAATTATTATTATTTTTAACATTTTTTATTACTTTATGAGTAGAATTCTGTGCATGGAATTTGCAATGTCGATAAAGTGTTGGTCATATCTCTATAAATATTTCTTCCTTTGAATCCAAAAGAGTAGTAGGTTTATGCCCAATATTTACCTACTTAGGTAAAACCGTGATTCATGTAAAAATCCCCATCACATCGTAACCCAGCCTAGAACTCAATTAAGAGTTTTTGTGCACAACCACAACCACCTTTGTCCATTTAGGATCCACTAATTCTAAAGAGGTAATAACTTTCGTTGCAAGAAGACTAACCTGCAAAATATGATTTAGTGTTATGAGACCATAATCTAGAAAATGTTTAGTGATATTGATTATAGAAACAACATATGCATTCTGAGTGCATTTGGTTATTAAATCTTCTATATGTGAGGAGGAGGGAGTGACCCCATGTAGATTCTACTTGCATCAGAAGAAAATAGTGTATTTCAACGTAATACCTTATCAATCCTCTTCATAAAAGAATAATTGTTGAAATCTCTATTGGATTTAATCCTCTTTGAGGTAACAACATACATTTTATTCTTCACTTCTCTTTCCTTGGTGTAAAACATTATATTCTCTTTCCACAAATTTTAATATACAACCTCTTGAGTAGAGTGTTCCTTGATAGCATGGTTTTCTTCTAATTCATCATCATATTCATCTAATATCCCTTTAGAAAATACATCTTTAAATGAAATCCTAATAATAACATCCTTGTAATCATTATTAACATTCATGTGACTATTCTCAGCCATATCAGCCCAAGATTAAGTAACTTTATAATTTATTTGGGTAGGATAAATCATTATGTGGTCACCTTAAGCAGTCAATCCATCTTTTAAAGAAGGGGATTCAATACAAGGTTCATACCCTATGTCAATTGAGAGATTTTTTTAAAATAAAGGATTTAGGTTCTTATGGACCAATACATCAGCAAGGTTCATTCCCCGAACGTGGTCATAATCCTAATTATCCTTCTTATGGTAGTGTTTCATGTCATGACCCTTAGTTTGAAAATTGGAACAAATCATTTCTCTCATATATTTATCAATTGAGTGACCCAAAATTTAATAATATACTCAAAAGGGAGGGGTTTTCCCATACTAAATTTGATGACTGATCTAATCATTCAGGGTGGAAATAACCACTCTATCAATCAATGAAATTCTTAAGTATAACTATACCAAACCTCTAGAAAAATGACAGAAACTAACTAATTCAGGGACATTATCCATTCGAATAGGAATACCAATCACCGAAGCGATATCGTACAAGATTTTAGAGTTCCATAAATCCCAAATAATAACATGGATTTATATCCATACCTATGCACATGTAACCTTAAATTAATTATGATTTAAACTTAGGTTCAATTAATGAATCCTAAACATTCTTGGCCTTAGATTTATTGAACCTATACTTCAAGTGTGTCCTTTGAGTTTAGTAGTAGGGAAAAAATATTTAAGAAACCACATCCTATGGAAATACATTTGAAATCTTCAAAGACCCAAATAGAGGTGAGACATGAAACAAGATCAGCATGTTTCCAAGGATTCATTACTTTTATCAGTGAGATAAAAGTGGGTATTGAGTGTTTAGAGAGATTAATCCTTGCTAAAATAGCATCATTCAATTCTGTAACATTAGAAATTTAACCCTTTTTGATAGTATGTTGTGGGACCCAATTCAAAAGTGAATCATAAGAAAACCTTGGAAAACCATATTAAGAGGAGAATCTCTTCATGTATTCCTTGTTTTGACCCTTGATCAAGTCTGAAGTGGGCGATCTCCATTGATCTACATAATGGTTTGTAATGAAATAATGGAGGTTTTCTCCTCTTGGATATTCTAGGGTAGATAAAGTTTCAAGTGACTTCTTGACCCACCTCTGCCATTCCTCCATCTAGTTCAATTAAAATTCATTGTTTTTCACTATTCATCCAACGATAAAACTTCTCAAAAATATACCAAATATTCACCCAAATTAAATTTTTATATTATTATTTCAGAAATAAATTTTATTTTTTCATATAAAATTATAAAAGTGTACGAAATTAGTTTTAAAACATGTCTGTCATTAAAAGGGGTTAAAATTGGCTTTTACAATAATACAACTTTGTGTGCCTAAGACTGTATTTGTTCTTATCTTACACCTATCAAACATATTGGATGAATGTACAAAACTTAGGATGAATTTATAATATATAAATTTTATTAACAACTCTCACTAATAGTGATTAAATTAATTTATTATGATAAAACATCTTTGTGTCTATAAAAATAGTTTTTTCATAAAAAAACTTCCTTTATATTCAATTGGTATTTATTTTCATTTATAATTAATTACTTCTAAAAAAATTAATTTTATAAACACGTGTAAACCATAGTCACAGAAATTAGTCAATATCATTCATATCTCCCATTCCAATGTCTAAGTGCTAACTATAATATATTTTAAAAATTATATTTTAGTTCGATAAAACACGGCGCTTATGCCTAATACAAGCTATCAAAGAAACTCATCAATGTGAGTAATAGAATCCAAACATAGTTTTGTGTGTACTGAATGAAAATATAAGTTTTGCGTGTAACGAAATATAATCTTGTTATTGTGTATAAAAAATTTTAAACATGGTGTAGCATAAAATAAAAGCCATGAAAGAATTTTAATTTAATAGAAAAATAATAATTCATAAAAACTAGGGGTGTTACAACATCCCTTAAAAAAAACAATGTATTAGGCCCACATTACCAAAAGTCTCACACCCCCCACGACACCTGACCCAAAAATCACATGCATCACACATATTAAAATTAAAAACAAATACTTGGGAAGAAACATCTTCCCTATAAATTCAAGTCAAGAATATACAAACTTGGAGAACTTCTTCCCTAAAACTCAATCCAAACCTCACATATAATCAAGGGTAAATCCTCCCTAAAACCTCAAAAAATGTGCACCGAGGGTATCCCACCATAGAACCACATATATAACACATAATAAATGGGTTGGAATCCCACTTAAACCCAACACAGGGTCGACAGGATTACCTCTAAAGCACACAACCCATCCAATATATGCATATATTTTAGTATCAACCCTTCATTTTTTAGGTTCTAAAGTGATACCAAAAGTCAATAATACCTACTATCTAGCAATAACCCTTAAAAGGGTAAACATCACACTAGGGAACCCACTAAGGTCCCATAATTCAAGATGTATCCAGGATTCCCTACATTGGATTCTTGTTATCAATCTCATCTCATGGTCTTATTGCCATCACTAAGAGGGAATATTGTCCCTTAATGATATCATAATCACATAAAAGCCTAACTATACTTATAATGATAGCCTCATCGGAATTAGTCTCAAAGGAATTCATAATTTTTATCTCACATCCTAGGATTATTCTATTTTGGTCCACTCACCAAACAAATAACCAACCCACCTTGGTCCTATACAACCATATGTTCAAATCGTAGTGGGGAAGGAACTATTGCCCAACACTCATCTCAACTAGCCCACCGACTAAATGGAAGTTCATGGATCCAACATGTCATATTAGGTCCAAAAACCTGAAACCCATCATGCCCCTCTACATAGGGGTCACCAAGGCACTCACACTAAGGGACACTATGATTACATACTAATTTACATCAATATTGGGTCTAAGTATCTCACAACACAAAATTATAATCAAATCCTAGACTATCGGTGGTTCAGGCATCAAGCTAGTGCTTAAGGGTCCATCATATTCCTTATCACTTGCATCCATCAATAGGCATTTGGTTTAAAAAAAATTTAATTTAAAATAGAATGTTTAATCACCATTTTTGGATAGACCATGTAATAGACATAAATAAATAAATTACAATTCCTAAAGGTTTTTTTTTCAAGTTACCACCAACCTCAATCAAATCCATTTGATTTTTTAGTGTAGCCTAACTACACTCACTCGATCTCAAGAAAGCCATGAATTGCCTACTGAGGTCCTAACTAATGCCAAAACATCTAAATTAATTTAATTATAATAAGTCTTAATTAAATTCTATATTTAATTAAAATTTTGCAATTAGTTGATAACTCCTTTATCCATAATCACTTTCTAAAACCATGATCTAAAGGCTGCTTCCCACTCCTGATATGCACAAAGACCTAAGCCACAATATCTCATTAATTAATTATAACAATTTATAATTAATTTAAAATTTTAATTAAATTTTCATAATTTTCTAGTTACTCACCCAGTGATATCTTATAACAACCCAAACTATTATAAATATAATTTCCCTTATGACTTAATTAAATGTATTATTACGTAATGTGGTTATAGAAAAATACATGCACTTATTTTTTTATATCTTATCATATTTAAATGACCATTAATAATCATTAGCATTGATAATATAGCTATTAAATAGTGATCACATGTTTAGTATTAATATAGGGTTTTAAAAAATCCAATTAACATGGAAAAAGGAAGTGATGACCTAAACTAGTAGAATCATACCCTATAAAGTCCATTTATCAAAGTATCCATGGGAGATAACATCTTTGGGATTTCACCTTAACCAATCCCAAGCTGAGATCCAATAACTTAAGCATGAGAAAAACCATTTATGAGATAATTTTAAGCTCATCAATGTAACAGCTGGAGATTTTATAAGATTTATTCTTTTTAATTTATTTCATATCTTTTGTTGTACGCTACACTAAGATTATCTTGCGCTTTACGCAACACCATATTACCTTGCAGTATACGCAACACAATTCTTAGATTGTGTTACACACAATTTCAAGTTTGTTTTATAATAGTCATTCTACACAACATTGAGTGTGTGTGTGTATATATATATATATTAAATGTATAAATGAAATATGGTTGGATTCTATTATATGAAACAACGAAGGATTCTTGCACAACACGCAACCCTGACTTGGCTTTCATTACACGCAATTGCGACTTTCCTTGATAGCGTGTGTTGTACGCAATATCAGGTTTCACTAAACAATGATATATGGTTATAATATTATTATGAACTATCTGTTATGAATAGTATTAACTACATTTTTAATTTTATAACCTTATTATTCATCTTACACATTTTCTAGAACATGGTATAAGAACTAAATAAATTTTTTTGGGTAAAATAAGTATTTTTCAAAAAATGCAGTTTTGCCGCCTTTTGATGGCGCACACACTTTAAATCTAGTTTTTTACATGTTTATAAGTTCAATTTTACAAAATAAAATTAAAATTTTGAATAAGTATTTAAAAATTTACATTGGATAATGTTTTGATATTTTTCTGATAACTTTCATATTTTAATGAATAGTAAAAACATGCTATATTTTAATTAAAAACAACTTTTTTCCTCGTAATAATTTATATAGTTAAATTATAATATTGATTTTTTTAAAGTATAAATAGAATATATTTTTACCAATTAATATAATTTATTTCATTAGCATTGATTTTACCTTGAATTCTTAGGTTAAATCAATTCAATCTTTTGCAATGTTTTAAAGAAAAACCCATTTTCTTTCGACAACGGGATTAATTTTAATTTAATTTCTGCAAATTTTTTGTATTGAATTTGGAAAATTAGATTCTATATTTGGAATCAGTGGGTCCAAATTATGTTAATAAGCTACTTTTTATTTTTGGACATTATGAATAGTAACTACGGTAAATTTTATTTACCATAGTTAAAGGTAAATTGGGTAATTAAGGGTAAATATAAGTTTATAAAATTACCCTAACACCTAGAAAAATTCTATTGGATGGCTAAAAGTCTACCCATATCACCTAAGGGTCGGAATAGATTCATTTTATGGACTTGTTTCCTTGAAAATAATTTAATTATTATTAAAACCAAAGAAAGTGACAACATGTCACTCTCTTAAATCTTATAAGTATATTAATTTTAATTTAGTGAAAAACATCATGAAACATCAAACATTAATAGTATCCAAAAATATAATAAAATTATATACATCATATTAATTTAATTATAATTTTTATGGATTAAATAATTTTCATTAATTGTGACACAATAGTGATGCAGAAATTGTTTATCTAGTGAAAAATTAAGAATATAGTTTTTATTAAACTAATAGTGACCATAAAAGGCACAAGACCCTAACCAAAACTCATTGGTCATATACATGTAAACAATAATCATCCAATGGTCCAATATTTGACCATTTGGAGCCTTATAAAAGCGATTATAACACTTATATTATTTTATTTTAAATGATGCCAAAGTTGTCACCATTATAATTTAATAAATATAACAATTTAAATATTTAAATTTTAAGATTATAAATTAGAGTAAAAGTATTATTGTGAAAGTTAATTGATTCATATTCATCATAGGAGTTTATTTGTCATTTTTAAGCAAAAATAAGTATATTAAATTATTATACAAAAATGTTGTAGTAATTATTTTATTAAGAGATAAACCAAATAAATGGTTTTAAAAATAATAAAATAAATATTATATGAACTATTTAATGTGATACACTAATTTTATAGATACATATGACCATTTATGAATCTATTAAAGATTTTATTTCTAACATATCTTCTGTATATATTTTATTTAAATTCAAATAAATGAATAGTCTCAAAATTGACACTATTGTTATTTTATAAAAATAACATATTATAAAATTGTTTAAAAATTACAAAAATATTTAAAAATTATAAATTTAAATTTATATGGTCTCAAATGTTATAAATTATCCAATTATGGACAATTAAAAACAAATAAGTAATTATTTTTGATAATTTAAAATTTAGAATGTTATTACCACAAATAAAATTAAATTGATTAAATAAGGATAAATGAAGTTGATAATGTTTAAAATAAATTCCTAACATGTCTAAATATTATTTGTTGATGATATTACAACCATCTATCATCTAATCTTCAGATATGAGTCATTTTGGAAGTTTTTATGTGGGGTTGGGATTTATTATCAACTAATATTTCTTATTTTTCCAAAGGTGCCCCTTTCCTCCCTTATAAAAGGGCACCTCCTCCCTCTCTTCCTCACACCACTTTGAGCTTTCAAGATCGTCCAATACATGAAAAATTATCTTCTCCACTTCACTAGAAACATCCTATAGGTCCTGGTCTTCTTCAAAGACCAATTTTAGTGCCCTAAGAGGAGGTCTCAAAGAGGTGCTTCAAAGAAGAGGTAATGTCTGTTACCGATTATTTCTACTTTATTTCTTCTTCCACTTCTTCTTCTTTAGTTGTTTAATTATGAAGAAATAACATAAGTATCAATAATATACTGATATGTTATTATAGGTATGAAACAACCATCTTTCCATCCTACGGAAAACGAAATCATCACGCGTGCGTACGTACGGAATACCGTCTCCACGCCGTGGTGTAATCTATTTTCCACCACCCCCTTACTTGGATGGGTATAATGGTGAAGGTAATGAATATATATGATTATTGTAAAGTGATATTGATTGTTTAATATTATATATAAACTTTAATACAATTCCATGATCATGGGAATGATATCATCGCTCGTGCGTACGTACGGAATACCGTCTCCACGACGCGATAAGGTTCACTCTCCATGATAACCATTCAAGAATGATTATAAAGTATATATAATAAGTAATCATGAAATATATGACATAATAATGATACTAGATTTATGTATATATATATTTATGTCATATAATTAATTCCATTCAATTCAATAATGAAACGAAAACAATGTTCATGCGTACGTACAGCCTACCGTCTCCATGAACGGTGTATTTCTTTCCATTTATCGATCCATTATATATATGTATATTCTAAATATATATTATATATAAATCATGTTTTACATTCTGTATGTAAGTAATCATGATCTAATTAATCATATGAATAATTACAAGTTAGAACACGAATGACAAATGAAACGATTTTACCCAAAACGCTACATTAACATGAATTTACAAATGAACAGGTAATGTAAAGTCATAAGTGAAAAATATATGATATAATAACAATGAATATGATTCTGTAATAAATCAATGGAATTATTTAAATCATTATACAGGTGGTTTTGATACGTACGAAGCATATCGGACCTAAGGTAAGGGATAATTTTTCAAATCTCATTTTTATCCGAGATTTCTTATTCGTAAGTATTTACTGGGGGTTATTGCTATCATCCATGTCCATGTTTTATAAAAGTTTATTCATGTATTTTTAAAGTCCTTTTTACCCATTTTGACTTTTACCCCATGGTATGGAAGGAATATTTCTTTTATTTACCCTACAAGGTGCTTTTTTACTTTTCCGACAAAAGTACGAGAAGAATGTTTTTTTGTCGTATACGACATGAAAGGATTTTTACAGTTTTATAAAGACTTATTTTCATGAAGCTTCCTCCATAATATTTCATGACTATTTTCAACAAAATCCTTTTCTTTTAAAATTTCATGACATTTTGTGAAAACAAAATGATTTTGAAGAAAAAAGGATATTTTCCTCATGAATTCATTTCAAGTGTTTTATCAAAACCATTTTCATCTAAGATGACATTATTACACATGTGTATGTTTCAAGTATCATTTCTCTTTGATTTACATGGTTTCACTTTTCTAATTATGAAATGATATCCATTTTTTTGTATGGATTACGTTATGATGGAATAATGTTTATGAATCCAATTTTATACTTGGGTTATGATGAATGATTTATGTTTATATTGTGGAACACGAAAGAATGATTTAAATATGAGATGGGTGGGACCTATATCTCCCTCAAATGAATTGATTAAAGATTTATATCTCATGAGATATACATGGCTGGAACGGCAGGTAAAACCGGTTCAGTAATACAGGACTGGAACGAGGAGTGAACTCGATTCAGAAAGAGACTTTGTCCACTAAGATGGTCTTGGCAGCAATGCCTTGGCTACTATGGAAATCATATCATGTGCTTAATGTTTTGACACAATTACAAGTTTTATTTGCAAGCTATTTTATCATGATTGATGTTCTATTTTGATCTATGCCTTATGTACTTCCATGTTTTATGTCATTGCACTAGATTTCTATGTTTAAACATTATGTACATGTTTTTATGTTCAAATGTATATGGTTTGTTTTATTTTCTCCATGATTACCCTTACTGAGCATTTGAACTCACCCATTTTATGTTTTCTTTTCCCCAGGATATAAAGAAAGGTTTTAGGTAAGAAAATAAAGGGGAAGATCTTAATGGGAGATGTTGAAGATCTTTCACCACGATTAGAAGATTACGTTCCAAGTTTCCAAAGACACTAAACTATTACGGTCCTTGTGTGTATATTTTTGTTATGTACTAAGTATTCTGAAAAAGTAATGTAATTACCATGTACGTCAAGCTTCGGGTCTCTACAGTTGGTATCAGAGGAATGGTTTAGTCAACCTTTGGAAACTAGGATGCGAAAACTATAGTGAGATCCCTAGAGATATTTCTAAGGTATGTCTAGGGATGTCCCATAAGGTTAAGTATAAGTATAGGTTATAGTCCTATAAATATGGTAACGATCATAGAATTTAACCTAAGATGTTAGATATTGACAGCACTCCCCCTTGATTATGTTATTTTCCTTGTATGATTTTTGCCTCTCACGGAATTCTTTTTGTGTTTTATTCAATGGATGGAACCAGAAGGAATTCGGTTAACATTGAATCCAATGGAAAAATTGGTGACTATGAGCAACAAAATTGTTCAATGCCTAGAGATAAAGATATTGTGATTATGCCGAATCAGTCATCACGATATATGATTAAAAAGGTGAAATTTAGTGGCATGCCTAATTCATCAAATAAAAGGAAGATAGAATTTTATGCATGTTTGCATGTGGAGAAGCATAAAGAAAGGAAGATTGAGATTTCTAAATAAGGGAAGAAGAACCTTGAGGAATACCTAAAATGGAGGGGAAAATGTTATATGTGTGGAGAAAAAAGGGTCATAGAGTGACAGACTATTATGGAGTTCAATGTCTTATTTGTGGAGAACATGGGAATTACCCAACTCAATGCCCTGACCTAAAAAGTTACTTCTAAAACAAGGAAGGAATTATTCCAGGACAATCATTGAAGATGATGGATTGAAGTGTTTATTTATTGGTATTCAAGAATAATTTTTTTGAGGTACTTTTATGGTTTATTAGAATATTTTTGTATTAGTCTATTGTGGTTTTTAATAATTTTATGGTACCGGTAACCATGAAATGTGATTCAAATATTTTGGAAAGCAGATGATATGCGCATAATGAAGGGATAAAGAAGATAATGAGATGTTTGATTGTATTCATGAGCTCATGATTGACATAAGGACTAAGTGATATCATGGTTTGAGTATATATAATTTTGAGGATTTTGGTATGAGGAAAGTGTTAACTTTTAACTGCATTCATGTTTTCACTAATGTTCAATGGGTATTCATTCTTCAAGATAATACATGATTAAGGTATTCACGTGTTTGTAATTTGACCAACAAGATATATCTTATGATATATGGGGGATAAATGATGGCATTCACGTGATCGTTATGTAACATTTCAAGTAATCATTTTCTTTATACTATGAGCTTGGACCGATGTATTTTAGATAAGCTTAAAGATTGGAATGGATTATGTTGGACATAAGTTATTATTGTTTAAGGATAGAACTTTTTTCGATATTATTGATGGGATGTTATAGTAATGTATTTTTAGAAAAAGGACAACCTGCAGGACGGGCGACAACCCATCGCGTCGGACAAGGCTGTGGGAATCGAACCCACAACCGAAGTGCGACTGGCCTTTATTGCCTACCGCTGGCCTACATGAAGTCCATGGTTAGTAGAATCTAGTTTTATTTTATTAAGCGGAATGATATATGAAGTATAAGTTCATTTTTGGAACCATATACAATTAATCTAACCATAAGATGGACTTATAACTTTTTCTAACCTTTTTTTTGAAACAGATGGAATGAACCATCATTCTATCACATGATCTACTAACACATCACGAATAACAAATTCAACTTCATTTCTTTAAGGGATGAAGTGGAAATTGTTCAACTCACGAACAACAGTGAGATTGTACCAAAATCAAGAAATTATTTCTTCTAATTAAAAATTTTCAACTTTAGAGAAATGATCTTGAAAACCAAAAATGTTGTCCTAGTGCCCTTATATCCGATGAATCATATGGTACCTTAGATCATCACAAATTTATGGCTTTGTGATTGTTGGATTTTTCATAGCCATGTCCTCTACCACTCTCCATCAGAACTTGATGGTTAGATTTTTCTTCCATATCCATATTTTTTTACCTATGAGGAAAACCAGTGATTAGTTAATTTGGGTAACCATTACATTTCATACTTCAGTTTTTAAAGATAGGTTTTGTTATTCCCTTTTTACGATGTGGGTTTCTACTAAAGAAACTTTCAAGTATTAAACCATTTATAACCCCGACGAATTTCGAGGGAAAAATTCATTTTAAGGGGGGTAAAATGTAACAGCCTGAGATTTTATAAGATTTATTCTTTTTAATTTATTTCATATCTTCTGTTGTATGCTACACAAAGATTATCTTGCACTTTACGCAACACCGTATTAGCTTGTAGTATACGCAACACTATTCTTAGATTGTGTTACACACAATTTCAAGTTTGTTTTATAATAGTCATTCTACGCAACATTGAGTGTGTGTATTTATATATATATATTCAATGTATAAATGAAATATGGTTGGATTATCTTATACGAAACAACAATGGATTCTTGCACAACACGCAACCCTGACTTGTCTTGCATTACACGCAATCACGACTTTCCTTGATAGCGTGTGTTGTATGTAATATCAGGTTTCACTAAACAATGATATATGGTTATAATATTATTATGAACTAGTTTTTATGAATATTATTAACTATATTTGAATTTTATAACCTTATTATTCATCTTACACATTTTCTAGAACATGGTATAAGAACAAAATAAATTTTTTCGGGTAAAATAAGTATTTTTCAAAAAATGCAGTTTTGCCGCCTTTTAATGGCGCACAAACTTTGAATATAGTTTTTTACATGTTTATAAGTTCAATTTTACAAAATAAAATTTTAATTTTGAATCAGTGTTTAAAACTTTACATTGGATAAATTTTTGATATTTTTCTGATAACTTTCATATTTTAATGAATAGTAAAAACATGCTATATTTTAATTAAAAACAACTTTTTTCATCGTAATAATTTATATAGTTAAATTATAATATTGAATGGTTTTAAAGTATAAATAGAATATATTTTTACCATTTAAGATAATGTATTTCATTAGCATTGATTTTACCTTGAATTCTTAGGTTAATTCAATTCAATCTTTTGCAATGTTTTAAAGAAAAACCCATTCTCTTTCGACAACGGGATTAATTTTAATTTAATTTCTGCAACTTTTGTGTATTGAATTTGGAAAACTAGATTCCATATTTGGAATCAGTGGGTCCAAATTATGTTAATAATCTACTTTTTATTTTTGGGCATTATGAATAGTAACTACGGTAAATTTTATTTACCATAGTTAAAGGTAAATCGGGTAATTAAGGGTAAATATAAGATTATAAAATTACCCTAACACCTGCCAAAATTCTATTGGATGGATAAAAGTCTACCCATATCACCTAAGGTTTGGAATAGATTCATTTTATGGACTTGTTTCCTTGAAAATAATTTAATTATTATTAAAACTAAAGAAAGTGACAACATATCACTCTCTTAAATCTTATAAGTATATTAATTTTAATTTAGTGATAAACATCATGAAACTTCAAACATGAATAGTATCCAGAAAGATAATAAAATTATATACATCATATGAATTTAATTATAATTTTTAGGGATTAAATAATTATCATTAATTGTGACACAATAATGATGTAGAAATTGTTTATCTAGTGAAAAATCAAGAATATAGTTTTTATTAAACTAATTGTGACCATAAAAGGCACAAAACCCTGACCAAAACTTATTGGTCATGTAAATTTAAACCATAATCATCCAATGGTCTAATATTTGACCATTTGGAGCCTTATAAAAACGATTATGACACTTATATTATTTTATTTTAAATGATGCCAAAGTTGTCACCTTCATAATTTAATAAATATAAAAATTTAAATATTGGGATTTTAAGATGATAAATTCGACTAAAAGTATTATTGTGAAATTTAATAGATTTATATTCATAATAAGATTTTATTTTTAATTTTTATGCAACAAATAAGTATATTAAATTATTATACCAAAATGATGTAGTAATTATTTTATTAAGAGATAAACCAAATAAATGGTTTTAAAAATAATAAAATAAATATTATATGAACTATTTGATGTGATACACTAATTTTATAGATACATATGACCATTTATGAATCTATTAAAGCTTTTATTTCTAACATATCTTCTAAATATAGTTTATTTAAATTCAAATAAATGATTAGTGTCAAAATTGACACTATTGTTATTTTATAAAAAAACATATTATAAAATTGTTTAAAAATAACTAAAAATATTTAAAAATTATAAATTTAAATTTATTTGGTCTAAAATGTTATAAATGATCCAATTATGAACAATTCACAACAAATAAGTATTTATTTGTGATGAGTTAAAATTTAAAATGTTATTACCACAAATAAAATAAAATTGATTAAATAAGGATAAATGAAGTTGATAATGTTTAAAATAAATTCCTAACATGTCTAAATTTTATTGGTTGTTGATATTACAACCCTATATCAACTAATATTCGGATATGAGTCATTTTGGAAGTCTTTATGTGGGTTTGGGATTTAATAAAAACTGATATTTCTTATTTTTCCAAAGGTGCCTTTTTCCTCCCTTATAAAAGGGAACCTCCTCCCTCTCTTCCTCACACCACTTTTAGCCTTCAAGATCGGCCAAACCCTGACAAATTATCTTCTCCACTTCCCTAGAAACATCCTAGAAGTCCTGGTCTTCTTCAAAGACCAATTTTAGTGCCTTAAGAGGAGGTCTCAAAGAGGTGCTTCAAAGAAGAGGTAATGTCCATTACCGATTCTTTCAACTTTATTTCTTCTTCCACTTATTCTTCTTTAGTTGTTTCATTATGAAGTAATAACATAACTATCACTCATATACTTATATGTTATTATAAGTATGAAACAACCCTATTTCACCATATTTCCATCCTACGGAAAACGAAATCACCGCGCGTGCGTATGTCAGGAATACCGTCTCCACGCCGTGGTGTAATCTATTTTCCACCACCCCCTTACATGGATGGGTATAATGGTGAAGGTAATAATTATATATGATTATTTTAATGTGATATTTATTTTATAATATTATACATACACTTTAATACAATTCCACGATCATGGGAATGATATCATCGCTCGTGTGTACGTACGGAATACCATCTCCACGACGCGATGCGATTCACTCTCCATGATAACCATTCAAGAATGATTATAAAGTATATATAATAAGTAATAATTAAATAAATTACATAATAATGCTATTGGATTTATGTATATATATATTTGTCTCATCTACTTAATTCCATTCAATTCAATAAGGAAACGAAAACAGCGTTCATACCTACGTACAGCCTACCGTCTCCATCAACGGTGTATTTCATTCCATTTATCGATCCATTATATATATGTATATTCTAAATATATATTATATATAAATCATGTTTTAAATTCTCGATGTAAGTAATAATGATCTAAGTAATCATATGAATAATTACAAGTTATAACACGAACGACAAATGAAAGGATTTTACCCAAAACGCTACTTTAACATGAATTTACAAATGAACAGGTAATGTAAAGTCAAAAGTGAACCATATATGATATAATAACAATCAATATGATTCTATAATAAGTAAATGACATTATTTAAATCATTATACAGGTGGTTTGGATACGTACGAAGCATATCGGACCTAAGGTAAGGGATATTTTTTCAAATCTCATTTTTATCCGAGATTGCTTATTTGTAAATATTTACTGGGGGTTATTGCTATCATCCATGTCCATGTTTTATAAAAGTGCATTCATGTATTTTTAAAATCCTTTTTACCCATTTTTACTTTTACCCCATGGTATGGAAGGAATCTTTCTTTTATTTACCCTACAAGGTGCTTTTTGACTTTTCTGACAAAAGTACGAGAAGAATGTTTTTTTAACGTATATGACATGAAAGGATTTTTACGGTTTTATAAAGCCTTATTTTCATGAGGATTCCACCACAAGATTTCATGACTATTTTCAACAAAATCCTTTTCTTTTAAAATTGCATGAAATTTTGTGAAATCAAAATGATTTTGAAGAAAAAAGGATATTTTCCTCATGAATTAATTACAAGTGTTTTATCAAAACCATTTTCATCTAAGATGACATTATATCACATGTGTATGTTTCTAGTATCATGTCTCTTTGATTTAAATGGTTTCACTTTTCTAATGATGAAATGATATCCAATTTTTTTTGTATGGATTACGTTATGATGAAATAATGTTTATGAATCCCATTTTATTCTTGGGTTATGATGAATGATATATGTTTATATTGTGGCACATGAAAGAATGATTTAAATATGAGATGGCTGGGACCTATATCTATCTCCAATGCATTGGGTAAAGATTTATATCTCATGAGATAGACATGGCTGGAACGACAAGTTAAACCAGTTCAGTAATACAAGACTAGAATGAGGAGTGAACTCGATTCAGAAAGGGACTTTGTCCACTAAGATGGCCTTGTCAGAAATGCCTTGGCTACTATTGAAATCATATCATGTTCTTAATGTTTTGACACAATTACAAGTTTTAGTTACAAGATATTTTATCATGATTGATGTTCTATTTTGATCTATGCCTTACGTACTTCCATATTTTATGTCATTACACAAGATTTCTATGTTTAAACATTATGTACATGTTTTTATGTTCAAATGTATATGGTTTGTTTTATTTTCTCCATGCTTACCCTTATTGGGCATTTGAGCTCACCCTTTTTATGTTTTATTTTCCCCAGGATATAATGAAAGGTTTTAGGTAAGAAAAAAAGGGGAAGATCTTCATGGGATATGTTGAAGATCTTTCACCATGATTAGAAGATTACGTTCCAAGTCTCCAAAGACACTAAACTATTACTGTCCTTGTGTGTATATTTTTGTTATGTACTAAGTATTCCGCAAAAGTAATGTAATGTCTATGTACGTCATGCTTCGGGTCTCTACAATCAAGATCGCATACCAAACAATGTACGTTGAACCACCCCATGAAATTATCCCCATCGCGCACCTTTCACTTAGGAAGTTTTCTTGTGTATTAAAGGTATGTGTCTCAAGACCCTAGATATATGATTATTTAAGTTATATTTTATATAATAATTAATATATCTTTATCCTATTATTGTAACTTTATGAATGTTTTTTTGATATAATAAAACACAAATAGTATTTTTGGTTAATATTTAAAATCAATTAAGGAATTTTCTTGATAAATTAATGGATTTTATAAATGAATATTGTTTTAATAAAATATTATTATTAAATAATTATTATTAAATATAAATGATCATATAAATTTTATGAAGTCAAGTGTAATTTTTATAATGGATTGAAAAACTATTATTGTAAAAAAAACTCAGTATTTCTAAATAAATGTGGATTTTTTACATAAAGTGAAAATATTCATATTTAGAAAATTATTTAGATAAAATGAATATTATTTTTTGTATCAGAACATAAAAAATAAAAAAATTTATATTTTTCTTAGTTTAATTTTTGGGTAAAAATTAATTACTGTATAAATATACTTTCTATATTATGACATCATAATGACACAAAAGTGATGTAATAAACACTATAAATGGGATACAAGAACAAATATATGTTTTCCCTTTGAAATAATTTTAATTAATGTTTTTTTATTAATTTTATAAAGCCTTTTTGAATCCTCTACAATTATTAATATATTTTAAGGTTTTTAAAACATTTATTTAATTGTATGACACACTTCCACATAAGAAAGGGTATTATTTTATTAAATTAGGTCATTTTCCTTATAAAATAATTAAAACCACTGCCATTTTGTAGAAACCACAGGAAGGTCTTTTTTTTGGTTATTTTATTATATAAAGCCCAAAACCTAAGTTTTAAAATAATAAAGAAATCCCTACTCTTTTCCTATATAAACCCACACAATCTCCCATTTCTATTCAAATAAATTTTTTAACCACGTATTTACTATGTCCTCCCCTCTCTATAGTCCTCCAAATGTACCCCCAAAATTTCAATAATCTCCTCCCAATCATTTGGAATCATACACTAATGTAAGTGATCCTTTCCTTTTCTGCTTTAATAAGGTTTTTTATTATCATATACTTTCTATTTCCAATTAATATTTTTGGGATATGTATTTACCTATCCCTATTACTTCAAATTTTATTTAGAAACGATGAAATAACCCTTTCAATCTCATCAAACTATTTTATTAATTTATAAGTGAAGTTGTTATTCTGTCGAAATTTCACTGTGATTTTCCATGCCAAAATAATTGTATAGTTAACACCATACCCATTTCCTATAAAGGTTATTCACCTTTATATGATTATAATTATTTTAATTGGGAATTATATTTATTTATTACACACTTCTTTGACATGGAATAAAATATTAAGATAAAGTAAACCATGTTGTATGATCTATGTGGAACACTAAAGTAAGAGAATGAAAGGAATGTGATTGGTGTTCCCATAATTATATAGAACCCAAATGAATTGGTAAATGTTTAGCCTCATGAGATGTCATGTTGGGACAGTTATTGAACCTTATTACTTTATTTGAATTTTTCCATCATGATGTCTTTGTAGTTATCCTTCAACTATGTTTATTTTGCAATGTTTTAAGTTGTTGCCACGTTTCCCAAGTTATGATTATCCTGATATATCATGCCTTATTATTCATGTTCCTTTTATGACTCATTTATATGCCTATTATCTAACATGTACTATTTTCTTAATTTTATACCATGTTTATTCCCTTACTGGGCTTTATAACTCACCCCTTTCTTATGCAGGTCCCCAGGTTATCCAGTGTAGTTTTAAGTATGAAGGAATATTACGAACATGTTAATGAGGTTTTCAATAAAAGCAGATATATTCATTATTTTAATTTGTTATTTAATGTACCTAATAACCAAATACACTATAATTATTGATCTTAGGGGTTTTATTTTTGGTAATATTATGTAATAAATTATTAAATAATTTTAAATAAGGAGAAAAGTTGTTATAATTAGTATCAAAATAAGAGTTTAGTTATTTTTAGGATTAGGATTAAAAAACTCTAGATAAATCATTAAGGATATGTCTAAGTATAAGAAAACATCCCTAAATTTTAATAATTATAGATTAAATGGTTTATCATGAAAATATATCCTGGTTTGGGTACTACAAATGTACATGGTTCTAGAACAAATTTACTTAGGGGTAACAATCATGGAAAGGTGCATCGGGCCTGACTTGATGTAACTTGGTACAAAACAATGGGACTTATAGTGCACCTTGTTTGACACTCCTAGAGGATATGCTTTGCTAAATTCACAATCTCATTACAAACCATTATTAAGGGAAATTTTTTCCAAAAGAATATATGTTAGGAAATATATCATGGATAACATAGATTGAAGTCTAGAAATTCATAAATCAAGAAATAAATTTAATTTATAAGTTATATCTTTAATTTAACTATATTCCCCCTTGATTTGTTTAATTGTTTAAAAATAATTATCCTTTATTTTTCTTTTATTCTAGAAAATGGATGGAAATATAAGGAATCATGTAAAGAACCAATGTGACAGAAAATGTGATGAATAAAAAATTGTTATTCCCAACATAATGGGTTAGGGAATAAAAAACACTGTGATGATACTCTCTCAGCTAACTTGGGTTTTGAATATAAACTTGGATTGGGAGGAGCACCCAAACCCCCCTAAGAAAGAACAAGATGCAATTTATTCGTTTATACAACAATGGCCTCTGACTTTAAATAGATAATCTTATCCCTTAATTGTGTAAAATGTTTCAAATACATTGAGAAGATATTCTCCATCAACCAATGTTCCGAAAAAGAGAAAGTCGTAATGGTTGCTTATCTTATGGGGGGGATAAGTTAATCCGCGGTGGACATTGATCAAGAATAAAAATCCAAAAGAAGAGATCGAAGTAATGGGGGGGGGAAGGAAATTTGAAAAATATTTCTTAATAAATATTTTCCTCAAACTCTCCAAATTAAAATGGAAAGGGATTTCCTTACCCTCAAGAAAAAATATAATGAATCTATTGGGGAATACAAGTAAAGTTTCACAAGACATTCAAAATAAACCTCCATATTTATCATTACCCATGAATGAAATTTTGACCACTTCTTTGGTGGGTAAAACCTAGTCTATGAAAATTCCTTTCTATGAATGACATTGATGGCTATGAGAAAATTGTCTGATCTTCCCTCAAATTAGAAATGGAGATCAGTGAATCTCAATGGTATCACATGGATAAGAATCTAAAAGTAGAGTTTAATTATGTAGATTCGATGGATAAATATAATAGTGCCAAGAAATTTCAACATCCCACTTTTCAAAGGTGTGGAAAAAAGCACCTTAGAAATTTCATAAGGGGGATGACAAAATGATTTAGGTACAAGAATGAAGGACACCTAGCTAATGATTTTTGATAAGAGAAACCTACTAATGTGATGGGGGAAAGGAATGCATCATTCAACCCTTATCTAATTATTAATTTCTTAATCTATAAGGAACCAAGGTACTTTTCAAACCAATGCACTATTCCATGGGTTTTGAGAGACAACCAAAAACCTCCAAGGTAGTAAGGGAGATCTTTTTCTATCATAACCACTAAGGTGGATCCAGATAATGAAGTGTTGATAAGTACGCTAGTTATTCATTCAAGAATAATGAACATACTTTTTGATTCTGGTTCTAAAAATTTCTTCATATCATAAAAGTTTAGTCGAACTATTAAAACAAAACAAAAAAATCATGGAAGTAGAGATGTCAGTGAAAATGGTAAATGGGACCATTATTGCATCCCAATTACATAACTCCTCCTTTGTCACAATTTGTGGGCTGAACATCCTAGGGAACATTGTCATACCATCTTTTGTGGAATTTGATTCATTTCTTGGTATGGATTGGATTTACCTATACATATACAACATAAATTTCCATGAGAAGTAAATCACTCGCCATAATGTGAATCGACCCCCAATTCATTACAAGTGAAAAGATGAGGATGAATCTCCTTTAGAACCAAAATCTAAAACATGGATATTCTTTCCCTATGAGAAAGCATATCTAGCTCAAATTATTGAGTCTACCTAAAATATAATCTTTGAAGACATTCACATTGCGAGGGAACACACTAACGTGTTTCCTGAGGTATTTCAAGGTATTCCTCCTAGTTGGGAGGTTTAATTTTAAATCAATCTTATACCTAGGGTGTTACCATTATTCAAGACTCCATATAAGATGGATGTTTTGAAACATAAGGATATAAAGAAATAACTATAAGAGAATGTAAATAAATTTTTTATATGCCCAAGTGCTTCATTATGGGGTGCACTAGTCCTATTTTTCAAGAAGAAGGATGGTTCAATACACCTTTGTATTGATTATCATGATAAATAAAATGTATCCTCTACCATTGATTTATGACTTGTTCTATCAGCTATGTGGAGAATTATACTACTCCAATTGGGATATGTGGTCAGGATAATACCACATTAGGGTGAAGAAGGAGGATAACCCCAATATTTTTTTCATACAACATACGAGAAAGATGAGTTCATAGTATGCCATTTAGACTCAATATTGCATAAGTAATATTCATGGAATTGATGAATAGAGACTTTATAGATTACCTTGAAAATTTATTAGTAGTATTTATAGATTATAATCTAATATAATACAAAAGAATGTAGGAGAATGAGGAGAATCTGATCTCTATGATAAAGACCATATGAAATGATAAGCTTTTTTCTAAGTACAAAAAATGTGAGTTTCAGTTGAAAGAAGTATCATTATTGGGGAATATCATCACAAGAAATGGGATATTTATATACCCTTCAAAGAAAAAAGAAATTGAAAGGTGTCTGAGAGATACATCAGTGATAGAAATTCATAGTTTCTCTGGATTAGTTGGGTAATAGTGTCATTTTTTAGCAATTTATCACAATTGTAAAACCCTCTAACCAATATAACATACAAGGGAGTCAATTTTTCCGGAAATTATGAATATTAATAGAGCTTAATGGAGTTGAAAATGAGGATTATCACTAATCTTGTACTCACACTACCATCAAGTGAAGAATTTTTTATAGTATTTTATGATACTTAGAAGAATGTATTTGGATATGTGTTAATGTAGAATGAAAAAGTCATAGCTTATGCTTCAATGAAGTTGAAAGTTCACAAAAAGAACTACCCAATGCATGATCATAAGTTGGTTGTAGTGATCTTCAGTTTGAAAATATGGTGGAATTATCTCTTTAGGGAGAAGTTTGAAATATATACAGGTTACAAAAGCCTTAAGTATATATTAAAATAGGAAGAGTTGAATATGTTCCAACAAAGATGGTTAGAGCTGATCAAGTACTATGACTTCTAAATACACTACCATCATAGTAAATTGAATAAATTGGTGGAAAATCTAATTATAAAGGGTTCGTAAATTCTATCATTGATGATAATTGAGAGAGGTATTATCTTTTTATATTTTAAAAGGATATACATTATAATCAAAAAGGAAGGAACATCATAAATCATTTCACAAATGATTACTAAATCATCTCTTATGAAGAGGTTAAAGGATGTTCAAATAGATGATATATGAATTTAGATGAATTTAGAATCTATTATAAAAGTTAAATCCTTGGATTCCAATGTTAGTGAAGAAGGAGTTATGATATTTGGGTCAAAACAATGTGTACCGTGAAATACAGAGTTAAAGAAGGTGATGATGGATGATGCACAAAGATCAACCTTCTCAATCCACTAGGGAAGCACAAAGATGAATTGAGATCTCCAAGAACACTACTGGTGAAAAAATATAAATAAGGATATCACAAAATAAACATAAATATGTCTTTTATGTCAGTAAGTGAAGTTATAAATGAAAAAAATCTAATCGGATGATGCAAATATTACCCATACCTATAAGGAAATGAGAAAAAAATCACCATAGACTTTTTCACTGGACTTCCAAATATATCTCGAGGAAACAATGTTATCTGGGATGTGGTGGATAATTTTACAAAGACTTCATAGTTTATTGTGATTTAAGATGATTTATCACTAGATTAACTTTCACAGATATACATCAGAGAAGTTGTAATGTTATAAGGAGTACCAATATCGATTGTATCCTTTCTTATCATCCCCAAACTGATAGAAAATCTGAGCAGACTATCCTGAAACTTGAGGGAATATTGAGAGCATGCTCAATTGACTTCAAAGGAGGATGTCATCAACATATTCTTCTGGTCATTTTCTCTTACAATAATAGTTTTCACTCAGGCATCGAAATGGTTCCCTATAAATTAATTTATGGTAAGAGGTACATAACACCTACATGTTGGGATAAAGTTGGGGAACACTAACTACTAGGTCCTGAAATGGTTGAGGAAATGGTGGAAAAGGTTAAGACCATTCAGTAACACATCAAGGATACTCAGATTCAACATAAGAGTTGTGATGATAATCATTTATGAGACATATATTTTTTCATTAGAGACATGGTATTCCTCAACATATCTCTATGGAAGAAATTCATGAGATTTGAGAAGAAAGGAAAGCTCAGTCCAAGATACATCATCCCATTTGAGATCCTTGATCGCATCAGAGTGGTGTCTCACCGACTAGAAATCCCACTAAAACTATATCAAGTACATGATGTACTCCATTTATCCCTCTTAATAAAGTACATACCAAACCCCTCACATGTACTCAATATATAATCCATACAATTTGATAATGAACTTTCCTATGAGGAGTAGCCGGTGAAGATATTATATTTTAGAGACAAAGTTATACAAAATAATACAATGCACCTTGTCAATGTTGTTTTGATAAACCATAAGTTTATAGAATATACACGGGAAATAGAGGAAGTGATGAAGCAAATTTACCCTAATCTGTTTTAGTGTGGGAAATGAAAATTTTGACAGTGAAATTTCTTAAGGGGGAATATTGTAACAAACTGAACTATTATAAAAAAATCACTCAAGACTTAATTAAATATCTTAGTATGTAATATAGTTATAGAAAACACATGAATTTTTTTTTTCATATCCTATCATATTTGAATAAATTTTAAGAATTAGTACTATTGATAATATAGTTGGTAAACAATGTTAACATGATTAGTATAAATATAGGTTTTTAACAAACCCAATTAACATATAAAAATGATGTGATGGCCACTATAAGTAGGATTTTACCCTATGAATCCCATTTATGGAAGCTTCTGTGGGATATAAAATATCTTGGCTTTTCCCTTGACCTAGCCTAATATAATATCTGACAACTTAAGAATGAGAGAAACCATTTACAAGAGAAGTTCAAGCTCATCGAGATCGTAACCCAAACCATATACGCTGAACTACACCATGAAAGTCTTATCATTGTGCACCTTACCCTTAGGGAATTTTTTTTCAATATTATAGGGATATCTATCAAAACCCTTGGAATAGGATTATGTAAATTATTTTGTATATAATAATGCATATATTTTCATCCTATTAGTGTTACTTTATAAATGATTTTTATTTTGATATAATAAAACACAAATAATATTTTTGGGGGAAATTGAAATTCAATTAAGGAATTTATTTTTATTAATTAATGGATTTTTGAAATAAATAATTTTTCAATAAACTTTTATTATTAAATAATTAATTTTGAATATAAATGAGCGTATAATTTTTTTGAAGTCAAATTTAATTTTTATAAGGGATTGAAAGACTATTATTGTAAAAAACATAGAATTTCTCCATAAATGTAGATTTTAATTTTAAAAGTGAAAATGTACCAATGAATGTTATTTTTTAAATAAGAACATCCAAATTATCTTACGGTGATTTTTTAATAATTTTCTAAGAGAGTTGAATTTTTCAGTAAAAATTAAATACTGTATAATTATACATTGTGTATTAAGACTTTATAATGACCCAAAAGTGATGTATTAAATACTATAAATGGAATAAAATACCAAATATATGTTTTCCATTTAATATAATGTGATCTTATATTTATTTGATTAATTTTATAAAGCTGTTTTGAATCTTTAAAAACCATGAATATATTTTAATGTTTTAAAATCATTTCTTTAAGAGTATGACTCACTTCCAGATAAGAAAGGGTATTATTTTATTAGTTTTTTCCATTTCACTTATAAAATAATTGAAACCACACCCATTTCATAGAAATTATTGTCAAAACCCTTAATAATCATTGTGGTTTTGGTTATTTTATTATATAGAGTCCAAAACCTAAGTTTGAGAAATAATAAAGAAATCCACACACTTTTCCAATATAAATGCACCCACGATACCATTTATATTCACTTAGTATCCTTGGATCATATCCTTAATCCAAACTCCCATATATAGAGTCCTCCCATAGTGCCCTAAATCTCTCAAGAATCTCCTCCCATGTATTTGGAGTCCCACACTCAATTTTGGTATCCTTTCCTCCTCGTATTTATTAATGTTTCTTTATAATATTATGACTTCTATTTACAATTACTAAAATTGGGATATGTATTTCCATGTACCTATTACATCCCATTTTATGTAAAAAATATTAGATACCCCTTTATATAATCTACCCATTTTATGAATTTTTAAGTGATGATATTATGCCTAATAAATTTCACCACAATTTTCCATACCAAAACAATTGTGTAGTGAATACCATTCCCATTTTCTATAAAGTGTATTCACCTTTATAAACTTTATTTTTTTTAACTTGGAACTTACATGTATTTATTCCACAATTCCTGTTCATGGAATAAAATATGATGATGAATGAAACTATTTTGTAAGATCTATGTGGCAGACATAATCATGAGAATGAAATAAAAGTGACAGTTACACCCAGAATTATATAGAACTCCAATGAATTGGGTAATGTTTAGTCTCATGAGACATAATGTTGGGATAGGGAGTGTACAAAATTTCTTTATGGGAATTTTTCCATAATGATTTCTTGGAAGTTAGACTTGACCTATTTTTAAGATAAAATGTCTTAAGTCGTTTTCACATTTCCCATGTCATGATTATCATGTTATATCATGCCTTATTATCCATGTTTCTTTTATTCCCCATTTATATGAATATTTTATAACATGTACTATTTTCTTCATGTTATACCATGTTTATTTCCTTACTGGGATTTATAGATCACTCATTTATTATGTATATCCCTAGGTTATCCAATACAGTTTTAAATGCGAAGGAATATTATGAACATCTTAAGTAGGTTTTTAGTAAAGAAGATGTATTTCTTGTTTTAAGTTGTTATGTAACATAACTAATTCCAAAAATACACAATATTTATCAATATCCTTGGTTGTATTGATTTTAATATTATATAAGAAATCATGAAATAAAGTGAAATTAAGAGTTGTTTTGTCATACATTTTCTCATCAAAACCACATCCAATGACATGCCAATGTCTTGTGGTATGTTCATGACACATCACATCAAAAAATATCCAAAAAATGAAATCAATTGACCCATAAATTTATTTTAATTTAGAAAAAATCCCTAAATAATTTTTTTAGTGAAACATACCTCAAAGAGAATGATTAATGGAGGATTTATGAAACCTTTCAAGGAACTCTAATAAAAATTACACATGAGACCCAAAATAAGTAGACAATTTCTACCACGATCCATGGAAAATCATTACCAAACCCTAAGTCAGAGAATAAAAAATTTAGTGGGAAACAAGAGGATGGAATAACTATTTGAAGGATAGGATCAACTTTGATACACAATGAAAATATAGAAAAACTATCCCTTATAGAAATAAGGTTGAAGATAGATAAGGGAGGAGGCCATTTGAAATCATACACAAGAGAGGAAAAAAAGAAGAGGGTGAGGGTTTTAGAATTCCTAATACAAAATATGTAATTTCCCAATTTTGTGAAATCTCGATTCCATCATGGTTGCCATATGGTTTGCAAAGTCATTCACTAATAATGTAACCCACAATATATAAAGCCATTAACCCTTGCATATTTTGGCCATATGTTTACCCATCCATGCACCAACTATAAAAAACACATTGAATAAGGCTAAACACTTCCCATCGATTTCCCACATGGTTTTCCAAACCATGTTTCATAAAAGAAAATCCCCCATGAATATTATTTTTAAGATTTGTATGATTTTTTTTCAACCTTTCAAAAACCATGTAAAACACCCCAAGCATAAATCTATCCTTAGGGTTACCCAATTGTATGGTAACCTTGAATGAGTTTAAAATATTTTCCAAAGATGTAAAAATAAATCGAATGCTCCTAAGACTCACTTGAGCACCTAATAAACCTCTTGATCCTTTATACAAATCCAAACACATTTCCTCAGGAAACTCTAACTCTCATAATTTCAATCTAAATAGAGATTATAAAAATGATATTTTCACTAAAATATAAAAATTATAATTCCATCTGATATTCATAAATATCAAGCACATAGGGTATTAAAATCTCCCCACCATAACACCATTCATCCCCTATAATTACCCATGTTATTTTAACCAATAATATTGTCCTATCTTGGTCATCAATTCATAACCAACTTTCCACATTATACTCTAAAACAACAACTGAGGTTCCACTTGGAATCTCCAAAAATGGGTGTACTATTAATTAGACCATTCCAATCAACTATCTTCATCAGAAAAAAATGACACGGTGTTCAAATACACTCATCTATCCAAAAAATCCATATTTATTATCCAATTCCACCTTAGGCATATAGTGATCCCCACCATAAGGATTATCTCATCAAGGATATTGTTCCAAGATATTGTGCTCCCAACTATTGTAATTTCCTAATGAAATGTATTTTCAGTGGTCCAATGACCCACTCAATTTTGTTTCCATTACAAAAAAGTTTTGTGACATGAAAAACCGCTGATCAAACCTCTTTTGGATGACCGTTATCCAAAATGATCATCTGCAACCACTGATTCACTACCTCACAATATGATCATGGTTCCCTATTTCCTGAAGTTATCCTAAGATCATCCAATAGCCACACTGATGTACAACCCAACAACCAATGTAATTAAACAATTAGTTCTTCATCCAACCAAATCCACTATTACACTATAGTCATTATCATCGATGGGATCTCAATCTAACTCACACATAGATCATAAAAAACTATCTCAAGCCTGATGCCAACACTCATTCTCATTCTATGAGAACATTAGAATTAAAATCCTAGTATTTACTAAATAACGATATAAATTTGGATTCACCTATACCCTAGAAATCAATATCCACCTTGATTGTACAAGAATCAGTCATATCACATCCATGACCCTATAAACCTAGGGGTCATACCTCTACAACCCATATGTTTTCCATTACCACATGAAATAATTAGATGTGGTCATTTTACTTACACTCAAGCTATAACTCTAAGGTCAAAATACCATTCCTACCCAAACTGTAAGAAAATCACCCTTAGGATGAAATGAATTTCTATACATAACAAGGTTCACACCCCCAAAATCTATTGGTTCACTCCACACCACATGACTTAAATTATAGAACTACTCAAGAATGAACTTGGTAGATTCCACCAACACATCAATAATAGGTGTCAACCCACAAACTAAGGATGTCCATACCATGGAACCCTGACGCATCTCCTATATCACCTATTACCACATAGGGGAATCTCTCATTTTTATAAAAAGTACAGAGCAACCATGACTTCAAAAATTCCATTAATTCCATCAGTCCTCATCCTAGACCTAACCTCTCAACAATCCATAATTAATACACCATTGTGAATAACTAGTAATAATTATCATGATATAATCAAAATGTGATTGGTATATTTTCTCATACCACATAATCTCACACCTTGAATCACACCCCCAAAATTCTTACACCATCTATCTAGATATCATGCATATGAACAATTAGCTAGTCATACTCCTCCCTTATGGTAAACTCATTAAATTATAGTACCCTTGAAACTCATCTTAAAATTTTGGAATTTCACCAATGTCATGTTCAATCACACAATTTATCATCAAGGTGTTTTCAGTAAGAAAAATGTATCCACGAACAATATAACTCTCCTAGGTACAACCATAATTGTTCATAATCAATGATTTTATTAGGAAACACACCTAAAAAATAGGATTGGGCATTCTGTTGATCCTCCACCCAAAACCAAGGCTTGTTGTAATGTGTTTACACAATGAGGGTCTAAGGAATATCCATGCATATAATACATAAACCAAATCTCAAAGCACTAGCCTCTCCCATATATCCCCTAAACTAATTCTCATATTGGACATATCTAATAGGAAATATCTTTGTTTCTATCTCGTATATGACATGTAAAATCATATGTGAAACCCGCACTTTGGGTAATAACATAAAAATACAAGGCATCACACGCCCGAGACAACATTCCATGGTGAACACACATCCTTTTTGGGAATATTTATCCATGAATACTCCCCACTACGATCAAGTATTATATGCATATAGATAACAACATATTTCTTTATGATATCTGTCTAGTATATTATAGTCATATGATTCAGTTAAGTAAAATACCACCAAGAAGGTATATAGAGAAACACCATATAGATCATTGTTTATATTTTAAATAATTGAACCCATTTATTAATAGGAACTCATACTAAGGCATAAAATGACTATAATAATGTAGTAAGGGTAACTATACACCCCTTTCACTAAGGGAAAGTATAATCACTGCTAGGGAGTATACCTTCGTATGATCCACATGACGTATCATTAGAGAAATTATATCATGGATCATATGAATAGAAATATAAAAAAATTAAATGGGAAAACACAGTATAAGATTTTTTTAAAATATAAACAACTGAACCATCTTTCCTTAGTGAAATAAATTACACATAGGAACACGAATTTCATGTGATTCCTATGTTCCAAATAGGAGGCATATTAACTTAACTATTTACAATAGGGAAATATAAAAATCCACATAAATCATTAATAAAAAATCCAAAAACCATGTGAATTGCATTATATTAAATCAAAAAACAATAAAAAAAAACAAAAATAGTTATATCATATCCCAAGTAACTTGGATTTCCTATTGGAAAATGTTTTCATGATGCACCGGTCTGATATCTATCATAAAATCTAACATATTTTTGTGTCACATGTCTACCACCTCCCAAAAAACAATAAAAAACTCTAATAAAATATGATATCAGTCGCATAAATGTTTTCATACAACTTTTTAACATCCCTTCACCTTGTGCCACTCAACAACGCCAGGACTGATGGTCATCACATGATCAAAGTCAAACCTACCTATATTCTAAATTATTACAACAAATAGAAAGGGTCTAGGGTGTTACCTACAGGAGTATATAACCTAACATAAGAGTATAAATAACAACGTAAATAACCAAAAATTATCCATAATAACAATTAGAGTATGTATAGTAATAGAACACATCATGAGATAATAAAAATAACACAGATTAAAGAGGTCATACAGACTCAAGACCATACCAACACATAATGGTTGATCACCCATTATGCCGATAACATATAAGAAAATAAATAGGGGAATAAAATAAAATATTATCTACTACAATCTATGATTCATACCTCAATATTAGTTTGAAACCCATCCATGTTGATCCAGTTTGATCATCCAACTCTATGAATCTTACCTACCTGAACATATGATCAGTGAAGGTTTCTTGGGAAACCATATTCCATGGTATTCTGAGTATGGTGTGAGTAATACCCAATTGGGAACCACTAACATGGTCTCTGACATAACTAGTAAATTATTGTGCACACAAAATCTTCTTGGACATAAATACAACATCCAAATAGAGATTTTAAAAGTCAGATAGCTTAATAAAGGGGATATAAATACTAAATTTGTCAATGCCCTCTAGAGAACAAAAAGGGAAAAAATGCCTCTTTCTCTTATCAATGATGGGGATTAAATAATTGAGGGAAGGCAAGCACTATCTAGCCACATTGATTCATATTATATGAACTTTTTCAATGCCCCACCCAAAAATACAGACCTAATGGAAGGTATTATCCCTTATCTAGTCACTGAAGAGGAAAATTTTATGCCTAGGAAATCCCCCATGGAAATTGAAATCGAAGATGAAATGTTTAGTCTTAAAAAAGGGATCTCCCCTGGTCCAGATGGATTTACCAACAACTTATTTCAAGTATACTGGGATACCATACAATGATATGTTTTCAATCTGGTTAAATAATTTTCAATAATGTATCTCTAGTGCATGGTATGAATGCTCAATTTATTTCCCCAATCCCTAATATTAAAAATTCTTGTGACATTACCAAGTTCAGACCAGTGGATCTTTTCAACACCATCCACAAAGTGGTCACCCAAATTCTATTAAATAGGTTGTCCAAAGATTTAGATAAAATTATTTCTTGGAACCAATTTGGTTTTATTAAGGGATGAAATATTCAATATTGTCTTCTCATAGCCTTAGAATGTGTGAACGTCCTCAAGAAACCAATCATATTAGGTTTTGTTTCTATTAAACTAGACATCAAAAAATCATTTGATATAATGTATTATAATTTCATTTGAAAATTTCTACATAGATTTTTATTTTATGTGAATTTTATTTTCTGGATTAAAATTATTATTATCACAAAACATTTATCGATTCTCATAAATGGACCACTGATAGGATACTTCACTTTCTAAAGGGGGGTTAGGTAAGGTCTCCCTCTTCCTTTGATCATGTCTTCCATTTCTGAAAATTATCTTAGTAGACTATTCATTAAAATGGATGAAAAATGTGACATGAAGACTATTAAAGCTTCTAAGGGTAACTCCACACCATCACATATTTTTTCGCTAATGACATTATTGTTTTCCCCATAGAGATAGGAAAATCATCAAAAACATCAAGAATGATCTTCTGCACTATGAATGTGTCTTTGAACAAGAAATCAGCTAGGGAAAATCATTCATATAATTTAGAAAACCCTTTAATCATTCTAGAAGTGGAATCATTCTCAACACGTTGGGTATAAATAAAGGTCATATTCCATTTAACTACCTATAATTCCCCCTCCTTTGGGGAATACCTAGAGCTCTTACTTCACCAAAATTTTAATCCATATCAGAAGAAAATTTTACTTTTGGAAAGGGAAATCTCACTAATTGGTAGGGAAAATCTACTTGTCACACACATTGTGATCTATAAGCATGTATACTCTTTCATGGTGTATGTATGGCCTATATTTCTGATTAAAATCATCAATTCATTATCAAGGAACTTCGTATGGAGTGGTAGTATCTCATGGAGACAATTTGTCACTATGAATTTGAAAAAATGCCACAAACTATACAGCCTTGGGAGGGGGGGTTAACATCAAGAATCTGGAAGTGTTCCGTCATGATCTATTGGAAAAATACCCATCCCTGGAATATAATAAACCACCCATGTGAAATAAACCCATCCACGGAACCATAGGAGTAACACCCAAGGGTATCTGCATCCTTCCAAAGAACCATGAGAACATCTAGCCAGGGGGTATACCACACTAAATCCATATCTACCATGGGTTTTAGATCATTGAGAAACATCATATTTTATACACTTGGTATAATAAACCAATATAAAGAAACATTTATTTTACAACATTTCTATAAGATAAACATTATATCTCATAATAATCTCACCATCCCAATAATAGATGGTTTAGTGTCTTTAAGGGCTAGATACATAATAATCTTAGTTTACAATAATTGTTACCATTTATTCATAATTGAACCACACTAGACCACATTCTAGACTCCTTATAGAATATACCCATATTTAAGACTATGGGAATGGAAACATAATAAAGGGTAGAGATAAAACACTCACTATGTGAAAACTTATCAACATATCAACAAAGTTTAAATCATATGCATATGGGAAAGCATGCGAAGGTGAGAAATAACTTATTTAAAATAAAATGAAAAAATAATAGTTTTCTATAATTCATGATTGAAAAAACTGTAATATCAAATGAAGAAACATGTATGATGTCATAATAGTGTGATATAAGTATGGAATCAAGACATACAAAAATGATATCATAAGTTTATGGAATCATAAATATGAGGAAAAAACATAAAACATGGAAACATTAAGTATTAAGTCAAGGATCACTTTCATGACCTTCATATCATAGTGTACTAAGTACCATGGTGGATTTTGTTCACTCTTAATTCCTAAAAACATAGTGGATAAAGTCCCATAGTGGATAGGTTTAACTCCCCATTCCCATAAATATCATGTACAAAGTCCTATGGTGGATTTGGTTCAATCCCCATTCCCATAAACATATTGGATAGAGTCGCAAGTGTTATTAAGTTCACTCCATATTCCTATAAACAGAGTTCATAGATTCTCATGGTGGATTGAGTTAACTCCCCATTCCAATAAACATAGTGGACCAATCCCCATAGTGGATTGGGTTTTCTCACCAATAAATTTCATATTATCTCACATGATATAAAAATTACCCATTATGTTGGAGAAATAAAAGTGTGAACTATTCATACTTATAACATTTACATGAATATGTGTCACATAAGTGGAAAATAAATTATATATACAACACAAGAATGATAAAACCCATGATAAGGATTTGGGTTTCATAATCTTGTCTAAGGGAATATTGAAAATGATTCCCAAGAGAAGAAGGAATTAAATTATTTTTGAGGTTCATATTTAAAAAATAATCATAGGTCATAAACATTGAGTTCCAATGTTAAAATTTTCAAGATAAATATTAGATAATTATGAAGAAAATGATCCACCTAGGTGAATCTTTAAGAAATTTGTAAAGGATATTTTTAAAGAAGGAAATAACTTATTATTTCCAATTAGACTGTAATTGAACCAAGAGGGGTTTACATAAAATAATTATGGTTTTAAAAATCTATACAAGGTTAAATAGAAAATTTTATATAGGTGGTACTTGACATGAATAAAGAAATTGGGATGATCCCTTAAATCAGGTTTACTTAAAAGAGGGAATTGTGAATGGAACTTCAAATATGTATTATCCCCCAAAAAAATAAAAATTTACCAAGGTATATATTTAAGTAATTTATATGTATAATATGGAGTAAATAAATGATAATAATATATATGATAATGGATAAAAATAATTAGAATGTGTAACCCAAAAGTTATGAGGTTGTTAAGAAGATAAAATATAAAATCATGAAAGTAAAAAACTTTTTCAAATTTTTTAAAAATACCTTTATTGAAACCCACATAGTAAAAATGGATAATAAAATTCCCCTTTTAAATGAGTGAAAAAATGTGAATTTTACATGAGATAACAAAAAAAATTAAATACAAAGGATAATATTTGTGAGAATAGAAAACATGGATATGGAAGAGAAAATCCGTTAGAAAGTGTGGGTATTAATCCTAAAAATGTTGAAACTTTCTGGAAAAAACCAACTAATAAATAAGTTCTATATTTATAGAATTATTTCCCCTCAAAAAATTAGTTTCCATTTTGAATATATAAATTGATGAGTAAGGGATCTTAGAAGATACTACTCAATAAAGATAGTTCAATGTCCAAATGAGAAGAAAATTGACTCAACAAACCACTTATGATTTCATTATCTTGATAATTGTAAATATATAAAGATAGAAAATGATATTATTTGGAAAATATGTTATATTTCATGAAATTTAATATAAAAAAATTCTTGGTAAATACTTACATCACAAAAAAGGGAATAAGTGGTGACTACCGATCATATCCCAATGATGCAAAATTGAGATACAGAAACATTTATAGCATGCCATGTTTCATTCTTTCTGTATTCCTAACTTCCTAAATAATAAAATTATGGTTAATAGAAACTATTTTAATGAAATTTTCCATATATATATATATATATATATATATCATTTCTTAAGGTATATTTATTATCATATGTTATTTAATTTTTAAATACTTTTCACTTATGGATCTTACATTAGGTTATTTAGTCAAATTCTATGAAAGATCCTTGGTATATTTACCATGGTAAAATGTGATGTAAAATAGCTTCATAATCACTATAATTATATAGGTTTATGTAATTTATTATCACATTATCCCGAAATTTATATAGTTTGATAGGTTTTCCCAAAATGGACTCAAACTAAGAAAGGATCCCTGATATGTACATTTTTTATGGTTAAATTTTTTATAACAATTTATTATTAATATCACACATATAATTTCCACTATTATAATTAAATATTATTAATAGTGTCATAAATATAATTTTAATAACATAAATATACTTTATATTAATTCATATTATGTGGTGATGGAAAAATAAAACATTTCATTCATGGAGGCGGCAGTCCACACGTACACATGACTACAACATCGTTTTTTGTATTTTTTTGGAATAAAGTAAAAAAATTGATGTTACAATAGTATGATAACATTTAAAAATATTATAAATAATTAATTTACTATACTTTCAAGGAAATAAATAATTTTATGGGTAAATGAAGAAAATAACAAAGACAATTCGATTAAGAACAATACCTCAATCTTTGGATATTCTCTCTTGGGTAACACCTTAAGGATCCTTAACATGGTATTTTTTGAAAATAAAGGATTTTAAGACATGGTTAGATGGTTTATAAGAGTCTAGGGAATAGTGTTTTTAGCTAATTATTAAGAATTTTTGTAGAAATGTTTTGTATGATATCTTTTTTTTATGTGAAGAAAATGATATTTTCATAAATACCCATTAAATTTTCAATGATTACATATAACTATTCAAGGGTAAATTACTCCAAAAATATAAAATAATTTATTGGGAATGGTCAAAACTACCTCTAAAATTCATTTGGTTAATTTTTTTAATTTGGTTTCTACTATTTTACCATTAGTTTTTAAAGTTTTCTTTTTGGTTTTTACATTCGTAACTATTTTTTACCAAAGAATTTCAATTATTAACAAAAATATAAGATAACCCTTCATACAAAAATTTTATTTTATGGACAAAAATATTGAATCAATTTAACCTAAATAAATTTATAAATATTGGACAAATAATATTTAAATGAAAACATAAAATTTTTAGAAAAACAAATTGTAGAAAAACAAATCTTTATCCATTAAGTGTGATCAATATTATTAATTACCAATTAGATGAGTGAGAATATATTTTTAAATATGTTTAAAAATAATATCAACATATGTTTATAAATATATCATTTTAATTTATTAGATAAAAATTTACACAATATTAAAAAAACAACCATTTGAAAATAACCCTTTCACCGTTATCATGGTCATTAACTTCAATCATAGTAAACACACATTTATACCTAAAAATGGAATTGAAATTATTATATAATATCAAAATTGTGATATAAAATATGAAATACATATTTTTTATATTTAATTTCGTTATATAATGAAAAATAATTTTTAATCTCAGTGAATAAAAATAGTCTTTCGAGTAAAATATTTATTAACTCTCTAAAATGTTAAACATGAGTTTTATATAGTCAAAATAGTATTTTAAAAAGATTTATTTTAGTTTATAAATATATATTTTTATCGAAAAAATGTTTTAAATCTTTTATGTCATTCTCATATTATGATAATATCATAAAAGAGATGATATTGGAAAAATCAATATTTTTCAATATTCTTATAAAAAATAATTATGTCAGAAAAATAAAATAAATTTATCCAAAAATAATATTTTTATTATAAGTCATAAAAATGAAATTAATTTATCAAAAATTAAAATTAAAAATTTTACAAGTTAACATTTGATGAAAAACATAAAAATATAAAGAAAATGGTTTTCAATGGAAAATAACTTTTTTTTTAAAAAAATAAATTGTTTTATTATTATTTAATCTAAATTATAAATTATATTAGTTTTAATATATTATTTAAATAAATAATATAATTTATATAAATATAAATAGTTTCTTAAAATAAATCACATATAAATTAAATTTTAGAATAAAATATACATCTAGCATAAAATGATCTTATTAGTTATTTAGCCTCATTAATTATATTTTATCAATGCACTAATATTAAATATGGACTTTATTTTATTTTTACATATATTTAATCTTGTGGTTGCCTATATTTTAACCTAATAATTAAATAACTACATTTTAATGTTTATATAATTTTATGGGTTTTTTTTGGTTTGGTGTTTTGTATGAAGAAAGATATTGAAAACATTAGGGTTTGAAGGGGAAAATAGAATAATCATGGGTAATTATATTATTCAAACTTAAATAAATTGCTTCTTTACAATTTTAATCATAACCTACAAATAATATCAATTTAATATATAATTTGTTTAGAGAAATTTACCTTACTAACTAAAAAAATATCTATTTCCCTTAGAATGGTTCTATAATAATTTTTAATTTTTTCCCTAATAATTTAATCTAAACATACGTCATGATAAGGTATCATCACTCTTAAAATAGAATTATTTCACCAAGATATCTTATTTCTATACATTCGCTAATAGAGGATTACAGGTTGGTTTGAAATAAGAAATGTGATTTCCCTATTTCATTTCTTAATATGTATTCTATGTGTAGATACCCAGTAAATTAAAAAAACACATAAAATTCACCTAAATGATAATGATAATTTCATGAATCATAATTCTAAAATCATTCAGTAGATCCTTATACCTTGGATACAATTATTATTCCACTAGGTCTTTTTACATATAACTCAATAGCTAATTATTGGTAAAACCCTATGAAATATAGGAGAAATGAAAATATAGAGTCAAAAAATAATTAGAACCACTTAATTATCACTACCCACTTAGATACTATTAATTTCACAAGATTTTCCTTATTTACATGGGCTATGATGTTTTTGTTATTGATTATTATATTAATCTATCATATTCATTCACTAGTTTTCATAGTGCCGAAATTACTGACATCTAAAACATCAAATTGCTAGTTGATCTTTAAATAGAAAATTATATTTCATCATCATGATAAATAAGATCTCCATTTTTCCTTGGAGGCTTATTTCTTGATTACCTCGTTTAAAATTGATAAAAAAATTTATGGTTCCTTTAAAACATTCATTTGGGTTCTCTTCAAACATTTTTTTTCATGAATTAAATTAAATATTCTTTCCTCCAGTATATTTATCACCAAGACATTCTTTAGACTTCATCCTTTTATTCATTATTATGTCTGGAAACTCAAATAATTTCATGTCACAAAACATAATTCTTGAAATATGGTTTGGAATAATTATAATATTTATCAATCTAACTCTTATCCCATTCATTTTCGCATTGGGTTAGTCTTTGTATTTTTCATGTAATCAATTATTAACATAGTTCCTTTGGGTTTCAACCATTACTAAAACCAAAATCGGTTAATATAAGTGATAAAAAATTAACATTATAAGATAATTACCAAAAATAAAATTATGAAAACCTCAACCTCTAATTGTCTTACTCTTCAAAACTATCACATTAGCTTTCAGTTCTACATAAATTACTCTCAGTTCAATATAAGATTCTTTAGGTTTGGTTCCATCATACTCCCCAATTCATTAAAATAATAAATCCATCCTAATCCATTTTAGAGATAATTTGATTGACCAAATAATATATATTTGGAGTCCCAATCTATTCGTTTATTTATAGGCCCACTAATCATACAGAGAGCGAAGATCAAGTTAATAATCAACCTACCTTTTTCAGGGTGATTAACCTTAGGTAATTCTATTATATTACCACATCCACTTTTTAGTGTCCAAATAGGGATGTAATTCTAAGGAAAACTACACGCCTAACACATTACCAATATTTCAGGATGTTATCCTATACTTAGACTTATCCTTAGATTTTCACTTAAATTTATTTAATTTTTTTATTCAAAAGAACTAAACTAATTCCAAAAAATAAATAAACCATGATTGGATACCAACTATAAAAAACAAATGAAAATATACTAATATTTAACATCACTTCCAAAAGATAAATGTTACATCTCATAATAATCTCACAATCCTAAGAATAGAAGGCTTAGTGTATTTTAGGAATAGTTACATAAGAAACCTATTTTTAAATTCTTATGAATATTACTTCATAATCCAACAAAACTAACCCCCCTATACTCATCATAGGTTATAACCATATTCTTTATCATGGGAATTAACATATAAGAAATGGTTGGGATCAAATGCTTGGAAAGGGAATAATTATAAATATGTCAATAAAGGTTAGATCATAAAAATATGAGAAAATACAAACATGGTAGAAATATATTATTAAAAAGAACATGGAACAATAATAGTTTTCAATAATTCATGATATTAGAATATGTAATATAAAATGAATAAACAAATTTCATGGAATAAGTGTTTCAAATAAGCATGGAAACATGGAATACAATAATGATATCCAAATTTCATGGAATCATAAGTATATGGAAACAACAGAAAACATGAATTCATATTCATAAGTAAAATCACATAGATAAGACATTTATATCCCTATAGACTAAGTACAATGTTGTGTGGGTCTCAATCTGAATTCCTATAATCATAGTGGAAAGATCCCCATGGTGGATTGGGTTCACTACACATTTCCATAAACATAGTTTTAAAAGTCCTATAGAGGATTTGGTTTACATCCCATTCCTATAAACATAGGTTAAAAATGGCCATGGTCAATTGAGTTCACTACCTGATCCCATATATATAATGGAAAGAGTCTTATGGTGGATTCTGTTCACTCATTATTCCTATAAATATAGTTCATAGAGTCCCATAATGGATTGGGATCACTCCCCAATCCATTTCATATTATCTCATAAGATATAAACATTACCCACTGTATTAGAGCATTATTAGGGAACAAGTTTCATATTTATAATGTATATGAATATGTGTTCCATAGGAGGAGACAGAACTATACATAAATCATAAGCATTATAAATCCCATTAGAAGAATGTTATTTTCATAATCATTTATCATGGAATAATTGAGGATATATTATAAGGATTCCCAATATAATAATGAATTAAATTAATTTGGATGTTTATATTGGAAAATAAAATTTAGTTCGTGAACATTGAGTTTCAATGAAAAAATATTTATGAAAAATTTTGGATAATAAGAATAAAAATGAGCCATTTAAGTGGTGATTTATGAAATAAGTCAATAATATTTTAAAAGAAGTAAATAACATATTATTTCCTAATAGAAATGTAATGAACCAAGAGGGAGTTCCATAAAATATTTATGGTTTTAAAAATATATTCTTGGTTAAGGGGATGATTGTATAGATTTGGTACTTGATATGAAATAAGAATATGGTAATTTCCTTTAAATAAGGTTTACAAAAGAGAGTGAATTGGGAAGGAAACATTAAACATGTATTATCGTGAACAAAGAATGGTAAATTTAAATATATATGTATGTATGGAAAATATATAAAGAATTAATATGAAATAAATGAGAATAATATATAATATAAGGAATAAAAATAATTATAACACACAACCCAAAAGTAACAGGGGCAGTTTGGATGATAAAACATATGGTCATTAAAGTAAAAATCATGTTAATATTTAGTTAATACTTTTATTGAAAACCACCTTATAAAAAAGGGTAATAAAACATTGTTTTTAAAATAGTTAAAAATTATATGAGATATAAAATAATTATTTTTCTTATTATAAATGAGAATATCAGTAGGAATAGAAAGCATGGATATGGAATAAAAAATCCATTAAAAAGATGGGTATTAATCCTAAAATTTTTATAACTTTTGGAATAAATTAACCAAAAATAATTTTTGGATTTAGGGAATTAATATACCCCCAATAAAAGTTTTAACATTTTTAATATATAAATTATATAATAATGGATCTTAGAAAACAGTAGTCAATAAAGATATCTCAAGGCCCAAATAGGAAGAAAATTCAGTCAAAAATCTACTAATGATTTCATTATCTTTCAAATCAAAACTCCATAATGGTATAAAATCATATTGAATGGAAAATACAATATATTTAATGATTTTTATGATAATAATAACCCCATGTAAATATTTACATCTCAAAAATATAACAAGGGGTGAATATAAATAATATCTTAATAAACTAAAATTAGGATGTGGAAACCCTTACCTCGGGTCATGATTCATTCTGTATGTATACCTAACATTCTGAATAATCAAATTAAGTTTAATCAAAGCTTTATTAATAAAATTTTACATAATTATTTTTTTATAAGGTCTATTTATTATAATAAAATTTTATTTATTAAATAGTTTTTTATTTTGTCTGTTACTTAAGGTGGTTCAACCGATTTCTCTAAAACATATTTATTATACAAATTGTGGTAAAATTTGTCGTAAAATAGATTAATAACCTCTATAATTTTAATGTTTTATGTATTTTATCATTACATTATTATAAAATTTATATAGTTTTATAGGTTGTCCAAAAATTGACTCAAATTAATAAATCTTTCTTGATATGTTCATTCATGGTGGTAAAATTTACTATGTATGTTCATTATCAATATCACTTATTTAATGGATAATATTATAATTTTATAAAAATAATAGTTTCATAAATATAATTTTTATTAATTTGATATATTTTAAAAAAATTTCATGTTATGAGGTGATGAGAAAATAAAACATGTCTTTCATGGAGGTTATAGTTCGCACATATGCATAACGTTGTATTTATGTTTAAAATTGTTTTAGAGGATGGTTAGAAATGGATTTTATAATAGTATAATAAAAATTAATCATATGATAAATATTTTTTATCATACATTAATATAAATAAAAAAATTATAGCGAACAGGAAGAAAATAACTAAGAGATTTCAATTGAGATCATTACCAACCCCTTTGAATAGTCTTCATTGGGTAACTTCATAAGGCTTGTTAGCTTGGAATTTTTAAAATACATAGTATTCTCAATTTTTTAGAGAGGATTTTTGGAGAGGAAAATGATTATTTTTGGTTGAGATAATTCCTCAAAATGGGTAGCAAAATATGGTGGATGTGATATCATTTTATAAGTGAAGAAAATGGAATTTTGGTAAATATCCAATACTTTTTGAATGATGTCATGACACTATTCATGGGTCAATGACTCCAAAAATGGAAAATAATTTAGTGGGTGATGAGTTAAGGAAAATATTTCCACAAACATTCAGTTGTCCATGTTTTAATCATTTTTTAGTCTTTTAACATCAGGATTTAACATTTACCTTTTTGTTCTTTTCCTTTGTACATAGTTTTTACCTAAGTAATTATATTTTTACAAAAAATACAAGATAACCACTAAAACCAGATTTTGATGTTATAGAAATAAAATTATATTAAATTTGGAATAAATCATTTTAAAAATACTTGAAAATTAATTTTTAAATTAAAACATATAATATATAAAAACAGTTTTTGTAGAAAAATAATGTTTTAACCATTATGTTTGGTTGATATAATTAATTAAAAATTAAATATGAAATAATATATTTTTTCATGTAACATACAAAGATTTAAAAAACTTAATACTATGTCTGATAGTATACAATATATAAAACATTGGGCAAAAAAAACAACAAATTATTTTATTTAAATATTACCATTATAACCTAGTTGTTAGATAGGTAGTAATGGATATTATTAATGGAATTATGAAATATATAATTTTCATAATAATTTATAATTTATTAATTTAATTTTTATAAATAAAAACACAAATTTTTAGTGAATCCGTCTTATTCATCAAAAATAAATTTTCTTAAAAAATGCATTTTTATTTTTTTATGATGGAATATAAAATTTAATTTATTAAAGTTTAATAAATTATATTTGAAAAAATGAATTTAGTTTTTTAATTCATCTTGTAAAAATTATCCTAATATTATTTTTTTATAATTTTCTGAAAAGATTAATTTACCACTGAAAAGTGAAAAATAACATTTTTTATAAAACTGTCATTATGATTATATTAAAAGAGTATCTTATGATTTTAATTATATTTCAATGTAACTTAGGTAATATTTGTTTAGATATAATTTTTTAAATTACATTTTAATAATCCTTATATCTTATTTTTTTTATAAGTACATATTAAAAAAACATTTTTCAGAAAAACTATTTTTCATTGTATTTTGCAAGATTAATTTAAAATTAAATTCTTCCACTTCTATAATTTCAATATTAAAAATTAGATTTCATAGTTGGAATCAGTGGGTTTAGTTTTTTTAAATATTTCACTTTTATTTTTTGTTATTATGAGCAGTAACTATAGTAATTTCATTACCACAGTAAAGGTAAACCAGGAAATTTAGTTGAAAAATAAGAGGATAATGACTAAAAAATGACCCAAATAGATTTATTAATTTTATTTTATGATTCCATTTCATCCATAATCATCAAATATTAGGTTATATGTAATTTTATAGCTATTTTGATGAGATTATGACCTTTATATTATTTTATTTCGAGAAAATTCAAACATGTCATACTCTTGTTTTTAATAAATATGATATTATTAATATGAAGTTATTCAGAGAATATTTTAGACTATAAGTATTATTTTTAAATATAAAATATTTATCTTCTTCATATTATTTTTTATAATTTTTTGTGTAGAAATAATTTCCTTAAATGCTTATACAACGCTGACAAGGTAATTATTCAGTTAATGAAAATATCAAATAAATAATAAATAAAAATATTAAAATAATATAATTTTAGATAAATAATGAAATATTTTAATTTTATAGATAAAATATATCTTTTAGGTATGTTTTAAAATTATTTGTTCTAATTATAAGTGTAATCATGATATTATTAAAGTCAAAATAATGAATAGTTCTAATAATTGACATTATTGATATTTTATAATAAATAATATTTTATTAAGTGATAGAAAATTCCTAAAAAATTAAATTAGTAAAATTTATTATGATATTGTTTATAATTTCAATCATGGGAAATATATATTATTTTTTACCATTTATAGTAACTATATTGACCCTCAATGAGTAAAAATTTTTATTGTCAGGGTATGTTTTATTAGGGTTAATGAGGGGTTGAAACCAAATAACAAGGGTAAAAATATGATATAAACATATATAAAAATTATTTTATGATATTATTTGGACCAATAATCATACTATATTCTAATTAAATGAGTTTTTAGGCATTTTTATCATAATATTAATTTATATTAATTTAATATTTTGAGATATTCTATGAGTGCCCTCTCATCACTTATAAAAGGGAACCTCTTCTTATATTTAACTCACATTTAATAACAAATGTTTTGGAAAAAACCAACCCAAATACCTTCCTTTAATATATCCCTTTTTTATAGTATCATTATTTTAGGCATAACACCAACCTTAGTGGTATTAAGGAGTTAAGAAAAAAAGTTTTTCCAAAGAACATATATTGTTTTTAATTGAGTGATTATATTTTATTTTTTCTTCCAACTACTTCATATATTATTTATCCATGATAAAATCATAAAAATATTTAATTAAATAAAATAAGATTTTATTATGTTAGTATAACAACTTGTATCTATATCCTCTTTCATCAAATGGGAAGCAAAATCATTATTCTTGTGTATGGTGGACTATCATCTCGCGAACCGATGTAATTCATTTTCCTTCAACAGCTCTCATGGAAAGATTATAATGATGAAATTAATATTTATATTTGATATTAATGACATATTTATCATTATTAAAATATAATACATCATTTAACTTCATACCTTTCTATAAATTGGGCAATGATAATGTCGTTCATGCGTATATGTGGACTCACCTCCATAATGTGTTATGATACGGTTTTCATCATCACATCACATGGATGATATATATATATATATGTATATTTAAATAACTAATATGATATTTATGGTATTATAATTATTATTTCTGAGAGTTAAAATAATACTTAACTTATTTCTATAATGATTGTTGAAAAATAGAAATGTTACTAATGCGTACGTACGACAAACCGTCTCCTTGACTGTAACATAGTTCATTTTTCATGATTGGTTTTAAAAGTATAATTTACATATAAAAAAATAATTATGCCATGAATATTATTTTTTTGATGGTGGGGTAATGAAAACATTTACAATAGTCAAATTATATAATCCATTTTTTACTTATTAACCGAATATCATCAAAACATCCGATTTGAACTTAAATAAATAAATAATTTTTATAACGTGGTAATTAGTGAAATAAAAGAAATAATAAACATGAAAAAGGATCTAATGAAATTAAATAATTTGTATACTTTTATTATTGAGTAGGATATAGAATTTTCATGATGTGTTAGACTCATGGTAATGGACTTTCTTTTAAAAATTTCCTTTTGATGTTTCCCTTAAAACTACCTTTATCTTCCATAAATTTTTTTTATAAAAATGTTTTAAAAAAGTTTTTTTTTATTATTACCCTGTTATTTTTTAAAGTCATTTATGCCCATGTTTTAGATTTTAAAATTATGAGGAATATTTTTTTCATTCTCTAAATGATGTATTTTGGGAGTTTTGCAACAAAAATATGGAAGAAATGTTTTTAAAAATTATACAGCGTGACATTATATTCCTACCATCATGAATCCTCAATGATTTAATTTTTAATTTATAATTTTTAGGGTTATTTTAAAAGAAATTAGTTTCTTTATTATGTGCATAATTCTTGTATTTTAAAATAGATTCTGAAGAAAATATGGGTGTTTTGATATCTGAAAGTGTTTGTACATGGATTTAAAATATTTTTAAGTATTTTAGTCATGTTATTGTCATAAGATATTGTTTAAAAATGTTTGATCCCCATTACAACTCACAGGTGATCTCGTTATAGGTTATACAATGGGTGTTACCATATAGCGCTCTAATTCACTGTGTTCTCTGGAGATGGAAGTCGACCTTATAGTTTTTTCGTTTATAAGAGTGATGTTAAGAGTGATGCTATAATGATTTATAAAGTAATATAAATAATTTTTCTATGATTAATTATGAGTTTTCGAGGAAATAATTTATAAAAAGGCTATCTAAACATCATTTAAAGAAAATTATAATTCCATTTTAGGGTTATAATATTGTTTATTTATTTTTTCTTGGTTTTTCATATTTCTCGATAGAATAATGGTTTTCTTTATTTTAATGTCCCTTACTAAGATTTTTTTCTCATAAAATTTTCTAAAATATTTTTCACATGGATTTAAGGATGATTTGGGACAAGGAAGAGTTCAAGATCAAATTTTAGAAAATATTTCAAGAAAATAAAACATTTTTCTATTTAAAAGTATTTTCTGGTGGGAAAATTGATACTAATAAGAAGTATCCACCTTGTAAATTATTCTTTTATTATGTAATGTTTGTGACCTAACAATCTTAAAAAATAAACCTAAAAGATATTCGGGAATGAAAAAAAGATAATTATAGTATAAATACACTAGATAATGTGTTGTTTAATGAAGGTTACTTACAGTTGGTATCAGAGAAAGGTTTAGAAAACCTTGGAGATTAGGATGTTTTCTTGTGAGGTTTTCTTAAGAGTTTTTGACACATTTATGGGATTGCAAGTTTAAGGCTGATTATATGTTGAAATTCATAGACATGCCTTTTTTTGTTTTATGTGATTGATTTATAGGGGATTAATGGTATTTTTGGAGATTGGATTGGAAGGGTAATACACTACTCGAAATCCCACCTATACCAATACCCATATCCCAATGGTTTGAAAAAACTGTTGTGATATGGATGTCTAGATATGGTTTTCCCAATAGTTTCATAGAACCGTTGGGATAGTACTCCATAACCTAATGGTTTTTTAAACAGCTGGGATATAGACCATTTGATAAAGGGCATCCGAACGGTTTTTTTAAACTATTGGGATAGATTACCCCCAAATAGGCAGAGTCTAGCCTCATTCTCTATAATCTATTGGCCCACATTTTTTCATAAACAATATTTTTCCTCTTCATCTCGGAATGCAACTAATTCTTACCAACCAGTGATCTATCCTAGATTCAAGTCATTTTTTTCTTCAAATTCAAATTGGAAAGTTATATTTGAGTTATATATTTTGCCTCAATTTACTTTGGATTTTTTATTTCATATTCCGCTACAATCTCTCCTAATGTTAAACTAGAAATCCATGCATGATTTATTTTTTTCTTTTTTAATTTGATTTATTTTGGTTTTCTTCATTCTATTTTTTTTCATTCGGTGATCCATCCTTGATTCAAGTAATTGTTTTAGCCACTGTTATAACAATGTTTATTTTACTATTTGTGTGTGAATCAGAATATTTTTTGAAAATAGTGATGCAAGAGATGGGGAAATGTTTTGAAATCTACATTTAAATTTAAATTGTAGTAATTATAGTGGTTGAAATTTATTTCTATGTATTCTAGTGGGTGTTATATTTTTACATTTTTATTTTTTAGATATTTTTAGAAAATTATGGTGATGGCGATGACTACTTTTGAAGTAGATTATGTTGAAGAATCGAGGTTGCAGTTGGATAGGATTGGGATGTATTGAGGTGGGTTTAGTGGTGAATGGAATATGATTGTTGTTGTGTGATAGTTATGTTGTGGTGATGGGTTAGTGGTGGGATGTGCTAGTGGTTGTTTAAATATTTATTTTTTGTGTGGTGGTGTTTTTCTAGTTTCCAAGTGGCTATAGAATATGATTAGTAATTATAAAATGGGAATGACATCAATTAAAATTAAATAATTATGGAATGGAATATAATATGTGTTAATTTATTAACAAGTTGAATTTTGATAAATGGTAATAAAATTGGGTGATAGAAAATAGGGCTTCTCAATAAATATGGAATTAAATGTATATTAAATTGATCTTGGTTGATAATTTGGAAAATATAGAAATTGGGTGAATCTATAAATGGAATAGATGAATTATGGGTTGTGTGTGGCTATTTTGTGTTGTGAGTTGAATATTGTGGTAGTGGTAGGTGGTGGAAGATGTTATACAGTAATAATGTAATGATTGAAAATGTATTTAATGATATATGCATGATATATTATTATTTAAATATTTATTTATTTTTTTGGATCTATAATACTTGAAAAATACTAATTATATTATTATTTACACATACTATTAAGTTTTGGGTTTTATTGTGAAATGATTGAGAGAAAATATAGTGAAAATATGGGATGTTTCATATCTATGATATAAGAATATCATCCACCAATATGGTCTTTATATAATTATTTTCCATCACATCCACTATATTTCCCATGTTATCCCAATTTATTCCTTATTATTATTACCAAAAAAATAAAATAAATTGTAATTAACTGATCAAACCCTAAGAAAACTAAATTATACCAAACTGACCTAACTATTATTGAAAATAAATGGACTGAACCTATCAACCCTTTACACACTAAAACCCAACTGAACTAAAAAAATCATATCTATAACATAAACAAACCAACTTGACCAAACCAACTAAATTGAATTGAAATGACTTGATTTGTCCCAAGTAGACATAATTAGACCTAAAAACACTAAAATACATTAAAATGAACTAAAATAAAAATAATTTAACTAAATTGAATGTGACTAAAAGAAATTATATAATAACGATAAAAAATGAATTGAGTTGAAAAATCTTTAATAAACCCCTAATAACCACAAAATGATGTAGTCCAAATAAAATAACCAAACCCAACCAATATCATGGTATTATATTTATAAATTAATTCAATATCATGATTTAATATTTATAGTATTTTATTATATATATAGTACTTTGTTAAATTTTATATTATGATTCTCATATAGAGTAGTGTGTTAGTTATGGTTCTATATAAAGTGAACAATTATCATTTACTTAAATATTTTTTTATTAAACTTATATCTTATTGAATTAATTATGTGAAATAACTTATAACAATTTTTTTACAGAATGCATAGAAGTTGGATGTATGAAGCCGATCAGATATCATGAAATTTTCTAAACCATTTGGATAGATTTTTAGATTTTTCATTTTTCAATACTTTAGAAAGTGATAACATACACTGATCATGTTATAATTGTGTTCGAATACTATGGTTGATTTTTGAAGAAGTTAGCTACTATATAGCCAAATATGGTTTTAAAAAACTACTATATTTGGTATCACAATGAGGAGAAAATGGAATCTCAAAATTCTGATGATCCAAATGAGAGGACTAGATTGGAAAATTTGTTATATGACTGGTTTCTGATTATTCATCATCATGAGAAGGAAAGGATGTTGACACAAGAAGACTTATATAGAATAACACATGATGCATACAATGAAAATGATGATGTTTACAGGGTGAAAAAATTTAATTATGCTACCATGACTCCAGTATATTGGCAATGTGGTCAAATGAAAAAGATGTAATTTTTAATCTGATTGTTTCATGGGAAAACCATGTATGAGATTTCTAATACTATCTTCGGTTATATTCTTACCTTTTTGAAGTAATTACTTCCAAATAATGCATATATTCCCTTAAACCACTATATGAAATGTAATTTAGTTAAGGAACTTGGATTTTCAAAAAAATCACGCTTTACAAAAATATTCCAGGTTATTCTTGGAGGAAAATGCTGAATTAAATGATTGTATAAAATGTGAAACATACTGATGGAAGAAAAAAGATAATGGAACACCATCCACTATACCACATAAAGTAATGTGTAAGTTTCCATTTATCCCCAGACTACAAAATATTTTAATGTTTGATGAAATAACAATGAAAATGTGATGGAATGATACTGATATAAAGAAGAATAACGATGATTTGGTTCACCTTGCATATGGATTTTCATGGTAGAGATTTGATAATTGAAATCATGATTTCACATCTGATGTGTGTATTGTGAGGCTAGGTCATTAATGTGATAGTTTTAATCCATTTGGGAAGATTCTTACTTCATAGAACACATGGCTGATTTTGAAACACATTTATAACCTCCCCCCATGGTTGTGTATGAAAAAATCTTTCACTTTCCTGAGTATACTCATTTCTATCCCTTCTGATCCCAGTAATGATATAGACGTATAAATGCAACCTTTAATAAAATAGTTGAAAATTCATTGGGATGTGGGTGTGCGTATATACGATTCATGTTCAAAATACATATTTCATATGGGTGTTGCAGTTATGTGAAGGATCAATGATTTTCATGATTATGTAATTATGTTTGGATGGAGAAATAAGGGAAACCTATCATGTCCTATTTGTATGAAGAATTCATGATCCCGAATACTAAAATATCTCCTCAATTTTAGTTTTATGGGACATCGAAAATTTATTCCAAAGGACCATCCATATAGAAATAATCATTGAAGATTTGAAAATACCATGGAGACCAATGATCCATCTTAGTATATATCGAGAACGGATGTTCTTAATGAAGTTCAATATTTTATTTTTTTCATTCTGAAAGGGTCAAATGAAATCTAGAAAGATTAAGAATGTTTCCAATGAAACCTGTTACTAATGGAAGAAGATGATTATCTTCTTGGAGTTTCCTTATTGGTCAACCAAGTTGTTACTTCATTTCTTATATGTAATTCAATATAAATTCAATATAAGTGAAATGTTTCATTTGATTCTTTTAAATATCAAGGGATATAAAAAACAGATAATTTAAAATCTCAACATGACTTTAGGTATTGGGGAATCAGAACATAATTGCATCATATGTGTATCCATGAAAAGAAATGGAAAGTTCAATGTTCTTCTTATGAGGTGAAACCCATAGAAAAAAATAAATTTCTAGAAGTACTAGATACTATTGAATTTCTTTATGACTACTCAACAAACATACCAAAATTGGTTAATATAAGAGAGTTGAGGCTCAAATATATTAAGACTCATGATTATCACTTATTTTTTCTTAAGTTTATTCTAATAGAAATCCTTTATATTTTTTTTGAATAATGGACGATTTCTAGTTGTTCAGTTGTGCCATTTGTTTAGAGACATTTGTTTTAAGAAGTTTTCCATGTCTTTATTATAAAATATATCGGTTGAGGCACCATTAATTTTTTGAGTTAGAGAAAATATTTCATCTATTATTCTTCACATGAATTTTGTATCTAACTGTCCACTTCCCAACTAAAATACCGATCATATGACCTATAAATTTTCATTAGATGTATCCAAATGAAGGAAATATCTAAAAAATCAAGTCTTATATATAGAATAGGAATGATCCTGAAGGTTCTATCGTGAAAAATTACTTAACTCAAGAATGTATGGATTTATGCTTAATATATTTGTCTGATATTACTATGAGAATGAATATACCAATGAGAAATGAATAATAGTATTAGATAATTGAACCTAGTTTTCCATCACTTCGTTTAATAGGAGGAATTATCATATCATATAAATTAATGACATTAAACCTTGAGGAGTGAGAGATGGCACATCACATAGTTTTATTAAACTATTATTTGTTCAATGACTTTTATATAGGGAACATAAACAAATGATAAATAGAAATAATATTTCTTTATCTTTAAGAAGGAGAGATACCTTTCATAGCAAAGGGTTTTACTTTTGGTTGAAATTGAAGTTAGAAATATTACTATAAAAATTTAATAAAATCAATATTTAATTAAGTTTAATTTTCATTTATATTTTAGGTATTGATTTTTCCTAGTGACTATATCTTTGAGGAAATAAGAGCTTTGGATTTTGTTCTAAATATTGTGGTTTATTTATATAAATAAATTGTGATTAATGTGTACAAATTTATTATCACTTATGAGAAAATAATATGAGAACACAACGTGACGAAGTTATGATAACTATGATAGAATATTGTTAGTCCAGTGCATCAAATAGCAGACCTTGATTAAAAAATATAGCTTATTATAGATTAATTGAGAAAATAAATAAACTTTATTGTTACTCTCAGGGTCAAGTCACTATGATGAAATGATAAGGGTTTGATTCGATGATGAGTCAGGGAAAAATTATTGATGATTGTGGATTTGAAGTTATTAACTTGACATTCACTCTTTCTACTGATGAAACATATGTATTAGAATAAATCGAGAAACAAGTTTTTTATGTAAAATATCATATTCAAACTAAATTTGTTTTCATTATTTAATTAATTCCAAGACATATTTTTTTTATGATGGTTATAATGGAGTTTACACCATCCCTACAACCATTATCCCCGATCCATTTATTACTTATAATGACTCCAATAACTCAATTGTTAGAGTTCATTTTGAACCTAATTTTATGGTGGAAAATATATATAATAATCCATTTGTGTTCTCAGTTCTTTTTGTTTATCTTGACTTGGGGTGTTAAAGTTGGTACTATTCAAATTTATTTAATATTGATTTTAAATATTTTCCATCTGACTTGAAATTAATTTGAATTTTAATATTTATTGGGTGTAGATTAATTTGAGTTAAATTTTCTAATATTTAATTGAATTATATTCTATAGAGACCCAAATCTTGACGTACATGGATATTACATTACTTTAGTGGAATACTTAATACATAACAATAACAGACACACAAGGATCGTAATAGTTTAGTGTCTTTGGAAACTTGGAACATAATCTTCTAATCGTGGTGAAAGATCTTCAACATCTCCCATAAAGATCTTCCCCCCACTTTTTTTCTTACCTAAAACATTTCTTTATATCTTGGGGAAAAGAAAACAAAAAAAGGGTGAGCTCAAATGCTCAGTAAGGGTAAGAATGGATAAAATAAAACATACCATATACATTTGAACATAAAACATGAACATAAAGTTTAAACATCAAAAGCTTGAGCAATGACATAAAACATGGAAGTACGTAAGGAATAGATCATAAAGAAAAATTAAGAATGATAAAATAGCATGGGAATAAAACATTTAATTGTGGAAACCATTAATCACATGATATGATTTCCATAGTAGCGAAGGCATTGCTGCCAATCGAGTTCACTCCTCGTTCCGGTCCTGTATTACTGAACCGGTTTAACTTGCCATTCTAGCCATGTCTATCTCATGAGATATAAATCTTTACCCAATGCATTGGAGGGAGATATAGGTCCCACCCATCTCATAATGAAGTCATTCTTTCGTGTGCCATAAAATCATAAATCATACATTATAGCATAACCCAGGAAATAAAATGGGATTCTTAAACATCATGCCATCATAACATAATCCATAAACAATTGATATCATTTCATCAAAATAAAATTGAAACCATTTAAATCATAGAAACATTTTACTTGAAACATACACATATGAAATAATGTCATCTTATATGGAAAATAGTTTTGACAAAACACTTGAAATGAATTCATGAGGAAAATATCCTTTCTTCTTTAAAATCATTTTCTTTTTACAAAATCCCATGAAATTATAAAAGATAAGGGTTTTTTTGAAAATAATCATCAAATCTTGTAGAGGATGATTATTGAAAATGAGGCATTATAAAACCGTAAAAATCCTTTCACACCGTATAAGTTAAAAATAACATTCTTCTCGTAATTTTGTTTGAAAAGTCAAAAAGTACCTTATATGGTAACCAAAGGAAAGATTCCATTCATAAAATGTGGTAAAAAGTCAATAAAGGGTAAAAATGACTTTAAACATCCATTGAAGAATGGTAAACATTTTATGAAATCATTTTTAGAAAACATGTTCATGGATGATAAACGTAACCCCAGTAAATACTTACATATAAGCAATCTCAGATAAAAATGAGATTGAAAATTTATCCCTTACCTTAAGTCCGATATGCTTCGTACGTATCCAAACCTCATAAATAATGATTTAAATAATTTCATTGACTTATTACAGAATAATATTCATTGTTATGATATCATATATGTTTCACTTATGACTTTATATTACCCGTTCTTTTGTAAATTTCATGTTAAAGCTGCGTTTTGGGTAAAATCATTTCATTTATCGTATGTGTTTTGACTTGTCATTCTTGATATTATTTCTTATATCCTGATTTACATAATTCCATAATGTAAAACATGATTTACATATATTAATCATGTACATATATATATTATAGGTCGATAAAAGGAATGAAATACACCGTTCAAGGAGACGGTAGACCGTACGTACGCATGAACGTTGTTTTCGATTCCTTATTGAATTGAATGAAACTAAATAGACGACATACATATATATATATATACATAAATCTAGTAGAATTATTATTTCATATATTTCAGTATTATTCATTAAATAAACTTTATGATCATTCATGTATGGTTAACATGAAGAATGAATCTAATCGCGTCGTGGAGACGGTAGTCCGTACGTACACACGAGCGATGATATCATTTCCATAATCAATGAATTGAATTGGATTGAATGATAAAATATATCAGAATAAGTATTATGTTATAATAACTATTTATAGTTATTATTTACACCATTATACCCATCCACGTAAGGTGGTGTTGGAAAAACAGATTACACCACGGCGTGGAGACGGTATTTCGTACGTACGCACGCGCGGTGATTTCGTTTTCCGTAGGATGGATAGATGATGAAAAAGGGTTGTTTCATAATTATAATAAGATATCAGTATATGAGTGATACTGATGTTATTACTTCATAATGAAACAACTAAAGAAGAATAAGTGGAAGAAGAAATAAAGTTGAAAGAATCGGTAACGGACATTACCTCTTCTTTGAAGCGCCTCTTTGAGACCTCCTTTTAGGGCACTGAAATTGGTATTTGAAGAAGACCAGGACCTCTAGGATGTTTCTAGGGAAGTGGAGAAGGTAATTTGGCAGGGTTTGGCCTACCTTGAAGGCTCAAAGTGGTGTGAGGAAGAGAGGGAGGAGGTGCCCTTTTATAAAGGAGGAGAGGGGAACCATTGAAATAACTAAAAATATTATTTTATTATAAAGCCAAATTCGGTTTTAAATATCTCCAAATTGATATATTTCGAAGATAAGGTGGGGATGGGTCTAAATCCTCTCATCAAATAGAATTTAGAAAAGTTTAGGATCCTATTTTAACCTTATCATTTAGATTTAACATTAAGTTAGATAATTTTACTTTTACCGTGTCTTTTTTGTTCTTACACAATAAGGTTAATTATCTTACTATAAGAAGCCAAACGAACCCCAAGTTTTTTATTATTAATATATATAATCTTATCTAAGTCATTTTGCCGAACATTATATTTTTAGGAATAAAATAACAATTACTAATATAATATTTGTTTTAAAAACTATTTTATGACAATTTTGACACTTTTTAGTAATTGATTTTTGTGAAAATCATAACAGAATGATTAGTTCAAACAAAAAATTAAATAAATCAATAATAACAAGTCATATTAACCTATAAAATTAGTGTAATTCATAAAAAGTCTAAAATTATATTTATTTGGGTATTTATAACATCAATTATGTCAATATTTTATTAATAAGATAATTACTGCATCATCTTTGTGTCATAAATAAATTAAATTATTTAATGTCTAAAAATTACAAATAAAATACCATTATGTAGGAAATCTTTTTATCTTTCTAATTAATATTTATAGTCGAATTTATCTTATGTATAACTTTATATTAAAAATGATATACTTATTAAACTTTGATTTTAACTATTTTAACCCTTCTTCAAATAAATTAATAATAAATGTCCTAATTCAATCCAAGTGGGCCTAAATGGTCATATTTTATTCCTAAGGTTGTTTTTGGTCAAATTAAACTTATCCAATAGAATTAGGATATGTGTTAGGGTAATAATAATATCATTTTTACCCTTAATTACCCTATTTACTTTTAACCGTGGTAAAAAAAGTAAAAAGTTACTATTCACCAATAATTATTTTCATCTCATTGAACCACATTTTACTTACTGACATCAACTGTGTCTCTCGGATTTTTTAAATTCCACTCAGATAAGCGGTAAAAATATGTTTTATGAAAAAATCATTTTTTTAACTACCACTTAGTGGTTTCACTATTCATCAAAAAATGAAAGTTTCCAGAAAAATACCAAAAATTAGGCCTAAGCTATATTTGATATTATGAACTGAAAAATGATGTCTATTTTACCAAATTCAAAACATATCAGTTTCATTACTTAATTTAAAAATTAATTCCCGTCTTCAAAACAAATAGCGTGTTCTTAAGAGATAATAACTATCAAAAGATTGACATTTGTTTATGTCTTGTTTAAATGTGAAATTACATCAAATGACCAAAATTCTATTAAATTGTAAAAATATATTCTAAATATACTTTAAAACCACTCAAATTAATAATTTATCACTATTAATTATTTCGATTAAAAAGGTTGTTTTTAATTAAAATTTAATAATTTTCACTATTCATCAGAAAATGAAAGTTATCCGAAAAGTACCAAAATTTCACCCTAAGCTAATTTCGATATTCCGGATCCAAAAATGAAGTCCATTTTGAAAAATAAAATTTACAAAATTTCAAAAAGTGGTTATTACTATTCATAACAGCTAGTTTTAATAATATTTTAATAGCATATCATTGTTTAGCGAAACTCGGTATTGCGTACAAGACACACTATCGCGGAAGGTCGCGCTTGCGTGTAATGCAAGCCAAGTCAGGGTTGCTTGTTGTGCAATAATCCTTCGTTGTTTCATATAACATAATCCAACAATATTTCATTTATACATTGAATATATATATATATATATATATACTCAATGTTGCGTAGAATAACTATTATCAAAATTGTGTGTAACACGATCCAAGAATAGTGTTGCGTATACTACAAGCTAATATGGTGTTGCGTATAGCGCAAGGTAATCTTGGTGTAGCATACAACACAAGAAATTAATGAAATCAAAAGAATATTTTTCATAAAATCTCGGGGTGTTACATTCTACCCCCCTTAAAATGAATTTCGCCCTCGAAATTCTTTGGGGTTATAAATGGTTTACTACTCGAAAGTTTGTTTAATAGAAACCCACATCATAAAAAGGAATACCCAAACCTGGCTTTAAAAACCAAAGTATGAAATGTAACGGTTACCCAAATTAACTCATCACTGGGTTTCCACGTAGGAGAACATAGGTGAAAATATGGATATGGAAGAAAAATCTAACCATCATGTTCTGATGGAGAGTGGTAGAGAACATGGCTATGAAATAGCCAACAATCACAAAGCCATAGATTTTCGATGATCTAAGGTACCATCTGATTCATCAGATATAAGGGCACTAGGACAACATTTTTGGTTTTCAAGATCATTTCCCTAAAGTTGGTGAATTAAAAGAAATACTTACATGATTTTGGTACAATTTCACTGTTGTTCGTGAATTGAACAATTTACCCTTCATCCCTTAAAGAAATGAAGTTGAATTTGTTATTCGTGATGTGTTACCAGATCATGTGATAGAATTATGGGTCATTCCATCTGTTTCAAACAAAAGGTTAACAAAAGTTATAAGTCCATCTTATGGTTAGATTAATCGTATATGGTTCCAAAAATGAACTTATACTTCATATATCATACCGCTTAATAAAATAAAACTATTTTCTACTAACCAGGGACTTCTTGTAGGCCAGTGGTAGGCGATAAAGGCTAGTCGCACTTCGGTTGGGGGTTCAATTCCCACAGCCTTGTCCGACGTGATGGGATTTCACTCGTCCTACAGGTTGTCCTTTTTCTAAAACTACATTACTATAACATCCCATCAATAATATCGAAAAAAACTTTTATCCTTAAAAAATACTAACTTCTGTACAAAAAAATCCATTCAAATCATTAGGCTCATCCATAATACTACAGTCCACTCTCATAATATAGTGAAAATGATTACCAGAGATTTCATATAACAAGCATGTAAATACCATCGTTGATCCCTATATATCATAAGATATGTCTTGTTGGTCACATTCCAAATATTCTAAGGCCTTAATCATGTATTCTCTTGAAAAATGAATACCCATTGAATCTTAGTAAAAACATGAGTGCTGTCAAAAGTTAACTCATTCCACATAACAAAAACCCAAAATTATATATACTCAAACCATGATATAACTATTTCCTTATATCAGTCATGAGCTCATGAATACTATCAAACATTTAATTTTCTCTTTATCCCTTCATTATGCGCTTATCATCTACATTCCAAAAATATCTGAATAACCTTTCATGGATACTAGTACCATTAATCATACACTTTCAAAACTCAAGGAAAGACAACATTGTAACAATCCTTAGATGTCTCTTTATTCCATAGTACCATGAGATTACTTATACAACATTACACTTGATAAACATGTAATAATTCCACTACATTCTTAAATCATTGACCGAGCTTCGACAATTCTTTCATCTCACATTTCATTTGTAGTCTCTTCATCATCATCAACATAAATACTACCCATACGACCATACTAATTCTCTTCATGAGACTTTACTTAGGGCATTGGTTTTCATAATTCCCGTACATTCCACATTTAAAACATTTAACCATTGTTGATGTCGTAGCAATACCATTATCCTTATCCCTGGTGTTAACTGAACCTTTTCCTTTACACTTACTGGCTTTGTGTCCTTATTTTCCACACCCAAAGCATCTTCCAGTTCCTTTGAAACATTCTCCTTGATGCCTCTTCCCACATGATTTACATAGGGGAAATTGAACTTTCTTTCCTCTATGATCATCATGAAACTCCATCTTTCTCTTATTATCCGAGTCATGAAACTTACCAAATTTTACTTTATTGATCATATTATGGGATTTCTGATTCGGCATAATAATGATTTTTGGACTTCCAAATCCATTTCATTTTGTTTCTCATTAAGAATATCATTCCATTGTCCATCATATCCTCCATTATCGTGAATCATCTTGTTTCTAGCCATTTTCTAAAACCCAAAAAGAATAGTGTGAGAGGAAAAAATCATAATAAAGGAGGAGTAACTTCAATATCTAACATCTTTGGTTTAATCTAATATCGTTACCAAAGTTCTAGGACTATATCCTGTACATATACTTATCCTTAGGGACATCCCTAGACATACCTTGGAAATATCTCTAGGGATCTCACTAACATTTTCGCATCCTAGTTTCCAAAGGTTGACTAAAATTTTCCTCTAATACCAACTATAGAGACCCAAAGATTGATGTAGATGGATATTACATTACTTTATTGGAATAATTAATACACAACAATAACATACACACAAGGATCGTAATAGTTTAGTGTCTTTGGAAACTTGGAACGCAATCTTCTAATCGTGGTGAAAGATCTTCAACATCTCCCATAAAGATCTTCCCCCATTTTTTTCTTACCTAAAACCTTTATTTATATCTTGGGGAAAAGAAAACGTAAAAAGGGTGAGCTTAAATGCTCAGTAAGGGTAAGCATGGATAAAATAAAACATACCATATTCATTTGAACTTAAAACATGAACATAATGTTTAAACATCAAAAGCTTGAGCAATGACATAAAACAGGGAAGTACGTAAGGCATAGATCATAAAGAAACATTAATAATGATAAAATAGAATTGGAATAAAACATGTAATTGTGGCAACCATTAATCACATGATATGATTTCCATAGTAGCCAAGGCATTGCTGCCAAGACCATCTTAGTGGACAAAGTCCCTTTCTGAATCGAGTCCACTCCTCATTCGAGTCCTGTATTACTGAATTGGTTTAACTTGTTGTTCTAGCCATGTATATCTCATGAGATATAAATCATTACCCAATGCATTGGAGGTAGATATAGTTCCCACTAATCTCATAATGAAATCATTCTTTCGTGTGCCACAAAATCATAAATCATACATCATAGCATAACCCATGAAATAAAATGGGATTCTTAAACATCATGCCATCATAACATAATCCATAAACAATTGATATCATTTCATCATAAGAAAATTGAAACCATTTAAATCATATAGACATTTTACTTGAAACATACACATATGAAATAATGTCATCTTAGATGGAAAATAGTTTTGACAAAACACTTGAAATGAATTCTTGAGGAAAATATCCTTTCTTCTTTAAAATCATTTTCTTTTCAAAAAATCCCATGCAATTTTAAAAGATAAGGGTTTTGTTGAAAATCATCATGCAATCTTGTAGAGGAAGATTCTTGAAAATGAGGCGTTATGAAACCGTAAGAATCCGTTCACGCTGTATAAGTTAAAAATAACATTCTCCTCGTACTTTTGTTGGAAAAGTCAAAAAGTACCTTATATGGTAACCAAAGGAAAGATTCCATTCATACAATGTGGTAAAAAGTCAATAAAGGGTAAAAATGACTTTAAACATCCATGTAATAATGGTAAACATTTTATGAAATCATTTTTAGAAAACATGGTAATGGATGATAAACGTAACCCCAGTAAATACTTACGTATAAGCAATCTCGGATAAAAATGAGATTGAAAATTTATCCCTTACCTTAGGTCCGATATGCTTCATACGTATCCAAACCTCCTGTATAATGATTTAAATAATGTCATTGACTTATTACAGAATCATATTCATTGTTATGATATCATATATGTTTCACTTATGACTTTATATTACCCGTTCTTTTGTAAATTCCATGTTAAAGTAGCGTTTTGGGTAAAATCAATTCATTTATCGTATGTGTTTCGACTTGTCAATCTTGATATTATTACTTATATCCTGATTTACATAATTTCAGAATGTAAAAAATGATTTACATATATTCATCATATACATATATATATTATAGGTAGATAAAAGGAATGAAATACATCGTTCAAGGAGACGGTAGGCCGTACGTACGCATGAACGCTGTTTTCGATTACTTATTGAATTGAATGAAACTAAATAGACGACATATATATATATATATATATATATATATATATACATAAATACAGTAGCATTATTATTTCATATATTTCATTATTATTCATTAAATAAAATTTATGATCATTCATGTATGGTTAACATGGAGAATGAATCTCATCGCGTCGTGGAGATGGTAGTCCGTACGTACGCACGAGCGATACTATCATTTCCATAATCATTGAATTGAATTGGAGTGGATGATAAAATATATAAGAATCATTATGATGTTATAATAACTATTTATAGTTATTATTTACACCATTATACCCATCCAAGTAAGGTGGTGTTGGAAAAACAGATTACACCACGACGTGGAGACGGTATTCCGTACGTACGCACGCGCGGTGATTTCGTTTTCCGTAGGATGGATAGATGATGAACTAGGGTTGTTTAATAATTATAATAACATATCAGTATATGAGTGATACTGATGTTAATACTTCACAATGAAACAACTAAATAAGAAGAAGTGGAAGAAGAAATAAAGTTGAAAGAATCGGTAACGGACATTACCTCTTCTTTGAAGCGCCTCTTTGAGACCTCCTTTTAGGGCACTGAAATAGGTCATTAAAGAAGACCAGGACCTCTAGGATGTTTATAGGGAAGTGTATAAGAGAATTTTTCAGGGTTTGGCCGAGCTTGAAGGCTCAAAGTGGTGTGAGGAAGAGAGGGAGGAGGTTCCCTTTTATAAGGGAGGAGAGGGGCACCTTTTGAATAACTAAAAATATTATTTTATTATAAAGACACATTCGGTCTTAAATAGCTCCAAATTGATTTATTTCTAAGCTAAGGTGGGGATGGGTCGAAATACTCTCATCCAATAGAATTTAGACAAGTTTAGGATCCTATTTTAACCTTATCATTTAGATTTAACATTAAGATAGATAATTTTACTTTTACCGTGTCTTTTTGTGTTCTTACACTATAAGGTTAATAAACATACTATAAGAAGCCAAACGAACCCCAAGTTGTTTATTATTAATATATATAGCCTTATCTAAGTCATTTTTCCGAAACATAGATTTTTAGGAATAAAATAAAAATTACTAATATAATATTTGTTTTAAAAACTATTTTATGTCAATTTTGACACTATTTTGTAATTGATTTTTTTGAAAATCATAACAGAATGATTAGTTCAAAAAAAATTAATTAAATAAATACTAACATGTAATATTAACCTAAAAAATTAGTTTAATTCATAAAAAGTCTAAAATTATATTTATTTGGGTATTTATAACATCAATTATGTCAATATTTTATTAATAAGATAATTACTGCATCATCTTTGTGTCATAAATAAATTAAATTATTTAATGTCTATAAATTACAAATAAAATACCATTATGTAGGAAATCTTTTTATATTTCTAATTAATATTTATAGTCGAATTTATCTTATGTATAACCCTATATTAAAAATGATATACTTATTAAACTTTGAGTTTACCTATTTTAACCCTTCTTTAAATAAATTAATAATAAATGTCCTAATCTAATCCAAGTGGGCCTAAATGGTCATATTTTATTTCTAAGTCTTTCTTTGGTCAAATTAAACTTATCCAATAGAATTAGGACATGTGTTAGGGTAATAATAATATCATTTTTACCCTTAATTACCCTATTTACTTTTAACCGTGGTAAAAAAAGTAAAAAGTTACTATTCACCAAAAATTATTTTCATCTCATTGAACCACATTTTACTTACTGACATCAACCGTGTCTCTCGGATTTTTGAAATTCCACTCAGAGAAGCAGTAAAATTAAGTTTTATGAAAAATTCATTTTTTTAATTACCACTTAGTAGTTTCACTATTCATCAAAAAAATGAAAGTTTCCAGAAAAATACCAAAAATTAGGCCTAAACGATATTTGATATTAGGAACTGAAAAATTATGTCTATTTTACCAAATTCAAAACATATCAGTTGCATTTCTTAATTTAAAAATTAATTTCCATCATCAAAACAAATAGCGTGTTCTTAAGAGATAATAACTATCAAAAGATTGACATTTGTTTATGTCTGGTTTAAATGTGTAATTACATCCAATGACAAAAATTGTATTAAATTGTAAAAATATATTCTAAATATAACTTAAAACCACTCAAATTAATAATTTATCACTATTAATTAAATCGATTAAAAAGGTTGTTTTTAATTAAAATTTAGTAATTTTCACTATTCATCAGAAAATGAAAGTTATCCGAGAAGTACCAAAATTTCACCCTAAGCTAATTTCGATATTCCGGATCCAAAAATTAAGTGCATTTTGAAAAATAAAATTTACAAAATTTCAAAAAGTAGTTATTACTATTCATAACGGCTAGTTTTAATAATATTTTAATAGCATATCATTGTTTAGAGAAACTCGGTATTGCGTACAACACACGCTATCATGGAAGGTCGTGCTTGCGTGTAATGCAAGCCAAGTTAGGGTTGTGTGTTGTGCAAGAATCCTTAATTGTTTCATATAACATAATCCAACCATATTTCATTTATAAATTGAATATATATATATATACTCAATGTTGCGTAGAATAACTATTATCAAAATTGTGTGTAACACGATCCAAGAATAGTGTTGCATATACTGCAAGCTAATATGGTGTTGCATATAGCGTAAGGTAATCATGGTGTAGAATACAACACAAGACATTAATGAAATCAAAAGAATATTTTTCATAAAATCTTGGGGTGTTACATTCTACCCCCCTTAAAATGAATTTCACCCTCGAAATTCGTCGGGGTTATAAATGGTTTACTACTCAAAAGTTTGTTTAATAGAAACCCACATCGTAAAAAGGAATACCCAAACTTGGATTTAAAAACTAATGTATGAAATGTAATAGTTACCCAAGTTAACTCATCACTCACTACTAGAAAAACAGGTATTTGCGACGGCCTATTTGCGACGGGATCCCGTCGCAAATAGCCCGTCGCTGAAAACGCCGTCGCAACTACACTTATTTGCGACGAGCCCGTCGCTAAAGCCTTTTTTTGCGACGGGCATTCTCCCCGTCGCAAATAGTATTCCGTATTTTTGTAAAAAACTTTTAAAACAGTTTTTGCGACGGGACCCGTCGCAAATACCTTTTGCGACGGGACCCGTCGCAAAAACTCTTTTTTAAAAAAATAAAAAAAAAAATAATACTAGTATTTGCGACGGGAGTCGGGAACCGTCGCAAATACTTTTTTTAAAAAAACTTAAAAAACTATTAATAATACTAGTATTTGTGACGGGCATAGTATCCCGTCGCAAATACTATAAAAAAAATAAAAAAAAATAAATTATTAATAAATTATTTTAATTAATATAATAATAGAATTATAATTTACAAATGAAAATAATAAATTATTTTAATTACGATAATAATAGTAGAATTATAATTCAAAATTAAAAATAATAGAATATTAATAAATAATTTAATTAATATAATAATATTACAATTATAATTCATAAATAAAAAAAATATTAATAAGTTATTTTAATTAATATAAAAATAATAGAATTATTTTACATTCAAATATTAAAATAATTCAAGTATTACAAAAAAATAATTAAATTATAATATTATAAAATTTTAATATATATATAAAATTTAATATTATAAAATATAAATAATATTATTATTCATATTAATATTGTTATTTAAAAATATAATATTATTAATATTTTATAATGAGACAGAAACTACGAATAGAAAAAAAAAATATTTTGATTTCACAAATTTTATAACAGAAATACAAACTCTAATCTGAAGGAGGGGGGGAGGGGGGGAGGTGGGGGATCTGCAGATGGTGGTGGAGGAAACTCCATCCCTAAAGCATGAGTGAGTCGGCGCATGTACTCCATCTACTCCTGATGCTGCTGCTGCCACCGACTCATCTGCTCCTCGTACAGCTGCTGCTGGCGTCGACGCTCCTCCTCATGCTGCTGACACATCTGCTCCTGCTCCTTTCGGAGACTCTCTATCTGTGCAGTCTGAGATTGCAACTAATCCTCATACTGTGTAGAAGAAGATGCACGAGCTCCTCTCGAGCTGGACGCCGACATTGCAGCACTGCCATAATAATCTTCGGGAGTCAGTCGAGAGCCGATACCAACTACCCGACCCTTCTCGAAGGCATACTGGGTGGCCTGCATCCATGCCGCCTCATCAAACTGACGGGCAGTGGTCTGATCTGATGACTCGGCCTGACTCTCAGGCCGGGCCTGTGCCGCTGCGGCCTCATATGACTCCTATAGTTGCAATTTAAAATTAAAATTGTGAATATATTATATGCAGTTAATTTTTAAACTTGAAAACAAATAATACTGACCACGATGTGATGCTGACGATCACCTCTGAGCTCCCCAGTAGCAGGATCACTATACATCTTCCGATATACGTCGTACTCTGTAATATCGGGGTGCTCGACAGCCTATAAGAATAAAAAAAACTGTTAATATTTATAGTTATATAAAATATTTATAAATAATGTACGTACCAGATGCTGTCTATGAGTACTGAAAGAACGACTCCCAGCTCGATGAGTCACCTCCTGTCTCCCCCGATTCTGCCTCCCCACCGATGATCTCCTCTGAAAGGCACCACTCAACCAGTGCGCACATAATCCATCCCATACATGGGATGAAATATACTCTGGTTGGTGTGCTCTACATGACTCCTCAAAATCTGACACTCCTGCTTTCTTCATCGCAGCTTTTCTTAAATTGTGCAAAAACTGACGAAGATGATCACGCATGGCCACCTCCCATGCCTCGTGGATGGCGTCACGCATGGTATCCTCGATCGGATACCATAAACCCTACAAATAAATCAAAATATCAAGTTAGAAATGAAATAATTTTCAAAATAAAAATTATTTATTTACGTACGTACCAACCAATGGCTGAACATGGCCTGCTGCACATCAATGGGAATCTGCTCCCATGTGGTCCACGGCTGAGAGAAATAGTTGCGCAAAATAGCACTGCCCTGTCCGACTGCTATATGCGGAAAACTGAAAAAATAATAAACATTTATTATGTGAATAGATTAATGAAATCTTAGTCAAATCCACAGGTTATTACACAGGTTATCACACCTCCGTGTGCGTGGATCAAACCCAAGACGTGGACGTCGCTCGGGGACGGGGTCAGGAATCATCAATCGTGCAAGACTGCTCCCCCTCCGCGTACTCCCTGGAGCGCCTACAGGCTGAGGGTCATCTGTCAGTAACTCATCCGCATCAAAAGTCAGGTCAGCATCCGCCAACGCACGAAATGTGGCGTCTTCCATCTGAAACATAAAATGTTAATGTTAGCAAATAATTGATAATTACTATTATATATACATATATACATATTATGATTGTATATAAATACCATGAAATGCTATCAGTGTTCATATTCATCATCATATTCATATATGTCAATGTCATCTTCATATTCCTCCTCAACATCATCGATATCCATTCGAGTTACAGTTGCTTCATCTCTTACCGTTTCAAATTCATATGTGACATCATTAACATCATCGTCATCACCGACTCTTAAATGTGGGGTGTCGTCATCGATACTCATGTCTCTTTGTAAAAAAGATTGATTTTGAGTACTCTCTTGAAAAACTTCAATTCTTTGCACATCAGTGAAAGCACATTCACTTTGACTAAACTGATTGTCTCGAATTTTTATTTTTATTACACTCCACCAATCAGTCAAGTCTCTTGATGTTGCACAGTACTTTGCATAATAAACTTGATATGCCTGTTGAGCCAATAAGAATGGTTCATTTACTGCGAGAACACTTTTACATTTAATATCGATGATTCCATGAGTCGGATGAACACGCACGCCTCTCTCTGTATCCAACCACCGACATTTGAACATGGTTATGTAATGTTGTCCAAGATAACAGAGTTCAATGATTTCATCAAGTATGCCATAAAAGTCAACTTTATTTTCTCGATGATGAGATCCTCTCAAGCTAACTCCACTGTTCATTTTTTTTCGATTCCCCATATGCATGTGTGTGGAATCGAAATCCATTTACCACATATGCATTATAAGTTTTAACAAGTTTGGAAGGTGGGTTACTCAATACACACATCCGTTTGTCAATTTTATCAGCATGTCGAGACACCTGAAGATTTGTGAAATAATTATCAATATAGTAAACTATACATTGAATGAGTTGCTAAAAGATAATGAATTTATGTTACCAGTTTTTGAAACCACTGAGAGAAATTTTTCAGTCGACGTTCTTCGAGAGCAGCTGCTGTAATTTGTGGAATTTGTTTCTTGATATGATTATCATATAACCTATAAAAACCAAAGTTATTTACTGTAACATAAATGATAGAATAAGTGATATAAAAACTTACAGTACAACTGATGTCATCTCTTCACAGTTGAGAAGAACATACGTATGAGCTCTATGATGTTCATCATCTGAAAGCCAGCGTTCAGAAACTCCACCAAAACCAAGCTCTGACTGGTTGAAAACAGATAATTGATTGTCGATTTCATCAATATTCCTCTCATTCCGTCCCATTCGGTTGTGTTTTGAAGGATACTCAGATTCAAAATAATGGGAGCAGAAAAAAGATATTTCCTCTAGAAAATAAGCTTCTGCAATAGATCCTTCAACAGATGCTTTATTGCGTACTTTTCTTTTCAATTTTTGCATGCATCTTTCAAATGGGTACATCCATCGAAACTGTACCGGACCTCCACATTTGGCTTCATATGGAAAATGTAACATCAAATGTTCCATTGAGTCGAAGAAAGACGGCGGAAATATTTTTTCCAGTTTACATATAATTACAACAACATCTTTTTCAAGTTTTCCTAGAGCATCATAATCTGCCGTAACCGCACAAATTTCCCGAAAAAAATGAGACATGTCTATTATGGAATCCCAAATCACAGAATTCAACAGACCTCTTAATCCAATGGGTAGAAGTCTCTCCATTATAACATGACAATCATGACTTTTTAATCCAGTAATATGACCATTCTTTACACATCTACCCAAATTGGAAGCACAGCCATCTGAATGTCTCAAATCTGCAATCCACTGACAAAATAATAAACGGTTTTCTTTAGACAGTGTATAAGCTGCTTTTGGTTTCAGTAACCTTTCTGTTCTGACATTCTCAAATAGTTCCAATTCTGGACGCCTGCAAATTTGGGCAAGATCTAAACGTGCATTTACAATGTCTTTGCTCTTTCCTGGAGTATCCAAAACTGTATGAAACAAATTATCAAAACAGTTCTTCTCAATATGCATGACATCTAACATGTGTCGGACCAACAAATCAGACCAATATGGCAAATCCCAAAATATGCTACGTTTAATCCAATTGTGTTCTTTCCCAAAACCAGAAATTTTCTGTTGGTTTATTGTGGGACCAAAAGTGATGGGAGGTAATGAAAATAAAACCGATTTTAACTCCGAACCTGATAGAATTTTTGGAGGTCCATCCCTTTCAGTTGTTCCTTTTCTGAAATGAGATCTGTTTCTACGAAAAGGATGATCAGCTGGAAGAAATCTGCGATGATAGTCAAAATAACAAGGTTTCTTTCCATGAATGAGCATAAATGCTTTGTTCTCTCCCATACAGTAAGGACATGATTTCTGACCATGTGTACTCCAGCCAGATAACATCCCATAAGCCGGGAAGTCACTTATTGTCCACATCAATGCTGCTCTCAGTATGAAATTTTGTTTCATTGCAACAGCATATGTACTGACACCAGTACTCCACAATAAATTTAATTCATCAATCAATGGCTTCAAATAAACATCAATATTTTTCTTCGGATGTCCTGGAATTAGTAAAGTCAAAAAGATATATGGCTCCTTCATCAACATCCATGGAGGTAAATTATACGGAGTTAAAAAAACAGGCCAACATGAATATTGACTACCATAAGATCCAAACGGACAAAAACCATCAGTGGAAAGGCCCAGTCGAACATTTCAAGCTTCTAAAGAAAATGATGGATGCACTCTATCAAAATGTTTCCATGAATCACCATCGGCTGGATGATTCAAGCTTTTATCGGTTGAACTATTCCTTTTTTGCCATGACATCATTGTCGTTGTATTCTTAGACATGAATAAACGCTGAGGTCTGGATGTAAGCGGAAAATATCTCAACTGTTTTACAGGAATCAAACCAGACTTCCCATGTTGTCCTTCTTTATATCTCAGTTGCCCACATGTGGGACAACTATCCAACGACTCATTTTCCCCTGAATATAAAATGCAGTCATTTGAACATGCATGAATCTTCTGACAAGTAAGTCCCAAATTTCGAACCAACCTCTTACTTTCATAGTAATTTGCAGGTAAAACATTTCCTTCGGGTAACAGTGTTTTCAGCAAAGAAAATATCTGGTCAAAACAGGTGTTTGACATTCCGTTATCTGATTTGATAGCCATAAATTTTGCAACTGCTTCTAATTTGCTCATCTTGCAGCCAGGATATAATGCATCCTCAGCAGACTTCAGCAACTCATAAAATTCAGACGGTCCCAACTTAGGATTTGAAGCTATATCAGCCGAAGTTTCTGTATGTTGAACAGATGAACCTGCAACATCATGTACTAAATCTTGAAACTAGGATGGATCCGTAATCAAGTTGGTATCACCTGCTCTGGAACTGCGTTCACCGTGTTGATACCAAGAAACATAATCTGCTTGAAAACCAAAACGCAAGAGATGTTCCCCCACTTTGTCAAACGTGTCAAACGTTCTCAATGCACATTTTCTACAAGGGCATTTTATCTTTCCTTCTGAAACAAATTCTGGATTTGATGCCGCAAATGATAAAAAACTCTCCACACCCTCTATATATACTGGATTTAAAACAGAACTATTTGGATTTCTACGTTGATTTATCCATATGCGGTCATCTAATAATGACTGTTGACGACCTCGTTGTTCCATATTTTTCTATAAAATATAAAATCATTAATGGTTTTGAATAATTTGTTAGAAAAAACACAAGCAAGGATTGAATATATTGAGAATAAAGCAAAACCTATTACAAATATTGATAATTTTAATATTATATTTATTTTTTATTTTTTTAATAATACTAATATAATTTTTTTCATAAATATTAATTATATAATAATAACATCATTACATTATTAGTATATTTTATTATTAATATTAAAATAATATATTTTTCTATATTATATACAATTCTCCTTTCATCTGTGTGTTTCACATTCTGTCTCCACATGTAATATTGGCATTCACTTTCACCTCTCCATTGGCGAGTAGGTTGATAATTTTGAAAAAGAATGCCAATATTACATGTGGAGACAGAAAAAACACAGAAGAAAAGAAAATTGTATATAATATAGAAAATTATATTATTTTAATATTAATAATAAAATATACAAATAATGTAATAAGGTAATTATTCCAAATTATTGGTAATTATTCCAAATTATTGGTAAGTATTTCAAATTATTGGTAATTATTCCAAATTATTGGTAATTTTTCCAAATTATTGGTAATTATTCCAAATTATTGGTAGTTATTCTTAATTTTTGGTAGTTATTCCTAATTATTGGTAAATATTGGTAATTATTGGTAAATATTGGTAATTATTGGAAAATATTGGTAATTATTGGTAATTATTGGAAAATATTGGAAAATATTGGTCATTATTGGTAATTATTGGTGATTATTGGAAATTATTGGTGATTATTGGTAATTATTGGTGATTATTGGTTATTATTGGTGATTATTGGAAATTTTGGTGATTATTGGTAATTAATACTAATTATTGGTAATTAATACTAATTATTGGTAATTAATACTAATTATTGGTAATTAATACTAATTATTGGTAATTAATAATCATTATTACTAATTATTGGTAATTATTACTAATTATTCCTAATTAATACTAATTATTCCTAATTATTCCTAATTATTACTAATTATTGTTAATTATTACTAATTATTGTTAATTATTACTAATTATTACTAATTATTTCTAATTATTACTAATTATTTCTAATTATTACTAATTATTGCTAATTATTAGTAATTATTGCTAATTATTACTAATTATTGCTAATTATTATTAATTATTGATAATTATTAGTAATTATTGATAATTATTAGTAATTATTGATAATTATTGGTAATTATTACTAATTATTGTTAATTATTGGCAATTATTGTTAATTATTACTAAATATTGGTAATTATTACTAAATATTGATAATTAATACTAATTATTGGTAATTAATACTAATTATTGATAATTAATACTAATTATTGGTAATTAATACTAATTATTGGTAATTAATACTAATTATTGGTAATTAATACTAATTATTGGTAATTAATAATCATTATTACTAATTATTGGTAATTATTACTAATTATTCCTAATTAATACTAATTATTCCTAATTATTCCTAATTATTACTAATTATTGTTAATTATTACTAATTATTGCTAATTATTACTAATTATTACTAATTATTACTAATTATTTCTAATTATTACTAATTATTTCTAATTATTACTAATTATTTATAATTATTACTAATTATTGCTAATTATTAGTAATTATTGCTAATTATTACTAATTATTGCTAATTATTATTAATTATGGATAATTATTAGTAATTATTGATAATTATTAGTAATTATTGATAATTATTGGTAATTATTACTAATTATTGTTAATTATTGGCAATTATTGTTAATTATTACTAAATATTGGTAATTATTACTAAATATTGATAATTAATACTAATTATTGGTAATTAATACTAATTATTGGTAATTAATACTAATTATTGGTAATTAATACTAATTATTGGTAATTAATACTAATTATTGGTAATTAATACTAATTATTGGTAATTAATAATCATTATTACTAATTATTGGTAATTATTACTAATTATTCCTAATTAATACTAATTATTCCTAATTAATCCTAATTATTCCTAATTATTCCTAATTATTACTAATTATTGTTAATTATTACTAATTATTGTAAATTATTACTAATTATTACTAATTATTTCTAATTATTACTAATTATTTCTAATTATTTCTAATTATTTCTAATTATTACTAATTATTGCTAATTATTAGTAATTATTACTAATTATTTCTAATTATTTCTAATTATTATTAATTATTGATAATTATTAGTAATTGTTGATAATTATTGGTAATTATTACTAATTATTGGTAATTATTGGCAATTATTGTTAATTATTACTAAATATTGATAATTATTGGTAATTATTAATAATTAATACTAATTATTGGTAATTAATACTAATTATTGGTAATTAATACTAATTATTGGTAATTAATACTAATTATTGGTAATTAATACTAATTATTGGTAATTAATACTAATTATTGGTAATTAATAGTAATTATTGGTAATTATTACTAATTATTCCTAATTAATACTAATTATTCCTAATTATTACTAATTATTACTAATTATTGTTAATTATTCCTAATTATTACTAATTATTGGTAATTAATACTAATTATTGGTAATTAATACTAATTATAGGTAATTATTACTAATTATTGTTAATTATTGGTAATTATTTCTAATTATTGTTATTTATTCCTAATTATTACTAATTATTGGTAATTAATACTAATTATTGGTAATTAATACTAATTATAGGTAATTAATACTAATTATTGGTAATTATTACTAATTATGACTAATTATTCTTAATTATTGATAATTATTGATAATTGTTCCTAATTATTAGTAATTAAATGAATAATTATCAATAATTAGAAATAATTACCAATAATTACAAATAATAACATTATTAATATATTTTATTATTAATATTAAAATAATATAATTTTCTAATTTATATAGAATTCTTCTTTCATCTGTGCGTTTTCTATCTCCACATACAAATAATACATGTGAAGACAGCAAACACACAGATGAAAAAAGAATTGTATATATATAAAAAATTATATTATTTTAATATTAATAATAAAATAAACTAATAATGTAATAATGTTCTTATTCCTAATTATTGGTATTTATTACTAATTATTAATATTTATTCTTAATTATTAAAAATTATTACTAATTATTCATAATTACCATTAACTATAAAGCATACTAATAATTTAAATTTATTAAGTAATAAAACAATGTAAACATAATTAAATTACAACTAATTAATAATAATTGAAACTAATAAAAAATTAAAAATAAATAAAAAATTAAAATGAAGATAAATACCTTGAAAATTGATCTGTTCTGATCGTTCTTCAAAACTTTAATATCAGCTCCGGAGAAAAATATTAAACTGGAGAAAAACTCAACTCTAGAAATATAATTTTGAGAGAAGGAGAAGATAAGGAATGAGAATGAAATGAAAAAAACGGATGGGGGTATTTATAGGTTAGATTATTTGCGACTGGCCCATTTGCGACGGGATTCCCGTCGCAAATAGTATTATTTGCGACGGTACCCATCGCAAATACCTTAGCCAACATTTATTATGGTCAACCGGTAAATAGTTATTTGCGACGGGACCCGTCGCAAATAACCCCTGCCGACATAGTATTTGCGACGGGGGAATATTCCCGTCACAAATACCTTTTACCGCCGCCGGTTATTTGCGACGGGAATATTCCCCCGTCGCAAATAAGTTTCCCGCGATTTGGCGCGTATCGCGGGAAAACTATTTGCGACGGGGAAAGCAATCTCGTCGCAAAAGCCTCCTTATTTGCGACGGGGAAATACCCCCGTCGCAAATTAGTTTTTAACATGACTATTTGCGACGGGATTTATTCCCGTCGCAAATAACCCGTCACAATTGCTCATTTTTCCCGTAGTGACTGGGTTTCAACGTAAGAGAACATAAGTGAAAATATGGATATGGAAGAAAAATCTAACCATCAAGTTCTGATTGAGAGTGGTAGAGAACATGGCTATGAAATAGCCAACAATCACAAAGCCGTAGATTTGTGATGATCTAAGGTACCATCTGATTCATCAGATATAAGGGCACTAGGACAACATTTTTCGTTTTCAATATCATTTCCCTAAAGTTGGTGAATTAAACGAAATACTTACATGATTTTGGTACAATTTCACTATTGTTCGTGAATTGAACAATTTACCCTTCATCCCTTAAAGAAATGAAGTTTAATTTGTTATTCGTGATGTGTTAGCAGATCATGTGATAGAATGATGGGTCATTCCATCTGTTTCAAACAAAAGGTTAGCAAAAGTTATAAGTCCATCTTATGGTTAGATTAATCGTATAAGGTTCCAAAAATGAACTTATACTTCATATATCATACCTCTTAATAAAATAAAACTAGTTTCTACTAACCAGGCACTTCCTGTAGGCCAGTGGTAGGTGATAAAGACTAGTCGCACTTCGGTTGTGGGTTCAATTCCCACAGCCTTGTCCGACGCGATGGGATGTCACTCATCCTCCAGGTTGTCCTTTTTCTAAAACTACATTACTATAACATCCCATCAATAATATCAAAAAAACTTCTATCCTTAGACAATAATAACTTATGTCCAACATAATCCATTACAATCTTTAGGATTATCCATAATACTGCAGTCCACTCTCATAATATAGTGAAAATGATTACCAGAGATTTCATATTAAAAGCATGTTAATACCATCGTTGATCCCCATATATCATAAGATATGTATTGTTGGTCACATTCCAAATATTCTAAGGCCTTAATCAGGTATTCTCTTGAAAAATGAATACCCATTGAATCTTAGTAAAAACATGAGTGTTGTCAAAAGTTAACTCATTCCACATAACAAAAACCCAAAATTATATATACTCAACCCATGATATAACTATTTCCTTATATAAGTCATGAGCTCATTAATACTATCAAACATTTAATTTCCTCCTTATCCCTTCATTATCCGCATATCATCTACATTCCAAAAATATCGGAATAACCTTTCATGGATACTGGTACCATTAATCATACACTTTCAAAACTCAAGGAAAGACAACAGTGTAACAATCCTTAGATGTCTCTTTCTTCCATAGTACCATGAGATTTCTTATACAACATTACACTTGATAAACATGTAATAATTCCACTACATTCTTAAACCATTGACCGAGCTTCAACAATTCATTCATCTCACATATCATTTGTAGTCTCCTCATCATCATCAACATAAATACTACCCATACGACCATACTGATTCTCTTCATGAGACTTTCCCTTAGGGCATTGGTTTGCATAATGCTCGTACATTCCACATTTAAAACATTTAACCATTGTTGATGTCATAGCAATACCATTATCATCATCCCTGGTGTTAACTGAACCTGTTCCTTTGCACTTACTGGCTTTGTATCCTTCTTTTCCACACCCAAAGCATCTTATAGTTCCTTTGAAACATTCTCCTTGATGCCTCTTCCCACATGATTTACATAGGGGAAATAGAAATTTATTTCCTCTAGGATCATCATGAAACTCCATCTTTCTCTTATTAGCCGAGTCATGAAACTTACCAAATTTTACTTTATTGATCATATTATGAGATTGTTGATTCGTCATAATAATGATGTTTGGACTTCCAAATCCCATTTCATTTGGTTTCTCATGATGAATATTCTTCCATTGTCCATCATATCCTCCATTATCGCGAATCATCTTGTTTCCAGCCATTTTCTAAAAACCAAAAAGAATAGTGTGAGAGGAAAAAATCATAATAAAGGGGGATTAACTTCAATATCTAACATCTTTGGTTTAATCTAATATCATTACCATAGTTCTAGGACTATATACTATACGTATACTTATCCTTAGGGACATCCTTAGACATACCTTGGAAATATCTCTAGGGATCTCACTAACGTTTTTGCATCCTAGTTTCCAAAGGTTGACTAAACTTTTCCCCTAATACCAACTATATAGACCCAAATCTTGACGTACATGGATATTACATTACTTTAGCGGAATACTTAATACATAACAATAACAGACACACAAGGATCGTAATAGTTTAGTTTCTTTGGAAACTTGGAAAGTAATCTTCTAATCATGGTGAAAGATCTTCAACATCTCCCATAATGATCTTCCCCCCTTTTTTTCTTACCTAAAACCTTTCTTTATATCCTGGTAAAAAAACATAAAAAGGGTGATCTCAAATGCTCAGTAAGGGTAAGCATGGATAAAATAAAACATACCATATACATTTGAACTTAAAACATTAACATAATGTTTAAACATCAAAAGCTTGAGCAATGACATAAAACATGGAAGTACGTAAGGCATACATCATAAAGAAACTTTAATAATGATAAAATAGAATGGGAATAAACCATTTAATTGTGGAAACCATTTATCACATGATATGATTTCGATAGTAGCCATGGCATTGCTGCCAAGACCATCTTAGTGGACAAAGTCCCTTTCTGAATCGAGTCCACTCCTCTTTCCAGTCCTGTATTACTGAACCGGTTTAACTTGCCATTCCATCCATGTCTATCTCATGAGATATAAATATTTACCCAATGCATTGGAGGGAGATATAGGTCCCACCAATCTCATAATGAAATCATTCTTTCGTGTGCCACAAAATCATAAATCATACATCATAGCATAACCCATGAAATAAAATGGGATTCTTAAACATCATGCCATCATAACATAATCCATAAACAATTGATATCATTTCATCATAAGAAAATTGAAACCATTTAAATCATAGAGACGTTTTACTTGAAACATACACATATGGAATAATGTCATCTTAGATGGAAAATAGTTTTGATAAAACACTTGAAATCAATTCTTGAGTAAAATATCCTTTCTTCTTTATAATCATTTTCTTTTCACAAAATTCCATGAAATTTTAAAAGATAAGGGTTTTGTTGAAAATAATCATGCAATCTTGTAGAGGAAGATTCTTGAAAATGAGGCGTTATGAAACCGTAAAAATCCGTTCACACCGTATAAGTTAAAAATAACATTCTCCTCGCACTTTTTTCGGAAAAGTCAAAAAGTACCTTATATGGTAACCAAAGGAAAGATTCCATTCATACAATGTGGTAAAAAGTAAATAAAGGGTACAAATGACTTTAAAAATCCATGGAAGAATGGTAAACATTTTATGAAATCATTTTTAGAAAACTTGGTCATGGATGATAAACGTAACCCCAGTAAATACTTACGTATAAGCAATCTTGGATAAAAATGAGATTGAAAATTTATCCCTTACCTTAGGTCTGATATGCTTCGTACGTATCCGAACCTCCTGTGTAATGATTTAAATAATGTCATTGACTTATTACAGAATTATATTCATTATTATGATATCATAACTGTTTCACTTATGACTTTATATTACCCGTTTTTTTGTAAATTCCATGTTAAAGTAGCGTTTTGGGTAAAATCATTTCATTTATCGTATGTGTTTCGATTTTTCATTCTTGATATTATTACTTATATCCTGATTTACATAATTTCAGAATTTAAAACATTATTTACATATATTCATCATATACATATATATATTATAGATCGATAAAAGGAATGAAATACACCGTTCAAGGAGACGGTAGACCGTACGTACACATGAACGCTGTTTTCGATTCCTTATTGAATTGAATGAAACTAAATAGACAACATACATATATATTTACATAAATCTAGTAGAATTATTATTTCATATATTTCATTATTATTCATTAAATAAACTTTATGATCATTCATGTATGGTTAACATGGATAATGAATCTAATCTTATCGTGGAGACGGTTGTCCGTACGTACGCACAAGCGATGATATCATTTCCATAATCATTGAATTGAATTGGAGTGGATGATAAAATATATCAGAATCAGTATGATGTTATAATAACTATTTATAGTTATTATTTACACCATTATACACATCCAAGTAAGGTGGTGTTGGAAAAACAGATTACACCACGTCGTAGAGACAGTATTTCGTACGTACGCACGTGCGGTGATTTTGTTTTCCATAGGATAGATAGATGATGAAATAGGGTTGTTTCATACTTATAATAACATATCAGTATATGAGTTATACTGATGTTATTACTTCATAATTAATCAACTGAAGAAGAAGAAGTGGAAGAAGAAATAAAGTTGAATGAATCGGTAACATACATTACCTCTTCTTTGAAGCGCCTCTTTGAGACCTCCTTTTAGGGAACTGAAATTGGTTTTCGAAGAAGACCAGGACCTCTAGGATGTTTCTAGGGAAGTGGAGAAGATAATTTGGCAGGGTTTGTCCGAGCTTGAAGGCTCAATGTTGTGTGAGGAAGAGAGGGAGGAGGTTCCCTTTTATAAGGGAGGAGAGGGGCACCTTTGGAATAACTAAAAATATTATTTTATTATAAACCCAAATTCGGTTTTAAATATCTCCAAATTGATTTATTTCGAAGCTAAGGTGGGGATGGGTCGAAATCCTCTCATCTAATACATACCATGTATTTGGTTTGACAAGTGGTATTCCTTAATTAAGTCATGTCTCATCATTTTCTTGTTTGGATTATACATTATTTATCCATTTATAATTAATTCCATATTTGTTTTCAAATGAATGAAATGAAACCCATTGATGAGATGTGAAGAAAAAGGATTACAGAAAAAAATCACCGAATGAATGAGATGGGTGTTCCTCCATTAGTGCATATTATGATTATTTTATTTCAAATATATATAATAATAACATATAATGTCATGTGATTAATTTTTTTTAAAATTTTATATAGGGTACACCACTTAGGTGCTAGTTATTCGATGAGATGCCTAGTGGTTCGAGTACTCTGGCTGGCGGTACAAGGAGGTGGTACTTGAGATAGGCGCTCTAGTCGGCGTACCTAATTAGACCCTATCCCCCCACTAATATACCATCTACCACTCATTTTTATCTTTCAATTTCGTTAGGGACACATTAGATATTTAGGCCATCCATATTTTCACCAAAATTTACATTTGAGCCTCCTCGCCCCTATTTTCTATATCTGATGATAACTCCTACTCCTCATCCATATCATGGATTTGGCCAGTCATCCATGCCCTCTTCTTTTCCTTATAATTACTTCTCTATGAGCTTCTATATTCCTTATTTTTTGACTCCTTATCCAACACATTATGAGGCTATAGATTATACACTAGGACCCACTCCATCTGTATATGGTGATATTCCTTCAGTGTCTGAAGATCCAGTGGTGCCCATTGATCAGACTGCCACAAGTATATTTATAAAACCCAAATAATTTTTTTTACCATAATTTATTTTCATTATAATATGTATTAATATAATATTTTTTTTCTATAATAGCTATATCTATTGATTGGTGACATAGGCATGCACCCATGCATGTTGTTTGGAACTTCCACACATTGTTGATGGTGGACTACAGTGAAGACAACCAAATGATTGAAAAAATTTGATGGGAATGTAAGAGTTTTTTTGAAACGCTTTCCAAATACTCTGACATCATCCTCATCAATCCACTCTTCTAGAGACACCTACCAAATGAAATAATGGATAACAATTGGGCACAAATATGGGTAAAAAATATGTTGGATTGAATGTTATATTATTATTGAATTTATATGAATTAATATTTTTGTTCCATCTTTATTTTAATTTTCTCAATGGTGAGGGTGTGAGGCCAGAACGACTCATGGAATTAGGTGAGATACAGAGAGCCTATAATCATGAGTTGTATATTCGATGGTGTTCTAGAGTTGGTACAGATTTAGTGGCCATACATGTTATTAAAGATTGTCCAATAGAAAATTATTGGAAAATTATTACTCATTGGATGAGTACATCATTGAAATTATTAACCAAATTTTAGGTTATTAAATGAAAATATTCATGTTTTGTATTAATAATTTCTTTTTTATTATTTATTTTTTAGGAATGATAAGAAAAAAATAAAAAATAATAATTTATTCTTAGAAATACCTCCACACTTTGGGGTGGACTACGATATAAGACCATGAGAGGAAGATGGTATGGTAGTCATTTATATTTTTTATGACTTGAACTTTATATTATTTCCTCTATATTTCATTATATTTCTAAAGTTTTGGTAGAGCAATGGAGATTTAATATCAACAGAAACCGCACTAAACTAAAATAAACAAAAATAATTTGATCAAACTTAAACTAAAATAATTTAAACAACAGTAAATAAAACCAATCATTACAAAACCAAATTGTATTAGAGCATCTTGAATTCATCTACCATATGTTTTTATTTATAGATTCATTTAAAATTAATATCCATTTTATTTTAGCTATAAAATATATTATTAGTAACCTATTTTAAATTATGGTTTCCTATATTTAATGTCATTTCATTAGAAGGTATTGAAAATTGAATGATGTGTGGCTTGAGAAAAATAGCTTTTCATGAGAAGAAATAAAAAATATGTATGTGTGGTTAAAGAACCAACACATTAGCATATTGTAAGTTTTAAATTGTTGACTTAAAATTTTATTATCTACTTATTAACTTAGTATTCAAATTATATTTGTAACAAGATACTTTGGAGGCCCTTTATTCCTAGTAACCTAACAACTTTGGGCCAAATGATCAATTACATCAAGTTTTGGGAGATGAGCACAATGGAAAAGTTAATATCTAACCAAAGAAGAGTATAGTCCTAAAGAGATATTTTACCAATTTAGGTACTAGTATTTTTACCACTAAGTTAGAAAAGGCTAATTCAAGGGTAGCATAGGATGAGGCTGAGGTAGAAAAGGCAGAAAAGTGGTCACATAGGTGGAAGAACAAGCTGAAAAGAAAAAACATTGAATTTCTTTAATTGAGGAATGTTTTATGTCCATCACTTCCACCAGATTCCACTACGGCTTGTGATTTATATATTTTCTCAATGAGTTAATTATATAGTGCATTGGGTGGTAGTTTTAGTGGTGATTGAGACAATTTTTTTCCTTGAAATGATGATAGTGAGTATGAGGCTGAGACCGAGGTGGAGGACAAGGCTGAGGATGATGTCGAGGATAGGTACGGAGATGAGGATAGGGATGGGGGTGAGTATGAGGATGAGGATGAAGAAGATGATGGGGACAATGATAGATCTAATTATGAATATGATGATATTGAAGGATGTGAGGGATGGATTGATCCATTACATTTTTTTAATAATATTTATGACATTTGATATTTGATGATTTGGTGTGACTAAATATATGTGTTTTATTTTGTATATTTGTTATCATTGGTTATATAAATCAATATATTTGTTTTGTTATTATTAATTGAAGGTTGTTTTTGTTGATATAATTTTCATATTTTTTTTCATTAGCAGGTGTTTTGTTTCTATTTGTGGGTGAATTATGTTTTGATGTTTTGATTGCAAGTGCATTACATTTTAGGTAGTTCTATATTTTTTTTGCAGGTAGATATGTTTTTCATTGGAAAACTGAAGGTGGTGGTAGTTCTTTTTTTCATTTTAGGAGGTGCAATGTATGTTTTTGGTTGTTGTGGAGTGGGGGTATATAACAACGATTCAAGATGAACTATTGGGATATTCCTTTCCCAACGGTTAAAAATCATTGGGATATCTCTATACCAATAGATACAATAGTTGGGATAAGGCTATTCTAATGGATTTGAGTTGTTGGGAAAATCCTATCCCAGCAGTTCATCTTGAACAATTGGAAACATGTAATTTTAAGCTCTATATACCAACGGTTCTCTAGATACTCTTGGTATATATCTATTAAATCGTTCTTGGGAAATACATTAATTCCATACCTTTTAGGGAAAGATCTTGTGCAGATCTTATTTGGGTAACCCGATGACGGAAGGACACATTTATACTTTCATGTCCATGATGATCCTCATATTATTAGATCTTCAACCCCACATCTGATGGATTATCAGGGAAGGAAATGTGTCCTTCTGGCATGCCAACTGGGTCAGCACAATTCTTGGTTTTCTATGATGTTCGGACTATAATATCATGTTCAAAGAGTCAAGTATATTCTTGACCTTCATCAAGGTAGTTTTAGATAATGATCATCATGGAAAATTTTATATCATTGAAATTAATACAAATTCAGATAGGTGTTCCTTCACTCCCTCCAACTCCGAAAGCTTCTCTACTAAGGAATGTCATCAGACCCCGTATCCCTAGGAACACGGTGACTACAAGAATGAGATATTTTGTTTCAAGGGAATCCCAAACAAATACAAATTCCTCAATTAGAGGCTTAAAAATAATGTAGTTTTTAGAGACGAGAATATAAGAAGGTGTGGTATTAATATAGCATCTCAATTCTCCTGTTGTAATAATCATAAAGAGAAAAGTGTAGACCATATATTCATTGAGGGTGAATGTGAATAGGAGGTTTGTCCCTTCTTCAGTGAGTTTATTAACTTCTCCTCCCAATCCCTTCTTAATGATTATTTCCTTATCTGATGGTTTCATGGCTTGGTGAAAAGGGTGCGAAGAGGATGGAAAGGATTATTATCTTTCATGTAGGTTTTTTGTGTCTTTGGTGGGCTATAAACAAAGAAAGTAATGAGGGGAGATTCTTCAATAGGAGGGCCTTCATTTCTCAAATAATAAGCCTCATTCTTTACCTAGTCAGGCTCATCAATAGATGACAGGAAGACCCTTATCTCCATCTATTGCAAATGGAAACTCATGTCACCCATCCTGGATGCACCTTAAGCATCCAAAGAGTCTGATGGAAACTTCTACCCTCATTTTTGAAACTCAATACCGATGGGTACAACATCTCGGTGTCATGATAGGAGGAGCGAATTTCCGTGACTCCAGGGGATCAATAATTTTGGCATTCACTACTCACCATGGTTGTGGTTCTTCTTTATAGTCAGGGTCCCTCACCATGCTCTCTAGTCTTACCCTTTTCCATAAGGGGGAATCATTATATCTGAAGCATAAACTGATTCTTTGATTCTCTTCAACTCGCTTCATGGAACTAGTTCCATACCCTGTTCTATTACCTACACAATCAGAAAATGCCAAGGAAATCTCTACAACAACACCCACTTGAGACACACATGGTATGAGGGTAATAAGGTGGTAGGTCATCTTTCATCTATTATAGATCAATACTCTAGAGTTTCCTACTTTTACAACATGAACTTCTTGAAACCTGATGGGGTTAATCTTATTATAGGGGATTCCATTGGGTTATCCTAATTTAAAACCCCATAGGATATTTCTCTTCATGTTGATGCCTTGTTATTTTCCTTCTCCCATTAAATAATAATATGATGATAATGAAGTTTGTATAGGGATATCCCAAAACCTCCCATAATAATAGTTCTTGGAACTATTGGGATAGGTTGTCAAAATTGTTCTAGGGGCTATTCCAATGGTTTGGAACCAACAAGATATGTCATGTTTGTAGTATTGACTGACTTATGTGTGAAGGATTTGAAGGATACATTATTCTATAATTTCAATGGGTATTATATTTTCAAGGAAAATTTACATTTTAATAAAAAATAGTTCATTTCATGTTTTAATAATGTTCTTTTCTACGGATTAAGGATCATTTTTCAATATGGAAGGAAAAATATATTTCACAACCTTTTTGTCCCTTCTAGAAGATTTAATTATCACTATTATTGAAAAATATTGTTCAAATAATTTTTTAATTATTTCTAAGTATTCAAATCACCTGTAAAAAATTGTTTGAATTATCTAAATCCTTTTCATTTCTTGGAAAATTTTATGGGTCTTGGTATCTTTTTAATTTTCTTTCAAAATCTCAACTCTACCTGCTCTCTTGGAAAGGTAAATTCCACAAAGAACATAACCATTTACTTTTTGGAATATGGGAATCAGGTTAGAATATAATGGGGATATATAATTAATCATAATGTCTTGGTTTAAGGTAGGAATTATTTTTCTAATATTATATTTATGAAATATTTTTTGTTCATATTGATGAATAATTATGGTATAATTCAAATAATTGATTATATTAATGATTTATTAAGGAATGAAATGATGTGGAATGGTTAAAGTTTTAAGAAAGAATTTGAAGGAAGGATGTGTTTCTGTATCAAATTTTGAATATTATGATAAAATATTATTTTATAAATATTATGGGAATAATGAAACACATAAATATTTTTTTTTTGGTTTTATTTTTATAAATTTAGATACTTATTTTACATGATTTTATACCTTAGAAAAGTGTTATAGTGAAAATGTGATAATTTTTTAGAGATATCTATTGAGTTTTGATAAATGTTTTAGGTATATGTAACCATTATGTTTAATATGTGAAAAAGTTTATTTGAGGAAGAATGCCTTTACTTTTCATGGACATAATTTTAATGATATTGGTTGTATTTAGGGTTTATATGATCTTTTATTTTTATTTAATTATGGGTTACTACATTTTGGGTTGAAAAATGAATGGTATGATATAACTCTTGAGGTAAAAACATTTTATATAACATATAATACATTTACGTTATTTTTTTTATGCTCATCACATTTTTTGGAATTTTATAAAGATTATATTAACATAGTTTTAGAAAAAGGATAACATATAGGATGGTTGAAAAATTGTTTTATCTGGAAAGGTTGTGATTTATTAACCAACAACTGAAGCGTGATAAGTGTACATCACCTACCACTAGACTATGTGATATCCTAGTTTGTATAATATAGTTTATATTTATTTAAATGATCTGATACACATAGGTTTAATTAATTTTATGAAAATATGTTTATTGTATAGATTACCATGTGATTATAAATTTATTTATTGATTAAGTGATTAAATTTATTTTTTAAGAAGGTCACTATTATTTTTGGGGAACATTATAGGATTAAGGTAAACAAAATACTATGAGATTTTATATGAGAAATAAAGGGTGGATTATATTTTGGAATCGTATATATTTTTATTATAGATTCTAGTGATTTAGGTTATTTATATAATTGACTATCATATATTACAGATTATGTGATTAGATAAATTACATTTTGGTATGAGACTTCAAGTGTAATTGATGTTATTTGGAGATAAATGTTACAATTTATATTGGAAGACTATGCAATCAAATTCGTCATATTTTTGGGTTTTAATATTAGTCTGGAATATTTTTTAGTAATTTTAAGGATAATTATTTATTGAATGATCTATTTTTGTCTTTGAGTATTACTGTTGAAATTTAAATATTAAAGTAGTTTTATTTATATGAAGGTTTATTATTTTTGGGAATTATCTTACACGGTGACAAAGATTTTGATTTTTGTTCATACCTAAATATAAGATAAATATATTATTATTATTATTTGAATTATTTGATCCATTAGAATTTGATACTATAATTTGGGGAAAAATCATCTTGAATGATCATCATTTGGACCAAAAAGATGATTTTTTTATAGAAATTGATTAAAAGATGAAATTCTACTTGTCATGTAGTTATATTTATCTATGATATTAGTCTATATAGAAATGAAATTCCTCAATTATATGAAAAGTATTTAAAAAAATTATCCATTTACTTTTCATATTGAGAAATCAATGGCCTTTTAACCCATCAAAAATTTATGGTTTTTTGATGGTTTACTTTTTCATGACCATGTTATATATCACTCAATATCAGTCCTTGGTAGTTATTTTACTATTTCATATACATGTTTTCACATTCCACTAACATTTTTCAACATGGAAACCTAGTTATGTGTTATTCTAGATGAACTTTATACTTCCCTTTTCCTCTTTTCAAGATGAAGTTTTATTGTGCCCTCTTTCAAAGTGGGTTTTCAAAAAAAATATTTTGGAAAGTCAATCCCTGGTTACCATGACTGAGTTCAAAATTTGGAGAATAAAATTCCATAAATGGAAAGAGAATATAACATCCAATTATTTTAAAAATGAAATACTATGTTTCATAGCACACAAGATATGAAGCACTAATCTTAATTGAAAAATGAATTATTATTATTATTATTTTAATTTGATTGTTATAAACTAACCCTCAAATAGGTGGGAATGAATGGTATTCAGAGAATTATGAAATACATAATCGTCATACTCATTTCTAATGTATTGCTTAATTCATTGTAAATAAGCAGTCTAGTTTTTTTTAAAGTCATTTTATTCTACAAAAATACATTTTCTTCAAAAATGGGTTTTCTTTATTTTTATTAGTGAATATTATAATTAATTAGTAGATGTTTTAATAAATTTATTTGGAAAATATTATTTCAGTTTTGAATTAATCACTTTAGAAATATTTATGATGTTTTTTTGATAATTATCTGAAAAGATTAATTTTTTAGTGAATAGGGGAAATTATTAATTTTTATAAAACTCTCGGTTTATTTATATTAAAAAAAGTATATTTGTTATTCAAATTTTATCTCTAAGTAACTTAAATACTATTTAGTTAGATATTATATAATTTATTATATTTTAATCATCCTTAAACCTTTTTTGGATATAAGTACATTTTTTAGATCCAAAACACATTTTCAAGAACTTTTTTTCATTTCATTTTTGGGATTATTTTTTAATTAAATTATGAAACATATTTGAGTTGAATTTTAAAAAATGGATTCCATATTTTGAATAATTTTTTAATTTTTTTAAATGGGTCACTTTTATTTTTATTCATTATGAATAGTATCTATAATAATTTTATTACCACTATATGGATAAATTGGGCAATTTAGATTAAAAAAATATGATTAAGGATCAAAAAGAACCCAAAAACTTTTATAAATTTTATTGGAAGATTAAATTTCATCCATAATATTCCAATATTATGTTATATAGAAGTTTATAACCATTTGGATGATATTATTACATTTATAGTATTTCATTTCAAGAAAATTCTAACATGACACACTCTTGTTTTTAATAAATGTAATATTTTTAATATGGGGTTATTAAGAGGATGTGTTAGAATATAAATATTATTTTGAAAGGTAAAATATTTATCTTCATCATGGTTATTTATTTTTCATTTTTTGTGAATAAATAATTAACTTAAATACTTACACAACACTGACACAATAATTATTCATCTAATGGAAATATCAAATAATTAATATTAGAAATAATAAAAGTAATATAATTTAGAAAAATAATGTGATACATTAATTTTATTGATGAATTTGATATGTTATTTTTGGTTTAAAATTATTGTGTCTAATTATAGGTGGTAGCTTAATAATATTAATGTAAAAGTAAATAATTGTAATAAAAATTGAAATTATTAATATTTTATAAAAAATATTAATTTATTAAGTTATATAAATTTTATAATAATCATATATTTGGAAAGGATTATGTATATTGTTTATAATATTAAACATGGTCCATTTATTTTCTTTTTTCCATTTATAGTAACTATATTCAGCCTCAAATAGTAAAAATCTTTTTTAAGGCAAGTTTTAAAGGCACTAACGAGTGGTTAAAACCACATTAAAAGGACGGAAATGTGTTATATATTTGTGTAAAAGTTATTATATAAGATTATGAAGACCTATATTCATTATATATTCTAAAGATATTAGTTTTTATCCATTTTTAATTGAATATAAATTTATATTAATTTAATATTTTGAGAAATTTCATGAGTTTCTCTCCCCTCTCTTATAAAAGGAAACTACTTATTCTCTTTAAATCACACTTCATAAAACATTTTGTTTATAAAATATAGGAAAAATAAATACCTATAATCTATCCAATAATTTTATAAGCATTATTTTAGGTGTAACACAAACCTTAATGGACTTAATGTGTTAGAAAAAGGTTGTTGTCCGAAGAAAAGGTATCATTTTTAATGGAAAATTTATATTTTATTTATTCTTCCACAAACATAAAGTATTATAAAAACATGATAAAATAATAAAAGTGGTATAATAAAATATACTGAGTTTTTATTATGGTAATTTAATAACCTATATCCATATTTTGTTCCATCAAATGGGAAACGAAACTATCGTTCAGGTGTACGGCAGACTACCGTCTCACGAATCGATGTAATCCATTTTCGATAACCATCTATCATGCATGGATAATAATGATAGAATTAATGTTTATATATTATATTAATGACATATTTATCACTATTAAAATATAATATATCATTTAACTTCTTCCGATTCCTCACATTGAAAAATGATAACGTCATTCTTGTGTATGTGTGGACTACCCCCTCTATGAAGTGATGTGATTTTTTTCCATCACCACATGATATAGATGATATATATAAGTATATTTAATGAAGTAATAATATATATATGATATTATGATCATTATTTAATGATAAAATAATAATTATCTTTTTTCCATAAAGATCTTTGAAAAAACAGAAATGTTACTCCTGCGTACATATAACCTACCATCTCCATGATTGTAATGTAGTTAATTTTTCATGACTATATTCTATTATTGGTTTTAAAAGTTTAATTTATGTATAAAAATTATAATTATTTCATTAATATTCTTTTGGAGAAGTTTTAGTAATTATCACTTTTACCATATTCACATTACCATAGTTATTTTGGATCTATGAACTGAATATCATCAAAACATGTGACATTAACTTAAATAAATAAGTAATTATTATAACATTTTTATAAGTAAAATAAAAGGAATAACAAAATCTAAAACTTTACTCAATAAATTAAATAATTTACATATGTTTATTATTCTAGAGTATAAAAAACAAATGTAACATGTCAAACTCAATGCAAGGGACTTTCTTTTTAAAATTATCATCTAAAATTTACCTTTAAACTCAATTTTTTCCATATCCATATTTTTTCAAAAAAGAATTTAAATTAATTTTATCTATTTCTATATTATTTTTTAATTTCATTTTTATACCTAAATTTATTTTTATAAAATATTTTGAAGGGAATATTTTTTTATTTTCTAAACAAAGTACATTGTGACTTTTCTAAAAAAATGGAAGGAATTTTTTTAACTTATACGGCATGAGATGATTCTCCCACTATCATTCCACCACAATTATTCTATGATTAAATTATAAGTTTCAATGTTTATTTTCAAATAAAATGGTTTATTTATTACGTGTGCATTTTTAGTATTTTAAAAGTAATTTATAAAAAATGGTATTTTGATATCTGAAAGTGTTCTGTACATGTGTTTATAATATTTTTCAAGGGTTTTATTCATGATATGGTTAGTGGAAATTATTTAAATAGGGTTGATCCCAATTATAGATCCTATTTGAGCCATATATAGATTATACGATGGGTGTGATTAGATATCACTTTAATATAATGGGTTCATTGGTGGTGGAACATTGCTCACCCAATTGGGGTAGGGTTTGCACTCTAGTTGTATCGGAGCGAGTCATCCCTCCATGGCTTCTAGTTGATTTGTCAGTCGCTTGACGGTGTTCTAGAGCCATTGATGCATATCTTATTGGGCTTAAGCTTGGGCTGGTGCGGCATTGGCCACGACTAGGCATGTCGGTGCTGCTGGAATTTGGGGTTAATACCCAACTAAAGGTGTTATTTGTGGGTTTACCTGAATATATTCTAGCTACCATCCCAGTGGGGGTAGTCTTGATGTCCTTTCAGTTCTGGGTTTAAGTAGGTTGTGGTTCCAATGCTAGATTTAATGGGCCTCCGTGCTTGTCTTCAATAATCGGGATGAGTGCATGTGGCAAGGGCACCCCTTCTGGGAGAACATGTTCACGTTCCACAGGGGAAACACATCCAACATGGAAGCTCCCTATAAATACCTTAAAATTAATTCACCTAAGTTCTTTAATTTCTTCCTCCTTATTGGCGAACCTTTCTTCAAGAGCGAGGGACACATTTCCAGGGGGAGGAGAAGGCGGGTCATAGATGACATTGGATTTATTCTTCTCCTTGTTACGGTTTAACGAGGGAGGTAGTGACAGGTTAACTGAGGGGCCACCAAAATTTAGGACCACTCTTTGGTTTTGGGTATGCACCCCATCATGCTTGGTGTGAGATGTCTCTGAGAGTGAACCATCTTCCTTCGCATCCACTCCCTTTGCGTCATTTTTTGTGAGATACATGGGGGTAATTTTTAACACGTTCACAGAGGCATACCGCATTTGGGGTGGTGTACCTGGTGTCAAATGATAGGAAGGATTTATGCACCCTTTATTGGACTTTCTCCATCCATTTTGAGGTATTTTTTGGGTTTCTTAGAAAAGGTTGACCCGAAGGGAGCCCTGGTCTGGCCTCATAATGCACCTTTGTCTCAAAGGGTGTGAACCACAAGAAAGGGGGGAAAAGGTAACTCCTTTGTCCATCGTAGTTCTTAGACGGGAGAAGACAGAGGTATGTTGTATGGGGACTTGAGGTAAAAATTCCCTCAACCTTGTGGGTTGGGTTTGTTCTTGTTCTTCCATTGATGAGTTGCGAGTTGGATTTTTTGGCCTTATGGTTGAATTTTGATTTAACAATTCCCCTATCCTTGTGGGCTGGGGTTGTTCCCACATTGCGGTGGCAGCCACTGCTATTGACACCTTTTTAATATCACGTACTCTGGTACAGGTGTGGGTCGAGTATGTAATTGGTCCTGCATAGTGTCTATGGTCTTTTAAAGATGTGACCACTGCATTCTGGTTGGATTCTCTTAGGTGGGAAACCTGCTATATGTTCTTGGTTTCCTAACTTAGAAGCTTTTCAATGGCTTGATCTCTTTGGCCCTGACACTTTTGAGACTTACTCCGAGCTGGTTTATATTAGGTATCTCATCTTTCCTGAGTAGGGTTTTCACTTGATTTCTGCCTTTGGGTTATGACATTTCAAAATTTCATTTCCAATGGAATTTTCTTGACAAGATATGGGGTGAAGTGTAGTGCTCCATGTTCTCCCCATCCCCGAATGGGAACTCCAGTCGGGGCATCGCCAATGAGGTGATGTAACTTATGTAGTGCATGGAGGAAAGATAGTTCAAGGTTTTTCATTATCCATTCTAATTGTGGATGTCGTGTGGACAGGAGGGCTTCCAAGTCGATTAGACGACAAAGCTCCCCTAACGTGTTGACGAGGTCTGCATACCCTTCGTACGGTAGGAATTTTTCTTTCAACTGGAGATGTTTTGTCCATATATTGAGGTGAATGTCATGCATACATTCCCAAGATGACTCTTATGGTATATTGAAATGAGAAGTGGTTGTATTACAATACATCAGTGGCATATTATCCTTATCTAGTTGTCTTCTCATAAGGAAAATATCATGATTTTGATATTCCGGAGGTTCCTCTTCTTGATATTCCCAACAAAAATACTTCTTAATAAATTTTTTCTAAAAAAACCAAGTTGGTGGGAGCCTCCTCGATATGTGAACAGCACGGGGGTGGCTCAGAAGATGAGTGTTGCCTTGGTCCGTCCATCAGTTGAGAAAGAATATCACTCATTAGAGAAGGAATGCCCAATATATCTGACTCCATATTTCCGAGTGTCTCAGTATAAGAGGGATTTCACATATTTATTCTAGAAAGGGTAGGGCCTTTTGCTAGTATGAATTTTTGTTGTGGGTAGGACCTTCGCAATTGGTGTTGTAATGGTGAGGGCTACCATTGAAACTTGATGCCTGACTCTGGGTAATTTTTTTACGACGTATACCATAGGGAGGACCTTAAGGGAATGATATATGGAGGGGATGACCTTCTTGCTACTTAGTTTCATTGAGGGTAGGACCTTCTCGGTGACTGTTGTGATGGGAGGACTACTATCACAACTTGATATCGAGCAGCAGGGATAATTTTTGTAGTGCACATCCTGGGGAGGGTCTTCAGGATGTACTGAAATGAGGGGAGGACCTTCTTATTTCTTATTGTTTCTATTGGGAGGACCTTTACATCAAATTCCATTGTGAGGAGGGCCTTTGCAATGACTATCATTATGGTGAGGAATACCATCATGACTTGATGTATGACTATAGGGAGAAGCATACCTACAACGTATACCCGGGGGAGGACCATCAGGGCGGGTGAAATCAAGGGGAGGACCTTCTTTTCGTCTGATCTCCAGGTCAAGGGGAGGTCTACCCCGATGCGCATCTAGAGACAGTATCTCATGATCGATCATTCCTGGACATGGAGTGAGCCCTCATGGGTGCTTTGTGGTGGACATTAAGATCTACTGGTAGCAATGTGGCTGGGAGGACCTTCACAAAAAAACTGCCTCTTCTATAATTTAGTAATGGACTAGAAGGGTCTTAAGACTTTATTGATATATGATTGAGGGCATCAAGAACCCCAGATTCTATCTGAGAAGGATCTTATATATACTCTTCATTTTCTAGTTTCCTTTGGTGAATTACATGTTTCTGCACTACATTTTGGGTAACCGAGGCCATTTGATATTGGTAATGTCCTTCATATACATGTCCTCATCTTGTTGGCTCCTGTGATGCGGCCGAGATATGCCAATGGACATCTTACATTTTGGCAGGTATATATGCCTGCCCTGGAATGACCACCATTTTGGACTGGGGTTCCCCAGTTGGAAGGGGTATTTATTACTGATCCGGTTGTCCGTGTATCATAGGATATTTTCTTTAACCATCCCGGACTAGAGTTGGGATGCTTAACTACTTTGGAGTGACTAACTCATTTTGCGAGTGAGTCATTCCGTTCAAGGAAACTGGGTCATGGGCCCAATTTCTATCCTTTTACATTGATTCAATGATATCTTGGAACGTTTGGATGATATAGTTTTGGATCAACGTCTGATCTTCCTTCATTTCCAAGATGTGATGAGAAACATCTTTGGATGGAATCGGTATAAAGGCCAATTCTGATATCATAGGAGTTTGTGCCTGCTTCAGTCCTCCATGAGTTTTCAGTGGATACTGGCAGTTCTCCTGTGTAGTGATAGAGGTACGAGTCTACCAATGGTTTTCTTCTATAGTTTCCACCATATTTGACTAGTGGTATTTATATTTACGTGCAGGGATTTTAATCAGATCGATTTCCACTGTATTTTTCTCATGGGATTTTTATGCATCTGCAGGAATTTGACTCTACTCATATTTGTTTTCCGCCTTATTTGGATGGTAGGCTTGAAATGCATCAGCAGGTATTTGTGCCTACGTATAGCTGGTTTCTTCCCTATTTGGTTGACAGGCTTCATATACATCATCATATTTATTCATCTGCATGTAGTTTTTCGCTCTATATGCACGAAGGGACCAGAAAGAACTAGCAGGAGTGTGCATGTGCTCGTATTGTGCCACTATATTTCTGTGTTCGGGTTTAGTGGAGGGGGAAGAGTTGTATGACTACCCATTGAATGCCACCACATTAGTATGGCAGAGTTGCTCCTTAGGTTCCAGGGTTGTAGCATTTTTCTGATTATATATTTTTCTTCCTTGGTGGGCATCTCGAGGGGTCGGGGTCTCCTAGAATTTAGAAGGTGCCCTCGGTATAAGTTCCTCATTGGAGGGAGGAATTTTGGTTGTCCAGTGTTGGAGGCAACACTCTCCAGTGGGGGCTCGTGAGTAGGACCCCTATGTAGTTGAGATGAAGTTGTTAGAATTGACTTCATCTACCAACCTAAGGTGATGGAGGTACTTTTTGTCACGTTCTGAGAATAAAATCCTCAAACGGTTTGAGAAGACCACCAGGTCCGCCTTATGCTGGGGTGCCAGCTGTGGATGAGGAGGCATCGGGCGGGTCTTTGCAGACTGGAGGGCATGTCTCATGGACACCAGCATGGGGAGAGTAACATTTTGGTGGTACTCCCTGATCAGCTTGTTGTATACCCAGCGTGGAAGATGTTGGGTAGGTGAGGGGGTCCTTATCTTCATTGGGGCCCCAACCGCCTACAGGACTACTAGCGCATGTGACTGCATTGGTCATTGGGATGTAATTTGGTTTAGAGGATTCTCTATGGGAACCTGTGACATACATATATGACATAAAGACCAAAAAAACTTTTCAATGTATCATTCTTTCAAACATATGCATATTTGGCGATTCATCTTGGCCTGCTTCCCCTTTTCTTTTATTTTGGGGTGAAGGGGCTTGAGTGGGTTAAGACTGCCACCTTGGTTAAGGATTCACGTCAGGTTCCCCTTTTTTGTTTCGCCTCTGAGGTGGTGCATTTTTCATATACCGAGGAGAAAAAAATGTGTCGACATGAAATATCCTTTTTTCTTTTTTATCATTGGGGTAGAATTTCCACCTTGGTGAAGGATTCACATCGGGTTCACCATTTGTGTTATGTCTCCGAGGTGGAAAGTTTCGGGTGGTGTGAAAATGGTTCAATGAGGATCATCACCAATCCCTTTTTCTGGAGACAGGTTCCTATCAAATTCACCAATTCTTTTGTTTTGACCCATTCTGTGTCATTATCCTTTTAAAAAAAGGTTTGATTAACCCCATGGGGTCTGGCCAATTCACACCTTTTGTATTTTGAAAAAGACACCATAGTCAGTCAGTCCCACCGGGTGATTATGTGGGGTCAATTACTTGTGAAATCAGTCCTCCTCAGATATAACTTCCTCATATGGTCTCCAATGGGTTTGTTTATGGAGCCAAAAATACCCAACAGTCCTGGTATCCATGATTCATGGACCTTCTTTCCAAATGAAGGCACTCGTTGATTAATGATTCATCCAACAAGACTTGAGGACTCCATTAGTCAAGAGGAGGGGAATTCAGGCTCACTGAAACCTTCCAGGGGAGGATTATTGCATGTTTCAAGACTCTCTTATATATTTATGTTGTGTTCAAATGTTCTCGAATCCTTGGTTCATTCCCAAAGAGTGTGACCATGGGCTACCTTGGGTTTTCAAGATCATCATAGGCCTGCATATATTTGATTCTACGGAGGTAATGTTGACTTGATATATACATTAAGGTGATCCTGAGTTTCTTTTCATCTAGGGGGTGGAAGGTGACTTGATATTGGGATCAGACCCATAATATGGGTTTCCTACATATCCTCAGGAGAGGGATTAGAACCCATGTAGTTTGGAATTATGTGGGGCTTATTCATGGACGCTTCCCATTTGGGGGATGTGGTTGGGTGAACCGTTTTGGGAGGGCACCCTTTTGAGCTCGACTCTTCAAGAAGATGACCTACGTATCCTTGTTTGATTCGGAATCAGAGCTCTCATGGTTCATAATGGCTAGGGCTTACACATGGAGGTTACCCATTTAAGGAGACATGATTGGGTGTCCCATTTATGGGAGGGAACCCTTTTGATCTCAGGCCTTCAGGTAGGTGTCCTACGTATCCTGGTTTGGTTAGTAATCAGATTTATCTTAGTTCAGAATGGGTGGATATTGTAATCATCACAAACCTTTAATCCCACATGAGTCTTGCTCGGTGTGAGAAACAAGAGGATGTGATAGATCCAACCAACCACATGCTTCCTCTCTTGCTGGTAGTAGAGGGAGATCGTACGGAGGAAGAGGTCAGGGAAATAGTGGGAGATAGCACAGAGCGATGAACCATTAATGAGAGATGGCATTAAAGGTCATATGGCCCAACCTCAGAATATTGGGGACTTACCTCATTGGGAGTGCCTCAGAATGCCATATGAGTTATAATATAGTTTAAAGTCATATATCTTGGATGATGGAATCATAGTTTAATGTCATGTGGATAGGACTACTTGGGGTCTTTTAGTTTATGGTCATGAGATGAGGGCCACTTTTTATATAAACCATGATTGACTAGAGGAAAATCATGTTTGGATATTCCAACCTGCCTTGAACATAAGAAGGATAGACTGTGAAAACTATGATTAGGGAGGGTATTAGATCAAGAGAAATGATACAAGGAATGGGATCAATTGAGGCATACAGATTTAGGAGAGGCCTCTCTTGAGAACAAATTTATCTCTTGTTGAAAATCCATTTTAAGGGCAACATATGAAGATCCACCTGGGCATGATGTGAATAGTCAAGTAGAGGTGTCCTTAGGACACTGACCTTCCATTTCTAATAAATGGGGAGGTTTATAAAGATCTGAAATCACCTGGTATACTACAGTTTAATGTCATATAGCTTGGAAAAAGGAATCATAATTTAATTTTGTGTTGCATTGAATAATACCATATTGTTTAACGTCATGTGGTTAGGATGATAACTCATAGTTTAAGGTCATAGAGTTTGGAGCGCTTGTTATAGAAACCCATGATTAGTTGTAGGATAATCGATCTGGGATGTTCTGACATGCCTCAAACATGAGGTGGAATGAAAGTGTAAATCATAACTCTAGGGATTATAGGATTAGGAGAAATGATATGGGGCATGGAATCCATTGAGGCGTATAGAGGTAGGAAAGGACTCTCCTGGCGATGAATTTTCCTTTGGTTGATGATGGTCTTGTAGGTAATATATACAGAGCCACTGGGGAATGATGTGTATAGACAAAGAAAGGTGTCCGCAAGACACTAGCCTTCCACTTTTGATGGCGATGGAGGTTTATGAGGATTTGGAATCACTAGAGACACAGAGTTTGATGGATGGAAAGTATCTTTTATGGTATTTAAGAAACATTAAGGTTGTGATTTTCAATGGAGTTCAAGGTCAACCTAGCATAGGAGACAAGTGATAGGTCCTTTTCAGGAGGTGCATGAGGAATGTATCCTCTCATGGTATTTTAAGAGATGGATGTTTGGGTGGTATAAGGGCACAATGGAAAATATCATCGACCTGGCCTGAAAAGTTTTCGGTGTGACTATCCAATTTTCATTGGGGGGGGGGGTAAGTGGCTATAGCGAAGGGACCATCCTGGAGGGCTGGGACTATATCCCAACATTGATCCTATGTGGGGGTGCGGTGGTGCAGCCCTCGCGGTATGGCCCAATGGGCATGAATAGTTTTCCACATAAAGTTGTTTAGGAAGGAGCTGGCCGCGTAGGATGGTATATGGAAGAGTTATCCTCCAAGGACCGTCTGCGTACTGGGTTCCACATATGGGATTCTGCATAGTATCTTCCACATATGGGAATTCGCGAACAATCTTCTGCATATGGGCGTCCGCAAACTGTCTTCCATATATGGGCGTCAACAATCCATTTTTATTATATTTTTTTGTGTATTGGTTGGCTATGGAGGGGTGTTCAGAATACAGTTCATGGGATTGAGTCTGCAAACTGTATATGGTTCATGAGATTGAATATGCAAACTATTTTAGATACGGGATGGATTCTCGCGAACTACTTTGGGTGCTAGGGAAATTTCTCCCATGCCCTTTTCACCCATCCCAAAGCTCTCTCCTCATCTTTTTACTTCCTCCTCTATGGTCCTTTTATAGATAGTTGGGGGAAAATCATATCTATGGGCTTGCGACACTATTTTCAAAATCCCATGAAGAGATATCTCGATATGAAAAAGTATCGATCAACCAGGGTTTCTAGAGGTTCGGTATGCCATCAGATTCTCCTCATCTGCGAACCACATCATTTATAGGGATGGTTCATGCTGTGTACATCTGTTATATTCTTTCCAGTGAAAACAATATACAGCTTCTTCAGTTCGTGGGTGGAAATTCACCGCAAACAGCTTCATTCGCTAGACAATGCCTTGTGGGCCAGTGCATCTCTGGCCTTCTGCATACCGATGGTTTGCGTCTTATGCCTTCCGCGATCCTTTCCAGATAGTCGGTACATGATCAGGCCAAATCCCTTTTCAAAATTTAATTTATTCAATTTTCTCTTCAATTTTTCAATGAAACATGCATCCATCCTCTACCAAACTTTTGGGAGTATTTTCATTCCCTTTGCTGAATTTTCAGGACCCTACAATAAGGATTTATGAAATAGTAGGGACAAGGATGAGGTGAAGATAAAATTAGTTAAGATATTTCATGAAAAAAACATATTTCTTTTAAAAGATTTCTTTGGTGGTAAAATTGGTTCTTATCAGAATATTTGACCTTGTAGAATATGGTGTTTTTATGTAAGAGTTATAACCTAACTCTATAAAACTATAAACCTAAAATATGATTGTTAATAAAAGAAATAGAATTATATTCTAATGAAACGTTTGATGTTTAATTCTGGTTCCTTATAGAAACTAGGAGTAAACATCATATAATATTTTTTTATAAATATATAATTATAATTTATTATATAAATAATTAAAAAGAATTATTAAACTTACTATATGAAAATAACACTTTAACAATTATGTTGGTCATTAAAATTAATATTAATAATCATAGTTTTATGCCTAAAAAATAGAATTTTCCATATTATATAATATGAACATGTTGATCTAGAATTTTAAATTCATTTTTTCATATTAAATTTCGACAAGTGATGAAAATTCATTTTTAATATAAGAGAATAAAAATAGTTTTTAGAGTAGCATTAATCATTGGTTTTATAAATCTAACACAGTATTGTTAAATGATTTATTTTTATTTATTAATATTTATATATATATTTATTTATATATAATATTTTTCAAAAACAATTCATTATTATATTATCTTAATGTCATAAAAGTGACGGTATTCACAAAATCAGCATGTTCTCACAATTTAACTAAAAATAAATTATTTTAGAAAACTATAAAAAAATATTATAAGATAATATTATTAGTTCAAAAAATTTATTTATTTCAATTCAAATTATAATGTTTTATAAACAAACCTTAAAATAGAAACATAAAAATATAATGAAAACTATTTTTTTGGGAAATAATTTTTTAAAAAAAATATCAATTATTATTATTATTTCATAAAAATTAACAGTTAATTTGGCGTTAATATATTATTCATATCAAAAATATATTAAATATGTAATAAATTTAATTTCATAAAATAAAACATATAAAAATTTAATTTTAGAAGAAAATTAATTTCTAGCATAAAATGATTTGATTAGATATTTAGCCTCATTAATTTAATTTTATAAATTCATTAGTATTAAAAATGACCGTTATTTTATTTATACATGTATTCCATAGTGAATATACCTCTATTCTTACCCACTAATTCAAAAAATACATTTTAATAGATATATAATGTTCCATGGTTTCTCTTAGTTCAGTGTTTTTCGTGAAGCAAGATACTAGACGCATTAGGTTTTAATGGAAAAAAATTAGTAAAATATTTGGGTGTTTCAACAATTGGTTAAATCCCCTACTTGGAACCATGTATCAGGACCTCATTACTCAAAGGCACATACCTACCCAAGATCCTGACCACACATTCACATATATCACACTTATAAAAGAAAATTACTTGGTGGAACATATTCCCTTGAAACTCAAGTTATAAAGTTACATACTCATTGAAAATATTTCCCAGAACATTAATCCACACCTCACTTATATATGTCGTTTCCTCATCCCCAAAACCTTATACATTGTCAGCCTAGAGTATCCACCCTTAGAACCTCATACATAACAAGCACCACATGTGCCAAACTCCGGCCTTCACCAAACACAAGTTCACTAGGATGGCCTCTCAAGAACATAGCTTATCTCATCTCTACATTAATCTCAGGCTCACACCTTTGAACTCATATTATAAGATGACACCTAAATTTGGGAATACATGTTGTACTTTATAAACCCTCACTAGGGTTATCATCTCACCATGACACAAAATGAGGCCCCGTAAGTCATGACGTAGCTTTCTCACCTTACACGGGCTTCCCATTCTAAATATCATCTCATGGGCCTGCTCCTATCACTCAAATGTAATTTTATCCCTCATAATTATCACAATAATGTCATAACCTCACTCTCCATATAAAGAAATAATAACTGGAATCAATATCAAGTAATGACACAATGACCATATTACATCCCAAGGTTATCCTAATTCATCCAAATCATCTAACCTATCAATGATACACCTTGATCCTACTCACATAGGTACTCATATCTTAATGGGTTGGAGGGGAACCCTCACCCACACTCATCTCAACAATCCCACCAACTATAAGCAACCTCACAAGTCTTATAGGGATTACAAGGGTTAACCACTCTAAATCCTTTTTGCCTCTCTACATAGAGGTCTTGAAGTCTCTTAATATAAGTTCCAATATGATTATATACACATTTACATCCATGTAGTGTCTAATTATCTCATTGAACACAATTATAATTGTTGACAATGATTTATTAGGGGCCAGTGTGTCACACTGCTTTGTTATCCCTATTTTATTGGGATTCGAGGAGTGGAATGAGATTTGCTTGATGGTTTGGATGATGGGGAGTTTTAAGACCTCAATCAATCACACACAACAGGTTTTCCATCTATTCTTCTTCCCTAGAAACTCTAAATGGCTCCCTCATTCGTAGCTGGGTACAGTCTTAAATTCCAAAGGTAGACGATCACCTTGGTTTTTAGGCATAATGACTCTTTGAGAATCACATCGGTCCAGAGGATAGAAGGTTGGGCTCACTATACCCTTTTCGATGGAACTATTTCTTACTATGGGACTCTCTTATAGATTTAATATATATTCATGAATCTTTTCCTAATCCCAATATTGGATCGGTTACCCTAAAAAATTATAGGTTAATTCTCTATCATGTGAAAAAAGACTGGGATCTCTTTAGTGAATCCATATGTATGTATTTGAGGTTATCCGTTATTTTCCTTTAATGGGAGTATTCTTTTATACTGAAGGTGTATAACCAAACACTTCAGAATATGGTACTATGTAAGGAAGTAGTTAACATTACGATTAGGGGATTGAGCTATTATGAGGCATCCTACGTATCCTATTAATTCTAATAATCAAAACTCATGCAGTTCATTCAAAATATTTTTTTAACTTCATGCAGAAAGGACTCATATGGGTGCTTTGGAACACCTCTAAGATCTAGTCCTGAATGGACATCCTATGTATCCTGAGTATAGCGAGAATTATAGTTGGAATAGTTCATTCAATTAGGGATTATATATTGAGGTTACCCCTGTCATTATAGAGACTCATGGTATTGATGATATGATTATTGCAACTCCCTAATCTCATGTGAGTCATGATCAGTGTGTGAAATAAGGGACAAAAATGATCATTTCATCACTCATGATGTGAGACTTATGCATTGGGACTATCTTAATATGATTTATTATGGGTATCATTTCTCAGAAATATGTCTTATGTATCATGGTTATGGTAGGAATTAGATTCATTATAGTTGAATTTATTTTTCAATCCACTGATGGATTAGATAAGGCAATCATCTCCTTGGACTAAATGGGTCTCGATGGCTCAGATGTTGGATTCGTAAAAGGACTTACACCAAAAGGGGTGTTTATTTGAGCTTGTAAATTAGGAAGGATTCTTATTCATCTTGGTTATTATAGGAATCAAAGTATCATATTTCTGTTTATATAGGGGTTTACACACTAAGGCTTCCCAATACCATTGTGGAGGTTTATACTGCAGATGTTATGATCATCGTAACTCCCTAAGACCACATGAGCCATTCTCATTGTGAGAAATAAGTGACATCAAGTAGTCAGTGTAATTTATTTAAACAAAGGACTTAGATGTTGAGACCACCCTTTGTGATCAATATGGATCTCAGACCTCAGGGAGATGTGGCCTATGTATCCTGAATATGGGCAGAATCAGAGTAGAAATAGTTCCCTTTATATTGGGGATTACACACTAAGATTTCCCTATTGATTGGGTCTTACACACTGAGGATGGATAGTGTTATCAAGTCCTAGGATTCCCATAGAGACATGGACTTCTTTTCTAGAGGGTTTCACTTGACCTAGTTGAATTTCCTTGGTGTCATTCTCAAGAGTTGTCTTGACATATATGGAGGGTGTCTCAAGAGTCGGTACAACATGACTCGAAGGATGTCGTGTATCTTGGCTAACATCCATGGAAGGCATCAAGAGTCCCAATTTTCATATCTACAAGATGTCATATGTCTAAGATGACTTTCCCATAGGGTGTTGTGAGACCAGACCATCATATCTGGAGGGAGTCACGGGTCTCGTATAAATTTCCTATAGGGTGTCACAAGAGATTGGTTATCATACCAAGATGCAATAGTGAGGATTGACTGATATGAGTGAAAACCATTATATGAGTTAGGCGGTCTATCTAAAGGTGTTTCAAGGCTTAGGTGATAAACCTATAGGGTCTCATGAGATCAAATTGGTGTGTCCAGGGGAATTGTATAACTTTCTCTGACATGTCTAATGGATTTTACGTGTCCAAAATATCATGTTGAGGGAGAGTTGTAAAGTCTAGGTGACATTTCATGGTGTTGTCACATGTATTTTGATGACTCATGTGAATTTCATGAGGTCCATTGATCACTTTTTTCACTTATGTCTTCGAATTTTAATCTTATTTTTAACCCTTTTATTGAGAAGGCCTTATATTTATTTTGTATCAGTTTCTTTGAGTCTTGCATTTTCTGGAAGACATGCAGTATGTTCTTCACATGTCTTTCTAGTATCCCTTCATGTGACCTTTGAATGATCATGTCAAGTACCTTATGTATGGTGTGTTATTACTCTGGCTACATTCCAGTATATAACCTAACATAAGACTTTATGGTCACAAGATTATCCACACCGGGAAGTCCGTAGAGGTTGAGAGTCAAATCATCCAAAGTCCAACCATCCAACCCATTTCCATGTTTGGGTGAGGAATTTATAGGAATTTCTACATTGGTTATTTGATGATTTTTGCGGTATATCTAGCATATGTTCATGCTGGATTCGGCAAAGGGCTCTGGTGCCATGCGACTTTGTGAGTCCCTATTATGGACTGCTCAGAGGGTGTCTACTGATTTTCAGTGACCATGAGTCCCTCTTGTCAATGATATAATTATTGGATTATTTCCAATTTTTGGGGTCTTGTTTGATCACAAAAATGTGTTGAAGGACTTCCTTATTGTCATGTTGACATGTCAAAGGGAGTTCGCAAGATCCAAGTTCCTATTGAAAGGCATCAGTCAGATGCTTGAGGACTTTTCTAGGGCTTTTTGTGAGAGTGGGTTGGTTTGTTTGGGGGTCTCTAAAGACCATGTCATGGACCTAATTATCACGTCGCAATCATTTTATGAAAATGAGAGGCTTCCTCATCATTTCTGTTTTATTTTATTAGTTTTATGTGACAATGGTTGGGAGTCATGTGAGATTTCATGAGTAGTTTAAAAGGAAATTACTCTATTTTTTGATGATGTGTCGCCTGACCGATATGGGTCATATGGGGGATGCACAAGCATTTTGTAGAAAAATCCATCTATTTTTCCATAGGGGGAAAAGGGAAGTGTGTGGTTTCCTATACATACATGAGGCATCCTATGCAACATGGATGAAAATCCCAAGGGACTTTGCAAGATGAGGAGGTCATGTCACTAGGGACTCGTGGTACCTTGCAGATTTCTAGGGGCACGCCAAATGTCCTCCAGTGATTGCGAGTAACTCTCACTCCCTTCATTTTTATCTCATTTATTTTATTTTTCAAATGTTAGAAGTGATTTCCATTTTGATCGAATGTTGATAATGTGAAACATTATTCCCTTTAGGGATAAGATGCATGATCCTTGGGACTACTAGGGGCCTCCACCATTGGTATGTCATTCTTCTATTTTAAAAGGATATTTGTGGCCTGCACCCACTGATTTCACATGAGTTCACTATAAGATAAATATAGGATCTCGCAATAGCGTGTGATCCATTTCTTGGTCAGTTGCCCTATTTTTTATGGCGTGTCGCATGATCAGTGATGTATCTTATGATGATGTGTGCATCAGGTCTCGGACAACCATCATGTTTTCCTATGGTGTGTCACATGATTAGTATAGGATCTCACGGCGGTATGAAAACAATTTTAGGGATAGTTTCTCTTATTGAATTTGATTCACAACATGTGCATTGAGGGATCTTGCAATGGCGTGTGTACTTTTTCAAGGTAAATCGATTTGATCGCCTTTGATATGTCACATTTTCATGGTTGTATGATGTCGTATCATGAGAAAGGGTGTTTTCATGTCAAGAAATCATGAAAAATGTTGCATGGCTAGTGCTGCAATCTATCTCAAGGATGCTACATAACCCAAGCCACTTGAATGTGTTGCATGGATGAGGGGTTTTATGAGGGTGTCGTATGACATCCAAATCCACAAGCAATCTTATACAAGGGCTTGGGTTATATAGTCTCATGCATAATCAACATCTCATTCCTATGATGCACACACAAAGAATATTTATTTTCTTCACATGGAAATATCAAGATAATTTCATGCATTCTCATGCACACGTGAATATCGCATGCCTGTGGTGTGGGATTCCATTGGATAAACATGGTACGTTGAGTCTTTAATACTATTTCTCTCTTTCTTTTGTAGTGCATTGAATAAATTCTTTGAGACTTGATCATATCCAAATGATGAGTCATTATCCATAGTTACTCCCATAACCAAATATTTGGTTATTTAATATTGTTTTGTGAGGAGGCGAGACTGTGATCAATGCTTCGTTCTATGATTTCCTAATAGAGTATAAACACAATGTGCATCATCTCTATGCATGATGGGGTATGTGTTGCCACTTCATTTCAAAAGACAAGTCATGTGATTCATTGTTTGTTCGCATGAGGGATCACACGGTGCCCAATACCTTATGCAAGATGGTTTATATGAAGGTAGATCATGGGATATCACATCTTCATGAGAATGATTATGAACATATTCTCCTTCGTGCGTCCCTTATGTAGACTTGACTCACTTTAGATTGTTATAAAAGTGAGATATTTTCCTTTCTAAGTGGAACCACTACCACTGATTCATGATATCTCTATATTTATAGATTAATGATCACACATTATTTTCACATTTGAGAAACGTGAAACATTCTAAAAAAATGTACCTACCTTCATCACATCAACATACCCATTCTCAGATCTAAAAATAGTGTCGCATCAAGGGATATTTACAAAATACTGGGAACCTAGGTATTCTCTTTGTGACACACTTTTATATTTTCAAAATTGCATAACCTCATGGATTCTTTTCATTATCATGTAACCTACCCTAGGGAGTTCCATGTACACACTGGGGAGTTTCATTATGCATAGGATAACCATGTACTTATTTATTTTTAGTGGCTCCCACTCATGGTCTCAATCCATGATCTATTTTTGGTGATAACTTTATGTTTGATTTTTTGGTTCAACCATGGGTTCTATTTTTCCAAGATATCTTCCCTGAGTCTCAGTCACCCACATATCTTGGTGGGTACTATGACTATCTACTTCATGTACTATATCTCATACATGAGAAGGCAATCCAATATAATGATTATATGCTCAACTTCACATTCTTATCCCATAAAAATACCATTTTTATGGAATCACATATACATAGAGAGGCCCTATATGATCCCATGACCCACATGTTATCACGCTCGCTTGATCCTCATAACCATCTCCTTCACTATATGCTTTGTTTTAGGGCATAGCGTTTGTTGGATTCATTTGAAAGAGGTTTATTCTTGAACTGCAGATCTTTTGGAGGCATGGTGTCTCCCTACTCCAAGTGATGTTAGATCATACACAATTGGGGCATCTGGATGGATCATTGTGAACCATATTCATCACACCCTGATCATATCCATGAACCATTATCACAACATAGCATATCCACTTAGAGGCTCCACATACTCTGAAAATATATATATTCTCATGCTTGTTTGATCCACATCATGGTCACTATGCATTCCCTTGTGATGTATCCTAGTACACATGTCGTTATCTACATGGACCCAAGATTTGTGGTGAGGGAAAGCTCACGCGCTTGAAGTTTGGATTTTGTGCGGTATTGATTCTTGGTGTGATAGGAAAACTAGAATTATTACACCATGGAGTCAAATAAGAGATGTTAAATGCTATTTATCCATTTCTTGATAAGTGCATCATGTGTCCTTCCATGGAAAAGTGGGTAATTTTCAATTATGAGCATCAACAAATGCCCCCCCAGAATTGGATTTGTTCAGAATGAAAAGAATATAATTCTAAGGTAAATATAAAACACTTCGTCATACATCTAGATGATTATGGATTACTCCTTGTGTACACATTTATTGAATGGATATTCTGAAATTTATATGCTATCGTCTAGTTTTCTTTCATTCAAGATGTTCATGACATTTCATTGCTCTGATATTATGAGAATCACCAATACTACCCATACTTTTAATATTGTCATGTAAACATTATGGTTTGGATCTCAATATCTAAATCATTACTAATTCCTTTTTAGAATTACTCATTAATACCCACCAACCCAAGGCTCTCTACTTTCAATTTGTTCTAGTTATCTCGATATCACCTAATTCACATAAGGATCATCGGGGTAGGATATATGACTTGATGGGTGTGTGTATTTTATTTTCAACAAAGGTGATAATCATTTGGATAGGGAATCATGATATTCCTAAGGATGTGTAGTGGGACTTAGAAGCTTTCATATGCTAAATAATTTCCATGCACCTTAGATTAATGTATTTTAGCTTGGACCTTCTATCACTTTAGTTTAGGGGATTTTATATAGGACCTTTTATCACATTAGTTTATGGTATTTTAGCTCAGACCTTCTATTGATTTATTTTAGGGTATTTAACTCAGACCATCTATCTCTTTAGTATAGGTAATTTTAACTCATACCTTCTATCGCTTTATTTTAGGGTATTTTAGCTTGGACCTTCTATCTCTTTAGTTTAGGGTCCTTTAGCATAGACCTTCTATCGCTTTAGATTCTGGAATTCTATCTGAGACCATATATCACTTTAGTTTAGTGACTTTTATCTTGGACCTTCTATCAATTTATTTTATGGTATTTTATCTCGGACCTTCTATATGATCATGAGATATGATGGAGACATTCCAGGAATGAACTAAAACACTTTGAGGTGTTGGTATCTGTTGTGGTGTTATTAAGGCTTGTAAGGACCAGAATGCCCTTTTTGTAGAGTGACACATTTGGTTGATGGCCATAGGCACATATTCAAGAGTCATAGTAATTAATTCATAGTCACGAAAAGGGTATCTTGAAGATGTATATATTTTCCAAGGGATATGGATGATTTATGAAGATAACATCAGTTGAAGGGAGAAATACTAGGAATTCTAGTTCCACCTGGATATTTGGAATATGGGTGATGTAAATAATAACACAAAAATCTTGAGTCTGTGAACATGGGATAGGGAATACATGTTATGGATAAACCACAAGACTCTAAGGTTCCATGTTCTACCATGGTGTTTCAAGGGCTCGCAAGGATTATAGCTAATTTCTGATAAGGAGATGATGCCTTTAATTGGGGATTTAGGGCCCTTATGCATTGGTTGAATGGCCGCAAAAAAGTTATTCTCCAGTTATTTTTCATGTCCATGAATTATTTTCAAAGAAAAAAACTTCTAGATGATGAAGTTTGTTATGGGTTGGAAGCTATCTAGAAAGGGTTCTTGCACCCTAGGGTAGTGTATCTCTTAATGTGAAGCTTGAGTTCTATGACCTATGGTTTCAAATCATGAGTCATAATCCATAAATGGTTTTATAATGGAGTGCCTCATTCCATATATGAGAAAGATTACAAAAAAAAAGGTAATGTAATTTTGATTATGTTGAATCCCCTCGGATAGTTTTGGAACGAGGATTGCAAATCATGTTTTAAAGTTCCCGAATCAGGAGGATGACATTGGATAATAATATTGGGAGTAGTTCAAAAAACTAAGGTGTTGAGTTCTTCTGCGATGATGTTAAGGATCACAAGGATTGGAATTTAATTTCTGTAGAGTGACCCATTTAGTTTAATACCATAGGTGCATATGTAGGAGCCATGGGAATGCGTTCATAGTCAAGAAAAGGTTCTCTTAAATCCAAATATCTATTATAAGGTACATGAATGTTTTATCGTGATTAGAGGAACCCAAATCATGAAGTTGGATTTGAAAAAATTGTAATACCCAAGAAGGGTTCTAACACCCTAATGTTTTTGTACCCACCTAGAGAACATATTCTTATAGTGAGGAGATGTGACAAACATTGCTCCAACTTTATCCTGGACCAGTGGGTCCAGTGAGCATATCTTGGCTTTAAATAAGGATATAATGTTGAACCTAGGAGCTTTATTCTTTATATTTTTCACCCTATTTTTTCGTAAACTCTAAGAATGAATATTTTAATGGGCGGAGAATTGACTTTTTCTTCAGGTTTCCCCTTTGCGGGTTTTCAACCTGACAATTTTGTGTCTCTTTCATTAGAAGTTTAAGGTATTGAGATTTAGAAATTTATAGGCTATAGTTTAAGGTCATAAAACTTTGACCATAGCACATGAAGTTTGGGTTCATGAATCACATGGAACTAATATTGTAGATTTTACACAAGAGCCTAATTAGGATACCTAGGGTGAAGAGCACTCCAACATCTTCCCAAGAAAGAGATGGAGATTTTTTAAACCATGGATCAATTTCTATTACGTAATGATTAATGATATGTCACATTCATACCGAGAGTAGTTTAGACACACTGTTGTGTTGAGTGCTACCGCAGTAGTGCTTAGGTTCATGAGGATTGTGATGAAATAGTGGGTTCCCTAGACCCAACTATGTAGTACTTTTGATTACTATATCATGTGTACAGCTAGATAAGCGTGATGATATATTACCATTATAGTGAAGAATTTTTTGCGTCCACTATAATAATGGTAATTTCCAAAGGTTAATTGTCATGTCAAGAGGTTGTAGCAGATCCCAGGCTATAAGAGAACCTCGAGATACAATAACATTGATCTTTAATTTATGTTCTATAATCTAGATACATCTTACTAACTGGGAACAGTAGATGTCTGACTATTAGGTGCTGGGGGCTCATAAGCATTGAGACTTCTTCTCATGAAGTTCGCACTTGGTGATGACTATTAGTGAGATCATGAGGACAGACCTACCAATAAGAACACCACATGTTTTGGGTGTTAATGGTTGTTCCAATCTACAGAAATGTGTATTGGTCTCCTGACTTGAGACCATTACCGATGTATATCATTTAATTATGTACTTTAATGCAATGCTAAAACCATGGTATTAATGTTGAGGAAAGGTAGTTTGTGTTGGGTGTGTTGTTGGTGGTATGATGTTGGTTGAATGGTCAAGAAAGAATTTGTCACTTCCATGTTTATGAGGTTGTATATCTCAGTCCTGGTTGATCAGGATAGTGCCTCCTTCATAAGTCTTTGGCTAAGGTAGTAGAAAGGAGAATTTATCAGGATAGATCTACAAATAATAAAGCAATTTAAGGACAATGACACAAGAGTGTGTCCTAATTTATGAGATATTTAATGACAAAGAGACTATAGTACATAGTCAGTGTTCGTAGGATGGTAGTTGTTGCAATGACTATACTTATCTCTTAAGGGGCCATGATGGGTTTCTAGACCCCGCTCTTGGTCTGTGAATTTTATTCACTACTATTAAGATAAGGGTCTAGAGGGTCACACACAATAACGTATTCAAGAATCTGCCCTATTCAGTTGAATAGGTATATGGACATAGTGGGCCCCGCCATGGGGTCTGAGCATTGTTCACGTTTTAGATCACCAAAAGAATTAAATAAATTCATTAATATTCAAGTTACGAATATTTAGGATTGAATTTATTTAATTTATTTACGAGTTTAGTAAATATTGGAAAATATAAATTGAACAAAGATTATTTTAATATTCAAGGATCATTTAATATTAAGCGGGACAGCGAGTCGAGTTAAATGGATCGATTTTATCATGCAATATTATATATATATATATATATATATATTACAAGTATGTGATAAAATATTAGATAATATTGGTGCAGTTTAGTCCGTCGAAATTATTTATTTAGAGAACATTGATATTAACGGAGGTCGGGGAACCCTACTAGGTATTTATGAATGTCTCTATAAATAAGAGAGGTGGCTCTCTCTCTTGGGTGTGCAATTCACTATTCATTATTTTGCATGGAATGAATGTTGGGAGCCTCTCTCTCCTCCCACTTCTCAAAGAAAGAAGCTCTCGATCCAAGATGCTCAAATCATGATCTCTCTTCATCATCGAAGGCTTCTTGATGCAGTGATCATCGGGACGTCAAAAGCATCATCGGATCACCGCGCTAGCACCCGGAATTCGACCATCGACATTGCAGCGGATTTTGGAGCGCTTGTGGATGATCTAGAGGGATCCTACTTTGGATCATTCAAGCGACGATCACCATCGACTAGTTGTAGTCGGCCACGCCTTCGGAATTGAAATAGGTACGTTTTCATTTTAATTTTTTTCTCTTTACAATTTAAGCGAGATCCTCGGACCTCTACGGGGCTTGAATAATTGGCGATGACAAGTTTCGTCATCCCTCTGGAAAAAATTTTAAAATCCTCGGCCCACCGGCTTCGGTTGCGGGCCCCAGAAACCTAAAAGTGGTATCAGAGGGAGTCACGTAGATTTTCTAAGCCAAATAAAATTAATTTTCATAAAATTAGGTAAAGGGTACAAAATCGGTCACAACGGTTCAAACCGTGCGCCGATCCAATTTCAAATAGCCAATATATGGTCATTTGAAATTTTAAGAAAGGATTGGGTTTTCGGTGTGATCACGGGTATTATTTTTCAAATCGTTTCCGATCATCGTTCTTGTTTTGTATTTTCCTAAAACACAAACAATGATGATTATTATTATTATTTAAGGATAATAATTATAATCATAAAATAATAATAATAATAATTGTTTTATAATTATTAAAATAATAATTATTTTAATATTATTATAATAATTATTAGTATTATTATTATTATTATTATTAAAGGCTAATATATAGCTTTTTGGAAAATTAAAAGGAGGATAAATACTTTAAAATAAGTCTTTCTATAAAAAAGGTGGGTCAAAGACATAAAAAAAGTCTTTCTATAATAAAAAAATAAAAAGGGAACAACAGTAGGGAGTCAGAGCAGACCCCCTCCCTCCTCCCGCGCGCCGCACTGGAGCACCGCTGGGACTCCACCCTGGCGCGACGCCCAGCCCAAGGGCCGCTACACCCCTCAGCCGGTGTCGCACCCTCCTTCATGTAGCGACCTACACCTGCCCTTTCTCCCTCCTCTTCTTGGCCACACAATAGAGAGAAGCTCTACCAGCGCGCAACATTGCTGTAGCACCAGGACACCGCGTCAGCGCCACACCCTGCTCCTCACGCCGCAGCCGCCCCACCCCTCTGCCTCTGCCTGCCTCCTCCCTCGTCCACCGCCAGCAGGGGTCCGATCAGACCCCTCTCCCTCCGGCGTGGCGCACTGCAGCACCGCACCCCCTCGCCCACGCTTTTACCAGCTGCAACACCCGGACGACGCCGCACCGCCAGAGCCTCAAGTCTGAGCTGTTGCCGCAACGACCGGCTGCCCGCCGGTCTACTCCTTAGGCCATCGTTGCAGCTCACCCAGAACCAGGTGTCCACCAATCTGGCCTACTCGCGTGCGCAGGGGCAGCCCGCCCAGAACCAGGCGCACACCAGTCCGTCCTCCTCGCGTGTGCAACGTCCGCCCACCCTTGTTCCTTCCTCAGGACGAACTAGGGCTACTCCTCCATGTGCGCGGCACGGGTAGCTCCAGCCAGACCTTCGTCTGCTGCCGCACTAGCTTCTACACAGCGATCCACCCTCCCCATTCTGCTCGGGCAGAACCAGGCGCGACGCATGCAGCGCCGCCCAATGGCTCCTCCAACTCGACGCACAGCTATAGGTGCCAACCTGATCCGGTCAAGCCTCAGCCGAACCCTCCCACAAAAGACCAAAGAGGTCGGAAGCCTCCCGGGTGACTCGTGCTGCAAGGCCCCGCAGCACCGCCATTACCACTTGGCTCAAACGGGCGACCCTGCCTCTGGCCGCTGCCCGGTCTTCCTAGCGGGCTAGTAACCCCTGACCCGGGTTAAGTTAAATCAATTAATATAATATAATTAATTAAATTAATTAAATTAATTAATATATTAATTGTAGTGAAATAAATTTTAATACGCGAGGTTAAAATTAATTTAATTTTTGTAATTAAATTAATTAATTAATTAATTTAATTATATGTATTAAGATTAAATTAATTACCTAACCGATAATTAATTAAATTATTTGAATTTTTAATTCATTTACTTAAATTAAATAACCCTCGTACTTATATATGCATTTTAATTTTTAATCGCGCAATATTTTGTACCCGACTATTGGTCTTTAACATTGCCCTCATATATCTGCTTTTAAATTATTTATTTAATTAATTATTTTAAACTACGTGCGATGTGTGTAATTAATTAAATGATGGTCTATGCATTTCCTTTGTTTTCGGTTAAAATGTATAAGGGCATGCACGCCCAATTTACCTGATGTAAATTTATACCCAAGTTACCCCCGCCTACGCGCGAGTATCTTTGTACTTCGGACGAAGACGACGAGCGACGTCGACCCCACCAAGATGAGGTGGAGCACGTTGATCAAGACTATGCAAGACAACATGTGGACCATTCCAAAGTTAGTCGGTACTCCAAGACGTGACATGGACTCCACCAAGATGAGGCGATGCTCCAAACAAGAAGCAGACATACAACATGGGTTGAGATGCATCTAGTATCAAGTTTCGACATAGGTATGATGACCATTAGGTCTTTTAGATGCTCAAGAACATTCAGGTAGTAGTTCTACCTTTTTGAATTTATTTATTATTTTATTCATTTTAGAACAGTGGGAAAATACACAAAATAATAAATAATAAAATGCATAAAGAAGCAGCGTATGTTTTTCTATTAAAGTTCTGTTGTGAGTGTGACAACATAGATGAAGAAGTTTAATAGAAATGGATAACATTCATCGAGAGAAAACTAATAAAACCCTCAAAGAAAATATTAAGTCACACACAGCCTTCCACCACTCAAGTTTGAACAAAATCGGGGTGTTCGATGTGTCGGTTCATGCCTCAGCTGAGGGAGCCTCTTACTACCGGGGAGTTCTTATTCGTGTGGTGGGTTGACTTAACTAAAATTGTAGCAATGGAATAGCCTTATGTATCTTGTTGTAATTTTAGAGGAAAGCATTGGGTAAATCAGTAAATGATTTTTGAAGCAGGGACTTCACTCAACAGATCAAGGAACCACGAGTTAATGCAGTTGGCTAGTCAAAAGCCTACCTTGGACCCTCCGAGTAGTGGTGTAGCCCTAGCATGTAGACTATGAGGGAGGTTCAGGGATCCTTGCCACTAGAATACTCAATAGTATTCCGATTCTAGTACAGAGGGTTCCTAGAATTCAATAAATTAGTGGGAGACATTTAATGATTAAATAATTAGTAATGTCAGATTCGGAAATCACATAAAAGTACAATCTGCTAAAGTATATTTGTAGATAATGGCAAGAAATACCACAATAAAACTGCGATAATTATTAAACAAAGCAAATGTCCAAACAATAATGAAATTCCAAGTTTAGTATAGGTGTTTGCGTGCATTACTACTATATCGTAAATTCAAGGTGCTTGTGTCCCAAGCTATTAAGCCACCTCAAAAAGTGAGGGTGTAAAACTGTTTACAGGAGACTCATGAATCAAGCATATGATGGTTTTGTCATAATGTTATCATCAATGTCTGATATTAGTTGTAGCTGCTACATCTTGACATGGATGATGTTAAATTTTGTCTCATCTCTAAAATCCTTTCGAGGATAAAGCGAAGTAAGATTTGAATGTGATGATTGCACCCTGATTGTGTAAAGTGAAATACAATTTACAATCATTCATGCCACCCCATTTCTTATACCTTTTAGACCCAATTACTCTATTTTGTTAAAGGATACAAATGAACTGTATAGAGTAAGTGATTCATTACCATTAAGGTAACATTCTCCAAGAAATAAGAATATTATATATAACACCATCTTTTATTCTTATGGTGAATAAATTGAATGACAAGGCAAAAAGGCCTATGGAAAGTTACGCCAAAGGCACCTTCGTCATGCCCTTCAAAGTAAAGTGGATGGTTATTTAACATGATTTTATTTGCATTACATAATGAAATAAATTCATGGAAATTTAAAAACTGAAATACAAGAAGCAAGTACCCACTTCTCGTTCAGTTTATATTCATCAAATAAAAGTATTGTTTTCTTTAATACTTCTTGGGTGTTAAAATACAATAGGATTTTTCACATATATGTATTGAAATACAATAACCAAGTAAGTAGAGAAACATTACTAGAAGTAAACTATCTTCTCCAAGTAGCTGTGAAAGGGTGATTCCTAAGTCCGCAGTGAGAAACACATAACTTCTAATTGCTAAGTGACTGATTCAAATTGAACAAGTTGTGGAGTATAACCAAAAACATTTATCTCATGTGCCCATTTGGAAATGATGAGACATTATTCCATGTTTTGGAATGAATGTTGTTTATGGTAACATACTCAACAAATAGTCACTACTACTTGAATCAATGGCAATACATGATGAATATAAAATGCTAGACCTACCCAGTTGTGGCAATGTGATTCATTGTCAAGTAAAACTAAAAGTGGATGTCAAATATATACCCAGTATGGTATTTAGGCTCGGCATAGCTAAACACCTTTGGTATTATTGACATTGTTATTTTGGACAAATAAACCTTTAGAAATAAAGGCATACCACCACGCTTTCTGAGGTTAGTTCAACAAGATAGTGTGAACTATTCCAAAGAAATCAAGAGGTAAAGATACTTCATAAGATTCCTTTAAGTCATTAATTAATTTACCAATGAAGTATATGTTTGTTCAGAAGATATGAGTTGCTTCGGATCGGCAGGCCAAAGAATATCTTGACCAAGAAATCATCGATCATGATAATGTAGCATGGAGTAATTCATAAACACATGTTACCTTATCTACATCACCATATTGACGTTCATAAGGAGGATCAATGATAAAGTCTTACATATTAACATTGATCAACAAACATGTAGCATGTATAAATTCCTAAATGCATATGTTACACATCAAAGTTATAATGTAAGTTGTATCAATGTTACAACCTGCCGAAAATTCCATTATATTTCATGATTTGATTTGGAAATAAAGGCTTAAACCCATAACCAATATGCCAACTAAAATGAAAAATGGATATCCTATGAGTCATAGTATGATGGAAACCCCATTATGTTATAGGACGTGTTTAGATGCAAATAGTTTGTTAGGATTTAAACAAATATGCATCAAGTTAAACATGTAGTGCATATAAGGTAATTATCCAAACTGTTACTTAAGATATTACCCAAATCCTTATGATAGAAAAGATGTAGTCAAGTACTAGACTAAATCTCTATACAAGGGTGCACATCTCTATTAGAGATAGTGGGAGATGAATTGAGTTGGACTTAGTCAATGATTGAGATGCACAAATGGTTGGCATAGGGAACAAGTTCCACAAGTACATGTGGAATAGGAATGTTCTGGAGACACATACTACATAGGAAGTAGTAAACCATGGTGATGGTTTTATATTCACCACAGTCGGTGATATATTATTCATTGATAATAATAAATCCTACAAGTAAGCAGTATAAGGCAACGAGATAAGATTGACAAGATCAACTAAAATTCAATAATGGATTCCATGTATCAAATTAAAAAGGGGATTATGAATTGAATATTGCAGTGGGTATTCAAATGAAATGATACATGGATGGTACAATTGTAGTACCAATAAGGCTCAATTGGTTATACCAAGTCGGTATGCCTAAATATATTAGAATTTTACATGTCATAGCTAAACTTCTATGATCATTTTATTGGTCATTGGATGTCAAGACCATCTTTCGTGGAAGGTGTATATACGATGCAACCAGAAAGAGATGATGAAATCAGATGATTCCAATAAAGGTTGCAAGTTACTAAAATCCAATTCTGGAATAAAGTAAGCAACAAGATCTTAGAGCATTTATTATAAATGAATATTTGCCTTGTGTCTACCAAAGGTTAGTGGGATCGAAAATGATTTCTAAATGAAATATGTTCGACAACATATGGAAAACGGATTTTGATCTTACAGTTAGATAATATCAGGTTAAAAGCAATTCCCCAATGATTGAATTCAAGTAGCAACATAAGTTCTAAGGAACAGGATCCACTGAGGTAGATCCAAAGGTTGCTTGGTCCTAGTCAATCGTACATATAGTTACATTGTATTGAAAAATACAAGTTGGAACAATTCTAGTTCAGAATTGTTGCCTATGTCACATGGCTTAATCTCTCCAGGATAACATGTTCGGAGCATGTGTAGAGATTAAAGTTGTGAATTGATACCATATGCTTTAGCGATGGATCAATCCCATTTGCCATAATATGTAAAATAATTGATACTTCCAGGATATAATTTATTATCGGAAGATATCAATTATTTCTAGGAGCACTGCAAGTGATGCAGTCAGAACTATCATCTTGTACTTTGGCAAGTACAAATGATATGTACCAGGAAAAAGGAGAGGAAGGTACACTAGTTATGGTGGGATATGTACTAGTAATCCTTAGATCAACTTGATCTAGTATCGCAGATAGGCAAAGGAGATGAGCCAGTCAATCTCATTAAATATTGTGGTATCCATACCTACAAATACCAAGTACGTTGCAACTTCAAATGAAGCTAAGAAGCAGTTATAAATCACAGCGATTTGTTCTAGTTCATGGATTCACACCTTGTGAGAAAAGTGTTATCATAATGAGAAATCTGATATTTTTACTAGCCAAGATGTCATGTCATGAAAATGGATAAAAGTAATATAATCTGAGATTAATTATCTTGAGAAGTTTTACTCAAGTCGTTGAGGTCACATATAGCAGATATTCCACATGGAAAAAATGTGGCAGGCCCAGCAGTTAAATCCATTACTCAGCAGAAGCATGGTATTTATCATGTGAGTAGATAAAAAGTTTAGTTAGCATGTTGGCTCTAGTGCAAGTGGGAGTGATGAAATAGTGGGTTCCCTAGACCCAACAATGTAGTACTTTTGATTACTGTATCATGTGTACAGTTAGATATGCGTGATGATATCTTACCATTATAGTGCAGACATTTCTGCATCCACTATAATAATGGTTATGTACAAAGGTTAATTTTCATGTCAAGAGGTTGTAGGAGATCCCAGGATATAATAATAACCTTTAGATATAATGGAATCGATCTTAAATATATGTTCTATAGTCTAGATACATCTTACTTACTGGGCACAGTAGATGTCTGACTATCAGGTGCTGGGGGATCATAAGCATGGAGATTTCTTCTCATGAAGTTCGCACATGGTGATCTCTAGTAGTGAGATCATGAGGACAGACCCACCAATACGAACACCAAATGATTTGGGTGTCATTGCTTGTTCCTATCTACATACATGTGTATTGGTCTCCTGACTTGAGATCATTACCAATGCATATCATTTAATTATATACTTTAATTCAAGGTGAAAACCATGGAAGTAATGTCGTGGCGAGGTATTTTGTGTTAGGTGCGTCATTGGTGGTACGACGTTGGTTGAATGGTCAAGAAAGAATTTTTCGCTTCCAAGTTTGGGAAGTTGTATATCTCAAGCTTGGTTGATCAAGATGGCGCCGCCTTCATAAGTCTTTGGCCAAATCAGTAGAAAGGATAATCCATACAGATATATCAATAAATAATATACGAAGATAAGGACGATGACACAAGAGTGTTTCCTTCTTTATGAGATATTTAATGACAAAGAGACTATAGTACACAGTCAGTGTTTGTCAGATGGTAGTTGTTGCAATGACTATCCTTATCTCTTTAGGGGCCATGACTGGTTGCTAGACCCCACTCTTGGTCTATGAATTTTATTCCCTACTATTGAGATAAGGGCCTATAGGGTCACACAAAATTTGCATATTCAAGAATCCGCCCTATTCAGTTGAATAGGTATATGTACATAGTGGGCCCCACCATGGGGTCCGAGTGTTGTCCATGTTGTCGATCACTAAAATAATTAAATAAATTCATTAATACTCAAGATAAAAATATTTGGGATTGAATTTATTTTATGTATTGACGAGTTTAGTAAAGAAGAGAAAATATTAATTGAATGAATATTATTTTAATATTCAAGGATTGTTTAATATTAAACAGGACAACGAGTCGAGTTAAATGGATCAATTTTATCACATAATATATTGTGTATATATATATATATTACAAGTATTTGATAAAATATTAAATAATATTGGCGCAATTTAGTCGGTCAAAATTATTTATTTAGAGAACGTTGATATTAACGGGGGCTGGGGAACCCTACCAGGTATTTATCAATGTCTCTATAAATAAGAGAGGTGTCTTTCTCTCTTGGGTGTGAAATTAACTATTCATTATTTTGCGTGGAATAAAAGTTGAGAGCATCTCTCTCCTCCCTCTTCTTAGAGAGAGAATCTCTCGATCCAAGATGCTCAGATCGTGATATCTCTTCAACATCGAAGTCTTCTTGATGCGGTGATTGTCGGGACATTGAAAGAATCATCGGATCATCGTGCTATCACCCAAAATTCAACGATCGTAATTCCAGCGGATTTTGGTGTGTGTGTGGACGATCTAGAGGGATCCTTCTTCGTATCCTTCAAGCGACGATCACCATCGACTAGTTGTAGTCGACTGCACCTTCGAATTTGAAACGAGTACATTTTCATTTTATTTTGTTCTATTTACAATTTACGCGAGATCCTTGGACCTATTTGAGGCTCAAATCATCGGAAATGACAAGTTTTGTCATCCATCCGATGAAAATTATAAAATCCCCGGCCCACTCGCTTCCCTGCTGGCCCCAGAAACCTAACAGATTGGAATTTCCTATTTTCAAAGTGACACATTTAGTTGATGGTAATAGGCTCATATTTAGGATCCATGGGAATGTGTGTATAGTCAAAATGGTCATTTTAATCCAAATATCTTTTCCAAAGACCATGGAAGGTTGATGGAGACCTGATATGCTCAAGACATGAAGTGTGGTATATGAATTGAGGTTCTAATAAAATATGGTGAACCACTCCATTCTATGGTTGACTGTGGTAAGTATCTTGTGGTCCTTTGATAAGAGATGATGATGGGACATGTTATGAATAGTTTATTGTCATGTAGTGGGGAAATTGTTTCATGCAGTTTAATGTCATGCAGTAAGGTAATTTTTTATAATGTTTATCGTCATGAAGTAACGACTTATTCCTGTAGAGTTTATCATCACATGGAAATGAAATTTTCCATATAGTTTATCATCATGTGGAAAGTACATTTTAACCAACATGATAGGATTAAAATGTTGTCATTGGGACCAAGGGTGAAAGTTCGGGCATCACTACATATCTCATGAAAGTGAGAATCAAGCCACACATAGTTCGTAATCCAAAAACTCTATCTTTTTCGGTCTAGCCCATACAGAGAGGTTGACATTTTTTCCATTGATTATTGCATATGAGTTTAGGATTATAGGTCATAGTGCCACTATGTATCCTTTAATAACAATAATTGTGCCACATGTAGTTCTTAAAGGGACTATTCATTTTAGCATCATGTGGCAAGGATGAATATGGACTGATGTGAAAAGTTTTAATGTTGTGACTGGCCCCAAGAATGGATGTCGAGGCATTGCTAGGTATCTCATAAAAATTGAGAATCAATTCATATTTCATTATTTAAATTCCATGTAATTTTTCATCATGCGGTGAGGATAGAGGAAAACCATCATGAATTGATTGGAACATTGTGGTTGGGCACAAGGGTGGATGTATGGGCATCACTATGTATCTCATGAAAATGAGAATCAAACCACATGTAGTTTTTGAGTTATATATAGTTTAATGTATTTTAGTGAGGACAGGATCCTATTTAGGTGATATTCCATGTTCTTACAAGAAATTCTTTTCGATAATTCTTAAACCAACGTAATCCATGTTCGGTGTGAGAAACAAGAAATGACAAGGGACCCATCCAGGACATGGGAATTTTGTATCATGTGGTGGATGGAACAAGATATTGGATCAAGTAATCCCTACATATCTCATTAATAATGAGAATAAATCCATACATAGTTCTAGGAAACCATTGCAGTTTAACATCATGCGGTAAGGACCTGGGTGACTCGATGTGAATGAATGTGGTTATTGCAGATCCATGCTGTTTTACGTCATGCGGTAAGGACATTGGGTCAACTGTCATGGAAGGAAAGTAACACTATGGATGGACCTATGAAGAGTGATTCAGGCGTCACTATGTATCTTGTGATGATATGAATCAAGCTATACATAGTTCTTAGGAAAATGTTTAGTTTAACATCTTGTGACAAGGATGTACTTCGTATAGCTTATCGTCATGTGGTCTGTAAAAAATCATAATTTTTAACATCATGTACTTAGGACGTGTTCCATAAAGATTAACATTACATTATTAGGATTAATGATAGGGCTTAATCTATTGTGGATGCCTATGATGACATCTTGTGAAAAGTATTTCATGATAAATATCGCATTGGTGGGCATTGCGACATACTCCCTTATCCATGGTGGCTAATGAATCGGCTCCGTTATGATAAACCTTATATATTACATAGGGTCCTTCCTACTCGGGATCTAATTTTAGTGGTTACTTTTGTCGTATCATTGGGGTTCTATTATCCAACACCAGTTCCCCTTAAATAAATTAACAGAGGTGAACCATTTTATTAAAGGCATATTCTACCCAATTCTAATGAACCACTAAGTTGTGAAATGTTCACAACCTCTTCTCATCTATATGTTCCAACTCATCCAACTACTTTTGTGATTGTTCATCTTTTGAGAGCTATCTAAAAATGTATATATGGAGTGAGGGAAGCTAGACCTCTATGGGTAAAATTTCATCAGTCCCATACACTAGTGAATATGGCATTTCTTTTATAGTAGTGCACATGGTGGTACGGTACGCCCATAAAGCACGGAAGATTTTTTCTAGCCAAGACTTCTTATCATTGTTCACCATATCTTGTAGTATATTTGGTAGTGTCTTATTTAAGGCCTCTATCTATCCATTTTCCTCTATGTTATAGAATGATGAGTGATTGGACTCAATGTTGTACTCTTGGTATAGTTTCATTAACTCTATAGAATAGAATTTGGTGTCGTTGTTCATCAATATTGTGTGAGGGACTCTGAACCTGGTGATGATATGGAACTTCATGAAGTTGATGATGTTCTTCATCCTATAATCTTTCAAGGGTATTATCTCATACCATTTAGAAAATAATTTGGTAGTAGTAAGGATTTACTTGAACTTCTTGGATACGGTTGGGGGACACAGCCCCACAACATTAATCCAACAAAGAGTAAATGGATATGAATATTTAGCTATATGTAGAAATTTCAGGGGCTTATGGATAAAGTTTTCATGAATCTATCATGCAAGAAATTTCCTGGTGAATTCCACGTTTTTACGTATTATGGTTTGCCTATAATATCCCAACCTCTTTATTTGGTGAGATAGCCTAGTCCTAGATTGATAGGCACTGCAGGAGCCTACATGAAATTCTTCCATGATGGAGAAAACTTCTCCCTTTTCCTTAAAATTGAGGATAATTCCTTAAAATACATGTTTCTGGTACTTTGTACTCATTTGGACCATCCTATAGTGTGATGTTTGCTTCCTAACGCTGAATATGTTCCCTTCCAACACGATCTGTCCGGAGAGTTACATTTTGTAGATAAATAATAATGGGATCTATCCATCCAGGGTTGGTCATTGGTTCATCACGTTCTTGGGTGGCGTTGACCTGATTGATTTCTTCTATATTTCATACGATGTTCAATGAGACTATTCTTTAATGCATGATACAGAAGATTACATCCTCCTAACCAGGGTCAGTGAGGACAACAATAACTTTAGCCATCACATCAGCATGAGAATTTTGTGATTGAGGAACATAATTCATTGTGGGATTAATAGGGAATTTTATCATCAATACCCTAACATAGCCATTGGGGGGGGTCCAATAATTTATTTTTAATGGTATATTCAATATTGATATACTTTATCAACAATTCTAAATCCCCTTTGATATTTAGGTAGGTTGCATGTAGTTGTAGGGATAGTTACAACCTAGTGATGAGGGTTTGGTATTTGGCCCCGTTATTCATGTAGGCTTCAGATAGTGAGAAAGAGTAGGAAAAAATGCTTTTTATAGAGAGATAAATATAATACCTAAACCAAATCTATTGAGGTTTGAGTTTTCCATTCATGTGCTAACATGACTCTAGGAGGCACCATCAAAGTACATCTCCCATGTCCATGGAGTTTCATGGGCATATAAGACCCCCTCATCTAGGATAACGATATCTTCTAGTGTATTTTCTAGTGTAGGATATGCTGTGAGGAAATCATCCAGGGATTTTCCTTTTACTGAATTATGTAATATGAACTAAATATCATATTGTTGTAAAATGTATACTCATCAAGCCAAGAACCTAGTCAACATAAGGTAGGCAAGGATATACTTGAGTGGTTCAATGTGATATACTAGGTGGACTTCATGGTGCTAAAAGTAAAACCACATTTATTTCACTGCAATGATGAGTAAAAGGGAGTTCTTTTCGATATCATAATATATGGCTTCAGTACCTAGCATAGTCCGTCTAAGATAGTAGAGATTATTCTCACTTCCTACATCATTTTTCTGTGCGAAGAGGGCTCCCATTTATCATTCCATAGAGGTCACATAGAATATTGGTGGTGTCCCTTCCACCAGAGGCATCCAAACTGGTGGGTGTAGCAGGTGCTGATTGAGACATTCAAAGGCTTTTTAACATTCATCATCCCATTGGTAGGTGGATCCCTTCTTCATTAAGATAGTGAAGGGGAGATCTTTCTTCATCCAGTTTGGCTATGATTCACCTAATGTAGGTGAGGTTCCCTTGGAGTCCCCTTAGTTATTTTGGATTTATGGTGGGTGAAATTTCTAAAATAAAACTAGTCTTATTTGGGTCAACCTAAATTCCACAGTGGCATACCGCAAAGCTAAGTAACTTTCTTATGTTACCCCAAAAGCACACTTAAATGGATTAATATTTTGATAGTGTTGTCCTAGATTATTGAAAATTGTTCGAAGATCCTTTAAGTGATAACAATGCTGTCAGGATTTAATAACAATATCATCAAAATAACACTCATCTATCCTTCCCAAGAATGTCATAATGTTTTGATGCATAACATGCTAATATGTGGTACCAAATTTCTTCAATCCAAAGGGAATGACCTGATATAAGTGTAATGCCTCGACCCTAGTTACCTTGAGTTGGTGCATTACTACATAACATTGGAATGATCACAAGGAAATCATGTCTCAAAAGACCGATCAGTTTAGTATTATTGGAAACAAGATTCATATATAAGTTCAACTTTACAACTTGAAAAGAAGTACAATGAAAATATATTCCATTAGAAATATCCAAGCCTCCAAGATTATGACTGAAAGTCACGCATAAATAACTTATTCATATCCTAGGAAAATGAAAAATAAGAAAGGGGTGAGCTCAAATTCCTAGTAAGTTTAAGCAATATAGCAGAAGATAACATAAATATTGAGCATGGTGAATATTTGAAACCACATTCCTTTACTAATAATAAACGGGAATAATTTTATGTCAAGAATATGAGCTGAGTAAATAATTCCATAATCAAACATAATCATGGGTATTCTACTAGTATAATGACCACATGAACCATCAATATTATTTTCCTAATGAGGGAATGTATAATTCCAGACATTCTGAAACATTTTGTCAAGGCCTCATCTAAGATGTCTAATAATGATTAAGGCCTCGGCCAAAACCATATATCAAATTAGGAAAGGCCTTGAACAATTCCACATCTAGTTGTCTCATGAGACCTACCGATGCATCGAAGAGCTATAGAGGGCTCCACCCATCACTTACTAAGTCCTATACATTCCTCATATGAAAAGGATGAAATATAACCAAAACATTCGTATTAAAACTAGCATACGAAATGTAAAAACATTAACCATAAACCATGAGTGGAATAAAAATATCACATCCACAGTAAAACATATCAAAAAACCTTCAATACAATATGGATGTTTTGTATCATAATAAATCAACTTCAAATAAACTTAAAACCCATCAAAGGATGTTGACATATATAAAATCAAAACATTTTTTAGAGAAATATCTCTTTCTATTTTGAAATCATTTATGAATAAAATAATTATAAAGAAAAAATTTATTTTTAAAATATTCTTATATGCTTATTAGGTAAGCATTTATGATGTTATAACGGTGGAAAATAGCTGCACCCGCCGTATAAGTTAAAAAAACATTCTTACCTTATTTCTGTCTAAAAGGTCATAAAGTAACTTGTTTGGAAAACAACGGAAAGATTTATTTCAAAACATATAAAGTCAAATAATGGTATAAAATAATTTACCCCATTGTCTAGTAAATAGTAAAAATGATTCAAAATACATTTTTAAGAAACATGGATGTGGATGATAAAGAGGTCCCATTAGACACTTGCGTAAAAACAACCTCGGATAATAAAGAGATTGTAGAATTAAACCCTTACCCTATACATTTCCATGGTAGAAGACAGGTTAAACTACTATATAATGGTGAAATAATTGTTATTAAATTATAAAATAACCATTTACATTAATATGATATCATATATGATCTTAATATTGCTTTGTTAATGATATTTTAGTAGTATCATCGTTTCGAGTGCTAACTGATTCATCTTCCCTTATAAGCTTGGTTATGTAAGCCATGTTTGTTATGGATATGATGTATTTGATTTATATACATAATGATATTATGTTCATAATAATTATTTTTAATCATAAAAATAATATTATTCCTAAATGATTCTGATGGTGAATGAATCTCATCGCGTTCCGGGAGATGGTAATCCGTACGTACGCCCTAGCGACAATGTCATTATTTTGATGTTAAAATCATAGATAATTAGATGGTATATCATATATACAGAATAATAATCATGTTTTATTAATTGTTTACATCTATTATACATCATTATTATACCCATCTAAATTATAATGTATTGAATAACAACTACACCACGACGTGGAGACGGTAAGCCGTGCGTACGCACATATGGTGACATGTTATTCATAGGATGGATAAAATAATGAATATGGTTGTACAATATTTATAATAACATAGAAGTATATATAAGATACTTGAGTTATTATTTTATAATGGAAACAACAAATAAAGAGGAAGTGGAAGAAGAAAGGAACTTGAAAGAGGTGATGAAATATTTACCTCTTCTTCGAATTATTCCTTTTGATTTGATCAAAAGGGATTCTTAGGTTGAATTTATCACTAAATTAAGGACTCTAGGATGAAGGGAGGACATTTTAGAGGGTATTTGGTCAGGTTTTGGCCGAGTCAAATGGCTTTGAAGGTTTTTATTAGAGATAATGGGGAGTGCCCTTTTATAAGAGGGTTGAGGGGAACCTTAGGAAAATCTAGACAAATTATTTTATAATAAAATAATTTTTGGTTTCTTATGGATCAAAATGGATTATATAAAAGGATAAGGTGTGTATTGGTATAAAACCACTCAAATAAAAGGTTTGAGACAGGTTTGGGTCACTATATTAACCTTATCTTTTAGATTTAACTCTTAGTTAAATAGTTTGACATTTACCATGTCTCTTTGTATTTTTGTATTACATTGTTAATAAACTTAATATATACTTCTTAGAGAACACCAAGTGGTTCATTAATGATACACCTATAATTATATAAGTCTTTTGGATGAACCATATATTTTTAGGAATAGAATATAAAATAATAATATAATATTTTTTTAAAAAACTCTTTTATGTCAATTTTGACACTATATGGTATTTTGTTTTCGCTAAATTCATAAAAGAATTATTACTTCGAAAAAATTCATTTAAACAACCCTAATATGTAATATTAACCATGAAAATTCTTTTAATTCATTAAAAGTCTCCAATTATATTTATTTGGGTATTTATAATATCAATTATTTTTATCTTTCATTAATTAGGTAATTACTGCATCATCATTGTGTCATAAATAAATTAAATTATTTAATGTCTAAAAAATATAAATAGAATACCATTATGTATTAAATATTTCTATATTTATAATGAATATTTATAGTCTAATTTATCTTATGTGTAACCCTATATTAAAAATTATTTAGTTATTAAATGTTGATTTTAAATCTTTTAACTCTTCTTTGAATTAAATAATAATAAATGTCCTAATCTAATCCAAGTGGACCAAAAAGATCCATATTTTATTACTAAGGTTTTTTCTGGTCAAATTATACTTATCCAATAGAATTAGGATGTGTTTTAGGGTAATAATAATACCATTTTTACACTTAATTACCCAATTTACTTTTAACTGTGGTAAATAAAAGTAAAAATTTACTATTCAACAAAAATTATTTTCATCTTATTTAATCACATTTTACTTACTGATGTCAACCAAATCTCTTGTATTTTTGAAATTTAACTCACAGAAGTGGTAAAATAAAGTTTTATGTAAATTTGCAAATGCTCCTAGGAGGTGGGTAAGAGACGATAAAAAGTTCAATAAAATTTATATATATCTAAAATTATAATAAACAGACTCCAATGAATTCCATTGAACTTATATATGTATTATGTATCAATTTTCACCTAAAATATAAATTAAATAATTAATTAATTAAATAAAAATTTGGTTTTAAACTATAACTTAGTGTTTTTCACTATTCATCAAAAATTCAAAGTTTTCATAAAAATACCAAAAATTCACCCTAAGCTAATTTCGATATTCAAAATCCAAAAATGAAGTCCATTTTGAAAGATAAAATTTATAAAATTTTAAAAAGTGGGTATTACTGTTCATAACGGCAAGTTTGAATGTTTATGGTGTGTTAGAACTCGAAGTTGCGTACAACACACGCTATTGTATTATTCAAAGAGAAGCATACCGTGGAAGCTTGGGGTGTAACATTCTCCCCTCCATAAAATAATTTCATCCTAGAAATTTCTAGAGTATTATGGCGTAAAACGATTCGAGTGGTTCTTCATCATACGTTCCTCAGGTTCCCACGTTTCCTCTTCTATCTTATGGTTTCTGCATAGAACTTTTACCAGATGAGTCATTCCGTTTCTCAGAACTTGTTCTATTGTATCATGAACCTTGACTGGATCTTCGAAATAAGACAGATCGGGTTCCAGCTGTAATTCCTCATAGGTCAGTACATGCATTGGGTCAGACATGTATTTTCTCAATAGTGATACGTGGAACACATCATGAACTTTGGAGAGACTTGACGGTATTGCCAAATGGTAAGATGTAACCCCAATTCATTCTAGAATTTCAAAAGGTCTGATGTACCTGGGACTTAATTTTTCATTTTTACCAAAACATATAACACCCTTCCATGGAGATACCTTCAAGAAAACATGTTCTCCTACATAAAATTCCAAATGCTTCCTTCGGTTATCGGCATAGAACTTTTGCCTACTTTGAGCTGCTTTGATGTGGGTTTGGATTAACTTCACCTTTTCCATCATTTCCTCCATATGTTCTGGGCCTATGAGTTTTTTTCACCAACATCATCCAAACAGATTGGTGTGCGACATCTCTTTATGTATAACTATTCATATGGTGCAATCTGAATACTTGAATGGAAGCTATTGTTATTGGAAAATTCTACCAGAGGTAAATATTGATCCCACATACATTGAAAGTCAAGTGATCATGATCTCAACATGTCTTCTAAGGTTCGAATAGTCCGTTCTGATTTTCCATTAGTTTGGGGGTGGTAGGCAGTGCTCAAACGAAGTTCAGTATCCAGGGATTTCTGAATACTTTTCCAGAATCTTGATGTAAAACGGGGATCATGATAAAAAAAATCAATATTTTTACTCCATGAAGTCTTACAACATCATTAATATATAGTCTTTATAATCATCCAGGTGGAAAATATTCTCTTATAACAAAAAAATGTGCTGACTTGGTAAGGTGATCAATAATGACCCATATTGCAATGTTCCTTCTAGGATTATTTGGTAGTTCCATGACAAAGTCCATCGTAATACTATCTCATTTCCACTCAGGTATGGGAAGAGGTTGCAAGACTTCTCCAGGCTGTTGCCTTCATGCTTTCACTTGTTGACAAACAATACATCTTGACACAAAATCAGCAATCTCCCTCTTTAAGTTGTCCCACAAAAAATGTTCCTTCAATTATCTATAAATTTTTGTGCTCCCAGGGTGTATAGAGAAATTGGAGATATGAGAATCATCCAAAAACTCTCTTTTTAAATAATTTATATTGGGAACACAAAGTCTCTTCCCAAGTTTCAAAATTCCATCTTCATACAGAAAGTCACTCAATCTCCCATCATTCACAACGTAAATCTTCTTTTGAAACTCTTCATCATTAGTCTGAGAACTCTTTATCCTTTCTATTAAAGATGTTTTGGAAACCTTTTGAGAAGTTATTGATGTTTCACCTTCCATGGTAATTACCATATCCATATTTACTAGATCTATGCATATATGATCTTTTTCAACTCTCATCTTGTTCAAAACTCCATGATCCTTTCTTCTCAAAGAATATGACACCTTATTTTCCTTCCCTAGGTGGTATTGTATCGTGCATTCATAATCCTTGAGTAGTTCTTTCCATCTCCTTTGCCTCATGTTGATTTCTTTCTGTGAGAAAATATACTTCAAACTCTTGTGATCAGTATAAATCTCACATTTTCACCATAGATATAGTGTCTCTAAATCTTCAAAGAAAAGATTATATATGCTAACTCAAGATCATTAGTAGGATAGTTTTTCTCATGAACTTTTATCTATCGTTATGCATAGACAATAAATATATCATTCTTCATAAGGACACAACCAAGTATATTCTTTGTTGCATCACTATAAATAACAAACCCATCATTCCTTGATGGTTGGGTCAAGATAAGAGCATTGACTAATCTTCTCTTCAATGTTGAGTCAAAAGTCCTCTTTTGAATTTTAACCCTTGTTTTGGAAATCACAAATGTCCTTTATCATGTTTTACTGATCGTACTGACCATGCTGATCGTATTGAACATGATGATCCTACTAACCATGCTGATCGTACTGACCATGCTGATCGTACCGACCATGCTGATCTTACTGACCATGCTGATCGTACTGACCATGCTGATCGTACTGACCATGCTGATCATACTGATCATGTTGATCGTACTGACTACTGATCGTACGGATTATATTTTCTACTCTCTGTCACTCGTATTGTACTGACTCTATCATTTTTACTCACTTTTTTTTCACTTTGTATCATCACAATACATTACACATTAACACTTATAATACTCATACTCTTCATTACATGCTTGTTTTGGTACTTAGTCAAAAACACATGTTTCATATTAATCGTACTCATGTTTATTGTCTTCATATATCTTTTGATTTAACCAATACGATGTCGTTGAGTTAGTTACAAACTAATCAAAACAATGTCATGCTTTCTGTTTCAATATGACTGTTATAACGCCAGGTGTCCAAGACCCTCCGAGTTTTTCGGAGAAATATGACCGTTGGAAGAAATTTGACCATTGGAACCTGAGGCCTATAAATAGAAGGTCATTTGAAGCTGAGAAAGGAGGGAGAACAATAGTGATATAACTTTTATACTTGGTTCTATCAAGATCTAGAGAGACACGCTGTGATTTCTCTCATGCTTTATGCCTTGTGTGTCCGATCATCATATCGAGGGCTTTCAAGTAATTGAAAGATAGAGGTGCCGATTACCTAAAAAATCGAGGGCTGCCGGGGATAGGCAGACGGACGAACCGATCATCGTATTGAGGGCTTCCAGGGATAAGAAGACAGATGTTCCAATCATCGTATCGAGGGATACTGGGGATAGGCAGACAGACGAACCGATCATTGTATCGAGGGCTTACCAAGGTGGTGGTAAGACAGACCTCTTATCCTAGGTGAAAGGATAACCCTTTCTCTTTGGGTCAAAAGAATTATAATACTTTTACATTTCTGTTGTTTCTTGTATTAGAAAGGAATTTTTATTTTTTCCTTTCTTCATTATACTTTCAATTGTAATTGTTTCGATTAAAGTTATTCTATTAAATTTTGTATTAATATATTCTATACGCTTTATGGTAAAATCTCTCACACTTATATTACTCTGATTATTGTATTCATCTTGAATACAATTACTTTACATTTCTAATAGTATTACATTACATCATACCTTTATAATCAATACAATTGTGGTTGTTTGAATTGTATTAGTTTAAGACCTTTTAAACTAATATCTTAAGTGATTAAACTCAAAGTTTTTAAACCTACAATTCACCCCCCTCTTGTATTGTTCCATCTAATATACATATACATCTACATATTCGATCCAACAATTGGTATCAAAGGAGGTTTTCCACTAATTTGTATTACTTGTTCTATTTCTTTCATATTACTATTTTAACTACTTACTACAATAACGTGTGGAGTGGAAAGGTTTTTTTAGATGGCAAGAATAAATATTGGGTCACTTGACAATCTAAATCCTTCTAGACCACCTATATTTGATGGGAATGATTATGAGTACTGGAGAGATCGAATGAAGACATTTGTGATCAATACTAGTGTAGACAATTTTATAATGCTTACTGGAGGTTACAAAATTTCTGACAAAGAATTCAGTACTTTCACTAACCAATAGAAGCAAGAATATCAACTGAATTACAAGGTACACAATACTTTTTTATGTTCTATGACCAGAAATATATATAGTCAGATATCTTCATGTGAAGCTTCCAACTGTATTTGGAAGAAATTATAAGTCACTCATTTTGGAACATCCAAGGTTATAGAAACAAGAAGAGAAATTCTTCGAGCAGAGTATCGTGGTTTTGTTTTTCCGTATGGAGAGCCAGTATGTAAAGTGGAAAAATGGTTTATGACAATCATCAACAGCTTACAATCAATGGGAGAAAAAGGCCTTGATGATGAAGCTCTAGTAGATAAGATTATAGATATAATGCCGAATGAATTGGAATAAAAAAGGACAGCTATTGATGAAAATAGAAAAGTTTCCCAGATTACTCTTAATGAACTTTTTGGAACTCTTTTATAGCATAAGAGAAGAATGAAAATAGATGCTGATTTTAACAAGAATAAAAATGGGAATGGAAGTGTATCCTTTACATCTAAAGCTAAAAAACCTTAAAGGATTACAAGATCCAAATCCCAGAATGTTGTTTTAACAGAATCAAGTGAAATTGATCACTCGGATAATGATTTAGCCAATCTTGATCGAAGGATAAACAAGATTGTGGGAAATAAAGACTTCCAATACAGATTCAAAAAGAAAGATAGGAAGGACAAAAAAGATTCAGAGGTAACTTGTTATGGATATAAGAAAGTAGGTCATATAAGGCCTGATTGTCCTTTACATAAGAGAAATGACAGAAAGGAGAAACATTCTGAAAGAAATAAGAAAAAGTATTATAAGACGAAAAAAGTCTTGAAGGCAAATGATACTTGGAGTGCAAGTGGTAGTGATTCTTCAGACAATTCTTCCGAATATGAGTCCTCAGGACAAAGGAATATTGGACTTATAGCCAGATTACCAATTGAAGATCATTGTCTTATGGCTAAGGTACATAATGTTGAAGCTATAACAACTGTCTCTTTAAATACAAATTTTAATGATAATAAATATTATGAATCTTGAAATGATGAATCTTGATCATCAGAAGATGATATGTTACCTTCTTTTGAAGAAGTATCTAGATTTTCTAAATTACTCGAAAATGAAAATTCCAAACTCAAGAAGATGCTTGAGAAAGAAAACTCTAGAATTTCAGTTTTAACTAAAGAAGTTTCGGATATTTCTAATGATCATAATATGAAAACTTATGATTTTGAAATTATTTAAAAAACCCTTGAGAAAGTCAAATCTGATAAGGATAAACTTTCTAAGGATCTAGAAAATGTGATTTCAAAGAAAAATGTTTTAGATCCTAACTCTAGTATAAAATCAAATGTTTTGGAAGATAAAAACATATTTTTAAAGCTAAACACAGAAATTTTCTCTTTAAAGAAATGTTTTTCAAACTTAACTCATGGTAAGGAAAATTTTGACAAAATGTATTCCCAAATCCGGCCTTTAAGAAATCGTTCTGGACTTGGTTATACTCATTCCAAACCTGTTTTTAGTAATAACTATTTTGTTCCAAAAAAAACATCTTTTTGTTCTAAGTTCCAATGTGTTGGACACTGGAAAAGAGAGTGTTCTCTCAATAAAACTCAATCTATAGGATTTCATAAAGCTCATTTTGTAAAACAAATGTGGATTCCTAAAATTCTGTTATCTAAACATTCTGGATCCAAACAAGTTTGGGTTCCAAAAAACTAATTGTTTCTTTTTCAGGAAAATGAGAAGTGTACCAACAAGAATAGTTGGTATAAGGATTGTGGTTGTTCTCGACACATGACTGGAAACAAATATCTCTTTGAAAAGGTTATCAAAACAAATGTGGAAAAGTTACCTTTGAAGATAATGCTCAAGGAAAGATTGTTGGTATAAGTAATATTGTTTTTCTTGGAAAAGTTCTTATCTCAAATGTTTTGTTTGTTAACGATCTTAGGCATAATCTCATCAGCATAAGTCAATTATGTGATGAAGGTTACCTTGTGAATTTTAGGAATGATAAGTGTCTAGTTCACAATTCCAAGGATGAGTTCATTCTATCTACCCATAGGCAAGAGAATGTATACACTATTAACTTAGAAGACCTTAAAATCCAAAACTTAACATGCTTAAGTGCAATAGAAGACCATTCATGGCTATGGAATAGAAGACTAGGACACTGCAATCTAAGAAACCTTTGTAAAATCTCAAAGAAAAGACTTGTAAAGGGACTACCAGATCTTAGATATGATTCTTCAAAAGTCTGTGATACTTTTCAATTTGGAAAGCAACATAAAACTAGATTTAAATAAATTAATGAAGTTTCAACTTTTAATGAATTACAGCTAGTGCATATGGATCTTTTTGGTCCTTCACAAACTGGAACCATTGGAGGAAAAAACTATGTATTTGTTTTAGTTGATGACTTTACTAGATTTACATCGGTCTATTTTCTAACAAAGAAATCTGAAGCCTTTTCCTATTTCAAAACGTTTAGAGCCCAAGTTAAAAATGAGAAAAATCTACCATTGATAACTATTCATAGTGATCATGGTGGTGAATTTCAAAATTCATATTTTGAAAATTTTTGTAGTAAGAAAGGTATTACTAAAAATTTCTTAGCTCCAAGAACTCCTCAGCAAAATGGTGTTGTTGAAAGAAGAAATTGTATTCTTCAGGAAATGACTAGAACCATGTTGAGTGAATACTCAATTGCTAAGAACTTCTGGGCTGAAGCTGTTAGTACTGCTTGTTATACTATAAATCGGGTTTTAACTAGACCATTTCTTAATAAAACATCTTATGAGTTATGGACTGGCCGAAAACCTAAAGTTTCATACTTCAATGTTTTTGGGTGCAAAGTATTCATTCTGAATACAAAAGATAATATACACAAATTCGCACCAAAATCTGATGAAGGAATCTTTCTGGGCTACTCCACTACTTTTTAGTCTTACAGAGTTTTCAATAAAAACACTTGCACTGTTGACGAAATAGTACATGTAAAATTTGATGAAACTAATCCTTTTGTTTTTAAACCATCCCAACCTACATCCTCAGATGTCTTTTCAAAAACTGATTATCAACCTTTGATAGAAGATCCTTCTGATAAGGAAAATATTAAAGAAGATACTTATGAAACATTTACCACAGAATATTTTCTACCATATGTTGATGAACAGGTTTTACAAAACCCAAATCAATTGTTTCTTAGGAATCATCCCAGTGATAACATCATTGGTGATGTAAATCAACTGGTAAGGACCAGAAATTCCTTATGAAATGAAATAGAACATCTTGCTTTTCTTTCCAAATTTGAACCTAAAAGTCCAAGTGAGGCCTTGGGTGATGAAGATTAGATAAACACAATGCAAGATGAACTAAAGGAATTTGAGAGGAATCAATTGTGTAATTTAGTTGAAAGACCCAAAAAAACAACTATAATTGGTGTAAAATGGGTTTTCAGAAACAAATGTGATGAAAATGGAATCATTGTACGAAATAAATCAAGACTTGTTGCTAAGGGATATAATCAATAAGAGGGAATAGACTATGAAGAAGCATATTCTCCTATAGCTATACTTGAATATATTTGTATTCTATTAGCCTTTGCAGCATACTTTGATTTCAAACTTTTTCAAATGGATGTAAAATGTGCTTTTATAAATGGTTTTTTTCAAGAAGATGTTTTTTTTGAACAACCTCCTAGTTTTCTTGACCCAAAACATCCAGATCATGTTTTTAAACTTACCAAAGATCTGTATGGTCTTAAACAAGCCCCTAGAGCATGGTATGATAGACTTATAATATTTCTTTTATAAAACAATTATACAAAAGGTACAACAGATCCAACTCTTTTTATAAAAATGGAAAATAAAAATGTTTTGATTGTTCAAATCTATGTTGATGACATCATATTTGGATCGAATCATAAATCTTTAACTGATTCTTTTGCTAATTTAATGAAATATGAGTTTGAAATGAGTATGATAGGTGAGTTAACATTATTTTTAGGTTTTCAAATTTCTCAAAAACTAGAAGGGACATATATATCCCAACATAAGTATATTAAAGATTTACTCAAAAAATATGGATATGACAAAACTAAATGTATCAACACTCCAATTGGTACCTCAAATACACTTGATCTTGATGAAACTGGGAAACCAGTAGATCAAACAATTTTTAGAGGTATGATAGGAAGATTTCTATACTTGAAATCTAGTCGACCAGACTTAATGTTTTCTGTATGCTTATGTGATAGATACCAATCTAAATCCAAAAGATTCTCATTTAAAATCCGTAAAGAGAATCTTTCAGTATTTAAAAGGCATTATGGATCTAGGTCTCTTTTATTCTTCTGGAAATTATTTTGTTTTAAAATGTTTTTTAGATGATGACTTTGAAGGTTGTAGAATGGATATAAAAAAGTACATCTGGAACATGTCATTTCTTAGGAGATTCTCTGGTTTCTTAGTCCTGCAAGAAACAACACTCGGTAGCACTTTCCACTGCTGAAGCTGAATATGTAGCAGCTGGAATTTGTTGTGCCCAAGTGTTGTGGACGAAACACACACTCACTGAATATGGATTGAGTTTTTCCAAAACTCAAATTCTATGTGATAATACTAGTTCCATATCTCTTAGTAAGAACCCAGAACATCACCCTCGTGAAAAACACATATATGTTAAGCATAAATTTCTTAGGGATCACACAAAAAAAAAGATATTGTTTTACAGTTCATTGGAACACAAGAACAACTTGGTGACATTTTTACAAAACCATTACCTTCCGATAGATTTGAATATATAAAACAGAAGCTGGGAATGATTACATTAAAATAATCATCCATATATACTTCTTTTTTTTTACATTTCTCCTTACATTAAAGAAACTCCTCTTAGAAAGGGGGAGAATGTTTCTTACTATGTTTCTTTTTATCTTATGATATTTATTTATTTACTTCCCTAGTATGTGTTTTTATGTCCTATCGGTTCATCGTATTGAAATTTTTACCGTATTGATAGTTTTATCCTATTAACAGTTTTACCGTATTGACAGTTTTATCGTATTGACAGTTTTATCGTATTGACAGTTTTATCGTATTGATAGTTTTATCGTATTGTCAGTTCATGGTACTGATTTTCTTTTCCATCGTATTGTCAGTTCATGGTAATGATTTACTTTTCCATCGTATTGTCAGTTCATGGTAATGAATTTATTTTCCATCGTATTGTCAAGTCATGGTAATGATTTTTTTTCCATCGTATTGTCTGATCATGGTAATGAATATCTTTTCCATCATCATGTCCATGGTAACAAGTTTGTTTTCCATCGGTTTGTCAGTTCATGGTAATGACTTTCTTTCCCATCTACATGACGATTGGTAGTTTTTTTTCTTTACGTACGATTGTGTTTTCTTTTGAACTATACAAAAACCAACAATTACCTTACGTTCTCCGGCAGGTACTTTTAATTTTTTTTAAATTTTTTTTTTCATTTTAATCCTAACCATTGATCTTATTTCCTATAATCTTGACCGTAGAAGATCAACGATCACCCATATATTGCCTATAAATACACCCCCTCCCCAAACCCACATCGTTTTTTCAGGATCTACGTCGAAGCTCTGCCTCACTAATTTTAAGTCATCGTTCGATCTTTCATCGGCCGCATCTCTATGTCTCAATCTTTTTCCAATACTCCCACTGATATGTCTTCAAAGGCTTTCTCAGAAAAAAGACCATTTTTGGGAATGTTTAGTTTCCCGTGACTTCTATGATTTGTACGATTCTACAATCAAGAGGATTATTTTGTATCAAGAATGGGAGCATTTGTGTGTTGAAATACCTGTTTCTCAAGATTCGGTTCTCTTTGATGAAGTCAGTCAGTTTTATAAAACCGTATCTTTCGACAAAGACATGACTATCAATTTTGTTGTGTATGATAGAAATTTGACTATCTCTTTGAAACAAGCGGATCATTTTCTGAATGTCCCAATAGAAGGTGATTCTTTCTGTCCATCTCATAAACTACCAGAGGAGGTCGGTACATTTAATAAAGAAAGTGTCGAGAAGTATTTGTTTGTTGTAAATGAAGAGAAGAGGAATGTGGATCATCTTTCTCTGAACAACATGTTTGTTGTAATTTGGATGCAAGGTTTTCTTATCCCAAGGAAAGGGGATAGAGAAACTCTGAATGTTTCTGACATTTTCATGCTTGACTATCTTGTCAACATGAGAAAAGTAAATATGATGGGATAAATTTTTGAAACAATTAAGAATGTAATGTCAGGAGTAATCAAGTCTCATCTGATTATGTATCCAGTTATCCTTACAAAGTTTATTCTCTAGAGAAAGAAGTTTTGCAACATTCCTTTGAATGGAAAGCTGATAGATCTGAAGCCATCCTGGATTAGTAATAGTACGATGAAAAAGTTGAATATTTGTTTTTATCAGAACTCAAAACTTTTTGTTAAGGATGTAGAAGCTGAATCGGCTCAGAATCAATCGGCACCTATGCCAGTAAAATAAAATCCTTCTATTGGTGTTACTCAAAATTCTGATCCGTAAACCAGCTCAAAGCCAAAGAAGAAGCCAAAGTACAGTAAGGAGGTTGTAGCTAAATGGAGAAAGGATAAGGAACAAAGAAAGTAAGGGGATCCAAAGTTCGGTCTTGAGCAAGATAAATCTTATTCAGAAAGAATAAGGGTAGATGAAACCCCTAAAGCTGAAAAGAAGAAGAAGACTGTTTTGAAGAGAAAGGATCAAGAATTTGATATCTCTAAAGTCTTGAAAATGGATGAGGATGCAAGTGCTCAACTAACAGATGAAGTGCATCAAGATCCCATTGTACAGAGTCTTCCTGAATGAGAGAAATGAAAACAAATGTTGGAATAGATACAAGAAGTTAAAGAGGAGGAAGAATATTTTCTTTTAGAATTCCTTCAGAGTTCAAAGAAGAGTAGAGAGGAATCAGTTCAAAAGCAAAGTAAAGGTATTAAACAAACCCCTCATGCTGATCAAGCAGCTTTTCAAACCTCTAAAACTCCAGATAGAATTTCATCTCAAGTAAAGTAAGGTGCTCATTCTTCTCACACTGAAAAATTTATTGTCATTAGTGACAAAATAGAAGATGAAGGAAAGGAGAAAGAAAAAGTTAAAAGAAAACAATCAGTTATAGACTCAAGCCGATCAAATAAACTGGCTTCGTATGATCAGGATACTAATTCAGAACACACAATATCTCTCAAGAAGAGTGATTACATTGTTCATGTTTTAAGAAGGGTCATGAAGACTATCCCATAATTTCCCAGGCTGGAAGGGAAAATTGACTTCATTACTGACAATCAAAAGAAGAAGTTTGGCTCTATAAAAGAATTGAGAAATAATGTTCTGTCAGTTGAAGCCGATTTGAAAGTTCTCTCAAAACGTTTGGCTTCTCATAAGAAGGCTTGCAACAAGATGACCAAGTGGTCATACAAAACAGAGAGCTATGTCAATGACCATGAGATATCAATTGAAGATATAAGAAGGTTGTCAAATGAGACTGAAATTTCTTTCAATAAACTTGAAAAAGAAACTATTGAAAGACTGAATTAGCTAACTCATAGAGCCGATGTTTCTTTAGTAAAAGAGTTGCATGATAGAATGAATTCCTTTCAGTCTGAGTTTTCGAAGGTTTCATCTTTCAAGGATGAAATAGTTCTATTGAAGAAACAAAACTCTATATTATCCAAAGATAACTAGAATTTTTAGGATGGAATTGACACTCTTGAAGAAGTTATCAGAGTTCAGGAGGAAACTATCAGAAATCAGGACCATCTCTTTGCCGATCAACAAGACCTTCTCAGATCTCAGGGTGATGCTATTTCTAAAGACCAAAAGGAAATAAAAAAAGATGAAGGTGTTTCTTCATGAGTTGATTAAAAAGGAGAAGGAAAGAGAAAACAAGTGACATGTATTTGTTTTCAAGCTTGTCTTTGTTGTTATCATAATGAAATTTTTGTCACCATATCCATTGTATTGTATTTCTTTTCTAACTCTTTCAAGAATTTCATGTTTACCCCATTCTTATTGAAAATCACAAAGGGGGAGAATGTTTCACAAAGGGGGAGAATGTTTTACAAAGGGGGAGAATGTTTTACAAAGAGAGAATGTTTTGAAAAAACACTTCTAAATCAAGGAAAATCTATTAATACAATCCTTAGGAAAGTACATACCTAAGGGGGGAGTTAGTTGTATTAAATTTCTTATTCAGAAGAGTTTCCAATAAATCAGGGGGAGATAAGTTTTTCTTTTATTTTTCTTTTGTGTTTTGTGCTTTCCAAAAAGGGGGAGATTGTTGAGTCAAAAGTCCTCTTTTGACTTTTACATCTTGTTTTGGAAACCACAAATTTCCTTTATCATGTTTTACTGATTGTACTGACCATACTGATCATACTAAACATGCTGATCGTACTGACCATGCTGATCGTACTGACCATGATGATTTTACTGACCATGCTGATCGTACTGACCATGCTGATCGTACTGACCATGTTGATCGTACTGACCATGATGATCGTACTGACCATGCTGACCATACTGACTACTGATCGTACAGATTATATTTTCTAATCTCTTTCACTCGTATCATACTGACTCTGTCATTTGTACTCACTTTTGTATTTCACTTTGTATCATCACAATACATTACACAATAACACTTATAATACTCATACTCTTCATTACATGCTTGTTTTGGTACTTATTCAAAAACACATGTTTCATATTAATCGTACTCATGTTTATTATCTTCATATATCTTTTTCTTTAACCAATACGATGTCGTTGAGTTAGTTACAATCTAATCAAAACGATGTCGTGATTTCTGTTTCAATATGACCGTTATAATGCCAGGTGTCCATGTCCCTCTGAGTTTTTCGGAGAAATATGACCATTGGAAGAAATGTGACCGTTGGATCCTGAGGCCTATAAATAGGAGGTCATTTGAAGATGAGAAAGGAGGGAGAACAACGGTGATATAACTGTGATACTTTGCTTCTATCAAGATCTAGAGAGATACGTTGTGACTTATCTCATGCTTTGTGCTTTGTGTGTCCGATCATCATATCGAGGGCTTTCATGTAATTGAAAGACAAAGGTGCTGATTACCTACAAAATCGAGGGTTGTCAGGGATAGGCAGATGGACGAACCGATCATCGTATCGAGGGCTGACGGGGATAGGCAGACAGACATTCCGACCATCGTATCGAGGGCTTCCGGGGATAGGCAGAAAGACGAACCGATCATCGTATCGAGGGCTTACCAAGGTGGTGGTAAGATAGACCTCTTATCCTAGGTGAAAGGATAACCCTTCTCTTTGGGTCAAAATAATTGTAATAATTTTACATTTCTGTAGCTGTTTATATTAGAAATGAATTTTTATTTTTACCTTTCTTCATTATACTTTCAATTGTAATTGTTTCAATGACAATTATTATATTACATTTTGTATTAATAGATTCTATATGATTTATGGTAGAATCTATCACTCTTTTATTACTCTGATTATTGTATTCATCTTGAATACAATTACTTTACTCTTCTAATAGTATTACATTACATCATACCTTTATAGTCAATACAATTGTGGTTGTTTGAATTGTATTAGTTTAAGACCTTTTAAACTAATATCTTAAGTGTTTAAACTCAATGTTTTTAAACCTACAATTCACCCCCTCTTGTATTGTTCCATCTAATATACATATACATCTACATATTCGATCCAACATTCAATTCTTCAACACATTCTTCAAACTCTTTTTTCCAAACAAATTTAACCCCTTTTCGGGTGTGCTTTGTTAATGGGTTATACTATCGGGAAAAATTCTTGACAAAGCGTCAATAATAACCTGCTAAACCAATAGAACTGCGTACCTTAGGGATACCCGCTGGTGCTGGCCATTCTTGGATTGCCTTAGTCTTAGAAGTATCAATAGAGATTTTATCTTTGGAGACAATATGGCCATGAAAATAAATCTTCTTAAGCCAGAATTCACACTTTATAAACTTCCCATATAATTGATGTCTTCTTAGAGTCTTCAGGATAATGTGCAAGTGATTTTCATGATCTTCGTATATTTTGGAGTATACCAAGATATCACCAATAAATACCACTACAAATTCATCAAGATATTCCTTGAAAACTCTATTCATTTCTTCCATGAAGATAGAGGGTGCATTAGTCAATTCAAATGACATTATTGTAAACTCGTAATGCCAGTACCTGGTTCAAAATGCTATTTTCAAAATGTCTTCCTTCTTCACACACAACTGATGATATCCAGATTCAAAGTTCAATCCTTGAAAATTATTGAGCTCCATGAAGTTGGTCGAATAAATCATCAAGGCGAGGTAGGGGATACTTGTTCTTTATTGTTATAGCATTGATCCCCCTGTAGTCAATGCACAACCTCATAGATCCATCTTTCTTCATAACAAAATGGACAGGGGCTCCCCATAGAGAAAAACTAGGGTGAATGAATCCCTTATTACTCAATTATTATATTTTTTTCTTTAATTCCACTAATTCCAAAGTGGCCATTCTATATGGGGTCTTTGATATGGGCCTTGAACCAGGAATTAAATCAACGGAAATCTCGATTTCTCATTCTGGAGGATGTCAAGGTAAATCCTCTGGAAATAGATCAACATACTCTTACAAAATAGGTACATCCTCTATTTTAAAATTATTTTCCTCACCCATAGTTATTAAATTCTCTTCCTCCTTAATAATTGAATTTAGTTGAGAAATTGGGGGTGGATATAGATAAGAATTAGGTGGTGGTGATTTTTCACTAAAGATAAGGTGTTTTTTATCATCGTTATCAAAAATAGTAACCTCCTTCTTCTTACAATAAATTTTTGCATCATGGTCTGAAAGACAATCCATACTAAGGATTATATCCAATTAAATCATGGTTATGATGATGATATTAGAAGATAAAGAACATTTATATGCCCTAATGGGAACTGATTCACAAAACATTGTTGCAATGATACTTCCCTTAAGAGTTTTGACTGGACACTCCCTTGTTAAATCAAATTGGAAATATCTAATTTTCATAGCAATCTGGGAAGATATGAAACAATGCAATGGTCCAAAATCAAATAAATCACTGGATAAACTTGAGGAAACCATTAAATTATCTGCCACCATGTCTTTCGGGGCTTCAACCTCAGAAGTAGTGATCACATAAGCTTGGCCTTGATCCCTTGGCATTTTCTAAGGTAAGTTTCCCTGACATTTAGAACATTCATTTTCATAATGTTTCATCTCCCTGCAATTGTAGCATTGAACATTGGTAGAGTATTTCTTTCCCTTATAATCACTAGCAAGATGGCCTTTCTTTCCACATTTTTAGCATACTCCTTTATCTTTTAGACAGTCACCAGGGTGCTTCCTTCCACAATTATCACAGGGTGGAAATTCATTTTTTCCCTTATTCCCTATTTCCTTATTTCCTTTCCCTGAGTTTTCAGCAGATCTCTTCTTCTCTTGCTTTGCTTTAAAGTCATAAGGCTTAGTGAATTTCTTTTCTATCTTGATTGCACACGAGACAATATCTTTGTATGATGAGAAGGATTGTAATACTAAGGCTCGATGGAGAAATGGTTTTAACCCATAAAAGAAACGATCAATCTTACTTCTTGGGTTTCTTATATAATCTAAATCATGCCTCTATATCCTTTTAAGTTAGCTTCATACTTTGCGACATGCTCATCCTCCATTTGCCTCAAAATCAGAAATTGTCTTTCCATCTCCGCTCGATAGTCAGGAAGAAAGTATTTTTCTAAGAAAATTTCTTTAAACTCCCTCTATTCCCTATTTGATAATTCATCATCTTCCTTTGTGTTTTGAATCAATGACCACCATTGATCAATATCTCCAGTGAGGTGGTAAACTGCCAGGATAACTTTTTTCCTTTCGCTACTCCCTAAGGCATCGAATATTTTCTCTAAGGAATTTATCTATTGTTCAGCTACTAATGGAGTTGTACCCCCATTGAATGTTGGAGGTTGTTGCCTCATGAAAAAGGTCTAACATTGATCCTATGCGTTGTGAATTAGGGTGATCCATATAGGTAAGGTTATTATTCATAACCTATGTGAGTGTCCCAGTATGGTGATATGCTGATCAGCACCAGTTGTATCACCAGCTCCACTATAATTATCTTGAGAAGGAGGGAAATCCATTCATGGAGTGCGTTCATTGATATGGTATCCATTCCTTCTGCTATGCGCCATTTCTAAACAATGTCATACACTAGATTAGTTTATGAATTGCAATACATAACTCCAAACTTGTAAAACACTTAACATAAATTGAATAGTTTATGGATATAATCCATAATCATAAAAAATGTTTTATTTGAGGAAGTATATACTCATAAACCCTTAATAATGATTTTTAATGAAAATAAAAATTATCCTAAGCATATCCCCTGGGAGTGTCGTAACCAATAGTACAGCAAGGCCTATTGTCGTGCACCTGTTCCCATTCGAGTCTAGCTCAAAGCTGTGTTTTCCGGTTTTACCCTTAGGTAAATCTGTGTCAGAGCAGCCTCTACATACTTGTATCCAGATAGGGATGTATTGCTTTGAAAACTCACAAAATCTCTACAGTACCAAAATTCTAGGAATTTCTTCTATTCTAATCTTCAAATTTTATCTTAAGGCTATGTTCCCTAATAATAATTTATCAGAATATACTTTCCAAGGATTTTACTAAACATCCTATGATACCAACTGTAATGCCCCAACCCTAGTTACCCATAGCCGGTGCATTATTACATAACATTGGAATGATCTCAAGGAAATCATGTCTCGAAAGACCAATCAGTTTAGTATTATTGTAAACAAGATTCATACATAAGTTCAACTTTACAACTTGAAAAGAAGTACAATATGAATTTATTCAATTAGAAAAATCCAAGCCTCCTAGATTATGCCTGTAAGTCACTCATAACTAGCTTGTTCATATACATGGAAAATGAAACATAATAAAGGGGTGAGCTCAAACGCTCAGTAAGGGTACGAAATACAGTGGAAGATAACATAAATATTAAGCATGGTGAATAATTTAAACCACATGACTTTACTAATAATAAACATGAATAATTTTATGGAAGGAATATGAGCTGAGTAAATAATGACATAATAAATCATAATAATGGATATTCTACTAGTCGAATGACCACATGAACCATCAATATTATTTTCATAATGAGGGAATGTATAATGCCGGACATTCTAAAAAATTTTGTCAAGGCCTCGGCCAAGATGTATAAAAATTATTAAGGCCTCGGTAAAAACCATATATCAAATTGGGAAAGAGCTTGGCCAATTCCATGTCTAGTTGTCCCATGAGCCCTACCGATGCATCGAGGATCTATAGTGGTCTCCACCCATCAATTACTAAGTCCAATACATTCCTCATATGAAAAGGTTGAAATATAAGCTAAACATTCTTATTAAAACTAGCATATGAAATGTCAATACATTAACCACAAACCATGAATGGTATAAAAATATCACATCTACAGTCAAACATAACACAAAACCTTCAATACAATATGGATGTTTATTATCATAATAAATCAACTTCAAATAAACTTAAAATTCATCAAAGGATGTTGACATAGAAGAAATCAAAACCTTTTAAGAGAAATATCTCTTTATATTTTGAAATCATTTAAGAGTCACATAGTTATAAAGAAAACATTTATTTTGAAAATTTTCTTATAATATTGTAATGGAGGCTTTGACGATGTTATAACTGCAGAAAAAATCCGGACCCGCTGTATAAGTTAAAAAACATTCTTACCTTAATTTTGTTGAAAAGTTCATAACGTACCTTGTTTAGAAAATGACGAAAATATTCCTTTCAAAAAGTATAAGGTCAAATAATGGTATAAATTACTTTACCCCATTTTCTATTAAATATTAAAAATGTTTTGAAATAAATTTTTAAGAATCATGGATGTGGATGTTAAAGAGGTCCCAGTAGACACTTAAGTAAAAACAACCACGAATAATAAAGAGATTTCAGAATTAAACCCTTACCTTGTACTTTTCTTTGGTCAATGATAGGTTAAACTCTTGTATAATGGTGAAATAATTTTTATTAAATTATACAATAACCATATACATTAATATGACAGAATATATGATCTTAATATTGCTTTGTTAATGATATTTTAGTAGTATCATCATTTCGAGTGTTAACTGATTAGTTTTCCTTCATATACTTGGTTATGTAAGCCATGTTCATTATGTATTGGATGTTTTTGATTTATATATAGAATGATATTATGTTCATAATAATTATTTTTAATTATAAAATGAAAATTATTATTGAATTATTCTGATGGGGAATGAATCTGATCGCATTCGTGGAGATGGTAATCTGTACGTACGCACGAGAGACAATATAATTATTTTGATATTAAAATCATACATAATTGGATGGTATATCATATATAAATAATAATAATAATGTCATATTAATTATTTTCATCAATTATACATCATTATTATACCCATACAAATTATAATGTATTGAATAACAACTATACCACGACGTGGAGATGGTAATCCATACGTACGCACGGATGGCGACATGCTATTCATAGGATGGATAACATAATGAATATGGTTGTACCATATTTATAATAACATCACATTATATAGAAGATAATAGAATTATTATATTAGAATGGAAACAACAAAGAAAGAGGAAGTGGAAGAAGAAAAGAACTAGAAAGAGGTGATGAAATATTTACCTTTCTTCAGGTTCTTCCTTTTGATTTGATCAAAAGGGATCCTTAGGTTGGCTTTATGACTAATGTAAGGACTATAAAATGAAGGTATAAAATTTTAGAGGGTATTTGGGTAGGTTTTGTCTGAGCCAAATGGCTTTGAAGGTGTTAATTAAAGAGGAGGGGGTGCCCTTTTATAAGAGGGGTGAGGGGTACCTTAGGAAAAGCTAGAAATATTATTTTATAATAAAAGAATTTTCGGTTTATTATTTCTCCAAAATAGATTATTTAAAGGATTAGGTGGGGATGGGTCGAAAACCACTCAACCATTAGGTTTGAGACAGGTTTGGGTCACTATATTAACCTTATCTTTTAGATTTTACTCTTAGTTAAATAGTTTGACATTTACCATGTCTCTTTGGATTTTTATAATATATGGTTAATAGACATACTATATACTTCCAAGCATAACCCAAGTAGTTCATTAATATTACACTGATAATTATATACGTCTTTTGGTTGATCCATATATTTATAGGAATATAATATCAGTTAATAACATAATATTTATTTTAAAAACTCTTTTATGTCAATTTTAACACTATTTGGTTTTTTGTTTTTGCTAAATTCATAACAGCATTATTAAATCGAACAAAATTCATCTAATCAACCCTAATATTCCAAATTAACCTATAATATTAGTGGAATTCATAAAAAGTCTCAAATTACATTTATTTGGATATTTATAATATCAATTATTTTAATATTAAATTAATTAGGTAATTACAGCATCATCATTGTGTAATAAATAAATTAAATTATTTAATGTATAAAAAATATAAATAGAATAAAATTATTTAGTAAATCTCTTTAGCTTACTAATGAATATTTATAGTCAAATTTACCTTATGTTTAACCCTATATTAAAAATGTTTTATTTATTAAACTTTGATATTAACTCTTTTAACTCGTCTTTGAATTAAATAATAATAAATGTCCTAATCTAATCCAAGTGGACCAAATAGGTTAATATTTTATTCCTAAGTTTTTTTTTGGTAAAATTATACTTATCCAATAGAATTAGGACATGTTTTAGGGTAATAATAATATCATTTTTACCCTTAATTACCCTATTTACTTTTAAACGTGGTAAATAAAAGAAAAAACTTACTATTCATCAAAAAAAAATTCATCTTATTGAATCACATTTTACACACTGATATCAACCATGTCTCTCATATTTTTTGAAATTCAACTCACAGAAGCGATAAAATTATGTTTTATGTAAATTTTCAAATGCTCCTAGGAGGTGAGTAAAAGACGGTAAAAAGTTCAATAAAATTTTTATATATTTAAAATTATAATAAACTGACTATAATGAATTAAATTGAACTTATATAGGTATTATGTATCTATTTTGACCTAAAATAAAAATAAAAATAAGTAATTATTTAAAAAAATTGGTTTTAAACTATAACACAATGATTTTTACTATTCATCAAAAACTGAAAGTTTTCAGAAAAATACCAAAAATTCACCCTAAGTTAATTTCGATATTCCAAATCCAAAAATCAAGTCCATTTTTAAAGATAAAATTTATAAAATTTCAAAAAGATGGTATTACTATTCATAACGGCTAGTTTGATTTTTTGTGGTATGTTAGAACTCGAAGTTGCGTACAACACACGCTATTATATTATTCAAAGAGAAACGTATAGTGGAAGCTTGGGGTGTTACATTATCACCTCTATAAAATAATTTATTCCTCAAAATTTCTAGATTATTACTGCATAAAAAGATTCGGGTGGTTCTTCATCCTAAGTTCATCAGATTCCCTCATTGCCTCTTCCATCTTATGGTTTCTCCATAGAACTTTTACCAGACGAGTCGTCCGGTTTCTCAGCACTTGTTCTCTTATATCAGGAACCTTGACAGGTCTTCAAAATAAGACAGATCAGGTTCTAGCTCTAATTCCTCATAGGTTAGTACATGGACTGGGTTAGGTATGTATTTTCTCAACAGTGATAAGTGGAACACATCGGGAACTTTGGAGAGACTTAGCGGCATTGCCAATCGGTAAGCTACAACCCCAATTTGTTCTAGAATTTATACAGGTCCGATGTACCTGGGACTTAATTTTACCTTTTTAGCGAAACGTATAACACCCTTCCATGGAGATACCTTCAAGAAAATATGGTCTCATACCTGAAATTTCAAATCCTTCCTCTGGTTATCGGCATAGCTCTTCTGCCTACTTTGAGCTGCTTTGATGTGGGTTTGGATTACCTACAACTTTTCTATTGTTTCCTCCACAAGTTTTGGTCCTACGAGTTTTATTTCACCAACATCATCTGAATAGGTTGGTGTGTGACATCTATTTCTGTATAATGCTTCATATAGTTCCATCTGAATACTTGAATGGAAGCTATTGTTATAGGAAAGTTCTACCAAAGGTAAATATTGTTCTCACATACCTTCAATGTCAAGCGAGCATGATCTCAATATTTCTTCTAAGGCTTGAATAGTCTGTTCTGACTGTCCATCAGTTTGGGGGTGGTAGGCAGTGCTAAAATGAAGTTCAGTATCCTGGGATTTCTGATGACTTTTCTAGAATATTGATGTAAAATGGGGATCACGATAAAAAAAATCAATAGTGGTACTACATGAAGTCTTACAACTTCATTAATATATAGTCTTTCTAATTGTTCAAGTGGTAAATCTTCTCTTATAGAAAGAAAATGTGATGACTTGGTAAGGCGGTCAACAATGACCCATATTGCATCGTTACTTATAGGATTCTTTGGTAGTCCCCTGAAAATTTCCATGTCAATATTATCCCATTTCCACTCAGGCATGGGAAGAGGTTTCAAGAATTCTCCAGGCTATTGCCTTCCAGCTTTCACCTGTTGAAAAACCATACATCTTGACACAAAATCAGCAATCTCCCTCTTCATCTTGTCCCACCAAAAACTATCCTTCAAATATCTATAAATTTTGGTGATCCCAGGGTTTATAGAGAAATTGGATCTATGAGAAACATCCAATAATTTTCTTTTTAGATCAGGTATATCAGGAACACAAAGTCTCTTCCCAAGTTTCAAAATTCCAACTTCATACACAAAGTCACTCAATCTCCCATCATTCACAACTTTAATATTCTTTTGAAACTCTTCATCATTAGTATGAGAACTCATTATCCTTTCTAGTAAAGATCGTTTGGAAACCATTTGAAAAAGTATTGATGTTTCACCTTCCATGGTGATTCCCATATCCATCTTTACTAGATCCATGCATATATGATCTTTTTCAACTCTCGTCTTGTTCAAAACTCCATGATCCTTTCTAATCAAAGCATCTGCCACCTTATTTTCCTTCCCCGGGTGGTAGAGTATCGTGTAATAATAATCCTTGAGTATTTCAAGCCATCTCCTTTGCCTCATTTGAGTTCTTTCTATGAGAAAATATACTTTAAACTCTTGTGATCAGAATAAATCTCACATTTTTCACCATAGTGATAGTGTCTCCAAATCTTCAAAGAAAAGATTATAGCTGCTAACTCAAGATCACGATTAGGATAGTTTTTCTCATGAATTTTTAGTAGTCATGATGCATAGGAAATAAATCTATCATTATTTATAAGGACACAACCAAGTTCTTTCTTTCATGCATCGCTATAAATAACAAACCCATCATTCCCTGATGGTAGAGTCAAGATAAAAGCATTGAATAATATTCTCTTCAATTCTTCAAAATATTCTTCACACTCTTTTTTCAAAAAAAAAACCCTTTTCATGTGAGCTTTGTTAATGGGTTAGCCAACCGGGAAAAATTCTGGACGTAACGTCGATAATAACCTTCTAAACCAAGAAAACTGCGTACCTCAGTTATACTCGTCGGTGCTGGACATTCTTGGATTTCCTTGGTCTTAGAAGGATCAACAGAGATTCCATCATTGGAGACAATATATCCAGGAAAAGAAATCTCCTTAAGCCAGAATTTACACTTTCTAAACTTCCAATATAATTCATGTCTTCTCGGAGTCTTCAGGATAATGCACAAGTGATTTTCTTGATCTTCGTAGATTTTGGATTATACCAAGATATCATCAATAAATAAAATGACAAATTCATCAAGATATTTCTTGAAAACTCTATTCATTAGATCCATGAAGGCAGAGGGTGCATTAGTCAAACCAAAAGGCATTACTGTAAACTCGTAATGCCCATATCTAGTTTGAAATGTTGTTTTCATAATGTCTTCCTTCTTCAAACACAACTGATGATATCAAGATCGAAGTTCAATCTTTGAAAAGTATTGAGATCCATGAAGTTGGTCAAATAAATCATCAATGCGGGGTAGGGGATACTTGTTCTTTATTGTTATAGCATTGATCTCCCTGTAGTCAATGCACAACCTCATAGATCCATCTTTCTTCTTAACAAAAAGGGCAGGGGATCCCCATGGAGAAACACTAGAGAGAATAAATCTCTTATTACTCAATTCCTCTAGTTTTTTCTTTAGTTCCACTAATTCCAGAGTGTACATTCTATAAGGGGTCTTCGATATGGGCCTTGAACCAGGAATTAAATCAATGGAAAACTCAATTTCTCATTCTGGAGAATTTTCAGGTAAATCCTCAGGAAATACATCAACATACTCTTGCACAGTAGGTACATCCTCTATTTGAACATTATTTTCATCACCCACAATTATTTCATTCTCTTCCTCCCCAATAATTGAATTTAGTTGAGCTACTGAGGGTGGATCTAGAAAATAATTAGGTGGTGATGATTCTTCTCTAAAGATAAGGTGTTCTTTATCATCATTATAAAAAATAGTATCCTCCTTCCTCTTACAATAAATTATTTCATCATGGTACGAAATCCAATCCATATCGGGGATTATATAAAATTCAATCATGGGTATGACGATGATATCAGTAGATAAAGAATATTTATATTCCCTAATGGGAATTGATTCACAAAACTTTGTAGCAATGCTACTTCCCTTAGGAGTTTTGACTAACAACTCCCTTGTTAAATAAAATTGGAAATATTATTTTTTCTTAGAAAACTGGGAATACATGAAACAATGCGATGCTCCATAATCAAATAAACCATTGGCTAAACCTGAGGAAACCATTAAATTTCCTACCACCATATCTTTAGGGGCTTCAACCTCAACAGTAGTGATCGTATAAGATTAGCCTTGATCCCTTGGACTTTTCTGAGGTAAGTTTCCCTAACTATTAGGACATTCATTTTCATAATGTCTCATATCCCTATAGTTATAGCATTGAACATTGGTAGCGTCTTTCTTTCCCTTACAATCACCAGCGAGATGACCTTTCTGTCCAAATTTGTAGCATGCTCCTTTTCCTTTTAGACTGGCACCAAGGTGCTTCCTTCAACAATTATCATAGGGTGGAAATTCAATTCTTCCCTTCTTCCCTGTTTCCCTATTTCCTTTCCCATAGTGTTCAGTATATCTCTTCTTATCTATTTTTTCTTTCAAGTCAAAAGACTTAGAGAATTCATTTTCTTTCTTGATAGCACATGCGAAAATATCTTTGTATGATGAGAAATATTGTGATACTAATGCTCAATGGAGAAATGGTTTTAACCCATCAAAGAAATGGTTAATCTAACTTCTTGGGTTACAGATATAATCTTCAGCATGCCTCACTAACCAAGTAAATTTAGCTTCAAACTTTGCGACATTCTCATCCTCCTTTTGCCTCAGATTGAGAAATTTTCTTTCCATATCCGCTCGATGGTCATGAGGAAATTATTTTTCTATGAAAATTTCTTTAAAATATTTCCATTCCATATTTGATACTTCATCATCTTACTTTGTGTTTTGAATCAATGACCACCATTGAGAAACATCTCCAGTGAGGTGGTAAACTACCATGACAACTTTTTCCCTTTCGCTACTCCCCAAGGTGTGGAATATTTTCTCTAAGGAATTTATCCATTGGTCAGCTACTAATGGATTAGTACATCCATTGAATGTTGGTGGTTGTTTCTTCATTAATTGGTCTAACATTGATCCTCCACGTTGTGGATCACGGTGCTCCATACGGGTAAGGTTATTATTCATAACCTATGTGAGTTATCCCAGTATGGTGATAAGATGATCAATACCAGTTGTATCACCATCTCTACAATAATTATCTTGAGCAGGAGGGAAATCCCTACATGGAGTGCGTGCATTGATTCGATTTCCATTCCTTCCACTAGGTGTCATTTCTAAACAATGTCATATACTAGATTAGTTTATGAATCACAATACATAAATCCAAACTTGTAAAATACTTAACATAAATTTAACATTTTATAGATATAATCCATTATAAAAAAAATATTTGAGGAAGTATATACTCATAAACCCTTCATAATGGTTTGTAATGAAAATAAGAATTATCCTATTCATATCCCCCTGGAGAGTCGTAACCAAGAGTACAACAAGGCCCATTGATGTGAACCAGTTCCTGTTAGATTCTAGATCAAAGCGGTGTTTTCAGGTTTTACCCATAGGTATATCTGTGCCAGTTTCGCCTCTACCTTCTTGTATACAAACATGGATGTATTGCTTGGAAAAATCACAAAATCTCTGCAATACCAAAATTCTAGGAAGTTCTTCTATATTAATCCTCAAAGTCTATCTTAGGGCTATGTTATCTAATCAGATTTTATCTAAATATAGTTTCCATGTTTTGTACTAAACTTCCTATGATACCAACTATAACTCCCCGAACCTAGTTACCCAGAGTCGGTTCATTATTACATAACATTGGCATGATCACAAAGAAATCATGTCTCAAAGACCAATCAGTTTAGTATTATTGGAAACAATATTCATACATAAGTTTAACTTTACAACTTAAAAAGAAGTAAAACATGAATTTTTTCCATTAGAAACTTCCATGCCTCCAAGATTATGCCTACTAGTCACTCATAACTGACTTCTTCATATCCTTGGAAAATGAAACATAATAAAGGGGTGAGCTCAAATGATTAGTAAGGGTAATAAATAAAGTAGAAGATAACATAAATATTAAGCATGGTGAATAATTGAAACCACATGCCTTTACTAATAATAAACATGAATACTTTTATAGAAGGAATATAAGATCAGTAAATAATGGAATAATAAAACATAATCATGGGTATTATACTAGTCAAATGACCACTTGAACCATCAATATTATTTTCATAATGAGGGAATGTATAATGCTGGACATTCTGAAACATTTTGTCAAAGCCTCGGCCAAAAAGTCTAAAAAAGACTAAGGCCTCGGCCAAAACCATATTTGAAATTGGGAAAGGCCCCAGCCAATTCCACGTCTAGTTGTCTCATGAGACCTGCCGATGCATAGAGATGCTATAGCGGGCTCCACCCATCACTTACTAAGTCCAATACATTCCTCATATGAAAAGGTTGAAATATAACATAAACATTCGTCTTAAAACTACCATACGAAATATCAATACATTAACTATAAACCATGAATGGTATAAAAATAGCACATACACAATCAAACATATCACAAAACCTTCAGTTCAATATGGAAGTTTTGTATCATAATAAATAAACTTCAAATAATCTTAAAATCCATCAAAGGATAATGACATAGATGAAATCAAATTTTTTTTTAGAGAAATATCTCTTTCTATTTTGAAACAATTTAAGAGTCACCTAATTATAAGGAAAATATTAATTTTTAAAATATTCTTATAATCTTGTAAGGGATGCTTTGACAATGTTAGAATGGCGTAAAATATCCGCACTCGTTGTATAAGTTAAGAAAAACATTCTTACCTTAATTTTGTCGAAAAGGTCATCAAGTACCTTGTTTGGAAAACGATGAAAAGATTTCTTTTTAAACATATAAGGTCAAATAAGGGTATAAATGACTTTACCCTATTGTATAGTAAATAGTAAAAATGTTTTGAAATAGATTTTTAAGAATCATGGGTGTGGATGATAAACAGTTCCCAGTAGACACTTATGTAAAAACAACCTCATATAATAAAGAGATTGTAGAATTAAACCCTTAACTTGTACTTTTCCTTTGTCAAAGTTTGGTTATCCTCCTGTATAATGATGAAATAATTGTTATTAAATCTTAAAATAACCATATACATTAATATGATATCATATATGATCTTAGTATTGCTTTGTTAATGATATTTTAGTAGTACCATTGTTTCGAGTGTTAACTGATTTGTTTTCCATTATATGATTGGTTATGTAATCCATGTTTGTTATGGATAATATTTATTTGATTTATATACAGAATGATAGTATATTCATAATAATTATTTTTAATCATAAAATTAAAATTATTATTGAATGATTCTTATGGGGAATGAATCTCATCGTGTTCGTGGAGACGGTAATCCGTACGTACACATGAGTGAAAATATCATTATTTTGATATTAAAATCATAGATAATTGGATGGTATATCATATATAAAGAATAATAATAATGTTATATTCATTATTGAAATCAATTATATATCATTATTATACCCATCCAAATTATAATGTATTGAATAACAACTACACCACGACGTGGAGATGGTAAGTCGTACGTACACACGTATGGGGACATGTTATTAATAGGATGGATAAAATAATGAATATGGTTGGAAAATATTTATAATAACATCACAATATATATAAGATAATGGAGTTATTATTTTAGAATAGAAAAAACAAAGAAAGTGGAATTGGATGAAGAAAGGAACTTGAAAGAGGTGATGAAATATTTACCTCTTCTTCAGGTTCTTCCTTTTGATTTGATAAAAAGGACTCTTTAGGTAGGCTTTCTGACTAAAGTAATGCCTCTAGGATAAAGGGAGGATAGTTGATAGGGTATTTGGGTAGGTTTTTACAGAGACAAATGGCTTTGAAGGTGTGAATTAGAGAGAAGGGGGAGTTCCCTTTTATAAGAGGTGTGAGGGGAACCTTAGGAAAAGCTAGAAATATTATTTTATAATAAAATCATATTTGGTTTATAATTGCTCCAAAATGGATTATTTAAAGGATAAGGTGGGTATGGGTAAAAAACCACTCAACCAATAGGGTTGATACAGGTTTGGGTCACTATATTGACCTTATCTTTTAGATTTAGCTCTTAGTTAAATAGTTTGACATTTACCATGTCTCTTTTTATTTTTATATTATATAGTTAATAAAATTACTATATACTTACAATAGAACAGCAAGTGTTTCATTAATGATAAAACTATAATTATATAAGCCTTTTTTACTAACCTTATATTTTTATTAATCGAACTTCAATTAATAAAATAATATTTATTTTAAAAACATTTTATGTCAATTTTGACACTATTTGGTATTTTGTTTTTTCTAAATTCATAACAGCATTATTAATTCGAAAAGAATTCATCTAACCAACCTTATTATGTCATATTAACCTAAAAATTTAGTGTAATTCATAAAAAGATTCAAATTACATTTATTTGGACATTTATAATATCAATTATTTTAATTTTTCATTAATTAGGTAATTACTTCTTCATCATTGGGTCATAAATAAATTATATTATTTAAGGTCTAAAAAATATAAATAAGATAACATTATGTAGAAAATATTTTTACCTTTCCAATAAATATTTATAGTCGAATTTATTTTTTGTGTAACTCAATATTAAAACTATTTTTGTTATTAAACATTGATTTTAACTCTTTTAACTCTTGTTTGAATTTAATAATAATAAATGTCCTAATCTAATCCATGTGGACCAAAGAGGTTAATATTTTATACCTAAGGTAGTTTTTGGTCGAATTATACTTATCCAATAGAATTAGGACATGTGTTAGGGTAATAATAATATCATTTTTACCCTTAATTACCCTATATACTTTTAAACGCGGTAAATAAAAGAAAAAAGTTACTATTCACCAAAAAAAATTCATCTTATTGAATCACATTTTACATCAATTATATATCATTATTATACCCATCCAAATTATAATGTATTGAATAACAACTACACCACGACGTGGAGATGGTAAGTCGTACGTACACACGTATGGGGACATGTTATTAATAGGATGGATAACATAATGAATATGGTTGGAAAATATTTATAATAACATCACAATATATATAATATAATGGAGTTATTATTTTAGAATAGAAAAAACAAAGAAAGTGGAATTGGATGAAGAAAGGAACTTGAAAGAGGTGATGAAATATTTACCTCTTCTTCAGGTTCTTCCTTTTGATTTGATAAAAATGGCTCTTTAGGTAGGCTTTCTGACTAAAGTAATGCCTCAAGGATAAAGGGAGGATAGTTGATAGGGTATTTGGGTAGGGTTTTACAGAGAAAAATGGCTTTGAAGGTGTGAATTAGAGAGAAGGGGGAGTTCCCTTTTATAAGAGGTGTGAGGGGAACCTTAGGAAAAGATAGAAATATTATTTTATAATAAAATCATATTTGGTTTATAATTGCTCCAAAATGGATTATTTAAAGGATAAGGTGGGTATGGGTAAAAAACCACTCAACCAATAGGGTTGATATAGGTTTGGGTCACTATATTAACCTTATCTTTTAGATTTAGCTCTTAGTTAAATAGTTTGGCATTTACCATGTCTCTTTGTATTTTTATATTATATAGTTAATAAAATTACTATATACTTACAATAGAACAAAACGTGGTTCATTAATGATAAAACTATAATTATATAAGTCTTTTTTACTAACCTTATATTTTTATTAATCGAACTTCAATTAATAAAATAATATTTATTTTAAAAACATTTTTATGTCAATTTTGACACTATTTGGTATTTTGTTTTTCCTAAATTCATAACAGCATTATTAATTCGAAAAGAATTCATCTAACCAACCTTATTATGTCATATTAACCTAAAAATTTAGTGTAATTCATAAAAAGATTCAAATTACATTTATTTGGACATTTATAATATCAATTATTTTAATCTTTCATTAATTAGGTAATTACTTCTTCATCATTGGGTCATAAATAAATTATATTATTTAAGGTCTAAAAAATATAAATAAGATACCATTATGTAGAAAATATTTTTACCTTTCCAATAAATATTTATAGTCTAATTTATCTTTTGTTTAACTCAATATTAAAACTATTTTTGTTATTAAACATTGATTTTAACTCATTTAACTCTTGTTTGAATTAAATAATAATAAATGTCCTAATCTAATCTATGTGGACCAAATAGGTTCATATTTTATACCTAAGGTAGTTTTTGGTCGAATTATACTTATCCAATAGAATTAGGACATGTGTTAGGGTAATAATAATATCATTTTTACCCTTAATTACCCTATATACTTTTAAACGCGGTAAATAAAAGAAAAAAGTTATTATTCACCAAAAAAAATTTCATCTTATTGAATCACATTTTACTTACTGATATCAACCATGTCTCCCAGATTTTTGAACTTATATAGGTATTATGTATCTATTTTGACCAAAAATAAAAATAAAATAAATAATTATTTAAATAAAAATTCGGTTTTAAACTATAACTCCGTTTTTTTAACTATTCATTAAAAATTGAATGTATTCAGAAAAATACCAAAAATTCACCCTAAGATAATTTCGATATTACTAATCCAAAAATGAAGTCCATTTTGAAAGATAAAATTTATAATATTCTAAAAATTGGGTATTACTATTCATAACGGATAGTTTGTTTCTTTGTGGTGTGTTAGAACTCGAAGTTGCGTACAACACACGCTATTTTATTATTAAAAGATAAGCATACTGTGTAATCATGGGGTGTTACAATAATAATATCCCTTAAGTAACTATGAAGGTGGTGTCTTCTTCATCTTTGGGGTCCATCTTGAGCTGATTGAACCTCGAGTACCCATCCATAAAGGAAAGGGCTTGGAAGCTAGTTTTTTCATCGATCAAGAGTTCTATGATTGGAAATGGGAAATTTTCTTTCAGGAAATGATGATTAAAGTATCCAAAGTAAATAAAAACCCTAATATTCCTATTCGTCTTCTTGATGGGGATGATGTTGAAAATAAATTTTGGGTTTTTCACTTTTTTGGAAAAAGTTGGATTTTATCAATTTTTCAACATCCACATAAACATTGGTGGAATGAGAGGGTTGAATCCTCCTGGATAATTATTTTAATCCTAGATTATCATTAGGAAGTTTTAGATTATGCGTACCCACATTTGGATTTAGTTCAAGAATTTCTATATAGTTTTAGGAGAACACATATCGGTGCTGCTTTAGAAATGAAATGTACATCTATTTATTTTTTAGGGGCATGGAAGTACTAATATGAGTAGGACGTGGGTCTTTTTTTGTTCCCATATTTATCTACCTAAGCTCATCTATGGTGGTCAAGACACCTTCCTCGAATGATGGAGGGGTGTTCCTAAGACCATCCTCTTCCCTTCCATTTCTGAGTCTGTGGAGGAATATTCAGGTGAATATGGAAATCTTGGGGCTTATCCACCAGTAATATAGTGAAGGAAGAAATTAGAAGAGACATCAACATCCCTTTCTATTTGAGTCATTGGAGAGAGATTTCAGAGATGATTGTTTTTTAAATTGACACGAGGACAACAGAGGCTTAGACTTCTGAGATTAGATCTACTACTTCGACCATGTTTTTGGGGAGCACATAATCACCATTGAGAATGATATAGGGATTTATAGGGGTGGTCCCTAATCCACTTGGAGATGAAATTAGTATATCATCATCCTCTATGGGTTTCTTACCTCCTTTATTATAGAAATATGCTTCAGCATATGTGGATATGCAAGTCTTAAAGGGGCCACTGTCACCATGTTTTATGCCAACCTTTCCATTGATGGGGTACTTAATACATTGATGGAATGTTGATAGTACCTCCAAGTGGATTTAGAGATAGGGACTTCCAAGAAAGAAATTATATGTGGTGTCTTGCTGGATATCCATAAACTTGGAATTAGATGTGAGTTCCCCAAATTTGGTATCGATTATGATCTTCCTGAGATTAATTTACTCACATATATCATATCCTTGAATGGTCAGCTTTGTTGGGGATAATCCCCCTTTGCTATACCCCAAATGTCAAAGAGTTCAAACTAGGGTAAGATTGATCCTAGATCCATTTTCAATCAGCACCCTTATGACATTGAAAGACTGAAAATTATATTTTTATTTGATTTTCAAAAACCATTTTTTGGGTGAGCGGGGACCGGGCCATACAATAGATTACAAGATAACCAAAATAGAAAACTAGCAAAGTTGAAATACACATTCGTAAAAAATTCAAAATATCACTGCCACATCAGGATGCCTCAGGACATAGATTCTCAATCCATGAGCTTCCTCAAGTCCTGCCCTTGACATCGACCTGCCACTCCTCATCTTCATCACCTTCATCAAAGATCGCCGATGAGAGACCATTGGATTTACCCATCTGAATACCATCATCAACATCATTATATCATCATCTCCCATAACACCATAATGAGGAAGAAACATCGCACAATAAAGTGACCCAGAAAAAACATAATCGAAACTCATCGCTTCATCAAACCACTATTAGAGCAGAATGAACCACATCAAATGCCACCATTATCAACTCACCCTAAAATATAACTCGAGCAGACTCCACCAAATCCATAAATGAGAGAGATCCAAGACCATGACACTGAATTAGAACACCTCCCTAGATACCCTAAACCGACCACTTGATCTCACAACCCAAAGAAACAAGATGACTGTAGTGCTGCTACACCTTGGAGAGATTGAGGGAGTCCTGAAACCAGATCATAGAAAAAAATGAACCGAGACATGATGAAATGTTGGTGGAACCTCATCTCGACACCCTCGCATTTTAATTTCCTTCAACAAACCATCACAATCATCACTGACATAAAACGAATCTCATTTCTAGAAACGAAATCCCTAAAAACATAAAAAAATCCCATCATAGAAGTGTTGTGTTGGGTATGCTGATGGCTGCCACACCCCACATCCCAAATTATCACTATTTCCACAACTCTAGATCCACCTTAGAGGGGCATAGAAGAACAACGTACCAGAGTAAGGAAGTAGAGATCGAGGGATTCAAGCACTGGCACCGTCAGCGAGGCAAAAGAGCATAACTAGAAGATTCAAAAAATTAAAGACCAGCACCCAAGCAAGAGGAAGAAAGAGATGCGAGAAGAATGGGAGAGGGGGAGACGATGTTGGATATTTGTGAAAAGGGATCCCCCACTCCAAGCCACCACCAGGGATAAACCCTAGAGTGATTGAGGAATCATGGATATGTTGCTCAGAAGTGGTCATTCACCCTTTCTAAAGTGACATTATTGAGTCTTCCCAAAACATATAATGACCTAATGTTCACTTGGATGGAATCTTATTGATCTTGATCATTGAATGATATGGAAACATGACATCCTAAATACATATACTCCAATCGATAGACCTCGACAACAACAACTTCTGGCTCGAATTCCTATGGTCTCTCAAGGGCTTCAATAAGTTCCTCCATGATTTTTTCAGAAAGGATGAGCTCATCGGGGATTGAGAGCTTGGATGGGATAGTATCTAGCTGTTTCAAAACATATTACATTTTTTAGAGGTCGGTGCTAATTGATATGGGCCTAATTTTGGGTTTTTAGTTTAAGATCTCAAGCATATAATGTATATGGGCCTAGAGTTTGTATAGAGGTTGATGGGGTATCTAATTCTAGTGGTTCCAGTCGTGTCGGCCTTCCCCATTACCTATATTGATTGGATTGAACCCCTATTAAGCGGTAATGCAAGATAATCAGATGCAGTTAGCTTCTGGAGGGCTCTAATGTGACTCCTTACCTCTTTTGAGCCTACTCAAGCACTTTCCCACGATTATTAGCTGTATATATGTCCTCCACGGGGATATAACCAGAATATTGAGTTTGACCACATCCCTAATGTCCCCTGTATCCATGGATTCGGTGCATCCAGACTCATATTCCCTGATTATATGAGGTAAAACAATATTTGAGGGAATAATCATTATCAGTGATGATTTTTTTCAAGTGTATCACATTTACATAACAAAAATGAGCTCTTAATCCGATGAGGATTTCGTTTGGTGGGTCGGTTCCCATGTTGTAGATGTTGTAGGGAAGAAATCTACAAGAGTTATGAATTTTTTTGGAGCGGAATATGAGTCTTCCTCCTCTATCTATTTCTGTTTTTGGTGGTCATGCCCACCTGTGGGAGGTATATCTAACGTAACCTTCTTGGGTGGTGGTTCTATCACGAGTCTATGCCATTGTGCCTTTAGAGTAGTGTGATCTTTATTAACTATGTTTTAGGTCATCTAGTTGTCAAACGTTTGTGTTCACATAGCCAGAAATTTATTCCAACAATATTTTACTTTTGACCGGATGATGGTTATGAAATCCACCTACTCAGGGGAGTTTCAAAGCATCAGCTATTTAAAGTCAACCATGCCTTGATGCACATCCTTTAAAATGAATCAATCCTGAATATTATGAACCAACCTTCTATGGTAAGGGAAGTAGTTGTTATGGTCACTAACGTTGAATTCATCAGGACTTATAGGATGTGGAATCTTGAGTAGTTTCTTATCCATGGATGCTAAGAAATATCCAAGGAATAGTTCATTTTGGAAGGAGTATACTATGTTCATCCTTTCCTCAAATATCAGGAAACTTTTATTTTTCTATAATTAGCAATGAAGGAGATTCTATGGTTATTGTTGCTTGGTAGGAAGTGATGGATTATTTGGGGCATGCATGTGTGCTTGGATGGGCACTACTGTAGGCTTGAGATTGAAAACTATATCTTTTTCTATACATAGATTTTCCCCTATGATATGGTTATGAGTCGATACATTTATCGGTTTTTCTAAATAGCCACTTCAACATGTTGTTCCATTTCAAAAAACTCTCTAAAACTTCTTAGATATTTCATGGGGATTAGGGGTGTTTGTAACTCATCCCTGTGATTTTTAGCAAAGAGTTATATTAGTTTCTCTATTGAGATGTGGGTGGTGAGAATATATGTTAAACCATTCCACCTTTCTATGAAATCGTACACCCTCTCATTCTCACATTGCTTACAGTTCATCAAGTAGATGATAATTGTTTTCCTCAATGTTCTACTGAACTATTAAAGGAATTAACGATGAAGGCCTTCTCATTCTGCAACAGATCTCACTGGAAAACTGCTATACCAAACAATGGTTGGTCCTATCAGATACTATATGAAACACCTCATATTTATTTTCTCTAGTTGATCTCAAGGGCCCGTCATCGGCCCACATAGGGATAAAAAGTGTGTGAGATGTTGTTCAAGGTCTCCTACACCATCAAAGGTAGAAATAGTAGGGTAGTCAAAGTTGGGGGGAGTTGGACTATCGTCCATCCATTCGGGATATGGATTCCTTTTAGGATTCATAGGTGTGCATCACCCTTCCATGGATTCCATTCGAGTATCCAAAGATTCCATGGTGTTAAGTAACTTTGGGGTCACTATTGTCTGATTTTCCTTCTATCTGTATGGATTGGGTGGGGTCCGATGATGTGGTCCTACTTTCATCTCCTGAAAATCCTTGATTAATCCTATAACTTAATGATTACCCTATCGAGGGAGTGGGTGTCACCACAAAAGAGGGAAGTCCAAATAATTTTTGACTTTTTTAATTATATAGACTGCCTGTCTAGATTTGGATCCAATCTGGTACTCAAATACCACCCTTGATATTGGATCAAATATGGGAGGGAGAATATTCAGATTTTGATAAAGACAATACCTAGAAGGAATATTTCCCCCCTTGATTAGTTCCACATTTATTTTTCAGAGAGATCATGTTTAACTCACATATTATAAAAATTATTCCTATGTGGATGGAAACTAAGATATAGTTGTGTATTTACATTTTCTTTGAAAGTATTCTACGGGGGAGGTGGAAACTCTTTATTCAGTGGTGCCAAATTTTTTATCCTTATTTGGTTTCAGGTGCACATAACCTCATATGGTGCATCTAGATCACCCTATTATTGGGGTACATTTTCCATGTTCCATCCCTCTTTGTCTATGTCTTGATCAATGTCTTCCATATTGACAATCACTACATTCATAAAGGCATATCGGGCAATGGTAGTTGTGTCATTACTTTTTACGCAATAAGATTATTCTGCACAACTTTCATCAAGGTCATTATTCGAACCCTTGGCCTTATTGGGCCACTTTGGATTGTGACCCTAGAGGCGTCTAATTTCCTTTTTTGTGCACTCCTCTCATATTATCCTATGAATAGTGACCTTGATGGAGTTTCTAGTTGTGATTATGAAGTAAACCCTGACCAACATAAGTTTTTCTTAGGGTGGGAGGAAGAGGTGAGATGCTGACTTTTGATTTCTCCCTCCCATCCTAGATAATATCAATCCTTTCTATGGTGATAATGATTATGAAAATACCCACATCCCTAGGGGGAAGGAGTCATTTGGTTTCTCCATTAGCATTGATTAGTCCTATTATTGATGATCTAATGACTCTAGATAGGTACTTGATATTCCCCAAAATGGACATAAAGATATAAATTCCTCCATCCTAGTAGGGTGGGGGTGATTTGGAATCACCACTGATTCTTCCAAGACCCTCTTAAGGGATGATGAACCTAGAGATGGTGATTGAGATATAAATTCCCCCAGCTTAGTGGGCTGGGTTCACCAGCAACTACCGATCGTATGTCCTGAATCCTCTATGGAATTGAAAAAACTAGGGGTGGAGGTGGTGGATTATATTTTCTTGGACCAGGGGCTTGGGTCTTCTCCTGGACAACCACTATGGAAAATTCTACTATGGTACATGTGATGTGTTGCAGTTGTGCTCATGTTGGTGTTGGTTGTGATGTTAGCTGATAATGAGAACCATTCCTCACAAGAAGTTGTCCAGGTGAACTAAACATTATTATCCTTATTTGGAATGTCAAACTATTTCTTTGAGGGGTGCAGTTTTAAATTCTATTATATATCCTCTCTCCCCGTCCATGGTGTTTAGAAACTATAAAAGAAGGTACATTTTGTTGTAGTGACCAACTAGCCTCAGCATTACATGGTCCCCTGATTTATCTAGAGGATATAACATTACAACATGTAATATCTAAGGGGTTATACTATTCCATGGGATTGGAAAAGTGTAATGCTCCACATTATCCCCATCCTTGAATATGGATTCATGAGGTGGCTTTAGAGATCAACTGCCGAAGTTTCATAATGTAATGGTGTAAAGTGTGTTGTAGATTTTCATTGTTATTTTGTAGTTTTGGATCCAAATCCATGGAGATAGAAACTAGGTCAATCTAAAAATAGAATATCTTAATTGTATGAAGGTGACACATGTATCCTAGATAATGGAGATATTGATCCTTCATTCACTGATGAGTAACCTAATTATTTTGGCATAGTTGATGAATTCACTCCTTTTCTACTCATTTGTGATCTCATAGATAGAAGTAATGAGGGGGAAAGACATGATGGGGAGGTTGTTTCTAGCTAAATATTTCCATATTTCAATGTCGGCCTCCTCCTCATTAGACTCACATGCCTCTATCTGGTTAGACCATAGAATTTGGCTCTGATGGTCGCCTGCTGACAGGAGTGGAGTGTTTTAAGAAGTTGATGGGAAACCATATACAGTTGCCCCAATGTTTTGAGAACCTATCTATACGAAGCTGTTAGAGGTTTGTATTCCTCTCTATATAGAGGTGTTTGGGTGATGGGAGTATTTCCTTATCTGTGGGAGAAATCATTGGGAGGAGTTTGACCACGGTCGATGTTAGGGGTAGAGTTTATGTGATCCATCTCCACAACACCATGGGTAAGACTATTATGGTAATGAAGGAATTTTGATTTCTCTTTTATAGAAGATTGGACAGACCCTTTTTTAATTGAGAATGTGTCTCTAACAACCTTAAGGACATTGGCATTAAGTATATTAGAAATATGGTCCATGTTCTATGTCATGGTCAGAATATGTCGACCTGCCTTTTGTGATTTCATAGGGATATGATCATTTTGTGGGATAGTTTTTGGAACCTGTATATATATGTCTAGCACTGTGGGAGTATGATCCCACTACTGAGAATCCATTATAATATGACAATATGGTGTCTCATTATTGATATGAATATGAGTTTGTCGTGAGGTATATACCATTCTTACTTGGTAAGCCTCAGTCAAGATGGGAGTATGAGCCTAATCTTGATCCCTTGGAATATGTTTCTAGTCATTCTTGGAAGGAGTGCAAACCAGGCCTAGGGTATGTGTCTCTCTCACCTGGTGATCCTCGATTGGAACAAGAATATGATCTTTTTCTGAATATTCATTCTCCACTTGAATATGCTAATGGACCTCCGGAGTGGGAGAAGGAATATGAGAATACTCCTTTATTTCCTTGTAATGATGTCGGTTAAGTCATTCATTGGATAAATTAGGAATATATTCTTTTCTTATGGGATCTACTAGAGTATTCTAGGATGGTTCACTATTAGAAATGTGAGCCTGTCCCAAGGATTGTTTCATTGTCACTTGGTTATCCTTTGCTAGGACAAGGATATATGCCTAATTTTGTGCCTTTATAGAATTCCACTGGACTTATTTGGAAGGAATATGAGCCATTACCTAGGATTTTTCCCCTCTCACATGGTGATCCCTGGCCATAACGGTGATATGAGGATTATCCTAGGCCTTTGAAATACGCCACCATACCCTTCTAACATGTATTCTCTCTTATCCAAAGTTTTGTTTTTCTCTCACCTAGTGATCCCTAGTTGGAATGAGAGTTATAACTAAATATTATGCCTCATCCTTTATCAGTATATGCCAATAATACTTCCATTTGGGATAAATAATGTAAACTTGCTCCGGTACAACCACATGTTCACAATGAATAGAGTATTGAGTTTCCCTAGCTGTAGGGAAGGAGTATTCACATGTCCCTTTATCTATAATAGTGCTAGAATATACCAGCATAGTTCTTCAGATATTGCGAAAATATAGCATCATTTTAGAAATGTGCGGGAAAGAATATAAGCATGAACATTTTTCATCTCTGTTATGAACTTGCAGATGTCTTCAATTGAAGCAGGGATATATGCCCACTTTTTTACTCCTTGTGACATTTAAGTATATTGATGGAAATCATGCAAGTGGGTAGGGATATATTCCCACTTTTTTACCTCTTGTGACATTTATGTATGTTGATGGGCATCATGCATGTGGGTAGGGATATATTTCTCCCCCATACTTGTTGTGGGAATATGCCCACAAACTTGTTCTAAGTAGGCATGGATACGAGTTTTCTTGTTGGTTCATGTTGGAGTATTCTAAAAGTCATAATTAGCAGAAGTGGGGGTATGAGACCTCTCCTGGAAATCCAGTTCCATCCTCCCTTGATAACCCGTCCTTGTTTCCTGTCCATGGGTGTCAAAGGCGACCACGTGTCGAGTGGTACTCATAGCAGGTGATTAGTGGGTTCTTGTGGGATGATGTTAGAAATGAGGATTTGTAGGTTTCATCATCAGTGATACCTGAACTAAAAAGGAACCATATTTGGATTCTTGTACCACCTTAATTAGATATGGAAGCTAGTAGTTGTTGTTCTAGGGGTATAATCCCCATATCACTTGGTTATCGTGATGAGGGATACTAGCTTAGTTGTATCATTTGCCAACCGATGCAGATTCATTGGAAACCATGACTGAAGAATCTCATAGATGACTTCCATGGTTGAGATTGTACCATATTGGTGCTACTCATAGAACATCATATTTTCCACCTGTCATTGGATCTATCGACCATGTGAGATCATTTTTTGAACCATGGTGGTTGAAACCACATATTATTTACTAGAGCGAACATTAGATGATGAAGACATTGCCTTGGGTTGGGATGTTGTCGATGAGACTAGTATCTGCAATCATGCAGACAACAAGGAAAAAGGTTACAGATTATTGCTATATAATAGGAAAAAAATTATCAATCTGACATGAATGGTTTACATAATTATTTTGTTTTTCCAATCCAATCATTCTACTCATGTTGACTAATCTGTGTGAGGATGGACTTACAAGAATACCAGTTTTATAAGATCATCAATATGGTCATGATGTTTTTAATTATTTGTTTGTATAGGTTTTTTAAAAAAAAGTTGGATAAAAGTTTCACATTGATCATATTTTTAGTGTTTCTATATGAGTAGTAGACAAAATGGATCCACATACTATAACCCAATCATCTTTTATTACAAATATTTACATCAGGTCCACTATTTTTATTTTGTTAGGATTTGAGCCAAGGAATGGGTTCTACTTGATGTTGGTTGAGGGGGGAGTTTTAAGTCCTATTTCAATCGCACGCATCAAGTTTTCCATGTTTTCATCATCCCTAGAAACTCCCAATAGTTCCCACATCTATATCTAGGTACAAACATGCTTTACAAAGTATGGTGGTCACCTACATTTTTAGGCCCATCAACTCTTGGGGAATCACACTAGTCAATAGGATGGAGGTCAGGATCCTTGCACCCTTTTGGTGGGGAAATGTTTCTTACTTTGACACTCTCTTATATATTTAACATATTTTTGTGAATCTCTCACTATTCAAAATATGGGACCAAATACCCAAAAAAAATTATTACATGCTAATTCTCTTTCATGTACAATAGACTAGGATCACTTTAGTGAATTCATATATATGTATCTGAGGTTCTTCATAATTTTATAGTAATGGGAGGATACTTATATAATGAATTTATATAACTAAGCACTTTGGAATATGATACCATGTAAGGAGGTGGTTAATATTATGAGGAGGGGATTGAGCCATTATGAGGCATCCTACGTATCCTGATTATTGTAGGAATCAAAACCCATATATTTTTTTCGAACCGCACAATTTACCATCGCGTGGAAATTACTCATATGAGTTCTCTGGGACACCTTCAAGCTCGAGTCCTAGAGGGATGTCCTATGTATACCAAGTATAGTGTTAATAAGAGTTATAACAGTTCATTTTTTAGGGAATATATATTGAGGTTATCCCTGTTATTATAGATACTGATGGTGTAGATGATATGATTATCACAACTCCCTAAGCTCATGTGATCCATGATCGGTGTGATAATCAAGGGATGAAAAATGACCATTTTGTCACTCATGATGTGATACTTATGCACAAGTACTGCCCTAAGATGATTTATTATGGATGAAAGTTCTTATAAAGATGTACTATGTATCCTAGTTATGGTAGGAATCAAATTCATCATAGATTAGTGGATTTATCAGTCTATTGATGGATGAGATAAAGTGATCATCTCATGGGACTAAATGGATCTTGATGGATGATATTTCGGAGTCATAAAAGGACTTACAAAGAAATGGGTGTTTATTTGTGCTTGGGACTTAGGAATTATCCCCACGTATCCTGGTTATTGCAGGAATTAGATTTATCGTGGTTTGGTTTATATTAGTTCTTACACACTGATGTTTCCCTATACCATTATGGAGGTTTATAGTGAAGATGTCATGATCATCGCAGCACCCTAATCCCATATGATTCATGATAATTGTGAGAAATGAGGGATATAAAGTAATCAATTGCATTACATTGAATATGGGACTTAGATGCTGAGATATCCCTAGACGATCAATATGGAGCTCGAACCTCAGAGAGACGTGGAATAAAAATCCTAAATATAGAATGAATCAGATTCATCACAGTTATATTTATATTAGATCTTACACACTAAGGATTCCCTATTGATTGTGGATTACACACTAAGGATAGACAATGTTATCAAGTCTTGGGATGCCCAGAGCGACCTGGCCTGCTTGTCTAGAGGGTGTCACATGACCCATTTGGCATGCCTTAGTTCAATTCACTAGAGTTGTCTTGACACATATGGAGGATGTCACAAGAGTTAGTATGACATGACTCAAAGGATGTTGTGCATCTTGGATAACATTCCTGGAAGGCATCGTGAGACCTAACCTTCATGTCTAGAGGATGTCGTGGGTCTCAGTTGACTTTAATAGAGGGTGCCGTGATACTTGGACATCATGTTTATAAGTTATTGTGGGTCTCATATTACTTTCCCAAAGGGTTTCTCAAGAGCTTGGATGTCACACCCATATACAACAACGAGACTTGACTGATATGAGCGAACACCATTATATGAGTCATATGATGTGTCTGAAGGATGTCAAAAGGCTCGAATGATAGACCCAGAGGGTTTTGTGAGATCAAAGTGGGATTCCTAGGGGGATCATATGACTTTCTCTGACATGTTCAGAGGATTTTACATGTCACAAATATCATGTTAAATGGGAGTCACGAAGTCTAGGAAACACATCTTGGTGTTGTTTCATGTCTTTGGATGACTCGTGTGAAGCACAATAGATTCAACGTGCATGTTTTTTCATAAGTCTTACACTTTTAATCTTGGTTATAACCCTTGTATTGTGAAGGCCTTAGATTTTTCACTATCAATTTCTTTAAGTATTTCATGATATGGAAGACATGTGGTATATTCTTTGCATGTCTTACTATAATCCCTTAACATAACCTATGAATAATCACACAATGTACCTTATGTATGTAATATGATTTCTCTAGTGTTCCATCAGTTTATAACCTAGCGAAATAATTTTTGGTCACAAGATCAGCTACTCCAAGAAGTCTAAAGTGGTTAATAGTTGAATCGTCTAGAGTCCAACTATCCAACCACTATTTTGTGTTGGGGTGGGGAATTTATAAGAATTTACACCCTGGTTTTTTGACTCTTTGTCCATCATATCTATCATGATTTTTGTATAGAGTCGGCGAAGGGTTATGGTACCACATAGCTTCATGATTTTCTTCTATGGATAGCACCGAGGGCGTCACCTAATTTTCAGTGACTGTGATTCCCTCTCATAAATGCTTCAATTTTTTGGATTATTTCCAATTAATCAGGACTTATTTGATTACGCAAACGTGTTGAAGGACGTCCTCATTTTCATGGTGACATGTCCAAGGGCCTTTAAGAGATCCAAGTGACTATTGAAAGGCATCCGTGAGATGCTCAATGACTTCTATGGGGATTTATGCGAGACAAGGATGGTTTGTCTAAAGTTATAACGTGACTATGTTGTCAACTTCCTTCACACGTCACAAGAATTTTATGATCATGATAGGCTTCTACCTCCTCCCTATTTTATTCCCTTTGTTTTATATAAAAAATTTTGGGAGTCATACGAGATTTCACAAGAAATATCAAAGAAAATTACTATATTTTTTCATGATTTGTTTCCTGATCGATATGGGTCATATGGGGGTGCATGATCATTTTGTAGAAAAATCCATTTTTTGGTCCTTATGGAGCCGAAGGGAAGCACCTGGTTTCCCGAACATAACTAAGGAATCTCGTGCGATGAGTCTGACTAGAAAATGAGATTTCTTGAGATGAGGCAGACATGTCACCAGGGACTTGTAGTGCCTTGAGGATCTCTTGGGGCATGCCCCCTGTCCTTCAACAACCATGAGTAGATCAAAATTACTTTTTTTATATATTTTTTTTATATTACAAAATTTCAAGGAGTTCATGGTTTTTCTTGAAGTTTTATTAGGGAAAACAATCTTCCATTTGGCGATAAGTCGCATGATCTTTGTTACTAATAGGGTCATCCACCTTTGGAATTTAATTCTACTATTTTCAATGGATTTATGTGGCATTGACCAAATTATTGTCCATGAGTGCACCACAAGATCAATTTGGGATCTTGAGATAGTGTGCATGCCTTGTCTGGGTCAATCACCCTATTTTCTTATGGAACGTTGTGTGATCATGAGTGATGGATCTTGCAATGACGTGCATGTATGGTCTTGCCCAGTCATCTTGTTTGCCTATGGCGCATCACATTATTAGTACTAGATATCATGATGGCATGCAGACATTGTCAAGACTTTTTCTCTTCTTAAATTTGATGCACCACAGGTACATTTATGGATCTTACGATGTTATGCATACAATCTCAAGGACAACCACATTGTTCTCCTTTGATATGTCACATCTTCAAGGATATATTATTCCTTAGCATGACCAAGGATATTTTCATGTCAAGGAATCATGGAAAAGGGTTCATAACTAGTGCTATAAGTTACCATGGGGATGTCAAATAACCCAAGCCACTTAAATGAGTTGCGCAGTTGAGGGTTTTCATGAGGGTTTTATATGACATCCAAATCTTCATGTGATCTTGTAAATGGGATCAGATGATAGAGTCTCATGTAGACTTACCTTCTCATTCATATGACGCACACACATGGAATATTTAATTTCATGACATGGAAATATCAATCACACTGTAAGCTTTCTCATGCACACACGAATCTTACATGCGTGTGGTGTGGGATTCCATTGGAACGACATGGTGCATCTAGTCTTGAATTTTATTTCATACTCATATTTTTTAGTGCATAAATTAAATTATTTTATACTTGATCATAGCCAAATGTTATGTCGTTGTCCAAAATTATTTTCATTACAAGATATGTGGTTATTTAATCACCATTTGGGAAGAGGTGGTACCATGATATGTGCTTGGTTCTATGCTTTCCTAATAGTGTATAGAAACAAGGTCCATCAGCTCTCCAAATGCTGGGGTATCTGGTGCCACATCATTTAAAAATATAGGTTATGTGTTGTCCTGTCTCACTACCATAAAATAGGCTTTTATCAGTGCTAAAAAAGGCCTTTATCATCGCACACAAAGCGCTGATAATAGAGCCTCTATTAAAGGGGTGTCCCCTTTATTAGTGATAAAAAAAAATCACTGATACATGTTTTCCTTTATTAGTGATATTCAAATTGATGATAAAGTCTCCATTTATTAGCATTTCAATTAGCACTGATAAAGGCTTCCCTAATTGGGTGTGCTGTTTATATAAGAGCACACCCAGCAACCTACAATAAATAAAAAGAACCCAAATAGAAGAGTAAAATAACCAAACCCACAAAAATAACATACACAAACCAACAAAAACCTGCTAAAAAATAACAACCCATAGTATATATAACAGAACCACATGCACGATGGAAATGATAAAAAAACAAGCAATGCAAACAATGGTTTGGAAAACAATGCTATATATATTTAATTGAAATCATGAACACAAAAATATTCACACATAGTATTTACCAAAAACACTTATATATACATTTTGAATAATGTTTTATAAAATTACATTTACATTTATCCAACAAATAGTTAAATAAATTAATGTTTTCTCTTTTGACATCTGTTGTCCCCCCTAAAAATGTCCTTTAATGGTAATAGATGCCCAAAAAATCATTGCAACTCAAGAAAAAGGTTCCACCTATATAATAAAATAGGTATTACGTTAATAATACTATAAAGAACTAAATTAAACATTAATATAAAGAATACACTAAAAAATGTCATTTTTTAATAAAAATGACACATTTGGAGTTATACCGGTCACACCATGTGTCTTATTGAGGTGGGATTGATTCCTACATGTTAAAAATGAATAATGGATCAATTTCCTAAATTATCAAAACAATTCAAATGTGTTTTCTCAGTTTTCAATATGTCAGCTGTGTTTTTTTACTAAAATGTCATTTCAAATCAAAAACATGCAATTTAAGTCATATTGGTTGCATCTTGCCTTGGTTTGATGTGAGAATACTTCATACACATCACAAATAACTAACAAATTTCTATCCTTAATTTTGAAGATAATCAGAGTGTGTTTTCTTAGTTTTTAGTGTGTGACACATTTTGAGCTAAAATGTCAATTTTAAACTGATAGTGGAAACTATTAGTCATACCGGTCACACCATTCGTTAGATTGGGGTGGGGTTGTGTAGTACCCCCGATTTTAGGTACGTTACCTTTTTTCTCTCATTTTTTAATTAGTGTGTCTTTGATTGGGTTTCCATAAAATAGAGAGTTTCCATAAAATAGAGAGTTTCCATAAAATAGAGCGTTTCCCTAAAATAGAGAGTTTCCATAAAATAGATATTTTCCATAAAATGGGTTGTTTCTATAAAGTGGGTTGATTCTATAAAGTGGGGGTTTTTTTCATAAAGAGGGGTGTTTCTATAGAGTGGGTTGTTTCCATAAAGTGGGGGGTTTCCATAAAGTGGGGTGTTTCCATAGAGGACGATGTTTCCATAAAAAAATGTGTTTCAAAAAAAAGGGTAAAGGTGAAGGATGGGAATGTTTGGGGGTTTTATAAGGAGTATTGGGACCAAAAGTAAGGTCACACAATCCATACACGGTTGGCCCAAATCGTGTGGTCAAACCTTGCACAAAGGTCAAATCTAGATACTATTTTCTAGGAGCTTACTTGTTTTTTCTCTATATATTTAGTTTTGGCTTCAAAATGACCCTATTTAGGGATTTATCTCCCTTAAAGGCTGTATAACCCTCCGCACATGATTTGGATCCAACCTAGTGGCTTCCCTTGGTGATTTCAAGCCCGATTATTGGGGTAAGTGCCGATCGTCTTCATTTTTTTCCATTTTCTACGAACTCCTCCTTCTCTCCCTCTAGTTTTCATAGATATACACCTCTTATGGGAAGATATAAGTTTTTTAATGTCAAGTAAGGCTAAATATTGTGTTTTTCATGATATAAGAAGATATATAAGTTGCTTTCTTGGAATCTTGATCAGATTCTTGAGGTATGTCACCATTCTTTCTTGATTTTTCATGTTTTCTTAGATATTCTTAAATCTACTTCTCCGATCTCTATTAATTGTCAGATATGAATCTATAGTGGGTATATCTATGTTTTTTGGATTCCAAAAAATTCAATTTCAATTCATCGTCTTGCTAGGATAAGAGAACTAAGTCCATTCTTGGAGAATCGACCTGCTTTCTTGTGTGGTCTTCCTCTATTGTCGATTTTCATCAAAACCGTCGAGGTAAGAGGATTCTCTCTTGACTCCCCTTTCTAGAATTGATTGTATTATAATTGAATTGGTTTATTTATTGTGAAATTCATGGAAAAATATTTATTTGTGATGATTTATGGTTTTGTGAAATTGTGTGATCTTGGTGAATAGTCGGGAAAAGTGGTTTTCAATAGAAATTATTTTCAATAAAAATTGAGTTTTATTGAAATGGTTTGTAATTGAAATGGTTTGGCATTGAAATGGTTTTGACGGAAATTGTTTTCAATAACAAGGTGTTTTTTGAATGTTTTTTTTGGATTGATCATTGGGTATATGTGGTGTGTGTTCATGTTTCTTATATGAGTCTTGGTTGAAATATGACCTTGTGCTGGGTGAAAAAGGGTTAATGGCACATGAGAATTTCATATACGGGGCTTGGTTGAAATATGACCTTGTGCTCAGTGCCAAAGGGTTAATGGTACATGGGAAACAATTACCTTGTGATGACATGGTAGATCAAAGAGAAACCACTCATGAGTATGGAACTGTCATAACGTAGCATGCATGGTTGGTTTCATGAGTTTGAGGAATGGTAGGGTATGCTAATAAAGGGATATTGTGAAATGGTTATAAATATTTTTTAGTTATTTTCTATAAAAATATCTTTCTAGGAAAATTGGTTTCAATTGCACTTGTATGCTTTTGGTAATGAATGTTTTGGAAACTTGTTTATATTTAGTTATAAAATATTTTTGAGAATTTTTTTTATATAAACTATTTTATATAATTGTTCATAACTCTTCTATCATAGTGGTGTGAGTAAAGAAGTCATTGGGGGAAAACCTACTGAGTTTTATACTCACCCCTGCTTTGGCACTTTGGGGATTTTGCAGATGTTATCTTTTGGGACAAGGACGAAGGTAATTTTTCCCACATGTTTTGAACTACCTCGGGATGTTTCGGATGTTCGGAGATTGTGGAGCTTGAAGCTCATGGAGCATGTACTCTTGAGGTCTTTGGAGAGTCTTGTGTATTTTATCCACTATATACTTTGATAATTGGTTATTCTTCTATTTTTTCATACTCTGATGGGGTTTTGAGAAACATGAAGTTGATGACTTGTCTTTCATTCATTCATGCATCATATAGTAAAGGTTTGGTTATGGTTGATTGGTTGATTGGTTTATTTCTTACAGGATAAATCATCCCCCACATGTATTTGAAACCCTTCGGAATTTATTTCTAGCCTTTGGCATCTTGGGGATATTGCTTAAGGCCTAGTAATGACTCATTGTACTGTCAATCCAATGAGAATTGACAGGTCATTACAAATAGTATCAGCTTGTTCAGTCCTTTACTAACAAGTAGTCATCAATGTTCTTAGTTTTGGAGATGAAATCCTTTATTTTATATTCCTTCATCGGGATTCTTATAAAAGAGTAGGATTGTCAGAACTTGAAATGTATAGCATAAAAGGTTGTAGCTAACCCTTTTATGATGAAATTCAAGTTACAAGGTAGTTGGGTAAATAAGTGTTTGGAGTCGTTTCTAGGATTTTGAAATCTCATTGTCAAGGGTTTAGCCAATGAGACGAGCATTACATGCATTTTAGAATAATGACTTCCCACTAGGAGGGAATACATCATTTTGAGGAATTATTCATGTTGTGAAAAAAGTGATATTTTTTTGAAAAAGTATGGAATTGGTTTTCAAATGAAATATTTTGAAAGAGAAAATACTTATCGTAATTTGAAAATGGATTAATTTTCAAAATCATGTGAAGTGTTTTAAAAAATTGTTGAACATAGGAAGAATGTTGTTTTGGAAAACAACGTTGTGATAATTGATGTGATAGAATTTGAAATGCTAAGACATCAATTTCTAGAAAGTGAGACTTATAGAGTTTGTTGTTGGTTTAGAAAATGGAACCTGATAGGCATCCTAAGAACAAGTAAGAAGAGGTTGTTGATAATATGGTTGCACCCTTGCCACAGGTGAACCAATAGTTAGTCCAAAGCATCACTCGGTATTTTCAAACTATTGACCTGGGACTATAGTCAGATACTTTGTTAACGATATATGTCGCTGCTAAATATCCAAGTAGAGGAAGTACATTTGTCTTCACTAAAGGGGTTAAGAACTATAGCACTAAGATGAAGATGAAGTGATGAACCTATTATCTATCTTTAAAACCTGAAATGATGCCTTCTATGATAAGAATGTAAACTTTTCTTAGTGAAAGAGAATTTCAAGCCTTTTTGTATAGAGCATGTCCTATAACTATAGAGTGAGTTAAGTTGAAATCGGACTTCTCAATATTGGAGATGGTTGTCTATGATGTATTCCTAGGTATGGATTGACTGACAATGTTCAAGGATCAAATCGACTGTTATAGGAGAACAGTTAGTTTCATGACTGAGGACGACATCGATCATCTCTTTAGAGGATAAAGGATTGTAATGAAAGGTGAAAAGAGCTTGTTAGCACCAATGGTGGGAACGATCTATTGTCAGTTGGCAGAGTTCACTTTGTAATCAATGGAAGAGATCGAGGAAAATAGTTTTATAGCACTTATGGATCAATTTAAAGATTTCTTTACCAAGAACTTCTTAGGGTTACAACCTCTAAGGGAAGTGGAGTTTAAGATTAATCTCCTTTCAGGGACCATTCCTATTTCCCTTCCATCTTATAGGATGGAACCAACCGAGTTATAGGAATTGAAAGTGTTTTAGAGGAGATAGAAGGAAAGTATTTCATTCAACCAAGTATGTCTCCATGGGTAGCACCAATTTTATTTGTGAAGAAGGAATATGGAACTCTTTGGCTATGTGTTGTTTATCGTAAGCTTAACCAAGTCACGATAAAGGACATATATCCACTTCCATGCATTGATGATCTGTTCGATAAATTAATGGGAGCTCAGGGGTTCTTCAATATTGAATTGCGATTAGGATATCACCAATTGTGAGTTCAGAAAGAGGATATTCCATAGATAGCTTTTCGAAGTAAATATGGCCATTATGAATATGCAGTCGTGCCTTTAGGTCTAATGAATTCACTATAGGTCTTCATGGAATTAATGAATCAGATATTTCAACAATATTTGGATTCTTTTATTGTGGTGTTTGTTGATGACATTTTTTTTATTCGAAAACAAGGGATGACCATGAGGTGCACCTAGAAACAGTGTTACAAATCATGAAAAATCATCATTGGTATGCCAAATAATCAAAGTGTGATTTTTGGATACAAGAAGTACATTTTTTGGCCATGAAATTTCTGAAAAATACATTTCTGTTGATCCTAAAAAGATAGAAGCCATTATCTCTTGGAAACCACCAAAGAATGTTTTCAGGAAATTAAGTTTTCTTGTTCTATCTAGTTACTACTGACGCTTTTTGTGTGATTTATCATTAATAGATTTACCAATGACAGCTCTGAAAAATAACAATGCTACATTCCAATGGATAGAGGAATGTTAGAAGTCATTCCAGGAACTGAATGTTGATCATAAATCGGCATCTATCTTTATCTTTCCAGAATCAGGATAGGGTTATGTGGTGTATTGTGATGCTTCGGGATAAGGGTTGGGTTGTGTTCTCATGAAATGAGATTGTGTGGTTGCTTATGGTTCAAGGCAGTTGAGGGTGCATGAGAAGAATTATCTAACACATGATTTAGAGTTAACTAAAATGTTCCATGCTTTGAAAACATGAAGATATTATTTCTTTGGTGAGAAATTTACTATGTTTACGAATCACAAAAGATTGAAACACATTTTCTCAAAACAAGATTTGAATATGAGGAAAAGGAGATAGATGGAGTATCTCCAAATATTTGTCTTTGACTTGATGTATACACCGAGGAAAGGAAATTCGGTGGCAGATGCATTGAGTAGAATGTCATATGCTCAGTTGGTGAAAGAAGCTTCATATGAATGGCAGTTGATGTATTTATTAGCCAATATATATGTGTAATGTAAAGACCGAGGTGATTTTGTAGTTTTATTTTCAACTAATATTGTTCTTGATTTAGTAAAACTAATCAAGGAGGCACAAACATCTGATGTTGAATGTCTGGTTGTATGTTCAAAACTCAATGGTGGGGAGACCATTAAGGACTGGACACTTGAAGAGGGTTCAGTTTTTTGTTTCATAGATTGGATGGTTGTATGTATGGTTTGTTAGGAATAACTCCTTCATACTTACTACCATTCAAGATAGGCTATACATCCAGGTACATAGAAGATGTATAAGGTGTAGTTTTTTTAGAGTGGCATGAAAAAGAAGGTGGATGAGTTTGTTTCGCAGTTCTTAACATGTCATCAAGTTAAAGTAGAGCATTAGAGACCAGCTGGTATGTTACAATCTTTTCCCATCCCAGTGTGAAAATGGGATCAGATAGAAATGGATTTTTTATAGGTCATCCATGAATGGTCTTGAAACATGATGCCATTTGGGTGATAATGGATCGTCTAACCAAGTCATCCCATTTCATCCTTATTTGTGATAATCATACGGTGGAGGATCATTCAAGAATATATATCCATGAAGTGGTAAAGGTGCATGGTGTACCATGTTCAATAGTATCTGATAGAGATATGAGATTCACATCTCATTTTTGGAAATCCTTACAACAATCCCTTGGGACTCAGTTGACTATAAGCATGACGTATAATCCTCAGACGAATGGAAAATTTGAGGGGATGATAAATATTTTTGAAGTCATGTTGTGGGCTTGTGTAAAGGATTTTGGTGGATCATGGGAGGATCATATGCCCTTACTGGTGTTCTCATACAATAACATCTATCAGGCCTCGATACACATGGCTCTGTTTGAAGAATTGTATGGGCGTCTTTGTCGTTCTCTATTATGCTGGATGGAAACTGGAGAAACGTCACTAGTTGGGACAATCCTTTTCCAAGAAACAGTAGAGAAGATCCTATTGATTTGAAAAAGTATGGAGACGGCTCAGAGTCATCATAAATTTTATGCAGATCACCGTCAAAGACCGTTGTCGTTCGCTGTGGGTGATCATGTCTTCTTGTAGATCTCTCCAAGGATTGGACATCATCATTTTGGGAAGTAGGGAAAATTATATACTAGAAACATTGGCCCTTTTGAGATACTAGAATATTTTGGAGAGGTGGCATATCAGTTGGCATTACCACCACAGTCTAGTTCAGTGCATAATGCATTCCATGTATCCCAGTTGAAAAAGTATCACCCTGATCCGGACCACGTGATCAAATCAGATCACATTGATCTAGAATCAGATGAATCACTGGTACATATCCTAGTGAAGATCATGGATAGACAAGAGAATGTCTTTCATGGGAAAATCATCGGCCTAGTGTGGGTTTTATGGAAATATGCTTAGATTCAGGAAGAGACTTAGGAATGTAAGAAGGAAATGAAATAGTAGTGTACAGAACTCTTTTTGGCCAGCAAGGGTTTTTTATATAATGAGGTTGGAAAGACCAATAGTGGGGAGAGTGTAGTACCCTCGGTTTTAGGTACATAACCCCTTTCCTCGCATTTTTTTAATTGGTGTGTTTTTGTTTGGGTTTCCATAAAATAGAGTGTTTCTATAAAATAGGGAGTTTTAATAAAATCGATAGTTTCCATAAAATGGGTTGTTTCCATAATGTGGGGTGTTTCCATAAAGTGGGTTGTTTCCATAATGTGGGGTGTTTTCATAAAGTGGGGTGTTTCCATAAAGTGGGGTGTTTCCATAAAGTGGGGTGTTTCCATAAAGTGGGGTATTTCCATATAGGCTGATGTTTCCATAAAAAAAATATGTTTCCAAAAAAATGGTAAAGGTGAAGGATGGGAGAGTTTGTTGTTTTTATAAGGAGTGTTGTTATGAAAAGGAAGGTCACATGATCCATACACAGTTGGCCCTAGCCGTGTGGTCAAACCTTGTGTATAGGTCAAATCTAGATCCTATTTTCTTGGAGATTACTCATTTTTTCTCTATATATTTTGTTTCAGATTCAAAATGCACCTATATCATGATTTCTCTCCCAATAAGGTTGGATAACCCTTCCCACACGAGTTGGAGCCATCCTAGATCATTCAATTGGTAATTTCAAGCCTGATTCTTGGGGTAAGTGTCGATCTTCTTGGTTCTTTTACATTTTCTATGAACTCCTCCTTCTCTCCTTATCATTTTCTTTGATCTACACCTCTTGTGGGTAGATATAAGTTTTTTAACATCAATTAAGGTTAAATATGGTGTTGTTCATGATATAGGTAGAGATCTAAGTTGATTTCATGGAATCTTGATCTGATTCTTGAGGTATGTCACCATTCTTTCTTGATTAGTCACATTTTCTAAGATCTACATAGATCTACTTCTATGATCTCTATTATTTCTAAGATATGAACCTATAGTAGGTAGATCTACGTTTTTTGATTCCAAATAATTCAATTTTGAGTTGTGATCTTTCTAGTATAATAGAACTAAGGTCGTTCTTGGTGAATCGACCCGCTTTCTTCTGCGGTCTTCGTCTGTTGTCGAGTTTTGTCAAAACCTTTGAGGTAGGAGGCTTCTCGCCCAACTAACCAGGATATAATTGATTGTATTATATTAAAATTTGTTTATTTATTGGGAAATTTATGGAAAAATCTTCATTTGTGATTATTTATTGTTTTTGTGAAATTGTGTGATATTGGTGAATAGTTGTGCAAAGGGGGTTTTGTTTCATGAATTTAAAATGATGATTCTAAATTATGGATTGTCTAGAATTGATAAATGGTTGATGAAAAAGGGCTTTTCGATAGAAATGGTTTTAAAAAAAAAGGAGTTTTATTGAAATGGTTTGGAATTTAAATGGGTTGGAATTGAAATGGTTTGTCATTGAAATAGTTTTGACCGAAATTGTTTTCAATAAAAATGTGTTTTTATTGAAAGGTTTGCTTTGGCATGATCGTTGGGCTTATGTGGTGTGTGTTCATGTTGCATATATGGGGCTTGGTTAAAATATGACCTTTTACTCAGTCTGAAAGGGTTAATGGCACATCATAATTTTATATACGGGGCTTAGATGAAATATGAACTTGTGCTCAGTGCCAAAGGGTTAATGGCACATGGGAAACAATTTCCTTGTGACGACATGGTAGATCGATGAGTAACCACTCATGAGTATGGAAATGTCATAACGTAGCATGTATGGTTGGTTAAATGGGATTGAAGAATGGTTGGTTATGCTGATAAATGGATATTGTGAAATGGTTGTAAAGATTGTTTAGTTATTTTATGGTAAAATATCTTTCTGGGAAAATTTGTTTCAATTTCACTTGAATGTTTTTGGTAATGAATGGTTTATAAAGTTGTTTAAATTTAGTTATAAAATGTTTTGAGAATTTTTTTATATAAACCGTTTTATATAATTGTTTCTAACTATTTTATCTTAGTGGCATGAGTAGGGAAGTCATTGGGGAAAACCTACTGAGTTTTATACTCACCCCTGCTTTGGCCCTTTTGTGCTTTTGCAGATTCTATCTTCCGGGACAAGGGAAAAGGTAATATTTCACACAATTTTAGCACTACCTCATGATGTTTGGGATGTTTAGAGATTGTGGAGATTGGAAATTATGGAGCATGGAGTCTTGAGGTATTTGGATAGTCTTGTGTAGTTTATCCATTGTGCACTTTAATACTTGATTATTCTTCCATTGTTGCTTACTTTGATGTGGTTTTGAGAAACATGAGGTTGGTGAGTTGTCTTTCATCCATTTCTGCATAATATAGTGAAGGTTTGGTTATGGTTGGTTGGTTTATTGGTTTATTTCCTAAAGGTTAAATCATCCCCCACATGTATTTGAAACCCTTCGCCATTTATTGCTATCCTTTGGCATCTTGGGGATGTCGCATAAGGCCTAGTAATGACTCATTGTACTCTCAAGCCAATGAGAATTGGTGGGTCATTACAGGTTGATTCCTACACATTAAAACTAACTCATGGATAATTTTCCTAAATTATAAAAACAATAAGAATGTGTTTTCTTGGTTTTTAGTAGGTCAGTTGTGTTTTTTACTTTAATTAATGACAATTTTAAATAAGAAGACACAGTTGGATTCATACTGGTGAAACTGTATGTATTATTGAGGTCTGGTTGATTCTTACACGTCATAAATGAATAATATATCATTTTTATAAATTATCAGAACAATACAAATTCATTTTTTAAGTTTTCAATATGCCAGTTGTGTTTTTTACTAAAATGTCATTTCAAACCAAAAACATGCAATTTGAGATATACTGATCACATCATGTGTTGGTTTGATGTGATACTACTTCATACATGTCAAAAATAATTATCAAATCGCTATACTTAATTTTGAATCCAATCAGAGTGTTTTTCCTTGGTTTTCAATGAGTGACGTGTTTTGATCTAAAATGTCAATTTTAAATGGATAGCGGACACTTTTAGTCCTACCGGTCACACCGTTTGTTGGATTTATGTGGGGTTGATTAATACACATCAAAAATATCTCATGGATTATTTTCCTAATGTATCAAAACAATCCAAATGAATTTTCTTGGGTTTCAGTATGCCAGTTGTGTTTTTTTAATTGAATTGATGTCAACTTTAAATAAGAAGACACATTTGGATTCATGCCGATGACACCATGTTCCATATTGAGGTGAGGTTGATTACAACACAACAAAAATGACCGATATATCATTTTACTAAATTATTAAATCAATTGGAATGCATTTCCTCTGTTTTTAGTATGTCAGTTTGGTTTTTCTTACTAAAATTTCATTTCAAACTGAAAACATGTAATTTGAGTCATACCATTCACATTGTGCATCATTTTGATGTCAGAATACTTCATACACATCACAAATAATCGTAGAGTTTCTTTCATTAATTTTGAAGACAATAATATTTTTTTGATTAGTTTTCATTGAGTGACATGTTTTGAGGTAAAATGTCAGTTTTAAACTGATATTGGACACTTTTAGTCATATCGGTTGCACCGTGCATCAAATTGAGGTGTGGTTGATTACTACATGTCACAAATGACTGATAGATCATTTTCCTAAACTATCAAAACAATATGAATGTGTTTTCCTAGTTTTTAGTATGTTAGTTGTGTTTTTTACCTAAATTAATGTCAATTTTAAATAAGAGGACACGTTTGGAGTCATACTAGTTAAATCATGTGTCAGGTAGAGGTGATATTGATTCATACACATTAAAAATTGCTGATGGATCATTTACCTAAATTATAAAAACAATCCAAATTTGTTTTCTCGGTTTTTAGTATGTTAGTAGTTTTTTACTAAAATGTCATTTCAAAACAAAAAACATGAAATTTGAGTAGTACCAATCACATCGTGCGTCGGTTTGACATGAGACTACTTCATAGATGTCACAAATAACTGATGAATTGATTTCCTTAATTTTGAATAAAATTAGAGTGTGTTTTATTGGTTTTCAGTGAGTGACATGTTTTGAGGTAAATTTTCAATTTTAAACTGATAGTGGACACTTTTATTCATACCAATCACACTGTGCGTCGGATTGAGGTGAAGTTGATTTCTACACGTCAAAAATGAATGATAGATCATTGTCCTAAAGTATCAAAATAATATGAATATTATTTCTTGATTTTCAGTATGTCAGTTGTGGTTTTTTACTTGAATTAATTTTAATTTTAAAAAATAAGACACATTTAGAGTCATACCTGTGACACCGTGTGTCAGATTATGGCACAGTTTATTCCTACACATCAAAAATTAATGGTAGATCGTTTTCCTAATGTATAAAATTTTTTTAATGAATTTACTCAGTTTTAGTATGTCAGTTGTTTTCATACTAAAATGTCATTTCAAAAAGAAAACATCCAATTTGAGTCATACCAGTCGCATCATGCATCAGTTTGACATGAGACTGCTTCATATACGTTACACATAACTAAAGAATCACTTTCATTAATTTTGAAGAAAATTAGAGTGTGTTTTCATGGTCTTTAGTGAGTTATCCATTTTGAGATAAAATGTCATTTTTAATGTGATAACAGACACTTTTAGACATACCTGTGACACCGTGCATTGGATTGAAGTGCGATTGATTCCTACACATCACAAATTATTGATAAATCATTTTCCTAAAGTATCAAAATAATCAAAATTTCTTTCCTTGGTTTTCAGTATGTCAGTTGTGTTTTTTTTCTTTTATTAATGTCAATTTTAAATAAAGACACATTTGGAGTCATACCGGTGACATTGTGCGTTGGATTGAGGTGTAATTGATTCCTACACATCAAAAATGACTCATAGATCATTGTAATAATGCATCAGAAAAAACTTTAAGTACATTTTTTGCCTGAAAACCAATGCACCCTTGTCTCTGAAAGCTAAAAAAGAGACCTGACCCACTCAATATGCTCAATCTACCCAATTTAGAAGGATTATGAAAAAACCTTTAATCCCAATATGGTTGAAATGAAATAACATCCTCCTTCCATAGCATAGCTTTAGTCTACCCAGTAAAGAATCAAATGTCTTATATTCAAGACCTCTGAATGAATATATGATTGTTGGTTCTTCACTGGGTTGACTAAAGAGGTGAACTACAAATGTTGCAGAATGAATAAATGTTTTTTTGGATAAAAATACTTATCATTGTTTAAAATGAGAAGATTTTTGTAAGCTTATGTGCCCATTATGTCTCAAGACGTCACAACAAACTCAAGGGATGAGGAAACCCCCTTTGGATACTCATTATCTTTTGTATTCTATCAATAACACACATACCCTATAAATGATGACCACCAATATCTTTTCCAAAACCAACCAAAATGCAATTATTTTAGTGCGTAAACAAGGACTACCAATAGCCCTGATTTTCAACATGGCGTTTAGCCTGTACAAATCACAACATTACCATAAAACGAAGAGAAAGATAAGGTAGAAAATATTATTAAAGTCGAAATTATTTGATAATTTTACCATCTTCGTTCTATTTTTCTACATTCTTCTATCAGGTATGTTGTCCATTCATCTCTAAGCACATATATATATATATATATCTTCTTGTAAATATGATTGTTTTCAAAAGTCATAGTATTACTGAAAAAAATATAAATACACAAAGGATTAATAAATATTTTAAATGAAATAAAAATTATCTTTGAAAATACCACTTTAGGGATGATAGTTTGTTGATGGAAGATTATCTCTCTCATAAATTTACAAACATAATAACCATAGTCTTTTCCATTTTCTTGTTTCAGATAGTGAAGATGCATTGAAAAAAAATAGTGATTTTTTTAATATATGTTTGGATATTGAAATCTTATTATATATACCCTAATACTTATCCAATCATAGTACTTGTGAGGTTGTTTGTCCTTTTCCCCTAGCCTCATTCTATTATGTAGATTATATAAATGCATATCTATATAATAATAGAATCCTCATTAAAAGATAATAAAAATTATATAATAGGATGATTAGTTCTAAATTTTTTGATGTAGTGTATTAAAAATCGACAAAAGCCCTCATCTGTGGCCGGTTTTTTGGACATCTATGCATTTAATCCCAAAAATAAATCTTTGAAGTATCCAAATTGACCGTAATGCACATTCAATTCTACCTAAAAACACAAAAAAAGAATAATTAATGAATGAAATTAAAATATATTTGATATGATTAAATTGTAGAGTTTTATCACTACATCATTGGTATTAAGAAGTGTCTTTCATCCATATTGTTTTTGTTAAATTATTTGAGTAGGACTGCCACTATTTCACCCTCTTTCATAGAAGTTAGGTATTTTTGTTCTATAGAAGTGACGTGAGGACTAATGAGTGAAAATTTATATTCATGGGGAAATCCATTAAATTGTTTTTAATACATATTCCAGTGAAAAATATGAAATGTATTTAGTCATAATTAACATATTATATCAGCTTCTTGAAAATAAAATCATGAAAACATACCTCATGTATAAATTTACAACTAAGTCGTATAAACATTCATAGTCGAGGATTTCAGTTGCACTCTCAACACCAATGATGTCTGGATCTTCCCTTCTATACATATTTTCTTCAAAATCAATTATGTGAGTACCACCATCTTTAAACATTATATCCACGTGAGCCTTCAATGATAATAAATGAGGATATAGAACATGGTGGTTAAGGTGCTTTGGGTAGATTGTTTTGATCAGTTGGTTGATCCTTGAGATGGTATTGAACCGTTCTTTCATTTCACCCCTTCTCTTTCTCTGCCTGTAATAACATACATTGGATTAGAACTTTTTTCATTAAATTTATAGCTTGAAAATTAAATTGTAAATGAATACCTCATTTTTGACATTTTTTACAAGATGAGATATCCATGTGATGAATGTTCCAAAAACATGTTCAACTCTATGAATTTGTGCACCATCAATTGGAATAGGTAGCTCGAAGCTTATATCTAGGGCTACAATAATTGAAACTATGACATGACCAGTTGGAAGTGGTCTGTTGTCTAGCATGTCGTTCTGTATATTGAACATTGTAGCCTTCTCTATGAGGAAATGGGTGGATGTTGATAGATATAAATCACAGTCATTTTCACCCTGTATAATATCAATATTTGAAAAGCATTAGTGTCTACTGACTATCTAATACAAATTTTACTGAAACAATAATTAGAAAATTGAATACCTCAGTTAAGAATTGTTTTTGAGGGGAATGTCTCACCTCCAAACTGGTGGGGGTGGGGTGGGATCTTCACATACAGGTTATTCTTGATTTTTTTATCCTCTTTTCCTCCCCCCATAAAAGTTGTTATCATATCTCTCTTGTATTGTAATTCTTATTCAAACATAGATAATATTTTTCTCATCCTTTTCATTTCCTCATTTTGATCCTCTACTTGTTTTTTTCTCAAAATATGTTCGGGGTGTCACCCCAAAACCATCACCTTTGACATGACCATACATTTTCGGCTGCTTCAAGGCCACTAAAAGTATGTTTTCATTCGGTGTGGGGTTTTTTGATTCTTTTCACTATTTAATATAGAAAATATAGAAAAATAAGCAATCATTGTTGTTTAATATAAATTTAAAGATTTTTTTTTATTATTTCATACTTACACATGTTTCCCATACTTTTTGTGTGATTTCATCTATTAGTTTCCCATATTTAGTTACACATGCCTCATTACATAGCACATGGTGTGAGATGTATGGGGATTTTTATTTGGACTCTTCATGCTGTATATAAAAAAGAACATAGTTATTGTGTTGTTTTTTTCACATAAAAGTATTATGATAGATTTAAAATACGTAACATTTTTTAAGTGATGTGTACCCCATACTTGCATTAGGATAGGGGTATGCTGGTTTGGATGCCCATTTTTTATTTTCAGAACTCAGTTGTTGTCTCATAAATAAAAAAATTTCAATCAAAGTGATGAATACACATACTTTCATTCAATGTGTTACCAGACACAATGTACCTGCAATGAGTGCTTCGCACGACGTCTAGTAAATGCATCCCACGATGCTTGGGTTATCAGGTGTTCATAAATAAGATGTGGTTTTAGTTCTATTTTCCCTTCATTATCTTTAAGATGATATTTCATTAAAAGTGTGCAAAAACCCTGTAAATCATTCCAAAAACCCATAATACATATTCTTTGTGCAAGTCATCTACTAAAAATGCTCTCTATAATAGATGATGATGTCAATGTTTCATTATTTAATTTTTAGTAAATTAAAAAAAATGATATCATAATATTACAACAATATCTCTACACATTAGTTTATTAATCTATGGCACAACATGGTGCCATGAAGTTACATAAATCTTCATGCATTACCGAGTGACGATTCCAATGTAACTACTAATCATGGCCTTGTTGGGGTTAACATGTTAGCCTTGCTTATTCCATCCAATATCGTATTTGATGTCTTTATCTTTAGCCTTAATGATTTTTTAATACCATCAAGCTATGGTGCTCTTATTTTCTATGTGTCATCGGTGTTTCTTCACCTTTCATTTCCTTGGATCAACCATCATCAATATGTTCCTCCGGCTCTGGAGGGCTAGCATCTGTATGTGCAAATAGTGTTTATACCTCTACACAGGGAGCCTCAATAGGTTGGGAAACCTGTTGTTCGTATGTACTACAAGTTGCATTAGGTTAAGAAACCTATTTGTCCCAAGGATTGGGAGAATTATCACGTGAAGAAGTAATTATCAACAAAACTGGATTAACATTTAATTTAGATAACATAAAAGCAGTAGTGAATAGATATTAACATAAGGCAACAGGTTGAGAAACATGTTGTTCGTCTGCATTGTGAGCAACGACAGGTTGAGAAACCTGTTTCACCTGGGGATTGGGGGAATCATCACGTGAAGAAGTCATTATCTACAAAAGTGGTTTAACATTTAATTTAGATAACATAAAATCAGCAGTGAACAAGTATTAAAATAAAGTAACATGATGTATATTAGAAAAAATATAGAACCTAATTATTGAACTCTCTTTTTTAAAAGTTTAAAGGGATTCGGCTCCACTATTGACTATCCAAATCCATTAATTGTAGTCTCCTATAACATAGAAAACATCATCTACACTAGGACCGCTGTGAAATTATTATGACATCCCAATGAAAGGGTCATCATTCATTAAATTTTCATTTGACTCTTTAGTGGTTTTGGTCGATAATAGAACAATTAATGAGTTTTGGTTTTCAAGATCTGGAACATAAAATACTTGTACTGCCTGTGATTCAATTATAAATGGTTCGAATTTGTACCCTTCCTTACTAAAAACAACTTTCACAAATTCGAACTCATCAATTTTAATAGAACTTCTATTATCAACCCACTTTCATTGAAACATTGGCACTCAGAATTTCATATAATCCAACTCCTGTATTTTTTTAATGATGACAAAGTATGACATATTCACATAAATTAGATTTCTATCCTTACCACTAGATGCATGTATCGCTTCAGCAACAAGTGTAAATCCTTTATTTTGTCTGGTACTATCTTCATCGTGTTCATTAGTATAGAATGTATAACCATTAATTACAAAATCATTATAAGATAATACATACAAACATGGTCCTATGGCTAGACATCGAAGTCATTCTAAAATTGAGTTTGGATTTTCATATGACTCCTTAAAAATATAGTCATAATACCATCCTATAAATTGTTGATTATGTTTATTTGACATCCATTTTTCTCTCCATGATGGATTTTAATTCCTAATAATTTCTTTTTTGGGTTTCAACATATGGGTCAACATCCAAACTATTATGCAAAACATAAAGGTGATATTGATCCAAATATCTAATATTGATTATGAAAAACCTCCTTTCTGGAAATTCCTTCACCCACAAGTCACTCAGTGTGACTAGATTTTGATAGACCAATGCTTTGCACATCAGACAGGTATTCAGTACAAAATTAAATGGCTTCCTCAAAAATATATTTGTCTTCAATACAACCCTTTGGTCGGCTTCGATTTTTGACATACCCTTTCAAAATCTTCATATACCATTCAATGGGGTACATCCATCTATAGTGCACATGACCACATAAATGAATCTCTCTCACCAATTGAACCATCATATCGAAGAATATTGGTGGGAAACATATTTTCAACTCATATAATATAATGGAAATTTCTCTTTCCATAGTCGGAAATTTCGTCGGGTCTATAACTTTGATACATATATCGTTGAAGAAGAAATAGATATTTGTTAATGTATGGCAGACATTGTTTGAAAAAATGAAACGTAAATATAAAATAATTAGATCTTACATCAAAACATGGTAGTCATGTGATTTCAAACATTTTTACTTTAAATTGGGCCTTGAAAAGATGTTCTTGATATTCGATGAATAACCCTCTGTAACCTTTACATCATTCAAGAATTTAAAAAATTGATATCTCTCCTGCCTAGAAAGAGTGTAAGCTACGGAAGGAAAAAATGTTCATTTTTCACCCTTCATTAGTGCCATATCTTCTTGTATTCCCATGTCAAGCATGTCCACCCTAGCATTAATTACATCCTTTTTTTTGTTAGGTGACTTTAGCAACGTGTCGATTACACTATCAAATATATTTTATTAAACATGCATAACATCATGAAAATGTCTAACATACTGATAATTCCAGTATGGTAATTAAAAAATAATGATTTCTTTTTCCAACTAGTTTTTAAAAGGTTTTTTTGTAATTCCCTGACCCTCGTTACCCAGAGTCGGTGCCTTATTACATATCATTTTCATGATCATAACAGATCAAGTCTCAAAAGACCGATTAGTTTAGTATCCTTCAAAACCCTAGGTACATTCATAAGTCTTACATTACATCATAAAGTGAAAAAATACAATAACATAGTCTCCATAGTCCACACTCATATACCCTCAGAATATCCCTACAGGTAAGTCATAAAATACATCTTCACATCCTGGGAAAAATAAAATATAGAAAGGGGTGAGCTCAGATGCCCAGTAAGGATAACAATATAGCAGATACTTTCATAAATAAGCATAAACATTTAAGGAAATGTATAACAAAAAAAAGCCTTTTAAACATGAACTTAAGCATAATATGGCAGAAATAAAATGAAATAATGCCATTTACTTATTCACATGGATATTCTACTAGTCGAATAATCACATGCAATATCAATAACCACTTTCATAATGATGGAATGTGTAATGTCAGACTATCATAACCACATAGTCAATGCCTTGTGCCAAGACTAAAAATAAGATTTTTCCAAGGCCTTGTGCCAAGAAAATAGTTTGTATCATTAGACCTACCAATGCATCGAGGAGCTATAGAGAGCTCCACCTGTCACTTATGAAGTCCAATGCATTCCTCATATGAACAGGTTTAAACATAACATAATCATTTGTATTAAAACTAGCATACGAAATGTCAATATTTTCTCCATAATCCATGAATGGTATAAAAATAACACATCTATAGTCAAACAAATAACAAAACCTTCAATACAATATGGAAGTTTTGTATCATAATAAATCAACTTCAAATAAGCTTAAAATCCATCAAAGGATGTTGACATAGATGAAATCAAAACTATTTAAGAGAAATTTACCTTTTTTTGAAATCATTTAAAAGTCACATAATTATAAAAGAAAACATTTACTTTGAAAATATTCTTATAATCATGTAAGGGAAGATTCAATGATTTTATAATGGTGAAAAATAGCTGCACCCGACGTATAAGTTAAAAAATACATTCTTACCTTAATTCTGTCGAAAAGGTTAAAAATGACCTTATTTGGAAAATGACGGAAAGATTCCTTTATAAACATCTTAAAAAACATAAAAAAGGGTATACATGACTTTATCCCATAATCTATAAAATCGTATGAATTATTTGAATAACATTTTTAAGAAACATGGATGTGGATGATAAAGAGGTCCTAGTAGATAATTACGTATAAACAACCTCGGATAATGGAGAGATTGAAAAATAAACCCTTACCGTGTACTTTTACTTTGACGAGGGTAGGTTAAAATCTTGTCTAATGGTTAAATAATTGTTATTAGATTATACAAGAATCATATACGGTAATATGATATCATATATGGTCTTTTATCATTGCTTTGTTAATAATATCTTAGTATTATCGTCGTTTCAGGTGTTTAACGGATTTGTTTTCCTTTATATTCTTTGTTATGTGAGTCATATTTGTTATGGATGAGATATATTTTTTTTATATCCAAAATTATATCAAGTCTTTAAACATTATTTTTAACCATCAAATGAAAATTATTCTTGAATGGATATGACTGGGAATGAATCTCATCGCGTTCGTGGAGACAGTAATCCGTACGTATGCACGAGCAACAAAATCATTCTTTTGATATTAAAATAATATATAATTGGGTATTATATCATATATAAAGAAACATTATCATGTTATATTTCTTATTTACATCAATTAAACATCATTATCATACCCATCCAAATAATAATGTATTGAATAACAATTACACCACGATGTGGAGACGGTAGACCGTACATACACACGTATGGTGACATGTCATTCAAAGGATGGATATAATACTTAATATGGTTGTACCATATTTTTAATAACATCATAGTATATAGAAGATACTGGAGTTTTTATTTTAGAATGGAAATAACAAAGAAAGAAGAAGTGGAAGAAGAAAGTAACTTAAAAGAGGGTGGTGAAATCATTACCTCTTCTTTGGGTTCTTCCTTTTGATTTGATCAAAAGGGATCCTTAATATGGATTTATGACTATAATAATGCCTCTAAAATGAAGTAATACGAGTTGAGAGAATATTTGGGAAGGGTTTGACCGATCCAAAAGTCTTTGTGGGTGTGAATTAGAGAGAAGGAGGGGTGCCCTTTTATAAGAGGGGTGAGGGGTACCTTAGGAAAAGCTAGAAATATTACTTTATAATAAATTACTATTCGGTTTATAATGGATCAAAACTGATTAATTTCTAGGATAAGATGGTTATGGGTCGAAAACAACTCAACCAATAGTTTTCATACAGGTTTGGGTCACTTTAGTAACCATATATTTTAGATTTAACTCTAAGTTAAATAGTTTGACATTTACCATGTCTCTTTATATTTTTATATTATATTGTTAATAAACTTACTATATACTTACAAGAGACCCCAAAGTGGTCCATTAATGATACAAATATCATGATATAAGTCCTTTTTCTGAACCATATATGTTTAGTAATATAATATCAATTAATAATATAATATTTGTTTTAAAAACTGTTTTATGTCAATTTTGTCACTATGTAATAATTGATTTATGTTAAAGTCCTAAAAACTTTATTAATTCTAATAAAATTAATTTAATAAATCCTAAAATTTCATAATAACCAATAAAATTCATGTATGTCATCTAAACTTTCAAATTATATTGATTTTAACATTTATAATACCAATTATTTGATTCTTTCATTAATAAAGAAAATAATTTATCATTATTGTTTCATAAAAAAATTTAATTATTCAATGGATAAAAATTATAAATAAAACAAAATTATGTAGGAAATATTTTTATATTTCTAATGAATATTTATAGATGAAGATATAACATATATAACCCTATGTAAAAATTATTTTTCAAAAAGATATATGCTTTTGTCATTTTTGTATTTACTATAACTCAATTGATATAGAGTCATTATCACTTACATGTGGCTCATGGGGTCCCAAAATCGACTCAAATATGACCATTGTTAGACATGTATCAACCAATAGGGTTAGTACACGTTTTAAGGTAATTTAATATTATTATAATATTATTGTTTACCCTCATTTACTCGATTTACCCTTTAAATTTGGTAAATAAAATATTTACCGAAGTAATTATTCAAAATGTCTAAAAATAAAAGTTATCTATTTACACAATTTAAACCTATTCATTATAAATATGGAATCCATTTTTCAAAATTCAAAACATGGTAGTGGCAGAAATTAATTTATAATTAATTCCTGTTGTCAAAACAAAAAGAGTGTTTTTAAGAAATAATAACTATCAAAAGATTAGCACTTGCTTGTGTCCAGTTTAAATGTGAAATTATGTTCAATGACCAAAATTGGATTAAATGGTAAAAATATAATCAAATTATACTTTAAAATCACTCATATTCATAATTTATCACTATTAATTATTTCGATTAAAAAAGTTCTTTTTTTATTAAAATTTAGTAATTTTCACTATTCACCCAAATATAAATGTTATCAAAATAGCACCAAAAATTTATTGAAACTAAAATATTATATACTGATTCTAAATAAGAAGTTTATTTTTTCCAATTGAATATATAAAATTTTCAAATATTGGATTTAAAAAGGGTTCACCATTAAAAGTCAATAAAAGTGCATTTTTTGAAACATACAACTTTTATCTGAAAAAAATGAATTTGTTCTTACATTATGTCTAAGAAACTCATAATATGGATTCTAAAATTATAAGGATTATATAAAGTTCAAAATTCAGTTAATCCAATTCATAACTATTTTTGAACAATTAGTTTGGTAAGTCGTGATGCGCTTGAACTCGGTGTTGCGTGTAGTGCAAGTTATTGAATAATTTTGAAGAAATAACACACTATGAAATCTTGGAGTGTTACATTCTTCCCTCCTTCAATAAATTGTGTTCTCGCAATTTGAAATTGTTCTTTGAAAAATAAAATTTTGAAAATAGAAAATATCTTAGTGGGAAAACCCACATCGTAAATTGGGTTAATAAAATTTAGTCTTAATAAGAGGAAAAGAGAAATGAAAGGGTCACCACCAAATTATGATCTCGATTAGGAGAAAATTGGTGGAAATTGGAGACACATAATTGGAGGAAAAACCTAAATATTTATATGGAGTGATTGAGGTCATCAGTCACAAAAAATTGTGGAGTTGAGGGCCCCAAATCCATCAATGTATGATGATTTGAAATATCATCGGTTCAACAAAACATAAGGTATTAGGATAACACATTTTTAGTTTTAATATAACTTAAATAATATTTAAGAATTTATATCCTCATATAATAAGAGAAGAATAAATAAATATATATATACTAGAAAATTATAGTCCGATCATTTCACTAATTTCTACCACAAACTCATCTTTCACTCTAAAAGATAATAGAACATTAAAAAATTCTATTTATCCTATTCGTATAGGGTTCCAAAAAATGAATTTCTAATTCATCTACCAGACATTTAAAAAAAACAACATTATTCAATCCAGGACATCACGTGGGTCAGTGGTAGGTGATACACCCTTGTCTCCCTTCGGTTGCGGGTTCATGTCTCGCGGCCTTACCGGACGCGACGGGTTGCCGCCCGACCTCCGAGTTGTCCATTTATGGAAATCCAAAAATAATCTCAAACTAGAATTATCCAAAATAATTCTATCAAAACTCACAGTCGAAAATTTATTATAAAGGGAAACATAATGAAGGTCCTTTTTTCTGTATAATTACATGTGAACACCATCATCATGTATTCTTTTAAAACTATACAACATCCTAAATTACCATAAAACCTTATTGATTACATTCATGATCCCTTATTCCTTATAGAATACTGGATATACTAATTCTATCCCAAAATGTTGTAAAATCCAACAATGATGGAATATAAAAATCATTAATCAGTTTCAAGGTAGTAAATAATATCCAATATAATTTATCCAAATCAATCATGTATTATTCCATAATCACTACCTCGGTATCAGAACCATATTATGGTTTATATTTCTCTCATCATATATTTTCCAAAAACTTAACCTGCTATTGAGTCACTTCTCTTGGTTCCACACGATCTCAAATCCTTAATGAAATAGTACTGCAGTACAATCCTTATATACTCCATAATTACTATAACCAGTACAACGTTGATACAACACTCAAACGACATAATTCTTTAATAACAACATAAAAACTATAATCATTCCTCCTCATCTACAGTATTATCATAACATGATTATTATCTCATAGCATCATTTGGGGAATACTCGGATGATTTTAACACTGGTTTTCATAGTGTCCCAACAACTTGCAGATGAAGCATTATACATTTGAAACCTTTTTCTTACCCTTGCAGTCACATAATTGGTGTCCTTTTTCTCCACACTTATAACAAACTCTCATTCCCTTCAGGAATGTTCCAGGGTGTTTCTTCACACAGTTATCACATATTAGAATATTCTTCTTTTCCCTCTTCCCTTTATCCATCTTTCTCTCTTACATCCTTTTCTTCTATTACTTCCCTTCGAAGCCATAGGACTCAGAGAATTATTTAATTATCTTATTAACCCATGATACTATTTTTTCATATATTGAGAATACATGAGAGAATATTTCCCTTCTAAATGTTGGATTAATACTATGAAATATATGATCCTTCTTACCCCTTGGATCATACGTATTACTGGAGTTCACATTCCTTCTATTGGGCGTTATTTCTATACAATGGTATACACTAGATTAGTTTATGACTCAAAATATGTAATTCCAAACTTCTAAAAAACATAACATTAATTGAAAATTTTATAGATATAATCCATAATCATAAAAATAATGTTTTCTTTAAGGAAGTATATCCTCTTAAACCCTTCATAATAGTTTGTAAAGAAAATGAGAATTATCATAAGAATATCCCCTCGGAGTGTCGTAACCAAGAGTGCAGCAAGACCCGTTGTCGTGCACCAGTTCCCATTCGAGTCTAGCTCAAAGCGGTGTTTTTGGGCATTACCCTGAGGTACATCTGTGCCAGAGCCGCCTCTACCTGCTCATATCCAAACAAGTATGTATTTCTTGGAAATCTCACAAAAACTCTACAATACCATAATTCTAGGAAGTTATTCTATACTAATCCTCAAATTCCATCTTAGGTATATGTTCTCTAATCAGAGTTTATCTAAATCTAGCTTATATGGTTTGTAATAAACATCCTCTGATACCAACTGTAATTCCTTGACCACAGTTACCCAGAGTCAGTGCATTATTACATAACATTGGCATGATGTTAAAAGATCAAGTCCTAAAAGACCGATTAGTTTAGTAGCCTTGGAAACTCTATATACATTTATAAGTCTTACATTAAATCATAAAGTGAAAAACTACAATAACATAGTCTCCATATTCCACACTCATATCCCCTCAGACTATCCCGACAGGTCAGTCATAAAATAATTCTTCATATCCTGGGAAAAATAAAACATAAAAAGGACTGAGCTCAGATGCCCAGTAAGGATAACAATATAGAGGAAACTTTCATAAATATACATAAAAATTTATGACAATGTATAACTAAAAGAAAAACCTTTTAAACATGAACTTCATCATAATATAGCATAAATAAAATGAAATAATTCCATTTAATTATTCACATGGATATTCTACTGGTTGAATAATCACATTCAATATCAATAACCACTTTTATAATGATGGAATGCATAATGCAAGACTATCATAACCACATAGTAAAGGCCTTGTGCCAAGACTAAAAAGAAGATTTTTCTAAGGCCTTATTCCAAGACACTAGTTTGTATCATGAGACCTATCGATACATCAAAGAGCTATATAGGGTTTCACCCGTTATTGATTAAGTCCAATGCATTTCTCATATGAACAGGTTTAAACATAACATAAACATTCATATTAAAACTAGCATATGAAATGTCAATACTTTCTCCATAAACCATGAATGGTATAAAAATAACACATCCATAGTCAAACATATTAAAAAACCTTCAATACAATATGGAAGTTTTGTATTATAATAAATCAACTTCAAATAATCTTAAAATCCATCAAAGGATGTTGACATAGATGAAATCAAAACTATTTGAGAGAAATATCTCTTTTTCTGAAATCATTTAAAAGTAACATAATTATAAAAGAAACAATTTACTTTGAAAATATTATTATAAGATTTTAAGGAAAGCTTCGGAGATTTTATAACTGTAGAAAATAGCCACACCCACCATATAAGTTAAAAAAGACATTCTTACCTTAATTCTATCGAAAAGGTTAAAAAGGACCTTGTTTGGAAAATGACAGAATTAGTACTTTATAAGCATCTTATAAAAATTAAACAAGGGTATAAATGACTTTAACCCATAGTCTATAAAATATTAATAATGATTTGAAATACATTTTTAAGAAACATGGATGTGAATGATAAAGAGGTCCTAGTAGATAATTAAGAATAAAGAACCTCGGATAATGAAGAGATTGTGAAATAAACCATAACCTTGTAATTTTCCATTGTCGAAGGTAAGTTAACCTCCTTTATAATGGTGAAATAATTGTTATTAAATTATACAACAATCATATACATTAATATGATATCATATATGATATTTTAACATTGCATTGTTAATAATATCTTAGTATTATCATCATTCCGGGTGTTTAACGGATTTGTTTTCCTTTATATTCTTCGTTATGTGAGTCATATTTGTTATGGATGGGATGAATCATTTTAATATACAGAATGATATCAAGTCTTTAAATTTTTTTAATCATCAAATGAAAATTAGTCTTCAATGGATACGATGGGGAATGAATCTCATCGCGTTCATGGAGACGGTAATCCGTACGTACGCACGAGCGACAATATCATTCTTTTGATATTAAAATAATATATAATTGGGTTTTATATCATATATAAATAATAATTATCATGTTATTTCTATTATTTACATCAATTACACATCATTATCATACTCATACAAATAATAATGTATTGAATAACAATTACACCACGACGTGGAGACGGTAGGATGTACGTACGCACGTATGGTGACATGTCATTCAACGGATGGATAGAATACTGAATATTATTTTACCATATTTTTAATAACTTAAAAGTATATAGAATATACTGGAGTTATTATTTTGGAATTTAAATAACAAAGAAAGAATAAGTGGAAGAAGAAAGGAACTTGAAAGAGGGTGGTGAAATCATTACCTCTTCTTCAGGTTCTTCCTTTCGATTTGATCAAAAGGGCTCCTTAAGTTGGATTCATGACTAAAGGAAGGACTCTAAGATTAAGTGAGGGAAGTTGAGATAATATTTGGGCATGGGTTGGCTAATCCAAAAGGCTTTGAAGGTGTGAATTAGAGAGAAGGGGGGGTGCCCTTTTATAAGAGGTTTGAGAGCCACCTTTGGAAAAGCTAGAAATATTATTTTATAATAAATTAAAATTCGGTTTATAATGGCTAAAAACTAATTTATTTCAAGTATAATGTGGGTATGGGTCTAAAAAAACTCAACCAATAGGTTTTATATATGTTTGGGTCACATTATTAACCATATCATTTAGATTTAATTCTTAGTTAAATAGTTTGACATTTACCATGTCTCTTTGTATTTTTATATTATATAGTTAATAAAATTACTATATACTTCCAAGAGACCCCCAAGTGGTCCATTAATGATACACCTATCATGATATAAGTCCTTCGTCCCAATATTAGATTTTTAAGAATAGAATATCAATTAATAATATAATATTTGTTTCAAAAACTCTTTTATGTCAATTTTGACATTATTTAATAATTTATTTTTTTAAAAGTCATAAAAACATTATTAATTAGATTAAAATTATTTTAAGAAATAATAACAATTCATATTAATCAATAAAACTATTATATGTCATCAAAACTTTTAAATTATATTTATTTTAACATTTATAATACCAATTATTAGATTCTTTCATTAATAAGGAAAATACTGAATCATTTTTTTGTCATAAATAAATTTAATTATTCCATGTCTAAAAATTATAAATAAAATACAATTATGTATTAAATCTTTTTATATTTCTAATGAATATTTATAGTCGAAAATATAACATATATAACACTATGTAAAAATTGTTTTTCTAAAGATATATTCTTATGTCATTTTTGTATTTACTTTAGCTTAATTAATATAAAGTGTCATTATCACTTACAAGTGGCTCCATGGGGTCCCAAAATCGACCCAAAGATGGATATGGTCGTAAATGTATCAATAAATAGGGTTAGGACACCTTTTATGGTAATTTAATATTATTATAATATTATTGTTTACCCTTATTTACCCGATTTATCATGTAACCATGGTAAATAAAAATTTACCGAAGTAATTATTCAAAATGACTAAAAATAAAAGTGACCTATTTTAAAAATTTGTACCTCATGAATATAAATATGAAATCCATTTTTATAAATTCAAAACACATAAGTGTAAAAAATTAATTTAATATTAATTCCCACTCTCAAAACAAAAAACGCGTTTTTAAGAAATAATATCTATCAAATGATTGGCACTAGATTATGCCCAGTTTAAATGTGAAATTATGTCCAATGAACAAAATTGGATTAAATGGTAAAAATATAATCTAATTATACTTTAAAATCACTCAAATTCATAATTTATCACTATTAATTATTTCGATTAAAAAGGTTTTTTAAATTAAAATTTAATAATTTTCACTATTCACCCAAATATGAAAGTAATCAGAAAAAGCACCAAATATTTATTGAAACTAAATTCTTATGTCCCAATTCTAAATAAGAATTTTATTTTTCAAAATTTATTATATAAAATTTTAAAAAAAAATTAAAAAGGGTTCACCATTAAATGTCGGTAAAAGTGCATTTTTTTGAAAAATACTTCTTTTATCTAAAAAAAATGAATTTGTTAGTACATTATGTCTCAGAAATACATAATATGGATTCTAAAATTATAAGGATTTTATAAAGTTCAAAATTAAGTTAATACTATTCATAACCGTTTTTCAACGGCTAGTTTGGTAAGTAGTGGTGCGCTTGAACTCAGTGTTGCGTGTAGTGCAAGTTATTGAATTACTTTGAATAAATATTGCACTATGAAATCTTGGGGTGTTACATTCTTCCCTACTTCAATAAATTGCATCCTCAAATTTTGAAATTGTTCTTCAAAAAATAAAAGGTTGAAAATAGAAAATATTTTTGTGGGAAAACCCACATCGGAAATTGGGTTAATAAAATTTAGTCTTAATAAGAGGAAAAGAGAAATGAAAGGGTCACCACCAAATTATGATCTCAATTAGGAGAAAATTAGTGGAAATTAGAGAAACATAATTGGAGGAAAGGTAAATATTTATAGGGAGTTATAGAGGTCATCAGTCACAAACAATTGTAGAATTGGGGGCCTCAAAGCCATCAATCTATGATGATTTAAAATATCATTGGTTCAACAAAACATAAGGTATTAGGATAAAATATTTTTAGTTTTAATATCCCTTAACTAATGTTAAAGAATTAATTTCATCATATAATAATATAATAATATATATATATATATACTTGAAATGTATAGTTCCATCCTTTCTATAATTTCTACCACAAACTCATCTTTCACTCTAAAATATAATAGAACTAAAAAATTCATTTATCCTATTCGTATAGGGTTCCAAAAAATGAATTTCTAATTCAACTACCAGACCTATTAAAAAACTGCATTATTCAATCCAGGAGATCACATGGGCCAGTGGTAGGTGATACACCCTTGTCGCCCTTCGGTTGCGGGTTCAAGTCTCGCGGCCTTGCCGGACGTGACAGGTTGTTGCCCGACCTCCGAGTTGTCCTTTTATGGAAATCCCAAAATAATCTCAAACTAGAATTATCCAAAATACTTATGTCCAAACTCACAGTCCAAAATTTATAAGTAAGGTAAACACAATGAAGATCCTTTTTCCGCATAATAAAATGTGAACACCTTTATCATGTTTTCTTTTAAAACACCGCAACATCCTAAATTAACATAAAACCTTATTTATTACATTCATGATCCATTATTCCTTATAGAATACTGGATTTACAACTTCTATCCAAAAATTTTGTAAACTCCAACAATGATGGAATATACAAATCATTAATCAGTTTAAAGGTAGTCAAGAATATCCAATATAATTTATTCAAATCAATCATGTATAATTAAAAAATCACTACCTCATTATCATAACTATATTATGGTTTATCTTTCTCTCATCATATATTTTTCAAAAATTTAACCTCTCATTCATTCACTTTTCTTGGTTCCACACGATCTCAAGTACTTAATGAAATAGTGCTGCAGTATAATCCTTATATACTCCATAACTACTATAACCAGTACATCATTGATACAACACTCAAATGACATTATACTTTAATAACAACATAATAACTCTAATCATTCCTCCTCATCTGTGGTAGTATCATAACATGTTTATTATCCAATAGCATCATTTGGGGAATACTCTGATGATTTGAACACTGGTTTTCATAGTGTCCCAACTCCTTGCAGATGAAGCATTGTACATTTGAAACCTTTTTCTTACCCTTGCAGTCACGTACTTTGGTCCATTTTCTCCACACTTATAACAAACTCTCATTCCCTTTAGGCATGTTCTAGGGTTTTTCTTCCCACAGTTATCACATATGAGAAAATTCTTCTTTTCCCTATTCCCTTTATCCATCTTTCTATCTTCCATCATTTTCTTCTCTTGCTTCCCTTTAAAGCAATAGGACATAGATAATTCTTTACTTATCTTATAAACACATGATACTATTTCTTCATATGTTGAGAATACATGGGAGACTATTTCCCTTTAAAATGTTGGCTTAATAACATGAAAGATATGATCCTTCTTACTCATTGGATCATACGTATTGCTAGAGTTCACATTCCTTCTACTGGGAACCATTTCTATACAATGGCATACACTAGATTAGCTTATGAATCGAAATACATAATTCCAAACTTCTAAAACACTTAACATAAATTGAACAGTTTATGGATATAATCCATAATCATAAAAAATGTTTTCTTTGAGGAAGTATATACTCATAAACCCTTTATAATGGTTTGTAAAGAAAGTGAGAATTATCCTAAGCATATTACCCGGGAGTGTCGTAACCAAGAGTGCAGTAAGGCCCGTTGTCGTGAACCAGTTCCCGTTCGAGTCTAGCTCAAAGTGGTGTTTTCAGGTTTTACCCCTAGGTACATCTATGCCAGAACCACATCTACCTTCTCATATCCAGACATGGATGTATTGCTCAAAAAACTCAAAAAATCTCTACAATACCAAAATTCTAAGATGTTCTTCTATACTAATCCTCAAAGTTCATCTTATGTCTATGTCCTCTAATCATAGTTTATCTAAATCTAACTTCCAAGGTTTGTACTAAACTTCCTATGATACCAACTGTAACGCCCCGACACTAGTTACCTAGAGTCAGTGCATTATTACATAACATTGGCATGATCATAAAATATCAAGTCTCGAATGACTAATTAGTTTAGTATCCTTGGAAACCCTAGATACATTCATAAGTCTTACATTACATCATAAAGTAAAAAACTACAATAACATAGTCTTCATAGTCCACACTCATATCCCCTTAGAAAATCCCTACAGGTTAGTCATAAAATACTTCTTCACATCCTAGGAAAAATAAAACATAGAAAGGGGTGAGCTCAGATGCCTTGTAAGGATAACAATATAGAGAAAAATTTCATAAATAAGCATAAACATTTAAGGCAATGTATAACTAAAACACAAGCCTTTTAAAGTTGAACTTCAGTATAATATGGCCGAAATAAAATAAAATAATGTCATTTACTTATTCACATGGATATTCTATTAGTCTAATAATCACAGGCAATATCAATAACCACGTTCATAATGATGGAATGCATAATGTCAGACTATTATAACCACATAGTCCAGGCCTTGTGTCAAGACTACAAATAGGATTTTTCCAAGGTCTTGTGTCAAGAAACTAGTTTGTCTCATGAGACCTACCGATGCATCGAGGAGCTATAGCGGGTTTCACCCATCACTTATTAAGTACAATTGTAACGCCCCGAGTCTTAGTAAAAAGAATAATTATAAATAAATTACAATTTAAGTGAATAATGTTATAAAACCAATGTATTTTCAAAATGAAAATTTATGAATACTGTGATTTATAAAAAATGTCATGTTTTTAAATACGCAATGACGTCAAATATATTTTCAAATACGTTTTAATGAATGAAATAATTAAGAATGATTTTTTATATAAATAATGTTTTGGATTAATCTATGTTATATATATATATATATATATCTAATTAGTTTAAATTATGTTCACTTTTTATATATATCAATCGGATTTATAATTTTTATATAATAAGATGTAATAATCGATATATATATATATATATATATATGAAGGCCAAGTGTTTTGATATAAGATAAAAATGCATAATATAATAATAAATCATTGTAATGGTATAATAAAATAATAACATATTATTAATAGGTTAACAAAAACGAAAAGTTAAAGATATTATAATAATAAAGTGATAATTTGATTAGGGGGCAAAAAAAGAAGTCAAAAGCAATAGTAAATCATGTTATGGAAAAGGTGTAAAGCAAAATGAGAATGAAATTGAAAAAAATAATAATAAAACAATAACAAAAAAAAGTGTAATAAATTTTAAAAATGAATTATATATTTATATATATATATATAAACGCTAACATGGTATATATATATATAACGAATTTATAAATATAGTTTACATGTTTTGATATATTAATAAAAATGAATATATATTGAAAAATGATAAAATAATATATATATATATATATAAACGATTTTATACACATATTTATAAAGTAGACGTTTTATTTTAAAAATATACAATTATATTATTATTATTAATATATAAACATTTGTATAATTTTTTAGTTAAATAAGAAAAACATGTGTTAAAATGTTAGATTAAAAAAACATATAAATTGTGAGTATATAATAATATAATATAATCATGTCATGATACAAAAAGTCAAAAGTAAGATATAAAAAGATTTTGCGATTGACTAAAAAGGGGGGTTATTGTATTAATAAAATAGAAATAAATGATATTGATATTTAATAATATAATAATAATAATGATTAGGGGAAAACATTAATATACAATAATGAAAAAACGTTCCATCAAATTCTAAAATAAAATGATAAAACAAAACATTAAGTTAATATATATATATATAATAGAAATAGCGTAAAAAAATAGAGACGTAATATATATTAATAATTAATAATAATAGAAAATGTGTGTTTTGAAATATTTATTTTAATAAAACAAATTATATATATATATTCATATAAAAAAATGGTAAAATGGTGAATATATATAAATATATAATTTATTAATAGTTTAAATGTTTTGTGGTATTAAGAAAATAAATATATATATTATAACAAAAAAATGCACCTTTTATGTTTTCATTTAATATTTTATATTTTATAAATATATATAATTATTTGGTATATAGAAAAATGTGGTTTTTTAAAATATATATAATTACGAGTATATATATATATAATTATATATATAGTGACATGTTTAAATAATAATATATATAATGTGATTTAATGAAAAAAATGTGATGTGATATGCTTTATATATATTTGTTTTAGAATTATATGTTACTAAATATAGATTATCGGTTATATTTTAAAACCATTATATGTTATAGTATTATAATGGAGAGATAAAAAAAGAAATTGAAATAATTATGATTTTGGTCTATGTTTGAAAACACACAAAATCATAATGATTAGTGGTGACTCATAATATACAATAAAAAAGGGGTGGAAAGGAATCAATGTGCATGACGTGGTTTTGTCCATAATAAAAGTGAATAAAAATTATATTAAAATGAAAATAAGAAATAACTATTTGTGACCATGCACACACTAATTGATGCACGAAATAGAAGACAAGATTGTCTTCAGTGCCTAAAATAAATAACTAAATAAGGGATCAAGTTGGCTCATGACTCAAACCTATAATTGAGTAAATTAATATTAAAAAAAGGAACCTTTTTCCTTATGGGTCATTGTTTGATTAAAATATATATATATAATACCCACCTTCTCTTAGAAGCTAAGTGTCATGCAAATTTTATTTATATAAGTGAGACTATGGATAACCATCCCCCATGGTTACAATACCCAAACCTCACTCTTCCAAGCGCTCTATTGGTCTCTAGAAACCCGCAACTCCTCTTTAGATCTAAATCAAGTAAGGGTGTTCATATATTTAGTTTTCATATTTCAATTTTTAATGAATTATTATATGTTTTAATTGAGTCTGCATAAGTGAAATTTATTAATTTTATTTCAAGTTATTGTCCCTATTTTCTGGTTTGCGTTAGGGTCTATTTTCAGTTATCTCTATTTTACAAACCTATATTACATAATTATGAATATGCAGTTTTATATACTTAGATATCAATCCTTATTTTAAAATATTTCAAAGAGTGTTTATGATTTGATTATGCAGAATCTAATCTTTTATACCTTGGTATATTCGGATATATATATATATATATTAGTCTTTATGTGTGTACTTCAAAACCAACCCAAATATTAATTATATTTGTTGGTTTTGGTTTTCTTTTATTCTACGGAATTTTAAGGTGAAAATATTATTATGATTTTGTTCTTATTATTCAAATTATGTTATTTTAAATGGTTATACATGTATATATATGTGTATATATATACATATATGCATATGGATAAAATGACGACTATTATTTCACAATTTATTTCAGTTTATCGTCATGCTTATGAAAAGGAAAAAAACACATTAAATATCAACATGTTTTATCAACATTATGAGCATTTCATGTGCATAGATACATGTCCAGGATTTTATGTTCACTGTCGACACTCATTGAATTGTAAACTTGACTCATAAATGTCATATAGGTAATGACCATTATTTCCTATTAATGATACGTAGTGTGCATCGGTATCACTAATTGAGTTTGGATAGTGGATGTGCATATTGTATGCTCTATATATATATGCATGGTTAATTTGTTATTATTATTTCTAAAAAGAATAAATCTCTAAAAGGGAAAAGTATGTGCGATAATTCATGAAGAGATAAGTCGACGTGTAAATCGACTACTACAGAACAAGTAGATGAAATCTTATAAAATTATATATATATATATATATATTTATTTATTTTACAGATGCATTACTTATGTATCAAACGTTGTTTATGAGTTTTAATATATGAAAACCCAGTGCCAATGTATACGTATTTAACGCAATCTTAAAATTGTTTTCAGAAAACCCGACACTCGAGTGTGAAAGATAGGAAGGGATTGGGCGTGGACCCATCATGACCTGTAATTAGTTGAGTAGTCTCACAATTAGTTATTTTGTTTTCAAAATCTTGTATAACGATTTCAGAAAAACACTGGAGTATATTTGAGGAATTTTAAATGTAATTATCTTCTAAAAATCGAACTAGTATTTTGATGCCATAATTAATTTCAAATGGTATTTTAAAAAATGGTATTCCTAAATGTTTATATACCATTTTTCAAAGAATATTTATCGAAGGTATTTTTTTATTTAACCCCTTACTGAGCATCTTTTGTGCTCATCCCAAGTTTTTGAAATGTTTTTCACAGGTATCCAGAGATCGTCATCGTTGTTGTAGCGCAGCGGAAGCGGTGATGATCTTGCAGTTTGTTTAGTTTTTTGTTGTAACTCTGATGTATTTTTGTAAGCATGTATCTATTTCCAGAACCTATACTGGAATAAGGTCCTATTGTATGACATGTCTAAGGCCGGGTCCTTACACTTGGTATCAGAGGAACAGTCTAGAAAACTTTGGAAATAGATATTGTCGTTTAAAATTGGTGTCTAGGAATCTAGCGGTCTTAGTTTTCTAAATTCTGAAGACGGAAATTTAGAATTAGGTTTAGTCCGAAGATCGAATTGCGAGGACGCAATTCTGTTAAGGGGGAATATTGTAACGCCCTGAGCCTTAGTAAAAAGAATAATTATAAATAAATTATATTTTAAGTGAATAATGTTATAAAAACAATGTATTTTCAAAATGAAAATTTATGAATACTGTGATTTATAAAAAAATGTCATGTTTTTTAATACGCAATGACGTCAAATATATTTTCATAGACGTTTTAATGAATCAAATAATTAAGAATGATTTTTTTATATAAATAATGTTTTGGATTAATCTATGTTATACATATATATATATATATCTAATTAGTTTAAATTATGTTCACTTTTTATATATATCAATCGAATTTATAATTTTTATATAATAAGATGTAATAGACGATATATATATATATATATATACATATATATGAACGCCAAGTGTTTTTATATAAGATAAAAATGTATAATATAATAATAAATCATTGTAATGGTATAATAAAATAATAACATATTATTAATAGGTCAACAAAAACGAAAAGTTAAAGATATTATAATAATAATGTGATAATTTGATTAGGGGGCAAAAAAAAGAAGTCAAAAGGAAATAGTAAATCATGTTATGGAAAAGGTGTAAAGCAAAAGGAGAATGAAATTGAAAAAAATAATCATAAAACAATAACAAAAAAAGTGTAATAAATTTTAAAAATGAATTATATATATTTATATATATATAAATGCTAACATGGTATATATATATATATAACGAATTTATAAATACAGTTTACATGTTTTGATATATTAATAAAAATGAATACATATTGAAAAATGATAAAATAATATATATATATATATATAAACGATTCTATACACACATATATATAGTAGACGTTTTATTTTAAAAATATACAATTACATTATTATTATTAATATATAAACATTTGTATAAAGTTTTAGTTAAATAAAAAAAAGATGTGTTAAAATGTTAGATTAAAAAAACATATAAATTGTGAGTATATAATAATATAATATAATCATGTCATGATACAAAAAGTCAAAAGTAAGATATAAAAAGATTTTGTGATTGACTAAAAAGGGGGGTTATTGTCTTAATAAAATAGTAATAAATGATATTGATATTTAATAATATAATAATAATAATAATGATTAGCGGAAACCTTAATATACAATAATGAAAAAACGTTCCATCAAATTCTAAAATAAAATGAAAAAACAAAACATTAAGTTAATATATATTTATATATATAATAGTAATAGCGTAAAAAATAGAGAGGTAATATATATTAGTAATTAATAATAATAGAAAATGTGTGTTTTGAAATATTTATTTTAATAAAACAAATTATATATATATATATATATATATTCATATAAAAAAATGGTAAAATGGTGAATATATATAAATATATAATTTATAAATAGTTTAAACGTTTTGTGGTATTAACAAAATAAATAAATATATTATTATAAAAAAACGCACCTTTTATGTTTTCATTTAATATTTTATATTTTATAAATATATATAATTATTTGGTATATAGAAAAATGTGGTTTTTTTTAAATATATATAATTACGAGTATATATATATATAAATATATATATAGTGACATGTTTAAATAATAATTTATTTAATGTGATTTAAAAGAAAATGTGACGTGATATGCTTTATATATATTTGTTTTAGAATTATATGTTCCTAAATATAGATTATCGGTTATATTTTAAAACCATTATATGTTATAGTATTATAATGGAGAGATAAAAAAAGAAATTGAAATAATTGAAATTTTGGTCTATGTGTGGAAACACACAAAATCATAATGATTAGTGGTGACTCGTAATATCCAATAAAAAATGGTGTGGAAAGGAATCAATGTGCATGACGTGGTTTTTTCAATAAAAAAAGTGAATAAAAATTATATTAAAAAGAAAATAAGAAATAACAATTTGTTACCATGCACACACTAATTGATGCACGAACTAGAAGACAAGGTCGTTTTCATTCCGCGCCTAAAATAAATAAATAAATAAGGGATCAAGTTGGCTCATGACTCAAACCTATAATTGAGTAAATTAATATTTAAAAAAATAACCTTTTTCCTTATGGGTCATTGTTTGATTAAAAAATATATATATAATACCCGGCTTCTCCTTGAAGCTAAGTGTCATGACAATTTTATTTATATAAGTGAGACTCCGGATAACCATCCCCCATGGTTACAAGACCCAAACCTCACTCTTCCAAGCGCTCTATTGGTCTCTAGAAACTTACAACTCCTCTTTCGATCTGAATCAAGTAAGGGTGTTCATATATTTAGTTTTCATATTTCAATTTTTAATGAATTATTATCAGTTTTAATTGAGTCTGCATAAGTGAAATTTATTAATTTTATTTCAAGTTATTGTCCCTATTTTTTGGTTTGCGTAATGGTCTATTTTCAATTATCTTTATTTTACAAACCTATATTACATAATTATGAATATGCTGTTTTATATACTTAGATATCAATCATTCTTTTAAAAGATTTCAAAGAGTGTTTATGATTTGATTATGCAGAATCTAATCTTATATACCTTGATATATTCAGATTTATATATATATTAGTCTTTATGTGTGTACTTCAAAACCAACCGAAATATTAATTATATTTGTTGGTTTTGGTTTTCTTTTATTCTTTGGAATTTTAAGGTGAAAATACTATTATGATTTTGTTCTTATTATTCAAATTATGTTATTTTAAATGGTTATACATGTATATATATGTGTATATATATATATGCATATGGATAAAATGACGATTATTATTTCACAATTTTATTTCAGCTTATCGTCATGCTTCTGAAAAGGAAAAAAACACATTAAATATCAACATGTATTATTGACATTATGAGCGTCACATCTGCATAGATACATGTCCATGATTTTATGTTCATACACTCATTGAATTGTAAACATAACTCATAAATGTCATATAGGTAATGACCATTATTTCCTATTAATGATATGTAGTGCGCATCGGTATCACTAATTGAGTTTGGATAATAGATGTGCATATTGTATGCGCTATATATATATATATGAATGGTTAATTTGTTATTATTATTTCTAAAAATAATAAATCGCTAAAAGGGAAAAATATGTGCGATAATTCATGCAGAGATAAGTCGATGTGTAAATCGACTACTTCAGAACAAGTAGATGAAATCTTATAAAAGTATATATATATATATATATATATAAATTTGTACAGATGCATTACTTATTTATCAAACGTTGTTTATGAGTTTTAAAATATGAAAACCCAGTGAAAATGTATACGTATTTAACGCAAGCTTAAAAATGTTTTCAGAAAACCCGACCCTCAAGTGTGACAGATAGGAAGGGATTGGGCGTGGACCCATCATGGCCTGTAATTAGTTGAGCAGTCTCAAGATTAGTTATTTTGTTTTCAAAATCTTTCATAATGATTTCAGAAAAACACTGGAGTATATTTGAGCAATTTTAAATGTAATTATCTTCTAAAAATTGAACTAGTATTTTGATGCCATAATTAATTTCAAACGGTATTTTAAAAAATGGTATTCCTAAATGTTTATATACCGTTTTTTCAAAGAATATTTATCAAAGGTATTTTTTTTATTAAAACCCATTACTGAGCATCTTTTGTGCTCACCCCTTGTTTTTGAAATGTTTTTCACAGGTATCCAGAGATCGTCATCATTGTTGTACCGCAGCGGAAGCAGTGATGATCTTTCAGTTTGTTTAGTTTTTTATTGTAACTCTGATGTATATTTGTAAGCATGTATCTATTTCCAGAACCTAGATTGGAATAAGGTCCTCTTGTAGGACATGTCTAAGGCTGGTTCCTTACACTTGGTATCAGAGGAACAATCTAGAAAACTTTGAAAATAGATATTGTCGTTTAAAATTGGTGTCTAGGAATCTAACGGTCTTAGTTTTCTAAATTCTAAAGACGGAAATTTAGAATTAGGTTTAGTCCGACGATCGAATTGCGAGGACACAATTATGTTAAGGGGGGATATTGTAATGCCCCGAGCCTTAGTAAAAAGAATAATTATAAATAAATTATTATTTAAGTGAATAATGTTATAAAAACAATGTATTTTCCAAATGAAAATTTATGAATACTGTGATTTACAAGAAAATGTCATGTTTTTAAATACGCAATGACGTCAAATATATTTTCATAGACGTTTTAATGAATGAAATAATTAAGAATGATTTTTTTATATAAATGATGTTTTGGATTAATCTATGTTATATATATATATATAATTAGTTTAAATTATGTTCACTTATATATATATTAATCAGATTTATAATTTTTATATACTATGATGTAATAAACAAAATATATATTTATACATATATATGAACGCCAAGTGTTTTGATATAAGATAAAAATGTATAATATAATAATAAATCATTGTCATGGTATAATAAAATAATAACATATTATTAACAGGTCAACAAAAACGAAAAGATAAAGATATTATAACAATAAAGTGATAATTTGATTAGGGGCAAAAAAAGAGAAGTCAAAAGTCAATAGTAAATCATGTTATGGAAAATGTGTAAAGTAAAAGGAGAAAGAAATTGAAATAATAATAATAAAACAATAACAAAAAAAGTGTAATAAATTTTAAAAATGAATTATATATATTTATATTTATATATAAACGCTAACATGGTATATATATATATAACGAATTTATAAATATAGTTTACATGTTTTGATATATTAATAAAAATGAATATATATTAAAAAATGATAAAATAATATATATATATATATATATAAATGATTTTATAAACACATATATATAGTAGATGTTTTATTTTAAAAATATACAACTATATTATTATTATTAATATATAAACATTTGTATAATGTTTTAGTTAAATAAAAAAACGTGTTAAAATTTTAGATTAAAAAAACATATAAATTGTGAGTATATAATAATATAATATAATCATGTAATGATACAAAAAGTCAAAATTAAGATAGAAAAAGATTTTGTGATTGACTAAAAAGGGGGTTATTGTATTAATAAATTAGAAATAAATGATATTGATATTTAATAATTTAATAATAATGATGATTAGGGGAAAACATTAATATACAATAATGAAAAAATGGTCAATCAAATTCTAAAATAAAATGATAAAACAAAACATTAAGTTAATATATATATATATATATATATATTAGTAATAGGGTAAAAAAATAGAGAGGCAATATATATTAATAATTAATAATAATAGAAAATGCGTGTTTTGAAAAATTTATTTTAATAAAACAAATTATATATATATATATATTCATATAAAAAATGCTAAAATGGTGAATATATATAAATATATAATTTATTAATAGTTTAAACGTTTTGTGGTATTAACAAAATAAATAAATATATTATTATAAAAAAATGCACCTTTTATGTTTTCATTTAATATTTAATATTTTATAAATATATATAATTTTTGGTATATAGAAAAATATGGTTTTTTTAAAATATATATATTTACGAGTATATATATATAATTATATATATATAGTGACATGTTTAAATAATAATATATATAATGTGATTTAATAAAAAAAATGTGACGTGATATGCTTTATATATATTTTTTTTATAATTATATGTTCCTAAATATAGATTTTCGTTTATATTTTAAAACCATTATATGTTATAGTATTATAATGGAGAGATAAAAAATGAAATTGAAATAATTGAGATTTTGGTCTATGCATGGAAACACACAAAATCATAATGATTAGTGGTGACTCATAATATCCAATAAAAAAAGGGTGGAAAGGAATCAATGTTCATGAAGTGGATTTGTCTATAAAAAAGTGAATAAAAAATATATTAAAATGAAAAGAAGAAATTACAATTTGTGACCATGCACTCAATAATTGATGCGCGAACTAGAAGACAAGGTCGTTTTCAGCGCCTAAAATAAATAAATAAATAAGGGATCAAGTTGGATTGTGACTCAAACCTATAATTGAGTAAATTAATATTAAAAAAATAGAACCTTTTTCCTAATGGGTCATTGTTTGATTAAAAAATATATATATAATACCCAACTTCTCTTAGAATCTAAGTGTCATGCAAATTTTATTTATATAAGTGAGACTCTGGATAACCATCCCCCATGGTTACAAGACCCAAACCTCACTCTGCCAAGAGCTCTATTGGTCTCTAGAAACCCACAACTCCTCTTTCGATCTAAATCAAGTAAGGGAGTTAATATATTTAATTTTCATATTTCAATTTTTAATGATTTATTATCTGTTTTAATTGAGTCTGCATAAGTGAAATTTATTAATTTTATTTCAAGTTATTGTCCCTATTTTCTGGTTTGCGTAAGGGTCTATTTTCAATTATCTCTATTTTACAAATCTATATTACATAATTATGAATCTGCTGTTTTATATACTTAGATATCAATCATTCTTTTAAAAAATTTCAAAGAGTGTTTATGATTTGATTATGCAGAATCTAATCTTATATGCCTTGTTATATTCAGATTTATATATATATTAGTATTTATATTTGTACTTCAAAACCAACCCAAATATTAATTATATTTGTTGGTTTTGGTTTTCTTTTATTCTGCGGAATTTTAAGGTGAAAATATTATTATTCTTTTATTCTTATTATTCAAATTATGTTATTTTAAATGGTTATACATGTATATATATATGTGTATATATATATATATGCATATGGATAAAATGATGATTATTATTTCGCAATTTTATTTCAGCTTATTGTCATGCTTCTGAAAAGGAAAAAAACACATTAAATATAAACATGTTTTATCGACATTATGAGTGTTGCATGTGCATAGATACACAACCATGAATTAATGTTCATCATCGACACTCATTGAATTGTAAACTTAACTCATAAATGTCATATAGGTAATGACCATTATTTCCTATTAATGACATGTAGTGCGCATCGGTATCACTAATTGAGATTGGATAATAGATGTGCATATTGTATGCGATATATATATATATGATTGGTTAATTTGTTATTATTATTTCTAAAAATAATAAATCGCTAAAAGGGAAAAGTATGTGCGACAGATCATGCAGAGATAAGTCGATGTGTAAATCGACTACTTCAGAACAAGAAGATGAAATCTTATAGAAGTGTATATATATATATATATATATATAAATTTGTACAGATGCATTACTTATGTATCAAATGTTGTTTATGAGTTTTAATATATGAAAACCAATAGAAAATGTATACGTATTTAATGCAAGCTTAAAAAAGTTTTCAGAAAACCCGACTCTCGAGTGTGGTAGATAGGAAGAGATTGGGCGTGGACCCATCATGACCTGTAATTAGTTGAGTAGTCTCAGAATTAGTTATTTTGTTTTCAAAATCATGCATAATGATTTCATAAAAACACTAGAGTATATTTGAGTAATTTTAAATTTAATTATCTTCTAAAAATTGAACTAGTATTTTGATGCAGTAATTAATTTCAAATGGTATTTTAAAAAATGGTATTCTTAAATGTTTATATACATTTTTTCAAAGAATATTTATCGATGGTATTTTTTATTAAAACCCTTTACTGAGCATCTTTTGTGCTCACCCCAAGTTTTTGAAATGTTTTTCACAGGTTTCCTGAGATCGTCATCGTTGTTGTAGCGCAGAGGAAGCAGTGATGATCTTGTAGTTTGTTTAGTTTTTCGTTGTAACTCTGATGTATTTTTGTAAGCATGTATCTATTTCCAGAACCTAGACTTGAATAAGGTCCTCTTGTATGACATGTCTAAGGCTGGGTCCTTACAACAATTCATTCCTCATATGAACATGTTTAAACATAACATAAACATTCGTATTAAAAACAAGCATAAAAAATGTCAATACTTTCTCCATAAAACATGAATGGTATAAAAATAACACATCCATAGAAAAACTTACCACACAAACTTCAATACATTATGGATGTTTTGTATCATAATAAATCAATTTCAAATAAACGTAAAATCTATCACAGGATGCTGAAAAAGGTGAAATCAAAACTATTTGAGATAAATATCTCTTTTTTTGAAATCATTTAGAAGTAACATAATTATAAAAGAAAAAATTTACTTTGAAAATATTCTTATAATCTTGTAAGGGAAGCTTCGATGATTTTATAATGTCGGAAAATATCCACACCCGCCGTATAAGTTAAAAAAGATATTCTTACCTTAATTCTGTCGAAAAGGTTAAAAAGGACCTTGTTTGGAAAAATGATGGAAAGATTCCATTATAAAAAACCTATAAAAAGTCAAAAAGAGTATAAATGAATTTAACCCATAGTCCATGAAATAGTAATAATTATTTGAAATACATTTTTAAGAAACATAGATGTGGATGATAAAGAGGTTCTAATAGATAATTACGTATAAACAACCTCGGATAATGGAGAGATTTTGAAATAAACACTTACATTGTACTTTTCCTTTGTCAAGGGTAGGTTAACCTCCTGTATAATGGTGAAATAATTGTTATTAAGTTATAAAACAATCATATACATTAGTATGATATCATATATTATCTTTTGAAATTGCTTTGTTAATAATATCTTAGTATTATCGTCATTTCGGGTGTTTAACGGATTCGTTTTCCTTTATATTATTTGTTATTTGAGTAATATTTGTTTGGATGGGATGTATCCTTTTCATATCCAGAATGATATCATGTCTTTAAACATTATTTTTAATCATCAAATGAAAATTAGTAGTGAATGGATATGATGGGGAATGAATCTCATCGCGTTCGTGGAGACGGTAATCCATACGTACACACGAGCGATGATATCTTTCTTTTGATATTAAAATAATATATAATTTGGTATTATATCATATATAAATAATCATTATCATGTTATATTTATTATTTACATCAATTACACATCATTATCGTACCCATCCATATAATAATGTATTGAATAACAATTACACCACGATGTGGAGATGGTAGGTTGTACGTATGCACATATGGTGACATGTCATTCAATGGATGGATGGAATACTGAATATGATTGTGCCATATTTTTAATAACATCACAGTATATAGAAGATACTGGAGTTATTATTTTAGAATGGAAATAACAATGAAAGAAGAAGTGGAAGAGGAAATGAACTTGAAAGAGGGTGGTGAAATCGTTACCTCTTCTTCGGGTTCTTCCGTTTGATTTGATCAAAAGGGCTCCTTAAGTTGGGTTTTTGACTAAAGGAAGGCCTCTAGGATGAATTTAGGGAAGTTGAGAGAATATTTGGGCAGGGGTTGACCGATCCAAAAGACTTTGAAGGTGTGAATTAGAGATAAGGTGGAGTGTCTTTTTATAAGATGGGTGAGGGGCACCTTAGGAAAAGCTAGAAATATTATTTTATAATAAATTCATATTCAGTTTCTAATGGATACAATCTAATTTATGTCGAGAATATGGTGGGGATGGGTCAAAAACAACTCAACTAATAGGTTTATGTCAATTTATTAACCTTATATTTTAGATTTAACTCTTAGTTAAATAGTTTGACATTTACCATGTCTCTTTGTATTTTTATATTATATAGTCAATAAACTTACTATATAATTCCAAGAGACCCCAAAATAGACCATTAATGATAAAAATATTATGATATAGGTCCTTCGGCTGAACCTTAGATTTTTAGGAACAGAATATCAATTAATAATATAATATTTTTTTTAAAAACTCTTTTATGTCAATTATGACACTATTTAATAATTGATTTTTGTTAAAGTATTAACAACTTTATTAATTAGAATAAAATTCATTTATAAAATCATAACATGTCATATTAACCTATAAAATTTTTGGATGTCATCAAAACTTTTAAATTATAGTTATTTTTAACATTTATAATACCAATTATTTGATTGTTTCATTAATAAAGAAAATACTGCATCAATATTGTGTCATAAATAAATTTATTTATTCAATTTCTAAAAATTATAAATAAAATACCAATATTTATGAAATCAATTTTTCTTTCTAATGTATATTTATAGTTTAAAATATAACATATATAACCCTATGTAAATTTTTCATTCTAAAAGATATGTGCTTATGTCATTTTTGTATTTAATTTAACTTAATTAATATAAAGTGTCATTATCACTTACAAGTGGATCCATGGGGTACCAAAATAGACCCAAATATGACCATGGTCGGACATATATCAACCAATAGGGTTAGGACCCGTTTTATGTTAATTTAATATTATAATAATAATATATTTTACCCTTATTTAACGGATTTACCCTTTAACCATGGTAAATGAAATATTTACTGAAGTAATTATTCAAAATGTATAAAAATTAAAGTTACCTATTTACACAATTTGGACCTCTTGATTCTAAATATGGTATACATTTTTCTAAATTCAAAACACAGAAGTGACAGAAATTAATTTAAAATCAATTCATGTTGTCAAAACAAAAAGCGTGTTTTAAAAAAATAATAACTATCAAAAGATTGACACTTGCTTATGTCCAGTTTAAATGTGAAATTATATCAAATGACCTATATTGGATTAAATGGTAATATTATAATCTAATTATACTTTTAAATCACTCTAATTCATAATTTATCACTATTAATTATTTCTATTAAAAAAGCTGTTTTAAGTAAAATTTTGTAATTTTCACTATTCACCCAAATATGAAAGTTATTAGAAAAGTACCAAAAATTTATTGAAACTAAATTCCTATGTCCCGATTCTAAAGAATAAGTTAATTTTTTCAATTGAATATATAAAAGTTTCAAATATTGGATTTAAAAAAGGTTCACCATTAAAAGTCGGTAAAAGTGCATTTTTTGAAAAATAATTCTTTTATCTGAAAAAATGAATTTTTTCTTAAATAATGTATTAGAAACTCATAATATTGATTCTAAAATTATAAGAATTATATAAAGTTCAAAATTCAGTTAATACTATTCATAACCGTTTTTGAACGACTAGTTTGGTAAGTCGTGGTGCGCTTGAACTCGGTGTTGCCTGTAGTGCAAGTTATTGAATTACTTTGAAGAAATAACGCACTATGAAATCTTGGGGTGTTAAATTCTTCCCTCCTTCAATAAATTGTGACCTCTCAATTTGAAATTGTTCTTCAAAAAAAAGGTCGAAAATAGAAAATATTTTTGTAGGAAAACCCACATCAGAAATTGGCCTAATAAAATTTAGTCTTAATAAGAGGAAAAGAGAAATGAAAGGGTCACCACCAAATTATGATCTCGATTAGGAGATCATTGGTGGCAATTAGAGACACATAATTGGAAGAAAAACGTAAATATTTTGATGGAGTGATTGAGGTCCTCAGTCAAAAACAATTATAAAATTGAAGGCCTCAAAGCCATCAATCTATGATGATTTAAAATATCATCTGTTCAACAAAACATAAGGTATTAGGATAACACATTTTTAGTTTTAATATCCCTTACCTAATGTTTAAGAATTAATTTCTTCATATAATAAGAGAAGAATATATATATATATATATATATATATACTTGACAAGTATAGTTCCATCCTTTCACTAATTTCTACCACAAACTCATCTTTCACTATAAAAGATAATCGAACATAAAAAAAATTCCATTTATAGTATTCATATAGGGTTTCAAAAAAATGAATTTCTAATTCATCTACCAGAACTTTTAAAAAAACTACATTATTCAATCCAAGACATCACGTGAACATGTGGTAGGTGATACACCTTTGTCGACCTTCGGTTGCGAGTTCAAGTCTTGCCGCCGTGCCGGACGCGACAAGTTGCTGCCCAACCTCCGGGTTGTCCTTTTATGGTAATCCAAAAATAATCTCAAACTAGAATTATTCAAAATACTTCTCTCCAAACTCACAGTAAAAATTTATAAGGAAGGTAAACACAATGAAGGTCCTTTTTTCTGCGTAATAACATGTGAACACCTTCATCATTTATTCTTTTAAAACAGCGCAACATCCTAAATTACCATAAAACCTTATTGATTAAATTCATGATCCCTTATTCCTTATAGAATACTGGATGTACTACTTCTATCCAAAAATGTCGGAAACTCCAATAATGATGTAATTTACAAATCATTAACCAGTTTCAAGGTAGTGAAAAATATCCAATATAATTTATCCAAACCAATCATGTATTTCCAAAATCACTACCTCGGTATCAGAACCATATTATGGTTTATCATTCTCTTATCAAATATTTTCTAAAAAATTAACCTGCTATTGAGTCACTTTTCTTAGTTCCACACGATCTCAAGTCTTTAATGAAATAACACTTTAGTACAATACTTATATACTCCATAATTACTATAACCAGTATATCGTTGATACACAACTTAAATGACATAATTATTTAATAACAACATAAGAACTCTAATCATTCCTCCTCATATTTTGTAGTGTCATAACTTGATTATTATCCAATAACATCATTTGTGGAATACTCTGATGATTTGAACACTAGTTTGCATATTTTCCCAACTCATTGCAGATGAAGCATTGTACATTTGAAACCTTTTTCTTACCATTGCAGTCACTTACTTGGTGTCCTTTTTCTCCGCACTTATAACAAACTCCCATTCCCTTCAGGCAGGTTCCATAGTGTTTCTTCCCAGAGTTTTCACATATAAGAAAATTCTTCTTTTCCATCTTCCCTTTATCCATATTTCTCTCTTCCATTATTTTCTTCTTTTTCTTCCCTTTAAAGCCATATGAATTAGAAAATTATTTACTTATCTTATTAACAAATGATATTATTTATATATATGTTGAGAATACATGGGAGATTATTTCCATTCTAAATGTTGGCTTAATACAGTGAAATATATGATCCTTCTTACTCCTTGGATCATATGTAGTGCTGAAGTTCACATTCCTTCTATTGGGCGCCATTTCTATACAATTTCATACACTAGATTAGTTTATGAATCAAAATACATAATTTCAAACTTCTAAAACACTTAACATAAATTGAAAAGTTTATGAATATAATCCATAATCATAAAAAAAATGTTTTCTTTGAGGAATAATATACTCATAGACCCTTAATAATGTTTTGTATAGAAAATGAGAATTATCCTAAGCATATCCCCCGGGAGTGTCGTAAACAAGAGTGAAACAAGGCCCATTGTTGTGCACCAGTTCTCATTAGAGTATAGCTCAAAGCGGTGTTTTCAAGTATTACCACTAGGTAAATTTGTGCTAGAGTCACCTCTACCTGCTCGTATCCAGACAGGGATGTATTTCTCGGAAAACTCACAAAATCTCTACAATACCAAAATTCTAGGAAGTTCTTATATACTAATCCTTAAAGTCCATCTTCGGTCTACGTGCTCTAATAAGAGTTTATCTAAATCTATCTTCCAAGGATTGTACTAAACTTCCTCTGATACCAACTATAATGCCCTGACCCCAGTTACCCAAAGTCGGTGCATTATTAAATAACATTGGAATAATTATAAAAGATCAAGTCTCGAATGACCGATTAGTTTAGTAGCCTTGGAAACACTACATACGTTCATATGTCTTACATTACAAAATAAAGTTATAAACTACAATAACATAGTCTCCATAGTCCACTATCATATCCCCTTAGACTATCCCTACATGTCAATCATAAAATAATTCTTCACATCCTGGGAAAAATAAATCATAGAAATGGGTGAGCACAGATGCCCAGTAAGACTAAAAACATAGCGGAAACTTTCATAAATAAGCATAAACATTTAAGGGAATATATAACTAAAACAAAAACCTTTTAAACTTGATCTTTAGCATAATATGGAAGAAATGAAATGAAATAATGTCATTTACTTATTCACATGGATATTCTACTAGTCAAATAATCACATGCAATATCAATAACCACTTTCATAATGATGGAATACATAATATCAGATTATCATAACCACATAGTCAAGGCCTTATACCAATACAACAAATAAGATTTTTCCAAGGCCTTGTTCCCAGACACTAGTTTGTCTCATGAGACCTACCGATGCATCAAGGAGAAGTAGAGGGATCCACCCGTCACTTATTAAGTCCAATGCATTCTTCATATGAACAGGTTTAAACATAATATAAACATTTGTATTAAAACTAACATATGAAATGTCAATACTTTCTCCATAAACCATGAATGGTGTAAAAATAACACATCCACAGTCAAACATATCCGAAAACCTTCAATACAATATGAAAGTTTTGTATTATAATAAATCAACTTAAAATAATCTTAAAATCCATCAAAGGATGTAGACATAGATGAAATAAAAACTATTTGAGAGAAATATCTCTTTTTTTGAAATCATTTAAAAGTCAAATAATTATAAAAGAAAACATTTACTTTGAAAATATTCTTATAAGAATTTATGGGAAGCTTCGATGATTTTATAATGGTGGAAAATAGCTGCACCAACCATATTAGTTAAAAATACATTCTTACCTTAATTCTGTCGAAAAGGTTAAAAATGACCTTTTTTGGAAAATGACGAAAAGATTCCTTTATAAACATCTTATAAAAAGTCAAAAAGGTTATAAATGACATTAAACCGTAGTCTATAAAATTTTAAGAATTATTTGAAATACATTTTTAAGAAACATGGATGTGGATGATAAAGAGGTCCCAGTAGATAATTACATATAAACAACCTCGGATAATGAAGAGATTGTGAAATAAACCCTTAACTTGTACTTTTACTTTGTCGAGGGTAGGTTAACCTACTGTATAGTGGTGAAATAATTGTTATTAAATTATACAAGAATCATATAAATTAATATGATATCATATATGATCTTTTGACATTTCTTTGTTAAAAATATCTTAGTATTATCGTCGTTTCGGGTGTTTAACGGATACGTTTTCCTTTATATTATTTGTTATGTGAGTCATATTTTTTAAGGATGGGATGTATATTTTTCATATTCAGAATGATATGAAGTCTATAAACATTTTTTAATCATCAAATTAAAATTAGTCTTGAATGGAAATGATGGGGAATGAATCTCATCGCGTTCGTGGAGACTATAATCCGTACGTACGCACGAGCAACAATATCATTATTTTTATATTAAAATAATTTATAATTGGGTTTTATATCATATATACATAATCATTATCATGTTATATTTATTATTTACAACAATCACACATAATTATCATACCCATACAAATAACAAAGTATTGGATATTAATTTCACCACGACGTGGAGACGGTAAGCCGTACGTACGCAAGTATGGTGACATGTCAATAAAAGGATGGATAGAATACTGAATATGGTTATACCATATTTTTAATAACATCACACTATATAGAAGATACTAGAGTAATTATTTTAGAATGGAAATAACAAATAAAGAAGAAGTGGAAGAAGAAATGAACTTAAAAGAGGGTGGTAAAATCATTACCTCTTCTTCGGGTTCTTCCTATTGATTTGATCATAAGGGATCCTTAAGATGGATTTATGATTAAATGAAGTCCTCTAGGATGAAGTGATGGAAGTTGAGAGAATATTTGGGAAGGGGTTGGCCAAGCCAAAAGGCTTTGAATGTGTAAATTAGAGAGAAGGGGGAGTTCCCTTTTAAAAGAGGGGTGAGGGCCACCTTAGGAAAAGTTAGAAACATTATTTTATAATAAATTAATTTTCGGTTTCTAATCACTCCAAACTGATTTATTTCTAGGCTAAGGTAAGGATGGGTTGAGAAAATATCAACCAATAGGTTTTAGACAGGTTTGGTAACTTTATTAACCTTATCTTTTAGATTTAACTCTTAGTTAAATAGTTTGAATTTTACCTTGTCGCTTTGTATTTTTATATTATATAGTTAATAAACATACTATATACTCCCAAGAGAGCCCCAAGTGGTCCATTAATGAAACAAATATCATGATATAAGTCCTTGGGGAAAATATTAGATATTTAGGAATAGAATATCATTTAATAATATAATATTTGTTTTAAAAATGCTTTTATGTAAATTTTGACACTATTTAATAATTGATTTTTGTTAAAGTCTTAACAACTTTATTATTTAGAATAAAATTAATTTAAGAAATCCTAATATGTCATATTAACAAATAAAATTCATATATTTCATTAAAACTTTCAAATTATATTTATTTTAACATTTATAATACCAATTATTTGATTCTTTCATTAATAAGGAAAATACTACATCATTATTATGTCATAAATAGATTTAATTATTAAATTTATTAAAATAATAAATAAAATACCATCATGTAGGAAATAGTTTATATTTATAATGAATATTTATAGTCGAAAATATAACATATATAACCCTATGTAATTTTTTTTTCTAAAAGATATATGCTTTTGTCATTTTTGTATTTACTTTAACTTAATTAATATAAAGTGTCATTATAACTTACATGTGGCTCCATGGGATCCAAAATCGACTGAAAGATTCCCATGGTCAGACATGTATCAACCAATAGAGTTAGTACACGTTTTACGGTAATTTAATATTATTATAATATTATTTTTTACCCTTATTTACTGGATTTACCCTTTAACCATGGTAAATAAAATATTTACCGAAATAATTATTCAAAATTTATAAAAATAAAAGTTAACTATTTACACAATTTTTACCTACTGATTATAAATATGGAATCCATTTTTTAAATTCAAAACACAGAAGTGGCAGAAATTAATTTAAAATTAATTCCTGTTGTCAAAACAAAAAGCTGGTTTTTAAGAAATAATAACTCTCAAAAGATTTGCACTTGCTTATGTCCAGTTTAAATGTGAAATTATGTCCAATGTCCAAAATTGGATTTAATGGTAAAAATATAATATAATTATACTTTAAAATCAATCAAATTCATAATTTATCACTATTAATTATTTCGATTAAAAATGTTGTTTTTTATTAAAATTTAGTAATTTTCGTTATTCACCAAAATATGAAAGTTATCAGAAAGGAACCAAATCTTTATTGAAACTAAATTTTTATGTCCCGATTCTAAATAAGAAGTTTATTTTTACAAATTTAATATATAAAAGTTTCAAATATTGGATTTAAAAAGGGTTCACCATTACAAGTCAATAAAAGTCCATTTTTTTAAAAATACTTATTTTATCTGAAAAAATGATTTTGTTCTTACATTATGTATAAGAAACTCATAATATGGATTCTAAAATTATAAGGATTATATAAAGTTCAAAATTTAGTTAATAATATTCATAACTGTTTTTAAAAGGCTAGTTTGTAAGTCGTGGTGCGCTTGAACTCGGTGTTGCGTGTAGTGCAAGTTATTGAATTAATTTGAAGAAATAACGCACTATGAAATCTTGGGGTGTTACATTATTTCCACCATCAATAAATTTCATCTTTGCAATTTGAAATTATTCTTCGAAAAATAAAAGGTTGAAAACAGAAAATATCTTTGTGGGAAAACACACATCAGAAATTTGGTTAATAAAATTTAGTCTTAATAAGAGGAAAAGTGAAATGAAAGAGTCACCCCCAAATTATGATCTTGATTAGGAGAACATTGGAGGAAATTAGATACACATAATTGGAGAAAAATGTAAATATTTATAGGGAGTGATTTAGGTCATCAATCACAAACAATTGTAGAATTGAGGGCCTCAAAGCCATCAATCTAAGATGATTTAAAATATCATCAGTTCAAAAAACCATAAGGTATTACGAAAACACATTTTTAGTTTTAATATACCTTACATAATGTTTAAGAATTAATTTCTTCATAGAATAAGTTAAAAAAAATTATATATATATATATATACTTGATGAGTATAGTTCAATCTTTTCACAAATTTCTACCACAAACTCATCTTTCACTCCAAAAGATAATATAACTTAAAAAAATTAAATTTATCCTATTCATATACGGTTAAAAAAATTAATTTCTAATTCATCTACTATAACTTTTAAAAAAACTAAATTATTCAATCCAGGTCATCACATGAGCCAATGGTAGGTGATACACCGTTTTCGCTCTTCGGTTGCGGGTTCAAGTCTCATGGCCTTGCCGGACGCGACAGGTTGCCTCCCGACCTCCAGGTTGTATTTTTATGGAAATAAAAAAATAATCTCAAACTAGAATTATCCAAAATACTTCTATCCAAACTCACAGTCCAAAATTTATAAGGAAGGTAAACACAATGAATATCCTTTTTTCCGTGTAATAACATGTGAACACCTTCATCATGTATTTTTTTAAAACACTACATCATCATAAACTACCATAAAACCTTATTGATTACATTCATCATCCATTATTCCTTATAGAATACTGGATATACTACTTCTTTCCAAAAATGTTGTAAACTGCAATAATAATGGAATATACAAATCATTAATCAGTTTCAAGGTATTCAAGAATATCCAATATAATTTATCCAAATCAATCATGTAATATTATAAGATCACTACCTCAATATAAGAACAATATTATGGTTTATCTTTATCTAATAATATATTTTCCAAAATTTTAACCAGCAATTGAGTCACTTTTCTTGGTTCCACATGATCTCAAGTCCTTAATGAAATAGTACTGCAGTCCAATACTTATATATTTCATAATTACTATTACCAGTACAATATTTATACAACCCTCAAATGATATAATTTTTTAATAACAACATAAGAACTCTAATCATTCCTCCTCATCTATGGTAGTATCATAACATGATTATTATCCAATAGCATCATTTGGTAAATACTCTGATGATTTGAACACTTGTTTGTATAGTGTCCCAAATCCTTACAGATGAAGCATTGTACATTTGAAACCTTATTCTTACCCTTGAAATCAATTACTTGGTGTCCTTTTTCTCCAAACTTATAACAAACTCTCATTCCCTTCAGGAAAGTTCCAGGGTGTTTCTTCCCAAAGTTATCACATATGAGAAAATTCTTCTTTTCCCTCTTCCCTTTATCCATATTTCCATCTTCAATCTTTTTCTTCTCTTTCTTCCCTTCAAATCCATAGGACTCAGATAATTATTTACTTATCTTATAAACACATGATACTATTTCTTCATATGTTGAGAATAAATGGGAGAATATTTGCATTTAAACTTTTGGATTAATACCATTAAAGATATGATCCTTCTTACTCCTTGGATCCTATGTATTACTGGAGTTCACATTCCTTATACCGGGTGATATTTCTATACAATGGCATAAACTAGATTAGTTTATGAATTGAAATACATAATTCCAAACTTCTAAAACACTTAACATATATTGAGAAATTATGGATATAATCCATAATCATAAAAAAATGTTTTCTTTGAGGAAGTATATAATCATAATCCCTTCATAATTGTTTGGAAAGAAAATGAGAATTAACCTAAGCATATCTCTCGGGAGTATCGTAACCAAGAGTGTAGCAAGGCCCTTTGTCGTGCACTAGTTCCCATTCAAGTCTAGCTCAAAGCGGTGTTTTTGGGTTTTACCCCTAGGTACATCTATGCCAGTGCCACCTCTACCTGTTCATATCTAGACAGAGATGTATTTCTCATAAAACTCACAAAATCTCTATAATACCAAAATTCTAGGAAGTTATTCTATACGAATCCTCAAAGTCCATCTTAGTTCTATGTGCTCTAATCAGAGTTTATCTAAATCTAGCTTCCAAGGTTTGTACTAAACTTCTCTGATACCAACTGTAACGCCCCGACCCCCATTACCCAGAGTCTGTGCATTATTACATAACATTGGAATGATCATAAAAGATCAAGTCTCGAAAGAACGATTAGTTTAGTATCTTTGGAAACACTAGATACATTCATAAGTCTTACATTACATCATAAAGTGAAAATTACAATAACATAGTCTCCACAGTCCACACTCATATCCCCTCACACTATCCCTACAGGTCAGTCCTAAAATACTTTTTCACATCCTGGGAAAAATAAAACATAGAAAGGGGTGAGCTCAAATTCCCAGTAAGGATAACAATATAGCGAAAACATTCATAAATAAGCATAAACATTTAAGGAAATTTATAACTAAAACAAAAGCCTTTTAAACTTGATGTTCAGAATAATATAGTAGAAATAAAATGAAATAATTCCATTTACTTACTCACATGCATATTCTACTGGTCGAATAATCACATGCAATATCAATAACCACTTTCATAATGATGGAATGCATACGGCCAGACTATCATAACCACATAGTCAAGGCATTGTCCCAAGACTACAAATAATATTTTTCCAAGGCCTTGTTACAAGACACTAGTTTGTCTCATGGGACCCACTGATGCATCGATTATCTATAATGGACTCCACCCATAACTTATTAAGTCCAATGCATTCCTCATATGAAGAGGTTTAAACATAAAATAAACATTCGTATTAAAACTAGCATACGAAATGTCAACACTTTTTCCATAAACCATGAATGGTATAAAAATAACACATCCATAGTAAAACATATCACAAAACCTTCAATATAATATGGATGTTTTGTATCATAATAAATCAACTTCAAATAATCTTAAAATCCATCAAAAGATGTTGACATAGATAAAATCAAAACTATTTGAGAGAAATATCTATTTCCATGAAATCATTTAAAAGTCACATAATTATAAAATAAAACATTTAATTTGAAAATATTCTTATAAGCTTGTAAGGGGCGCTTAAACGATTTTTTAACGGTGGAAAATAGCTGCACCTACCATATAAGTTAAAAAATAACTCTTCCCTTAATTCTGTCGAAAAGGTTAAAAAGGACCTCGTTTGGAAAACAATGGAAGGATTCCTTCAGAAACATTTTTCAAAAAGTCAAAAAGGGTATAAATGACTTTAACCCACAACCTATAAAATATTAAGAATGATTTTAAATACATTTTTAAGAAACATATATGTGGATGATAAAGAGGTCCCAGTAGATAATTACGTATAGACAACCTCGGATAATGAAAAGATTGTGAAATAAAACCTTACCTTGTACTTTTCCTTTTTCAAGGGTAGGTTAACCTCCTGTATAATGGTGAAATAATTGTTATTAAATTATTAAAAAAACATACACTAATATGATATCATATATGATCTTTTAACATTGCTTCGTTAATAATATCTTTGTATTATCGTCATTTCAGGTGTATAACGGATTCGTTTTCCTTATATTCTTTGTTATGTGAGTCAAATTTGTTATGGATGGGATGCATATTTTTCATATCCAGAATGATATCAAGCCTTTAATAATTTTTTTAATCATCAAATGCAAATTAGACTTGAATGGATACGATTGGGAATGAATCTCATCGCGTTCGTGGAGACAGTAATCCGTACATACGCACGAGCGACGATATCATTATTTTGATATTAAAACAATATATAATTGGGTTTTATATAATATATATAGAATTTTTATCATGTTATATTTATTATTTACATCAATTTCACATCATTATCATACCCATCCATATAATAATGTATTGAATAACAATTACACCACAACGTGGAGACGGTAGGCCGTGCGTATGCACGTATGATGACATGTCATTCAAATGATGGATAGAATACTGAATATGGTTGTAACATATTTTTAATAACATAATAATTTATATGATATACTAGAGTTATTATTTTATAATGGATGTATCCAAGAAAGAAGAAGTGGATGAAGAAAGGAACTTGAAACAGGGTGGTGAAATCATTACCTATTCTTCGGGTTCTTCATTTTGATTTGATCAAAAGGGCTCCTTAAGTTGACTTTATGACTAAATTAAGGACTCTAGGATAAATTGAAGGAATGTGAGAGAATATTTGGGAAGGTTTTGGCCAAGCCAAAATTCTTTGAAGGTGTTAATTAGAGAGAAGGAAGAGTGCCCTTTTATAAGAGGGTTGAGGGGTACCTTAGAAAAAGCTAGAAATGTTATTTTATAATAAATTTATATTCGGTTTCTAATGGATAAATACTGATTTATTTCGAGGATAAGGTTGGTATGGGTCGAAAAAAACTCAACCAATAAGTTTTAGATAGGTTTGGGTCACTTTATTAACCTCATCTTTTAGATTTAACTATTAGTTAAATAGTTTGACATTTACCATGTCTCTTTGTATTTTTATATTATATATTTAGTGAACATAGTATATACCTCCAAGAGACCCCAAGTGTTCCATTAATGATACAAATATCATGATATAAGTCCTTTGGTCGAACATTATATTTTTAGGAATAGAATATCAATTAATAATATAATATTTTTTTTAAAACCCTTTTATGTCAATTTTGACACTATTTAATAATTGATTTTTTTTAAAGTCGTAAAAACTTTATTAATTAGAATTAAATTCATTTAATAAATTCTCACAAGTCATATTAACCAATAAAATTCGTTTAAGTCATCAAAAACTTCAAATTATATTTATTTTAACATTTATAATACCAATTATTTGATTGTTTCATTAATAAGGAAAATACTGCATCATTATTATGTCATAAATAAATTTAATTATTCAATTTCAAAAAATTATAAAGAAATTACAATCATGTAGGAAATATTTTTAGACTTATAATGAATATTTATAGTTGAAAATATAACATATAATACCCAATATAAAATTTTTTTTCTAAAAGATATATGTTGGTGTCATTTTTGTATTCACTTTAACTTAATTAATTTAAAGTGTCGTTATCACTTACAAGTGGCTCTATGGGGTCCCAAAATCGACCCAAAGATGACCATGACCAGAAATGTATCAAAAAATTGGGTTAGGAAACGTTTTAGTATACTTTTATATTATTATAATATTAATTTTTACCCTTATTTACCAGATTTAACCTTTATCCATGGTAAATAAAATATTTACCGAAATAATTATTCAAAATGTCTAAAAATAAAAGATACCTATTTACACAATTTGGACCTCCCGATTCTAAATATGGAATCCATTTTTCTAAATTCAAAACACAGAATTGGAAGAAATTAATTTAATATTAATTCTCGTTGTCAAAACAAAAGGTGTGTTTTTAAGAAATAACAACTATCAAAATATTGGCACTTGCTTATGTCCAGTTTAAATGTGAAATTATTTCCAATGACCAAAATTGGATTAAATGGTAAAAAAATATAATTATAATTTAAAATCACTCAAAATCATAAATTATCACTATTAATTATTTCGATTAAAAAATTTGTTTTTAATTTAAATTTAGTAATTTTCATTATTCACACAAATATGAAAGTTATCAGAAAAGCACCAAAAATTTATTGAAACCAAATTCTTATTTCTTTATTTTAAAGAAGAAGTTTATTTTGTCAAATTGAATATATAAAAGTTTCAAATATTGGATTTAAAAAGGGTTCACCATTAAAAGTCGGTAAAAGTGCATTTTTTGAAAAATACTTCTTTTATATGAAAAAATGAATTTGTTCTTACATTATGTCTAAGAAACTCATAATATGGATTCTGAAATTATAAGGATTTTATAATGTTCATAATTCAATTAATACTATTCATAACCGTCTTTTAACGGCTAGTTTGGTAAGTCATGGTACGCTTGAACTCGGTGTTGCGTGTAGTGCAAGTTATTGAATTACTTTGAAAAATAACGGAATATGAAATCTTGGGGTGTTACATTTTTTAAAACAGTTTACCAAAAAAAGTGTCCACATATTTAACTTTCTCAAACAGTTGATCACATATTAGTGGAGATGATGTTGTACGTTCTTCTAAACTTCCATCAAATGATGTCGTCTAATATCACTACTTATGTCGTCGGGGTAGAAATATGTTATGTCCTAGAAACATAATTTTTTATGAATATTTCAACCTAATTGTTTGTGTACCTTGTTCGAAGATGGGACACCCAAGAGTTCCTTTAATACTATATCCTGAAAAAATTCCATAAGCAGAAAATTGATTTATCGTCTTGTACAACACGGCTCTCAAAGTGAAATCTTAATTTCTATAAGCATCATTCATCGTAAAAACTGAATCCCATAATGATTTCAAATCCATGATCAATGGATCCAAATAAAAATCAATATCAATACCTAGTTATTTTTGTCTAGATATAAGCATAGATAACATGATGTGTTTTCGTTTCATGCATAACCACAGTGGAATGTTAGAATTTACCAACATAACCGACCTTGAACTGTGAGTGTTGTTTTGATAACCAAAAGGATTGACACCATCTATATATAATTCAAGAAAAAGGTTTCTCATCTCATTTCCAAAGTCTAGATACTCGTGATCAATTCTTTTCCACTGAGGACAGTCTTCTAGGTGCCATAGTTTTCTATCTTTATTTCTACTATTTGTGTGCCATGTCAATTTCTATACAGTATCCTCACTTACATATAGGTGCTTAAAACATTGAATGATTGGAAACTACCATTCAACTTTTTTAGGACTGAATTAATATTTCTTGTATTGAGAATAACCACACTTTGGTAATTCTTTAAGTGATTTGTGGTCTTTACGAAACAGTATACAATCATTTAGGTAGGAATGTATTCTTTCATAGATCATACCCATCGAGCGTGAAAAAAATTTGGCGTCGTATGTTTAGTTTGGGAGCTCATTATCTTTTGGGATCATGTAATTCAAGAGAGAAAGTAATTATGTAAACTTTCATAACTCCGTCTATTACCTGATTTCAAATTATACAGCTTTAGTATGGATAACAATGCTATAAATTTAGTGCAACCATCATACACTGAAATCATTGTAAAACTCTATAACTTCTCAAACAATTTTGGGAAATCATAAAGTTTATCATTAATTGTCCTCTTCATTTCATCAATATGATCATCATCATCATGCACATCTGTAATCAAATCCAAAATACGATCTTCTTCATTTTACACACATGTAATCATATCAAATTATCCATAAAATGCTGTGTTATCCCAATCACCAGCTATATTGGCGTTTTCCACATGTTTATTCCAAAATCTATAACTTCAACCTATTCCATGATAGATCAAGTGTTCTTCCATCTCCTCTGGACTAACTTGTCTTGAATAAAAATAGTGTAAACGTGGACAAAGGATTTGATAAGGATCATATGCACGATCTTTTTCAAACATGATGAACTTTGTCACTCCATCTTCATACCCTTCGGTCAAACAATTATCATCCATGCATTCTTTATTCATAACCATCCTATTTCATTTGGTGATATTAATATTTAACAAAATAAATACACAAAATAATTATATAAAAATTAACCAAGGATAAAATAAAACTCTATTTTTAAAACTACTTATAAAATAACAAATTGTAAATTAAGACAAACCATTTACACAGTTGAAATCCCATTAAAAAAACTGTTCAGAAAAAATCACACTCATTGAAAATAACAGATAAAATTCCATTAAAAATAACATTTGAAATCCTCATTTATACTAACATGCCACATGATGTTCCCAATTCATAGTGGTATAAATTTCCCACTCTCCTTTATTCTACTAGAATTCAAATTTCATCGAACTTACCCCCTCAAGTAACTATAAATACAAGTAAATCAAGTCATTCCTATAGGGTCTTTCCCTAACTAACCGCCCAATTTTTTGGGATTCCTCTATTTTCCAATATTTCATTCCAAACCCAACACATTTGACCCTTTTGTGAACTCTTGTATAACATAGGTAATGTTCATATACTACCTATTTCTCACATCGAGCATGGATAATGTGGGCTTAAATTTCATAACTAGATTATTTACCAACATAATTGAGGAATTTCTTATTTATGAGAGGGTTTCTTCTACATATACTTCTAGTCCATATGTAGATTCTAGGTACTCATATAAAATTCTAATGAAACCCTTACATGTTAATTTTTATTCATGGGTAACCCATATGATGTATTTGTAATTAGAGTATACCCTTATGTAGTTCCTACCATATCCTTATGCAGTGAATATAACCTTAGGTCACAAAATTTAATGAAAGGTTCAATCTAGGAAATCACATCGTGAGATCACCATCTCATGGGGAACCATAGAAGATCAAAAAAATGAGTCATAAAACACTAAAGAATATTCACAACCTCTATAAATAAACCCACACATAAGTGGAACCAAAAAATAAAGAATACATAAAATAAAATTTACCTTAAAGCCTCAAGACATTACAACTAAACAAGTATAGATTCCTAAATAAATATCCACCCAGACCACTTTAGGTAATTCCACTAAATGGATTCTATAAAATAACCTTACCATTTCACAACCTTAGGAGGACCTTAATCACCATGGAAGGAAGGATGTAAATTTTAAAAACCCTAAAGAAAAATACGATCTGGATTCACCACCCCGTATAATGTTTGTGTAAATCCCACAACCAAAATAGATATACCTATTCATGAAAATAATTCACCTTAGGGGATGTTTCTTCACATATTTTCAAGACCTTTCTGAGAGGATAAAATGACACATATTAAATATGAATTTATCCCTTCCATTTTTCACAAACTAAAACAAAAAATATTAATTCACAACAAGTAAATAAATCAAATAAAAAAAATTTATTGAGCCTAAAACATACAAAAAAGTCTTTAAATATGTTCACTCTTATTTAAACAACATCCCTTTTATAAAATTTACATTTTAATTATTTTTAAAGACACACACTCTTTGAAAACAATCCAACCCCATGTAAAAATGCTTCACTAAAATTTTTACACTCACAAATTTTAATTTCCTTAATATTTCCACATTTAAAATGAGTCTAATGAATATTTTCACCCAAAGCACACACTTGATTTGAAAATATTTAATTTTACTTCAAAATAAAAACCCACTTTAACATCTAATTGTTTTAATAAATTTAAATCATTTCAAAAAAACTTCTATCAATTTTAATTTCTCTTTAAATTTATATAATGAAATCGAATACTTTTTATATACTTTAAGATAATCAAAATTTCTTTTAAAAATAAACCATTATTCCATGTTTTAAAAACCAGGACACATTAAAAATATTTCTCTTCAAAAAATTCTCCCAATTCAAATTGAAGAGGAAGATTACCATGTCAAAACATTTTATGAACAACAAAATCAACTTTTTAATCAAAAATAAAATTTTCTATAACATAAAACAAACTTTTCAAAACACAAGACCAAACAATAAGACTTGAATAATTAATTTCAACATCACCAAAAAATGTAAAACTGCTATAAAAATCATTTAATCAACCACACACCAATGGTAGGAACCCTCAAGATTAATGAAAACTGCAAGGGATCCAAAACTAAAACTCTAAAGGGAATAATAACTGTGCATGGTTTGACAACATGGGTTATATAACCATGGAATAACCATGAAAAAACCATAAAAATGGTTATAGACCTAGATTCATGGGGTCTACATAGTTTTCTAGACCATGCGAGTTAATCTTGACACTTGGGATGTTTTCCTATTTTCAACCTGAAAGATCCAAGTGACACTAAAATCACCTATACACTCAATATAGATCAAAATACCACAATATAATATCATAAATGATTGATGAAAAAATATAAATAATTCTAGAACAATCAAACCAAGTGAACAACCAAACATCAATGACTGTTATTATTTCAAGACGAATAAGAAGAAATGAAGTTACTATAGATGGTAGAGTACCCTTACTGGTAGCAATAGCAGCAAAATAGGTGGAAGAGTCAGCAGTGGAGGCAGCGGCGACAACGATGGTGGAGGAGGAGGAGGAGGAGGAAGTGGCAGTGGAGGAGCAGGAGGTGGCAACGATGGTGGTGGAGTAAGAGGACATGTTTGTAGCAGCGGTGATGGAGGAGGAGGAGGAGAAGGAGGAGGAGTCGAAGGCCATTCTGGTGGAGGGGGGAGGAATCAATGTTCACGGAAGAGGATCTGGTGGTGCGAGGTTAGACTTCCACGAGAGTTTGAGGGGTGCAGAAGGAAAGGGATGTAATTAGGGTTCATTTATAAAATCGGGAAAACATTTATCAGTGCTAGTAAAAAATGATGATAAATGTACGTTTTATCAGCACTAAATTGAAAAGCACTAATAAAACATACATTTATCATCACTTTTTTAGTGCTGATAAAGATGGATCTTTATATGTGCTAAAAATGTGCTGATAAATGTCCTCTTTATGAGTGCTAAAAAACACTGATAAATGTATGTTTTATGAGTTCTTTTTAATTAGCATTGATAAAACATACAATTTATTCACAATTATAAAATTATAACCAATATATTTATGACATTTATAATGTTATAAATATATATAATTAATATAGTTATTATAATTTAATAATTATTTAAATATATCTATATTAATTATAATTTTTTTTATAATTTAAGGATATATCTAAATAAATATATATTTATATTTGATTGATGATAAAATTATATTAAATATATTAATTATAATTTTTTAATTTAATTTATAATTAAATGTATATATATGTGTGTGTCTATGTGTGTCTGTGTATATATTCATTAAAAACAAATATTTATAAATAAATATATTCAAAAGGAATTAATAAAAATATATATTTATCATTTAAAAAAATACTTTTTAATTTTATAATTATTTATAAATATTTATATTTAATTAGTTATATATAATTATAATTATATATAATATATTTAAAAAGTATATAATAATATATAACTACATATTTATATTCACTACTACAAAAATGGGCAAGGGGAGCACCACCTTTTATCAGCGTTAAGAAAAAACCGCTGATAAAGGAAATTCTTTATCAGTGCAAATTAAATTCACTGATAACATGAGCCTTTATCAGCACTCTAATTTTAGTGCTGATAAAGGCTGATCTTTATCAGTGCTTTTCTAGTGCTTATAAAGAGAACCCTTTTCCAATGCTACAAAAGCACTGATAAAGGCACCATTTATCGGCGCTAAAATTTTAGCACTGATAAAACCATAGTCCCATTTTATAAAATGGGGTGCATAATGCCCTCTATTTATTTCACCCTAAAGCTCTCACAGGAATGTACCCCTGTGAAAACTACCCCCCTAATCTTCTCTAAGCCGGTCGTCCGCCACCGTTAGCCCTACTCTGCCACTAGCCCTACTCTGCCAATCTTCTCTTTGCCGGACCTCCACTGTCGATTTCCCTACTCCACCGCAAGCCCTACTCTGCCGCTCTTCTCTTTGTTGGACCTGCGTCACGACTATCCAAACTTCGCCGCTATCCCTACTCCACCATGAACCCTACTACAAGTGTTTGGTATTACTTTCGATGAGGTTTGATTCTTAGCTTCCCATATTTAATCTTTGGTGATTTATCCACTCATCCTCATCCATTTCCTTTTTTTCTTATTGTAATATTCATAATGGTGGTTTAGTTTTTGTTGGTTTGTGTTGTTTTGTGTTTTTGGTCTAAGTTTTTAGGTTACATTCTATAAAAAATGCATGAAGTGATTAAATTTTTACCAAGTGAATTGTTTATTACTTATAGGGTTTTGTTAAGTTATTTTCAAGATTAATATTATTCTAAACACTCTATTGTAAATGTGAGTAGTGAGAAGGAGAAAATAGGTGGTTATATTTTTTGATGGATTTAAGAATGGCGGCATGGGGTGATGACGTGGTTGTGTTATTGGAGGGTTTGATGGTGATGATTTTATAGGAATCTAATATTTTATAATGGATTATGAATTAGTTTTGTTGTTTATTAGTGCTGGGGTGTATATTATTATTTTATTGTGGAAGCGTATCCCTTGGTGTAGGTAAGTTATTTAATTTTTTGGATTAAATTTATAAATGTTGATGCTTATACATGTTAAATCATTGTCATGGTAAACTGCGCAGGAAGTAGAAAGAGACATGGGATAGAGTGTGGTAAAATTTCAATAGTTGGAGGTGTTGATGTTTATTGTCTAGGCGTTGGGTCCTATGGTTAAGAATTGGCAATAAGTAGTTGAGTAGGGTTTTTAATTAGAAAATATTCTAGCTCATTTAAGGGTTTCCCTAGTAGTGGGATTACTTTTAAGGGTAGATTGATAATGATGAAAGGAAAATCATGTTCATTCAAAAGTGGTTTCAGGAAGAGTTTTATTCCCTAGATATAGAAGTATAAGTGTATATAGAATATAATGGAATTAAATAAAGTTAGATACAGCGTGCTTTCCCTCAGTATTCACTTATATTCATTGATGGCCTTGTTTTTAGAACAATTGGTTGATGAATAAATGAAATCATATAATTTTGAGTCATCTTTGAGGTTAGAGAGTATCGGGAGGGTTGAGAGTTTATGTTTGAGGTTTTGGTTGTAGATGAGGGGTTGTGATGAAGTTATCAAGAGTGGTTTTATTCGAGTTTTTTAGAAGGATAAATATGGTGCCTTGAGTTTTGGTCCAAATGGAATGAGGAATAATGGAGTGGTGAGATTTTCTAGATGTAGGTTGGGGATTATACCCTAGGGTTGAGTATCTCAAGGTGTACCATAACTGTATAGTTGATTTATTTCAACGGCGATCTTGGGAGGCATCAGTAGTATGAGTTCCCAATGATTCATGGTGTTTCATGGTTTTAGTAAGGTGTAGTTTTTTTAGTCGAATGATCATGTTTTATTTGATAAAATTTTGGGATGTGGTGAGTTTGGTTTGAGAGTCTTGGCATGATTATGTCATGAGTTATTGACCTCATCCATTTGTTAACCAATACCCTATTTCAATTTATAATAAAAGATTCAGTTGAATTATTTTCAATGGAATTATTTATCTATCTTAACCTTCAAATTCCTATGAAAATATGAATTTTATTGAGTTGGTTATTGTTTTTATCCAAGTTTAATGATTCATAAGAAAAAAAATGAATCATATTTCAATTTTACATAAATGGATGGAAATTTTTCTAATCTAAAGGTCATGATTTTGGGAAATAATTTATTTATAAAACTAATTTCACAAAAAAATTTCAATATTATGGAAGGTATTAATAGTTAGTGAGAGGAGGTTTTAGTTTTGGGTAGGGATGGTCGATGTGGTCCTTCTCTCTCATGTGTGAGTTTTTTAACAATAAGGTATTCTTGTTTATCCCTTTTTATGGGAATGTTTTTTTATAGAATAGATGTAAGACGTGTCTGTGGATATTAGTTACAAGTTTGGGGAAGGTGAGAGAGAGTTATTTCACATCCTTTATATGTTCATGATATAATTAATGTTCACTAACATCTATTTTTTATTTATTATGTTAATTTGGGTAAACAAGCCTATGATATTCCATAGTAATTTTGGATAAACATAGGTTATTCTTCTCCCCCACAAACCCCTATGTGTTTGGAAATGTATCTACTATATTAGTTTTCTCATCAATCTTTATCCTTGTTTTCATTTTATTTGAGTTTTGTCACTAGTTTTGTGCTGTTTAATGTGATTATTTTATTATGAATGAGGTGGCTGGTATGGGTGGTTAAAAGGATGTTTAATGTTTTGCTACAGGGGTGGTGGGTGCTAAAACTTTTTGTAAGGGGGTTGTAAAGTGTGTTGATTTTTATGGGGAGGGGGTGTATCCTGGTTCTGTTGATTTCCAAAGCTTTATTAGAAATGGTTAGGATCTATTAATCTCTATTTTTATAAGGAATTGGTTCTCTTTTACTTTATTTGGAAGTATTTTTTGTGTATTTGAATCATAAATAATAATATTTGAGATTCAAATGGGATGGAGATGAATAAATATTGGATGGATGATAATCATTTGACAATAGAGTACGATAATGGAGTGAAAGAGTTCATCAATTTTGCAAAGGATCATGCAAAGGATCCTTATCTAATCATTTATCCATGTTTACGTTGTTGTTATTCTATACTAATTACGCTAGAGGAGTTGGAAGAACATTTGATATGTCATAGAATATATTGGAGTTATAAATGTTGGAATAAACACAGAGAAAAGGTGAATGTAGCTACTGGATGGGATAAAACAACATTTTATGGATCATTATGTATGATTAAAAATATGGATAATGAAGAAGACTATATGGAGGATGTGATTACAGATGTTAATGATAAAGAAGATCTTATTGAGGTAATGAAAAGGATAGTTTAAGATGAACTCCATGATTTCCCAAAATTGTTTGAATAAGTTAAAGAGTTATGGAAAGATGCCATTGTATATCGGTTGCACTAAATATATAGAATTGTCAGTTGTACTGAAGTTTTATAAATTGAATTGAAGGAACAGATGGACTAATTTCAGTTTTACGGAACTAATTTCTCCCTTGAATGACATGCTCTTGGAAGATAATGAGATCCCATGCTAGACATATGAAGATAAAATAATGATACGCTCGATGGGTATGATTTCTGAAAGAATACATGCCTGCTCGAAATACTTTCTACTGTTTTACAAAGAGAAAAAATCACTTAAAAAATTCCCAATGTTTGGGGCTTCCTGATATAAGAAATACGAATCTAGTCCTATGAAAGTTATATGGTACTTTCCAATCATTCCACGATTTAGGTGTGTATATAGAAGTAAAGAAACTACACGATAATTGTTGTGGCATGAAGATAAAAGAAATAAATACCAGAAATTAAGTCACCCAGCTACTCTCTTAAGTGGAAGAGAATTGATCATGAGTATCCTGAATTTGGAAATGATCCGAGAAACCTTCGTCTTGCGTTATCTACAGATAGAGTGAATCCTTTTGGTTTTCAAACCATCACTCACAGTACATGGCCTTTTATGTTGGTAAATTATAACTTGACAACATGGTTATGAATGAAATGGAAATTCATCATGTTATCTATGCTTATATCAGGACCAAAATAACCAGGTAATGATATTGATGTTTTTTGGTTCCTTTGATCAAGGATTTGAAGCTATTTTGGGCATTCAGTTGTTATGTTGTATGATGCTTATAAAAGTGAATACTTCACATTGAGAGCGATGTTGTATGGGATGATAAATGATTTCCCTACTTATGGAAATTTGTTAGGCTATAGAATTAAAGGAATTCAATGATGTCCTATGTGCAAAGAAGATACATAAGAAATTAGGTTGAAACATTCATCAAAATCTGTGTTTCTAGGACATTGTAGATTTCTACCTCGTCGACATAAGTACCAATCTTGGATGACATAATTTAATGTAAGTTCATAACAATTCACAAAACCATATCCACTAATAGGTTATCAGTTTTTTGATAAAGTAAAATATGTGAACACTATTTTTGGTAAACCATTTTTAAAAAACCTTACAAAAATCGGTTGGAAAAAGGGATCCGTTTTTTTTGAATTACCATACTAAAATTGTCTGTATGTCTGACATTTTCTTGATGTGATGCATCTAGAAAAAAATTTATGTGGAAGTGTTATCGAAATGTTGCTAAATTCCCTTGAAAAAACAAAGGATGGAATTAGGGTAAGGGTGGACATGGTTGACATGGTAATACAAGAAGAGTTGTCTCCCCTGAATGGTGAAAATTGAATGCTTCTTCCTCCAGTTGATTAAACTCTTTCTAGGAAGGAGAGATACCAATTTTCAACTTCTTCAATGATGTAAAGGTTCGAGAGGGGTATTCATCAAATATCAAGAACATTGTGTTAATGAATGATTTAAAGTTAAAAGGATTTAAATCACATGACTTCATTTTTTTGATGCAAGATTTAATTCTTTTAGCTTTACATTGCATTTTTTCCAATAATGTTCGTCATATGTTAACCAAACATTGTTTATTTTTCAATTCTATATGCATCAATGTTTTAGACCTGGAAAAAATTCCATCTATGGAAAGAGAAATTGTCATAATATTATGTGAATTACAAATATTCTTCCAGCCATCATTTTTTGATATGACGGTTGATTTTATGGTTCACTTGGTGAGAGAGATTCAACTTTGTGGTCCTATGCACTATAGATGGATGTAACCCATTGAACCGTATATGACGATTTTGAAAGGGTATGTCAAAAGTCAAATTCAGTCATAGGGTTGTATTGTGGAGCATATTATTGTTGAGGAAGATGTTGAATTCTATATATAACACTTATCTGATGTGGAAATAATTTTTCTCCCGAAATCTCGTAACACTAGACGCATTGAGGGTGAGGTAATTTCTGGAAGAAATGTTGTGACAATCAATATTACAGATTAGGATCAAGAAAACCTTTATGTTTTTCATAACAGTTGGGAGGTTTCTTCATATATTGAAACACACAATAAAATTTTTATGCAGTTGAATCCATCAAGGTCGAAAAAATGGATATCAAATACACATAATCACCAGTTTATAGGATGATTTCAGGACTATATTTTTAAGGAGTTAACAGAAAATTAGAATTCAATTTCAGAACAACTTCGATGGAAAGACGTTGGACCAAGTGTGAATGTATTATCTTACAATAGTTATGTAATTAATGGTTATAAAATCTCTACAGATTAACATGATGAAGATAGTACCATGAAAAATAGTAGAGTTACACTTGTGGCTGAAGTGATGCATGTTTTTTGCAGTAATGATAGAAATCCAATTTATGAGAATATGTCATACTTTGGAATTTTTAAATTAATATGGGAGTTAGAATTTACAACATTCCAATTGAAAATTTTTCAGTGCAAATGGGTTGATAACAATAGTGGTGTTAAAATAGATGAATTGGGGTTTGTGAAAGTTGATTTTAGTATAGAAGGGTACAAAGATGAACAATTTATAATGGAATCACAAGCGGTACAAGTATTTTATGTTCCAGATCCCGCAAACCAAAAGTGGTCGATTGTTTTGTTATCATCCCAAACTACTGAAGGGTTTGATGAAAATTCAATTGAGGATGATCCTTTCTATGGTATTTCATAATAATTTCACATTGGTCCCTATCTAGATGAAGTTTTTTCTATTAGAGGATACCACAATGAAGGGATTTGGATTATATATGGAGGTGTCAAATCCATTTACCCTTTGAAAAAAAGAATGAGAGTTCAATATACATGTTATATTATTATTTTAATATAGATCTTTTTATCTCATGTTATTATCTTATAATTACTAAACTTATGTAATCTAAATTATATTTTCAACCAATTTTGCAGATAATGACTTCTGCACATTCTGGTGCTCCTAACCTCGAGGCTAAACAAGTCTCTCAAGCTACTACTATTGCTACTGCTGCTGCTCATAGTTCAGAGCAACAACAAGTTTTTGAACCTATTGTTTCTCCTAGTGTTGTGTTCCAACAACCATCAACACATGTTTTTGCTACCATTTTTGATTAACATGTTGATGATGTTGATATTGATGAAATGATCAGGGGTGAATGACTGACATCGTAGAAAACACAGGTGTGTCATAGTTTGATGGTGTTATCCAATGATCTTAAGGCGAAAAAAAGCCATAAAATTTGATGTTTGATGGAATGCACAAGGCCAACATGTGAATCCCAACAAGGATATGTTTAGTAGTTACATTGGAATTGTCACTCGGGAACGTGTATCGATTGAAATAGATTCATGGCACCATGTTGTGTCCGAACTGAAGGCTGTGATCTGGGAAGAAATTATGGTAACATTATGATATTATTTCTTTAATTTACTAGTAAATAAAATAATGAAACAATGTATTACTCTTCTCAATCCTTTATAGAGTACATATATAATAGTTGATTCACACAAGAATTATGTACTAAGGCTTGCAGAAAGGATTCATCGAGGTCTTCACACTATTTCAACAAAATGTCACCTAGAAGATTAAAAAGGTAAAATAAATCCACACCCACCCTTTGTCTAAACTCACCTAATATCCCAAGAAGAATGGGATGCATTTATTGGCCATTGTGGGAATGAGAAGTTTCAGGTACATTGTGGATGATAATACCTTGTTTGAGGATACATGTATTCATCACTTTGGTTGTCAATATTTCATTTGTGAAACAGTAACTCAGTACTGAAAATAAGGAACGTGGATCAAAATCAACATACCCCTATCATAAAGTAAGGATGGGGTATGCTTAATTAGAAGAAAAATGGTATGTATTTTAAATTTACAGTAATATTGTAATGTTCCAAGAAACTACATCCTAATTATCTTTCTATTTTTATATGTAGATTGATGAGTCTAAATCCAAAGACACTTCCATCCCACATCATGTTCTATGGAAAGAGTCACGTGTTAATAAGGAAGAGAAGATAGTATATGAAAACACACAAAAAGTGTGGGAAATATGTGTAAGTATGACACGATAAAAAATTTTGTTTCAAATTTCTATTACATAATAATAATTAATTATTATCCTATATCTAAAATTCATAGGAATCAGCTACTCCTGTAGCGGATGCAAACTTATTATCGACGACTTTGAAGCAGCCGGAACAATATGGTTGTGTCCGATGTGTGGGGTTTGGGTGACACCCAGAGTATATTTTGAGAAAAAAAACAAACAGATGATAGAAATGAAGAAATGAAGAAAATGAGTTAAAGACTATAAACTCTTGAAGAATGATTTCAATGGTAGGGAGAGTTTATAGTATCTTTTATTAGTTGGAAGTAAGGAGAAGATGCAAGTCAGTAACAACCAGTACTTGAGGATCCCACCCCACCCCCACCAGATTTGAGGCAAGCCATTCCCCTCAAAGTGCTGTCTAAGTCGTGGTAATCAATATTCTAATAATTGTTCCCATGAAATGTGAATCAGAAAAACACTAATAATTTTCTTCTACTGATCTTCTATAGGGTGATAATGACTATGATTTATATCTGTCAACACCCACCTATCACCTTGTAGTGAGGGCAATAGTGTTCAACATCCCTAAGGACAAGCTGCATAATAGACCACTTCCAATAGATCATCTGAAAGTGACAATTACTTTAGATCATGATACATATGCAGATCTACCTATTCTTCTTGATGACAATGATATTAATACAGTTGAAAAGGCTATTGGGACATTCATTGCATGGTCGTCACAACTTGTAAGAGTACATGTGGACAAAGAGGTATTTATTTCCATTTTTTCAAGCTAAACCTTTAACAATTAATGTAAAAAAGGTCTGAACCAATGAATGTTGTTAAAGATAGAGAAAGGGAATGGGTGAAAAGAAACATGGGCTGAAATGTATCTAAAGGATTGACCAACCGATCCAAAATATCTACTGAAATCACAATAACACCACCTGTTCTCTATCCACATTTACTAGCATTGAAGACTCGTGTTGATACAATGTTAAAAAGTGGTAGTAGTCATATAGTGGTTTTTAAAAGAATATATACGGAGAGGAAATTCAATATTTTATTGCTACTGAAAATTTAAATGACATCCTTGAATACGCTTGTCTAGGAGTCACAATTGTAAATTTATATATGAGGTATGTTTTCATGAATTGATTTTCTAATAGATGATATAATGAGATAATTATGACTAAATTAATTTCATATTATTGGAAGGTATATATATGAAAAAAAGTTGAAGGAACTTCCCAATGAGACAAAATTCGGACTTTTTAGTCCCCATACCACATCAACACAACTATAGAAATTAGAGTCATAAAAAAGGGATGAAATAGTGAAAGGCTTATTGAAAACATTTGAAAGCAAGATTACGGATGATAGAAACTTCTTAATACCAACCATGAAAGGGTAAAACTATATGATTAAAGCATGTCAATTATATTTTCACTTCTTACATAACTTATTCCTTTTTGTGTTTTTAGGAAACATTGGTTGCTAATTGTGGCGAACTTGGATACTCCAAAGATTTATTTTCTGGATTCAATGCAAGGATATCCAACAAACCGACCATACGTGATGAAGTTTATGAATCTTTAAGACACTACATCCTACGTTTTAGGTATAAACATCATGTTATATAATTTATATTTTCTTTTACTGTGGATTCTATTATGATAGGGTGTTGTATCAATATCTTCTAAAAAAAGGAATGAGGAAGGGGGTTGAGCATAATGAGGTGAGCAAGTACTATGTTAGGAAAAGTATTAGGGTATATATAATAAAATTTCACTATCCAAAAACATATGAAAAAAGTTACTTATTCTTTTAATGATAATTGTTTGTGTAGTTTCTAAAACAAACAAATGATAACGATTAAATTTATTATGTTTGTAAATTTATGAGAGAGATTGTTTTCCATCAACACACTAGCATACCTAAAGAGGTATTTTCAAAAACAAATACTATTTCATTTAAATTATTTATTAATTATTTATATATATTTTTTAGTAATACCATGACCGTTGAAAATCCTCATATTCACAAGAAGATATAGATTTTTTCAGAAATGATTGGGCTGCATACTTGATGGAAGATTGTACACAAATTGCATGAAGATATCACTTGGGGATGCGTAGAATTTGCAGACATTTTTGAGAGGGGTTCACGGATATCAAAAGATGAAACATTGTAGTATTTAAGTGTTCATAGGAAAATTTTAATTATTATTAAATAAAAAATCCTTTATCCATTGAGTCATTTGTCTATTTTAATATATGAAATTCACCAGCAATATGCAAGAATGATGAACCACTTTTCTTTGGGATTTGGATTAGAAAAACCAGTAAAATCTATAAAATACCTTCATATCATGCATGCCCACTCGCATTAAAAGAAAATATGAGTAAACATCTCTTCCCTAAATTGATTTTAGTATAAGAATCAATATTCCAAATGGATTCACATGCATTGAACATTTTCATTGGTAGAAATTGAAAGTTTGATTATCCATAATAAGAAAATGAACATTGTCGGAACCTCCTTCCTCCACAGGGTCTCCTACAACACATACATGTTTTTAATTTAGAAAAATGATCCATGGGTCATTTGTGACATGTATGAGTCAACCCCAACCAAATCCAGTATCACTCTAAGTGTCTCTCTTTTGTTTAAAATGGACATAATTTTAAATAAAAACAACAACTGACGTACAAAAAACTAAACAAACTCATTAGGATTGTGCTTATACTTTAGGCCAACGATCCATGGATCTTGTGTGACATGTAAGAGTCAAACATACCTCAATATATGACACGGTGTGGCCAGTATCACTCAAAGTGTCTCTCTTCTGATTAAAATGGATGGAATTTTAAGTGAAAACAACAACTGACGTACGGAAAACCCAAACGCATTTGGATTGTGTTGATACTTCAGGAGAATGATCCATGGGTAATTTGTGACATTTAAGCGTCAAGACAAACTCAATCCAAGGCACAATGTGAATGTTATCACTCAAAGTGTCTCTTTTGTTTAAAATGGACAAAATTTTAAGTGAAAACAACAACTGGCATACGAAAAACTGAACAAAAACATTCGTATTGTGTTGATACTTTAGTAAAAAGATACATGGGTCATTTTGGATGTGTAAATTTCAACCCCACCTCAATCCGACCCATGATGTGGTCGGTATCACTCAATGTATCTCTCTTTTGTTTAAAATGGACATAATTTTAAGTGAAAACAAAAAACTGACGCACGAGAAACTGACAAAATGAATTCGGATTGTGTTGAAACTTTAGGATAATTATCCATGGGTCATTTTTTACATGTTATATTCAACCCCTCTTCAATACAAGGCATGGTGTGACCGGTATCACTCAAAGTGTCTTTCTTTTGTTTAAAATGGACAAAATTTTAAGTGAAAACAACAACTGACAAATGTAAATCCAACCAAACACATTTGGATTATGTTGA